>CM036617.1:138553190-139828526 GCA_020746105.1 Trogon surrucura | reverse complement strand
CAGAGAGCTTTGCAGGTCAGCAGTGCCTCCTTGGTTTGCCTTCTCTAGCCACGTCTCCAGTCACCAATTTAGGTTAGCCCCATTCCCACAGTGTGTTTAATCCCTCTCTCCTCGTTTGCCCGTTCTGGCTCTTTGCACACTGAACTGCAAACAGCAGACTTTGTGCCCACGAATGCTACCTGGGTGCTGGCACATGGGGTCTGCCCCACCGGGAGGCAAGGCTGTTCGTTGACTAAGGAGGCTGTAGGAAGAGCAGCTCCAAACAGCTCTGCAGTTTGGGTGGAGTGGACAAATCAGGCATTAAGGTTGAGAATTTATTAGGGAATTAGCAATTGCTGTGGTGCGAGTGTGCAATACCAAAGAGCTGATACCATATAGTCAGCAGTGGTGGCTCCAGTTGTTGATGGGCTTAGCTACCTGGATGATCAGGGCTACTTCTCATTTCACAGATGCAGCAGGCCTCTGCTCTGGCTATGCTTCTGCGTAGCCTTGGGTAAATCACTTTGACCCCGCGTCTCAAAGGCACTTGGCACTTCATTATTGCTGTGGTTTTGTTCAGTCCTGGCCCTGAAGTAGGTTCTTTGTAAGAGATGTCAAGACTACTTGATATCTTGATCCCTAGGCAATAGCCAAACAAAAAGCCAAGAGATAGAATTTCATCACGGCTCAGAATCATAACTTATTAATGTGGCCCTGGGGAGTTTTGTCGATTTTTTTCATTACTAAATGAAGAGAGAGAGAGAGAAAGAGTAGCCTACACTTAAAAACGAGCTATGGTTGTTTTGAGCTGAAATCACTGCCCAGTCTGGTTCAGTGTAGTGGCCTGATTCCCTCCCATGTGACTAGTAGATTTGTGCCTGCTGGGGAATGTTTCCCTCATGTGCTCACTAAGCTGTTTGCTGAGACTGATTCTATCAGTCTAAACCTGAGTCTCTGTACTAGAAGTGGGTGCCCTTGCTACCCACTTGTGGGGTAAATGGTACAGCCTTTCTGGGAATATAGTTTGAATGCATATATATATGTATACATGCAAAAGCATGCTCAATGGATACTTCAGAAAAAATATTTATTCTGAAGTTCTTGCTCTCAAGAAAGAAAGTGCAAGAAAAGAAGTCATTTAGCTGCTTATTCAGGGGCCACTTCCGTGCTTTGTGGAACCCTCTGTATGTACTTAACTGGAAGAAATACAGGTATTTAGGCAGAAATGTTGAGGTTATTACTGAGATCCAAAAGATGAACTAGGCAATTGGAGGGCAAGTAGGTGCCTAATTACCAATTAATCTTGGCTTTAATCTTTGTCTTGTCCATAACATGACAATAGCACTCTTAGGTTGGCTAGTATTCCTCAAATCTCAACAAAGATCTTTCATTGCACCCCTCTTTTCCATTAGGTTGAGTTCTTTGCAGGATGAGAAAGATATGGATGCCAGAAGCAAGGCAGAATATGTGCTGGAGAACAGAAATGTTGTCAAGAAAAATACCATAGTTTGGTAGTTTTGAGACGAAGTAGTTGGAAACGTCCACATTCCTTTTTTAATAGCCTATAGGCTTAAAGATGGATCCAAGTAGGGACTTCTAGTGCCTGACTGCAGAAGGAGAATTACTGAGTCTGTGTTAGGGGATGAAGTTCTCTGCAGGGGCTCAGGAGGATTAAGCAGGTACGCACTCAGGATTCAGTGCATTTTGTGGCAGACCCTACAGAAAACTATTGGGCAACACTTCCGTGAGGAACATTTGTAAAAAACTCCATATCTCCTCATGAATATGGGCCCATAAGAGTATCCACAGTTAAGTGTCAGGATAAGGGTAGGATTCAAAACATACGATTTTGTCTAATGTCTTTGATTCTTCCTTTGGGTGCTTATAAATGATTTGGCCTTTCTTTGAAATCATATGCAGTTTAGGCACAGCTCCATGGTGTTAGGGGTAAAATACTCACGGAAGGAGTGTGAGATCAATATTCATCTGAGATCAAAAGGCTTGAAACTATTCTTCCATCTCCCATACCTTCACTGCCATGCTAAAAAAGAAGTTAGAATGATTGCAGGGTAACACAAGACCAGAAGAGACACTAGTAACACTAGACCAGAGACTCGTAGGGTCTCCTGTGGCACCCTATGGCAATAACAGACCTTTTGTGTGAGCAGAGGGGAGCAGAGCTGCTGGATATTCCCCTAAAGCCAAGCTCTGTTCCCTTTTATGCTGGAGCTGATGGTGCCACAACATACAACCCTCCATGGATGGCTTGGGCGATAATATTGGAACAGGGATAAAAACTCATTCTTTTGAGCTTAAAATATTTTGTTTAAAATTCACAGCCAGAAATATTAAAACAAGCTTCTTAGAAGCAGATTTTAAGCCTTGTTATTGGCTGTAGCCAAACTGTGCTTCTCCGACTTCACTCCAGTGTGCATTAATGACCCTTTGTGTGGCTGACTACAGCTTTAACTCTGCAGAAGCTTTAATTTCACTTCTAACCTGCAGCTTTATTGAATAAGTTTATGGAAATAGGTATCTGCCTCACCCTTCATTTTTTTTTTTTTTTTTTCCCCAGGGGCTTTATTCTGACAAACAACGCAGTTTATTGTCTCTAGTTCTAACAGAGGAGGGAAATTCCTCTAATACACTAAGATCTTGCAAGGACTTTAGAGACCAAATGGTGTGTCTAAAATAGCTTAGCAGCTTTAAGGAAAAGTTGAAATCTGAGGTATAGTTCAGGGACTTAGCTATAAATCCAGTTTTTATTTGAGGACTAGGAAGATTTGCCAAGGCCTCTAGAAGTCTTTCAATGCTGTGATTGAGATCCTTCACAAAGTTAATCGTGCATGGGTAGCATTTGCAACATACAGATAGATAGCCGAAGTTCCAGTTAGAACCTCACTCGAGTCTCTTCCAACATCTCGCATTCTTGATTCTTCTGCTCTAAGAAATGAAGGACCCACCAATCCTCAGGTGCAAGGAAGGAGGAGTTAGACTTCTGGCCCCACGGAGGAGAGTAGCTGGCAGTGTCTGTTAAGGTCTGTAGAGTACAACTGCAAATGCTAGGGACAGACTTCTCTCCATAGATGTAGTTGGCCGGCTGCATGAAGTGCTGTCAGTGGCTCTCACGTGGCCTCAGATGGCAGTGACTGCAACAGTTGTTCCAAATAAGTAGCCACGTTTATCTAGCCTTTGACAATAAGGACCATCTTTACAAACAGAAATATTCATTTCTAGAAATAGACTTGGTGCTGACCCCACAGAAAGTTTTTGGTGTCTCCCTCTACTCGCTTGTGTGCAAATCAGATGCAGAGCAGCTGCTCCGAGTCCAACCTCCTGACTCCTGTGTAAGCGAAGGATTGGCTTTCATCTCTCATCAATAAACAAATACAAGAAAGGCTTTTGCAGTGGATGGGAGCAGTCCTGTTTCCAGGTAACCACATCCTTTCCTCATTGATCACTATGGAAACCTGATTCCCTCCTTCTGTTTCCTCTAAATGAGAAAGCATGTTTCCCTGCTAGCAGAGAGGGGAACTCTTTGATTTCCTATTCCAGTCCTTGACGCTGCAATAGCAGAGGGTCACTTTCAATTCTAATGTGAGGTGCTTAAATTGCAGCAATGTTGAAACAAACAGACACCCCAGGCAGTCTTGCAGCTGCTTCAAAATAACCTGCTCAAAATTCATAGAAAATAAATTAAAGCTTTTTTTCTTAGAGAATAGTGCTATTATGTGCAAACAGAACCGTTGAACACAATTCCGCTCCCTTGTCTTCCACCAGCCCATCCTGGTTGATCAGACGTTTCTGCCTGTGGGTTAATTACTGTGAGTCTTAGCTGATGCAAAAGAGTTTTTGAAGACTTTCATCATGAACTTGAACCGGTCTTGGTCAGGATGAAGCTTCCTGAGGACATGGCTCTCATCTTCAGGAGTGTTTCCCAAACCACCTCCTGTCTGCATTTGAGCAGTTCTTCTTATCAGTCTGAGAGACCATACTAGCTTACAGGGAGAAGTAGCATTGCAAAAATACAGACATACTTTACTTTTCATTTTGGTCAAAATGCCCACCAGACAGCACTGATTTCATTTATGCTTCCATCTCCACTTAAGATGTTCCCAGTTTAGACCAAAAAAGAGAAAGTAGCAACTCCCAGGCTCTCAAACCTGATCAGGTGCTTAACTTTTGTTGGAATGCTTCTGACCACAAAAAGCTGATTTTTTTTTTCCCCCCAAAGGTTTCAGGGATTCTGTCTTATGATGTTAGTTAACTCCTGCAATATTCAGTGGTTTTGGTAAAGAACTGTCATTTTATTTCTTAGTAATCCCTTTGTGTGCATGCAGTTGTTAAAATATATGATGGTATGTCCTTTCAGTACCTCAGATAGATGTATCAGCAGTTTCTCTATTTCCTAAACTCGCATACCAAGATCTTACCTTTCCACACATTTCAACTTATATATTAATGTGTCTTTACCCTGGAATCTTTGCAGGTCTGCAGCCATAAATGACATTATCCATTCACCCTCAAATTATCATTATTGCTTTAGAGTTAAAGACATCTGGAGTTTCAGAGAACCAAGTAAAACAAAACAGCATTTTCCTGTTACTGGCTTCCAGAGGATTAGTTTCCAGTTTAACAGATTATTTCCAACAAAATTACATAGTAAATTGCTGCCACTGAGGCTGAGGTGAGGAGAACCATGGGCAGACAGTATTTTGCTCCTTTACTTCGTGTTGCTTTAATGTGATTTCTTTCATATGGAATTTCCTAATTTCAAGACAAGAAGAGTCTTCCAGTGAAAAACTTCTACTGAGAGCCAGGAGTTTTGATATTTGTGCATAAAATTATGAAAATTTAATAGCTTGCTCTGGCTAACATTTTGTTGAGTTTTCTTTTTAAGTTTTTGAATTATCTTAAAAAAATAATTACCCTACCTCTGTTCCTTTGGCTATGTTTTAAAATCACTTTTTATCCCACTCCAAGCCTGCTATAGTTGAAGTTGGCAGAGGCCAGTCACACACTGTGCAGTATTGGTCCAATTCTATTTTTGGACATGTCCAAGGAGAAGCAAATGTGGCATGAGCAAAAAGCCAGAGACCTTTTCCTCAAAGTGTATTGTCAAAGGCTTTCACTCTGCAAGAGAAGCCAATCTTGCAGGTCTTGGGAGAGCAATCTATGTGAGATTTGTTATAGACTTCAAAGGGCCAGGATTTCGCTCCTTGGAAACCTTGGAAAAGAGCCTCATTTTGGCCACTGCATCAAAGGGCTGGAGAGATGTAAAATGAAAGCTAATAACCCTTTTTCTGGTCCAGAGGATGATTCCCTCCAGCAGAGATGCCACGTAGAACAGCGCACAGCCTCACTCCAGATGCCTGTGCATTGCTTTCCCTTGATAGATGCCCATCCTACTTTGGGAATAGCTCCAAGTAAGTCATAGAAAGATCCACACTTGGAATTTTACTTCGGCATTAGATGAGACGGCATTCTTTGTCTCTAAAGCATTGCCTCGTCTCAACACAAAGGTTTAAACCCCAGAATGGCACAAGGTTGTGAACTTCGGTACAGAAAAAAATATGCTTTCCCCTTCCATAAATATGCTTTCCCCTTGCATACATATGCATAGCATGTAGCACAGGTCTAAGAAGCTATTCTAGAATTATACTGTCAAGTACTCATTGTTTTGCCTTGAAAGAGCTTCTGCTATAGTAATCCAAGTTGCTATTTCAGGTATTATAATAACTAACATGTGAAAAAAAATATTTATTGTATCCTTCTAACTTCCAGCAACCAGCCTTTTTGACAGGCAGCAAATTCCCCTTTGTGATAAAACTAACCAGGAGTCAGCTGGCGAGAAGGTTAAAAAGGGGTTTCTGATTCTCTTTTCAAACTCTACTTCGGCTTCACATCAGACTTAGTTACAGTTTTTGGTTTTACGCTGCAGTAACAAAACATGCAGGAGCAGCAGCTCTGAATGATTCAGGTTGCTCTCATAAGGAAGAGCAGCTGTTTACATAGAGACTGTATAAATGCGGGTTGGGGCTTTTGCAAGCTGAATACAGCTCTAAGCTTGGAGAAGTCTCATTCCATGTTCAGTCTTGGAGAGACACCAGAAACCTTGTTAACTGCTACTTTTTGAGTGTGTGGATATAGAAGTATGCATATTTGTGTTCCGATATCTTACAGGCACAATTTCATGTGATAGTAGGTGGAAGACGAACTTGTAGCAGGGTCTTTGAACCAGCTGCCTAGGAGAGGTGACTCTGATGATAAATGTCTGCTGGCAGTGTACTCATGTCAGGTAGAGATGCTCAACTTCCAGGTAAGCTCCGAGGCCAGCACAGCTATGCCCTTGCGAAATTCCTGTTAAATATCCATTACAATAAACACTGCATTAACACAGCGGGAGTGCTCTGGGAGCACAAAGGTGCTGCCTCTCAGTGTGAGGAGCTCTGCAGGCATCCCAGCACATTTTTAGCTAGCTGGCCTCTCTGCCCGGCGCTGCATCGAGCACGCAATACCCCTTCTGCCCCTGTCTTCACAGTTGCAAAATAGATTTCACAGCACAACTGAGGATTTGGAAATATTTTTGCTACTGGCTGCTCCCCCACGTCTTCTTAAACCCCAACATTCTAGTTGAAATGTTCCAGTGTTTCTGACGAAGGTTACAATAAAAATTATAGGAAGAAGAACAATAAATCCATTTCTTTTCCTCACAGAAAAAGTGAACTGAAAAGCTCCTTGCACTTCAATGATTGCAAATATCAAAATTCAAAATAGAAAATAAGTTTGCAGAACCAAAATGTGTTTATAACAAAACCACACAAATAATTTGAGGATATTCTCAAAAACCCCTATTTTTATCAGTTCTTTTGAAATTACTGTGTTGACCAGCTTTGGAAGATGTGCTAGTGATTTGTGCATCAGAACGAGAACAATACAGACAATCACCTAGACAGTAAGGCTTAGTTTGTGAGTGTTTTAAGGCAGAACTGAGAATCTTAGATGAAAGCACTACAGAAATAGAGAACACTAAAATCATAAATCCTACAGAAAAGTCATTCTGTAGTAGGGCTAAAGTTTATTCTGACTAGTATGAAATATGCTTTTTGAAAAACCTACACACAAACAGAATCAAAGCAAGTAAACAAAATTTTAACGAACTGCTGTAAAACAGTGTACTATATAAATCTAAAAGGGGACACATGAGCTGTTGCTGCCTTCATAGAAATGTGGTGGCACCGTATGCAATGTTTAGAAATGCCTAACTCTCTTGCATGCTCCTAAAAATGTTATCCATACCTTTCCATTTTTTATAAAATTATTATTAATTAGGAAATAGGTCAGTGACTAACACCATCTGTAACAGCCAGTACCAGAAACTTCAAAGGCGATTAATACCAGAGTAGTCATTTAGTCCCCTTGATAGAGAAAGGCTGGTTTGTGCCCCAGCACACCTATTTCCACCTGGGGTTGCAAGGAAAGAACAGGCCTCTGAGGTTCTCAAATCGAATGTTACGTAACCCTCCCAAACTCCGTGAAAATTTCTGCCCTTGCAAACAGAAGGTAAATTGTGAACCCTAAAGGCAAATGCTTTTCTATTTGAGCTGTTTAGGTGCACGCAGGCAGTTCTCTCATTCATTTTTAGCCTCTTGGTGCAGTGTAATTTCCCTTTGTTCCAGCAGGCAGAGCTATGGCTTCAAATATTTTCCAGAAAGGCAGCTGATCTTTTCATGCGAGTTGATGAGCACTATCTCCCCAACTGCGTGACTTTGTGTTTTACATCAGAGCTCTGAAAAATACAATCCAAACCAAAGCACAACCATCCTGCTTGCACTTCCATAATTGGTAAGAAGCTGAAACTGGGACCCCATCAGTTGGACAAGCTTTAATCTTGCTGTGACAACTGCCCACAAATACTTAGTTATATGGGCTGAAAAGCTATGCTGAAAGCCCATCTTTCTCAGTGAAAAGGGTGCATTGTGAGGAAACACGAGGTGATAGGATATTCTACCATAAACAGAGAGATAGTATATCCATTTCTTTGAACACCTGAAGCATCACAAGGAATACCAAAACCACAGATTTATTTTTTCCCGAGGAAGAGACAGGAAGGAAACTCTTCGAGATGGATGGTAATCCTGTGGATGAGTGTATTTTTTTTGTTGTTAGTTAAGAATCCAAACACAGAGCAAAAGAGAAGCTGGAAAACTTTCAGTTTTGTAAATCATAGTTTGTTTAAGTATTTAAACATTTTTTTCCCCACATGGTCCATGTATTTCCTAAGTCAGTCAGAACTGGCTGGTTTAGATAAAGTCTCACCACACCTGTACTACTGTTCCCATTTGTGGATAGCTTTAATGCAAAAGTATTAACAGTCTCGTGACTATTACACAGATGTTCAATGGCTGGACACAATAAGATCTCTGGTCTTACTTCAATTTCTGATGAACAGCTGTCTGTACCTGAAAGAGAAACGTCTCACGTGCTCCTTCCCATGAGAGAGCTCACACTGAATATGAAAATTGAATCACAAAACATTGTCTCTCCAGGCCAGCCCTGAATGTGATGCCAGACAAGTGAGAGGGGTGGTTTGTCTCTTCAGAAACGTGTGTACATCCTAGTACACACGGCCTGAGCGACATCTTTGGAGGCTGAATCAAAAAAAAAGAAAAAAAAATCTTAGGATAATGAATTAACCTCTAAACAGAAAGAGATAATTATTTGCATTTTACTACCCTTTCTGGATTTAATTGATAGCCCTATGATAACTTGTTTGTTCCTTTTGAAAAATAGCAGTCCTGCCCAAAGCAGTTCTGTAGCAGAACTGTAATTATTGAGCCATTTGAAATTACTTACAAGTCACAGTTAGAGGCTGTGCAGCTAAATATGAATATTGGGTATTATAAAGAGAAAGAATGCCATTCAAAATGCCTCCAATGCTATGGTAAAGAGAAACTGAATTAACAGTTCACTGTCATCAGTAAACAGCGCTGTTTTCAGTGCAGGGAATGCTAATTGTATTGCTTTTCGTGGAATTAGTGTGGCAAGTGCAATTTGTTGGGACCGAGTTCTCAAATGATAGAAATTAGTGTAGTTCCATCCAAATCAATGAATCTGGGTTTGCAGAGGATCAGAGCAGTAGCGTTTTACTTCTCCCCTGCAGCCTGCTGCAATTACATCCTTTTACTCTGCTGTCTTTCGTTATCGATGTCAGTTGATAACAGTTCTTAACATGTTTGGGCCATTCACGCATAGCAGAGCTGCACATGCTGGTTTAGGCAACACCAGAGATGGTGTGTTAGCCTCAGCAGTGTGTCTTCTTTAATCCAATATTAGAATTGCCATGGAAACCTCTTAGCAACGTAGAAGATGAAAATGGAATGGGAAAGGAAAGATGCAGTGAGCTCAAATGCTAGTTCTAGGGGCAAAAAACCCAAACCCACAGAAACTTACTAGCCTTGGGAAAACACAAGAAACAGAATTAAACTGCAGTTTATCTTTCAGATTGCTGGATGGGTTATCTCCTCCTGTCTTTCACATCCTTCTGCTTTTTGTCTTAGCAACCAAAACAGCCAAGCTGTTGTGATGCTTGCCCTGGACACTGTATTACAGATGGCACTGGTGTCCTCCAGTGCTTTTGCCTGTGGGAAAAGGCCAGTCATTCCAGTACTTTAGAAGTAGCTCCTCGTTTTTCTGTGGCTGACAATCCTTTTTAGCATGATCTTCGAAGATGCACTGTGGTTCAGTGATACTGAGCCTATCTTTTAGTTTTAAGAGCAACCAGTTTTACTAAAAGCTCAGCTTCAGGTCTTGGGCCTTTTTTCTTTTTCTAATGGTGGGAATTTCCTTCTTGGAGACTCTATTATCCTAAAGAATACATTAAACATTAAGCCATATATATTTATTCTGTTGTTGACAAATGGTTTTTCTGTGGTTTGACAGATTTTCACTGCATAGGCAAGATTTAAAAGGTGATCAATGAAGTTGGAATGACTGTCAGCTAGACTGACACATGTTGAAGGTACCTGAGGAAAACCTGTAAAAAAGGTGCAGATAAACCTCACCTCTGCATTAGAATCACAGAATCATAAAATAGTTTCAGCTGGAAGGGACCTTGAAGATCATCGAGTCCAGCCTTTGTCCCAGCCCTAACAACCTACTGAACTGTGTCCCCCAGTGCAACATCCAGTCATCTCTTAAACACCTCCAGAGACAGTGACTCAACCACCGCCCTGGGCAGCCTGTTCCAATGGCTGACAACCCTTTCAGTAAAGAAATTCTTCCTAATATCTAACCTGAACCTCCTCTGGCACAATTTAAATCCATTTCCCCTCGTCCTGTCACTCTCCACTAGGGAGAACAGACCAACTCCCGTCTCTCTACAACCTCCCTTCAAGTAGTTGTAGAGATTGATGAGGTCTCCCCTCAATCTGCTCTTCTTTAGGCTAAATAGCCCCAGATCCCTCAGCCTTTCCTCATACGACTTGTGTTCTAGGCCCTTTACCAGCTTGGCAGCCACCTCTGTACCCTCTCCAGCACCTTGATATCCCTCCTGTAGTAAGGGGCCCAAAACTGGACAGGGGACTTGAGATGAGGTCTCACCAAAGCTGAGTACAGGGGCATGATCACCTCCCTGCTCCTGCTCACTACACTATTTCTGATACAGGCCAGGATGCCATCGGCCTTCTTGGCCACGTGGGCACACGCTGGCTCATGTTCAGCTGCTGTCCATCAACACCCCCAGGTCCCTCTCTGCCTGGCAACTCTCCAGCCACTCCTCCCCAAGCCATGAATCAGCTCCAGTGCAGGAACCGTGGAGCCATGATAACACGCAGAATAATATATAGGCTGAATACTGTATATACAAATTTAGTGGAGCGCAACACTGAGACAACAGCACAAGACTTGTGTAAAGAAACTTGAATGTGTCCTTTTTGCAACGTGGAGATGCCCTGAATTTCAGAGGCCCAGTGTTTAGCGTTTTCTGAGAAATCAACCACTGATTTTGATCCTTACTGTTAAAAATACTTCTAACTCCATTCGCTTGCATATACACACTTTAATCTCATGCGTTTCTACCTATTCACCAAGTGCACACAGAGCACGTGCAGTACTGTTTCTCCTTTAAGTGACCTTTGACAAGCTTGTGTAGCCGACACAAAAGGTAGGCTGTGCAAATGACTCAGAAATTGGGATTTTTACAGGACTGACAGCTGACAACATGAATTATTGTACAAACAGGTTCCACTCCTACTGGAATGCATGAGGGAGACTCGTACAGTGACAGTGTTGCTTTCAGCAAGTCCAGCCTCAACAGCTACATAAATTCCTAAGACAAGCCAAACTAATCATTGTTTATAGATGTCTGATGTCTAAATGTCATGTTGGAAATCACAGCAAACTACTTTCATTAGTGCAAACACGGAAAATACATTTTATAGGTCTTTTATATTATTAAAGACTTTTTTTTGTTTTTCAGTTCCAGGAGAAGTCAAATAAAATAGTCCCAGGGACTAAAAGCAGAAGGACAGATGTCTTTAAAGATCAAACACAATTTACCCAATAATGACAAATTAGGTTAAAAGGTAGTATTGCACTAGAAAGGTGTAAAATAAGACATCCTACTAGATGGCCATAAGCTTCAAAAACAGCAGTGTGTCCCCTCAAAGGAGGGGACCAAGGTGATGAGGGGGAATGGAAACGAGTCCTGGCTCGGAGAGGAAGGCGGGTCCATGCCCAGCCTCCCTCACCTGCTCAGTTGCCTCTACAGAACAGGTACAGTGCTCTGGAAGAGGAGAGCCATGGAAAAGAAGAGGTGAATGAATGTGGAGACGTAAGGTTGACTTCGCTGACCAAGTCAGACCCATGCATCAGGACTAGTTCAACTAAAAAGAAAAGGAGGGTAGTTGTCATTGGTGACTCCATCCTGAGGGGAACAGAGGGTCCCATTTGCCGTCCAGACCCAGTCCACAGGGAAGTCTGTTGCCTCCCTGGAGCTCGGATTAGGGACATTACTAAAAAACTTCCCAGGCTGGTGAGTCCCACTGATCATTACCCATTGTTGGTTGTCCAGGCTGGCAGTGATGAGATCAATCATAGAAGTACTCAGAGAATTAAAAAGGACTTTAAGTTGTTAGGCCAGGTGATCAAAGGATCGGGGGCACAGGTAGTTTTCTCATCTATCCCTTTAGTAGGTGACAGGAATAGTGAAAGGAAAAGAAAAGTACATGCAGTTAATGCATGGCTCAAAGACTGGTGCCTCCAGCAACGTTTTGGGTATTATGATCACGGGGAAGTTTATGCAGTACTGGGCATGAGAGATATAGATGGTGTAGAGCTGTCTCAGAGAGGGAGGAGAATACTTGCTGGAGAGTTGGCGGGATTAATAGATAGGGCTTTAAACTAAGTTGGAAGGGGGAAGGGGATAAAACCCGAGTCTCCACACATGAGCCAAGGGGAAGTATCCCAGGGTTAGGCATAAAAGGCACAAGCAACGGTAACAGATGCTCCATTAAATCTCTGAAGTGTCTGTATACCAATGCAAGAAGCATGGGGAATAAGCAGGGAGAATTAGAAGTCTATGTGCAGCTGGAGAACTATGATCTTATTGCAATTACAGAGACGTGGTGGGACAGCTCACATAACTGGAATGTGGGCCTTGATGGTTATGTTCTTTTTAGGAAAGACAGGTCGATGAGGTGAGGTGGGGGAGTTGCTCTGTACGTGAGAGAGCAACTGGAGTGTATTGAGATCCATCCAGGGGCAGATGAGGAGCAAGTAGAGAGTTTATGGGTAAGAATTAAGGGGCAGGCTAGCTTAGGTGATACTGTGGTGGGTGTCTACTATAGACCACCTGATCAGGAGGAGGAAGTTGATGAGGCCTTTTACAGGCAGATGACAGCAGCCTCTCAGTCCCAGGCCCTGGTTCTCATGGGGGATTTCAACTACCCAGATGTTTGCTGGAAGTCCCACACAGCCAGCCATCCGCAGTCCAGGAGGTTCCTCCAGTGCATCGATGATAACTTTTTGATGCAAATGGTGGATGAGCCAACCAGGAGAGGAGCGCTGCTGGACCTTGTGTTCACCAACAAGGAAGGTCTGGTTGAAGCAGTGAAGGTTGAGGGCAACCTTGGCTGCAGCAACCATGAGATAGTGGAGTTCAGGATCCTGTGCGGTAAAAACAGAATAGCAAGCAGGATCGCAACTCTGGACTTCAGAAGGGCCAACTTTGGCCTCTTCAAGCAATTGCTGGGGGATACCCCTTGGGACAGGGAGCTGCAAGATAAAGGGGCCCAAGAGAGTTGGTTGGCATTCAAAGACCACTTCTTTGAGGCTCAGGATCAGTGCATCCCATCAGGTAGGAAATCAAGAAAGAGATCCAGGAGACCTGCTTGGTTAACCAGGGATCTGCTGGGCAGACTCAGGTGGAAAGGGAGGGTGTATAAATTGTGGAAGGAAGGGCTGGCCACTTGGGTGGAGTACAGGACAGCTGTCAGGGAGTGCAGGGAGGCAATCAGAAAAGCTAAGGCCTCCTTGGAGTTAAAACTTGCAAGGGAGGTCAAAGACAACAGAAAGGGCTTCTTCAAGTACATTGCTGACAAAACTAATACTAGAGGCAATGTAGGCCCTCTGTTGAATGAGGTGGGTGCCCTGGAGACAGAGGACAGAAAGAAGGCAGAGTTGCTGAATGCCTTCTTTGCCTCTCTCTACACTGTTGGAGACCGTCCTCAGGAGCCTCAGTCCCCTGAGGCCCCAGAGGAAGTCATGACAAAGGAGGAGTCTGCCCTGATTGATGAGGAGTGGGTTAAGGATCAGTTTGAACACTTGGACATTCATAAATCCATGGGCCCTGATGGGATGCACCCACGGGTGCTGAGGGAGCTGGCGGGAGTCATTGCTAGGCCACTCTCCATCATCTTTGGTAAGTCATGGGTAACAGGTGAGGTGCCTGAAGACTGGAGGAAAGCGAATGTCACTCCAGTCTATAAGAAGGGCAGGAAGGATGACCTGAGTAACTACAGACCGGTCAGCCTCACCTCCATCCCTGGAAAGGTGATGGAACATCTTATCCTTGACACTGTCTCTAGGCATATCAAGGATAAGAAGGTTATTAGGAGCAGTCAGCATGGCTTTGCCAAGGGAAAGTCATGTTTGACCAACCTGATAGCCTTTTATGAAGACATAACCAGGTGGATGGATGGTGGCCATGCAGTGGACGTGGTCTACCTGGACATCAGCAAGGCCTTTGACACCGTCTCCCACAGCATCCTCACAGGTAAACTGAGGAAGTGTGGTCTGGATGACCAAGTAGTGAGGTGGGTCGAGAACTGGTTGAAGGGAAGAAGCCAGAGGGTTGTGGTCAATGGGGCTGAGTCTGGCTGGATGCCTGTGTCTAGTGGGGTCCCTCAGGGGTCAGTGCTTGGGCTGGTTCTGTTTAATATACTCATCAATGATCTGGATGAGGGATTAGAGAATGTTGTCAGCAAGTTTGCTGATGATACGAAGTTGGGAGGAGTGGTTGACACACCAGAAGGCTGTGCAGCCATTCAGAGAGACCTAGACAGGCTGGAGGGCTGGGCAGGGAGAAATCTTATGAAGTTTAATAAGGGCAAGTGTAGAGTTTTGCACTTGGGAAAAAATAACCCCATGTGCCAATATAGGTTGGGGACTGCCCTGCTGGAGAGCAGTGCAGGAGAAAGGGACCTGGGGGTTCTAGTGGACAGCAGGATGACCATGAGCCAGCAATGTGCCCTCGTGGCCAAGAAGGCCAATGGCATCCTGGGGTGTATTAGAAGGGGAGTAGCAAGTAGGTCAAGAGAGGTCCTCCTGCCCCTCTACTCTGCCCTGGTAAGGCCACATCTGGAATATTGTGTCCAGTTCTGGGCCCCTCAGGTCAAGAAGGACAGGGAGCTGCTGGAGAGAGCTTCCAGCGTAGAGCCACAAAGATGGTGAAGGGAGTGGAGCATCTCCCTTATGAGGAAAGGCTGAAGGAACTGGATCTCTTTAGCTTGTAGAAGAGGAGGCTGAGGGGTGACCTCATTAATGTTTATAAATATGTCAAGGGGGAATGTCAGGAGGATGGAGCCAGGCTCTTTTCAGCAGCGTCCACTGACAAGACAAGGGGCAATGGGTGGAAGCTGGAACACAGGAGGTTCCAGAAAAATATGAGGAAAAACTTTTTTTACTGTGAGGGTGACCGAGCACTGGCACAGGCTGCCCAGGGAGGTTGTGGAATCTCCTTCTCTTGAGACATTCAAAACCCGCCTGGACGCGTTCCTGTGCGCTCTACTGTAGGTGATCCTGCTCTGGCAGGGGGGTTGGACTAGATGATCTTTAAGGTCCCTTCCAACCTTTAACATTCTGTGATTCTGTGATTCTGTGATACTGAAGAGGTAGGCATTTCCAATTGCAAACAGACTTCTGAAATTATTCAGCTTTATCAATGGGCATTTATTAATGGGCAGATAAAAGCAATTTTGTGCAGGTGCATTAAAAATGTTTGTGAAAAGCAGTAAAATAACTTTTACTTAGTTATACCAGACTTACGATACTCAGATTTACTGCCAGATTAAACCTTTGGATATCTGCATAGATTTATCATAAAAGCTGATGTCCCTTGTCCAATCGTACAGATAGGTAAAAAATGCTGTCCTCAGAAGTCATTGCAAATACTGTTTTGATATATTTCCAAATTATCAGTTTTATCTCTTACATGCAGGCATAGTACCATCTTGTATTTTTCTGAGCACATGAACTCCAATTCTGCTTTGAGACAGTTGCTAATCATACTGTCATTAAAGCACTGCTGCTTATTCTTTATTCATTACGTTTTGTGGAACTTTAATCATTAATAAATAAGACCATTCTTATACTTCTAACTTGGCTGTAAGCACATCAAAAAAGGTTCCAGCCTTTGCAAGGAGTGAAGGTCTGAAACAGCTGTCAGAGACAAACTCCAGATGGGGAAAACTGATCACCTATGAATGAGAATATAAAATGTGGCTGCCTGCAGCAGCAGCAGGAACCCAGAAAATCACTGTCAGACTAACAGGCTTTGATTTCATGACTCTTCTAATAAGGTGATGAGTATTTTACTTGTCGGTCTAGAAAGCAGCAAGATAGTAAACTTCTAATATCATATTTGTGGGAAACCCAGCTATTCTGCTGTAGTAGCTTAGAAGCCAATTTATTTTCTGCTATTATTTTTCTTGTTCTTGCATGACTTCTTCATTCACAATGCAGTCTTTATTTTTAAGGACGTGACTGCTGCTTTTAGTAAGGCTAGTAAATAGACACTGGTTTCAGAAGGGTTCTTTAAATGGAAAAATCCACATAGAGAGTAGACCATAAGGAGCTATTTTTTTTTAAGGGAAAATGGAGCTATATGATGGCCGAATTATTCTTCTCTTCCAAAACCACTTTAAACAATCCAATGGAAAGGTAAACCCTCTAGAAATGTTGGTTTTGAAAAGCTGTATTTGAATATTATCTTGCTGTACTCATGCCTGTGGCATTAAAATTAGACCAAATGAGATAGCAGCAGTTGGTTACATTGACAGTGGGGTGTTACACCTCTTCCATGTAGTGTGTATACTATTTTCGATTTATTTCAATTTGCACATAAACAGAGAGCTTTAAATTTTCAGGAAACAAGTTCTGTAAGTGCAGGCAAAAGCAAGTCTGGAGATAATGTAACCTCATTAGTTTCTCTTCTATTTATTTCATGTACATAAAAAAGAACTGTTCATATTAATGCTCCCATTAATCTCCTGATCCACCTGACTTTGTGTACTACCTCCACCAGCTTTCTCCAAGACACAGCAGAGATTTTCCACTAAATCCCAAACAACCTTTGTAGCTGGCAGTTCAATACCTTGTGGTGTGAAGTCAGTTAATCACAGCGAAAGGGGGACATAGCCTGGCAATGGAAAATCTTTAGATGGGTAAGGCAGTTTAAAATGGTAGAATCTGACTATTTGCTCGGCCTGCATCTGATCCTATCCCAAATAATCCAATGGGAGAAGAAATTGGCTTAATTTAATTAAATACAGCAAATTAGCCTTAATTACTCTGCAGAGGATAGTTGTATGGATACCGTTGGCTCAAAATTTAAACTTCCATGAAAAGCCAAAGGAAAAACTTGTTATATCTGTCCATAAAACTATTTATATGTGGAATTAAAATTTCAGTTCTCAATTTGTTAGTTCATGGTAGTGAGTAGATTATGAGTCAGTACAAATCAGCAATAAGAGTCGTTATGTGCAGTAACAAGAACTCAGTATTGGACCAAGGTGAAAGTCTGGCGTGTTTTTTTTTTCAGCTGGGAATGCCTTAGCTCCACAAATGTTGCTGATGTTGCCACATCTGGTGGAGGTAAAGTATGATCCTTTTCAAGGCAGAAGGAGTATCTATTCCTTTTCAATACATGCTCTTTGGAAGGAAAATGATAGTGTTGGACACATCTTTTTACAAAATGTTTTAAGAACCCATGTATAGAAACAAGCACTTTAGAGATGTCTGAAAACACAGTATGGCACAACAGCAGAAAGGAAGATTTCACTGAGCCAAGGCAGGAACTCAAGCCCTACGCTCTGTGAGGATACAGGAGAAAGCAACTGAATGTTCAGAGTCAGCCCAGCAGCTCATCTCCAAAAGTGACCACATTTCACGAAAGTGGTAAATTGTATGAAATTTGAATAAAGTGCCCCAGAGGGTCAATATGTGACAGCAGAGTTGGAAGCAAGGGCTGAAGAAATCCTAAATGTAGTTACACTTTCTCTTTTGCATATCTCTGCAATTGAATTTCATGAACGGGAAAGCATTTGAAGCACAGTTTGCTTTGCATTGTTATTACTGACCAAAAATGAACTCATTCCCAAGGAAATCACAGTGTGGCAAAGAGGTCCTGTTAAAATGAAAGCAAAAGGAATACAATTTGGAGGACTTCTGATCTTCAGTGATTTTATTGTTACTGTATTTTGTCATCATGTTCCCCCATCCACCTGAAAGAACACTGCATGGAAGTGGGTTCCTGATCCAAAACCACAGCATTATTTCTATTCTTTTTCATTTGCTTTCCATTTCTAACTGCTGAAAACATATGAATGTGACAGGAAAAATGTACCACATTTGCACACTAGGGAGATTGTATTACGAGGAAAAATGGCTAGAGAAGACTCCACTAGCAATTCTGTCAGCAACCTTCTACGTCACCGTATGTAGAGCACAGCACTGACAGGCTTTGAAGGCTTTGAAATGCTTCTCCACTGGTGTGACAATCATTGTGTTGAAAGTTCAGGGTAACATAAACAGTAAGAGACAGGGTAACCTGCAGGCTCAGATGCTGACTTCGCAGAGCAAGCTGGTCCATGGCTGAATTCATGCTGATGTAACTCAGGAAACAGTAATTTTGGTCCCCGATGCTCCATTTGTAGCTGGAGAGTTTGGCGCAAGTCTGCGCCAGGATTTTGAAATGGTACCCCATCATGGATGCTATTTAAAAAGCAGTATAGCAGTCAACAAGGTGCCTCATTAGTTCTGCAGAGGTGCTTAGCAGGGGATACTCTTTTGTGCTCCAAAATAGCAGGAGTTAGAGCATAACAGAAGAAAAGTGGCTTCCACTTTAAACAAAACCCAAACCCTTCCTTTCCACCACTCTACCCTTTATTGTTTCATATCTCTTTGCTCCTCTTAGGGGTTCATGTCCTTTCATTTAAAGAAAGAAAATATTTTTCCCTGTTCTTCTTAGTTATCTTTTGAAAATGTGATAGAGAGAATGAATATTTTGTTTAATCTTCAGCTTTAAAGTGACCAGATATCCAGAGAAAGCCACTACAGCCCTGCTCTTACACGCAGTAAATTCAGCATTAAGTTCCTGGGTAAAAAGAGCATTATTACATACTTTCATAACTGGAGGAGCTTTTCTGGTACAGGATCGCACCACATTATTCTATGGCACTTTGTTTACATGTCTGTATCCACAATGTACCAGTACAGTGTAAGCAGAGTTCTGTCATCTGGCATAGAAAAAGTTAAGAAAAAGAAAAGCAAATAAATGTCTTGCTTTTGTAGAGAGTAAGAGGTGTTTTAATCTGTATCAAATATGTATTTTTTAATATTTATAGCACATTCCCTCTCTTAAATCTATCAGTAAACCCATCATGGAAGAACGTGACTGGGAATATCTTATCCCAAGTCTTGTGCACCACTGGCGGCACCAAGGGCCAGGTGAGGGCATTCCCCTGCTCTGTTAAGCACTCCTCGGAAAGAAAACTTGAGATACCGTATTTCAAGGAAAAGGGTGTGAGTGCTTGGCAATGTGTTTTATACACACATTTATGAGATTGGGGAAGTTTTTAGATTTTGTACTTTCTTGAAAACATTTGCCCAAACCAGAAAGCAAAGAGCCTAACTTTTTTTTGTTTGTTTGTGGGTGTGGGTGTGGGTGTGTGTGGATGTGTTAAAAAAATCCTCATGGATTTTGAGTACTCCCACTAAAGTAGATTAGAAGAAATGCATCATTACCATCTACTAATGGCTTCCTTCATAGAATCATAGAATCATGGAATGTTAGTTTATTATTACAAAGAATAACCTTTCGTTATTTAATATTTAAGTCGTGCTGTGTAATCTTTGTCCCCAGTATGAGACTATCACAATGTTTCTCCCTATAGTGTATTTACTAACTTATTGATATGCATGCTAGTCTCACTTACCTCCTGAGTTCCTGTTGCTTATAAGTATTCTGAAGGAGCACCTAGAGTGTTTGGTTTTCCAGAGCACAGATATCAAACAGGGACAGTAAGGCTGCCGTATCAGAATGAATAGTTCTGAGTAAAGGAAACAAATGGATGATTTAAAGCTACCCCCACAAACCGCAACACAGCATTTGCTGCTAAATTGGTCAACAAAAATGCTGGGAAACCAGCATTGACAATCATGACAGAATACAACCAAAAGCACTGAGGAAAATGCTGCCACTTATCTGGAAGGACAGAGGATAGGAGCAGGCACAAAAGGGAAATCCAGTCTGAAGCATAAGTCTTCGGCCCATCTTTTATCTCACACAGGGTGCCTCTTAATTATGCAGCTTCACCATAACATTACAATCTCAGCAGTACTTTATCTAAATCTATCAATATTTTTAGCTCCTAAAGAAAACAGATTTTCTGTAAATAAAAAAGTGTAAAGCATATTTATGTATACCTGATTAAGATATATACTTACACGTATTTCTACTCTTCTTCTGTAACTACTTCATATGTCTCACGACATGCCACAAACCTGTGCTACCTTTCTAGGCAGTGAGACCTTTACTCTGTATCGAACTGCAAATTGACAAAATTGGTGAATTAGCCTATGCTGAGCTCCATTCTGCTGCAGCTATCATACTTTCTGCACCTGAGCTATTTCATTTAAAGTTACCTCAGATACGTCTACACACTACTTACAGAGATTGCTAGGCTGATGCATATATCGTATCATCTAAGTAATACCTTACAATTTGAGTAGTCTAATTTTCTCTGATGTGACCTCCTGTAGAGTGAATTGCCATTATTACGAAGAGTAATAGAACCAGGTCAAACGTAGAATTACTGCATGCACTTACGATAGTTATTACAATAACAACATATGGAAAAAAATGTTGGCAGCTATCAGCTGTGACCTTTCTACTCTTATGAACATTAGAAAACGTTTTGAGAAGGTAGCCTGCTAATCTGCTTGAATGTCACATACACTTAGAAAACAAATGGATATGCCAAGCCTCACCATACTTTGTTTTTTTTTATGGTGGAGCTTCTTTCCTAAGAAATAAATTTCAGCACTTGGCTAAACTAAGTCTGAAAAGCGAGTTCTTACTGAAGAGAACATAAGGGTGTTTTTGTGCTGCTGTTTTGTACTCTCAAGTGGATCAAAAAGCTTTTACTGTTAACCGTGTCCAAACAAATTAACTTTGAGATCAAGGTTTCTAAATGTGATTTTTAAGAAGGGCAGTAAGCAAAACCTAGGCATCTTGATCTTGCTAAAAAAATATTCTTGCTGCTCTTCAGAACAGCTTATACTTTACACAGTGGAAGGTTTGTAGCAGGATGATTGACTGTGCCTGGGAGTCTCCAGAAGGCTCCTTGTCCAGAGTGGTTTGTCTCTCTCCAAGCTACCTAATCAGTAAGACGTGGTGGCTGCTACATGAAGTATACAGGTTGGCATGCCTGAAATTCAAAATTTCTAAGTGACCAGTCCACAAAAAAGTGGTAGGAGCATATGGGTGACTTAACAACCTCATAAATCCAAAGATTTCATAGAACGTTCTGTCTTTTCCACTTTATGGCTACTTTCTAAATGGATTTGAATTTTATAAACCCTACTAAAGAAAACCAGCCTTCAGGAAGACAAATGCAGTCTGGCAGTAGCCATCCCCTTTTGCACTTGATCTCTGTGGAGACACACCTAAGTGATCATATTAGAATGCATTTACAGTTTCTCATGCAGTTTGATTTCATAACTATATGAAGATTGTATTTCCCAGGCCTTTTGTTATTACAATGCTAAACCAGCTGTAGCTACAAACAACAGGAAATTGAGATTGCTTAGCACCTTCCAGTCCATGTGCAGAATCAGAATGTGAAATAGGGGAAGGGCTGAAGAACTACATAACATACATCAATTTCTGTTATTCCACCCACTTTCTTGTACAAATTTTGAAACTACTTAAACAGAAACAGAAGGAAAGTGAGAGATCCTATAAAACTGAACTTAACAGTATGCATTAACCAACATGACTGAGGGCTTCATTGCTTCCTCGTACTTTACTCAGCAGGGTACTTCTGGGAATTTTTTAGTTCAGATTCAATGACAAAGGGACAAATGTCACCAAAATTACCTTTTCAGCCTTCTAGTCTGCATACCTCTTAAGAATACGACTTGATTGCTGGCTCTAAAATGAAATCGGGGTCTCTGCATTACTAATAGACTCATCAAGAAAGCCAAAGGAAACATCATATATGGGGCTTGAATAATTCCTAGCCACAACAGAATACATGACTTTTAGAGGCGATTCAGTCTTTGTGAATCACCTGATAACAGCATCTCAGTGTCATTTAAAATACACAAGTCTGCATACGTATGTTTACAGAAATACTACAGGCATAAAAAGGCGAAATCCAGATTCCATCAAAATCAATGAGAAAACTTATTGTTAAAATAAGCACAATTAATGTGCTGGAGCCAGGATTTCAGTCTGTGAAGCTTATAATTGGAAATTTTAGCTGAATGATTTAAGGTTGAAAAATTAATGCATTGCTGAGATATTTGAAGATCCTCATTAATTTCTTAATTCTGCTGACCATTTATAAGCCTAAAGATATTTACCCTTCTCTAACTGGACCTTCAATAAAATAAGACCGAGATTTGAAAGCCAACCTTTTCCCTCTCCCCTAGTAGCCTTACCAGCAATGCATATGCAGCAATGTACATTCTGTTAATTCATAACTCTCATTATATTCTTACTCTTTAAGATATAACAGAGGGTGGTATCCAGCCTAGCAACAGTTCAATTAACAACTTTGTTGATAGGCAAGCTATGAAAGCGCGTCTGTAGATCTGCAGAGGAAGGAAGATTGAAAAAGTAGGAGAAACATACTTTCATAGTCGAGTTAAGCAGTTATGTTTTGAATTGAATATGGGAAAGTCCAATTTTAAGAGTAAGATTTCACTTACATGGAATTAAAGCAAGCCAGATGCTAGACTGACACTTTGTAACTTAAGTGCCTTTTGTGTGCTTAAGTCCTTTCTCTTTCTCTGTGGAAGAAGTGAGATGCATTAACCCACTTCGCCGTAAATGTTTATGTCTTTCTTTCCTTAACTGCCCTGACTCAGCTGCTTCCAGTGCTCCATCTGAAAGGGAACAGCAGCCTAATAGTCAAAGAGTTGCCCCCTTTGCACAGAGTTTAGATGGGTGAGGACTTGGGCTTTCCTTATAACATTCTTTGCCTTGGAGCAGGAATGCAGCTTTTTATAGATAATCTCAAAAGTCATTCCATCTTTTCCTGATTCCTGTTACAAAAAGTAGCTTTGAACTCAGGTAACACTGTGAAGACATATTTGCAGGGGAGGGTATTTACTTCTGCCCATTCTCACCATGATACCTTACACAAAATAGGGTTCTTCTTGAGTTCTTCTTCCCTTTTTCTAGCCAATTTATCAAAAGCATATTGAACAGTTGCTTCATTGATGTTAGATTCCCACATGCAACTCATGAGAGGGTCTCTGTCACAGAAAGGGAAGTGGCGTGAGGAATAATCATGAAGCCAAGAGAAGGCAGAAATAGTCCATGGCTCATGCAATGCTTCTTCTGCAGGGGCTGTCTATCATCATGTTTTACCTGTTTGTATGAAGCTGTATACACCTGCTATAGTCTGGGCTCAAAATTTCAAGGGCCAAACAAATGTAAGGCTCTGCTGTAAACAATAATTGTGTGCAACTGCCAGTCTGAACTCCACTAAGAAAGAGAACTCAAAGCAGGAGTTCCTTACCCGTGTTTCCACCTCCTGCAAGCTGCACAAGAGGTTTATAGAATGACTGGATCTGTTATTTTTCCTTTTGAGAAGCACTGCACTGGAAAGAATGGTTGCTGAGCTGTTCCCACGGTTCTGCTCGTTTTCTCAAAAGAAGAAGTAAGCAGGAAGCAGGGGGTGTTTTTTAACAAAGTGAGTAGCACAGCTAACAATTAGGACTTCCCCAGGAGATGGGAAGATTTTTGTGCAAAAGATGAAAAGGAAATCAAAGTCCAGAATATTTCTTAGTGAAAAAGATTGATATGACCATCCTGAGGCAAGCTGTCACTGGTGTAATCAGAAGTAGCAGCCGTCAGAGGATAGGAATAGTGTCATGGATTGCCTGACAGAACATGACAACTTGGTTCATAAATAGTTTCTTCTGTGGAAACAGATCCTACAGCAGAGAGACAAAAACATATTGTAAAGGAAATCAACTTTATGTTGTGCTAGCCTCATTCTAATTAACACACTAGTCCTCAGGCAAAAGAAGCCCTCTTCTACAGCCCACACGCCAGATTTCTGGTGTTTCATGTCTTTTAAAACAAAAAAGTTTCAGTTTTCTGGGTAAAAGTGATCTATCAAATCTGTGTAGTCAAAACTACTTCATGAGGGCACATGAACTCAACCCTAGCAGCACCAACTAAGTAGGAACTTCAGTAGAGGCTATTTTTCATCTCCACTTATTATTTTTTTAGAACACTGATATAGCATGCAAGGATACTTCTAAGAAGTACAAGACACCGCTGGGAACTAGATCCATAAAAAGGAAATTAAATACGAATAAAAAATTGCAGGGTATTAGAATGAATAAGCACATGCAACATGAATATATCCATTTTTAATGACATTTTTTATAACTGTCAGTGAAGTGGACAGTTATGGGTTTCTAATTCTGAGAGAGTGATAATGGAAAATTATTTCTTCTTCAAACAAGGTCACCTTTATAGAATGGGCATATGCCCCAACCAGCTAAATATTGCTGGTCCAGTGTACACAGTACAGGAAAACAGTACATGCGACATTCAAAGGTAAGAATTAACAAAATGGTTCCAGCACTTTGTTATTCCAGTTATTTCCTAGGTTTATGCTGACAAATTTGTCCTTGATGATGAAAACTTTAGTGGTAACTTCAAAGATTACTGTGTATCCCAGACTACAAAACCTACCCTGCATTTCATTTGCCTGCCTGAGTTCATATGCATGTCTTTACTCCTCTGTATCACAAAAAAAATATCTAATTTAATACATCTCTGATGCAGATTAGCTCTTTGTTCTTACAGGAGTGCAACGAGGGGTACCTAGAGGACCCTCTTGGCCCTGTGTCCCAGGGTTTTTGGGGCAGCTCCCACTGCCGCCCTGCACGGATGTGCCAGGAGGGGTGGTGAGGGGCTAAACCTCGTGGCTGCAGAAAAAGCCCTTGAGCTAAGGGAGGGAAAGGAAGCTGCTAAGAGCTCCTGAGCACATTCTGGGGAACAGTAAGGAGATACATGGGGCGTGTAGGACATTGACATCCTGAAGAGGATACAGAGGCAGGCTACCAGGCTGGTAGAGGGCTTAGAACACAAGTTGTATGAGGAAAGGCTGAGAGATCTGGGGCTGTTTAGCCTAAAGAAAAGCAGATTGAGGGGAGACCTCATCAATCTCTACAGCTACTTGAAGGGAGGTTGTAGAGAGACAGGAGTTGGTCTGTTCTCCCTAGTGGAGAGTGATAGTATGAGGGGAAATGGATTTAAATTGCTTTGGGGGAGGTTCAGGTTGGATGTTAGAAAGAATTTCTTTACTGAAAGGGTTGTCAACCATTGGAACAGGCTGCCCAGAGAGGTGGTTGAGTCACTGTCTCTGGAGGTGTTTAAGAGATGACTGGATGTTGCATTGGGGGACATAGTTCAGTAGGTTGATAGGGCTAGGACAAAGGCTGGACTTGATGATCTTCAAGGTGTCTTCCAGCTGAAACTATTCTATGATTCTATGATTCTAAGAAACTTCGGGGGTTTGATCTGGGAGCCGCCCCTTGGCTCTGGGAGCCCCACAGGCCTCACCTGGTGCACCAGGGCCTGCAGGCACCAGCAGCCTTGCCCTGCCTGGCCATGGGCCCACTGAGCTGGCCCGGCCTCCTTGGCTTGTCCCCCAGGAGTCGCCAGGTGCCTGGGGCTGGGCCTGCCCTGCTCCTGGCCAAGGCAGTGGGACTTGCCCAGGCTGCCAGGCCCTCAGGAACGTTGCAGAAGCGGATGCCGCTCTGTGTCAAGAGATGCTGGATGTAGCCCAGTGTGGGGAAAGCCATGCTATTAGGTAAAGTTATTTCACGATCCTTTTGTTACTAACCACAGGCAGTGTGCTCGCTGGCATCGTGCGTGAAGGGGCCAGAGCTTAGCGGGTCTGGGCGGGTGGGTCTGCCATGCTATAGTGTCACAGTGTGGTGAGATGTGCGGGGCCAGACGTGTAGAAGCGCCACAGCTGACCACACAGGACAAGAACCCTGCCAAGCGAGGGAGCAAGGTGTTAAGGGGATGCTTTAAAAAAAAAAAAAAAAAAAGATGAGTTCTTCAGTACCATGCTTGAGTTTCCTTCTGCTGTCCCAGCAGGTCAGCAAAAGGTTGGTCCAGCAAGGCTGAAGCAGAACAAGGTAAGGGAGGAGCCCAGTTAATTGCCCCGGGCATTGCAAACTTTCTCTGGCCGCGGGCTCTTGAGAGCCCTGAAGATTGCTCTTGACAATTAGCAGAGAAAACCTCTCCTGTGATTGCAAACTGAACTAACTCTCCTGAAGTGAAGCTTTTGAAGTTTGAAAAAGTTTACCTAGTGGCTATCATCATAATAAATTACAGAAATTTCCTGTGTTGCAGTGAGGGGCACAAGCAAAGATGCCAAAATAGAGCTGTTCACGGTCTCATCTGTGGAGTCAACTTTTTGATAAATATTTATACTAAAGATAAATTGACAAACTTATGTGAAGGAACAACTAATCCATCTCTCTAATTTTACAGTCACCCAACAATTTCAGCTAATGACTCTTCTTTCTTTATATTCTTTCTCTTTACCACTGCAACTCCAGTGCTAACAAACAAGTCTGCTTCCATGTCCCCTTTAAAGTTGTTGTGATAAGTTTAATTTAAAAAGAATCTGTGGTAGTGTTGCTTGATATGGCCAAGGACTGTTTGAGCGCTCAGCATGTTGCGTGTTAAAGGGTCTGCTGCACACCTGGCTGCATGGTGTAGGCACACTTTCAGGATTTTCTTTTAAACCAAGTACAGTTGGAAATTTGTGGTCTAGGATTGCAGGATTGTTTAATATTCTAATTTCTTATTTTCTCCATGATTTCTGCATGCAGCTCACCTCATGGGAGAGCTATTTGGATCATTTCTGTGGCCTTTTGAAAAAATCTCATGAAAAGCATCTGAAAAATTAAGCATAGTTTTGAAATGCTTCCAACCTATCATGCAAAACCAACACCAGAATACGTTTCAATCTCTGTTCCGGTCGTCTTGTTTGTTACGGTAAGAGGGAGGCATGTTAGTAGTGGTGATGCTGATTGGAGAAAGGAAGATTTTTGTTTATTTAAAAGATGCTGTTGAATAAAAATGTGACTTGCAGTGATTGCTGCAAGAGAAAATTATGATTTTCAATTTTAATAATATTCAAAATAGCCTAATTAAAATCTGATTTTGGTTGTGTTTTTCTTTCTGGGAGAAAAACCTGGAAGCTTGGGCCTAGCAATTATAAAGATGAATAACTGCATAATAAATAATAATCTGAGCCTTGGTAATTAGACCCTGCAGCCTTTTGATTTTTAAATGAGAATCTGCTTCTGGATGGATACACAAGAAAGGCAAGAAATGTATAACGGATGTGAAGAAGTAGCTTACAGTCATCTTTGTATAAAGACTGGTTTATGGTTTGTGTGCCTCAGCACAGAACTTACACTGTGTTTTGCCACAGGGAACTTTATGATACTTATTTGTACTTAGCTATAATCTAAAGGCCCCTGCCATAACAGATAGGGCTTGGATGTGACAGTTTTGAACGTAGTCTAAACAGGCAACATGCCTAGGACCTAACCGCAACAGCAAAAGAGCTTAGAAATTGGGACTACAAAGTCTTGCATCGCAAGTATACCTTGCAATAAAATGTAGGATAACTAACTGTTCAAAATGAAGTTGTATGTGTAGTCACTTGCCATTTCATACAGTCAGTAGCATTATATTTGTACTACAGATGAAAGCAGATTCAGGCACTGAGGAAGATTCTTGTTAGAGCTTTTTTTTGAAAAAAAAAAAATTGAAATTCTTAGACTAGAAGCTGGATCACACTCTAATACTTAAAGAATAACATCCCCATCTGAGTTTCTTAGATTCCTATTCCTAGAATTCCAGGAATGAATATAGGAATTGTTGTAAGTATAAGATTATTACTCTCAATTATACTACTTGTAATATAAATTTCTAAGTGAGTATTCTCTGATGTATCTGCTGAAGAGTATTAGAAATAAAGTTCCTTCAGCTGGTTGTTCACATAATAGCACGTCACTTGATTAAATGAACCTGAGCAAATTACTGCTGGAGGCGAAGAAAAATCCACAAACACAAGTTTAAATTTTGCATGAAAGTGTTTATGTGCAGCATGGATAGCTCTATTTTCATATCCTTCATTGAAATGAATGTCTTCCTCAAGAAAAAAAATTAATGAGGAATTTATTTTATTGGCGTGTTATATGGATTAAAGAAAAATTTTGAAGAGAAAAAAATAATGTAACTCAATAAAAAAATCAAAACTGTTTTCTGTTCTGAAGCAACTCACAGGAACATGCTAAATTCAGGGATTTAAAACTGTGAGCCTCTACTTGTCAAACCTATGATGTTTTCTACCCATTTAATGTAGCGCAATTTTTCAGCAATTGCATAGAGAATTTAAGAAAAAATAGAACTTATTTGGCTTAATTGTCTATCCACTATTTCATCTTTCAGCTTATTTTAGTCTTACTCTTCCAAGTTAGAATGAAGATTGTGGACAGAGGCAAGCCGCAAATACTTCATTCAATATTCACATCTTTCCTTTGACCTCTCTTATCCCATTTGCAAGCAAACCAGGCAGCACTGACCAATTGAGTGTGGTGACTGCTGTAGTATTAATTCATCATTTTATTGTACTTTCGCCATTTTATCCATGTGCTGAGACTTGATTTAGACTAGAATTCTGTTTGGGAGGACAGTTTGTTGTGTGCTCGAGTGCTCCCTCGAAGAGCAAATGTCCTGCTTCCTACAAACTGCTGTAGAACAAATACCATTACGCATGTTAAATCCTAGTTCATTTAAGTGAAAATGTATGAATAAGATTAAATGTGTGGCTTGGTTGAAAATTAAAATTTTAAAATATCAAGATCACTGAGGTATCACTCAGGCCCTCTTGTCAAATCAGAGCTCTGTGCAGATACATAGGTATTGGACAAGCTTACCTTTGATGTATTTGGTTTGTATTTTGCAAGCTTTGTTTCGGTGAAGGGCTTGTTGACTGATGGGAGTCCTGAGTGTTTACTTATCTAAATGGCTTAGATTCAGTGCTTCTAGACTCCCAAAAAATGAGTGTATGGCAGCTCTGTTCTATTAAAATTTCTGATTAGTCTGAACCATTATCAGATTTTTATCACTGTTATTTCCATTCCTTATTTGGAAGAACATTACACATTATAGGTTCAACCAGGTTTCTTCATCTTCTATTACCTGCAGCAGGTAACCAGTTTCCAAAAGAAAGAGTTCCTCTGCTTCTGACCTACTTCTTCACCTACATTCAGTTCCCCTGGCTTCCTCTGTATTCTCCCACTACTTACCTGCTTCAGACCATGTCCTCTTGAAGCCAATTCAAGTAGCTAACCAGACTTAAAACCAAGTCAGAAAAATAAAATGGGTGTATTTTTGCTGCAGTAGCAAGCTGAATCAGCCAACAAAGGGGTTTGAGTGCACTGGTGCCAGGAGGGAGCAGGAGGAAGCAGCAGTATTTTCTCCTACCACAAAAAAGCTGGTAGTTGGGTTCAGTTCCTTTGTAGGATCACAACCTTGATAGTTTTGCAGTTCTTTAACTTCACTGACTATGTAGCAGCATAACAAAGCATTTAAATGGAGGAGTTTGTTGTGGTTGCAGCAGCCACCAATGGGATCAGGCTTGCACAGACACCTGTGAATTTATTCTGCTCAGCTCCCTTTCTTGCTGTTACGTTCTGCTTTTTGCTGAGTTAATTCTCTGCTACCTTAATGAGTTGAAGCCCATCACCATTCACCAAATGCGGCTGCTGGCACTGGAAGCCAGTAAAGGGAAGGAGGTGGCTGTTCCAGTGTTGTGTTCTATTTATATTATTTATACTTATTTATGTTTAGGAGTCCTGTTTTAGTGACACCATGTTACAAACAGCCCTCTGTGCCCAGCTGAACTGCACAGTCTCATTAGCATCAGGATGCAACTCTGTCTTAGTCCCAGGAATTGTTGGGGTGATAACAACGAACTGTCAAAACACATCTTGATAGTCTGGTGGAAAGGAAAAAAAGGAGGGGTGAGGAGACGGAAAGGGCTTCTCACTTGCTTTATCCTTTCTCTGTGTCGCAGTACCTGTATCCATTGTGTTCTGCACTTTAGGTCTAATAACATGCTTGGCAGTGGCTGCTAACACAAATGGTAATGGAGTAACTTGCTCTGTTCTCTGTTACCGGAGTTGCTTCTAACAATAAATATGCTTCAGTTTTGGCCACTTAATTCATTAGTTGGCAAAGCTAATAGCTCCTTTATTTCCATTTAAAGCATAGAGCCTGAGTTGACTTTGATGACTAATCCAACTCAAAGTTCAAGAACAGAAAATTAAATCCTAAGGATAGTCAAAATATTTATTAAAGCAATGGATCTATTTAAACTAGAAAATTTGATAAGAAAATTGGAAGGCATTCATCACAAGGTATTTTCCTACAGCTTTAGCATTAGAAATTATTTTTTTTTCCATGATATAGCTATTTTTGTAACACATGCATTTAAATCTGGATACCTTACCATGTTCATTTAATTCCTATCCTTTTCTCCTGGCATTTCTTGTTGGCCTTTTGGCCATAATCACTTAAGTTTCCAGCACTCTCATGGTGCATTATCTTTCAGGTCTATGAGCTGGGCTGGTGCAATAGGCTTGTTCATCTTTGACTACAATACTAAATCACTGTAAAAATAAGCTTATTTGCATCCACTTAATGCTCCCTTAACTAGTAGCATAAAACAGTGCAGTAGTAACCTTATTTTTTTCAGTTAACTGGTTTATGAGCAAGGTTACAAGGTTTTAGTCCTGAGATAATGAAGTTTTGTGGAGTAATCAGATGATGTGGCATGAAACTGTTAAGTAAGTGATTCTTTGCCATCTTCAGATCAAAGAAATGGTAAGAAAAAATCACAGACCAGGAGGTGATTACTGGTGGTGGGGGGGTACCTGTAGCTAAACACATTTTAATAAAAAGTCTTCCTGCCCTTTTTTTGAGCCTTTTTCTATTGTTCCAGGAGAAGAATAGAATTTGGCAGCATTCCTCTGAAAATCAATCACTACAGCCTGAGTCCGAAGCCAAATGAAATAGATAAAAATTTCTTTGACTGCCCAGGAGATAATTCCCTTAGTGTGGTGTGTAGTCTTGGTGATAAAACCTGTTTCATTGCTAAGCTTTTTTTAAACACTGCTGTCACACTAGGATTTGGGAGAAGCCTCAGAATTGTAATCACGAGAAAACAGACCTGTACCGCAGTGGAGCTCTTCAGCCTTTCTGTCAGTATGGTCACACTTCCTGAACCATAATTTAATTTTGGTATTTGTTTCATATGTTGTTATATTTCTCCAAATTTTTCACTGTTGATTTATTTTTCTTTGTTACCTTTTCTTTCATACTCAGTGATCTTTCTTTCTGGCCTTTTATTGTGTTTACACAGATTTGCGCAAAGGCTCATAGGAATCCTAGGAAGCTCTGCCTTCATGTAGAGACTATAAGATGTGCTGTAAGGGAAGTGCTTTGTTAAAACATCTTTTTCAAAAAATCACTATAGACTACTGCCAACAGCTTCTGTTTCACTTCAGTCAAGTGCCTTTCATTGAGAGTCTGTTCTGTTATTCGACAGTAACCTCTGTAGCTTTGAAAAAGCAATGCTTGCACATTGTAATTGCTGTGAAATGCCATGCTTTCTACTTTCTTTCCAAAGCACTACAGGTAGAGATCTACAGCTAGAGTTAACCTAGGCATAAAGTAACCTGCGTTTAAAGAGGTATTCTATTTCTTCTTGCTGTAAATATATCTCTTCTCCCAATCAGAGTCATAAACACTCTAAGGCATTAATGCTTTCTTTTCCACTGCCCTGAACAATTTTACTCCACATCAGCTAGTTCTGGTGACAGCCTCATAAAACTGTGTGGATACTGGAAGTTGCAGCTGGTGACTCTCAGGGTAATTGGTGTAGAATACAGTGACCTTGACAAATATCAACACAATGTACTTAATATATACTAGCTTGTATATTTATACCAATCTATCCCAATTGTCCCAGCAAGGATAAGGAGTTTATCATAATATTAGAGGTAGAGAACTCAATCCGTATGAAGTGCCCTTCCACAGTTTAAAAGTAGAACTGTTCAGATAACCTACTTAATTTCAGTTGGAATCAGAAGTCAAAAATGGATAGCATATTTAGCTTCAGGGAAGGTATATATGGAAAGTCCTTGATTTATTTTAATTTGTATCTGGTAGCAGAAATCATATTTTTCCATGACTGGAACTATGAAGTCCTTAAACACATACTTTTGATCTCATATTTCCAGCATGAAGATAGAGATTTTTGCATAAGAGGCCAATGCTTATCAGCTATTAAAGGTATCAGCTCTCACTTAATCATATCTTTAATTCTAAGAAATTCGGATATGAAAACCCTTCTCTGACCAAAGACTGTGTCCTGGTTTGAGAGCACCAGGATAAACATTCTCTGAAGCTGCAGGGCACAAGTAATCACAGCAGGGGAGGGGGCAGCTGTGCCTATGGGCAGCTGAGGATAGGTCGGGTGACCCAAATGGACCAATCCCAGTGTTCCTTACTATGGTGCTCGGTATATAAGGGTCCTTAAGAGGCAGCCTGGAGCTTTTTGTGCCTGCTGGGCTGGGGCTGGTGGTGTTGGCTCTTTGCCCTCTCTCCCTGTGCTTCTGGTATTTCCTGCCTCATGCTTCCCAACTGCAGAGGAACTCTGTTCAATGGGACAGGTTGTCTTACCCTGTACCCCACCCCAGGTGAGAGAGGCACAGCTCCTTTTCTGTTGTAGGGTTTGGGTGGGGTTTTTTTGTTTGGTTGGTTGATTGGTTGGGTTTTTTGGTTTTCTTTTGGTTTTTTTTTTTTGTTTTTTTTTTTTGTTTGTTGTGGGGTTTTTTTTTTGTTTTGTTTTGTTTTTTTTTTAGACTGGACTCAGTCTGCTGCTGAGTCCAATCTGGAACTTTTCTGCTTGGGACATTGTTGTCATCTGGAAGGTGTGAGTCCCCTCCTAACTTATTCTTTTGTATCTTTGAGCATATTTTCATACTTTCATGTATCTGTATACAGTTTCACATCTTCATTGTTACTGTTAGCATTATTTTTTATTAAACTGATTCAAGTTTTTTTCAACCTCAAAGTCTCTCTCCCTGTTCCCCTGTTATCCTTCCCTGGGAGAGTGCTGAGGGATCACAGAGATTGCCTGTCAAATCTTAGTGGCTGGTCCAGTGAGACTTTCTTAGTATATAAAATATTGACATCTGTTACTGTGTCAAAATTAGGTTTAGACAGAGCAGGTAACTGCTGTGAAACTGAGATGTCCAGATTTACAATAAGACGTGGCATTTGTATTGCAACCTAACATTCAAGTTACCGATTTGAACCTAGTGTGAGGTGGAAACTATAGTTACAGAAAATGAATGCTTAGCTGGCTTAGTGGCAAAACATTTACTAATTTTGCAGAAGCTCTGCGTGTGGGAATTTCAGACAGTCTAGGAGTTGCCCGGTGGGCAACCCCTGCAGCATATAGGATGGTCTGTAGGTACTGTTTTCATGCCTGAGTGTGTCAGCTACTGACTCTGGGAGGACTGGGGGACAGCTGTATATAAGAATTTGACAGAACAGCAGTTCAGGGAGACTCACCAGCCCAGCTGAAGACACCAGGGACTTTTGTTTTTGTCCAGACAGCCACCAACTGTTCTGTTCAGGAGATTCTCCAGTTGAGTGTTACTGTAAGCAAAAGATCCCTCTAAATTAGGTTTTTTAATAAGCACCCTGTGTCTTTACAAAACTACAGGAAAGTTGTATCATGATATGAAGCTGAACTAAAATTTGAGAGCTTTTCAATTTATGTACTGTGACATATGTGACCCCTCATCTGGCTCTTCCTGAAACTAGATAATGCAATAGGAAACACATTGCTATGCAATATATGTCACTGATTACAGATAGCATATTAATTCATGTTAGTGGAAGAACATTCCTGTGAATTTTGTTAATCAGTTGCTCAGTATATGCTAAATATTATTCCTGATACACAAGAACAAGACTGATTCATCAATAAGTTTTCTGTTAACCAAGACTGCAGCCAAATATTTAATACACTTTTTTTCTTTACATGATTACTGAATTTACATGATTACTGAATAACTGAAAAGACTTGTCAGGTTTCAAACATGTATCGAGCATCCTTAGCTTACTGTGCTATGGTGTTCAAATCCTGACACACTGAGAAAATAACATGCTCACTTTTGTCATGCAGAAGACCACACATCAGAAACAGGGAATGGGTTTTTTGAGATTGTCCTTGCACTCGTTTGTGATATGAAGCTGTTTAATGTTTGGTAGTATTTTCTGTCAAGTCTATTTATAGTCTGGAGAAGCCAAAATATCCTAGTTTTTTTTTTAAAATGGATGCTTTGAATATCTGTCCAGTGATGCAGAAGATCTGGTGATATACCTGTGCCTAGGAAGAAAGCAATGACTTTTTAGGAGGTTGCAGCTGCAAAGTTCTCTGGAGATGTGTCTCAGTTTCTCTTGCTTGTTTTACTAACTTTTTACTAAAGAGCATTAGGTGAACACAGTTGGTGAATTTGTAAAGGTTTTTAAGAAGCCGAGTAATTAAAAAAATATACTTTCTTTTCTTTGAGACTTAAGTTTTCTCTATAGTGCAGTTACCAAAACACTTCACATATCTATTTTTGAAATTGTATGTGCAGTTTTGTATTATAGGCCTGTAGCTTTAACTTTAAATGTCAAATAATTTGACTGCTTCCGTCATTATTTAAAAGGCCTTATATACAGTCTATTTTTATGTGAGTAGTATCACTTTTTGTAAGCTCTTGTGTTCAGATACAATAGGCTTTTGAGGATCAGAATATACTTATTGAACATTAGGAAATGACAAACTCATTACTTCTCATTTCATATAAATATTTTCTGCAAAAAACTTAGTAGTAAATATTCTTCTCTATGCAAGATTTTGAACAAGATTGAGTCTTGTCTCCTTTCAACACTCTCAACTTTCAACACTAAGGCAGAAACTCATTTCCCAGCTTTACACCTACTATAGTTACCAGCTGATTTAGCTGACTCCTCTTGTTAAGCTCTTCCCTGCATCTCTTGATCATTATTCAGAACCTTTGACATAAAACTTTCAAGGCTTGATAGTCATATTGGAAACTTGTTTGTGTGATTTGTAAAATTTATGGCTTGGCTTTTTTTTCTGGATTTGTTTTATGCTCACAGAAAATGCACAGGTGTTTGTTCATCTACCTAAAACCAGCCATCCAGCACAAAGCTATGTTTATATTTTTACTGCTTTGGTTTTGGGGTGTTTTTTTTTCTGTTATTTGCAATGACTTTGACCTTCCCTTGAGTTGAAGGTGCCAATTTGTCAGATTTTATGTATAAAGAGAGCTAGGTTAATACAAACCACACATACACAATTCTCTCCTTTCTGATAAGATCTGCATAGAACCTTCTCCTGGAATATCTTTCTTGCAACCTGAAACTCTCAGTTGCAACTTTTGAGCTGGGTAACCTGCCGAAGTTGAAAATATTTAATGGCTTGGACAGTCAGGACACCATCATTTGAAATGCCTTGCATTGAGCATCCTTGCCTGGAAGTTTGGCTGTAAGCCTTAAGGTCAGTGGGTAAAGACAAAGAAATTAGTGAGGTTTAATTAGCTGTGCAGTGTAACACTGTTGAGGGAAATATTCTCCTCTGGCTCATAATCCCCCTTATCTCTTGTACACGCTAAAGCAGAAAGGCTGAGTTTCTTTCATAAATTGCCCGAAGCTTATTATCATGGAAAGCCTGTCACCCATGATTAAATAGCAATGCAAATTGGCTTCTGGAATAATTACTTTGAAAAACTATGTAGGTAACAATGTTACACTATGCCTCATGTTTCTTAAATGGAGGATAGGCACAGGGCCTACTTTCAGATGCTTCACTGTTGTCATGCCTGCTGCTTTTGAAATTGTGTACCACCTTTTATTATTTAAAAAAAAAAGGCAATATAATTTGTAAGGAATTAATTTTTACTATCGGTACTTCTATGTGTAATGTTTCTTCGAAATAACTTTGATTTTTGTTTTAGATTCTCACCCACTTTTTTCCCCACAAATTTGGATATTCTTATTGAATAAAATGCATTAATGGAAGCAGTTCTGTTCTGAAATAAGCTTTTCAAGAAACCATCTCAATAGGAGAATATGTAAACTTTTTGAAATAGTGTTATCAGTGCTAAGTAAGGTACTCTGAGAGCACAAATATAGAAGTGACTGAGTTGGTCAGTGCCCATTTCTTTTCATTAGTAGGACACACTTTGGAGGAAGTTGTGATTTCACATTAAGAGGAAATGGCTGGACTGCCAAGATGCTTCTAAATATTCTAAATTATTTCTCCTGTAATGCACTGAGTCTTAGCCAACACTGAACAGTCAGCCCTAGAACATGAGTTTGAAGATTCAAAAATCATTTGGTGAGTGTTCAGAGGAATGAGCTGTTCCCCAGCGTTGAAAATATTTGTCAAGCTTCATTCCAAATACATCAGTGTCTGCTTTACCATATGCAGAAAAACCCAAAAGTCAAACTGGCACCTAAGGAAAGGAGGTTTACACTTTTACATTTTGTTTTGTTTTTTTTTTTTTTGACAAATTGGGATAGAAGGTTATTTCCCTTTAAAAGCCAGGTTGATATTATTTATTTTGAATGTGAATGGCCTCTAGAGCTCACCTGACCCTGCAGACCCTTTCAAAATCCAGATCTCGTAAAGAACCAAGAAAAGCCACTACTGTCCATCAGTGCCTCTAAAAATGTCCACTTGTTCAGACCTCAGACTCGGCAGTCCTGGGCTGGACTTCCTATTTACCTTCAACAGGCTGGCACTGCGTGAACCTCTAGCAATTTTGGGAAGATAAATACACATTTTTTGCAACAGCTGTATTTTAAGACTTGATTTAGAAAAGGGCAGTAGACAGTGAGGAATATATCTATTAAATAGCTTACATGAGATCAGACACTGCTTTTCTTAATTGCCGGTTAAACTGTCTACTTAGTTTGTTGATATCCAGAAGTCCAAACTGATCCTTGTTTTTAGTTGTTTATTTGCATCAGATATGAAACCAAATAACAAATGATCTCCAGGGTTTGTATCCACCTTGATTCCAGTTTGAATTGCCAGCTTGACTGTTTTTAAGACCACAGTCTTTGAGCTGCTGGAATGTGCTCCCAAAGGAAAACCCCACAGTATAGACATTTAGAATGGGAACTGTAACAGGCTCGACAGAGACCTTACACAGCAACAATCCTCCCCTGCCTGTGCAGTGCACAAATAATGACTCTGCTGGTTTACTTCTGGTTTTGTCTCCCATAGCTTTATGATTGTGGTCCCTCTGCCTCTGCTGCTGTAGCTTGTGTGTACTCTTTTGGGGCTTTTTTTGGTGCTGCTTGGAGCAGGGAAGGTGGATGCAGTAGTTAATGGCAGATATAAAGTTCTGGTCATTACAGAACTGGATGCCACTTTGATATTTTTCTGACTCACTTGTTGCCTTTTTGGCAGCTACCTTCAGAAGCCCAAGGGGCAAGACTTACTTCATTACTGTAAAGGGAATTTCAGGTATATAATTAGCATGTGCTATGTTGGCCTGGTAACCACTGAAGTACTAAATTAAGAATCAGCAGAAAATTGAATTACTTGGATATATAATGGTTACAAGTATTGCTTTTCTCACCTGTCAATTGCAATCTGTTCCACTGGAAAAAACAAAGTTTGCTGCTGGAAGAATGCAACTTTTGCTGCTAGCTCCTGTTAGGTAACACTGCTGGATTTTATTGAAAAAGGCATCAAAAAAGAGACTGTCTCTTGTTGGCTTTTCATATCACCCTGCTATGTGTATTAGTACCAGTCTACTAATTCCCATTCTCAAGAACCCATTTATGCTTTGCTATTTTAGCTATTTGTTAACACTTACATGCTCTGGTTATTTGCTGTAACAATTTTGGCAATAGGAACTGGGGAGTGTTCAGCCTGCCAAGAATATTTAGATCAACCCTTCCATATTTAAGTAAATGTTCTTCACTGATGACAAGACTAGTGTTGTCATTTTTTTCTGCAAGACCTTATGTGAAAAAGGTGGCATTCTGTCCCACTTTGATTTCTGGGTGCTACATGAAGAAAGTAATAGCTGCAGGCAAAGTATGCAGCTAGCAAGTTAGACTTGACTGGGACATACTCTGCTCTTTCTCTTTACACAGGTTAGCTCCATTTTTTGATCATTTTATTGCATCCTATCAATGCTCAGGCAAATAGAGGCATCTGAAAATACACTAGTTGAAGCATTGATGCTCCCTGTCACAAATAATTGTCAGCTAATGGGATTCTGATGTTGGGCTATTTGCTGATGTGCACACAGGAGCAATGACTGCAGGTGATATAAAGTACAGGCCAAATAGCTTTCATTTGTGAGGGAAGAAGTCTTGACAAGACTCCATCACTTGTCCTGGCAACAAATGACACCGTTTGGCAGGAGTGCTCATTTGCTTGAGGGTACAAAGGCTCTACAGAGGGATGTGGCCAGGCTGGATCAATGGGCCATGGCCAGATATATGAGGTTCAACAAGACCTGCACTTGGGTCACAACAATCCAGGCAACACAACAGGCTGAGCAAAGAGTGGCTCAGAAGGTGCCCAGCAGAAAAGGACCTGGGGGTGTTGGTTGACAGCCAGCTGAACATGAGCCACAGTGTGCCCAGGTGGACAAAGCAGCCAACAGCCTCCTGGCCTGTATCAGAAATAGTGTGGCCAGCAGGAGTTGGGGAGGGACCATTCCCCAGTATTTGTCACTGAGGCCGCATCTTGAATCCTGTGTTCAGTTTTGAACCCCTAACTACAAGAAAGACATTGAGTTGCTGAAGTGTGTCCAAAGAATGGCAATGCAGCTGGTGAAGGGTCTGGAGAACAAGTCTTGTGAGGAACAGCTGGGGGAACTGGGGTTGTTTCGCCTGGAGAAAAGATGACCTTACCACTTTCTGCAACTACCTGAAAGGAAGCTGTAGTGAGGCTGGGGGTCGGTCTCTTCTCCCGAGTAACAAGTGACAGGACAAAAGGAAATGGCCTCAAGGTGCACTGGGGAGGTTTTGATTGGATATTAGGAATAATTTCTTCACCAAAAGGGTTGTCAGACATTGGAACAGGCTGCCCAGGGAAGTGATGGAGTCACATCCCTGAAGGTATTTAGAAGATGTGATGTGGTACTTAGAGACATGGTTTGGTCGTGGATTTGGCAGTGCTAAGTTAATGGTTGCCCTTGGTAATCTTAAATGTCTTTTCCAACCTGAACGATTCTATGATTTCATGATTCTAACAGAAAGCTCATCTCTGCTTTTTCAAAGACTGGCTCTGTTTCCATTGTTCTCTTCTTAGGATCTAATGCTTGTAATGATCCATGGTTTCTTCCTGCAGGAGGGGAAGAGAAGGTCAGATTAAAATTAAACTCAGATTACAGTAAACAGTCTTGGAATCTAAAACTGGATTACATTAACAGATAGTGTGAATGCTTTAATGTAATATACTGTAGTTTGGGCAATAATTTGTTGGGAAATGAAGAAAGGACTTGGAATAGGCTCAGATAGCAGATGTATATACCTGACATTGCAAAGAGTCTCAGATACTCGTTTGACTAATTAAGCTTTGTTAAAATGCCATTCCATTTTATGTGACAAAGATGTTCAGGTCTAATAATGAGCTTAGTGCAGATGACTGTATACAAACAGATGAATTCTGTGTATATAGACAGATGAAAGTACAGATGTGAGACAGAGGACCTTGGTAAATTTCTTCCAAGTTTCATATACTTTCTTGCTCAAAACTTGCAGCGGGGACAAATAAAAATACTGCAGTTCTAGTGAGAATTTCCCTGTGGATATTATTTGCTATGGTAAGTAATATCTACATGAGCATCTGCACAACAATCAGCCTCTTGACAAAGGGCAAGTACTTTGTGAAAGAGAAGATGCTCTTGTTTCTCACTGCTCAGGGAGCAAGCAAGCCATGTTCCTTTAAAATATTTGTTCTACAAAGGGAGTGAGTTTTTTCGAAGTGCTGCTGTGCCTGGCAGCAAAGTTGGCTTTGGAGTTGAAGGAAGAGCACTTGTGATCTGCAGGATACAAGTTCCCTGTGAGTTTGGGTACGGAGAGAAACTCTTTTCTATAATTCAAGAGGCATTTGTTACATTAAGCTACAGGAATGTGGGTGTAAAGGTGGCCTTGCAGTGATATGAGGAAAATCTCTTAAGCTCAAAGGCTCAGTTTTGATTGAATGTGATCCCCAGCCTTGCTGCACAGATTCGGTCAAAATTCCTGTGTCTGACAGGTGGGACCTGCTTTGCTTTACTTTAGGGCTCTTGAAAGAAGTTAGTCTTTAGTGAGGTCCTTTCTAGCCTCAATTTTTCCACCTAAGGCTTAAAGATTGCTTAGTATATGGACTTACTATCTACCTGGGCTTATGCGAAGCATTTGACACCCTCCCACATGAAATCCTTTTCTCTAAATTGGAGAGACATGGGTTTGATGGATGTAGCACTTGGTGGGTAAGGAATTGGCTGGATGGTCACACAAAGAATTGTGGTCCACAGCTCTGTCTGAGTGAGGACCAGTCATGAGTGGTGTTCCTCAGGGGTTGGGATCAGTTGCTGGTGACATGGACAGTGGGATTGAGTGCCCCCTCAGCAACTTTGCCAATGACACTGAGCTGTGTGGTGTGATCGACACACTGGAGGGAAGGGATGTCATCCAGAGAGACCTGGACAGGCTGGAGAAGTGGGTCCATGCCATAAAGTTCAACAAGGCCAAGTGCAAGGTCCTGCACCTGGGTCAGGACAATCCCAAGCACAAACACGGGCTGAGTGACGAGCGGTTTGAGAGCAGCCCTGCAGAGAAGGACTTGGGACTTTGTGGATGAAAAAACTGAATATGAGTGAGCAATATGAAGCACCTCTCCTGTGAGGACAGGCTGAGAGAGGTGGGGCTGCTCAGCCCTTCAGAGAAGGCTCAAGGGAGACCTTATAGCAGCCTTCCAGTATTTAAAGGGGGTGGGACTCTATCAGGGAGTGTAGTTATAGGATGAGGGGTAATGGTTTCAAACTGGAAGAGGGTAGATTTAGGTTAGTTATTAGGAAAAAAATCTTTACTGTGAGGGTGGTGAGATGCAGGAGCAGGTTGCCCAGAGAAACTGTGAAGGCCTTGTCCTTGGAAATGTTTGAGGCCAGGCTGGATGAGGCTTTGAGCAACCTGGTCTGGTGGGAGGTGTCCTTGCCTATGGCAAGGAGGGTTGGAACTAGATGATATTGAAGGTCCCTTCCAACCCAAATGATTCTATGATTACACTCCATAAATAAGCTTAGAAGCTTACCCCACGGAAGCTCTTTCAGTAATTTGTTAATATTTTTTGTCTTTGTTGGTAGGTTTACATGGGAAAGCACAGAGGCAGAGTTTCTGTTACTAACCTATTACAGATGCACCTATATTTCAACTAATCATGTCTCAAACTTAAGAAATATATTCTACTCAAAGTCAACAAAAGAAAGCTGGCGTTTGAGAAATTTAAAAAATGGAAACATTAGAAATATTTTGAGAGGTTAAGATGCCTTTTTCTTACAGGCAGATTAATTTTTAGATGACGTCTGCCATGAAATGAGGTCTACTTGTTAAGAAAATTGCTGCTGGTAGTCAGACTGTCTGACTTAAATATTTAGATATGGAAGATGATGTTTAATGAACATGGATCTTTATTTTTTTCATTTAGTAAGACTTTCTTTTCATTGGCCTTTTGAAAGAAAAAAAAAATTTAATTAGATTAAGGCTGTAAAAAGCATCTCTGAAAATGAAGTGTTCATCCTCTGTATAGCAAAGGATCATTATTAAAGGTACCATGTGCACCTCTGGAAAAACATGAACAGGAGTAGCTTAGCAACTAGCTGAACTCTCCCACTTTCCCTGTTGGAGAAAACACTCTGGACCATCTACCCACACTGATTGCAGATATGCTATTAACTTTTTTTATGGCCAAGTACCCACAAGGTACTATTTTTTTTTTTCTGCATACCAGGATTTTGGTGCAAGGAAAGCTTCAGAAAACAACCACTATCACTCATTCTACTCAAGGCAGTGATCTTCCATTATGGTCCTCTGGATCTAGACTCAGTAATTCAGTGTAAACAGCTCTCGGGTTAAACTGGAATGTTATTTTTTCTTGACACTTTTTCTGTTGTACTGTGCAGTGTTTCCACTATTGTAAGTCTCTCAACTTCAGCTCATCCCACATCTGGATCTCAGAGCCTAACTTGTTATTATGAACAACTTAGTTTTCTATAAATATTTCTGGGTTTGTGCATGCAGTCTTTGAAAGAACTTCCCTCTCCTAGCTGCTACTTTCCATGTGTTTCGTTTTTTGTTGATGCTTCAAGTTGGTAGAATGATACTGGTGTAGGAAGTTTGCACAGGAAACAAGTGTGCTATGGCCAGCGCTTACGTTTTTGTACTAATATGTATGGTTAAGGTGTATGTTCAACATTGGTGTTAATGCAGCCATTGGCATGGATGAACCTCTGCAGACACAGGTTAAAACTCTACTATGCTTTAATTTACCTCTACATACTGTCCCATTTTCTGGGACATGCCCTTTGTCATCTTGTTATTTGTCCTAATTCTGCATGCCTTCCAAGCTAGCAAAAAGTATCATCATAGATTTAAATGGCTAAGAGGCTTAAATCTCAACTTGTTTAGCAACTTTAACGTGCAGTTTAAGAGAAAAGGTCAAGAAAATCTCTGGCCATCCAAGGTCTTGCCTTAGTCTGAACATTCCCTCAAGCCAGTCCTTTTAGTTCCATTGAATCTTACTGCACAACCTTGTTAAAGTCTTTGTTCACTGTGTAAGGCCTGGAAATCTTTGTAGACTTGCACAATGACTGAATTTTTTAAACATCTGGTAATGTGGTTCAAGTGCACTTTGAGGTAGCTCATCACGTTGTTTTGAGTTGCATCTGAATGCAATTTAGTGTAGGTTCCTTTAGAAGCATAAGCCACTGGTGTGTTACCAGAGGTGGTAACAGCTGTTATCTCTTCTTCAAAGATCAGGGGAAAAATCTGATTGCAGAAGCAAGGAGATATTTAAAAAACATACTCAAAATCACTCCAAAACCTTCATTCAAACTGAAAAATGCAATGAGATTGCAAAAATCTGTTCAGTGCCAAAATGGTAATTTTTAGTGTCTGAATTGATGTATGCCAGGGATGGTGGCAACAAATGTCACAATTAAAATGTATCCACTCCCGCCCATCCTCCCCAAAAGAAAAGGATGAAGATATATTTGCTTTCATGAATACAAAGAAACATCTCAAATCAGCTGAGCAGAGTGTTAAGAACAAGGCTAAAGCATCATTTTTCATGAGAAGAAATCATTTTTGCACAGAGTTATTGTATGATAGTGTATAAACTGAATTCCTTATATGTATGGAACTAGCCCAGAAAATCTAATTTTGTTTCTTTGCTATTTAACTATAAAGGAATAATTTCTTCGGTGCTATCTGTTGTGTCAGAAAGCTATTATATTAGAAATAGTAAAAGAAACTTAGACTCGAGTCCATTCATCTTGTCGCTGTTAATAGTGGTACACACTGCTTTAAATGTTATTTTCCTCTATGCTGCTGTTGGATGCAGAAATTATTTTATATTGTTGTATTATATATGAATAAAAAAAATTGTTTATAGTGCACAGCCTTAAATTGAATCCCCAGGTGCCAAAGTACTAAGAACAAAGCACTGATATTTCTTGTATTTTGAATTTTCAATGCTTACCTCATTTAAAAAATTCTTAAAATATAGATTGCTTTGGTGTGGTTTTCTTTTACCATACTGTAATGAGAGTTTTAAACCACCCAAAATTAAAAATGGAGAAATGGCATCATGTGCAGCCACTCTGGCCTTTATGGGCTGCCTGTAATTTGGGTCCACGTGACAGATTATGGTATCCTAATTTCATTATAAACAAAATCACTTTTTCTGTATTTCAGAGCTTCATGGGACTTCTCACACTGGAAAGCAAAATGGTGTGATGTTTAGGGAGTTCTAGTCCAGTACAAGGCCAACTATAGTCGAGGAGAGCTACAACTACCTTGTGCATGACAAATTTTTGCCTCCAAAAAGCCCATTGTTTCTATTAAGTCTGTGAAATCTTCACCTACCTTCTTGGAAAACCTGTGATGGTACAGATGCTGTCCAAAGCAAGGCCTAACTTGCTCAGGAAAGAAGTTCAGAGTTTGCCATTCCTTTGAAACAATTTTTTTTTACAAGCTTCATGTAGGTACTGCGGAGAGCGTGGTTTTTATTTTTGAAAAGTTGCATTCAGTGAACACTGGTTTTAAGCCTTAAAACAAAGAACATACAAAATATCCAACAATCCTTATACCAGATGTGAAAATAGAGAAAAGTCCCAGTTTTAGGAAAACGGTGTTCTATTACAAGCAGTTGGAAAGGCAATAAATAAAAATGAGTTGCAATCAAACCTCTTGTTATCCATTTTCACTATAATGAAGCTTGATTTTTTTTTTTTCTGAACTGTAGTAGAGTAAAACTATAATTAATGTTCAACCAGCCCGTGAATTGAATGCTACTTGTAATTACATCGGTTTGGTAATACAGCAGGATATTGCACATAATTGATTTTTTGGATTTTAACTGGATTTTTCTATTGGATTCATTCCCTATCAAAAAATGTGTTGAGGAAATCTCTGTATTGCTGCCTTGGGCACAACGTGCACTCGAGAGTAGTCAGGTTCATGTTCAGCTCTAATGCTGCTTCAGTATGTGGAAGAGTTGTTTAGCCACTTTACCATTTGACTTCCTGAAAAGTAAAATGAAGAAACTATGTGCTGGAGCGCCAGGAAGTAAATCAAGATTTATTTTTGTTTCTTAAATTTAGCAGTGCCTAGCAGTCTGTGTCTTGCTGCTGGGACCTGTTTTGCAAAGAAGTAACATTTGTTCATAGTGCAGAGGTGCCTGAAGAAGCTGATAGGCATTTGGAGAGATTTAGAAAATGACTAAATGGATTAGATGCTTAGACTTTTTTGTCTCTGTGTAAATTAGGTGTTTGACCTACTTCTGTAACTTAAAATGGTAATGGACTCCTACATAATTCTGCAGTCTCAAAACTGTGTTTTAGCAAACCCATAAAGCATTTATGTGAACTAACTGGGGAAGTGGAAGAAAAATTGTCATTAGTCTAGTGAAAGTTGTTTTCGTGGTTATTGCTGACAAGCAGTAGTGTAAAAACAGCCATGGTGCAAGCAGCACAGGAACAGCAACTTGAATGGGAAAGTCTTCGCTGATAAGAAAATTTACACTTTGTCACACAGGGAGAAATTGTTATGGTGACTGGCTGCAGATTTCTAAGCTTATGCGAGGTTAATAAAAACGGAGACAGTCAAGTTCCTTCCAGCTGGTGGGCTGAATCTCTTTCCTACAGCTATCTCCAGAAAACTACAAGATTGTGAGTTGACTGTGGTAGCATCAGGCACGGAATGTGGATCAATATACAGACATTTGTGGATGATACTCCTTGTTGGAGATTGGAAGATGATTTGAAGTCATAAAGAAGCGTAGTTTATGCTTTTCGTAATTTGAAAGGCATGAAATGAAAACAAATGTCTTTTCGAGTTTCTCTTAAAATATGTCAAAGGCAAAATCCAAGTGATCCTGCCTCCCCCTTAACAGCCTTAATGATCTGCTACAAAGTGGAATAGATCCACGGTGCCACAACCTATCAGCTTTTAAAAACCCTTATTTTGGTGCCATCCAGTTTCTGGTTGCTCAAGTAAGAACATCGGAAGAGAGCACAGCTTTTTTGAGGGATGCCTGCGGAGTGGTGTTTTTTCTGAAAAAGAAAAAAAAAATAAATCCTTTAAAGTTGGCCCTACCTTTAACATCTTTTTAAAATTGTGATCTATAGCTGCTTCTCATATTTGCAATCCACAATCTCTAATGAACATTTTTGCCACTGCAGGTCATACAAAATTCACTGGTAAAGTCTGGCAGCGGAAGTATCTGAGGCTTTCATCTTCTGAAGCAGCTTGCAAAGGCATGTAATGAAGAAGTCACACAAATAATTTTACAATTTTCCTCAGAGCTTGCCTGTAGCATAGATTTGAAATTAGATTTTAAAAAAATATAGTTAAAATAGCTTACAGTAAAATTTTTGGTGCAAAAACTGGCTTGAAATCCCAAACTGAGCATCTCAAAACACTGTGTATACAGTTTCTCATGGAAACAAAAACGTGGGATGCTTTGCTGATCAAAATAAAGAGAAATGTGTGTTTTATTTGGGTTGTGGTTTTTTTTTTTTTCAGATGGTAGTTTACAAGTGTGAGATTATAACCCTGACCACAAAGTAAAATAAGACAGTTGCTTCCTTTTTAAGATTTAAGTAGACCTCTGGTACTAGTAAACCAACTCTTGCATGAAAGTATTCTTTTTTGAGATCGATCTGGAGCGTGTATCCACTGCAAGCGTGTAAGATGCTTCCTTTTCCAATGTAGTAAAAGTGTCAAGGAGCAGGATAAATGTGGCCTGTCTTTCAAACCTGCCTCAGCACCGACTCCTCAGGGTCTTTCATAGATGTATGGAGATTTGTTTTGCACACACAGCTGTTAAAATTGTCACTGCGTTTGGCATGCTCGCTTTCTCCTGATGGCTACTTTGAGATCAGGCTGTGCTATTCAGACAGTGTTTTGAAAGGTTCAGTCTACTGACAATATTTTTGGCTTGTTTGCAGAACTCCAAACTAGTTCTGAATGTTGGGGAGTTCGTGGGTGCTCAGGGTGAGATGTGATGCAGCCCAGCTCTGTGGAAATCACACAGATGCATTGCTGCATGCAGACTGTTGCATTATTGCCTTTTATAAATGCAGGTGTTTCTTCTTCCACTAATTGTAAATTGTTTTCTTTAGTGATTTGAGTATGCAAGATTTTACTGAGCCAGCACAGTAAAAATGAAGGTCTTGTAGACAACTGATAAGACTTTAGCCAAAGTCACCTTAACATACTTAAGAAGGAAGAAATTGTGGCTTGTGTTGATGGCATTCATTTACTCTCTAATACCATATTTTAGCTGATATTCATTTTCAGCAGAATCAAACAGAATTTGAAGTCCATATAATTTTCTTGAGAGGAAATGGCTCACATCAAACTGCTGTTGTCCATATGTTGCTACTCACAGGGAATGAAATAGGAGTTAACCTGTTAAAAATTTCCACTCTTATGATCTAGTACCTAGCTGAATTCACTGAAGTGCAACAACCTATATGACTCTTAAAAATCGAATTCTATACAGATGTTCCAATTTAAAATAAAATGTTTGTTAACCATAAAGCATTTTTTTAAGAATGCAGCAAACACAACTACTCATACAGCAAATTCCCAAATGTTTGCATTTTCCTTTTGAAAAATCTAAAATGAAATAAAAATTAAATTACACAACAAAGTTCCATCTCAAGCTATAGGTTTTTTTGAGAGCTATAAACATCTGAGCTGTTGGTCTCCTCTGTTATAGTTGTGATATTGTACTGTCTTGTGAGCTGTGGGTGAATTTTAACAGGAAGAGAAAAAAACAGGGTGAGATTGGAATAGCATCCTCACTGGAGGTGAATGGCAAGCCTCTAGTTGACTGCAGTAGAAATGGGAACTTTAGAGAGTTTCTGCATTAAGCGCATAATCTAGTGTTGCTCTTATGAAGACTGCTGGTGTTTCCTGGAACCCTGAGAGTTGTGGCACTTTTTTGTTTCCTGTCCCTCACCAATTCAATCCACTTTTATTTCTTTGAAGGTGATTAGATTACCTTAGTCTCTTCACATGTATTTCTGCTTCTTGGATAAAAACATATACTTTGAAATTTACCACCAATAGAGGCTTAGTTCCATGGTCATTTTAGGCCAAAGCACTGGAATAAATGTTGTATTTCTATACTGCAGCAGTTCTCTTAACTAGTACCTATCAGTTCCTATCAGGAACTGAGTTTTCTGAAGCCACTTATTTTCCTTTACTATTGGTAGGATTGCAAGTATGTTTTAAGTGTGAAGGAAAAGCGAGGCAAACCAATATATTTTAATTTTTACTTCTACTGCTGATCTTAACCATTTTCTTATCCCATAGTTCTACATGCAGTTTTAGTCTTCCCTCAAGTTAGTTGTAGGGAAACAAGTGTGGAGAGTAAATCCCTTGTTCTTCTCTGTAATTACAGGCCTGATAATTTCCTACTCAAAAGCTGCAGTAGCTTTTGTTTGAAGCGACCTGTTGTCTTACAAATACATGCACGAACCTCAGTCTTTGAGGGCTTCTTTAGATACTGCAATCATGTGATACCCCAGATTGTAAGTTGCACACATTGTGCTTTGCATGATAACATTCTCTCTCTACACTGGAGGGATGAGTAGCATAACATTATTATTTTTTGTACTATCATTAACATATTGCTGTAAATGCAATTTCTGAATATCCGTTGGTAATCCAAGTTTTTTTTGAGACTGATTAACTATAAGCAAGACCAGGAGCACGTACCTTGAAATGGTTAATGTCTCACTGTCATAATTAAAGAAATATAGTTACGGCTAACCTCCCTGATTTCTTAAGCACCTTTCCAAAAGTGCTTCTCCTCTCCATTTCTGAGATGGGAGAGAAGTTTTTGGAAGACGTCTGGTGTACATAAAGGGAGAGAGACTCAATTATCATCCAAGCTCAGGCATTTAAGTGTTCTGTCTTCAAAGTAATAAATAAATAAATGTGTTTTTTGTGATAGAGGGGATATAAAGTGAGTCTTTAGGCTCTATTCCACTTTGTAACCTATGAAGAAAGTCAGTTATGAGTAACTTTTACCAAAACAGGATTGAGAATAAGTCTTCTTACTGTTAGACAAGAAATATAGTCCTTGATAATACGTTTAATCTAAAGTTAATAATTTTGCAAACTGGAAGAGAAGATATAATTTGATATTAAGATCTTAAGTAAATGATTATAATTATGTGAAAACTTACTTAAATCTTGATTTAATACATCAGAGTTTGTATTATATAAATGCAGAAAAAAACCTTCAGTCACTGAGACAAGTAGTGATACAACATTTCACATACAATATTCTGCAGATCTACATGTTTTGAGTATGAACTTTATTTGTTAAAAATTAAGATTTCTCTTTATTTGAGCTGACTTTGAATTAGTCATTGGTCTCCTTTTAAGAGTTAAGATTATGAGCTAGAAGTCTTTGGCTAAGACTGCTAGTCTTTTATTGCCACTTTGTGTAGTGCTGCAAGCTGCATTATGGTGCTGTAGGAAAGTGGTTTTTTTTTAAATCACAAATTAACGTTTAGGAAAATAAAGACAAGATTTGCCTACAAGGTTTGATAGAGCTCTGCTTGAATGCAAAACCTTCCCATGACATTACGTAGCTGTCCATTGCTTGCAGCCTTAAGTTTGTGGCTTGGTTTGCCAGCTTCAAGACAAAGTAGTGCCATATGAGGATTTGCATCATAATGGTAAGAACGTTCAAGGTTTTGCCCAAATTTTAGCTATTTTCAGTCTCTCTGAATCAGGACCTCAGGAATAAGAGTGAAAGCTGGAATAGACTTCTTTTGCAGTAGTTTTTGATTACTTTTGAGATAACTACCTTTTAAAATCCTACCTCTGTGAGATGTTGACTTGATCCTGTAGTCTTTTTTGGTTCATGCAAAGTGAAATAGTGCTGTGACTGTTTAGTTTTATTTTGGTTTTGCCATGTACTATCTGTAAAATATGGAAACTAAGCTAGAAAAAGAAGAGTCAACCTATTGTATTTTCAGTATTGTCACTGACATTTCTTTTACTAAATCTAACATGGATGATCCCACTAGTAGAGAGAAATTAGTATTATCAGTGCAAGGATTTTGAACTGAAATCGGACATATTGATTATACTTGATAAATGGTCTGGTGTAGAGACAAAATTTTCAACAATGGCAGCCAGCAACTCATGCATGAATAATAAACACTGTAAACCAAACTGTGATTATAACCAAGGCTTCATGGTGTTCCCCTTGGCCTGGAACCTCGGTGTCTTCTGACAAGCATGGATGTGCAGCTAGAGTTCCAGTTGGGAAATCAGAGACATAATCTTCCTTTTTTTTGCACTGTGTGCAGTTAGTCTACCATCTAATGAATATTCTTTAATATCTTAATAGCCGATTTTGTGTTCCCGTCATACTTCAATGTAGCTGTAGGTCTTGAATAGAAAGACACAGCAATATATCACAAGGAACACTTATTTATAATAAACTAGTAATAATGTTGTGAAAACAAAGGATCTAACTGTACAGTAGCCATGGGAGAGGGACACTACATTCTATCAGGTACAATTCTTTTGAGTAGAGACTTCATTTTGAGGGCTTGGTGGGTTTTTTTCCTTTTTTTTTTTTTCTGGTTCAGAATTCATACTTCCTGTCTTGACCTTTATCTTCAGAGAGCTAAAGTAGATTTTTTTTTTTGCTTGTCTTCTGTAGTTTGCTGCTGCTGTTACTGTAGAAAATTATATGCTTAATACATTTACTGCTGTAAAATACAAAGTGTTTTTAGGGCATGTGTATCTTCTGCTGGTTAGGTAGAATAACGTGAAGGGTCCTATGCAATCATCCTTGCCTGGATTGTTCAATTGCCATGTACGTGGCAAGTACTTACTGTCATTCTTTCATTGACATGCTGTGTGATTGTGATGTATTATTTTTTCCTGGTGATGGCACGAAGTTAATATTCTTATGGCGGTGCTCTGACACCGTCACGTCCCAGGGACTCAGTGTTGCATGTCTTCTGGATCACTGGGAAGCACATATCTAAAAAAGTCTTTTATATTACAATTTCTTAGTGAGAAGAGACTTGGGACCTGTCCCTGTCTTTAAATACATGAGTGTCCTCAGGTGGGAATCTTCTACTCATGTGCTAACTCAGTAAACTTGCTTGAAGATCCAATAGAAAGTTGAAGAGCCAATAGAAAGGCCATATCTGCAGGGGCAGCTCATAGCTTGAAACCCCCATGAGTGCATCCACCTCAGCCTGGAGCTGAGGCGAGCGCTCTTTCCAATGTGGGGAGTGGCTCGGCCACTGTTCTGCCTTGGCTCCTCACCCTGCCTGGGGCAGAGGGCTCTTGCAGAAGCTTGAAGACGTTTCCAAGCGGAGCTTGAAGCCATGCTCGAAGGCATTTCCAGTGGTGCGCAGTGCTGCCTGTGTGAGGGGGTGACCCTGCCCAGTGTAACCCTCTGCCTCCTGCCCCACGTCCACATCAACCCTGTCCCATGGCACTGCAGCTGTATCTAATGTTTTTCCAAGACTTGGGAACTTATATCTTCTTTTATCTTATGTTTGGAAAGGCCAAACATCTTCTTTAATCCTGTGCTTGTATATTCTGTCCTCATCCTTAGGAGCAATTGCAAGTGAGGTGAGCTGTGCTAGGGTGTGGTTGCTGTCTGCACAGTTGCTGCATGTCATCTGTAGTGAGTATCCCTGCAAATACGTATATATCTCTTTGATCTTTTAGATTATTTCATGAGTTTGCCTAAATTGTTCTCATCTCTATAAAAAAAGCTGTAATTATCCATCTAAGCCTACTGTTACTGTTTCTTCTGACATGGCAAGGATGCTACCTTGCACCTGCTCAGTCAGACAGGGCAAACGGGACCTGCATGAGTGCAGAAGGAGGCTGCTCAATCTGCCAGTGAGCCAGGGTGGCTTTGTTACACAGCGCCTGCCTTTGGTTGATTTATCTATAAGCTCTGTTATAAATATTTTTGTGTCTCTTAAATGTCAGTATTTGTGGAAAAGCACACAAGAACAGGTCAGACGAAAGGTCTTGTTGGCCTGTCAGTCCATCGGGCAATGGTCTGGCTAAGATGTTTGAGGCCCACAAACAAGGGCACTAAAGGATGTATAGGGTGAGGTCTCCCACTTGCGTAGCTCCTATTTTTTCCATTTGGATGTTTATTTTGAAGTGCAAACTCATAAAGCGAATACAAGGAGCTGAAATATTTCTGGAGGTCTGATGCCTTTAAAGCAATACCAAGTGGTGCTTGTGTTTGCCACCCAAATGCTAGCCTCTGCTTTTCACATCTGTTCAGGAATGTTGATGAGCATCATCTCTGTGGCTGAGCACTATCTCTGTGGTGCTGGACATGGAAATTTGCTGTCCTACTGAGGAATTAAAGGCAGTATAGAAATGCTTTCCCTTTTCCAAGGAAGACACCCCTTCCCAGCTTCCCATTGTCCTTCACCTTTTACTTAATGTCAAAAAAAGTACCATGTCAGTAGAAATGTGGTTCAGAAAATTTCAGAGTTTGATTTTTTTAAAAAAAAAAATCTTCTATTATAGACTGAATTCAATCTTAAAAAATAAAAATAAACCCCACATCACTTGAAGTGGAAAACAAAGAATCTTTCAACCTAAAAATGGCAAAATGATGCACTCTCCCAATCTTTAAAAAGCAAGATACCCCTGAAAATGTGAAACTCAATGTTTCCTGTGAGTTGCTATTTCAGAATCAATGATTGAAAAACGTATGCTGATATTACTCTTAGCCCAGTGCTGTCTAGCTGTAGTCTGAGAAACTGCCTTCTAAATAACATTTTTTTATAATGCTCACAATTTCTTTGGTTTCAAAACTTTGGGTAGTAGACTTCCTGTAGGCATGAAAATGGCGACTAGTTTTTAGTTACATGCTGCACTATTAGCATCAAGCACTTACTTGTTCTTTCAGTAATGTGATTCTCAGTCTCTGGGATTCATCAGAAGGATTTATCTGTCTAATAAATACGTCCACTCTGTCTATACTTCCAGTGTTTCCTGATTAAAATAAAACTGTTTATCTCTCTTAGCTTCAGCAATTGTATGTAAACAGGGATTACTTATCTAGGAATCTCATTCTTGTTGACTGTTTGCAGCATGTTCAGGCTGTCTGTGGGAATGACTGCAGTGTGAGGCATGTGTCTGCCTAAACATGTGCAACTAGCTTAGAGTTAGTCTGAACACAGGCAAAAATACAGTCTGTTCTACTGTTTTTATGTATACAAGTGTAATTTATTATTTGGCACTACGTAACACAAAACCAGGTCTTGTAAGGGAATGAAGGGTCAAGCAAGATTTGACGATTCCAACACAATTTTTTTTACCCTTCTTCCTCCAAATGGTAATAAGAACACTGATACAGTATCATGTATGTTTCTAAGTTGTTGGTAAAAACTATGTGATAATAAAATAATTGGTCCTTTGAGAAACAGATTTCAACTGTGAGAGAGTACAAATTGTTCTCACAAAATGCAGAAATCAGCAGATAGTGACATCCTGTGAGAAGAGAGCAGCAACCTGTGGAGGCTACGCAGGGGCCTCAGGAGTAAACCTGAGCCATGTGAAACTTGCCATTAAGCAGAATCATGTTACATTTTACATGATTAGCAGGTTATATGCATATGAAAATAAGGTTTTGGTGGTTTTTTTGGCTGATCAAGCCTCAGACAAATTAAAGGAAGGAAAATGCTCTTGGGCTATTAAGCAAAAAGATCGAGCTGTAAGTCATCTATTTATGTATGCATAGAGTAATAATATCACTACCTCTTTTCTGCTTGTATTCTTTCCTCAGCATTTACTGCTGGGCTGTGTATGAGAAAAGACCTTAGAAAGGATGATCTGACCCAATATGGGTTGCCTCTAGCCATTTGTCACTCCCACGCATCAGCAAGCAGGCAGTTTCATGTTCTCTTCTTGCTTATCTTACCAATTCTAGCAGTTTTTCTCCACAGAGAAAACTTTGGGGTTTCCTCCTGTAGTAATGAGCCAGGATCTTGTTTCACAACGTTGCGTTGTCCTTAGACAGGGAGGTGTGCTAAAAGCCTACCCCTCTGGATGGGTATAGATGATCTGAGCCTGTCCTCTCCCACCGTTACCAGTTTTTGCGCTATAGCCTTCTCTGTGCCTCTCTTGCCACCGTAACACCCTGTAGCGCTGGCCACGCTATGGGTCTTGTAGAAGTATCAGTGCTGTTCTGCTTTAAGTGAGTTTTTTGACTCAAGGCATCCGGGGATGTCCAAGATTGAATAATTCCAATCAATTACATTGCAGATGGGCACTCCCAAAACTAGGTTCAGCCTGATTAGGAGTTTAAGAATTTTTAGAATGGTGAACCTTAAACTGCTGCAGTTTGAGACGGATGTCAGTGTAACATAATATTACTCTTAATGCAGCACACAATTACTTGTTTAATTGAACGGAGTTTCACAGCATCTTTTTCAGCATTATCCTCATTATACAGACAGAAAAAAACTGCAGCCAGTTTAAATTCATAATATATTTTCATTTCTACCCTTAATCCATTTTGATGAAACCATTGTTCTCCTTTTCATAAAGCAGTTGGCTTTTCAGATGAGTTGCTGCGGGGCAAGGTAACCACATGCTCCGGCATCTCTCATGCAGGGCGCCAGTCTGAGGCAGCTTGCTCTGAGGCACCTGGCAGAGGAGAAATTTAACAATCTCTACGTTTTTAAGGCTGTGTGGCCAAATAAGATGGCTTCATTAACAGCTATTGTAATAAAATTCTAGGGCACTGGAGTTCTTCAAAATCCAGATTTCTTTCTCTACAGCATGCAACATGCTGCGGATTAGTGACAGATACTATGGCTCATAATGTGACAGTTTACATCTACTGGCTCCTGCTCTAAGTACTGGGTCCCAATATTCAGACAACTAAATGGTGTTAATCATCCCTCCTAGCCTGTAGAGGAAGGAGGGTACCCTCTTTTCGCAGAATATGCTCTGATGCAATGCTTTAAACAGTTCTTTTCTTTCCATACCTTACCCATTTTCTATTCCTTTATTTTTTGTCTTGCCAACTCCATTCACACTTACAAAGACTCTGCAATTTATGAGGTGTTATTTATAGTAGAGCTAGAGAATATCTTTTCGTGAAAGTCTTACAGATTTTGTTCCTTATTAATATATTTAAATATATTAATGCTCTCTTCTTCCTTCAACTTTCCCCAGCATGTCACACTTCTGTATTGTTTTCCCTTGCTTTAATAATAGGGCTTTTTCTGTTTTTTGCTGCTCTTCTATGCTGAAGACATAGTCACTTTCTCACTTCCTTTTCTCCCACTCTTTATCATCTGTCTTGCCTATTTCCTTTTCATGTTTGCTTACTTCTGACGTGTGGGGTTTTTTTGGTTTTGTTTTTTTTGCTGCTAATGCTTTGGGGTTTTTTTTGGGTCCTCAATTGATTGCTTTGCAATCCCTTTGCTGATCTACCAGAATTCCCATCGTGTATATTTTCTTTGCTCACCAGCTCAGCATGCAGACTGATCCTGTGCAAACCACTGCTCTGATGCTATGCTGAGCTCTAGAGGAGGAGGCTGGGTAGCTCTAGCGAGGCAAGAGCAAATCAAAGCTTCACGGTGGCATAAGGCCCCTTTTGCCTGCAAAGAAACACAAGAGAGCTGAGCTCTGTTTTTCTTTAGTTCTCTCTGCTGTGTGCTCTGTTCTGAAGATGGTCTCTCCTTGGCTTTAAGCTGGGGGAAGGCACAAAAGAACTATCTTAACCAGGGGCGGGCAGGGAGCTCAAGTGGCTGTGGAAAAGTGTTTAATTTATCACTCATGTAGAGATCATGTTGCTTTGCTTGTCTCAGATTGACATGTTCCCTTTCTTCATGAATATTCCTCTTGTTTGTTGTAAAGTCATAATGATGTAAAGATGTTATTTTAATGCTGTTACTTAATTTCCTGTTAGAGCTATAATAGATGATTTGGAAATAGGATTCAAAACACCTGTTAGATGTGCTTGAAGGCTAGAAGCTATCACTGGGTTAAGTTCTTCTGACTGAGAGAACTGGGGCTGTTTAGCCTTGAAAGGAGATGGCTGAGAGGGGATCTCATTAATGTATATAAATATCTGAGGGGTGGGTGTCAAGGGGAAGGAGACAATCCCTTTTCAGTGGTGCCCAGTAATAGAACAAGGAATAATGGGTTTAAGTTAGGACATAGGAAGTTCCACCTCAACAGGAGGAGAAACTTTTTTCCTGTGAGGGTGACAGAGCACTGGCACAGGCTGCCCAGAGAGGTTGTGGAGTCTCCTTCTGTGGAGACTTTCAAAACCTGCCTGGACGCGTTCCTGTGTGGCTGCCCTAGGGGATCCTGCTCTGTCAGGGGGGCTGGACTAGGTTATCTCTAGAAGTCCCTTCCAACCCTGAACATTCTGTGAGTCTGTGAGTCTTCTTTTGCAAACTTGTTAGTTTTGCAGGTGGCAATGACCTGTTCATGTGCCGTAGATTTAAAAAATTCTTAGACTCTATGTCAGTTTCTTGTTTAATAAATTATCAGTAAAGAAATAAACTTATTTTTCTAAACTTGAAAATGCATGTATTTTTCAGCCTCTAATGAAAAAAAGATTTTGTAATTTGGAGAGCAAAGACAAAACTTCTTAACCATGCAGGAATTGTTTAAGTGTGAGGCTTTCGATCTGATATTTTCAGTTGTGAACTGAAAATCATAAAGTAGTTGCTTGTCTGTTGCAGTATTTGAAAAGATAAAAAGACACAGTTTTTATCGAACTGTAAGCCCACATGCTGGGATTGTTGGCTGTTAGCCTGTTCACAAATGTTCTGTACAAATACCTAAGTACTAAGCCCTGTTAAGTAAAACCTGTTTCTTTCAAAGATTAGGTAAGGGATTGAAGAATACTCAGGTACTTAGTTTTGGACAGTGAACTCACACTCAGGGGATGATCAAACTTCTTTATGTTTGCATATGTGGAAAACTAATTATAATATGTAATGATGCTGTTCAGCCTTAATCTTACATAATTTTCCCTATGTTTTCTTTACATAAACAGGTTCTCTATATGTTCTCTGACATAGCTTCATCTCCTGTAGTTCTTGAAATTGTTTGCATCCTTCAAAGAGCTCTACAGCTTAATTCTGTTGAGTTGTTGATTTTGTTGGATTAGTTATGTTCCAGAGTTCACCTATCCTGGTCAGCACTGATAAGTTTTCTGACATGGATTTCTCTGGAGGAGGAGGGCTCTCACATTCTTGTTCAGCAGCACAAAATTGAGCTGCAAGTGGGTTTCTATAGATGCTTGTTTTCTTTCTAACAACACTGGATGTTTCTCTATAATTTTTTTCCTAAGCATCATCTCCAGCTATTTGGCTTTCTTAGCTTTTATAGATGGCTCTGACAGTCTCCAAAGTGTGCTTGTAGCTTAAGCAGACAGATGTCCCCTGAACCCTCAGCAAGTTTGCGGATGATGTGAAACTGGGGGGAGTGGCTGACACACAGGAAGGCTGTGCTGCCACCCAACAAGTTTCTAGACAGGCTGGAGAGTTGGGCGAATGTGAACCTCATGAAGTTCAATAACAAGAAGTGTAGAGTCCTGCATCTGAGGAGGAATAACACCAGGCACCAGCACAGATTAGGGATTGTCCTGCTGGAAAGCAGCCCCATGGAGAAAGACCTTGGAGTCCTAGTGGACAGTAAGTTGTCCCTGGGACAGCCATGTGCCCTTGTGGCCAAGAGGGCCAATGGGATCCTGGGGTGCATTAAGAAAAGTGTGTCCAGCAGGTCCAGGGAGGTTCTTCTTCCCCTCTACTCTGCCCTGGTGAGACCACACCTGGAACACTGTGTCCAGTTTTGGGCTCCTCAATTCAGGAGAGGCAGGGACCTCCTAGAGAGAGTCCAATGGAGAGCTACGAGGATGATCAAGGGACTTGAACATCTTTCCTGTGAAGAGAGACTGAGAGAACTGGGGCTGTTTAGCCTTGAAAGGAGATGGCTGAGAGGGGACCTTATTAACTTATATAAATATCTGAGGGGTGGGTGTCAAGGGGAAGGAGACAATCTCTTCTCAGTGGCGCCCAGCACTAGAACAAGAATAATGGGTTTAAGTTAGGACATAGGAAGTTCCACCTCAACAGGAGGAGAAACTTCTTCACTGTGAGGGTGACAGAGCACTGACACAGGCTGCCCAGAGAGGTTGTGGAGTCTCCTTCTCTGGAGACTTCAAAACCTGCCCGGATGTGTTCCTGTGTGGCTGCCCTAGGGGGTCCTGCTCTGGCAGGGGGGTTGGACTAGATGATCTCTAGAGGTCCCTTCCAACCCCTAAGATTCTGTGGTTCTAACTGGTAAAAACTTTGCTAGTAAGACCAAAAATATCTATGTACCTTTGGTTTGCTTTTTTGTTTTTTCTACCAAAAAACCAATTAAGGATACTCTCTGGAAAACTTGCTTTGAAGATGAGTGTACCAGTGATAGAAGATTATCCAGCATGTGCAATCTAGTGATATCTTCTGCGACAAGGAACTGTGCAAGAGATAACTTAGAAGATATTTCTAGGATATATTCAGGGCATTGTGTGTCAGTGTTAGGAACCTCTTCACAAATACTTTGTGATCTGACATCACATTCCTAATGTAGCAAGACACTGAAGCATGTGTCTAACTGTAAGCATGCAGTATAATATGCATGTGCTTATAACTGCCCAATAAAACATCTTCCTAGATGAAAGTGTCTGTGTTCTATCTGGTCTGAATGTCTAGAAATGATTTGGTAAGGGCAATTTAGTGCTCAACAACAAAAAAGCCTGATTTGTTAGCACATTTATTGGGTAAATAAACATATCTTAATAAGATCCATCAACAATCTGGACCCTGTGTATTTTTAGCAGTTTTTGAAGTATTCCATTTTGCAACAGCTGTGCTAGTTTGAGAAAAAGGGCTTATACATGATTCTATCTTCAAAAGTAGCTGTATGTATATTTGTATGGTTTATTTTTCTACTTGTTTTTTCTCTAAGTGCTTTTATGTTTCTGACAGTAAGTTTTATATTTGGAGATAGATGATATTTTAAAAGCTTATTTGTAAGAAGTCAAAGAAGAGATTTTGCGTTAAAATTCAGAGAGTTTTGATTAACATCAAGATAAATTTATACTCGTGACCAAAATGAGGGCATGTCTCTTATCACAGCAAATAATTACATGTGTAGAGCACTCAGCAGAGATAGGAAAGATCCCGGTCCAAACCCCTGGTCTAAATTTCCCATGTAGAAGGGATTGAGATTGGTGTGAGTTTATCAGGAAGCTAACTGTTAACTGTTTACCATCCTGGCTCTTTTTCCTTTGTCCTTTGGTGGAAGTTCCCTGTTTCCACTTGTTATTCAATAACACTCCTGCGTAAACCTCAGTTTCATGAGATGAGAAGCCTCCTTCCTGCTCAGCTCTGGTTGGAAGGTGAGGCACAAACATTTATCTTTAAGATCAATGGAGAAAAGTATCCACATCTCCTAAAGTTATTCATCCAACTTCACGACGTTAGAAGCTGCTGCTTTCAATTTCTTAGTATATACTTCTTGGAATTGCACCAGGAGATGCTGGAACTGTGAAAAGAAAACTGAATGAAAAGATGCAGTTGTCCCAGACAGGAACATTTGCAATCTTTGTGCCACAGCAGACTCCTAAATCTCTTGCAGATTTATCACTGAACAGCAGCAAGTCAGCAGAAGCTGGTGGCAACTGAGATCTTCCTGTAACACAGTTGTCAGAGGATTTACCTGTTGAGTTGATCTTTGGATTTACCTTTGTTGCTTTTTTTGATGTTAAAACAAGTTGTCAGGTACTGTATAGTGGGCTGTGCAATGAAATTGCTGTGTATTCTGAAAGCAGACACATGAAGAGAACAAGTGTCATTTTAGGTTGCTAGTACTGCTTTTTCATTTTCTTATTTAATTGCAAGAGAAACTTGATGGTGTTGCTTAGAGGGTGTAATTGATCCCTTTCTGTAATGAGGCTTAAAAAAAATAAAGTGTTATGTGGAGGACCTCATAGAAGAGCAACTTCATGTGAAGTCTGGACTATAAAATCAAGGAGTTCATTAAATGTTTTATTTTTCCACAGGATTTATTCCCAGCCTCCATTTTTATTTTGTTGTATCAATCAGCAATCTAAAGAAGTTGTGTATGGCATCAAGATTTGGGTTGATTTTCTTCTATTTGTGTTCTGTGAGACACTCTTGAGCTCTGGGCTGTGCAGAGAGTAACCCAACAGGAAAGAGGTAGAAAACTTGTCTTAACTTCATTTGAGTGCAGTCTAGTTGTCTGGCTTCCACAAGCAATGTTCTGGTCTTGCACTACAATAGCTCCAGGGTGCTCCATGAAGCTAGTAGGATGTGACTTCAAAATGGATGAAAGAAATGCTTTCCACTGTCGAGAGAGAGCTTCTGGAGCTTGTTGGAGTTTTGGTAAGTAGTGGATGTATCTGCAGCATCAGAAAGAGGTTAAATGAATTCCTAGGTAAGAGGGTCATAGATATTTCTGAATGGACTGAGTGTGGAGGTTTCTAATAATGCCCCTAGTACAACCCTTCCAGATACAGGGGGGTAGGATGGTGTTAGACTGCAGAGAGCAGCCACGTGCACCTGCTTTGTATAAAAATCTCCCTAAATAGCACAAGTGCTGCTGGGGGCTGTAGGACCATCATTATCATGAAGCAGAAATCTGGAAATCCTATCCATAGTGAAAATCCATGATTTATTATTCCCTCTTATGAAGAATATTCACAAGCCTAGGCAAAAGTAGAAACCACTTAAACTGTCCTTGAGTAATCAAAAATTCACATTTGGTGCTTGGTAGTAGTGCTTACTTGCCACAGAAGAAGTGAGAACTAAGGGTGTTTTCCTGCCTGGGTTCCAATCTGAATGTAATGAGTTTCCTGCCATGAGCTTGGGTGTGCTTATCCGTGAATTTAAGGTTGAGCAGTTCTGCTCCCTGCTCATCTTTTTGATGAAACAACTTCTATCTGTTGATCCTTGAAGAATATGAAAACTTCTAAAACTTTTTGCTTCTGATATTTCTGTTGTATTCACGAGCAATTTTAAGCATTTCATTTAAAGGTTTTTTTTTTTCCTCTGCTTATAGTTATTTCGGAAAATTTGGGGTTGTTGTCTCCCCCAGATCTTTTCCTCCAAACCTATCACCTCCAATTCTGCTCAGCTAACGGAGGTGTCGTAGCTCAGACCTGTGAAAGAACATTTGGGATGCTTAGATCTGCAGACAGGGAAAAAATTTTGCCCTCAGTAAAATCAGCTCAAGAGAGTACATCCTACCACTAGCAAACATCTTTTAATTGCTTAGGATTAAGAGGTGCCCAACAGATGAGAAGAAATACAATTCATGGCTAATGAAGCACATGATCAGGGCAACGTTCTCCAGGAGGTGAGTGAAAGTGTACTTGATTCTTGTGAGAGAGAGGTACAGCTGGGTTATAGAAGGAAGCAATTCAAGACTCTTGAGGTACAGCACAGACCATAGCATCCTACTCAAAATGGAATAATTTTAAACATTGCAAGAAAAAGTCATAGCAAATATATTAGCTAATATTGAAGCCTAAAAACTGAGGTGAAATCACCTGAATTACCAGGCATTTAAAAAAGACAAACACAAAACAGTAGAGCACACTATTTTTTATTCTTCCAGGTACAACTTCTTGCTCGTGGCTCCCAGTTCTCTCTTAGAACAATGTTTATTTTCCTACTTAATTTCTACAAATTTCTTTTCCCTCTTTCAGTAAAGCTGTTTACCTTTCTGAATCTATCCATACTCATCTTGCAACTCTAGCCTGTATGACCTGAGAAGTTCAATAATGATAATAAATATGAATCAGCATGGTTTTCCTTGTAATGAAAATCTAGTCTTTTGGCGAATCACAGAAATGTTTTCATATTGACTATGAATGTCATTGTGTTGCACTGACAATCATCCTTGCCCCCTGCTCTGTTTCTCTGTGGTTTTTTTGTCTGTCTGTAACTTGATGATCTTGATCATCAAGTTACAGGGCAACTAGGATGATTAAGGGAGTGGAGCATCTCCCTTAAGAGGAAAGGCTGAGGGAGCTGGGGCTCTTTAGTTTGGAGGAGACTGAAGGGTGACCTCATTAATGTTTACGAATCTATAAAGGGTGAGTGTCACAAGGATGGAGCCAGGCTCTTCTCGGTGACAACCAATGATAGGACAAGGGGTAATGGGCTGAAACTGGAACATAAGAGGTTCTCCTTAGACTTGAGAAGAAACTTCTTCTCAGTGAGGGTGACGGAGCCCTGGAACAGGCTGCCCAGGGAGGTTGTGGAGTCTCCTTCTCTGGAGACATTCAAGACCTGCCTGGACACGTTCCTATGTAGCATTATCTAGGCGTTCCTGCTCTGGCAGGGGGATTGGACTTGATGATGTTTTGAGGTCCCTTCCAATCCCTAACATTCTATGATTCTGTGATCTTTTCAAGTCTGTCCTACTTAAAGGAGGGCTGACCATGCTGGAGCTCATGTTCTTCCTGTGCTTCAGGTGCAGCTCGGTTACCAGCACTTGGCCTGGGAGCTGTGTGCATCAGTGACTGGAGCTGGGCTGCTACTCCATCACCTGGGTGCTCGGCTGGGGGCTGCTGAGTGCAGCATCGTTGCTGTCCTCACCAAGGCAGCAAGACCCCCGGGGATCTAGTGTCAGTTAGAAAGAGAACCTTTTCAGAGAGGATGGGGCTTTGAGCAACCTGGTGTAGTGGGAGATGTCCCTGCCCATGGCAGGAGGGTTAAAACTACATGGTCTTTAAGGTCCCTTCAAACTCAAACCATTCTATGATATATGATGGTATATTATTCCCTTCCCTCGGTGTGGTGACAGTGCCTGTGTTCTGTGCCTTTTGGCATAATTACACAGAGACTTTAGTGTGAAGCTTACGGGGTCAGGCATGTCAGCCACACTTGATTGAAGTCCTAAGGAAAACAACAGACCAAAAGTCCTTTGAGTATGTTTTGTGATCAGCTAAACAGGACAACTAGTTTTGTAAACATATTCCTGAAAATATTTTATGGAGAATTTTTTGATTTGCTGAAGGACTTGCCCCAGTTGACCTTTTTCTATCATCTTTGATGTGTGGACAGTTGATATACCGGTAGCCATTACAGGAATAGTGTATCTTTTAGTAGGGGAAAGGAAATACCACAGCAATGTACCTTTGTGCTTGTATAATCATCCATGTTAGCAGCTTGCACTGATGTAGCTGTTTCTATTAAAATCATCCTTGCAAGCAAAATTATTTGAACCAACAAAGATAATTTCATGAAATCATAGGACTGCAAAATTGTATTACATAAGGGTTTTGTATAGTCTAAATTTGAGTTTTCCACTTTAAACACTGAAAAAATATAGTCTCAGTACCTCACTTGCACCAATTAGATGCAAACCTTTTTCATTAAAAATAACCATTGATTTTGGTGGAAAAGAGACCTCAATGAAAAATTTTCACCCTAATCAGTGTTTTATTGAAAGTTTGAAGAAAGAAACAGTTATTGTTTTCTTCCATTGAATTTATCTGTGAATTATATGTATGAGTGAAAAGTAGCTGATGTAGGAAAAAATGATGAGTGTCATTCCTTTCATGGCATCAACTCTGGCAGTTGGTGGTGGGAGGAAGATGCCTCTTCATTGTCTGTTTTCCTTTGCTTGTTAGCTACCTTTCATAAATAAGAAATGAAGAACAGCCTTCCTTCTTTTGATGTAGGCTATGAGACATTTCTGAAAGTATGTATTTTTGTCCCTTTTCACTGCCCTATAGCTAATGGCAAAGACACACTCAAAACCCCCAAAGCAAAACTAGGAGACAGGGACAAGTACTTGGGCCATATGTTTGTTAGTTTTACTTAGATGGCAAACAAGCTCATAAATCCTTAACTTTCCCTGTAGACTGTTGCTTGCAAAGAAGACTAAGTCTCTCTGCCAGTGTATCCTACTTTCAAAAGTAGGATATATACTTTTTCTCTTGTTTTTCTACTGAATCACAGAGATGCAAGTCTGTACAGTAGGAGTGAGACTTTTTAAGGCAGATACTGTACTGAAATGCCTGTCCTCCACAAAAAATGATCATGAATTGGAAATGCATGGTCTGTCTGCTTCTTTACATGTCTAATACAACTGCCTTTGAGTTTTAGTGATGTAAATTTTATCACTGAGGGATCTTTCCATAAAAAAAAAAATCAATGATTTCTTGAAAAGGTGGTTTCCTACTGAGGGGCTCTGACAATGCAGGAAACTAAGAATCTTGCCTTGAAGTTGTGGCTCTATCATCTCAAGATGTACCTATTTAAATATATACACTTTTATATCACTGAATGCTTATGAAATACTCTCATATGTAATCTTCTACCCTCCTGTGAAATTTAAAGGAAAACACAGTCTCTCTGACTTAGAACCTGAATAATTGTAGCTGAAAGCCATTCTGTTGCTTGCTTTTCAGTTACTGCTCTCAGGACTGCATGCAGAAAACTCTTTTAGGGCAGAGAAGCAGTGTCAGACAGCTCTCAGTGCTATGTGTGTGCTATAGCCTGCTTCTCTGTCTTGTTCGGTTGTGCTGTGTCCATGACAGTACGTGTATCACAAAATGTCACGTAATTTCTTAGCCCTTGTCAGAAGTGCACTTAAAATGAAAGCAGTGCAGAAGACAGGCGTTCCTACTGTTGAATGAGCAAAGCCACCAAAAAGTTCATAATATTATGAAGTAGTTTAATTTGGTTTTCCCCACTTGTCAGAAAGCTTTGCTTTTTGACTCTCAGAGGGAAAAGAAAAGGAATGGCAGCTGGAGAGGACAGGAGGGTTTGTGTAGCAGTAAAACTCTTGATGTGATGAATAGGAACCATGAGGTCACTTAAATCCCCACTGATATTCTAAGCTAGCCAGGCCTGTGTGAGCATATAAAACTGCTTTCTGAACAAGTACTGTCTTTACAGATGAGAGTGACTGCAGGTATAAGTTCATCTCCATTTTACACCACTTATTTCATAGCTGGAATGAAGAATTTATCTGAAACCCTGTCTGCTCAAGGGACAAGTGCTGATTTTGAGTTCTCCAAAATACTTCTTTGATCTCCTGTAGAGGGAACAGCTCTGTACTGAAGTCAAGTCACAACCTCATAATTCACCTTACAAAGTATGAGAATTCCTTCTAAATAACATTTGATAGTAGCTACTAAAACTTTATATTCTAAATAATTCTAATATTCTATATTCTAAATAATTCTAAACTTAATATTCTAAAACCTCAACATCATCACTTGGCATAGTACTGCACATCTTTCCCTGTCCTTCCACCCCAGAGACAGGGGAGTTTTGGGCTGGGAGCATCTCCACTGGAAACCGCGGGTGGTGGCATAAAGCATTAGCAGTGCTCTACATGGGAAAAGGGCCACATTCAAATGGGATAACAGTGAGCAGTGAAAGAAAGATGAGTTTGTAAGTCACTATACACAGCACAGCTGAGGAAGGTCTGTGGCATTTTGGGCTCTTTCTCTGAGAGGTGATGTGACATAGCAGTAAGACAATGGTTCTCTAGATACAACTTCAGTGAATAACAGCTGCTACAGAAGCAGTGAAACCACAAACAGGTTCTTTGAAAAGAAGTGACTGAAAGATAGAAAGGTAAAAAATTGTGATAACATGAGTTGTGAAAATGGTGGGTTGGTTTTTTTTATGTAACTTTTTTTGCTCAGCAAAAAAATGAAGAAAGCTATGCCTTCTGCTTCCTGTTTTAACTTCTCAAGTTTAACTCAATTTTTCAATCAGATTTGGCCATGTCTCTTTCCTTTTATAGAGCAAAACCTTTGATTTCAGGGTCAAGTTAAGCAGTTCTTATTTGCAGTGCTTACTCAATGTGTTTTACTTGAACTGGAAGATGATTTCAGGAAAGAAGGGACAGTGTTTTTTTGACTGATTTGTTTTATATGGTATGAGCTGATTTTGTGCTTTCCTCAATGGAGGAAAAAAAATTTTGTGTAAACCCGAAGTAGTCATTATTTTTAGTGAGTGATTCAGACAGTGAATGAAATACAGTTCTAGTTCAGACCATATGTTTATATTACTAATATCTGTTTGAGTTTTACCGTATTTTCCTTCTCCTTCTTTCCCCACTACTCAAAGCTTCCCACTGAGACATCAATTCTGATGCATTTGTGCCAGCTCTCTCTCATTCTTTTATTATGGTTCTATGAACCACAATTTTCTTTCCCAAAAGCTTAGAAAAGAAATGTCAGTTGCTCTTGTCATCTTATCTCTCTGCAGCACATGGAGGAGTTATTTTCTAGCTTCACCACAGATAAAACTTTTTTTTGTTTCAGACTCATTAAACCGTGAGAATCTGGTAACTCACTGTGACCATCTGACAATACTAAACCTGTGTTGTCCAGTCAATATATTCTTCCCCAAGGTGGTGTCCCCTCTTGCGTCTAGAAGCCAAGTTTCAGTTACAGCTCTTCTTGAAATCCGAATGTTTCACAAAATGAATATTCAAAGCAACTGCTTTGAACTAAGAAGGGGAAACAAATGATGGAAAATGTTTTTAAAGCTGTTTTCTCCGGAGTGGTGTGAGTTTGGGGAAGGAATAAAATATTTTAAACTCACCTATAAATTGCTAGATACTCTTATTTTTCGTGACATAGGTTCATTTTCTGACTTAAAGAGTGACAGCTTCTTATTTCAAGCCTTAATGTGTTCTCTCTGAATCCTCAGCCACACCGGCATTCTGCCAAGGAGGTATGGTGCCAGGGTTATTTCATTGTTTACTGTACCAACCAGGATTATAGAATAAATGTAGTTTCATTATTTAGGGAAGGCATCCAGAAATGGGAGGGGGAATAGTGAGCAGTGCAATGTTACTACCCACAGCTCCCTGCCAGCGATGCTGATGGGGTGTGAAGCTATTGCCCATCATTTTGCAAGCAAGATCTGTTGTTGCCTACTACAGAGAGGAAGAAAATTATAGTGACAAATGATAATGTTGTTGACTCCCTGGTAGGAAAGTGGAAGCTTTATTGCTCCACAATCAAACAAACAACTTCCTTTGTATGTAATGAATAGGCTCAGCTCCAAGTCAAATATAATTGCAGATAAACCCTGCTTAATATAAAAGCTCAAAGCAATTAAACTCCCCAAACTCCATCAGTTCTTAGTGACATTTGTTACACAAATTGCAAGAAGAACAAATTACATGCAAAAATCTCATAATAAAATGGTTCTTAATGGTTCATTCTGAAGTGGAAACTCTGAATAAAGTTAATAATTAGAACATTATTTCTGTGATTGCTTTGGGACTGTAGCTTTATTTCACACCAGAGTTCTAATATATGGTGACACATTTATTCAGCTGGTAAGTTGCTTGGAATAGATGAAATATCCAAGGAAACAGAAATTTCTGAAGGTAGGAATTTCATATCTCAAGTAATCTAGAAGGTAAACGTTTGAGTGACAGGGAGGTAAACACAGACCAGATCCCCTAGTTTCAGGTTTGGGGTTAGTATAAATCAATCACAGAATGTTCGGGGTTGGAAGGGACCTCTAGAGATCATCTAGTCCAACGCCCCTGCCAGAGCAGGATCCCCTAGGGCAGCCACACAGGAACGCGTCCAGGCGGGTTTTGAAAGTCTCCAGAGAAGGAGACTCCACAACCTCTCTGGGCAGCCTGTGCCAGTGCTCGTCACCCTCATAATAAAGAAGTACTATGTTTAGGCTGAACCTCCTGTTTTCCAGTTTTTGATCCTTGCCCCTTGTCCTGTCATTGGACACCACTGAGAAGAGTCTGGTCGCTGACACCTCAGTCTCTTCTCCAGGCTAAACAGACCCAGCTCTCTCAGCCTTTACTTGATGCTCCAGTCCCCTCATCAGCTTACTGGTCCTGTGCTGGACTCTGTCCAGCAGTTCCCTGTCCTTGAACTTGGGAGCCCAGAACTGGACACGGTACTCCAGTTGCAGCCTCACCAGGGCGGAGTAGAGAGGGAGGATATGTGTTTGATGAGCTATTGTTAAACAGCTTTTCTCAAAGAAATGCTTCTTTTACCTTTCCCCTAAGGCTAATGCATAAACTTTTCCCTCAAAATGTAGATTAGGTAATGGTTCGAGAGCTGCTTATTTGTTCGGGGACCAGAATCTGGTATGCTTCCTTGGTAAGCAGAACTGTCCTTGTGAAAAGTTATGTTTACATTTTCTTAGCCAGTGAACTATGACTTTTTTTTTTGTTTTCTGAAAAGCAACTTCAAAAGAGGAGGTGGGACAGCTATGTTTCTTAGCTTCTCTCAGCTGAGAATTGCCTGGGTAAGCCATATCTCCTTTATACTGGCCTACAGAGCAGGTTGTAAACATGTATGGTGAGCAGAAGTGAAGGGAGAAACTAGAAGACTATAAAGATCAGAATCAGGACCTATTACTACTGAACTAGTTTGGTTTTTTTTTTTACACCTATTACTACTGAACTAGTTTGCTTTTTTAAAATAAATTAACGCTGTGTTTTGAATGAAACTTTCCTTAGTAGATGTACATTTGGGACATCCTTACATCCCTTAAGCTTATTTCTGGAAACCTTTGTTGTGAAAAGTTAACAAGGATTCTGATTTATTCAAGGCGTGTGCTGGACACAGTGATTCTCAGCTGTATAAAAGTGGCAGCAGGGCCAGGGAAAGAACGTTACATACATAGGTAGCTTAACTTGCACTTCAGTGCCTAAGGGGATTACATTTAGTAGTCATATTCCTGGACATCGACAAGTCCATGCCTATTTGCCCATATCTGGTTTAGCTTAATTATGGATATAAGGCTTCAGTCAAGGAAAGTCCTTCAGTCACTTAAGTGTTTTGAAAGCATTATGTAGGGTAGGGTATTAATAATCAACGTGAAACTAGAGCTATAGTTGTCAAAAAACTGTTCTCATGTCTGTGCACCTATAACGATACTAAACGAAAGGCAAACTTCTGTGGAAATTTTGGTGTGGCTATGCAGTACCTGGCAGAAAGGAATAAAGTGAGGAACAGTAAAGTCAAATGTACATAGAAGTTAAAATATATGAAAGCCTCACTGGAGTTAGAATTACATTCGTGTAGCTCCTGGGTAAGGATGGCAAAAGGTAATGGAAAACAACCAAATACTTGAGGGGGTGGTGGAAAGAGATGGGAATAACCTGTTTCTGAGGGAGGCTCATGTTTTCCCTACAGAGTAATAAGTAGAAATTTCCTTTTATATTTCTTATAAATTGTGCTGTGATTTGGGGGCCTTTGTATCTAGACTGTTTTCAGAAATGACGTGGAGGCATTTCTCCGTGCTTTTCACAAGAATTAAAGAGGTGCCGCTTTGCTGCTGCAATCAAAGAGCATGAAATTGTGCTGGCCTGGTGTTCCTGGTGCTCACCTGGACCCTCTCCCCTCTACCCACTTGCCCTAGAGCAGCAGAACATGCTGCCTTACATGAGCATGGCTTTTTTGGGTCTTGTCTGTTGTTTTATTGATCAAATAAAAATATGCAGTAAAGAATCTCTTTTTTAAAAAAGAGTAAACATTACAGAACACCTCCATAGCAGGTTTTTCCTTTTCTTTGCAACTAGTACTGCAGCTGCCTCAGGTTACAATAGCAGCTGAACCTCTTTTCCTTTTTTCTCCTAGTGAAAATTTGGAGATATGTGTTTCAAGCTCTCTCATGTTTTGTTTTAATGAACTAGGAAGATATGTTTCTCTGCTGGTTTTGCTTTACTGAAAGTGTGGTAGTTTCATGTGCCATATCCATGCTCCTTGCATTACTTACGAAACCTATGCAGTAACTTGGACACTGGCAAATCTCATAACAACAGTTACTCACTTTGGATGAATATTTAAAACAGCAAATAAAATTTAAATCAAATTCCAGAAAAACTTTGGAAGATCCTGCCTTCCTGCAGCATGACCTGTTGGTCAAAGCTTTCTATTTACACACAAAAATGTTCCTCTCAAGAGTCTGAACAGGGGGAGTTCCACACTTTCTTGTGTTTTTGATGACCCGGCCTCTTACCTCCTCCTGCATCTACTGCTTCAGCCAGGGGATATCACAGGAAATATCTTTCTTGTGAAAACTCTTTTAGCTTCTAGTTCTTCTTCATTCTGGCAAAAGGAGAGGTTTGCTGATATGCATGGTCCTGGTCCAATGGCTGGTGCACTCAAATTTGATCTCTTGTGGAGTCTAGAGGGGTCCCTTCGGAGAGCCGGCCAAGTTAACGACCATCACACCAATATGGCTACAAGTCGTCCTCCCTTTATTGCTCCGGACAGCTCAATATATACAGTTCAGCAGTGTCCCCGCGCCTGCCCCTTAACAGAGTTGGTCAGTCACAGGTTTACATGCGCCAGCGTTTTATTGGGTAGTGCCATTCCACTATGCAAGCGGCTCTCGCCCCCCCTTCTCCCCCTGGGGCCAGCACCTCCCGCCAAGCATCTCGCAAAGCTCTCACAAAACAGATAAAACCTCCTTCTCCCTGTGTTCCAAGGCAACTTCAAGGACAGAGCCTTTGTTTAGGCCTAAGCTGGGTTGTCCACACTTTTAAAGTAATACCGCGCCTCTGCTCCACAAGAAATTCCTCTACAGTGGAGTTCTTGTGCTGCTGGGATGGCTTAGCTCAGGTGGACCATGCCCTTTCACACCACAAAAGAAACTAGCAAGACCCAACTTCTGTGGGCTGCCCCTTTGCTAAAGGGTGTATTTCTAAGACCTTTTTGAAGAAATCCTCCCGAATCGTTATGCTATAACCTGTCTATTGTGAGTGGTGGCAGTGATAGCCTGGACTTACAATGTATAGCACTACAGCATTTAGTCAGCTCTTTCACTTGATCTGAGAAAGACTCAGTAATAAATAACTGTGGCTATATACCAACTTTTCCTCCGTTTGTAGCACCAAGAGACCTATACCAATGCCAGCATTAAAGCATGCACTTTCCCCAGAAGCTACTTAGAAAAAATATAAAAGTTCCAGCACTGTGGTTGGTAGAAGATTTGGGTCTGTTATTTTACTGCTTTTCCCATCCATGACTGTAATGATTGTTTTTGAATCAATACGTTTTTAGTGTAAGTGAACAATTATATTTAATGCCTTTGGCAGTTTAATTTCTCATTATCACATTAAATACTAAAGGTTGTTTTTCTGCCTCAGATCCACAACACCTGTGAGCACTTGTCTGAAAAACTTTGTTTACTTTAAAAATCTGTGTGGTATCAGACTGAGTCATCATCAAACTAAAACTTAGAATGTGGCTCTAGCATTCCTGATAACACTTGCAAAACTGAAGAAACTCTTTTATTTTGCTTTATTTCCCCAGAAGGCCCTAAAGGTAGCATATATGAGGTTTATGAGAAAAATCTATAAAGGATTCCTACCTCAAGGAAAAGAAGACATTGTTAAGAGTAGATAAATAACAGTATAAGCAAAGATTAACGTTCATACTCTTATTCAGTATGAATCACATCAGCTTTGTTGCTATTGGTGAAACTTTGCTCATTTATCTCAACCAAGAATTTGGTTCAAGTGGTGTATTAGAATTAGCTGTTGTCCTCCACTTCCTTCTGTCAGATGAGTGGACTTTTCAGGGCAGAAAGTCAGTTTCCAAAGAGCTGAGCTCTGATTACTTAATGTGCTTGTTCAGTCACCTACTATGTGAAGCTAGGATGCAGAAAAGTGCGTATGTCCCTGAAAATGATATTATCCTAATAACTTGTGGTAGTTATCTAATGATGCTAGCATACAGAAGGAAAATGAAACATCTAATATCTAAGTATCTGAGTAGGGGACCAGAGAGCTCTGATTTTGGTCACAAGAGAAATTGAGCTGTCTGCATACTGGGTAACAATTACAATTTTTCATTCTCTTCCTGGTGTGCTATATTCTTTAGACTTTTATGTGTTAGTTTGCTGTGTAACTGAGATCACCTGGAGAGAAAAAACACCTCCTAATTGTCCGATGATTTTCAAAGCAGTCCTTCAGTGTACATATGGTGGAAAACCAAGAAATTGACCTACCTTTCTTTCTGTAATTTCTGCCTGCTCTTCCTTTTTTTTTCATTTCTTTGCCAATCTCTTGTCACTTTGACATCAGTCCTTCTTCAGTTTGTGTGTGCATCTTTAACTCAATGTCTCCGTTTCAAAGGCTGTCAAGTTTCCTTAGAGTGTCATATTCGTGTGCCTATCTTGTTGCTGGAATGAATGAGAAAGTCTGCTGAGAGAAACACAGAAAAAACCTCTATTTCTGATACTTTTGTGGATATTATTTTCTTTCAAGTCATGAAATTATTTTAGTTAATTTCTGGAACAGCAGATGCTAACCATTTATGTGACCATCAATCTCTCAACAGAGATCATTAATGAAAGTTTCTCTAGGCTTTGCATATTGTTAGTATAAGACAATCACTGAGGGCATATGGGTTATTACTTCACAGATGCTAATGTGATGATTTTTCTTCTTTTAGATTTCTACAGTTATTATTGTATAAAATAAAACTTGAATTGAATGACTTACTCTTAATAAAACAACATGAGGCTGTTGGTTAAAATAAAGGGATATATGAATTGTTCCAGTTGTTTCTCAACTCCATTTTTAACGGAACTTGAAATGCTTCTCACTGTTGCTTCTTGTTGGGATTTGTATACTTGAGTTCTTTGCACTGTTCTTTGCCTCCAGAAAGGAGGGAGCCAGGCCCTTGGGGCTAGGTATAAAGAGCAAACTCTACCCAAGGGGCAGATAGAAATATTCAGGGAAATGACAGCTGAAAAACAGAGGACAGGAACTGTGATTCTCCTTGTTTAAGCTCATAGGTGCTCCAGAGTTGCTCTCTTAGTACTCACTAGTAAAAGCATGATTCAATAGCATGCTTTCCTTCCACATTTCTGCTGAATTTTAAAGGACGCAAGAATTTATATTTGATCATTACCAAGGAAGAAGAGGTTCTGAACTCTTCTTGGAAAAGGAATATATTCTGTCCTCAGAAGGTTAAAGACAAAAATCCCATTATGCCTACACTTAGTGAACAATTCTTTTGGAAGGTAATTTCACCTGACAGACCACTAAAAATTGTGAAATGGGCAAGCTGTGAATAGCTTTCCTCTATGCCTCTTCAGCTGTTAATATGAGCACATCCCGTTACCCTTTAAATTCCTCTGAAACATGCTGAGAAGGTGCAGTCCCCCATTTTCTCAACATGCAGTTTCATTGCCCTATAGGGTGAGGAATACCTTACTGTTGCCTGTCTTGATATTGAAGATTGCCTGGCTAGGTTGGCACATATTGGAGTCATGATAAGAAGTGACTTCCAATAACTGGTAACAACCAGCAAAGCCTTCTGGCATGTGGCAAGATACTGTGAGGTGCATTTGAGCCCGCTGATCTTAACAGGCTTTTCAATGTGAGCAGACCAAAATATTTACCAATGCCTAGCTGCTGTTATCATAGTTGCACTATAAACATGATCTTCCTGAAAACTGAAACCTGTTTAGGAGTGACTATAAATTCTAAAGCCATTATAACACTTTTTTCTGCACTGAAAATACTTTTCAGGAAGCCGGAGTACTATGGGAGGTAGTCCTATGCCAGCACTAAGGTTCCCATGTAAGTTGGGGGAGAGGAGGGTAATTTTAGCTTAGCTAAATCCCACCCAGAAAAATTAGAGCACTGCTCTGTAGCTTAAAATCAAGCATGTGTGCTTTCCTAAACTGGGATTTTGATAGTGCATGGGAGTGCATCTTGTTGAAAGCCAAGCCAAACAATTTCGATATATAGAGAAGTCTGATTTTATAGTGCCATTGATCCTTCTCTGCTAGGGTCAACTGTATCTTTGCTATTGATTTTATTTAGTATGGGTTTACCACAGTATGTTTTTCTACATTGATTGCCTCCCTAAATCCCTCTAACAGCGATTTTTAATGATTTTAATGACAAAAAGAAGGGCCTAAGCAGGACTAGTAACTAAATTGTGACTACTTAAGCTTCTAGAAAGCAATGGGCTCCTCTGATGTAATTTTAAGCCTCTTACTAAAATGAGAAACTTCTGGCTCCATTAGCAGACACTTGCACAATGAACACTACCACGTCGATATTTGCATGACAGGACCTGGCTGGCAACTCATCAATTCCAGTCACAGAGCAGAGCCTTTATATTGGTAGGAACAGAGGGGTCTCCTTACCCCTTAGAGTGGTCCATGCACCTGGACAGTCCTTCTCCAGAAAGTCATTAGAACCATGCCTAGACTAAGTAAAGTAGCTGAGGCTGATTTCATGCAGCTCCTTCCCTACCTAAAATAAATGAATTTAGGGACTGAAGAGCTATGTGATTAGGCAGCTTCTCAATTCTGTGGCTTGTGAAGGCTGCAGAGAGTTAAGGAAAGAAGTCTGTCCTTTGAAATTCTGAAATAGCTCGTTATTCACTTCTGGACTGTAGGTAAGACTTAAAAAAACAACAGGGAAACCTGTGCTTTCTGGTTAGGATGTGTTTGGAAGTCTCAGTAGACTTGCTTGATCAAACAGAGTGCAACATTTTGTGACCCTATTTGATCAGGTGAGATCAGGTGAGAGGGCAAAGATAAGTCTTGACATTTTTTGAACCTGTCTTCTTTCCTCTAAATATTCCCAACTGTGAGCTATTTGTTACAGTTTCCTCAAAAATGTCAAAATTGAGAAAAAAACGTATTTCCAGAAGCTGATTTGGAGCTGTATGTATGTAAATGTTTCTACTTTTAAAAAGATGTTTAAGGGTAGTAGTATTCATTCAGCCTGGAGCATTGCTAAGGGAATTAATATCCAGTGACAACAATCAGGAAACCTGGTATTTGAAATACTAGGCACATGTAATGAACTCACTTGAGAACAATCTTCATAGATAAATAGTCATAAAATGAATGGCTTTGGCTGGTAAATAAATTCAAAGACGTTATGTTCCTCATGAACAGAGAAAGACTTAAACTGTTTAAAAATGACTCACTGTGGACTGTTAATCTAGTTCTCTGTAGAAACAGATGTTCTCATGAAGATTGCAGCTCAGGTTTGTAAGCTGAAGTGGTTTGGAGAAAGTAGATGGCAAAGAAAATAACTAGAAACACAGGCAAACTATAAAGCTTTCTGAAACTTTTCTGGGCTAGTCATCTTCCCTCAGCTACAGAAGTTTGAGATATTTTTTCCCCTTCTGAAACCGTCTGTTGCTCAGTTATGCAGCTTAGTCGGTTACAGTCTTTTCATATGGTACAAGCAGGTGGCGTTGGATGCAAGGAAAACACCTCCTTGCACATGCTCAGGGCATTCTCCTAGACCTCTGAACTGCCAGAAAATGAGTTGTTCGTATCCACGCCACCGCACTTCTTTGTAACTCCATTTTCACCTCTGACATAGAGATGCCCCCACTTGCAAAGAGGTGTCTGCTAAGGAGTAGTTTCAAAGGAAACTCTAACACCACTTTACGTAACTTCCCATATGATTTCCACGGAGCTGCTTGGAGACAAGGGGAAAAAGTATGTGTCTGAAGGAGCTCTACTCCACTCGCTGAGTTTCAAGTGTGCCTCCTTCCCAACCTACAAACCTTTTGAAGTGACCCTCTGAAACAGAACAATCTCTCTCCTATTTTGCAAATAGGTGAGAAATCTCATGATGTGTAAAACTTGGGATACTGGGAAGACCTCAGAGCAGCTGCTGAAATTCCTAACAGTTCTATGCTCACATTAGTTTCTTTACACTTTTTTGTATAGTAGCAGCATGGGGATGTGCCATTGAAAGATGTCGTGTTAGGAGGATGGTGCCCGTGAAACAAAATTCTTCTCTGTCTATAGCTCAAGTAGTAAATAGTTTTGATGACTGTTGTAGTGAGTAATGCTCCTGCATTGAGATTTATTTATTGTAGTGTGTTGGTGACAGCCTCCTTCTTCCTTGTTAGATACAGCTGACTTACAACTTTACAAATAAATACAGATAAGGACGGGAAAGAAGTATTTGCTGTCCAACTGTTTTGGGGAATTTAGTATTGAATGGACCTTCTGATATACTGAGTCCAGTTTACTATTCTCTGCTGTAAAATTATGTCTTCAGCCCAGGACAGCTTCTCTCAGCATGTCTCTGACTGGGACAGTATTTCAGAGCTATACTTTCCTTCTGTTACAGACCTATCCTAGTTTCTTGTGTTGATTTATCTATATTTTGATCCTATGCCAACATTATTTAGTAGCTTAAATAGTTTTCTCCCCGCACAACACTTATATGAGGACATTGGATAATGACATGTAGACAGGGATGATATTCCTGTTCTTGTCTTCTCTTTTTGTGGTGCAAAATGATGTGCTCTGCTGTGACAAGGCTGTCCAGACACTCTGGTCATCTTAAGAGTCTTTGTGCCTTTTTCTGTTTGAGCTGATCTTTCATCACCTGAGATAATCAGAGCTATTGGCAGGATTCAGCATGAGTTTTTCTGAGTGCCTTTTATAATGGTAGCTTGTACAAGACTTCCCTGAAAATGACTTGTCATAGAGTACTTTTTAAAGGTATTTTGGAAGTGAAAGAGCATAAAATTGTTCCAAGTAAGGGAAAACATTCTAAGCAGTGCATGGTACTGCCCTTCCTTTCTGTTTGTCATGTAGGTAAAAACATGGTTCTATGTAGATAAAAACATCAACAGTTTTGGTTAGTTATTATACGTATAATTAATAACAGTTGTTAAATTTTTGCTGACTCACCTTGTACATGAAATCATTAATGCCCCTACTTTGATTATACGACATAGCACATCATATACAACCTACATTAATAACAAATATTTCTAAGCCCTCATTAAATAATTACATCAGAAGATTACATTTCTCTTTTATGTGAGATATAAAGCACAGAGGGTGTTTTGTATTGATAAATACCAGAACAGAAACTGTTTGGGAGCTGACCAAAAGGTTTTATGTGGTTGCTTATGCGACTGTTGTCATCTACACTGAAAATCCTTATCCTCCTTTCCTGGCTGAATATAGTCTGAGCTTGCAAGGGTTGTTCAGGTTTCAAATATGCAGCCAGCTGAGCTGCTCTTAGCCTGTCTACCTTGGCTCCTTGCATTGTGGGTGGTACACAACATCTGGAAGCAACTGGCCACAAAAGCAAGTATTTATAGACGTTCTTTTAACTGCCCCTTCGCTGGTTTTCTGTCTTGTCTTGCAAACTACTTCTCTGCATTCTAGTCTGCTGGAAGTGGATGGTACTTTATGTGACCTTCTCTGGTGTTTAGTTACATGTTTTCTCTCGGACTGCTTCAGACTGCCGGTTTAACACTTAGGGGCTCCATGCTGCCAGCCATCGTGTTGTGGTCTGCGGGGCCAAGAGTGTGCTGCCGACATGCTGCTTGTGGGCCAGAGCGTTACTCACCTTCCCACTAATAACTGGAATATTGTTCAAGGAAGCACAGGGTTGGCATCAGTGATAGGGGCATGTGTAGAAACATACGTCATATGCCTGGGATGCCATGCCAGAAGCAAAATAAGGACAGAAACAGTTACACCAGGAGGTAAAGAATACTGACCACAAGTATAGCAGAGTCCCTGCTTTCATATTTCTGCTGTGTGAAGGCTGACAAAGTACATGCCACTGTCCCAAGAGCTAAACTTGCTGATCCTTCCCCATGACGCTGTTCTACAGCTGAGAGGGGACACGGAAGCAAAGGTCCCAGGGAGTGAGATTGCCCTCGGGAGAACAGAGGTGACTCACAAGCAGGCTGTCCCACCGGGAATCAATCTTTCAGGGCTCCTTCACACATGGGTCCTCAGGCACCCATAAGAGAGAGAATAGGGGAGTGGGAGTTTCGCCACAGCACACCATTACACCGTGTTGGTTATTGTTTTGACAGACATCTTTATCCAAAGGCTGTATGGCCAATGAACACCACAGGTGTTTCATAATTCTCTGAGGCTTGGTGGGCTACCCAAGGATTTATGCACCAATTCCCTTTCCTCCTTCCATCTTCTCTGCAGGACTTCTTGTTGGTTTGTGTCTTTCTTCTGACATTCCTCCTGCAGAGTCCTTCATGGATTGCCCACACCGAAGCAGATTATGGAATTGAGGTCAGCAATGGAAGCTCTATTTCTGACTCTTATCCTGGCACCATTTTTTAGGCAGAAGAAATGTCATATTGCCTTTAGACTTTCTTGAAAGTTTTAATAAAATAAAACTTTTGACAGTGATCTTACTCTGATATGTTCCACTGTTTGTCTTGTGGGCTGACACCTGCAGTTCCAAGACAGCTAAGGTCACAAACAAAAAAAGGAAGAACACAAAAACGATACAGCTTGCTAGCTGAGGCCTTGCAATGCAGAAATGAACAGAAGAAAGTAATTTCTTACTTTTTCTTCATTTGAGGAAGTAAGATAATGAGCAGGATGTCTTTGCAGGCATTTAAGGACCTGAAAGGTGGCCCTTCTGCCTTGGAGCTTAAGCACATCCGTGTCATGAAGAGCACGGAAAAGATCAGGAATGCATGCTGCTGCTGTGCAAGTACTGAAGAGGAGTATTGAGCTCAAGGTGCTTCCCTGTGATGCAAGAGAAACAGAGGATGTAAGTCAGGTTATTGCAATAAGAGATGAAAAAGAGAGTGACGTGGAATGCCATGCAGGTTCGCGTGGGCCCCAGTAATAGATCACGTGTTCAGTCCAGCATCTATGCAGCCCTTTGCATGCAGTCACTTAAGAATACCAAATCCTTCTGGCAAAACAAACTTGGCTGTTAATATTGGTCAAACATACGGCGTTGCTCAAGCCTTTTGCTCCACCACTCTCTGCAGAGTACTTCTGGGACATGCAGGCTGTCTGGGAGTTGAAATCGTGTTTGTCAGGAGACAGACGGCTCAGAAGATTGCAAGAGGAAGAACAGCTCTTGTGCTCCTGGCCCCCCCCCCCCCACTCTCACAATGCCTAGGCTCCCAGAAAGAAATTGGAAGGGGCAGAGGTCCTGTATTCATCTGCATGTACTTTGAAACTGTATGCAGACCATGATAATTATTTGATTGTTTGTAATTTACATTCTAATTTTATTTATTGTCCTTTCTTTCACACAGCACAATTCTTTGGCTGCTTAATGAGGATAAACAGCCAGATAGCTCACTACACATTTTTCTTCCCTAAACATAACTGTGAGTTTAACAAAGTCTTGTTTGGCATTTAGTGTTTTTCTCATTGTGCCTAAGTTTAACGTATATTGTTACCCGTAATGAAGTAAATTACCACTACTATGCCAAAAGGCTTTATTAAAATACCAGAAAACTGTAAGCAGTCTATGTAAGTCAGTTAGATGGCACTCCAAGAACATAAACTAGCAGTCACTGAGGTTGCCAGTGAGATTTTATTTGGTAAGTAAATCAGCCTGCACCAATGCCATCCATAAAATTATTCAGGTGCAATAATACCTGTAAAGATCAGTGGCTCCTTCATCACAGAATGATGAACTCAAAACCTCCCACATAATACTGCAACCAATTTAAAGCACGATAACATATAAGTACGTGTTCCACAGTAAAGCAGAACTTACAGAGGAAAAAGACCACTTGCATTTGAGAGAAATCACACATCAAATTACCACAATTGTCTAGGATAGAAGCAGAGGAGACATTTTGAGTTCTCATTTCCAGTATTGAATCTGGGTTTGTGTTGCTGACAGGGAGGACATTAAGATGGATGCTTTTATCATTTATGCGAATTACCGAGGACATCATAGGAGCCCAGAATTCAGCTCATTTGTCTGTGTTTAGTATTTCCTCCAAACTTCATATATATCACACAGGGCACAGCAGCACATATCCATAAATTAGATATTTGTAATAATTGCGTTAGCTCTGAAAGGTAGCTCTAGCTTGTCTCCAGAGTTAATGCTGGAATTGCTAAGAATGTAATTAAATGATCTGTAGGGCTCTTTGTCTTGCGTGCTCCTTAAGCAGTGTTGGAAAGAATTATAAATGCTCTTCTAAAACGCGTTCATAAGGATGTAGTTGGTGAAAAATGCTTGCCATGTGACCTCTTTAGACTCTCAGCTTTGGGCACTCGTAAGCCATCATTCACTCAGAGCAGGCTGGAGACTTTGCTGTCTCAAAGCCAGCAGCTGTTTTCATCTGTATTTCTACACTTTGTATGCCATATCCAGCAGGTAAATATCTTTTGTGATGGCATCACAGGCCTGCAGCACCCGTAACCCATTCGGCTTGTGGAAGTGCGGCAACCAGCTGCAGAGCTGTGAACTCCCTCAGTTTTGAGGGGTAGGAAAAGCTATATTTCCATGAAGGTCTAGCTTCTCTTGAGGTAGCTGGTGTCGTCTCATGTCCAGCAAATTATTTGATCCCACGCATTCTCTTGTTCCAGAAGTGGTGAACATCAGCCAATAATGAGAGGCTTGAAACTTTCTGCTAAATTTGTCTTTGAAGCGTTTGAATAAGAAAAGAGACTGTAGACTAGGCCTGATACTGAGCTTTGTAAATCCTCTGCTTTCCAGATGGAAGGTTTTGTGTCTCTGGAAGCTCTTACTATTACTTGAAAAGAAAATTAAGAATATTCACAATATATGACTGCATCAGACCTACTTTTGAAAAGGGTGTTTATCTCATGTATATCTCTGTTGCATGTTATTCCTGAGCTAGGGGGACACTGTGCACCCACACAGCAGCCAATTTCTATCCTCATCCTTCTTCCAACTACTTGAAATGCAGGACAAGGGATTTGAGCAGAATGAGTTGCCAGCATCTGGATGATCAATCCAGCATCTGCCTTAGGGATTAGATGATTTATTTTGTTTGTACTTAATCTGTGTTATCCAATTTGAATACCAGTTTATTTCTTCTAAATGTCCTATGCTCCACCTAGCCTCCATCATGTTTAGGATGATAAATAACCAGATTATGCTGGTGAGCTGTTTAAGAGATGAAAGCAAAACAAATCAATGACTGAATCAAGGGGTTTAGTCCCTTGCTAAATTTCTTTCATAACAGGAAGCTCTACTTTGTTTTTCCAGAAGCATCTTCTTTGTCTTCAGAAGATCGTGTCTCCCAGGGCTTCTCATATTGTAAAGCCTAGATTTTGGCTTTACCTGGCAGCACTCTGTAAGATTACAATTTCTTTTCTCAAGGTTTCTTAAACATCGAAGTATTTTGATCTCATGTTTTGCTTACTAAAATCTTTGGCATATTTCTGGCTCACAAGGTTGGAATATGGAGACTTTTTGTTAAGTTCATTTGATAGTAGTCTAAGCTAGATATTTTTAAACAAAGATGATTTGTAAAACATGGAGTATTCATTTCACAAACTGTTCCTTTTAATTTGAAGGTGAGATTAGGAAGCAAAGGAGATGTGTCTGGAATAAGAATTTACAAATAGCATTGCTTTCATTGTAGGCTAAACTTTCTCATAATACAGTTGCCCATTCGTGCAATTTTCCTCTGCAAGAAATGATTCTTTGGATTGTTTCTGTGATACCTTTGTGACATTCATCTTTGATCTTCTATCTGCAAATGCTATTTTCACATAAGTAATTTTCTAATCTTATTTTGAATCTTACTAAAGAATTACCTTCCTTCATGTCCTGGAATAGTGATTTCTATATGGATTATAGATAGCTTTGTAGTGAATTTGTAGGAAAACGAGAATAATATGCATTTGTGTACTTCTAGTGAACTTCAGTATATAATACAGAAAAGATTTTAGAATTCAAAAGGCAATAATGCTGTGTGGTTGAACAAAATGAGCTCTGTATACAGTCTGTTAACCTTCAGATCAGTGGCTTTCCTTTTGCTCTCTCTCCAGGGCTATATCAGTAATCTTTATTCTGCTTTTAATTGTAATCCATTGTTCTTGCAATAATTCCCTATGAAGACAAATTTCAACTGGTGACAGTTCTGTTTCTGGCAGCAAACCAGCCTCTCGAGTTATATAATTTTTTCTGTTGCAGAGATTCTGCTCCATCACATGTAGTTGGTTAGTGCTAGTTACTCTGCCCTTAAATTGACTTCATCTTGTTCAGGAACATAGTTTGCTACTTTTTGAATTACAAATGAATAATTCGGTCTAATGTGAGCATAGTTTTAATTCTTTTTTTATTTTATTTTTTTTCCTTGAGATTCCAGTAACATTAATGTTTTCTACTATACAAGTAGTATAGGTTATGGTATAGGTTATGAATTTTATTTAATGAAGCTCTAAACTGTTGGCTTTGGCCATTACCGTGTGTGCTATCTTTGTTAGGTTAAAATTCGAATACAATTTCACAAGAGCTTGGTTTAATCTCACCAAATAGGAAATGTTTATTATATTTTGCACCAGTGTAATAATGTTGGCAAAAAAATAGTGTTGGCTATTCTACCTGTTTGGGTTGATCAGAAGCATATTTATTAGATGCATGGCAAAAAAGACCTCATGTATGTATATTACCTATTTGTGCCAATATATTTAAATTGATTTCAAAATTCTCGAACATCCTCTGCAAATGTGAAAATGTAGGTTTTCTATAAATCAAAAGCTAATCTCTTGCAGCTAGAAGAATTTGCTCCGTGTGTGATACACTTACCTTTCTTTCACCATTGCAAAACCTAGTATCTTCACTCATTTTCGTGTACCTCTTGCCCTTATAATTTAAGTCTAGAATGCTGCTTTGACCTCTCATGTTTTCTCCAGATACATTATAAGATACCACGTGCATGTATACATACATCTCGCATGCAAATCCATTCTTTTCACTGCTCTGTTTGGCACTAAACCAATTTGTAAGTTCCTAAGGACAGAGCTCTCTGTGCCTAAGATCCTGAGGACAGAGCTCCATATGCCACTAAACACATTGTGAGCACTCAGAGAATACACTAACGCACATGCAAAGGCCCTTTCTGTTAATGCTAAATAAAGTTTCCATAGTTAAACATTCAGATGCCAGGAAATGCGAAGTTTATGACTGAATTAATAACCTCACTTATGCCCTCTGTGGAATAGTGAAGTCAGAAGCCCCCTACTTTAGCAAGTGCTTCATCTGGGAGGATTGGGGTTTTTTTTTCAGATTTAAATTTAGAAAAATACAAATTTACTAAACTTTTGTCCCACAAAATACTCATGTAACATTTTCAGCGGGCCTATGCAATAACAAGTGTATCTGTGTTACAAACCCTATTGTTGGGTTTTCTTGGGACCAAGAGGATAGGGTTTTCTCACAGTATCTTCATTTTTGGGAATAAACCTTGCTTACATAATATTATTTGTCTGACTCTACAAGGCTTTGCTTGTCACTGTCACAAGTAAAACACACTCCCAAAGGCTGAACAGATAAAAGTACACCAAAGACCAAATAACATCTTCAGTAAGGTTTTGCACGACTCTCATTTACTGGGGATTTTAAGTAGTGAAAAACAGCTTGAAGCTGCAACGCGCTGCACTGTGTTTCCACACTGGTGCCACGGGCTTCAAACTTGGTGTGTTAAGGATCTCCTGCTGCAAGGCTTCCTTCTCAGGGTAATACCTGGCTAACACAGAGCTCTCCCACTGGTTTTAGTAGGATGTTTCTCATCGATAAAGGTCCTTAGAAAGGCATGGTTTTTCTTCTCCCAGTCATGGTTGTGTTATTCCACACTTTTATAAGGGATGTCCATCGCACCAGGGCGTGTTCTCTTTGTATAAATTTAAACTGTAAGCTACCAGAGAAACCAAACACGCAGTGAGCCTTAATGTAATTATGCTCAGCAAATGGAGTTTGGTGGGATGAAAATCATTCTTGAACCATATCCATTCCCAACAGTAACTCACTCCTTGCCTCGTTGCCTGTCACAGGCGCTACCAGTGGTAATGAGGTGGAACATTATCACATCAAATGATGCAAGTCTGAAGTTCATCTGCCGGTTTAACAGTTCAGGATGATAATTTTTGGCAGTTTCTCACTGTATTTCTCCAAGCGCAGAGGATTTGAACTGTGATAAATGCTGGTAAACCTGAGACAGCTGTCAGGTATATTGACAGTGGGAAATTGGGAAGGAGGGACTGTGTATGTTATGTGCTAGAACTGAATTTGTTCACACAATGATTTGCTCCATGAATAATTAAAACTGAGCTCAACCCAGCAGCTCTTTCTCACTCTGCTCTCACTTCCCATTTAGCTTCAGCCTGGCGAAGAGGAGTTGGTGGACCCTTCTCAACCTCCAGTCCCTGCATCCAAAGCCCCTCTGGTTATGCCAAAATGACATGCCAGTCACACCTGACTCGGCAGGACTTCGTTTCTCCTTTTTTCTTCCTGACATTTTTATCAGCGGTGACGTTGCTGCCAAGCCTTATGCACCTCTGGATGGGATTTATGCAAATTATCAGCTCGGCTATTTTGTACACTTGCTAATAATTTGCATACGACTGTACAATGTAGCTTAGTGCCTACGGAGCGCTGGGGAAAGGCTTCCAAGTGAGGGGCCAGATGTCTGCTGCAGTCTACCCGCAGTTTCCTTTTCCAAGCTCTCACTTTCTTTTAAAACTGGAAGCAATAAAAATTGCCTTTCTCCCGAGGAGGGTCTATATAACTTGGCTTTGTGGTAAGCACGGCAGTAACATAGAAGTGTTTTTAGCGGTAGGCAAGAGAGGGAAATATCAGAATCTGTGGTTGTTGCTTCAATCCAGCTCATCTCCCTTATGCTCTTTAAGTCAGACATGCCTGTTCAAAGCCACGTGTGTACTCCCACTCTTTTTCTTCCTCCTTCACCCTCACATACTGCCCTGACCTCTGTCTGCCTGTTTGTGTCTCTAAGGTACAGGATGGAGCACAGTGAAATGCTGATACTTAACTGAGGTAACCTAAGTAGCACCCTTTTGATGAAGTTGTCAGTGAAAGAAAATACCTCCTTAGAAATAAAATTATGTTATACTGTTTGGGTCTAAATGTAATGTGGAAGTCAGCAGAATAAAAAATCCCATTTTAGGAAAAAATCAGATTCCTGTTACGATATGCCAAAGATGGAATTTGATGTAACAGGAAGAATAATAAAAACATGATCAAAATTTAAGATAGTGATTATTTTAAAAAGTGCTGGTTTCCATCAGACGGCAAAATAATCTATGGTATCACAAGTTGTTGCCCTCATCTTAGAACTACTGTGGTTTTGTTTAGTTCCAGCAACCCAAATAGATCCAGACTGTGCTGGTTTGTTTAATGGTGATAGGGGTTATATGAATGAGTGAAAAGTGACCACCTTCTGTTGTTTGCTGTGCTCTTGCCTGCGCCAGTCGTACAGCTGGTGGAAGTGTTTGCTAGGACCTGATTATTTGTTTGTAATTAAGAGGGTCTGTTTGCTTGGGTCATCTTTTTTTTTTTAATTAATACATCTGTAAAGAGCACTGAGGAAGTTGTGTTTGTGTATGCGCATGGGTATGCACTTAGAAAAATCACCTACAAACAAAACAAATTTACCATCTCATTGGACGTTCTAAATTCTTCAAGAAAAGGAACACTAAACTTCCCAAATGTTTGAAATAAACTTGAGTATAATTTTGCTGCCCCTTCCATTCCTTAGCCCTTGATTTTCATCTTACAAATATTTGTAGTTGCCTTCAGGAAAGTGAACATTTCTAAAAGCTGCTTTTGCTAATAATTTGTTGTCACTGTTTGCATAAGAAATTTGATGAGTTAAGTGGTTGAAATGATGAGAGTGAGAGCATATGTTTTCCACTAAACATTTTGGGTATTTATGGTTCAAGACGCGTTTACTTTCTAAAGCATGATAGTACTATGTACCGTCGTCATCCCGAACAGATCTCACAAAAGTGAATTAATGTTTCAAAAAATTGCCCACGAAAATATGAAATAAAATTTTCTGTGGAAGATAATGTCATTTGAGGTCAGTCTACACAAATTAGAAATCTTTATGAAACTTGTTTGTCCATGATGGTGAAATGCTGTGTTGGTTTAAACTTATCTGGTTTTGTAGGGATTTGTGTTTTTATTAATACAGCTGTAGGGTTTTCTTACCCTAATAAAGCACGCGTGTATTTAATAGCGGGAAAATCTTCAGAGGTAGGCATTGTCCTGCTAAAAATTTATCTTAAAGGAAAAATTTTAGACTACAAAAGGAATCTGTGTATAATGGGATTCCCTTTGGAAAACCTACTCTGTTTTATATTGACTTTGATTCAGAGGCTAAACTACATTTAAATATTTTACAGCAATACTGCCTTTAAATGGGTTATAAATAATTCACTCAATAGCTGAAAAGATGTCTCTGTGGAGTGCAAACTCTCTATATCTTAATGGTTAGATTTAATAGAGTAAAACAAACCTCCAAGCTTTCAGTTATTAGAAAAAAAATGATGACAGGAAATCTGACATGCTTCTCTGTGCAGAAGAAGCAGATAAACTAGGAATTCAAGCAACAGGGAGCACCTAAACTTTTTGTTGTTTTTGAGCAGTCACATTGCACAATATCATGGCCTATAACATTTTGTTCTCACTTTCATGTTTATAAAGAACCTTGGGTTGTTTTTTTTTTATTTTCCTGCAACAGTCTTCATACAGGAATGGGAAGGATAAGGATTTGCTTTAAACAAAACCTGGAAAATACAAAACCCCTATTCAAAATTCAAGCTGGTTCTGAAAATCTGAGGTGGCAGGAGAAGCATCCTTGTTCTCTGCTACTCTGTTACATTTGCAAATGCTTCCACTGGCCACCCAGTGTCCTTCTGCACTGAGTGAGCACTGCCCAGAAAACTGGGAAAGAACTTTCAAAAAGGACAACAATGGAACATTACACTGAAATATATTTCACCTTCCCATCCACCTCTTAAGTTTATTGGTTTACAATGTTAAAAATCCTTATACTGTAAAAATAAATATCTGGAGATATTAATCCAGATTCGCAGATTGTAGAAATTAGTGTAGATACAGTGACTTACAAAACCTTAAGCAAAACTCAAATCCAAAAATGAGATGATCCCTCCAGACTCCACACCCTCCCTTCCTCCACTGAACACTCACTGAATATAAAAAAAAAAAAAGAAAATCAAGACAAAAACAACTTTACAAAAGAGGCAGAGCTTTGCCTTTTTCATTACAAATATACCAGAAAATATAGCCAGAAAGAGAGTGTTGGTGTAATATGGTGGTGCTCCTAAAAATCAGAAATTACACAGGAGTACTCTTCAGTACTTGGCTGAGATTCAGAAATGGCTTAATTCTACTTGTTCCTGGTTTCCAGTAGTGTTGCTGTGCTAGTAATCTCTATTCTAACTGCAGTATTAAATCCTTTCTTTTTTTGTGAAGATTGCAGATCTGTCCATATTTGTATAAAATAAGACTTGTAGTTGATGCTACAAGTCTTCAAAAAATATTTGTAAGATTCTTGATGCTGCTTCTATTAGAAAATTATGGTGTTAAAAAAGCAAACTTTTTACGAAATCTTATGATCTAAGTGTGTACAAATACATAAATAGGGCATATCAATACAATATTTCTGTTAACTTTTCAAGCATTTTTTCCCAATTAGAACAAAAACAGATTTCAAAATGTAGATCCAAAAAGAAATCCAAATTTGAAGCAAGATCTAGTCCCTACCAGACTTGTGTATGTTTGAAGAGCATCTCTGAGCAGACATTCAATAAACTCCAGAAACTCAAACACAGAACAAGGGAGCCTGGAGGACATGAAAGGCTGCAGCACAATTCAGTAAACTACGTTCAAAGCTTCTCACAGCTTTGGCAGCAGTGTTCTTAATTCTATAATCTCAGGTTTTTCTGAAAGACCCTTTCTGGAAGCATGTGAGTTAGGCAAAGTCCCACACTTTCATGTGTAAGAAGAGTAAGTTTGAAACCTCCATATGAGTGAAAGAAATTTGACAGTCCCAAATCTTGAAAATTAAAAGAAAAATTATCAACAAAAATATCCAGAATTTATTGTCAGTTATTATTATTATTTAAAGGATACTGTTTTTTTAACACCTTGATGAGGGATATTGAAAATTGATTATGGCTTTTGTCCACTCTAAAGTAACTTAAAACCCATCTTTGTTCTGTCTCCTTTTTGGATGAACCTCTGAGGGGAAGGAGCGTACACTTGAGAACAATAATTAAGAAAGGCACAGGGTCATGAAAAGTCATCCCATAAAATCGGTGCTGGAGTGTCAAAGGCGAGTCAAACTTCTGATTAACTCGGATCACACTTGACTGGAAAACATGACCTGCAAGTAAGGATACAGGAGAAAATATCTCCAAGCAGTAGCATTTTTGCCCAGCTGAAAACCACGTTGCTCACAAGAGCAGCGATATGCCAGCGTGTGCAAATGCTGCACAGCAGGAGCCTGAAACTTTGCAGGGCCCCTTGGGTGCCCTCCTAGCTCAGCCATGCACACATCCCACAGAAGTTACCTCAACAGAAAAGGGTTCTTGTAATGATGACGTACATGACAAACTAGATCACAAAGTGTGTCTTCAGAGGAACAGTAAAATAGGAAATGTTCACAGCTTTTTTTTTTTCTTTTCTTTTGGTTTTGCTTTTTTTTGGTGATTTTAAAGTACCATCCTTTGTTAACTTCTAATGAAATCTTAGTTCAGCCAAATGGAGCTTCAGCACTATCCTTTATGTCCAGACCTGCTCTATTTACTGAGTATACTTATATTTTCTGCTGTGTAACCCTGCTTCCCCTTATATCAAACATCAGAACTATTAGTAAATTATTTTCACAGCACAGAAGTATTAAAATGTAATGGGAAGCATATTGGAAAGTTTGTGGGAGCAAAGCCAACCACCTACGCGGAGCAGCTAATGTTCTTTTATTATCAGATCTCTGGCAGCCTGTGCCAGAATGCTGCATCTCATCCCCTAGATGAATTTTCACAACTACCGCTTACAATATGGGAAATTTTAAAATGTGTGTACTTCATTTATTTCCCTTTTCCTCTGTGTGCAACAGACATGATACAAGGAAGTCGTACTTCAAGCTCTGTAGTCCGTTTTCCAGCTTATGGCTAGCTGTCAACAAACACTGTACCAGTTGTATCCCAAGCACGGTGTAGTGGGGTGTGGTAGTAATGAAGTGGATAGAAGGAGCCCAGTTCTGGGCCCCTCGGTTCAAGAAAGACAGGGAACTGCTGGAGAGAGTCCAGCACAGGGCAACTAGGATGATTAAGGGAGTGGAGCATCTCACTTATGAGAAAAGACTGAAGGAGCTGGGGCTCTTTAGTTTGGAGAAGAGGAGACTGAGGGGTGACCTCATTAATGTTTACAAATATATCAAGGGTGAGTGTCATGAGGATGGAGCCAGGCTCTTCTCGGTGACAACCACTGATAGGACAAGGGGTAATGGGCTGAAACTGGAACATAAGAGGTTCCACTTAAACTCGAGAAGAAACTTCTTCTCAATGAGGGTGACGGAACACTGGAACAGGCTGCCCAGAGAGGTTGTGGAGTCTCCTTCTCTGGAGACATTCAAGACCTGCCTGGACACGTTCCTATGTAGCATAATCTGGGCGTTCCTGCTCTGGCAGGGGGATTGGACTTGATGATCTTTCGAGGTCCCTTCCAATCCCTAACATTCTATGATTCTGTGTGTGACAGACAGGCCAACTAGGGAAGAGTGACCACGAAATACTTATTAAGTTCTCTATTCTTGGAAATGTTAGGAGGGGGGACAGCAAATCTGCCACTTGGGACTTCTGAAGGGTGGACTTTAATTTGTTTGGGAGGTTACTTGATAGAATCTCTTGGGAGTCAGTTTTGAAGGGTATAGGAGCCCAGGAAGGCTGGACACTCTTTGAGGAGGAGATCTTAAAGGCACAGGAGCAGGACATCCCCATGTGCCTTAAGACAAGCCGGCCGCGTAGAAGACCAGCCTGGCTGAATAGGGACATTTGGCTCAAAATTAGGGAAAAAAGGAAAGTTTATGGCCTCTGGAAGAAAAGGCCAGGCCACTCATAATGAGCAGAAGAATTGTTAAGTCATGCAGGGAAATAATTAGAAGGTCCAAAGCCCAGCTAGAAATCAATCTGGCTTTGAAAGTAAAGGACAACAAAAAAAGCTTCTGTAAATACATTAACAACAAAAGAAAGACCAGGGAGAGCCTCCATCCCCTGCTAGACCCAGGAGGAAATATAGTGACAAAAGATGAGGATAAGGCTGAGGTGCTTAATGCCTTCTTTGTCTCAGTCTTTAACAATGGAAACATCTGTACCGAGGGAAGCCAGCTCCCCAAGCCCAGAGACAGGGACCAGGAGAAAAATATTCCCCCCGTAATCCAGGAGGAGATGATCAGGGACCTGCTGCTCTGCATTGATGCCCAAAAATCTATGGGGCCAGATGGGGTACATCCTAGAGTGCTGAGAGAACTGGAAGGGATGCTCACCAAGACAGGGTCCATCATTTATCAACAGTCCTGGCTGACTGGGGAGGTCCTAGCTGATTGGAAGTCAGCCAATATAACACCCATCTATAAGAACGGACAGAAGGGTAGTCTGGGAAATTACAGACCTGTCAATTTGGCTTCAGTGCCAGGGAAGCTGTTGGAGCAGATCGTCCTGAGTTCCGTTATGCAGCACATGCAGGACAACCAGATGATCAGGCCCAGTCAGCATGGGTTTGTGAAGGGCAGATCCTGTTTAACAAACCTGATTTCCTTCTGTGACTGGGTGACCCGCTTGTTGGATGAAGGAAAGGCTGTGCGTGTTGTCTACCTTGACTGTAGTGAGGCATTTGACACCATTGCCCACAGCATTCTCCTATAGAAATCCTGAAGGAGTTGACTGCTCTTGATTTGGACAGACATATGCTTTACTGGGTAAAAAACTGGTTAGATGGCCAAGTCCAAAGAGTTGTGGTCAATGGAGTTAAATCCAGTTGGTGGCCAGTCACAAGTGGTGTCCCCCAAAGTTCAGTACTGTGGCTTATTTTCATCAATGATCTGGACGAAGAGATAGAGTGCTCCCTTAGTACGTTTGCAGATGACACCAAGCTGGGTGGAAGTGTCAATCTGCTTGAGGGCAGGGAGGCTCTCCAGAGGGATCTAGATAGGCTGGATCTCTGGGCCAAGGCAAATCACGAGTCTCAATAAGGCCAAATGCCGGGTCCGGCACTTCAGCCACAACAACCCCCAGCAGCGCTACAGGCTTGGGGAGGAGTGGCTGGAGAGCTGCCAGGCAGAGAGGGACCTGGGGGTGTTAATAGATGGCTGGCTGAACATGAGCCGTATGCCAACAGCATCCTGGCCTGTATCAGGAATGGTGGTGTCAGCAGGAGCAGGGAGGTGATCATGCCCCTGTATTCGGCTTTGGTGAGACCTCACCTTGAGTACTGTGTCCAGCTTTGGGCCCCTCACTACAAGAGGGACATTGAGGTTCTGGAGGAGGGTACTAGGCAGGCTACCAAGCTGGTAAAGGGTTTGGAGCATGTGTCGTATGAGGAACACCTGAGGGAACTGGAGTTGTGTAGCCTGGAAAAAGGAAGCTGAGGGGAGACCTTAACACTTCCTACAACTACCTGAAAGGAAATTGTAACAAGGTGAGGATTGGTCTGTTCTCCCTAGTGGCAATTGACAGGACAAGGGGAAATGTCCTTAAGCTGTGTCAGGGGAGGTTCAGGCTGAATATTAGGAAGAATTTCTTCACTGAAAGGGTAGTCAGCCATTGGAACAGGCTGCCCAGGGAAGTGCTTGAGTCACCATCTGTGGAGGTGTTTAAGAGATGGATAGACATTGCGTTGAGGGACATGGTTTAGTGGTGTTGAAAGGGCTAGGAAAAGGTTGGACTCAATGATCTTGAAGGTCTCTTCCAGCTGAAACTGTTCTATAATTCTATGATCATCTGTGTCTGCCCAGGCTAGACCAGGCTTGCAAGTCCCTTCTCTTAAGCTGGGTGTGGTGTTCACTGGAGCAGTTGGGCACTGTACTACAAAGGCTGCAGTCAGATTTCATGCTTGTGTGACGATCCCGTCAATCTTTAGTGCAGTCATTTGTGGCTGCCAGTGCCAGACCAAGGCTGCTGCTCAGAGCGATCTCCATCCCTGTGCACAGAATCCAAACGTGCACTCTAAAACATGCATCTCCGTGAGACGCACTGGAATTCAGTCTGAGGAGGCTGGATTTCGTAGGTAACTGCTGTTGTCTCTTTTTGTGTTTGACAAGTTTTTCATTCTGATGGATCTACTGTGCAGTCCTATGTATTAGCAACATTCTCAAATGTGTTATTATACCATAAATGTTACTTTCATATTTCTGAAGCTTTTTCTTGTGCCTGGTAACAAGAAGTATCATTGACGTTTTATCAGTTAATTTTTGACTGATTATTTAAAAAAGTTAAAATTGTGAAAAAGTAGGTAAGATTTTTTTCTTCACCTAAATTAATGATTTGTGTATTTTTTTAAAAAAGACATTGTTTTTAAAGTAGCATAACCCAGAAGTTATTATTAGATGAGAAATGTGACATTAGCCATGCCTGAATTATTGAACGAACAAGTAATAGTAACTCTGTTATCTCACTTCTACAAGCAACATAGTTAGTGGAAAGATTTTGCAGCCTTTCCTCTTTAAGGGTCTTTATATCAGGCATTTTTCATTTTAACAGTGTCCCTTTTGTTTCTTTTGAATGTATTTACTTGTCACTAGTTAGGTGGGGGGAAAAGTGCCATTATTATTTGAAAAAATATTTGTGCAGATTTTCATGAAAATCTAATCAGAATACAATAAGGACTCTCACTACCCTCACCCCAACCCCGGTTGTGCCAACACTCCTGCTCTGCAGTCAGATCATTAGAGGAGGTCTGGGGTGGGTGATGAGGCTGCAGTGTCATCAACATGCTGAAAAGTCAGCTCTGTTTTTCACCAAAATAAGTGGCAACAGCATTGCAGCTTTCTCATCACCGAGCTGACAAGCTGGCTGATGAAATAACGTGCTGCGGTTCTCACAGAACTGTCTTCAAATCAACCTCTGCGAAGCAGGGGACAGCCCGTTTAGCACAAGCATCCAGAACAGTGGCTTGGACTGATGTCGGCAGCAATTACTGAGATGATCTTTCTGCTCTTGTCAAATTATTTTGCAGCCTGTGGATCTTTCTGTCTGCCTTTGTCCCCAGTTTCCAGAGAGCAGATAGGTCTTGTTATCATCTGGGGCAAACCTGGAAGTCAAGATTTTCTCTCTCCTGTGGTGTTTGTTGTCTGTGCTGTAAATGTTGCCAGGCAGTTTACCTGATCGGGTGGGGAATGGCATTTAGCTTCCTGTCTAAACACCAGAGTAAATTACTGGAATCGTTTGGCAACAGTGCAGTTTCAACCATTGTACAGACAGAAGCCTGTTTGCACATCTGTTGGTGAATTACACCGCTGCAAAGAGCTTCTGTGAGGATGCCTTGCAGTAAACAAATATGCCCTGAGACATCTGCATACAGGAAAGTGAGGGAGGGTGATCTTGCAGATGACTTACTTCTATCTTTGAAAATTGAGAAAGTGACAATCAAAAACTAATTGTTTGTCAACTTGGGCTATCTGTGATACAGGCTAAATCCTGCTTGTCTTCCTGGAGCAGTTGATTTGAAGCTGATAGCGATATTTAACTGTGTCCACTAAGCAGGATTTACTACTTTGTCATATAGGATGAGAATAGCTGGCAGAAATCTGAAATAATGGCCATATGTACAAGTTTGAGTGGCAGCAGTAGTCAGCGTGGAAGTCTGAGTGGCAGCAGCGCTCACTGTTGTTGTTGGAGAGGTGGCAATGCTCACTGTGGGAAATAAAAATAGCGAACTACGTATAAGTATACAAAACCACTATCAAACCTGACTCCCCCCTGTTCCTTGATAGCAACCACCACTGATGCTGCAGAGCAGGCTCAGCAGCAGAGGGGAGCTGGATACGGGAGCTGTGTTCAGGAACTTGGGATCAGGATCAAAGGCAGAAGATCGGGCGGAGTCCCCCTTGGATGCTGGCCATTGCAGAAGAGAAGAAAGAGAGCTAAACCATTGTATTCCCTCAGTTTTGTACTGAATATGATATATATGGAATGGAATACTCTCGTTGGTCACCTGTCCTGTCTATTACCTCCCAGAGGTGCAACCTTTTACTTCCTTGTGCCCCCTCTTACTACCTGGCACCCCCAGCGTGGCACACAGGAGCCAGCAGTGGCCTTGGTCACTATAGGAATAAGTATCAGCAAGAGCCTTTCTGCATCCCAGTCCCAGGCAGTAACTGCAAACATCAGGTGTTATCACTGCCAGCAGCACACACTGTCTGCAAAAACATGCTGCTGACTTCAGAACATGCAGCCTCTAAGAAGAGACTGAGCTGAGAAGTCACTGAACAGAACTGGTTCTGTTCAGCTCAAACCAGGACAGCACACAACTAAAATACATCAGATGATTACCCCAGCTGAGCTAGTTCTCAAAATAATTGCCAAACTTATTTAAATGTGTGGTGATATCAGTGCTATCGCAGAAAGTGCTTCGCAATTTTCCCTTTTTTACATTCCTCAATTTTAAGGCTAAAGTGTTTATTGTAAGATGGCCTTTTACAGAAACAGAGTAAGACAAAGTTCCTGCACCAGAGATTTTGCAGATAAGTCTGGATAGTAGAAAAAAAAGGACCAAAAAGATAAGTGTATCCTGTTTTAAAAACACAACAACCGAGAACAGCACACAGAAATTACTTCTCAAATGTATTTTCTGAGGTTTCTTTTAAAATGACAATGTTTTCTGGAAGCCTCCAGGTGCTTTAGAATGAGAAGAAATTATTTTAAAGCCTTTAAGGATACATCTATTATTTTAAATACATCTATTATTTTAAAGCCTTTAAGAATACATCTATGTATTTGTGTGGGTAGAGATGAAACAAAAATAGAAATCAATATTTCTATCAATTAATGAAATAAAAAATACTTTTAGATGTTTCAGCCATAACATTACTTCTCCCTCCAGTACAAGATAATGCAGTATTAGGCTATGATTGATTCTTTAAAATCTCTGAAAAATAGATACCTAAAATGTGTCTTCTATTCCCACACTCATGCAACTGAATTGAACTTTATTTTCTACAGTACCAAGGGACTCTCCTTGAGATTTCTCATGGAAAAGAGACCAAAAAGAACGCTGCAACATTATTCAGTTGTAATATATAGGTCAGCTCTATTTCAAGTACTTGTTACATTATCTTTATGGCCCCTGAAAGGGAAGAAGGGAGAAAAAGCATAGCCTGTAACTGAGAACTGTATGGCAAATGGGGCAGCAGCCAGCCTTGTGAAGGGATTTTTGCATTCCCAGGGAGTCCTCGGGGAACTGATTTTGCACAGCTGCACTGATTCAGTAGAGGCTTTGTGTTACCTTATTTGTTATCTACTTATGTGAAAGATGAGGAGAGTCACAAGTAACTTTCTGCAACTGGACGTGCTGCCGTGTGGGTACCACGTGTGTCCCTGTAACCATCCTTACGCTGTGCTCTAGCAAGGGGTGAGAGCACGTACAGCAAGCAGTGGTGGCCCTGCTGCCCATACGTGAGACAGACTTGGAGGCACACATCTAAAAAAAGCTGCAAAGCTGGCGAAATCAAAGGGAAATCCTAACCTGGGAGCTGCGCCAGCTTGTCACCAAAACACTGTGGAATGTTGGGCAAGGGGAAGAAAACAAAGGGAAACTTTTCTTTAAGTTCTTCAGCAGTACTGTGCATACACAGTTTTTCAGGTGAACTTCCCAATCCTTATTTTTGCCGTTTTATTGGTTCCTATTGAAAAAAAAAAAAGTGAAGAGAAGGAAAAAAAGGCACAAATGAGCTTTAGCATCAAGCAGTGGGTCTAGTCTCATCTGGTTAAGCAAATAGAAGAAAAAATATGCAGCTCTTTGCTGCGCACAGCATCTCATAGTATGACTTCTTTAATGAAAAATTTCAAATGTGTTGAAAAGATACCAGATAGCTACACTCGTCATAAATTCCTGTGGGGTTTTTTTGTACTTTATTACCCTTGATGCAGTATTTTCAATATAAATATGACCTGCCAATCATAACAACTCATATCAGGAGTGAAATTCTAATTAACTATTTGAATATATGAAAAGTTACGAAATCAAATCTGGAATTCATTAATAAATTTGATGAAATTATGTTGGGCTGACACTTAGCAACTGTTATCTTAAATATAGCCCTAAGGTTTCTCAACATACAGAAGTTTCTTTTTGGAAAGAACAAAACCTGGTTTCCAAAGCCATCCGACTCTCTGTTGTTGACTTGCCAATGGTGAAATTGTTTTCTAAATCTGCTCGGATTTAACTGAATAAACCTTCTGAACAAAGTTTCTTTTAAATTTCTGCCTTATTTGCATCAAGAACTGCTTAAGAAATATAAGCAACATGTTTTGACCCTATTTTAAAGGTCTTTTAGTGAGGAGTTTATTAAACATTTATTAGCTAGCTCAGCCTGTGAGAAAGTTTAATTCCTCCAGTGCTTGAGTCTGCATAAGCAAAGCAGGAATGGAGCCAGCGGGAACTGATGTACATGCTCCGTTATTCACCTTCAGTCACATTTCATTGAGGAGTTTGATGCATTTTGTGGGTAATAACTATCTGTGATTCCTTCCACCAGCCCAAGTTCCCTCCCTAGGCACATTTTTAAGAAATCCATGTAAAAACCCCGATGTCAAAGAGCCCCTTTTACTTGAGAACAAGTTTCACGGTGGACGTTCAGGATTGTGTTAGCAGCTCATGAATCATAAGTGAGAGGAAAACCCCTGTTACATGAGTCTCTGCCATTAAGCAATACGAGGTACTTCTGAATATGGGAATTTTATTAATGCTGAGTTAAAGGGGAACTAAGTTTTTATTAATACACTGTGAAAATACAAATGTGAGGTATGAGAACTGCAAGCTGTGTGTATGGGGCAAAGCTACTACCAAGAGCCTCTGGTACCAGAGATCTGTGCAAATTTGCTGACATATGATCAGTTCCATAAAATATACACCAAAATTAGCATGACAGTGATTTTTACAGTGTGGAGAAAGTCTACCAGAAAATAGATGGCAATTCCCTTCCTTTGTATAGAGCAATGCATTCAAAATCAGGACCTGGTCTTACTGTAATTCCTAACATTAGGATAAGGAAAGAAATCAGAAAATATGTGGTGTGTATGTGGGGTTTTGTTTCTTGGTTTTGACTGTGTTGGAAGGAAGTTTATGATCTAGTTCAGGATCCAATTTCTAATAGAAATGTATTTATAAGTCTCTTAAAAAGTCTTTTCACTAGGTACAGTTTCTTTGCCGTGCTTGCAGTACTTACTTCTCAGCATTGTGCTAATGCATCATAGCCAGAACTTGAACCTAAGTAATCTTTCATTGTCACAGATGAATTTAGTGCAAATAGTAAAATTGTACAAATGATGAAAAGCTATTAAGGCCGTTATCTTAATAACATGTACACACATGAATAGTTCCATCAAACAGAAAGGACCTAATTTACTGCATGAGCGTCTTAGCTATTTAACATACTTTCAGTGTTAATAACTTAGGATGAGGTATTTTAAATAAATGTTTCAGGCTTTGCACGGTGTTTTTGACAGCATTCACAATGGCACAGTGCTGCTGTTTCCTCTGACCTTCTTTGCAGTGAGCTCCATGTGAGTAGATTAACGCACAGAATCTGTTTGGAACTGCAAGGAACAACAATCAAAATTGCAAGGAGTGGGGGAAGCTGTACTCTCCATGCAAAAATGGATTAAGACTGAAGACCTACAAAGCCAGGTGAATGTGAATGAGTTGTTAAGTTGGCTGCCTTTTCACCTAGAATATGTTAAAAAAAGATGATGTTAAGTGCCATTTTGGAAGCATATGATCCTTTTTTTTCCCTAAATACTCACCTCCTGTCACAGTATTTATCTCTCTTTGACAAAATAGAGGCAAGAAAGCAATTAAGTTGTTGGTCAAGTGATTGTCCATTGTGCAATTGCAGTTACGCGTTATGCTAACAAGCCTAAAAGGATTTAAGAAAACACTTATTTAAAACAGTTGATTGTGTATTTCAGTGTAAGAAAACAGATAGCAACTTCAGGGTTTTATTGCAAACAACAAAATCAATTAAAGAGGGCTTATAAATCACAAAGAACAGTTCCTCACATTTTCCTATATACTCAGATTCTTATGAGGAATTAGTTTGTAACCTTTGGTCCTAAGGAAATACTGTCTTTCTCAGAAAAATTGCCTGTAGTCAAGATGTATGTAAGAAACTCGTGAAGTATTGTTTTCCTTCTTATTTTTGCCTGAGAGACAGAATAAAAATCTGAGGAAATAAGTATCTTTTATCTTCCTAAGATACTTCTTTTTATTTTTTTCCTTCATACTGCCTGCTCAGTCTATCATGTGTAGGAGATAACCATGGCTCCTTCTGAAATATTTCTCACCACTTGCTTTCATAAGGGGACCTGATTTGCAGCACATAGAGGGATCATCTTTAACATTTATGTTGAGTAACTTGGGCAACAGATGTTCCATAAAAGCTACACAGTCTTTATTTCTGTCCTTATGGGAATGCTTCTAATACACATTCTGCAGAAACACTCGTAGCCTTAAGATTTCAACATGCCTGTGATAAGCCTGGAGTCTCTGGGGCATAAGCAAAAAAGTCTATCTCGGATCCTCTCTCTTTCTACAGAATTGCTCAAAGGAGAGGCTGCAGGGTGGATATTTCAGAGAGGAGAAATGTTTTTGGAGGAAGAGGCATGGATCTCAGAATTTCCAACACTGGGATCTTTCTTTATATTGGTCTTTTCCTGACTCAGCTTCACAATTTGCAAGCTGTCTCCAGAGCAGACCGTAGACACTATGAGAAGGTAGCTCCATAGCGTACTGAGTTGACTTGACTTGTCTTGAAAAATAAATAATTGCCTTTTGCAGAATGAAAGACACATTAAAAGGTAAAATGAAACATGGAACTTTCTACACAACTTTCTCTTGTTGATACTGCTCTCTAGGTGAACTTTAAAAGTTTTATTATCAAGTAAGATTGCGATCTCAAGAGCTAGTACCAATTTTTCATTGCATTTTGCAAGTGATGTTGTAAAAGTCTTTGTAAAAACAAAGTTGGAAATTAAGTCATGTCTTTGTTGAGGGCAGAGCAAAGCTACTACTTCATAGGGTCTCTCAGTGAGTGTCGACCAAGTTTATATATTCAACTTTCTTTCTTTTTCCATTGGTGTAAATATTATATGAAGTTCTTTCTAAGATTCAGACAGAATCCAATAGTAACTAGCAGCTATGTTGTAGCAGTGAAAGGACTGTGTTGAAAAATCAGGACAAAAGGCATTCTGTCAAGAACAGAATTCCACAGGAAAGATTTCAGACCCTAGTGAAGCTATAAGGAACTGAGTTTGTCTTTATGTATAATTACAGATGGGTAGAGATGAAGACTTAAATATCTAGATAAAAGCAGTAATTTTTTTACTAGCAAAATGAGAACGTTCTTTTGCACCACAAGAAACCAGATACTTACACAAACCATCATTTTATGAGATTGAGCAGAAACCAGCTGGTATTTAGGAATTTTCAAATGAGATTTCTGATTAGAAGAGTTAAGATTGGAAAGCAATGCAATTCCCACTGTCTAAAAAAATCTAGACCTTCTGCTTTCAATCTATTTGTCTATTCTCTTTTCATATCATACACATATCTCAAACTAAGCAAAAGCAGCTACAAAAGGACCTATCGCCTTAATGCCTTTGTATTTCACTGCAGGGAAGGGTAGAAAAAGCAAAAGGAATGCTGTTAATTATTTGCCCTTTTTCTAGATGTAAAAACAAATTGAAAGGAACTGGCATTTTACACTTTGTTTTAGTCAAAGCCCATTCAGCATGGGAAGGAAATTTGTCTTGGCAGGGACAGCACTTACCCATCAGCGCGACGACAAAGTGCTTTTACCTGGGGAAATTGGTTCCTACTGTACTTCTCAAAAAAGCTCAGCTCGTGCGGGTGTTAATTTTGGGGTAAAATATTAACAGTCAAACCCATGCCTGTCTCCATATCCGACCAACCCTCTTGGCTCCTGCTTATTTCCACTGGTGGGGAGGAACCCAGTACAATCGACGGTGAGAGTTCAGCCTCATCAGTAGCAGAGTTGGCGAGTTTTAATGACAGACTGTATGACTGGTCGTTATCAGTAATGGCATGAAAACAAGGGGGAACAGGACTTGCAATTGCTTTTCAGGGCTGAAATCACTGAAGTTCTGTGAAATGATAAAATGAAGTACCGTTTTCACAGAGATACACTTCAGAGTACAAATGCTCTTTAATTCCCACAAACATAACCCAGAGCTAATTAAATACCTTTTTTTTTTTCCCTTCTATTGTTCTTTTTTAATACTCAATTACAGAGGAGAATAATAATTTACTGGAGTTCTTGAAAGCTCTGTCGTCATTAAGGTTCATAGCTTCCTAAGAGACTCCAAAGCACTTGAACACCAATAAAGAAACCTACAACTGAAATGCAGGCATTTCAGGGAAAATTATCATACACAGTTCAGGAAAGTTGTAGAAAAGACTGAAGGAAACCTGTTCTGCGCTCAGATCAGTAGGATCAGGAAGTTTTGTGCTGAGCTGTTTCCCTTGTACCTGAGAGGGTTTCAGTAATGAAACTGGTGCTGTCCTAAGCAGGGAAATTGCAAGAAAGTATGATAAAGAAAGCTCGAGCTGTCATGCTGAAACTGGAATTCATGTGAGAACTAGGCATCTATGGATTTTTGTTACCATCTGTGTGTTGTAAGATACTATTATTAATAGGAGTATTTAACGTTTATTTATATACTGCTGTCAAAATACTATCTCAAGAGTTATTGCAGAATTTTGTAGGAAGCATAGAGAAATCAGATGAATATCTCTTACAAATATATTTCAAGTCTGCGTTTTTGTACCATGACTTGATGGACAGGTGTTTTACTGAATTCTGAACTAAACAGCAGAATATCTGGAACTATTCACTGGGTCATGAAGTATTACTGAAATTATCTTCATAGCATTTAATTCTACTGTAATTTCATGCCAGAAAAGGCTCCTGTCAGATGGATGCCTGTCAGACAGGCCTGTTAGTGGCTGTGTTTCTACATGAATTTCTTTACTGTCACTGTAGACACTAATTCCTTAAAGATGGTCTGAAAGAATTGAATGTCAATGCAAAATTTAAAATTTATCAGTATCTCCCATTTCATTTAAGAGAGAGAATCTGAATCTGGCTTCCAGATGAGTATAAAGAGAGTGACTTACCCTAGTTTCTACAGGGGCAAAAAAATTAAAATTTTTTAAGACCAAATTCTCATACTTGCTTTAAATTTAAATAGCAAATACAAATACATTTGACAGACTCCTAAAAGTTCTTTTCCATCAGTAGTACTTTTAGAAGTAGCATTCCCTTGATGAATGTGCATGGCTAGCTTGCGGCTGTAAATGCATTGAGGGGAAAGCAAGAATTTTCAGTAAAGCTGTAACACAAAAAAAGTTCCTGTTATGTGTGCATGAGTTAACAGCTTTGACTCAGATTAGGATGTCAAACAGGGCTTCATGCCATCTGCTTAGTGATACTGCTTTGGAAGATAAGGCTTGGTTCAGCTGAGACAATAGCCGCCGTTCTCTGAAAATCATAGATCCTTGAATAAAGAGAATGTGATACTCTGTCCTTGGAAGACATTAAAAATATTCATTAGATGATGTATGTGTTACTTGCTGTGCTTCTACAACTTCTTCATTTATGACCTCAGGCCTTGTTTTCACAGAACTAAGACAAAAGGATGAGGCTGTGGCAGGAACAGCACGTCCCACATAGGTTGGTCAAAGATGAGGCAGTCACTGTGAACAGTTTTCCAGAAACTGGATACTGAGCTGTGTGTAACTTAGCAAGAGCAGCAAATTCAGAGTTGTTGAAAGGATTATGAAGAAATAGAAAGCCTGAATCTTTCATTGTGATCCCATGCACGTGTTGCAAGATTGTTCGCAATGTCTCACACAGTAGTGTCCATCTACTCATGTGTAATAGGGATGTCCGGTTGTGTTCTAGAGGAGATGAGGACCCACCTGAAGGCCATTCTGAGGGTCTGGTTTGACATGCAAGTCTCAGTGGGACACGGAAATATCCATCCCCTGTGGGAATATATTCCTGAAAGCCACGTTTGGGAACGAATCCCATCCTGGTGTATTAGACTTACTCCCAAATATGTCAGACTACTCTGGTCTGTAACACAGTACACAATGTAATTGGCTCCATTGCTAGAACTCAATCTACTGATGATTATCTTTCGTTCCCCACAACTATGCTCATCTAGCCTGCTGGCTTATCGGCTCTTTGGGAACAGCTGTGATGCTGCAGACATTCAGAGCAGAGCCTGGTGTCATATGTAATGCTTCAAAATACCGTTATTTGGACCTTCTATCCTAAAAGAAGGTTGACGAGATCTTTATTTGGGTACTTGATTTATTGATTTGGCATATTTTGGGTTCTGAGCTAATACTGCTTTTTCTAATTAGATTTCAGGCTTTTTTTTAGTAGAAATTGTGGGGGTGTGACCAAGTTCTATTCTAGTAGCTGAAGGACTGGAATAGTGGGGTAATCTAGGGCAAAAGATGCTGAGGCTCTTTTGGTTGTAGTCTTGGATTGGGGAGGAGTAGGAGAAGGAAGGAGGAGAGGAGTATGACAGAAAAGTGGGAGGGGCGTTTGAGCCAAGATGAAGGAAATGCATTTTGGAAGAATGAATAGAGGGAGTGCAAAGCCCACAGGTTCCTGGTGTGCTGCTAAGAAATAGGCCTTGTTTTCCAGAAAGCTGGGAGGAATTTAAAAATAGAGAGCTTTGGGTAATTGGAGATCTGTGTTAGCAGATACAGAAAGAGAGATCTATGGAAAACCTCTTTATTCTTTCGTATTGCTATTAAGATTATAAAATGCAAGACCTCTACTGGGATTTCTGCTTTCTAGTTCAGAGTTTAATAATGTTCACTTTTGATAGAATGTCAGGGTGAGGACAATCTTACCTTGATTGCTGGGAAGGTGATACAGCAAAGAATTTTGGAAAACATTTCAAAACATATGAAGGATGAGAAATTGATGGAGAGGAGTCAGCATTTGTTTACAAAGGAGAAATTATGCCTGACCAGCCTGAAAGCCTAACCATGAAATGATCAGCTTGGTGGATATTGTTTATCTTGACTTTAGCAGGGCTTTCACATCTTTGTCCCATCCTCATAGACCAACTGATGAAATATGGACAGTGAGGTGGACTTAAAACTGTCTCATCTGCCAGGCTGAAAGCATTACAGTCAATGGCACAAAGTCCAGCTGAAGGCAGGTTGTTAGTGCTGTGCTCCAGGGTTCAATACTGGCACCAATACTGTTTAATATCTTTGTTAATTACCTGGATGATGTGACAGTGCACACTCTGTGAGTTTGAAGTCGATGTTGAGAGATGCCCCATCAAATGTTACAAAACTGAGAGGAATTGTTGGCACACCGGACAAATGTGATGCCATACAGAGGGACCTCAACAGGCTGGAGAAATGTGCCAGCAGGAATCTCAAGAAGTTCAACATAGGGAAATGCAGTCCTGCATTTGGGGAGAAATAATCCCATGTTGCACTGCATGCAAGGGGTCACCTAGCTGGAAAGCAGTTCTTCAGGGAAAGACCTGGGCGTCCTGATGGACAACAGGGCAACCAGGAGCTAGCAGTGTGCACTCGTGGCAAAGAAACCCAAGGTTTCTTTGGTAGAAGGTAGATCTTATGAATGTGTGTAGGTATCTGATGAGATGGAGGAGAGAAGATGGAGCCAGACTATTTTGAGTGGACCCCACTGATGGGACAAGAGGCAGTGGGCACAAACTGAAACATAGGAGGTTCTGTCTGAGCATACGAAAAAAGCTTTTAATGTCAGGGTGCTCAAACACTGGCATAGGTGGTCCAGAGAGATTTGTGCCATCTCCGTTCTTGGACATACTCAGAATCCAGCTGTGCATGGTCCTGAGCAATATGATCTACCTGACCCTCCTTTGACCAGAGGGATGGACATCTCCAGAGGTGCCTTCCAACCTCAGCCATTCTGTGATCCTCATCAAGTGAGTGGAACTAGGAAATGCCACAAAGTCTCCTCTCTGTCTGCCAGTGACAAACCTTTATTACAGTTTTCATTTCTAACTTCCCAGATCCAACTTACAATTTTTGAATGTCTTTAGCTGGCACTGAAACCCATAATTTTAAACGGCATGGTAAGAGTTTAATGTTCCTGGTGACATGTAATTGTCAAATGCTTTTTACTTAATTCCAAAACATAATGTGTTAGGACAATGCACCATTAGACAACAAAAACCGGACTGCTGGGATAATTAAAGATGCTGAAAATGCTCAAAAGAAAACTAGTGAAGTGTTCAGTGACATTTTAGATCAAACAAATGAAATTTTTTGTTTGTGATAATTTTGTTATCTTCTAAAAATACATTTTCTACAACAATCTGATCATAAACTTATTGTGCTTGTTGACTTATAAAATCTATCTTGCAGAAGAAAATTATCCTTTATGGGACATGGATGTTTCCAAATATTACTTTATTCATTTTGGAATAGTATTTCCTTACTCTATTTGGTTATAGATTTTTCATATTGGATACTTAGTAGCTATTTGATGTTCAAACTTAAGGTTTACTTTTGGATGTTTAGTTAATAAAGCAACTCGCGCCAAACATTTGCTTTATTGCTGTTGTCAATATGTCGCTTGGTGCTTTTCAGCATTTGAGAGAGAGGGGCTGTGCTAATGAATGGCTGCTGTAGAGCATTCCCTTGGTTCTGAAGACAGTAACATCTTCAGCCCACCTGCTTAGCAGGTCATAAGTACATGTCTAAATGAAATCACAGGCAGTGTTAGAGTCAGAGTCTTTTCTCACTCTGTTGTGGTAGAAATATAAGGGAGAGGCAGGTTAACGGGGTAAGAGTTGCTCTGGCAGCCAGGAACCTTACTCTCTTAGTAGGACATTGGTTCTGTTCCTGCCTCGGCCACTTAGGTGCTGCTTGGCACTGAGGCTGCCGCCTTGTTTTCTTCTAACCTGTAAAACTGAGATTCTGGCAGTGAGGTAAACATCACAGCCATTAAAATAAAAGTGCTAGTAAACCTTGTTTTACCTGAGAGAAAAGTGGTTTTCTGAAATACTTTCCTTTTTTCTAAAGGATGTTCCAGAACAGAAAGGGCATCTGCACTTGCTTGAAAGTATGATCTATTTTCATTTATGAAAACCTAAAAATTAAAATTTTGAGATGTTTCTTTGGGTTTTTTTTTTTTATATTTCTCTATTTCTTTCTGTCGTTTAATGCAGTAGAATGAAAAAATAGCTTTTGGTTCATATTTCTTCTCCTTAGTTACTTTGCACAGCATTTCCAATGAGTTTCCCTCTCAGTTGCCACAACTGTTTAAAAAGTTTATTTCTGTCATATGGGTGAAGCCAGTAGGTTATGAGGTAAGCAATAACAAGGAGATTAATGATTAGCATTTTGTGGATAGGTGACAAAGACTTCTCAGGAGATGCAGAAGCTGCTGGCTTACCACATTGGAAGAAGGATGTAACTCTGGGCTTGAAATACTGCAAAAAGGGGCTGGGCACCCCAGCAAAAAAACACGTACAGATTTAGGCGAAGCAGGAGATGTCTAAATGCCTCCTTTAAAGCAAACAAACAATTTATTTCTGGTAAATGTAAAGTTTGATAATACTGGTGACAGAAATGACACAAACGTGGCAATCTTATCAATGAGCCTCAGTTGTGCCACCAACCGCGTGTTTGCTGTCCCCCCTCCCCACGTGCCTCCCAGCTCGATGGTCACACTGCTTTGCAGTACATAATTCTTGATTTTTTCTTGCTCTGCCAGGTCTGTTTCCCCACCCGGCTGGCAAAATCTTCTTGTTGGTTCCTCCATCTCATCTGTCTCTCTCAGCCTGTCAAGGAGGAATTACAGGCTGGAGAGTTGGGCAGGGAAAAATTTAGTGAAATATAACAAGGGTAAATGTAGAGTCTTGCATCTGGGTAGGAACAACCCCAGGTTCCAGTATAAGTTGGGGAATGATTTATTAGAGAGTAGTGTAGGGGAAAGGGACCTGGAGGCTCAGGTGGACAGCAGGATGACCATGAGCCAGCACTGTGCCCTTGTGGCCAGGAAGGCCAATGGCATCCTGGGGTGTATTAGAAGGGGGGTGGTTAGTAGGTCGAGAGAGGTTCTCCCTCCCCTCTACTCTGCCCTGGTGAGACCCCATCTGGAATATTGTGTCCAGTTCTGGGCCCCTCAGTTCAAGAAAGACAGGGAACTGCTAGAGAGAGTCCAGCACAGGGTAACTAGGATGATGAAGGGAGTGGAGCATCTCCCTTATGAGGAAAGGCTGAGGGAGCTGGGGCTCTTTAGTTTGGAGGAGACTGAGGGGTGACCTCATTAATGTTTACAAATATATCAAGGGTGAGTGTCACGAGGATGGAGCCAGGCTCTTCTCGGTGACAACCACTGATAGGACAAGGGGTAATGGGCTGAAACTAGAACATAAGAGGTTCTCCTTAGACTTGAGAAGAAACTTCTTCTCAGTGAGGGTGACGGAACACTGGAACAGGCTGCCCAGAGAGGTTGTGGAGTCTCCTTCTCTGGAGACATTCAAGACCCACCTGGACACATTCCTATGTAGCATTATCTAGGTGTTCCTGCTCTGGCAGGGGGATTGGACTTGATGATCTTTTGAGGTCCCTTCCAATCCCTAACATTCTGTGATTCTGTGATTCTGTGAATTGAGATTCAACATTTTGGACTGGCTTGCCACCCTAGAGTTGGTTTTGAGCTGTGCGTCCACACTTCTATCCTGTTGATGGAGAGATCCCATCACCGCTTGCACACCACTTGTCCCTGCACCTTCTGTCAAAGGCTGCTTCCACCATGGCCACTGCTGTTTGCTTTGCCTCCTTCTCAAGTGGATTTCTGAAAATGAGCATGCCTGCTATATATGGCAGAAAGGGAAGAGGGGTCTAAGCTGGATCATTTCATCAATCTGGTCCAGAATACAACCACTTGAAATGCCAGGCTGATGTGGCACCAGCTGAGGCAATCTCTGCAAGACAGTGAGGGATGCTTGAGAGGCAGTAACTTCTTAAGCTGAGTCTGCTGTTGCCAAACAGCATCATGCAGTTGCAGGCAGCACACTCATCCTGGAATATGCTGGAAAGCGAGGGAAGGAATGAAGAAAGGAAAAGAAGAAACCATTACAGAAGTGTTGGAGTGATCTGAAGTGGGTCATGGTAAAAAGAGGTTTTCAAAAAAAGCACTGAATGTCTCAGAAAGCATAACAGATTTGAGTACTACATATTTTCGTTGTTTTAAAATGAAACTTAGAGGGAGTGTGCTGAGATGCTGTGCCACTGCAGAGTCCGGGTAACTTCTACTCCATCTTTCTGTTTCTAACTTTTTTGAGCCAGTTTGGCTGTTTTTGTAGTGATCTAGCTCATTCCTCAGAAAGCTCACGTAATTTTGTTCTAGCAATACCTACACCATGAGCTGAGTGTGAGCAGCCTTTGATCTGAAAATGTAAAAGGAATAGATTAGTATTAACTAGAAACATAAATGATATTGTTGTTTCTCCCCCATGCTTTAATAAGTCTTAAAATTACTTTTAGCATAGGGTGTAGTTTAATGATTTTCAGCTGAAATAGTGTATTTATTTTTTCCTCAGACTTTTCTCGCATTCTTTTTTTTTTTGAGCTGTCACTAAAATCTTTTGGGGAAAAAGAATGAGGAGGAACAAATGGAGCTGAGGCAGCTGGAAAGGTAAACATACAGAAGTAGCTTCTCTGAAAACTGTCTCCTCATTTTTAAGGAAGAGAGCATTATTGTCTCAACATTAATGACACGTCTCCAATGGCATTTACCTTAAGAGAAATGAAGGTCAAATAATTAATTTAGTAGTTATTGTATTTACTAAACTTGCTCCTGAAAAATACTTTTGGCAGAATGCAGGGCAAATTAAATGCCTCATGTAAATGCCTTTTTGAGTAAAAGAGATGGGACTTTGATTTTTTTTTCTGGTTTTCTATTTCTTTTATTTATTTATTTTTATTGTGCTGAACCAGTGATTTCCAATCTTTCTTGATCTGTGAAACTGTAAAAAATGCAACAGCAGGCTTGGTAGGCAAATTTACTGGTAGGAAAATACCACGTTTACAGTTTGCAACTCCCTTAAATATCTGACTGCTTTTATAGTTACCCTTTGCAACTTCCATAAAAATCTCTGTAGATTCTCAGATCAATCGATCTGTGGATCATAATTTGAAAATCAGAACGGCAAAAAGAATATAGCCTCTTCTGAAAGCGAATGTTCTAAATATGGTGCTTTCTTCAGAAGACAGATTCTTACTCTCCTTACTGTCTGCGTAATCTTGTAGAATATTAGCTTTAGGATTCAAGATCTTAGTTGAAATCCTATAAGCATTTAATCTTCATTTCAACATCTGAGCTCAGTTGCATAATCATTTACAACAAATTATCCACAAAATACCTTGGATTACTCTCTAGAGCTCCAATAGTCAAACCATGAACTCATAAATTTCAGCTTTGGGGAGTATTCCCGTGACAAATCTTATATAAATAGTGGGGGTTTAGAAGCTTTAAATGAAAATTCATCATAAAAAAAAAGAAATATACAATAGTCCAGACTCCATTTCAGTGAATTCTTGCCAAAACATAAGATTGTTTTGGGATGGACGACAGCCAGTTTTTTAGGAAAGATATGTAAGTATCATAGAGTACCAGCTTAGAATTTTATTTCTTGGTAAGGCTGGATGGGGAGTGCGGCTTCTGGCAGATATTGCTTTGTGATTATTTTTTGTTTATAATTTGCTTTTGCTCTCTGCCACATCTGCCTTATCTGCTATGAGGGTCCAGGTAAATTAGGAACTGCAACCAACACTCAATACCCTACTTGTACAGCCTTTCAGATAAACATTTGAGACCTCTACTGGTATGTAGGTCTTCCGCATATACTAATATTTGACAAGCAGGACTTTTCTGCTTCTGTTTTGCACCCTGTATTTGTTTTATCCAACAAATGGGTGGGTTTAAAACACTAGAAATTCAGAATAGCTGAGCAGTCGCAGTGCAGTGGTGACGGTGAAAGCAGCAGGTGTGTGATCAGATGGGGTCCCTGCTTCAATCAATCCAGCACTGTACATGATCCCTAAACACAAATCCCCAGGTTGTCTCCTCCCTGCCGTGGAACTGTTGAGTAGGATTTGTTGTTTAGGGTGTAATCAGGTATCCCATTTCACATATAACTGTTCTTGCAAAAAAAATAAATTACTTACCCTCAGCTGGTTGTCACCACCCATCTGGCAGAAATTGTCCCTGCAGACGGCGTAGCTGTCAGAAGTGGCTTTGAAGTGTCCAGACATCTGTTTCCAATGAATTCAGCATAGGAGCAGTAGTTCATGAAGATGATCAGGACAATCCTGGTAGCCAGGTCAGTGGGCAGTGGGCAGCAGCAGGAGACAGGAATATATTACATTATTAAACCTGAATGATGTTATATGACTGTGTCTATAGAGTGCTTCAGTAATAAGATAAAATAGAAGTAATTTTCAAAAGGACAAACCCTCAAAACTCCATGTGATTTGGTAGTTCAAAGGGTGGGATTCATCAATTTCCATTATATTCCTCAACAATATTAAATCCTGCAGTGTAATCACTGCAAAATTTTATTTTTTTATTATCTCCTCTGTGGACTCTCAAGTGAAAAAGCCTTAGTTTTCCCTGTGCTCTGCCAACTTGATCCCCATTTTCTCCATCAAGTTATTAATATTCTGGTGTCTGAACTCTCCATTAACCTTTCCCCACCCTGAGAATAATCTCTTCTCTAATACTTTGTTTCCTATTACTTCATCCATCATTTTTAAATCTGTGAAAACATCTAGTAACCTTCCATCAGATTTCCTAGAACAGAAACAGAGAGGGTTTTTTTCCACATTTGGAGTATAAACATCAGTTTGGACTTTCTCTAGTAAAATCTGCAAACAGACACTTCCTGGGTGATTTTCCTGTCTTCAGCGGGAGTAGCTTCGAAGATCCCCTGCTCTTAGATGTACTCACTGGCTTGGCACAGAATCGTCCTGAAAATTCCCTTAAGTGCAGAAGTATCTTCCCAGTAACATTGTCAGTGTCTTTAAAGAAGAAGAAAAATCACCAGCCTCTACGAGGTGTGCTCGGTGTTATGCCCAAGAATCGAGGTAGGATTTTGACAGCCGTTCCTGGCACTCTCACGTGTCTGTACAAGCGGCCACGAGCACCAACCATGAGCACCCTGTAAGCCAGAGGTGATGCAGCAGTGACTGCTTAGTTCAGCAGAATGTCTGGAGGCACTCTGAATTTTGCCTGTCATGATTTGGGGTTTGCTCTAGCTTTGTTTTCTCACCCTGTCTCCAAGGTGGCTAAGGTAACCTGGAAAAAAAACCCACAATGAATCAGAATTGCTGGGCCGAAGAGCTGCTTTTAGGGCAATTGGTCAGAGTAGCTACAGCAGCTTGGGGGAGGAATAGGCTTTGTACAGGACAAAATTGTACACTGCCCAAGAGGAATTGATTTTAAGGGGGAACAAGTAGTGCAGTGGGACACAGAGAGACCTCCTTGGGGACGGGGCTGAAGCTGGGCTCAACCTTTGGCCAATGGGTTGGGTCGGGATCATAGAATCATAGAATCATAGAATGTTAGGGATTGGAAGGGACCTCGAAAGATCATCAAGTCCAATCCCCCTGCCAGAGCAGGAATGCCTAGACTATGCCACACAGGAACATGTCCAGGCAGGTCTTGAATGCCTCCAGAGAAGGAGACTCCACAACCTCTCTGGGCAGCCTGTTCCAGGGCTCCGTCACCCTCACTGAGAAGAAGTTTCTTCTCGAGTTTAAGCGGAACCTCTTATGTTCCAGTTTCAGCCCATTACCCCTTGTCCTATCATTGGTTGTCACCGAGAAGAGCCTGGCTCCATCCTTGTGACACTCCCCCTTGATATATTTGTAAACATTAATGAGGTCACCCCTCAGCCTCCTCTTCTCCAAACTAAAGAGCCCCAGCTCCTTCAGTCTTTTCTCATAAGGGAGATGCTCCACTCCCTTAATCATCCTAGTTGCCCTGTGCTGGACTCTCTCCAGCAGTTCCCTGTCTTTCTTGAACTGAGGGGCCCAGAACTGGACACAGTATTCCAGATGGGGTCAGCAAAGCTTATGAGTTGTGTCAAGATCAGCAGAGCTCATGTGCAGGCAAAAAGAATTTGAAAGCCATCCCAGGCTCAGGGTTGATATCAGGGTTGGGGCTGGCAAGTTGCTGCAGCCGAGAGGCCAGCGTGGCCATGCTGCTTCCTGCCTGGAAGGAGAAGCCCTTAGCCTAGTCTTGTGCAGGGCTGAGGCACATCTAAGAAAACGTCCCTACTGCTCAGTGGTATGTCCTTTCTTCTGGTTACTTTCTGCCACAAAACATACTCCTCAGTCTTCCTACATCTCCCAGTAAGTATCATTTATGTAGATCAGAAACCAAAAAGGATTCTCTAGTAGATGTTCATAGTTTACCAGTATAACTGCTTCTGTCCTGTGGATTGTGTTAGTATGACTCCTTTTTATCAGGGAAAACCCCATTGTTATTACCAAAAATCTTTACACTGAGAGAGGTTTCACAGCACTTGCTCTATGCCACGAGAAACCAAAGGATGGTCCTGACCCTTGACGCTACTTCTGCCACACAGCTGGGTTCATGAAGCCTGTATGTGGATTTTTAAAACACTCTCTCCGTAATGAAGATCTTTTTGTTCTCTTATTTTCCTTTTTAAGAGTGCAAAAGCCTGCCCTGTGTTTGCTGCACCAGCCACCCCAGATGCGATGGGATGCAGGGCCTCGCTGCTCTGGTATACACCTGTGCCGCAGAAAAAGCCAGGTCTGCAGTAACAAATACCTCAGGTAAATGGCTGGAGGGAAGATGAAGATGTTTAAGTTTTGTCAACCTGGAACAGCTTTTTTTGCACCACAGAATTGTTCTTATGAAATGAAGAATGCTGTTTCCCTCCTTTAAAAGCCACACATGAAACGAGGACAGTGTGGGGAGAGAACAGAAACCTCCTTTAGGAAGGTGAGAGAATGGGTGAATTTTTTGCTGTGATTACTTTTTTTTTCAAAAAGCTTTTAACACTGTCATACATACTGTAAACACCAAAGTAAACGGTAGCAGAAGTCACCATAGCAACAAAACCTTGGTCAGCAAGACTTTCCAAGAAGCGGTGATTATGTCCTTCAGGTGGCAGAGAATAAGACCTCATTATATTCAACCGTTGAATACTTTAATTTGCACTTTTCTTTAAGGGAAAAGGCAAAATTAGGAAGGAAAACAATGAATAGAGTTACCTTTGTTCTTCTCTGGAGTGGATGGTGAAGTACAATAATACAAGCAACAATAATCCTGTCACCATCCTTCACCCCAGAATAAGACAAAAGGATACACATTCCCTGATCTTTTTTCAAGGTTATAAAAGATGAATTACTCTTTAGTGATGGTGGTAACATTCTTTATTCCTTCTAACCCTCTAACCCCAAACTAAGCCCTTCTGAAAGCAGCAAAATGTTGAAAAATATTTTAAGTGACAAGTTGTTAAGCTTTCCCCCAGACATAGGTGGAAAAAAGGGACCCTTTTCTGCTGGGCACGGTGCCAGAAGGGTGTCCCACTGCTGTCGCATGGCAGAACGTCCGGGCTGGAATCTGAAGCACCTCAAGATTTTGGGGAACTCACTGGAAAGCTGAGGCTGTGCTAGTTTTTTGGTATAACGATGCCTCAGGCTGACTTTGCCACAGTCCTTGAGAGGCTGAGCAGTCCTCAGCTCAACTTGGATGCCCTCAAAAAATGTGAAAAAAGAGCCAATAAAGCACAACATTGTTGTTGCCTGATGATGCTCTGAAGAATAAGGTAGTGTATTTGATGTGTTTAAAAGCAAGAGCTGCAAGAAGCTTGGTCACAAGTGGTTTGTAATCAGCCTTTCTAGGATCTGATGTATCTTTATACATTGCCCTGTGACAGAATGAAAGGCTGTTTGAATGGATTCCCAGAGAAGTTGGAAAGACGTAGAAATAGTCATATTTAGCAGGCATCGAAGAAGTTTTTTTAAATTTCCTCTTGGAAATATTCTTCGTGAACATTTGAGTTTTTGAGAGGAAAATAAGTTTGTACTTTATTCTTTTAGCTATTTTGAGAGCAGATGATTTGAGGCCTTATACCAGCCACCAACTAGCACCAGAAAAGCATATACTTTTAAGAAACCCTTGAGACCCCAAAAAGTAGCATAGCTGACATTCTGTAACATTTTGTCTTAAAACAATAGGTTCTGGTATTTGATGCAAGATTACAGTCCTTCATGGATTTCTTCTTCCTTTTTCAGCTCTCTTAATCACATCCAAACACGAGTACAAATTCAAAATAAAGAGAAGTTTAATCTTTTAGAATTCTAGACAAATGCTTAAAAAGAACTTTGACTTAATTGATTTTTCTTTTACTAAATGCATTTTGAAATTCTCCTCTTTTGTGAGATGACTTGTCCCATTGCTTTTTATATTGGGCGGTCTCTGAATGGTACTTTCATCTTCCTATAATTCAAAATCAAGATTTTCCTAGTGGGACCACAGCAATAAATTGTTCAGCCTGGAATCACAGCGCTTGTTCTGATAAGAGGCTGCAAAACTTCTATCTTCTGCTTCATAGAACAATTTCCATTTTATCTTCAGATGTGTCATTTGACTTTTGCATTGGCTTTGTTTAATCCTGTTGGTTTATCAGGACTAATACAGCTGAGCGCAGTTCCTAAATTGTATGGCCTAATTTATACGTATAATCACAGAATCACAAAACAATGTAACTTGAGCTATATGTCTACAAAAAAAAGGTTGATGTTGTGTAGTTGTTTTCACCCGTGGAAGCTCACTGAGATCAAACAGGTCAGCTAAAGTCTTACATAAACCCACAGGACTGTTGTCAGCAAGTTTGCTGATGATACGAAGTTGGGGGGAGTGGTTGACACACCAGAAGGCTGTGCAGCCATTCAGAGAGACCTGGACAGGCTGGAGGGCTGGGCGGGGAGAAATCTTATGAAGTTTAATAAGGGCAAGTGTAGAGTTTTGCACTTGGGAAAAAATAACCCCATGTGCCAATATAGGTTGGGGACTGCCCTGCTGGAGAGCAGTGCAGGGGAAAGGGACCTGGGGGTTCTAGTGGACAGCAGGATGACCATGAGCCAGCAGTGTGCCCTCGTGGGCAAGAAGGCCAATGGCATCCTGGGGTGTATTAGAAGGGGAGTAGCAAGTAGGTCAAGAGAGGTCCTCCTGCCCCTCTACTCTGCCCTGGTGAGGCCGCATCTGGAATATTGTGTCCAGTTCTGGGCCCCTCAGTTCAAGAAGGACAGGGAGCTGCTTGAGAGAGTCCAGCGTAGAGCCACAAAGATGGTGAAGGGAGTGGAGCATCTCCCTTATGAGGAAAGGCTGAAGGAGCTGGATCTCTTTAGCTTGGAGAAGAGGAGGCTGAGGGGTGACCTCATCAATGTTTATAAATATGTCAAGGGGGAATGTCAGGAGGATGGAGCCAGGCTCTTTTCAGCGGCGTCCACTGACAGGACAAGGGGCAATGGGTGGAAGCTGGAACACAGGAGGTTCCAGAAAAATATGAGGAAAAACTTTTCCACTGTGAGGGTGACTGAGCACTGGAACAGGCTGCCCAGGGAGGTTGTGGAATCTCCATCTCTTGAGACATTCAAAACCCGCCTGGACGCGTTCCTGTGCGCTCTAGTGTAGGTGATCCTGCTCTGGCAGGGGGGTTGGACTAGATGATCTTTGAGGTCCCTTCCAACCTTTAACATTCTGTGATTCTGTGATTCTGTGACTTCTGTCGCTCTCTGCATGGTGTACGTGATATACGGAAGACTCTGGAGAGAGAAAGTGGAGTATCTGTGGGACCAACTTTATGAAATTTCTTTCATTGTAGGTAAACACAATGTGATTTTGACAGAAATCAGAGAAGCGCTATGAAGTCAGTACTTTGATGTCATTTTCACAGAGATACTTTTTATGCTGTTTGTGGGAAAGTTACCAGAAATAGCTCTGTTTGGATAGGGTGTCCAGGGAGCTATGCAAACCTTTTAATTTTGTCAACAAATACAAACCCTGCATTCTCCCATGCCTTGTAAAAGTATGAGCAGGAAGAAGTAAATTGTGGTGCAATAGTTAGGACTCTGAAAATAGGTTAAAGGTTAATAATAATAATAATAATATTCAGCATTTTATTGACCCGTCTGCATATAAAGCTGGATACATATTTTTACCTACTTTTACCGCTTTTAATGAGTAAAGCACACATGGGTCACTGGCAGAACAAACCCAAAATTTTTAGGTGCACAGTATTGTTCTTTGGGAAGAATTTCTTTACTGAAGGGGTTGTCAGGCATTGGAACAGGCTGCCCAGGGAGGTGCTTGAGTCACTATCCCTGGAGGTGTTTAAGAGAAGGGTAGATATTGCGTTGAGGGGCATGGTTTAGTGGTGTTGATAGGGCTAGGAAAAGTTTGGACTCGATGATCTTGAAGGTCTCTTCCAGACGAAACTGTTCTATGATTCTGTGATTCTATTAAGTCCATAGGAAGAGAACAGCTGAGTTAATGTAGTTTGACATGTTTCCTTACCTGCCTATCAGCTCTTTTGCCCAATGTTTACAAAGAAGACCACAACCATCTCTACACCAGATTTCTTAAAGAATAATAGATATATATCAGAAATATTTTGGGAAATTATTTGGCTTGACATCGTGGAGATGTTAAGGAAACTTGGCATTGCTGTTGTGGAGGCTGAAAATATGCAGAAGTAAGAATCTGCTGGTTGGAAAACTCCAAGGAAAAGAAAGCAGCCTGGGAGATGACAAGATGGGTCTGCACTTACTTGTCATCTGTCAGAGCAATAATCTTGGATTATGTATAGAATCCGTTAATTAGAGCTGTAATGAACTGTTCAGTTCACTTTGTTCATGCACTAGCTTGCAGAGTTAGGGACAAAAGCCAGTGCCTGAAGACCCTGGGGACTAATTAAGTACACAATGTTTCAAGTAATTAACATCCTAGTCAGATGTTTTCAGTGACAGAGAAGTATATTACGCTGTCATTGGCCTGCCCTAGAGCATCCTCAGGCCAGTGTTTTTGAACACTCTTATTCTGTAGTCTATTTTATCTGTTAACCCACAGAAATGTCAGGGATTCTGTAATAAATTTATAACATAAATCTTTAGCAAAGCTTTGTTCTTTGCAAAGAAGTCATTGCCATGATGAGATGACCCAAGCTGTGTTCCTTAAAATCAATTATTTGCCTACAGACCTATTGGCAGAAGAGATTTCTGCAGATGGGTCATGCCAGACCTTTGTACTGCTTATTGGATTATGTTGTCTTTGTAGATTAAAAGACCTGTTAAACGTCTCATTGCATATTGACAATTGCCCTTTTGATCTTGTACTTTGTGAGGGGTGTATTTAATATTTCAACTGTCAAAGTGCCATCAGTGAAGAATAATTAGCAAAAAATGCCAAAACTCCTGCATTTCTGTCAGTCAGGTAACAACTGGGAAGGTGCTTTTGGTTTTCCTTATCCTTTGACTTCTTTTTGCTTTAAGACAATGATTGAAGTCACCTGAGCTAGACGAAAATGAGAAGGAATAGCACTGTCTCGGTATCTGCCATTGTGGCAATGTCTGCTTGCATGCCCACGCAGTACAACTGAACTATTAGCCCTGCTAAAATATGGCAGCCTGAAGCCCAGTGACAGTTAAAAATATGCAATTGCTTTTAAATGAGCAATAGGTTATCAAAGAAATTTCTAATTTGGAAGAACGGATCAGATCAATCTTTAAGAAAATGTCCAAAAGTAGCAAACAGTAAAATAATTCAGAGGCAATAACCTGATTTCACTTCTAGTGAGTTAATTCCTTTAAGAATCATGAGACGATATTAAGAAGGCATTGCTTCATCACTTTGTAGTTGAGGTCAGTTTATCAGTGTGTACTTCTGGATTAAGTATTCAGGCTGATAGGCTGAAATCTCTGCATCTTCCCTTCCCTTTTCAGTCAGCAGTGGACTTTCTGGCTTCAGAAAGCTTTCTGTGAAAGATTACGGGTAATTTTCATGATTTTGCAATCTTGGAAAGGATAAATGTGACTATTTGTTACCTTGGGTCCCCAGACTGAGTCTAGCCCTGCTGCTGATGCTTTTACTGGTTATATCAGTCAGAGGATTCAAGATGTATCACCTTTGTTTTTTCCACATGTTATCAAAATTTACAACCAGCCCTTACTGGTTGTAGCTAGCAAGTAGCAGCCTTGTGCCTGAGAGTGCAAAAGTTTGATTTTAAACATTCACCCACACCCACTCACAAACAGACAATTGTCAGTTGTCTGTCAGCATTCACAGTTTAGGATATTTTTGGCTACCACAAAGGCCAAGCCCTGAGACAGCACAGTACTCCAGCACACAGATTGTGGCTCCAATCTTTCTTATATGTGACCCGTATCACTGTAAATCAGACTTGCAGAGTCTTGTATTATAAATATGACCGGGGCTGCTGTAAAGTGTGCCTTCATAGTTCTCAGTAATAACTCTTACATGTGCTTCAGAAGTCAAGAATCCCCAGAACAAAGATGACTGGGAAGCAGCAGAGCCCGCCGGAGGGCACAGTGTCTGGTGGGCCTCTGGTGGTAGAGTATATTTTTGGGAAAGTTTTCTTTAAGTATTGCAGCATAGGCCTCTTTTTTTATGTCAGGTATTATCAAGAATTTGCCAATTCGATTTCTACAGAGAACATGTTCCCTAGGTATCTTTATTAGCATTTGATCTCCACAGAGTCTGGACCTGAATATATTTTCTAACTTTCCTTGAGAATCAGTGAGTAGTTAACTTTATTTTGACACAGTTTCAATGTATTGGCTGAAGCTCTAGTCCTTTCTGTCCCTTTTCCCAGATAGTCACAGTCAGAAGGGTCCGACTGTATGCGGTACAATAAATACCACTCAATTGTAAGTTTTATACCTCAGATATAACTTCACAACAAATAGGACTACTGTGAAGTAGCAGCCCAATTACTTTTGCTCACCGTGTTCCTTTATATTTTCTTCTTTATAGCAATCAATAACCTTCAGAAGGGAGAAACTCTAACACAAATGGAACAGTAGGGATTTAGAAGGGGTATCCCAAAAGTTTTATTTTCTTTTCCTTGCTGTTTTAAAGTGTTAGTGCACACACATTTATGCAAGCCACTGAGTATAAAATACATGCGTGAATGTGCATTTCCGAGATACACAGCTAATTTGTCTCATTGGAAATACTTTTGCAGTTAGGACAACAGAGTTAAAATTTCTCTTGAGGCAAGAGGCCTGCTGCTCCTCTGTAGTTCACGAGGATAAGCTTGACAAATGACCTTGTTTATATGTAAATTAGTTACTTTAAATACATTTTTATCTTTTATTTAGACTTACTGTACTGGGGACCTAATGGCCAATAGAGAGCAAACTCTTAAGTACAGCTTAAACTGTTTTGTCTTGCCGCACCCGATAAATTAAACTGATCCTCGTTAGAATATATTGTCATTAACATCTCTTCAAATTTTAATCAATTATGGACAGAAAAAATTACACTCATGTCCTAGTTTTTCTGTTATTCATTGTGGGAACTAATAATTTAAAAGAAAGCCTTCTCAAAACACAGGCAGACATAAATGAGCAGAGGGATGGGAAGAGGGTACAGGGAATGTGGCTGGGGAGTCCTTCCAACAGCTGGCAAAGCTGCATGGTTGAAATGCACATTGTAAAGAGATGCTTTGTGAAAGTCAGAATAAATTTTCCATTGACCTTAGGGTCAGGATTTCACTTTGTTTTTCAAGGAAATGAGAAAACTAAGAGCTAATTCTGTACAGTTATATATGTGTAGTTGTACTTGGCCAGCTAAAAAATATCACAACTCTTTTTGTGTCTGCTCAAGGACAGATACTATCTCTGAAACAAAAGGCTGGAAGTATCTTCCCATCCTCTTAGGTCCAGGCAACCATGTTTTATAATCTCATCTCTATCTAATAAACAAGATTTACTTCTTTTCTCTTTTTCTTTTTTTGGGTCTCATGGATCCTAATGGTTGGTTATTCCTGAAGCTTTGTCCTCTGATTTGGCAGATTGTATTTTTACCAATGGAACAGTATCCTCAGAATCAGCAATTCTGTTTTTATAAGGCAACAAAGATTTTAGAGGAATTATTACATGCCCCAGAGATGTCTTTGCTGTCCCTCAATATTACTGCCAGACAAGATAGCAAAATCAGTTGGATCTTTCTTAGAGCTCTGAGATGAAAACCGCTGAATGACAGCAAGGAAGATAATCTCTGGTTAAGAAACAATTGAGTTCATCTCTAAGTTTTTTGCGTATCTGAAAATTAGAGATCTGCTTGTGTGATGATTTGTAGACATGCATTAAAATGAATTGTTTTATTTTAAAATGATAACCTGTAATTGTTATGTTAAATAGATGCTCAGATGATGCTGAGAAAAAATCCTGATTCGAGCTTCCTTTGCCCTTGGTAGACTTATCCTGTGGTCTCAACCTATTTCATCAGATTCCTCCTTCCTTTTGGCATGTTTGTATCACATGGCATTTTTATGAGCCATAATTTATTTTCCTCATAAAGATGGCTTGTTCATCACTCTCTGATTTCTGCTATTTTGGAATACTTTTACTGACAGATCTGTTCATTTTCCCTGTCTTAGAGGTGCAAAGATATTTACAGCAGCTACATTTTGAAATAGTCTTTCATCTAAAGTGTTTAGGAGTCTGAGGAAGGTCTCAGCTCTTTACCTTTATTTAACGTATTTGTCCTGTAGTGCCTACAGGCCAAGCAGATGAGCCCTATTATGTTGGGTTCTGTATGAGGAAAAGTAATTGTAGTCCCTGGATTCATCTGTAAGGAAAAGTAGGGAGAAAAGGCAGGCCAGCGAGGTGGGTTTGGTAAACGAAATAGCAGTAGAATAACAAATACATATACTAATAATTTTCAGGTGGGAAGCACCAATAAAGTAACCAACCTTCCCCAAAGTAGAAGGCGTTTTAAAGAACAGTTGATAGAGAAGGGATTTTCCTCTCCCTGTCCAGAGACCTTCAGATCTGTGGTGGCTTGGTTACACTTCAGAACTATTTCTCACAGCTAGAAATATTACCAGTACCCTCCAGGATAACATGGTCACTGTAAAGCCATGATTAGGAAGTGGCTTTTATTTTTTCACAGGGCATGTACTGTTTTAAAGATTTCAGTGCCATTCCAGCCTGAATTAAACAACTCAGTTCATTTTAAGTATTGATTCCTTTATAGTAGTATCATAACTTAACTAGTCACAAATTCCCTGTGGAATTCTTACTTGTTTTCTAGCTGTATTCTCTGCAGACCTGAGACTGCATACCAGTCAGTGACGAATACAAGACCTGGTCAAAATCGATGAGAAAACCAGAAGATACTGTTCAGCAGTCCAAATGCCAAGCCTGGGAAGGAATAGTGACCCACAGAAATCTATGTTGGGAAACTGCTGGTATAGAACAGTTGTGTAAAAGAGGATCTATGGATTAAAGTTGGTCACAAGCAGGAGTTACATCCATGGGACAAATATTATTAGCCAGGCTCTTTTCAGCGGCGTCCACTGACAGGACAAGGGGCAATGGGTGGAAGCTGGAACACAGGAGGTTCCAGAAAAATATGAGGAAAAACTTTTTTACTGTAAGGGTGACCGAGCACTGGAACAGGCTGCCCAGGGAGGTTGTGGAATCTCCTTCTCTTGAGACATTCAAAACCCGCCTGGACGCGTTCCTGTGCGCTCTAGTGTAGGTGGTCCTGCTCTGGCAGGGGGGTTGGACTAGATGATCTTTAAGGTCCCTTCCAACCTCTAACATTCTGTGATTCTGTGATTCTGTGATTCTGTGATTATCTGGTGTTGCAGAAAGAGAAGTTTGGCTTGCAATATAGGTGAAGTATTTACTTGTCTTCACTACCAGACAAGTTTCATGTGGAGAAATGCTGGTTTTGAACATGATGCTTCGAGAAAGATGTAGTTTGACTGAGTATGGTCTAGTATGGAGCAATGTGATAATCAGAAGTTGGAAAGAATTACTTACGGGGAAAATGTGAATTAAATCAGGTAGCCTGAAGAACAGGGGATTGAAAAACGATATGATGGAGTCTAAAATATTTAAGAGGCTGTTATAAAGGAAAGACAGTAATAGGTTTCAGTGTCTGCAGTAGAATAGGCAGGAAATAGTTGGCTTCCACTACAAAACAGATGACTTGATATTAGAGCATAGTAGTATTTCAAGAAGGTTAAGTGTTTCCAGCTTCTGAAATGAGTATAAAACCTGAATAATCAGGACAGCTGGAAACTTCTCCTTGACACCCTTTTCTTTTTCTTCAAAGCCAATAAATACTTTCGAAGTATAACACCTTATTTAGCCAGCAAGGTTATACGATAGAAAGAAACGGGATTTTCTTACCCAGTGTTTGAACTCACATTAACTTCCCCACAGCACTTAGTGCAGCCTGAATCAGCCCGAGGGAAGTGGAGCCCTGAGACTATCATCAGTCAGCAACGCACAGGCCATCGCACATGCGTATACCATCAGGCAACCCTAAAGTAAACAGCGTGCTGGGCTTTAAAGCTGCCTCAGGAAAGAAAGTAATGAATTGATTCAAGAGTGAGCTCATCAAGGGGACGTACTCCCTTGTGCTTTCCACCCAGCAGTCCAAACTACCAAGTCTAGAGTCTTCATTAAGGGAACACCAAACACTCTGTGATCGTTACCCAGGTAAATAAGCAGTAATTTGTTTCACAGACTCACAGAGTAGTTGGGGTTGGAAGGGACCTGTGAGACCGTCTAGTCCGTTCGCCCTGCTCCAGCAGGTCAGCTGCAGCAAGCTGCCTAGGGCAGCATCTGATTTGACATTTTATGTAAATTAAAGTACATTTCAGCGTGTACATTTGCTTTAACTGAAAGAGCACCAGTTAGCCAGTGGGGGGGATAGCACATTCTTGGTTTTCATTGTAGTCATAGAAAGTAAAGGATGTTTGCCAATATTAGGATAAGACTCCTTGTTAGGAGGGGATTGCATGATATAGTCCATTATTTTTGCTTGAGTGTATTTTCAGTGGAACAGAGTTCCCACTACTGCTATCTGTGTGTCCCCAGAGCAACTACTACAAGATAAATGAGAATATTTCAGAAATTATATTCTCAGTTATAGAGTTAACAATACTGAACTTTGAAGCAGTCAAAGTTTTGGTTTTATTAATGTGCTAGTTTGCACAAAGAAGTGATTTTTACAGTATTTCAGATACCTTCTTACAATTGTTTCTAGAGCAGTGATGTTTTCTGCACTTCCTTTGAAGCTGGAACAAAGTTAGAGCATGAGTCTTCAAAACTCTTAAAGCAACTTTGTCTAAACAGTGTAAGGAAGTGGTGAGCAATTCAGGGAGAAGTCTTTTTCTGCTAACTGGAATACCATTCTTAGAGAGATAAAAATGCATTAGACTTACGGCAGAAAGAGAAAAAGCGTGGAATTGCTGTGATGTGTATTAATCTAATATATGCAGAAACTGGAGCAAAACTGTCCAGCTGACATGAGTGAAAATATCACTGTTATATCATAAATATTTAGCCTGTCGCTCGAATAATAAGCAGATACTCTCAACTTGTTTGGATCTATGTGTCTGGAGAGAGGAACCTGCTATAAAGTTTTTTCGACTCGTTTTTAGATTTGTAATATTTTTACTTCCACCTCCAGAATCGCTCTCTTCTAATACTTGCTGGCACATTTCAGTAGCATTTTTATGTGCAAATTAATTCCTTTTTGAACCAAGTAGGGTTGTACTCTTTTAAGTTGTCATATCAGACTTGCTGACTACCCAGCAGTTGTTCCTCATGCTAATTCAGAACCGTGTCTGCAACCTCACCTATCTAGCTGGAGCAACAGGGTTGGCAAGCACTGAGGGACAGGGAAGGCTTCTCCTCTCTCTCGTACGAACCACCAGTGTAAAAAAAACCACGGCTATGAATCTGCCTCTGTAGCACAACGTAAGGCTGTGAAGGCCAGATTTCTCTTGGTGGGTGAATTGGCAAAATCAGTCACAGGTATGGGTGGAAGCTGAATCTGATGAACACATTTGGCCTGACTATGCATTTGGTAGTAATAGAGATATCGCCCAGGAGAAAACGATAAAGAGATTGCAAAAGTGGCTTGCACGACTTTAAACTGTTAACTGATTAAGATAAATGAGGAAAGAGCACAGCTTGACTTGCACATTCAGACTGGATTCAGCAAGGCAGGTGGTAGTCAGTAAAAAGATATTTCTCCTCTAAACAGCACACATGAACTGGAGCCACAACAAAAATGGAAACCTGAGATGTAATTTGGATCAAGTCCACTGTCGGAAGAGAACTGCATTTTTGCCTGATTAAGTAATATGACTTTTCACAGTGAGCTATCATCAAAGACAAATTTCAGATACTTGTTCTCAGTAACTGTAATGGACTACTGAAGAGGGAAACCATTTCACCTTATTTTCAATAGTATCTTTCATACTTACTTCTATTATATTTTACTTCCATGACTGGTTCTATGATTCTATGATTCTAGTTTGACTCTATTCACATCAATAAGGGTTTAGTGAAAACAGGACTCAGTAGAGTCAGAAATACATTTTTGAAAAGGTAGGAAATAAATAAGGCATGAAAGTAACAAAATTTCGGACAAAATGTTAGTCTTGAGTCAATAAGAGAGAATGGCATAGATAAGTGCTGGGGAGAGCTGTCGGGCCAACAAGGGTGGATTTAAAGGAGAAATCGAGAAGGACTCACTTACAGAAAAGTACAGAAAGAGTGTAAGACTGATACATGCTGTCTTGTACTGATGGCTAGGGAGGTGCATTTATACCAGCTCAAAAAAATCTTGAAATTAAGTGAAAATAACTTTTGTTTAAATCAGCCAAGGTTTCTGGTTTTAAGTTTGATTAGGAGTGGACAGAGCAGAGCAACTCACCTGTCTTGGAAAGTGTTTCCCTGAGGAGTTCCCAGGGAAGACCCATAGGAATATTTAATACCACATTATTCTATCGTTACCACCCAGCCATGCTAGCAACGCTTTTCAGACATGACCAATATATTCAAATTTCTGTGTGTCCAATGCCAGGCTAGTGCATAAGACTTTCCCTTCAGTGGGTAGATTCTGAGCACTTTCTAAACATCATATCCCTTCACTGAATTGTGCTTGGCTATCTAATAACAGAAATACCTCAAATCATTAGCCATTTCTGGAAAGTTTAAGCAGTGCCATCATAAGCTGAGTATGTTACATTACCAGATCTGTGCTTCGTGGGTGAAGATCTGGCCATACATCCTCTTCTGAGCACCCTGGGTTTCTTACTTTAATGTCAGACCTTCTTCCTCCATAGTATCCAGCAGCCCTCCCAGCACCCGGCTGGGGCAGCACTCCAGAGCTGCAGTGATTTGTGCTTCTACCTGGCTTATTCTGGTCAGCCAACTGAATTCTGGTCCTGGCAATTTTTTGTTTGTGAACCTGTGACCAGTCTATCGTATCATGGCTAAAGATCCTCCTTAAACTAAATTACTGCTTATTGAGAGGTAGAAACAACTGTGTTTGAAAGATGTATTTCAGATAACAAGTCCTGAGTGAATTTTTTTGTCTTCCCTGATGGATTGCCACCCTAGAGATAGGTGGGTTTTCTTCAGACAAAACTCTGTGTGTGGGTGCTCTGTTTTCAATGTGGCTGGTCTAAACAACTGTTTTTCCTCTCTGAGAGAGGGTGACTTTCTAGGCAAATCAGACTCCTTTCATTTTCTTGTCTTCTTCAACCTTTTCCTGTCCTAGAGTCCTTTGTGTCATCCTGAGTAAAGGGGGATTGTAAAACAGTCATTGTGAGCTATCTTTACTGTTTCTTTTCCAACATATGTCCAATTTCATTGAACACTGTGCCCTTTACTGCAAAAAAACCTCATAACATATATTGATAAATATTTAGACACTACAAAGCACCTCCAGGTCTGTCCATTTTCTCTGCTTTCTTATCTAGAAGCTTCTATGCAAATATGGCACAATTCTGCAATGGATTTTTGTTCAGAAAGTAGCTTCACTGCTGTTACCAGAATGAAAAACAAAAAACATCTGGCATCCTAATTTGCCAGATGCTATATCCTAAGGAGCCAACATCATACTAATGATGATAGAATTTTGCAATAATATTTATAAATCTTGTTAGATGAGCAATTTCAATTATTTTTTGCATATCAAAGCCAGCAAATTATTAAATACCAAGACACCCTAATTTATGCCATGTTTTATGCATCACCCTGCTGAAGTTTTCAGTTCTCATACGCGATGACACTAATATTTAGTTTCTTTATCAGTGTTCCTTCTGATTCACTGTATCTTTTATTTTTCTCCCATTGGCCTTTTGATCCTCTTCTCTAATTTCATTCCTGCTGTTACAGTCATAACTTGCATCTTAGTAAAGCTATTGACTTAGTAAAAATTATCGGAAAAGTTTTCCCGACATCATTTGGTCAACCCAGTACAATTTAATTGAACAGATCTAGAAAGAATAATTTAGTCACTTTTTCACCTGGCTAAGAGTTTGAGGAAGTCAACATGCTTAAAGTTCCTCTTTATGACCAACACTCACAACAAGATCTGAAGATGCTGAACAGTCCTCTGTTGGCAGCCTAGAAATAAATATCCAAAGGACTGGAATGTTAGTAGCCATAACATCAGGTGGGAATGGGAAACTGATGAGGATGAAAAGGTAAGTAACATGCAAGTAGATGCCCATCCTGTTGGCCTAATCCATAACCTAAATCTTCTGAAATCCTACAGTGGCAGCCAGTGCCTATGAAGACACTATCTTGGGCTTGCCTTCATCAACAGAAGCATCATGAGAATTTTCCACAAAGTTGTTACCAACTCTGTTCCACATTTTAAGCCCTTCCCAAAAAGCTTACAGCAGTCTTAACAGAAGTTGCTCTTTCCAACTAGGATAGTATCACTGAAGATCTTGATGCAATAGTAAGGAAAGGAGGAACAGTGGCAGGAAAGTCATGAGCTGCTTGTTGAATCAATGCATGTGCTCTTTTCAAAATCCATTCTAAGCAGCTCTGTGAGAAGATAAATCTATTTCCAAATCAATAAGAGAAATACAGATAAAAATTCGATCTACAGTTGTATGTATAAAATAGATCCATTCACTAAGGAAGCCATCATAGTTGGCAAAGGATTGGCTTATGTATGGAAAAAATAAGCCTAAATGGAGCTCAGAGAGTGAATAAATGTGACTCACATTTCTAAGACCAAAACCAGGAATAACCATATGAAAGTTTACCATCTGACCAGGACAAGCAGCATCATAACAAATCTGGCTGTACTTTGAACAACAAAGAAATCCTCAGAATCACGGGGTGTATCTGGTGTGAGTTAGCATGAATTACCTGGCTGGATTATTAGTACTGCTCAGAACGGATTCTGACTTATTTAATTTCATAGCACGTACCTGCTTTTGGAAGTATTTATCACTTGTGACAAATAGATCTGGGCTGGTAAAGTGCAGCCCACCATCTCCAATCCATACTTCTTCATTTGAAACACTGCTTTGTCTCCCCCTCACCTTATCAGGTTAAGAGCCCATGAATACAGAAATCAGAGGTTAGAAGAAGGCGAAAAGCAAGCTGAACGTAAGAATAGAGAATTCTGCTCGGGAAAAAATGTGGAGCAGACAGACTAGGGAAGACAGATGAAAAGAAGCAGCCCATAGGCAGCAGGCTGGTGAGGGTGTGAGAGCCTTCCTCCCACGGCTGGCGCACCATCCAAGCCCTCCTGCTGCCGGCAGACCTCTGCTGCCGAGGCGATGGGAAGGGTCAGAGCCATCACCCGCCTGCGGCCAGGCTGCACGCAGAGCAGTGGCTGCTGTCAGCGCTGCTTGCTCTGCTGGCTCCAGCAACAGAACCGTGCTGTGCATGAGGGATTTCAGGCTTACAAACCCACACAGGCAACATTATGATCACATTAGAGCAATCCTGCACCCTGCATTTGCAATTTTAGGATACAATAGTGTGCACAGACATTCAGACTCTCGTAAACACCAGAGCAGTGCCATCAAACACAGTTCTGTGTGCCTTCTTTCAGTCATTTCTGAATTAATGTTATGGAAACTCTAACAGAAACGTCGAATCAGTTTCAATCCTAATGCAGATCTCCACTGAAAAGCTTTGCCATCTTAACTCTGCTGCCTTATATGATAGTATAAGGAGAACTCCCCTCAGCGTCTCAGCCTCTTAACAAATATCCTCCTCTGGATTCAGATGTGCCAGTGGAAGTGGAAGCTCCCAGATGCTAGTTTTGATCGTGCTCTTTGAGGCTGCCACCGCACGAGTCTGCTGGCAAAGCAGACTGACTGCTCACTGAAGTGCTCAAGGCACAGTTGGCTGGCTTGCCTCAGTCAACAAGATCAGACTCCACAAATAAAACTTTGGTGGAAAGAGAGATGTTCTCTGACAGTACAGTTCTGTAATTCAACTTTTATCCTGTGATTAGATGATCTGTCGTCTCATCTTTGATCTATTGAGTAACCAATATATTTGGCTACTAATATACAGAAATAATTTTTTATTAGTACATTCCCCAAACTACCATACAAATCTATACTTAGCTTTGTAGAATATATGCAGGTCTCTTATCTGTATGTATTTTAAGACTTGTTATGGTAACTTTACATTTTCAGTATTATTCAGAGTACCAATGATATATCATTGTACTAGCAGATGGGGAGGGAACTAATAATGCTTTTAAAAAAATAATTTAGATGAGAGCTGTGAGACTACTTCAAAATGCCATTATGAAAATACATTCTAATGAAATTAGTTCAGTCTGGTATTTGAAAGTTTAGTTGCTCCCATGAATATTCATACAAGCTGCAATTTTTTAGCAATAACATTCATTAAAAAATTTAAAATTAATCATGCCAATATGTGTTTGCCCTGAAAGTGTTGTGAATTCTCAGATGACTCTGTCTGCATGAATTTGCAGTTCTGTAAAACTTGTTTGAGTTCTTTTCTTTTTTTCTTGTAGTTGTGATTGGATGGTGGAGACAACCAAATGAATACCCTGGGATTTAAGTTGGTAACAGCACTGTATAAACAGCAAATGATAAGTAAAGAATGCCAAAAGCAAGTCTGGCCTGAGACAGTTAATGAGCAAGCTATGGGCAAGAATATGAACACATAAAATCCTTTCTAAACAATGTCAGCCAGCATATTTTGTAGAAATGAAATCAAATGGTTCCTATGGCAAAGCAGCCAACACAGAAAGAAGGGGCTTATATTAAATTCATTTTTCAGCCACCTGTACCTAGAAACTTAGATAGTGCCCATTCCTCTTTTCCTAAAAGATTTTATCGCTGCCTTAGCGTGATAAACTGTTTTGTGGTAACCTGTGTAGTATGAGCAATAGATCGTCTTAGCACTTAGTAACATCAGGAAATGCCTTTTAATAAACTTAATACATTCATGACAATCTGTTTATTATTCTTACAAAAAATCCAGCCTTGTATCTTAATATGTGATAAAGCCTTAATTCTTCCCAAATCTAATATCAATATTAGGTTACTCCCTTGCTTTTGTTTCAGGGCGACAACTCACACTTATTTTGTTGCTAGCCTAGGAACTAAAATCAGAGCTGAACAAAACTACAATCAGGAAAGGATCTGGGATGGGGGTGTTGAAAAGAGAAAACAGGGCTCGGTGACATATCATGTTCTTTCACAGTCTTTTCCCCACTTCTCCTTTTCTAGAATTCAAATGTAATGGAGTGGATATTCTTCTAACCCTTTATTATAAGTATAGCCAAGATAGCCGGATGATCACCTGCATTGTTGTTAGGTGACCCTTGGCAGCTTCTGTTATAAATGATTTCCAGAAGTAAATATCAGAAAAGGCTGTTCACCAGCAAGTGAAATTGTAACAATATTGGATTGCAAAGCATGCAGTCAGGATAAGAAGAGAGAGGAGCGAAGAGGAAGGACCATATGTGCAAATGAGGAAATGCAGGTTAACTGAAGCTTCGCCCACAGAAAAGCCATATGGCAAAGCAACGTGAATAATTTGAACGCTTCTCTCAGAAGAATGGAGCTAAAAAACTTTTGATCAATGCAAAAAATGCTGATTTCACTAGAAATTAATAACTTAAGGAATATGTGTCATACACCTGAGTAAGTGGAATTGCCTCTTCAAAACGAGTCATCATTGTTTATATACCTCTGCAGACGCCGAAGAAAATGAGGCACCTTGAACCCTGGTGAAGCTCCAAAGGGGAAGGACAATACTCGCCCACTATTAAACGGGAGAGAAGAATTAGTCACCACCAATGCCGAAAAAGCAGAGGTTCTCAATACTTTCTTCACTTCTGTCTTTACCAGCATGGTTGGGCCCTAGGCCTTGGGAACGAAAATACAGACTGATGCAAACACAGACCTGCAGTGAAGAAGGAGTTGAACTGTTACAGGAGCTTGACCCCTACAAATTGAGGGGACCTGATATTATCCACCCAAGGGTGTTAAGAGAGCTGGCTGACATCATTGTGAGGCCACTCTGCATAGTCTTTGAGAAGTCGTGGAGACCAGGGCACATCCTCGAAGACCGAAAGAAGGCTAATATCACCCCTATCTACAAGAAGGACTTAAAGGAGGATCCAGGAAATTACAGGCCCATCGGTCTTACTTCAGTCTCTTAGAAAGTTGCGGACTGTGATTTTCCAGGAAAATAATTGCTTTCTTAACACAAACCATATAAACAATCCTGAGGGAGAAAGTAGTTCTAGCACAAAAGTTTTACTTCCCCACGCTCTTCTATAGCCTCAGAGTTACACATACTCTTAAGTTAGACTCAAAGAGGAGCTTATGTTCTCTTTGCTTTAAGGTGAAAGTATCCCATTGCCACTACTTGAATTTGTGTCCTACCTGCTGGCTGTCATACCAGTTGCCTTTTAAAAGGGTCGTCTTCTTTCTGCAGCAGCTCCACCCAGGGTGGACTCTGAACCCTCACTAGAGATTTCACATCTGCCTGAGCCAGGCAGTGACCTGTAGCTGGGTAACTTCAGACACTAGATAGATGTGGGAGCTGTGGAAGTACCTAAGAGAGGTATATTAAAAAAAAAAATATATTAAACTACAGTAAATTACCCCACAATCACTGATAAAGTTGGTAGCAACTTCCTAGTTTTTTACAGCATCACACTGGATTCTTCCATTTGGTGTATTTTTTTCCTGTCCGGTGCTGCTGATGTGCAAAAAGGAGTCATTCTCTCCTTAACTCGATTTATGTGTATAAAACCTAACATTTAAAACCCTAATGAAAATGGTGATCAAAAAAGATGGAAAAGTACTTAATTTATGGGCTAAATTCAGTAACTAATGGGTTTTACTTAGTGCTCACTGGATCCGATGGTAAAATAACAGCTGAGTGAGTGAGGAAAAGGAAGGAACAGGTATGTCAGTTTTAAACACCAGCACTATTTAACCTCTGGTACACATTCTGTACTAATAGACAAATCAGTTAAAACAAAAAAAATCAAGCAATTGGTTTTTTAATTAATCAGTTCAGGAACCTGAAATACTGCAAAATTTGAATGACTGTTTGCAGCTGGATCCAATTGTTTTTTGCCCAAGTCATCTTAAGATCTTGAAATTGCTTTATTCAAAACTTTCTCTTCTGGATGATATAGATGAATAATAATAAGAAAATCAAGAGAACAGGTGAACTCAAAACTACCCACTTTGTTTAGAGCAGTGAAGTCCCATACATTCCTGCCAGGCTTTTCAGTGAGATGGAGATTTATTATGATGAAGAACTTGAGTCATGTCTTCTGATACAGTAATGTACGAAAGACATATTTGAAATTATGCTTAAAAATACCAAAACCCAATCCCCCGGAATATGCTGAAAAAATAAAGCAAGTATGATAAGGCATAAAGGCGCACTGAAGAAACGTCTCTCAATCACATCCATTAACTACTGAAGGGCGTTATGAAATATGCCTTTTCCATTCCATGTAGTGCTCTGAATGCAAAAATAATTATGCAATAGCACTGAGTGGTGAGCAGATAATGAAGGAGTTTGGACCCCACCCTCTTGACTGCCTTTCATCTGAAAGTCAACTGTACATCTAATGTTCTTATAATGATATGTCCATTTTAAGCACAGTCAGGGCCTAAAAGCTCCCAGACTTCCCACAAAGCAATTTATTTTTCCAGATCCATTAATATAGTCCCCGTCCAGCTGTCAGAATTGTAGGCTTCATTTAATTTAATTGGCACCAAAGGCAAAGAAGACACTCAGCTCAGGTGTTCTCTGTCAGTCTTTTCTTACGCAAGCAGATGAAAAGGACAGAGCGTGGGTGATTTCAGATCACGTTTTGTATATTCAAAAGACCTTTTCCTGCCAGGTTTTGTTTGTGTTTCTTAGCAAGTGGCAGCCAGGAGTTTGGCCAGCAGAAAGAGGAACAAATATACATGGAGTAATATCAGCAATACACATTGCTACTAAAAAAATATTTATATGAGGTAGTGGGACACATTTAGAAATTATCCGAGGGTTGGGTGACGCCTGGCTCTAGTGTGGCTACAGAGGGAATGAGAAAGAATTAAGTGCTCCAGACACTATTTCGCACCTGGGATGGTTGTGAAAGGGCTGCTTCACTTTGTTATTTCCTGCGAGTGAACTCGTAGGGGACAGGAACAAATCACCAGCAGAACTGAATCATCTGGTTCAGAGGTAGAGAGATCAACTGCACTGGCTGGGGCCAGCAGAAGGGAAGAGCTCTTTGAAGTGAGGGACAAGTTGGGAGTTTCTAAAAGGCACAGAGGGGCTCCCAGGTTTTTTATTCTGTTGAATTTTCTGCATCTAGGCAGATATGAGGAATTTCGCTCACATTTAACCTGCTCAGGCTGCTCACAGAAGCTGGGCTTAGTTTAGAGATTTGGCTTGGTTCGTGATTCCTGTGAAAACATGCAGAAAATCTTGGGTTGGATCATTCTGCTTTGCATTTTGGCATTCAAGCAGGCAGTATTTCGGTATGGCGCTGCCACTCACATGTAGCACAATGTAAAGTGACACCTTGCTTCACCAGCAAGCCAAACGATTTCAGTATTCCCTTCACACCAATCTGGAAATACAGTAGCTTGGATGACTCCTTCTCTAGGAAATGTATCATTCTTCTGTGTGGGAAGGGAGAGTGGAAACAGCATTTTGAGCCTGCGGAAGAAATTTCTAGAACAATCTCGAGAGGATTCGCTTTATCCTTGGGAGGAGACACTTTGCTGCTGTAAAAAACTGTATAAGTTACAATATTTGTCATATGGCCACATAAGCCATCATACGTTTCTGTGGGTGACCCACTGAAGAACCACTAGTGAGATTCTTTAAATATAAGCTCATTTTGCTATGTTTTATACATAGACTGCTTTAATTTAGTCCCAAATAGGCGGGTTATCATAGTTTATTTAGACCTACGTTAGAAAGTCTCTGTTTTTCTTGAGCTTTTCATGCTTACTTTCATATACTCAATCAATCATTTAGCACCCAGACCTGGATGGTGATTTCTTGTTAATACGTTGTAAGGTACTCAACACACTTAAGTGAAAATTCCTTAATAGATTCATGCCAGTTAAAAAACCCAAGCCCCAAAGTTCTACCAATGCCATGATGCACAGAAGAATTAATGTGTTATTTTAAGTTTAAAAAGACCCAATCCAATGACACCTCTTGCTAGGTAAAATTACCGAAGCTCTGAAAATTAATCTCCTGTTTAGCAGTGAAATAATTGAAAGACTGAAGTTACTCGTGAGATTAGAAGGCTGTCTGCAGGTTCCATCTGTGAACAGACTTTCATGAGAAACTCCCTGCAGACCCAGGTTTTTTGTTACTTAATTTCCTACAAACAAAGATGTAGATTAATCACTGAAAAATGTACAATAAATAATAGAGTGGTTAGTATAATTGCCTGAAAGTGGATGGCTCTTTTTAAATGATCCCAGTGTTAGAAACCTCTAAGGTACATTTCTGTATCTGAATCTTTGTGTGTAGACTTTTGAAAATAACTTGTTTCAACTTCCACGGTCATTGTCCACCACCTGCCAGCCATCTAGAACATTCCCAAAGGGCTACAAGTCATTAGTATAGATAGGAAGGATTCCCTGCTTCTGCATCGTACTGTAGGAACAAGAACTCAAGTACAGCAAGAAATAAGTTCTACAACATTAGGAAGGTGAGAGATTTTGTTTTTCAAAAATCACCCCATTTGAAAACCTTCCTGCAGTTAGGTAGGGCTAATCCATCTGGGACTGCTCCAGGTCCCTCAGACACGTCTGTCTGTTTGCATCTCTGAAGGTCACAATTTTCTGCTTTGATAGGCCCATTATTTATATTTTTACAGGACATGGACCAGGCCTCATTATGCTCTGGGGACAGACAACATCACCCAGTGGTTGCCTAGCAAAGAGCTAGCAAGCCAAGCCACATGTACAGAAGACATGCAAAGAAATCTCAGTTTCATCTCTTACCCTATGTTTTGGGGATTTTATTCTCAACATCTTGGTCTATGCACCTGACTGAAATGCTGACTTCAGGAAGTACAAATTTTCCTGTATAATCTTTGAGGGAAGACAGAAGCTGCTCCAGTCACAATACAAACTCAGGATTCTAACTGGAGCGTTTGTTTTGCCCTGTGGAAGAAAGGCTGTGTTTCTGTGCTGAGTATTCAAGAAGACTAATCAGACCAAACTGCATCATAAAAACACCTTTCTCTCTCGTCTGGATCTTGGATCCCCAACTGTGAAGTAGGAATAATACTTATTTCCTCACAGAGTGATCATGAGAATAGACTGGGAGATGCCCACATACGGTCATGGTAGGGCCACTGAAATAAGCTCTCTTTGTCTCTCTCACTGTATGTGTGTTTGCTTTTCAACATCTAAAATAAATTCTTTGTTATTGGACATAAAATATATTATGCTATTAGAAATTGTTCTGCTAAATTCCAACTTTTAGCTTCCTACAGGAAAAAAAAATGAGTAGTGTTGAAATATCTTTTCTTGCAAAGAGTTGGAGGTTTTAGAAGCAAAGAGAAAATGTAGAAGAAATAATGTAAGTGGATAATTTCAGGTTCCTGGAACATACTTTTTCGCTGGGCAAAGCGGATGAGAACTACAAGAATGGATAAAGGAGTTCATCCATATAAACCAGGAAGTGAAATTGATAATAAATGGGAAAGAAACCGATTATGCTCACCATACTACTGGAGACAAGAAAGTGCAGACAGGGTATTGCCGAATGAGTACATTTAAAGTCAGGTAAGTATGTGGCTTTAACTACAAAATCAGAGAGAGGATAGCTCTTTAGAGGTTAATCATGTGCCACTCCATTTTCTCTTTTCAAAATACTTAACTAGTAAAGAGCATGCATCTTGTTACTATTTTTCCAGTCTTGAAACCTGCTTTACCTTTCCACTTTCTTATGCTTGTGCATACCCTCATTGCTTATAGTAAGTGGACTCCCATGTGATACGAGGTTTTCACAAGATAAAGGCCTTCTCTGCCTAAGGAATATCCTTTTCTTGTGGGTGTTAATACATCAGCACAAGGCTGACTAAATCATAGAATCAGAAAATGGTTTGAGGGACCTTAAAGATCATCTAGTTCCAACCCCCCTGCCATGGACAGGGACTTGTTCCACTAAACCCGGTTGCTCAAAGCCCTGTCCAGCCTGGCCTTGGACACTTCCAGGGATGAGACATCCACAACTTTCCTGGGCAACCTGTTCTCACCACCCTCACAGTAAAGAATTTCTACCTAATATCTAATCCAAATCTATGCTCTTTCAGTCTGAAACTGTTACCCCATGCCCTATCACTACACTCACTAATAAAGAGTCCCTCCCCATCTTTCCTGTAGGCCTCTTTTAAGTACTGGAAGGCTGTTACAAGGTCTCCCTGGAGCCTTCTCCAGGCTGAACAGCCCCAACTCTCAGCCTGTCCTCATAGCGGAGGTGCTCCAACTTCCTAATCATCCTTGTGGTCCTCTGGACCCGCTTGAGCAGGTCTCTCAGGAGAGTGGAGCAGAAGCCCTTCTCAAGCCCTCAAGGGCCTTCAAGCCCTTCTCTATGGGGCTGCTCTCTATCCACGCATCGCTCAGCCTGTATTTGTGCTTAGGATTGCCCAGGTGCGGGACTTTGCCCTTGTCCTTGATGAACTCCATGAGGTTTGCAAGGGGACACCTCTCAAGCCTTTCTGGGCCAGTCTGGATGAAATCCTTTCCCTCTAGCATGCTGACCTCACCACACATTGGTGTTGCTGCATCTGCATAATTCAGAGCTTTGCCATTGACTTCAAGGGGACAGAGCAAGGCTGCAGTACAGATATCTGTAGACAGCAGAGGTTGAATGAAGGTGCTCATGGTCTTTGCAGAGACAGAACAGGCAGTACAGTGTTGAGAACAGTAAAGAAAATCATCAAATATATAGCAAGTAGACATTAAATACATCTGAATGTGCACAGTCACTTATTCTGTAAAGGACCTGAGGTGGCTTCACAGGAACAGTGAAAAGGCCCGAAGGCTGCATTTAAAAGGAGATCTTACAGATCTCTTAGAGGTGTAAATATTACTTACTTCGAGGTGTTCTTGCTAAGACCATCAGATACTTTTCTAGTGATAGCTGGTGGCAGATAAAACTAACACCAGAGGCAATGTAGGCCCACTGATGAATGAGGTGGGTGCCTTGGTGACAGAAGATACAGAGAAGGCAGAGTTACTGAATGCCTTCTTTGCCTCTGTCTTTACTGCTGGAGACACTTTTAGAAGGGGGGTGGTTAGTAGGTCGAGAGAGGTTCTCCTTCCCCTCTACTCTGCCCTGGTGAGACCCCATCTGGAATACTGTGTCCAGTTCTGGGCCCCTCAGTTCAAGAAAGACAGGGAACTGCTGGAGAGAGTCCAGCACAGGGCAACTAGGATGATTAAGGGAGTGGAGCATCTCCCTTATGAGAAAAGACTGAAGGAGCTGGGGCTCTTTAGTTTGGAGAAGAGGAGGCTGAGGGGTGACCTCATTAATGTTTACAAATATATCAAGGGTGAGTGTCACGAGGATGGAGCCAGGCTCTTCTCGGTGACAACCAATGATAGGACAAGGGGTAATGGGCTGAAACTGGAACATAAGAGGTTCCGCTTAAACTCGAGAAGAAACTTCTTCTCAGTGAGGGTGACGGAGCCCTGGAACAGGCTGCCCAGAGAGGTTGTGGAGTCTCCTTCTCTGGAGACATTCAAGACCTGCCTGGACAGGTTCCTGTGTGGCATAGTCTAGGCATTCCTGCTCTGGCAGGGGGATTGGACTTGATGATCTTTCGAGGTCCCTTCCAATCCCTAACATTCTATGATTCTATGATTCTATGATTCAATATCTTTGTCACATGTACCCTTGCTGAGGATCCGCATACTTGTGTGGAAGAAAAAACAACAATCTGAAATGACTTTGCATTGGTACTTTACAAGTATTGAAGGTAAGTGTTCAAGCGTCATATGTTATAGACAGACAGCAAGTCAAATTCTGCTTAGCACTTTGAGTACAGTGGATGAGCCCAGCAAAGGACGCAATCTGGTCCTGCGCTGCCAGGGTTTGCAATTTAAATTCATTTATTTGAATAAAATTACATACTGTGGTTACAAAACGTCTGTGAAACTCTTACAAGTTCTTTAGAATATATGATGCATATTCTTTATGAAAGGTACAGTTGAACTTTATAAAAAATGTCTCTCATGACACTAAAAATGTACAGTATTTTCAGGAAACGAGCATTTCAGTTTGATATGAAGTGACTAAAAAATGATTAATTCATTTAAGAGATGAGGTCTACACTAAAAAAGGGAGCAGTGATGATACAAACAGTATCTCAATTTTTGGCCACACAGTTTGTATTCAGTCCACCACATCTTCCTCAAATGTGCCTTAGTTCTCTTCTCCACCCTTACTGAGAGAGTGTTCAAGCATTCCTCCTTTAAATGGCCTCCATAGAAAGAGCTTATCTGCACAATGAATTGCTTAGTCTGACTGACAAGTTTTAAAGGTTGGGCACAGCACCTTTCCATTCATTTGTCCAGCACAATCCTTTTTATCAGCACCCTCCAGGCTCCCTCCACTCTCTGTTCAGGGAAGATAACAAATAGAACAAATTTTGATAAAGAATATTTTCTATTTAACAAACCGTGGTACCCATCTGTTGTTAACCTTCTGAGCAACGAGCGAGACAGGATTACTCTATAGATGGCGAAAGAGCCATTAAGCTGAAAAACCAAACTTCACTAGGATGTTTCAGATTTTCCCTTGTCAGCTGCCCAGGTCAAGGAGAGGGGTTTTTTTTTGAACTTGGAGGTAGATTCTCTTATCTACTGCCCACCACTGTTCCAGCCATAGATAATATGAAATGTATGAGTTAGGTTTGGGTGTTTCATAAAGCTGACTCACAAAGACATTCTTTCTTAATGTTTTTTTTGTGTGTGTTTTCTGTGAAAACTCTGGAGTTGAATGTGTCAGTCTCCAATAATCTTCAATATCTCAAAGAAAATTGAAGAAGCCCTGTGACTGGGAAACAAACTCACAGAGCCCAGTATGTTTGTAGGAAGATTCTGTGAAAGATAGGCTAAATATCATGTTGCAGGGCAATCTGACTACCATTTTCATTTCCATATGCATATACATATGCATGTGGTTATATTCATAAATAAAATAAATAACCTACCCGGACTACGCACAGTACTTTCCAGTTGATCAGTTGTTTTCTCTACTGTTTTGAGTGCCTGAAGGACTTATTACTTGAACTCTGACAACTGTCTTCCTAGAGAAGACAGCTTTGCTCCTCATCCCCTCTGGGAGGCAGTTCTTAATTCAAACCACATTTCAAAAAATAGTACCAACTTGATGGAAAAAAAGAAAAAATAGCTATTAATCACTGGCAGGAAGAAGAAAGAATATCCTTTGAAGCCAATTTATCCTTTAAGTTACAGAGTAATGCACATTTGATTTAGCTAAAATGTGTTTGGGCTCTTGTGTTTCTCTCAGTGTGCCATAGCTGTATCACCTCCAGGCATCAGGGACTGTGAAAGGGGATTCAGCTCAATTTATAGTTCAGGCAACCACTGATGTGAAACTGTCATAAATCACAGCAAACAGTACACGATGTCTGAAGCGAGTCAGTCTACAAAGTGCAATTTCTTCTTCCTTTCACACACAAACATCAATTGACATTAGATTAGCAAGTGTAGAGCTGAGTGAATAATTTATAATGAACAATTAGTCTAATTGTGTCTGTTTCCGTTATGAGCTGATTATGAAGTGCTGAGATTGGATGTCTGAAATGATTTGTGTATTTCTTCAAAACAAGTTTTCCATGTGAATGTCTTGTGAGTAATTTATTGTGAATAGCTGAACTTCAGAAGTGATGATGGTTGCTAAGTTATATGTCACTGGGATTGTTTGTGTTTCCCTAATTAGATTATTTGCAAGTCCAAACAAAACACTGTGAATTTAAATTATTAGAACTGAAAGTATCATGGCAGTGGAATAAAGTCTGGAAAATATCTGAACATTTGAACTTAATATATTTGGAGTTAAAGCAAAACGATCGAAATAACCAGAAAAATAATACAAAAGGGCCATAGACATTGTTACATTTACCTCTGGTTTCAAATGAGGAGGTTATTTAATGAAAATATTTTTAGTCTCCCAGGCCCAACAGAACTTCCTTTTACTATCTGAATTTAATTTCTGTGTTGTTCAGGGAGGTGTATTCCATTAATTAGCTGCTTGCGTGTGCAGTTTGACAAGGCCAGCCCCAGAGAGTGACATAAAACCCTGTTTGGAATACCTTCACAAGAGAATAATATCTGGATCTGGGTTTGAAGTTGCTATGTGAAATATTAAGATTTCTGGAAAGGAAAAAGAAAAAAAAAAAAAAGTCGGGCATGACTAGAGGCCAGTGGAACTGTTCTTAGAGGAATCTGCAGATCCTCCATGTCCTGTAATTCCAGTGCTCAGGTAGGAGCGCTTGGATGATTGCACCTGTTTGAGACAGGCATCTGCCATCCCAGTGAATATATCAAAATTTTACATCTGAGCCTGCATGCTGCTTTATCATCTTTAACTTTGCCTTGCATGTCGTTCCATTCTGGCCATGACAGGGAGGTTGGATTAAATGATCTCTAAGGTCCCTTCCAGCCTAGGTGTCCTGGGTTTAGCTGAAAAGCCAGTCCTGTTTAGTGATTTTTACTTTCCAGGACTGGGTTTTCAGCTAAACCCAGGACACTAGGCCATTCTCTGATTCTATGATTTTGGCTTTTTGAAAAGACTGACTTTCCTCATCTTGCTATTTCAGCGCTGGCCAGTGGGTCGCACTGTGTCAGATGTGGCCTCAGATTATCGGTGAGGGACATTTTACAAGAAAGCTTCTTTTCTGCAGCATTCTCGTCATAATAAAGGCTCTATCTCAGCATTTGGACATCCTCTCCCTGTGTAATGTGTCGAATCCATGGCAGTGAGATTTTTACTTGAAGAGTTTTGGTGCACCCACAAACTGTCACGGTCAGTTATTAGTCTGTGAGAGCAGATCACAACAGGGGAAATTTTCAGATCACAGGTGTGCTCCAGGCATCCAAGTAGATGTGTTTTTACTTTAATTACTTGTGTGGGGATTTTTCTTCATTTAGAAATCAAAATCAATCATATTTTCTTATGTCACGGGTGTTTTATAAAGTTCAGTTAACATCTGTGAATCCCAAAGTACTGGTAATAAAGGGCAACAATGTGCCCAGGAAGAAATTAATATTTCTGTCTTCAAAACAAGGTCTGAATTCCCTTTCAGTGAAAAAGGCTTGCACCGAGCATTGCATTACAAGAATAAAATTAAATAATTGAACGTTGCTCATTGAGCACTGGTCACTGTTGTACCAAATAAAGCAAACATCCTTTAAAGTTTATTACCTGGTTGCAGGATTAAAAGCAGTGCTGCAGTGCATGAATACTAAAGAAATTAACGGGTTTGCAACCTGAATCATGTTCCTTCAACATATCCACAGTGTGTGTAAAGGGTGTTGCTCTCTCTCTCAAAAGGACTGTATCATTATAATGAAGAAGGGAGATGAACTGTTCAAGCCAAAGCAACATTTTTATTTGAATGGTAAATATTTTATGGGGCTAAAAAGAGGCATGTGAGCAAGAGATGCTGACATTCAATATTTCACCTCAGAGGGAACACAGGATTTAGCACTTTCAGGTATGCCCTTCTTTGCTTTGGTCACGGCACTGTAGTAGCAGCAGCATTTCTAAAAAGCTGTGAAATGCTAAGAAGGAAAAGAATGATAATTCACAGCTCCTCACACATGAGTGTTTTGGAAAGAAAAATTTCATGGCATCAGCTGTTCCATCTAGCCTATACCTGACTGATATAAATTAGGTTTCCTTTCTCTATATATAATTGCATTTTTATGTGTTTTGAAACAATTATTTGAGGATTATTAGTAATCAGGTATTTTTTTCTGTGTATTACTGCTCTGGTCACATCTGTCTCCCTGGCTGGTGTTTAGAGCTTTGAAGCCGAAATTTAGAAGGGGGAATACTGTACGAAACAGAGTTAAAAATCACTAACTCTCCATTTGGTGTCCACAAGGTCTCTGAAATGAACCCTGTTATGGATTCATGTTCTACATTTTAGTTGTTTTCTTTTTGTGCAGTTTCCAACCCCACCATTGCTGCCAGATAGCTAATATTCCAGGTTTGCCTTTACTGGTATATCTTTCCAGTGTTGCTGGATTCCAGAATCATTAAGCATTTGGAACAGAAGGAATTTACAGATAATTTGTGCATAGTGCATACAAATATTTATTTTTTTACTTACAGAAGGAGAATGAAAATTCTGATTTATTTATTATCATTAGTGCTGAAATCAGTCATAGACTGACTGACAGTCACAGAGGCATCCAAATGAACTGTGGTAAAACAGATTTGTAGATCACGAGTCCTGGGGAGTTTATGCAAGAGTCACGAAACCATGGAATAATGGATTATGCCCTAAGTGAATCCATCACTTTACTACTGGAATTTGGCCCAAGGTGAAATAATCCTGTACTCAGGGTGAACATAGCTGTGCCATACCCTATTAGCACTGCTGGGGTGCAGCATGTGCTCATGTGGAATGGGCAGAGCACCTCTCAGAGCCATTCTAGGCAGCTCTCGTCCAAACATTAGCTCTGGTATGGCATTAGCTCTCCCCATGTTCTCTCTCTGGGGAAAAGCGAGGGAGAAGCTAGTAAAGCACACTCTCTGCAGCTTTGGTGCAGCTTCTGAAGCCATAAAAAACGTAACTTTGGCTAGGCAACCACTGTTCTCGGCATCCTCTGTGCACTCTTCTGTGTTGTATATGAGCTCAGTTATGCCAATATCCTGTAAACCAAGAGGTGCCTGAAATGTCCACCACCACTCTGCATCATTTCCATTGGTGCTGTGCACATCACTGCCTGGATGAGGCTCACCTGAGCGTGGGAGTGGGTCTGAGGTTCTTCATCAAGTCAAGGTGTTACCGGGGAGTCTATTTGGCTTGGGCTTTTGCTGAAGTTTATGTATCTGAATCAAGAGAGATGGATTTTTCACTGCCTCTTAACTCATTGGACAAAGGCACGATAGTGGGCATTCACATTTGCCCTACACGTCTTGGTTAAATGCCTCATGCCTGTGGGTATTTAATACATATGTGCTAGGAAAAAAGATGAATGGACTCTAGTAAAAGGCATTAAAACTCCTTTATCTGTACATTTGTAAACAACTTTCCCGTCCTGAATTTATGGGAGAGACCTCAGACCACAACATTTTGTCATTTTACGGAGCAAACTTCTCTGCTGTCCTAGTGTAGAATAGGTCGAAGAGGCATTGTTTACTAGACTGAACACTCCCACACATACATACCCAACTGAAATGTTGACTTTTACAATGAGAAATTGTGCATTTTGCTTACAAGCCTTTCTTTTCTGGTTTTATATTGAAAGTTGGGAAAAGCACAGTCATAAACTTGGAGCTAAGTCTCTTGCCTGGTTATGAATTGTCATCCAGTCCAGGCACTAGGCGCATCAATGTGTACAAGCTGAATGGCTGAATATAGCGGGGATCTTGGCTTCATTAAACTTCCCTTTCTTTTATTTTCTGCTCTCATTTCAGATACATCTTTGTCATTTTATCATGTGAGCCAGGCCAAGGCTAGTTTTTGCTATCAGCAGCTTATCCACCTCTTTGTCTTTCATAATGTTTGTAAGTGGAAAATAAGTTTTAAAATTATTTAAGATGACAGTGCTTTCTACTAATCAAAACTGCATTAAAGTTTATACCTTTGACTTTTGGTGCTGGTGGCATTTCACACTGACAGAAGCTCGAGAGAGGTTCTCCTTCCCCTCTACTCTGCCCTGGTGAGACCCCATCTGGAATATTGTGTCCAGTTCTGGGCCCCTCAGTTCAAGAAAGACAGGGAACTGCTGGAGAGAGTCCAGCACAGGGCAACTAGGATGATGAAGGGAGTGGAGCATCTCCCTTATGAGGAAAGGCTGAAGGAGCTGGGGCTCTTTAGTTTGGAGAAGAGGAGGCTGGGGGGTGACCTTATTAATGCTTACAAATATATCAAGGGTGAGTGTCACGAGGATGGAGCCAGGCTCTTCTCGGTGACAACCAATGATAGGACAAGGGGTAATGGGCTGAAACTGGAACAGAAGAGGTTCCGCTTAAACTCGAGAAGAAACTTCTTCTCAGTGAGGGTGACGGAACACTGGAACAGGCTGCCCAGAGAGGTTGTGGAGTCTCCTTCTCTGGAGACATTCAAGACCCACCTGGACACGTTCCTATGTAGCATAATCTAGGCATTCCTGCTCTGGTAGGGGGATTGGACTTGATGATCTTTCGAGGTCCCTTCCAATCCCTAACATTCTTGATTCTGTGATTCTGTAATAAACAGGCTTCAAAGTTTAGACTGTAAAAGGTGTAAAAGCAGCAGTGCTGGATTCTCCAAGCAGGAGCTCAGTTTCGCTGGCTTCTGAATGCATCTTTGCAGTGTATTGGGTTACTTTTTTTCTTAAAAACCTCTATTCAATTAGAAAGTATGAATCCACAGCACTCATCTGTCTTATCTCTGCATGTGGGTTTGTCCTGGAGCCTCCTTCACAGCAGCAGATAGTTTTTAAGTGTCCTGTGTGTGCATATGATTTGTCACATCATTTCTTCAGTAGGTGTCTGGAGGTGCAGTAAGCAGGCTGTGAGCAGTGGTTTATTTGTTTACATCAATTCACGTACAGAGTTATTAAAGAGGCACTATAAGGGTTCATCATTGAGCCTCCTTTCCCTGCCCACTTCCTACCAAGTCCCTTTTGGAAGGAATTCTTTAGCACTGAATGAATTATTATTTCAACAGTAAGGCATCCTTGAAAAGGCTCTTAAGTCTTGCTGAATGCTCATTTACATTGCTTGAATTACCTTAAGGACCAGGGCTTTCACCAGTGGAAGTATGACATGAGAGAAGATTCATGAGATTTACTCAAAAGCTGTGCTGGAGCAATTGTGCAGGGACCAAGTGGCACAAGAATCAATGGCATTTTCAAATCTCCTTCTCCTCTGAGATGCGTGAAGTTGTCAGCTTTGAAGGTTTTCCTCGACAACGATATTTTGATGCTAATAAAGGTCATATGGCAGGAGATCAAGTGCGAGATTTGTAGCTTAAACATACTTATTAGTGTTACTTCCTTTTGCTAGGCAAGAATTTCTGCATGATAATTCTGCAGAATTTGTACATTCACCACTTTGTTCTGAGCTTGTTTCTTCAGAAATGGAAGGTCTTTTCAGGCTTTTTAATTAGTTTCTGATGAGCTGCAATCCAATGTAGGGAAGCAAAAAATCTTGAATAACATCAGCAAACATCAGAAATGTGAGAGTTCTTATTTGTCAGTGTAAATAGTTGTATCTACTTATGCCAAATGCATAGATATAAAATAGTTTCAATTCAATCCCTTTATTCACCATAAAAAGCCCTGAATTAGGATCTGTGCCCAGGTCCCATGCTGGGTGGAGGTGCAAGTTCAGGTCCCAGGGCAGCACAGCTGAACTAACAGGGTACTCAGACTAATTAGCCTTGCCTCAAAGCGCATGCATATACTACAGGCAGTGCAAAAATCCCTCAGCTAGCAATGACCACAGTAGTTCCCCAGGTGCAGGCAGCCAGATTTTGCTTTTCTTCAGGGCTTTTTAACTGACATGTCGCAAAGCCTAAATCTAGCTAAACTGCCTTTGCGGTGCATTATGGTGCTTCATCACACAGATGCGTAGCGGTGTTGGTACGATATGTGGGGAGTCCCACTGCCTTGCTTGCTGTGCAGCCAGGCTTGCGTTACGTCAAAAGGGGCAAAACTGCCTGGCAGAAAATAAACACCCTTGTGTTCCAGCTCATCCTCAGATATCAGAGGGGCTGGGGGCAGCTAGGCTTAAGTTCTGAGTGATGCCCGATTCAGCGTTAATATTCTGGACCACTGACTCGCCATGCTAGTGTGCCTTCTATCTGGCAGCGCCCCTCGTCTCACACGGCCAGTCTTCACGAGAGCTGGTGGCATTCCCTCAAGAACTCACATGGCCAAACTCAGCTTGCCGGTGCCAACAGCGACTCACACAGCCAGATTGGAATTTTACAGTTTATTGAAGCAACAGATACACAAATTAATTTTGATGGCTTGTGATAGTGACTGTCTGCAAAGCACGTGCAAAAATATAGATGGTACAATGTGGTTACAAATGTGTTAGATTATGAGTGACTCTACAGAGATTTTCTAAATGTCCCAGGGAAGCACTCGGTATGACCAAGTGAGCAAATCCTCCCCAAAGGTGTCCCGATGCGGGGGAAGAGAGACTCAGCCCATCCATGGATCCCAGCAGCCAGAGGTGGTCTGTGGTGGTATCTTCTCTGATGGTGGTGGTATCTTCTCTGACATCTCTCCTCTGTTGGGCCTTTTTATATTATCTGTCGTTACGTTTCAGGTGGAGCTTGAGTGACTCTAGTCATGCATATTTTTATTGTGATTGGTGTAAATTTTCCTTGCTTCGCGTTTAAAGATATAGACTAGAAAAATTCAGAGCACGAGCTCAGTATGGGGTGGTCATACCTCGGAGGCAGGTAGATTTTGGCATGGAGGTGTGTTTTGGTATTATAATGAGATTATAATGAGCATAGTTCACCCGAAGGACAGCATTTATCAAAAAATGACACACTTTGGCCCAGGGTAGCAAATGTGCAGTTTATCAGTACCCGCGGTGTCTCCAGGCTACTTTGTGTGCACAGAGCTTGACCATGGTGTCTCCACTCTGCTCCGTGCTCCATGTGGTTTTCTTTTAGAGTCAGAACATCAAGCTCCCTTAACGTTACCAACCCCTAAGGTTACTGAGGGAACCTTTGTGGGGAGAGCTCCTTACATACCAACCGCACACCATCCTGGAAACTTCCTCGATGTTCTAATGTGTGAACAATTGTCTATAGTTAATTGACAATTATCTCACATCACACGATGTGGGAAAGGTTCAAAACTTTAATTTCCGAGAGTTAGGCACTCCTGCAATGGTTCAGCAGAGTTGATTGCCGTGCGGTTTGAACCAAAATCTAAACAAAATGTTCCTTACTTCCACAGCTTGTTAGCCTAAGGACAGCATTACGCTTCCATGTCTTACACGGAGGGGTGAAGTTAGCTCAGTTCATGTGTATTCAGGAGTTTCTCCCCTGGGGGATGTCCATAAGGTGTCTCTGGATGAGGTGTTGTGCACTCTGTCTCCAACAGAGAAGTTATCCTTGAAGTACCCAAGACTTAGTTACTCGGAAGCTGCTTGGTCAGGGCAACCAACAAACATCTTTCACGTGGATCTTGGGCTAGATCCTTCAGGTTCATATTCTGACTTTGGGCATTAATTTCTTGTTCCTGGGTCAGCTCTTCCTGTTAGCCATGAGATCAGATTCCAAACCTGCATGCAGTCATTAGTTCATCACACAAGGCATCACTCAAGATGGTTGAATTTCATGGGAATTAAGCTCTTTTTAAACTCCACTCTCTACCAAGCCAAATTCCATATTAAACATAACCTTTACATGCATATCAAAGAACTTTCTGCAGCACTTGTTAACTGCTCGAGCTTGTGATTTTACAGACCTGGCAGGTACCGCAAGCAGTCAGGAGCTCTCGTGTTTTGGGAGTCCACTGTGTAACGGTAGCTGTTAGAGAGAAAGTCAGAAAGTGAACATTGCTTTTGAGAGATGATTAAAACTTTTAGCTCCCTTCATAAAAGATTCAGAAGAGTCTAGCAGGGATTTAAATTAAAATATATTTGCAAACATTTTAGTGGTGACCACCTGGGACCTGGCTGACTGCGTCACTGATGCAACGGTCTGTCAGGGGACGTCATCAACCTGGGGCTGCTCTGACGATGAATGGCATCTGCACCTTGTTCTCAACACGATTCCAGTGTGGTTCGGGCAGGCACAGGCTCCCTACTTTGAGACTTGCAGTAATGCAATTTGTAAGAACTAATCTCTTGTGAAATGGAGACAGCAGGTCGGCATTGCTGCCCATTGCTCACTTGTGCTGGCATAGCTGCTGTGCTGCCAAGCTTCCCCGTGCTGTGGTGATATCCTCATCCCCACGAGTGCACGCTGAGAGGTGAGTAAAGAAGGGCAAGCAACACCCAGGACAGTGCAATGTTTGGCACCTCCATGAAGTCCTAAAGCCTATTGTAAAAACTTGTAGAAGGTAGTTCTGAAGAAAAAAAGTATATGTTTAGTACATTTTTCTGAACAGCAAGGATGAGAAATGTGTCAAATGCAGCCTGTTTTGAAATTTACATGAGTCTTCTCATAAGAATAACTAAGTACTTCCCAATCTCCCCAGAACTAAACCTTAACAAAAGCTACAGCAATTAAGAAAAAGTAATTCCTGTTCTATGGATGTGAAACGTGGTAGATTAATTGCAAATTCCCTACAGCAAAGGGCCTAAAAATCATGCATAGTAAGTGTTATTTTCACTAATACCTTTATTACAGCTTGTTATTGAGCCCAGTGTACAACAGAGCTCCCAGGAAAGTAAGATAATGCATGTGCAGATACAGCACACATTTCTGCCTGTCACTTTGCCTGTGTGCTTCAGGAGAGCTGGGAGAAGAGACCCTTCCTACTGAGATATTGCCAACAAAAGCACCAAGGGGTGTCTACTGGCATTTTCTGATATCAGTGCATGTTCAATAGGATCCACTGACATCATTTCAGACTTCCAGGCATTTTTGTTGGTTTCTGTTAAGGCCAAAGTTGTGGAGCCAGAAATGAAGTCAGCATTCCCATCTGACTATAGTTTGCTTCTTGGATAAAGTACATTTCTTTCACTTATTTGTTGGAAAGATAAAACAACTAAGGATCATTTGGGAATTTGTTGTCAAGCTGTTTTTATAGCTATCAGGAGCTTTCTTGATGGTAAGGTATTGATTTGTGTGACATGAAGTGATAGCCTGCTGCAAAGAAACAGCATCATTCTTTCAATGCAAACGCTAATTTAATATTGATCTTTCACTTTTAATATGCAAGGATAATTCTTTTAGTAAAAACACCTTGCACCAGGGCTCCTGTGGCTTTCCCAATTGAATCTGAATTTCTAAGCACTAAAGAAATCTCATTATTGAGAAGTAAAATAGCAGCTCCATCAGCCAAAAGGTCACAGAAGTGTGAAATAGCCTTTGTACTGTATTCAGCAGCAGTTCTTGAATATACGCATTACTCATCCATCAGGCTCATGATGTTTAAATGCCATCTACATCAGTGCTCCTTCCCTGACAGTCATTTTACTTCTTCCCTTTTTGCCTTTAATAAAGCAAAGATTAAATGGTTTACAAGAGCTATTACTTTGAAAGTCACGTTTTCTGCATGTGTCACTTGCAATTACGCAGGGAATACGTCCTGTATTAGAATACTTAACTCAGTGGGTTTGGATGTTTAGGTTTCAGCAAGCCAGGAAATGTTTAAACATGTCTCTGAACTTTGAGGTTTTCTCCATAATACCACACCAGTCATTTTAGCTTTCCTCCATCTCTACCTCCCTTTCAGTACAACACACTTCTTTTTATTTTCGTTGGTTCTGTCATTTATTTCTCTCAATTTCCCTTGATTTGACTTTTGGCTTATCTCACCCATCCCATACTGCAATTAGACCTTTCTTTTTTTCTGCACTCAAACATCCCACAGTCAGTTTTGATCATGAAAATCAGAGGAGTTTAAAGATTATTCTTTGATTTTTTGTTCTCTCAGTCTGATTTGGTTTAGGCTTTTTTTTAAGTATGGATTTGTAGAAGGGATGTAAATGCTATGAAACAAACTTCTTAGGTTTGTTGTGGGCTTTTTTTTTTCCCTTCAAAAAAAAAGACTGTTACATAAGCAGTCTATCATAAGGAGAAATAGAAAATAAATGGATGGGGAATTCCTGAAAACAGTGGAACAAAGGTATTTAGTAAGATGTTACTTCAAAGGAAATCTGGGAAAAAGAGAAGAACCATGGGGATCTGTATAGCTAAGGAGGCATACCTTGAACAATTTATTCTTACGTGCTTGCAGTTCTGTACAAAAAGGATTTCACAACTGAAGTATGCACATGGGAAGACTCACTAGCTAGAGTCTATTCAGAGACTTCTGATGGGGAAGGGGAAGGAGCATGTTCTTGAAATGGGTCATTTTGTGTTCACTATGCAGAAATTTAAAATATTGGGAATATCTGTTGCGTTGGAAGTAGGGCTCATTAAAAGAGATGGCATGAGTAAAACTGAAAGAAATTATGGTAATGATATGGGGTTCACTGACAATAAATGGTGGTGAATGGAGGTAGGAAATTATGATCAAAAATGTAAATATTTTAGAGATGAAGGAGCTGTGTGAAAAGCCTTGACCTTCAGAATGTGGCAGCCTGATATTCCCATTCACACTACCTAAGTGTGAGAGGAAATATAACATGTTATCAATATGGAAAGTCTGTACTGAACCTGTAATAGCACCTGCAGTGCAGAATATGGTTGCACCATTGGGCAGAGTGATACTGCATGGTAAAGCTCTGTAACCAGACAAGTTGCATTTATTATAGGAAGAGAGCCCAAAGGTTGTTCTTTGGCTTGTAGCTCCCCAAATATGTTTGCTTTTATTTTCTTTGTTGGTCTGACCTACCATTTAAGCCATACATGCTTCACCTGGTAAAACCTATCCCTTACAAACGTGTCCACTGTAGTCGCTGATGCCGGTGCCAACCCAGGCATCAGAACAGGCTGTAGCAGCAGCTGCCTCTAACTAGTACACACAGATTGTCCTTCTGTTATGTGGGTCTTGCTCTTTGATGCTATGGAAATATGTTAATATATGCTTTGCAGCTACATCCCAGATGATCATGGTTGTATTTTTAGACAAACAAAATTAAGGTGGCAGGGCATGTGCTCTTGGAGGATGCTGTAGTTCAGCAATTGATAAGAGGAATTAGAGAATGCTTTTTTCTTTCCTTTGAGCATTTATGAGCATAAAAGCTATAGTGATATACATGTAATGGGAGCCTTATTCAGACCCACCAAATTCAGGTTCTGTTTCTCCCAGAGATACCTGAGTGCTTTCCCCCGCTCTCTTTCCCTCCCACCCACGTGAATGCTCATGCACACATACACAGACTCACTTTGTCTCTCTCTTCTGGGCTCCCACAGATCTTTCAAGGCCTGTGCTTATCTGTGGTGGACAGAGCCATCACAGAACTGAAAATAAAATAGTTCAGCCACCTGCAAACCTGTTCAATATCTTGCCTTACAGTTTTTACATTTTGCTGCTCATCGCTGTTCACTGAACCATGGACAAGCGCTTACCCTTTAAAAGGTGTATTTCTGCTAAGGATGCAGACACATTCAGGGGAAAATGTTGAGCTGTTAGTGATTTGTTACAGCATTTTCCCTCTATAAAGGTGTTTTTCCAGCAGGAGATGATAAAGTGACATCCCTGTCTGTCTGCATACTCCTTCCTGAAAGGTCCATGCAGAGACTGTCTTTGTGTTGGGGAAAAGTGTTGGCATGCTTTGAAATCATGAATGAAGTCACAGCAATGTTCCTTCTGGGTCACTGAGGCTGAACTGGGAAACAACATGCAGATGCCTTCTAGGAAGAAGATAAGATGATCTTTGAATCCAGTGTCTCCAAACGGGGTTGAGGAAACAGTTTGGCCTGATACAGCAAAAAAAATCATTTATGCCAGAAGATTTTTTTAGCTCTGGGTAAAATTTGTATTTTGTTCTTTTCTTTTTTTTTTTTGCTTTACTTTTCTTATATATAGTGTCAGGCAAGGCTTTTTGTGATCTCCTATTAGTGGAAAGAAGAACTAGATAATTTCTTGATTTTTTTGAAGTTCTATTCAGTTTCTGTTGTGAATACTCTATGTAGAATTTTACAGCCAAAGTACTTGTCTACTAGATAGAAAAAAAGCTTTGCTTGTGTCCAGTTTTCTTATATTTACATGGTAAAATCACAGTTTTGGTCTTATGGCATGAGGAGGTGATTTTTTAAGTAACAAGAGTAAAGTATCTGGATGATATTAGTCTTTTCCTCTAAAGAGTATAAATGTCTTTTGCCCTTTATAGGAGCTATTTGAGAATATACAAGTCAAAGGCATGCAAAACCTGAGTTGTACAGTTGTTGACATGATGTTCAAATTCCAGCTGACAAACTCAATTTCCTCATTCAGCAGCAATCTCTGACAGGTTTCACAAGCCGGACAGTGACAAAAAGGTAAAAAAAAAGCCTGACAATTCCTCCCGTAATTGCCACCTCCAATCCCAGAGAGCGCAGGAGGAATGAAGCCATAAATAGCAAGGAAGATTTGTCAGGCTGTGCAAGATCAGAGCATTGATTCAGCCTTGATTGGACTCCCTACCGCTGTCCTTTTCGTTATTTATGTCAGGTTAACCTCTCACTTTCAGCAGTGACATCTGTTCCCCATCTACTCATTTCAGGGAACATACTGCAGTTTCCATTTTGTCAGCTGGTTTTCTTTCTTCTGATTACTTTGGAGCAAAGTGGCTGGGGTGGTTTTCATTTAAATAATGCCTAATTCAAACTGAATGTGCTTGCTTTGAGATAGGACATGTGATAAGACATAGTACATTCCACAAAACCTACCAACAAATCTCCAGATGAAATGGAAACTATGGAGAGGTTTACAGAAGGCAAAGATGGAGGAAAGAACAGGCTGAGCACAGAGGTGGAAGCTCCCAGACCTGTGGGCAGGTCTGTTTTGTACAGGGAAAATGTAATTGTCAAATATTCTGTAGTTGCTCATGAAACGGAGCTGAAGGGTCACCAAAAGGACCTCTTACCTCAGGTCTTTTAGCAGATACATACATCCACTTGTCACTAGAACTCGGCTTTTACTCCCCTGTTAGTCTAACAAAGTCTGCCAGCTTTACCTCTGAATGTAGATTCGTTGTTTTCAGTTTGAACAGGGTCCATATTCAAAGGAAATCTTTGTAAGACGGTTGGGTGATTTTTCTTCCCTCCTATGCGTGTTGGTAGCTGTGCTAAGGCACATAAAAGATAATCAAGTGGTTGGTGACAGTCAACATGGCTTCACCAGGGGCAAGTCATGCCTGACTAATTTAGTGGCCTTCTATGACAAAGCTACAGCACTGGTTGACACGGGAAAAGCAACGGATGTCATTTTCCTGGACTTGTGCAAGGTGTTTGACACTGTCCCACATGACATCCTTGTCTCTAAAATGGAGAGACACGGATTTGACAGATGGACCACTCGGTGGATAAAGAACTGGCTGGATGGTCGCACTCAAAGAGTTGTGGTCAATGGCTCAATGTCCACATGGAGACCAGTGACAAGTGGTGTTCCTCAGGGGTCTGTTCTGGGTCCAGTGCTGTTCAGCATCTTTGTCAGCGACACGGACGACGGCATCGAGTGCACCCTCAGCAAGTTTGCCGGTGACACTAAACTGTGTGGTGCCGTGGACTCACGTGAGGGAAGAGATGCCATCCAGAGGGACCTTGACAGGCTTGAGAAATGGGCCAGTGCAAACTGCATGAGCTTCAGCAAGTTTAAGTGCAGGGTCCTTCACCTGGGTCGGGCCAATCCTAGGCACAAATACAAACTGGGCACAGAGTGGGTTGAGAGTAGCCCTGAAGAGAAGGATTTGGGGGTGTTGATAGATGAGAAGCTCAACATGAGCCGGCAGTGCGCTCATGCAGCCCGGAAGGCCAACCGCATCCTGGGATGTATCAGGAGAAGTGTAGCCAGCAGGTCAAGAGAGGTGATTCTGCCCCTTTACTCTGTTCTTGTGAGACCCCACCTCGAATATTGCATCCAGTTCTGGTGTCCCCACCATAAGAGGGACATAGAACTGTTGGAGCATGTTCAGAGGAGGGCCACAAAGATGATCCAGGAGCTGGAGCACCTCTGCTATGAGGACAGGCTGTGGGAGCTGGGATTGTTCAGTCTTGAAAAGGGAAGACTCTGGGAGGACCTTCTAATGCCTTCCAATACCTGAAGGGAACCTACAGGAAGGCTGGGGAGGGACTTTTTACAAGAGCGTCCACTGATAGGACAAGGGGAAATGGGTTTAAGTTGAAGGAGAATAGATTTAGATTAGATCTGTTAGATTAATTAGAAATTCTTCAGTCCGAGGGTGGCAAGACTTTGGAATAAATTGCCCAGAGATGTTGTGGCTGCCCCCTCCCTGGAGGTGTTCAAGGCCAAGTTGGACAGAACCTTGAGCAGCCTGATCTAGTAGAGATCCCTGGCCCATGACAGGGAGGTTGGATTAGATGATCTCTAAGGTCCCTTCCAGCCTAGGCCATTCTATGGGTTCTATGAATTGTGTAATGCTTCGCTTCTGCTTGTACGCGGCATCTCCTGCACAAACCCCTCACATATCTTGAGCAATACTGGCAGGGAAGGAACCTTACCGTGCAGAAAACTGTTCAAAGAAAAAACATTGTATATCTTCTACTAAAGATGTTTCTTAGCTTACCTCTATTCTTATTTACTAAACAAACTGCTCTGCTGGGATGGCATAGTTACATATCCTCGACTCAGATGCCTTCTTTTACCTCTGTCATCTGTGTTCCTTTCTGTGTCACTAAACTGTGCTGACAGAGTAGAGCTTCATGCAGAAGCTGTAAGGTCAATATGAGAGTCAAATTGTGAAAATCAGCGATTATGAATTATGCAGGAGTCTAGCTGATATCAAGTAGTACATTTCTTTAAAAATGCTTGAATCTCCAGGTTTAGTCTTTTATTTTTACACAGGGTTAGGGCTTTCAAGGCAAAAAAAAAAAAAAAGAAGGTAGTATTTTCAATATTTTTTGACATACATGCTTGCAGTGCTGTAAATTTAATTCTGGTGTTGATTCTGGCTAAGGTCACTTTACGCCTTTATCCTGGCATGCCCCAGGGCAAGCATTTCATTGCACTTTGTAAATGATTTATGTAGTCTACCTATTCCAATTCCTATGCGGCATGTCTCGTCTCATGCCAAGTATATTGTTAGTACTTGAAGAACAATAATAATGATTTTACCTTAAAGCAGAAAAGATCCATGTGAGCAAAGTAAGAGAGACTTAATAATCAGGAAAATCTTATCCCTGAACAAATATGAAGCTGCTTCCTTGCCCAGAGAGATCTATAAAAAGCAGGAAAATCCAAAGTAAGTTATTGTATGATCTCCATATAGACACTTTTAGTATTCTTTCCACCTGCCCACTGCCTAGTTCCTTCCCTGGTGGTATTTGACTTTGTATTTTATTCTAGGTTTTCTTCTGTTAGAAACCATGGCTGCTTTGGGAGACTAGCATTACAAATGCGAAGACTAACAAACTCCGTGGAATTTCTCTAACTCTTATCTTGAGATAGGAAGATATTAAAAACAATTGCTGCTATCCCATTATATATGTTGTTAAATCAACAAGGCCACATGACTTAACTCCCAGACTGAAGGCTTTTAAAACAATTCCTACCCTTGTGTATGAAAGCTCATCTTCAAACTATTCGAACTTCAACCGACCTTCACAACGTCATTCACAGAAGAGTTTTAACTCTCAGTCAAAGATAGGGGAACTATATTCCAGAGAAACAATACAGTGAAATTCAAAGAAAACAACCAGAGTCAAAGCTTTGCCCGTGAGCAGCGGTGCTGCTCTCTGTAGTCGTTCATTGGGGTACCTTTGCCAGTAGTTGAATTCAACATGGACAAGGGATTTAGGAATGCTCCACTATCCTCAGGATGCTGTGTTATCCTGAATGTCTTGAATCTTCAGCTTGGTCCCAGATGTTCCCTGGTTTCACTATTTATTTTGCAGTGTTTTTCAAAATTAGGAAAAGCGAGGCACAGAAGTCTTGCAGAGTTTTGATTCCCTCCCCTCTAAATTAAAAATAAATAGATAAATAATTATTCATATGTACAAAAGGATCCTTCCCCTTGTATGTATTTCTAGTTGAAGGACATTCTGAGTTGAATGACTGCGTTAATGACTGCCACTGGATCTACCTGAATAACCTTATTTTATGTTTTTCTATTGTATTGCATAGTGCATTAGCATAATTGAACACATGGTAAGAAAAACATGTTTGAGCATAATTACACCAAAAGACTTCTGTGGAAGCTTCATATAGATGAGAAGCATGTGTGTGTGCATGTGTATACACATGCAGGTGTGTGTGTTTGTGCATGCATGTACATTTAATTTAAAAGAACATAGTAAGAATACAGGCTTATAAAAAATGTTAAAGATAATTTTCTGGATTGTCAGAGCGCAAGTTTTTTTTCCCTAGCTTCTTCAATTTCTAGTCCTCTCAGCTGCTTCTAATGATTTTTCCAATGAAACAGCTGTGTTTATGGGACACTCTCATACCGTGATGTCTGGGTTGCAAAATGTTAAACACATTTACCAGTAGACGGTCTCCCCATGACAAAGTCACGGCACTTCTGTCCCATATAGATCTCCAGTTACCCATTGAAATTAATGGATGATTAAGTATCAACATAGAAACCTGAGATTATTTTACCTAGGTACAACTGGATGAAGCACAGATAAGCTTCAATCAAGAATAAAAAGGTTCTCTGTTTTCATGACATTCTCATGTTCTGATTGCAGGTCTTCAGACTCAGAGCATAAGAAAAATCTTGACTATATTGGCACCAATGAGGGATAAATCAATCTCAAAACTACGGCACCCCATTATGAGCTGTGTTTAGGAATTCCCCACTATCGATCACTACCCCCATTTCTGTATTATCTTAAATGTCTTGAATCTTAAGCTTGGTCCCCAGTCCCCCCTGATTTCAGTATTGGTTTTTCACTGTTTTCCAAAATTAGAGGAAGCAAGTCACACTGGGCTTGCAGAATTTTTATTTCACCCTGCAAAGTTATAAAAAAAATTAAAAACGAATGCTATTAGATCAATGCTAGTACTACTATAATATAAATTAGCTTCAGCCCTGTACAGTACATCAATTAGCAAAGACAAAAAGGGAAGCAATAACTAGGTATGCCATTATTCTGCCAATCTTTACAATCTCTTTTATGTGGAATTCTACTTCAAAGTCCCTTTCTTGTTTGTTACAAGATCACTTACATAAGCCACTAGCAGACATGACTAAAAATAAATATTTTGTTATTCCTTCGTGTCTGTCCTCAGCTACTGAGAGTCTCTTATTCCTGTTGTCCCTGGCAGTTCTTCAGACTTACGCTATACAGCTGTCTTCTCTATGTACAGTTTTAGCTTCTTATTTTTATTCATTTATTGCTTTATTTTATTTTTTTTCTCATCTTGTGCACCTCATTTTTTTTTATCACCTCCATCACCATTTTTAAGGGGTGAATGAGGCTGTTGAGAGTAGGAGTGGATAGGTAGGGGACCAAAAAGTTGGGTTTAAACCACTTCCTTTATTCCTGGTGGTGCTAGTTTTAAATGTAAATTAGGATTACATTAGGGTAACTCAGACCTAGCTGCTCAGTCTACGGAGTTTGTTCTCGCAGCCTGAGAACTTCATGCTGTAAAAACTATCGTGCTGACTACGCTGCCTCCCACATTAGCAAGGGATTGAGATTGTAGTTTCCTACTCCTACGTAGGAAAGTTGATTCTTCTTTCATTTGCACAGGTGCACATAAGGATTAAATCCCCTAATGTATGCACTGTATGCATGTGAACAGTACTTTGTGCACTGATGTTAGAAGAGAATAGGCTCTGGTAATTCTCTTATACGGCCTCATTTTGCTAAAGTGTTAGGTGAATCTGGTATGAAACATAGCGCTGAAATAAAGGCAAAACATGTATTCTACTAAAGCAGATGTTTCGACTGCTGCCAAGAGACAACCTGAGAAAAATCAAACTTAACAAATATAGGTATGCCCATGAAGTATATAGAGATATTCAAGCATCATCTTGTCTTTAAATGTATTACCTTGATATATTTGTCCTCAAATCCTGACATCGAGATACGAACCTAATAGAAAAAACAATCACTAACAGAATGAACTACTGCAAGTACTGCCTGTCCTTGCTTTTGATACTCAACCTTAATCTGGAACCTTTTAAAGTAGTCGGGTTATCTGGAAATACTGCACAGTTTATTGTCTACAAGTGCCTCTTCTGTATGTATGTGTCAGGCATCGTAAAGCACTCCCAAGGATTAGTCATCTCAGAGGTGTGAAATTCAATATTCATTGGTGTACTTGCAGGAGGCCCCCACAAGAGCAGTTGTATCTACTTACAGCAACCTGTCACTTACTGGCACTGGCAACGTTTTGTGACAACAAGCAAGCTTGAGAAAAGGCAGCCCTTTGCAGGAAGAAATTGCAACAGAATTGGTATTGTGAACAATACTGCAGGTCTGTGACACGTTAAATCATTCAACTTCTATGGATGAAAAAAATGAAACGTGGAAGTCTTTCTTTTGGGAATTAGCACTGGTTACAGTTTCCAACTGCATGGCCAGCCTCCGCCTGCCAGTTGCAGAATCGTATCTTTAACTAGTGCTGTGTTTAAAAGCTCTGAACTGAATGCTAATGACAGTGACTTGAATTAACAGGCAGAACAACCAAGGTGAACTTTGATAGTTCTTCCTAATGCATTTTTAAAGCTGGGTTCAGGAAGAGTGTCTACACAACAAACAAAGGCCATGATGTCAAGAAAAACATACCCAAACTCGTCATTTTTTTTTTGTGTAGCCTAGTATTCCGAGTGTAGGTCCCATTGGGTTAGGTGCTTTAGAGGAAGAAAGAGATTGTCTGCTCTGAAAAAGACAGTGAAGCTAAAGAGGAGAGAAATAGAAGAGAGGGAGAAAGAAAAAAGATCTCATGATTAATCCAGGGGAGTCAGTAACAGAACCACAGCATAATTTCAATCTTAATTTCCAAACCAGGGTTTCAAATTACCAAAAAGCCTTAGCTCTTAAACAGTATTAGACGCATTTTTTGAGTCGAGACTCTCACTTCCTTCCATTATACCCTCAAATGATTCCAGATAAAGGCTTTCAAATAAGTTTGAAATACATGAGAAAATTTCCCAAGGGGGTGGCAGGGAGGTTGCGGTGTTAATTCAGGTAATGGCTGAAAGGCAATCTAAAAGGAGTTTTATTTCTTGCCTTGCTCGCAAAATATTACTTTAGCCTAGGAACTCTGAGGAGTTTGGTGACTGTATTAACTTTGCAGGTATATACTTTTCAGCATTGCTGTTGTCTTTGAGACAACATATATTAATAGAATAGACAAAGTTGAAAGTAAATGAAAATATCTGGTGTTGTAAAGGCCTTGAGATTTAACAGATCTACATGAAAAAGAGGTGGGAGTTCCCCTTTATGTTAATTCAGCAACGAGTGATTTATATTTCCTTTTGAACTGATGATTTCCATCTCTGTTCCAAAGTGCGTGAAGCTCTGGGACTCAGAAGTCCTTTTCCTTGGCCTGCCAGTTATATGTGCTGTGACCTTGGTCAAATAGTTTCATTTTGCTTTAAACATTTTTTTTTTAATTATTTGGCTTTGAAGGACAAAGGCACTATACGAAAGCAAGGTATTACTACTGCTAGCTAGTTCCACTTCACTAGATCAGATTTAACAAAGAGGAGGAATGTTAGAAAGAAATTCAGCAGGTTTGTCTTCTCTGTGTCTGCTAAGAGTCAAAATTCCTTCTGTACTGTCCAGTGTAACTCAACAACAAATCTAGGATGCACTTAAATATGAGTAGCAGCTAAACCACCAAATTGCAGTTGTTTATTGTGAGGTAACAGATTTCCTAACAAAAGAGAAAAATGATCAGTGTAAACTTTGGAAGTATACTAGAAGAAAACTGGGAAAATTATATACCCTCTCCAGCAACAGATATGGCAATTTAATTAGTGTTTCTCAAAAAATGGCTTCAAATGTTGACGCAATTTCCCAGGAACATCAGCTATTTACATTCCAGATCATTTCCATCTACTCTGATTCCATCTAGATCAATTGTGTAAGCTCGTAAAAATACAAATATTGGATTTTAGCCTAATGCTAGAGAAGCATCTGGGTCATTAACTGTAATTCAGGCCTTGCAGGCTATTTGATGACTCTCCTGAATAAAAGCAAAAGCATTTCTCCATCTCAAAAAGAAATGCTCTATTTTTTTTTTTGTACATGTTTGGGAGGTGTGAGGTAGTTTTTTGATGCTAATATGTATACAGAAGACAGAAACCAAAGAAATTTGCCCATAGAAATTTGGCCTTTCCTTGCTCAGTACACTTTTTGAAGAAGAAATTGGCAATGGAGGTCAGAAACAGTAAAGTCGTTATTTATTAGTTCTTGTGCAGTAAACCTTAGGAGCCTGGATCAGGACCATGTACACAATTGTGTGCTTGAGATTTGCTGTGTACCCCCCTAAGCCTGCTGGGAAGAATATGCTTGGGTTTGGTTTTTATTTTCCTCAAGTAACTTTCTTAAGGGTCTGCCAGTCAGGTTGCCCAGTACTTTAGGAAATTTGGTAGGTGTATCTAAAATCTCTTCTGGTAATAGTCCCAGAGATTACTTCTAAGGAGGAGTGACTGCGTATTTTATGATTTTTTTTTTTTTTTTCCAGGGAACGTTAGGAAATAAGAGCTGTCTTGTAGCTCAGGAAGCTGTGTTTGTCATTTTTATTTCCTGGGCAATCTCAGTTCTTCAGCTGTCTGTTGAAATATCGTCAGCCCATGCGCCTAAGCCACCCTTCTGTTTTTAACAGGATTATGCTTCCAAGGCATGAATAACTTACAAAAATGACAAAAGTGTTTCAAAATTATTTAAAAGAAGGGTGTAATAAAACTGTCTCACATTCCAAAAATATCTTCCCCCTGCCTCTGGGAAGGAAGCTGTCAACAGCATCTCTCTGTCAACCACACTCTCCACACAGATGGAGTACCTCGGGGTCTTTTGCTGTTGACGTTTTATCACGGTGCCTGATCTATCACAACAGGTTTTCTGATGGCCTGCAGGAGGCTGGCAATGGACGCCCTGTGAGCAAGGTGTGGGTCTGAGACTCTGCCCTGCCACCAGCTTAGCCCCACACTCGTGGTGTATGCATTTGTCAGAGCTTTAACCTTCTTTTCTCTTGAACGGACTGAGGGAAATTATGTGCTACTGCTGAATGGGTTGGGGAGATATGGCAACTACTTTTTTTTTCTGTTTCTTCTGTCTTTCTCAGCCTCTCTAGATATGCAGAATGAGAACAGAGTGAATGGAACAAAGGGACACAGCAGGTCTAGGTCCTCAGGTCTTCAACACTTCCTAACATGCACGGGAGAAATTTCTCCCAGAAAGCAATGCAGCCACTAGCTCAGAGGCTGCCGTGAAACCATGAATCTGTGGCAGAAGCTTTGATGGTACATTCACGCTTTGCACTGTCAGAAATTAATACTATACTCCAAATGATGATTGTGCACCACACACTGAGGGAATGAAGTGATGAGTAGGATGACAGACATGAAGTATCTATTTCCTGGTTATTTTTAAATTATATATAAGAGAAAAACCAAGCCGATGTAGGTGTAATGTTTTACCTTTTTTAGAAACTAATGATCTATCAACCAGGTAGGTCTGCACTTGAGTAACGTTGTCTTTATAGCTTAATTTCTTTGTTGATGTTTATATTATTTGTAATGGCACTCATACATCCTTGAAAAATTATTTGGGCCAGCTAATAATTTGTTTTGGTTGAACCATTTTCCCAATTAAAAAAGTCTTAACAGAAGTGATCTGAAGCAGAGGCTTCGCTCACAGTTTTGTTTTAAGTGTTGTGGTGCTATAAATACTGTTTTATGCTTCATTAACAGACAATTAATAATGCATGGTAGACATGGTGTCTCCTGTTGGAATTGTTTACTTTCATTTAGTTTGTCAGCTGCTGTGAAAGTGTAAAGGATTGGGACTCCTCCAAATTCTGGTGCTGGAACCTTTAAAAAACCTAGGTCTCCAGTTTCATGGTGCATGGAAACATCATCCTCTATAGTTTCTCTTTCAATACATTTCTTTGCTCTTTTCAAGAACAAAACCAGATTTTTCATCTCTCAACTGAATGCCTTCACTCAGTCATTTAAAATCAAAGGGCAGAACTATCTGCCAGTGTGTGTCCCAGGCAACAGTATTAATTTCAGGGATTCTAAGCACTGTAAAGAATAGCCTTACAGCTGAACATGAAGCAAAAAATAAAAAACATACCAGAAAAAAATAAGAAGAATACAGCTATTTGTGTGGCAAGAGACAATATGAGAGGAAATTAGTAGCTACTCCTGACTTTATGCACCAGCATAAGGTACAGATTAAGGAAGATAAACATTTGTGCTTACATTTAAAATGCCTGAGGATTTCAGACATTGTGGTCATAAGTGAACTGTTAGTGTCAAGAGAGAGAATTACATGGTGATCGATAGATAGTAACTAGGTTATGTACACAAAACCATGGGATACCAGGGAAAGAATGATTGTATGTCTCCCTATTAATGATAGAAAAACCCCACAAAGTCCCACAACTATTTCATTCTTCCGTGTCAGTGTGGGAATGAAACTGGTTGCAGCAGAACCAGAACGTGCTCTTTTCATTAAACCCATGCCCATCTAATTTCAGTGAGAATAAAGCTGTTTGTGTTACCAGAAGGGTACAAAATGAGAAGTCAAGAAGAAATATTGTAGTAGCTCACTCATTCTCTCCCCTCTTCTTTAAATTCTAAAATTGCATATCTATGGTGCACTTAAAGAGAATATAGATAGGTACATATTTTGTATATTTGTAAAAAGAAGCTGAAATAGAAGAAACCACTGTGTGGGAGAGCTTGTTCTGGAGTGAGACCACATCTAAAATGTTTTTGATACAGGTGGGGCTTACAGTCTAATATTAGGGTGACCCTTTCCATTAAAAAAAGAATAAAAATTCCAGTTGCTTAAAAACTTGCAACATTTTGACTATTTGCACCAGGATTGTCAGCCTGGACAAAATCTATGTGCAGGAGAAGGAAAGAATGAGAACTTAGAACTTTTCAACCAAAACTATTGATCTCTTTCTGAGAAAAACGTTGTGTCAGTCAAGGAATTGAGAGATGCCTTCCAGTTCTTCTAGATTTTGAACTAAGCATGTACAATTTGTCTGTGACAGACGGTTACAAGTAATGATGCAGATGTGACTTTTCTTTGTGCAAGCACTGTCCAAGTCAGCCAAATAATAAATCCTTAAACAACCGTACTTTGTGAATGCTTGATAAGAGACTTTGTTGATTTTAGGAGCTCTACTTCTAAAAAGCAAACATTTCTGGCTCCTGCAAGCGTGTTCAAGACCTGGGTGAACTGTGCTCCACATGCACCATCCTCACAGACCGACTGCAAGGTACCAGCATCAGGTACGCAGTCAGATGACTCCAAACCAAGGAGAAGCCAAACACAAAAGCAGGAACCCTGGCACCCGCTATGCGCTCATGAGGTATGGGCACCGAGCACAAAATTCTGCGTTAAACTCTTGCAAAGCTGTCTTGCTAGCATCCATTGTTTGTGTGATTACACTTACTGAGCAGTATCACTTGGGAAGGTGTTGATCATTTGTAAGAACCAGATAAACATGGGTAGAATCTGCACTTCTCATCTACCTGTGAGCAGACAGATGACTGAATAGAGACAGTCAGTAGTTGTCCAGCTGACAGAAGTGAATAAACTTGCACTGACACTTATGGACAGAGAGCCAAGATTTTTCTTAAAAAAATCCAAAAACCATCAAACTACCTGTAACCTTTAGAGTAGAGCAGTGCTCATGTGGGGAATCAAACTGCTTGAGCTGGTTGGCGGGTCACTGTCTAGGCAGCAACAGGGGTCTCAGGTGCAGATGTCCCCACAGCAGATCTTCAGCTGGGCTTGTTGAGACCCTGGAACCATGTAGAACTTACACCTAGCCATTCCACTGTCCTCTGTGACCACCTCAGCACATGCATGGCCTATGGCTACCCACCTTCTTAAAAAACCTACAACACATGTCTGAACCGCCTCACGCAGGTACCAAATCCCACCCCACAGGGCCATTTCTGCATCTTTTCTCCCAGCTATGTGCAAGTATTTTATCTGTGTACGTTGTGGTGAGCATTGCAGCAGGAACCACCTGGTGGGTTGACACTGAGACAGGACAAATCCTCCACCCAGCACAGGGGCTAGCACAAAGGCATGCAGGCAGTACTGATGGCTGCAGGGACCACACATAGAATCCTGCAGAACTACTCCAACATCTCACCTAGAGAGATAAAATGTTTCAGTGCATTTTGGTGTCAGGGCCCTGTGGGCTTTAAAAGGTCTTAGTGGCATTAGTAGCCCTGACTAGCTTCACCTGGACCCTCTGCCCACACCCATGGGGCCAGAAGCTCTATTTAAGCTCTGCCCTGGGCTCTCTGTCCTAGCCTGAGAGTTGTTGTAGGTGTGCTTATTTCCAGTGTTGTCCTCCTGGATGGATCCTGTGCCTTTTCCTGCGAGTGCTATGTTCCCCTAGATGGACCTCATTTACACTTGTCACTAATCTTGTTTCTGGACTTGTCCTTTGCTCTTGGTTGGACTCCCTGGACCTGGTTTATACCCTTGCAGTTTTTGGGGTTGTTGGATGACCCCCTTATAAGCACCAAGCTCTGGCTTTTGTCCTCAGACTCTCTAGGACTGTGCCCATCAGTGAGGGCTTAGCCTGTCCTGAGACTGCTTTTGGCTCCTGGCTTGCCTTCACTTGGGGAGCAGCTCACTGGTTCAATGTCCTGATGCCTGCAAAGGTAAGCCTAAACATGTGACTGCTAGCCTTAAGCTATGTGTTAGTAATGCAAAGTCCTACAGATGTTTCATGGGTTTAGTGCTTCAGTAGTTGTCTCGTAACTTAGAGTGGCTGATAAGTGTTTGTGAGGCTTCATATGGTAAAGAGAGATGTGTGTGTCATGGAGTTTGTTGTCAATTCTCTGTATCAGTGCAACTGTTTGTGACAATACAAAAATAAAGATATGAAGAGTAAACTGTATAGTCAAACTTCTTAATTAGAAAGGGACAAATTTCTCATATTCTTGTGCTACTGACTCCAGGAAGCAGCACAGGATGCAAATTTACGTGAGGGCTTTGATCTGGGCTAGTACGTGGCATGTCTGTGTGCCTGGCTGACTTTCTCTACCCCTGAAACTTGGCTATAGGTGCAGGAGAGAAAGCTGTGAGCTGTGTGCTGAGGAACACAGGTGGCACCTGGGACAGAAGCTGTGGTTTGAGGCAGTAAACACACTGGAGAGCCAGCAAGAAGTGAGACTGTTATGGGAAGAGGCAGGCACAAGATCAAAGCTAGGGAGGAGGCTGCTGGAATTTACTGAATGTGAATCCTGAAATGAGGCACTACTGTGCACGTAGGAAGTGGTCCAGGCCAGTCTGAAAAGGGCAATGGAGAAAACTAGCATGGGAAGTCAAAACTAAGACTAGGAAAGAAGGAAGCTTTGAAATTGTAGAAGCAGAACAAGTGTGTTCACAGGAGGAGGGAGGAGAGGTTTAGGAGGTTAGCAGGCATAACAGGTAAGATGTGAAGTCAGATAGGACTGGGATTTGGATTTTTATTGTAGGAGTTCATGCAAGCTCTATTTTTTTTTTTTGAGGTGGCTTGCACTGAAAGAGTACTGTCTGAGGTTGAACTTCTAAATTTATCTGTTCCTCAGCTATCTATATGAAGCCTGTGGTTAAAATTACTTTTGTGAGAGTTTTGTGAAGACAAATTAATATCTGTTGAATCCTTGGAAGAGTTCATCAGGAAATCATTCAGTCATCCAAATCTGGTACAATAAATAATTCCTACCCTGTTAATGTGGGGGAAATCCGTATGGCTGCTCACCTTTTAGGCACTATGCTCAGTCTTGGGGATCCCCTGGAAGAAATAGTACCTACTGTGTTACAAATAACTGGGCACAAAGGAACTACATTAAATTTATGTATCTAGCTCTTGTTCTGGAGCTTTCCTTAATCTGACCGCTTCTTCAAAGTAGCCAATTCAAAAGAATATGAGCCTGAATGAAGCTCCTAGATTCTGAATGTCCCAAAATTTATGACCAAGTACAAATCCCCCTTCAGCTGCTCCTTTTGATATGCGTTCCCCCACCTGCTACTTCATGAAAATTGAAGCTCGAAGTATTCAGGTGGCACACTAATCCAGTTGATATCTGGCCCAGTTTTCTAGTTCACTGAACCTGCTGCAGATTAGTGTAAAAATTAAGACTTTAACATTCAGTGGCTCAGAGTATCCACATGTTACAGCACACCACTCTTCCCTGCTGCTTCCTAGTGGAAGTAGCTGTGCCAGGGAGGCACTCAAGCTTCTTCATGGAATCTTTACCCCATAGCAAAGGGGGGAACTTATTGCAATAGGCCTTTGCATCTTCTAGTCCTGTGATTGCTTTCTGGAGCAATTCATTTGCTGAAGATGAGCTACGTATTGCCAATCTGTTGCAAATACATGGTTGAGATCTGGGGTAAAAGTCAAGGGCTAATTTCTGGGCGTGACTTCCATCTTCTCAGGTTGTAAACCTTACTAGAATTAGGATTTGTCCCTTTAAGAATTATAGGAAGTGGGTTGGGAGAAACATCAAAGTCTGTTTCCTCGCTTTTTCTATCTGAACTACCAAGGAGACCTGGGAGCAAGGAGGGCATATGGCTTCTTGATACGGTCTTCAGTTTATACATTTGATACATCTACCATACTCTTAGACATCGTAAGCAGCATAGTAAGATGTTTTTCATCTGGGAAGGTACTCAGAGTTGAGTGGATTTCACAGCTGAAACAATATATGCTATGCTTCCACAAGCAGAGCATTTAAAGGCAACAAAATGTCAGTTGCAGAAGTCTGGGCACTGTAACGTAATGTAAACATTTAGCTGGAAATCTTAAGAACAGTGTTGGATTTGCTGGCCTCTATTAATTTCTTCTCCCTGTTATATTTATTGTTCTTTACTTGCAACAGCTGTGTACATGTGAATGGTCCATCAGGCACCTTAGTTATTTTCAGCTGTATGTAGTTCAAGTTCCATAAAAGCAAACCTAGGGAAAATGCCTGGCAAACTCATTTGCATCTGTTGCTTTTAAATTGCAGTTCTTCACCCTATACATAGTAATTTACCATCATCATGGAATGGCTTGAGTTGGAAGGGACCGCCCTGCCATGAGCAAGGACATTTCCCACTAGACCAGATTTCTCAAAGCTCTGTTCAGCCTGGCCTTGAATGAAGCATCCACAGCTTCTCTGGGCAGCCTCCCCTAATGTCTTACCACCCTCACAGCAAAGAATTCCTTCTTAATATCTAATATAAATATGTCTTCTTTCATTTTGAAACTGCTACCTCTTGTCTGTGTTAAGATATTCCATTTTGCTTAAGTTTTACTAAGCATGTAGCCTGTGTGGTATTCCAGAGAGCTTTTTTCAAAGCAATGGGTTGGCAACTGCCTGTGCAGTATCTTCTCAGCTGTACCTGTTATGTGGCTTCGGGGTTTTTTCTGAAAGTGGGAGTTCCTAAGAACAGATTTGTTCATGATGGAGAGCTATTTTTTAAGACTAAAGTCTTAAAAAAATTAAGAGCAGTAAGATACACTCTGAGTATTCATTTAACTGAGATAGTTAAAAATCTGAAAGCTGATTATCTTATCCTCTGAGGACCAGTACTTTGTTGCTTTAGGGTAACATAGGGGAACCATGCTCTGGTATTTTAATTTTCTTTTGTATGACTTACTTTTAGATACTGAGTAGGTGTACAAGCCCTTAAACTCGGAGTGGGAAGGAGAAAGATGAACTTTAAAGGACATGCAAGATATGAACTTGATTGCAGTTATAACCTCTGAGTGAAGTTACACCTCTGGTCCTGAGAAGACCTCCTCACCAGCATATTTGATGGAAAGGACTGGGTTGGGACAGCTGATGTTGAACATGTGGCTCTGCAGTGTCACACTTGCCATGTAGGCTGGGATATAAGCAAGAAAACATGTAAACACATTTTTATGAGAAAGCAAGGGGCTGGTAAATTAAAGCTTTCAGGATAAGGACCTCAAACCTGTACAATTTCTTTCTGGCAGTGGTACCAATACATAGGTGGCTGCTGCTATGATATGGGTGGTAAATGAACCTTTGATCAGTAAGGCATTTTAGAAACCTCTGTTCTCACTCTTGAATAGAGGAGTCTCTTTGTGTCTCCCACTAACATATGATGTACTGGGTGGCTCACGGAGCACAGGAGGGATCTTTGGGTCTAATCTGGGTGCTACAAAGCATCTCGCTGGAGTCAGGGTTAAAGGTATGGGCACTCTGGTGATTTAGCAAGAAGCAGTGAGCTACCTCCTTTGGTGTGTTTTTTTGCTTCAAGTTTTTTCTTGGACTGTTTGCTGGTTTAGTAAGCCTGTATTTCAGCAGCTTAAATTTCAGTGAGGTCAAATTCTGTTGACTTCATATTAAAGCAACTGCTGCTGGGGAGTATGAATTAAACCAAAATGTAAAAAGCAGGAGTGTTAATGTGACTCCTGGCTAGATGGAAAGTGATCTTAATGTCTAGGTCCATTTACTCCAGCTAGTGGTACACAGCATGTCATAAACTTCCAAAATACTGTTTAACCAATAGCTTTACAATGCATATTCAAACTGGAGAAACCACAGAAACTGACTAATAATTTTTTGTAGAAAATATGCAATTTCAAAGTTGTTCATCCACGCTACTGTAGCTGAAAATTAGTTAAGACTCCTTGAAGTATGGTATCCAAGGTAGGTTTATTATGGGAAGTGAAAAAAATGTTTTTAACTTATCTTTGTGGTAATCCAAATATTTTTCTGAACTTACTGTGTTGTGATTAGAGTCTAAAGAATTTTCTTGTGTGATCATGACTGTTGTATCCAGATACCCTTTTGAGAAAGCAGGAACCTAAACAAAGCTGAATCAGTGCATTTTGAAAGTTCTTATTTCAGTGTTTTGAAATCATTCAGTTAACAAATCACAGAAATTTCTTGTGTTTCCTGAGTTTTATTCCCATCTGGAATTCTAGGTGTTTCTGAGGTTCCACCAAATCTGTAGAGGGAGTCAATGTGGATTTACTTCTGATGTACCACAGATGGGTCCTGTGAATGTGAGGGTGAACTCTTGACTTGAAGTCGGAGTGGATCTGGCCTGGATCAGGCTAGAATTTAACTTCTAAGTTAACTTGAAGTGAAAGAGGATATTTGAGGACTATCCTCTTGTAAAATACTGGGATTCTGAGCTGTCTAGTTGTATTGCTAGACTTGACTATCATAGTTAACAGCCTGATTTCTCAAAAATTGGAGGGTGTTCAGTGACTGCTCTTGACGAAGCTGGTATCAGCAATAATATTTTGACACTTGTGTGCTTGGTTTTCTGGATCAGTTCCTTGACCCTGTTCACAATGTCATTGCTCAAGCTAAGGCAGGTGCTGTGTCGTGCCAAGGGATCCAAGTAAGCTGCAAGAAGCGGGAATAACTTCTGTAAGCATTGTCACTGAAAGCTCTTTCTTGAACTAAAAACAGCCTTCAGCTTCACATGGATCTAGAGAACTGTCTGGGACTTGGATCTCCATCTCATGTGGGATAATTACCAGCTCTTGCCAACAATCGAATTTTCTTCGTTTTCTCAATTTTAAACTATAGGACACAAGACTCAAAGTAACTTATAAATAGCATTTAATTCCTATGCAATTTTCAAGATGTCTATGCTATCCAACTTATCATGGATCTCATGCATTTGAATAATAATGCTTCATCATTACATTACTAGATTCACAGGATTTGCTTTAAGAGGACAAAAATGAATTTCTGCTTAATCCTATTTCTCCTCACTCTTGGCCTATTGATAATATCAGGTGTACCACTTTAAGATTAATTGCTGTTCTCCTGTTCTTAAAAAAAAAAAATCTGCCCCCTCTGCAAGCATGTTTGCTGAACTGCTGTAGTTTACAGCTGGAATGTGGCTAAATTTGCCATGACTTCATTTTCCCCATAGCTTGGTAACTTCTGACACTATAGCAGCTATTTCACGAGATGATGAGGTCTCTCAGAAGCAGGGGGAGCAAATTAATGGGAGTCAAATGGAATGGACAGTGGTGAAGTAATCCCCATTTGAGAGCCCTCTGATGCAAAGATCAGAGCTACCGCATTTCCTCAACTGAATCCTCTCTTAGAAGATGTGGGATGTTGTCTTGCTGTTCCCTGATGGATTGTAATGAGGTATCTGATTCTGCGTGAGGCTGCAGTCAGATTATCGCGCTCTGAGGGAAACAGGGATGGGTGTTCATGATCAGTAAGGGAAAGCTCCGCAGGGAGGAGACACCTGTATGTGTCTCAATCACACTGCTAACACAAAGGACATGAGACAGGCTAGAGTGGTGTGAGTAGCAGTAGCTGTAGATTTTACTATCAACAAGCTTCTGTCTAAAGATAACTGTCCCAAAGTAGGAAGAAAATCAGCTTATGCAATGTTTCATTTACCTCATTCATAGCACGGTTTGGAACACTTAAATACTGCAACTATGCCCAGGCCAAAATTGAGGCCTAGGTGCACTCGCTCTTTGGCTGCCTGTACTGAGACAGAAGATGGCCGTGTCTTCTCAGACAGCCCCGGTGTGCCATAATGTTTCTGCAAGTGTTATCTTAGTGCAGGCATCTCGAAAAACACTCCTCACCCTGGCAACATGGTCATCTGCATGTTGGTGTTTAATCATCATCAGAATGTCTAACAAAAAAATAGTCATTCTCTGTCCAGTTCAATAATCAGTAATGGGCTCTTTGTTTCAAGTTCTTTATTCTCGTGGTGAAGAAATGAGCAACATGCTCTTCTCTGGATTCCTTTCCTGAGCAGAACACCTCACTCTTGCTATAGATCACTATTCCTTTGGGGCTATTTTAGATTATACTTTAATTTTAATTCTACTTGTCTGTTTGCTTCTGCTTTTATCTTGTATGTGCTGTTAAGCTGCTTAGTTTTGTGCCACTTCTGACATTTTGGGGTTTTTACATTAACTTTGTTTACTGCCATTCCCCACTCACTGCTACATGTAAAAGCTACATGTATCTGCTGTTACTAAATCACTGGGCATTTTGTGGCCAAAAGTAGTGTCCATGGCCTTAATTTGTCTGCACTAGCAGATTTTGTATTTACTTACACTTAGTCCCTATTTTATTTATATCCCTGTACCATGCTCAGCAAAGTGCCTTGCAGAAGCACATTAGGTGATAATGGCTGCCATCTGTCACTTAGAGATTTTTCTTCCTGCAGAATTCTATTCTGTTTCTAAAAATTATCCACATGTCAGTAGTCTCATAAATTGTGTAAATTGTCATTTTTTTTCTTTTTGACTAATTGAAACCTAATCCTGGGTACTCCGACTTCAGATATAGAAGAACTATAAACGTGTTGTGCTTTCAATTATTTGTAATACTGTGCATGTTTTAGTATTTATGTTCATGGAAATAAGCAGGTGATACATGCTGAAGGTTCAAATTAATTTTTTTCTGAACCTTGACCACCTGCTCACACTCCCTTTGAGAGTTGTATCTCAAGACTATTTGCAGCACTTAAAACCCGTGAACTGTTTTAAAGCAGCTGCCATATTTGTCTGGTTAAAAAAAGCAGCTTCTGAAGTAATACTCCTTCTCTCCATATGTCTTTCCTATGATGCCTGAATATTGTGCTCAATTTTCATGTATTTCCTGGGAATCCTCTAAAGCAAAAATGGAAACAGCCTATTGAGAAGAAATAGTGTCCTCAGCTGTATTAAGATAAACAAATACAGACTATATGAACACACCTGTGTGCTCATCCTGAACAACCTTATGTATGTATCTGGCCCACATTCAGAAGCATCCTTGAAACCAAGTGATACTACTTCCTTGCAGATGTATTTGCAAAACTGCCGCTGTAGGTAAGGGATCCTTCTTGCTGAGTTTATTTTCATGCATAAAGGTTTTTGTTAGGTGTATTCTACAGAATCATGTAGGCCTGAACTGTCATAGGTAGAGACTTCTTTTTCAGCTTTGTATGCTTACATACATATGCTATGGTAAGATCTTAAGGGATAAACAGCACTTAGACACACTACTTGTCTACCTTTGTCACTCAGGAGCTGTTCACCAAACTGTTTTTTTCTGTCTTGCACATATGGATCAACACAAGCTATATGGCATCTTAACACTTGTTATATTGTTATATCATGCTAGAGGCTTATTAAGAAGTGGCTGCCCTTTGGGTCAGAAGTGCAAACAAGCATATGAACCCCTAAGGCTTTACTTCAAATAGTTGCCCTTTCCCTTTCTACAGAAAAACTTTAAGTGTATCAAGCGACTTGTTCTGACTCAGATTAATTTGCTATAAGCAATTCTCCTGCATCTGTGGCCTTTCTTTCTGAAAAGAAAAAGTACTGAATAACCTTGCACTCTGAACTAGGTTCCAGGTACGGAAGCGACTGAAGGCATTTGCATTTTGCTTCATGTCAGTGCTGTGCTTCAGGCCAGCCTATTTAATTTCCTTCTTCAGGGTTACAGAAGGAGGATTTGTGGACAGATATTGCAATACTAAGGTTTTGGGTAGAAAGGTCTTGTGATATAACCTTTCTGGTATCTGCTGATTGTCTATCTGTATCCTTTTAGCTTGCACTTGGGTTTACCTCCCCCTCTTATTGAGGGGCTGCTTTGTTTGCTATTGCAGGCTCTGAATTATCTTGAAAGGAATGCAGTTCCTACTCCTACCTCGGACATTAGAGAAACCTGAAAAATCAGAATTTCTTTCCTCCAAAGCTTGCTGAATGGGGTAAAAATGGAAAAGAGGATGGGTAAGTATCTCTGAATGCAGCAGCTAAAAGCCTCAATGCTCAGCAGTGCTAGAAGAAGGAAATGCAAAAAAAATTTTTTTGCATGTGCTGTACTCATGCTTACCTTCCCCTTCCCGTGCTACAAGTAAAAATTCTAAGAATGGCACAAGTTGCAAAGGGACTTGCAGGGGAGTGAAAGCTGAAAGTCTCTTGCCTTTCTGGTTTTGGCAGGCCTAATCCAGAGGATCCCTGCTGTGTATGAATAGTGTATCATCCTACTCAAATTATCTCCTGATTGCCACCCTTCTCCCCCCAAGAAAACCTGTGAGAACAAAGAATACCTGTCTTACCACAGCACTAAATGGTCCAGTTCAATGTCTGCTTTATGCTTATTTTACCAATTAGTTCTCTGAGCTAGTAAAGAAACTTGAAAGCTGAGAAGACCTCATTGTTTCATGGTCCTGCAGTGAAAAAGAATCCCTTGAATCTTTACAATTCAAGGTCCTTTCCAGACAAGTACTCAATCTCCGAACAGTAACTGAAAGCAAGATTGACTAACTGTAATTATTATCAGCAGTGGAAAGCAGAGGATGTCTATACTGCTTTATACCCTGTGAATACTGGTATTGAAAAAACAAAACAACACCCTTTCCCATCAATCCCTTAAATGAGAGGGAGGAGAAAAAATGTCTGACTCAACTAAATATTTAATAAGTAATTAATGTTTTATATTTGGTTTCATAGTAAATGCATAATATCTATTGCCAAGAAGGTCTGACAAAGGAAATGTTGATAAATGTGATGTGTACAACAACCAAAGAGAATTTCTGAAGCAGACATGCGGGTGGCTGGTGAGAAAGCACAAGAGATTGTAGCTATTTGTAGTCTCTTGTTTTCTGGACCAGTGGTAAGGAAGAACTTCTATTTGAAAGTTTGATCTTTGGCTTATTATGTGTTTGAGTCTCTAAATAAATAATATCTTCCCCTGTCAAAGTGTCTTCAGGTCAGAAACTTGGACATGCAGTAGCAGGAGTGCAAACTAACTATAGGATTAAGCTATTGGCATTGGTGCCAATGTAGAGATTTCACATTGACTTTTTTCTATATAGGGTAAGGTAAGGCTGTCTGAAGCTAACAGCCTATGCTGCTACAAAACTATGGCTTGGAGGGATTTTGGCTCCTCTAGAGATTGAACTAAGCCTGTCTCAACATATCAAGAGAAGAATAACTTGTGTACCTCTTGGGCAAGAGACTTTGTCCCATGATCCTTGAAACCTGCTAGGTGAGTAATGTCCATCATGGATGCTGCCATCTTGATAGATGATTACCTGAAAGAGTAGATAAAACTGGGTTTTTTTTAAGTGGGGAATGGTGTGGTGTTTTTCAAGAGATCATATGAAAAATACTCAGTTATGACCAGAACTACAGCTGGATATATAATTATAGCTTTGGCATTTTGTTATTCTGTGAGCTTAATCTGCTTTTTTAGAAATTCTCTTGATATAGAAAGATATAAGTTACATTTCAAGCTTAAATATTTTCAGTTTTGAGAAGCTATCTTTATGGTGATTAGATGACGCTCCAAGACATCTGTGCCATCTACTGTAGTGAAGCCCATGAAAGTTTGGTAAGCCTGGGGAGTTTTCTTTATGAAGGAGGATGTAGGGTTTAATTTATCTAGAACGATTCAGAGCGTTTTAGACCAGCAATGGCAGGGTCTTGGCTCTGCTTAAGTCGGGAGAAATGATGAATTCTTTGATTTAAAGGAAAGAGTGGGATGTAGATATTCTAGTGGCTTACGTAGAGCTTTTGTGAAAATTGAGAATGTGTAAGAATTACTGTTGCAATTTTGAAAATCATAAAAATGTGAAGGACATTCTTCTCAAACTTGCTTAGTTTAGAAGTGTTTTAAAAATGATCTCCCATGAAAGGCAAAGCTGCTTTGTGCCCTGAGAATTAGGGGACTGCAGTTCTGATAGTGAGTAATTGACACTGTAAACTTGAAACAGCTTCCACAAATAGGTATGATTGTTTAGGGAAGAGCCTGATCCACATCCATGTGGATCTTGCACAGCTGCTGCCATAATTATCCCCTTGAGGTGTTCAGAACTGAATTAGTCTGACATGTGAAAGGGGCATCTGTGGTGGAAAAGGGTCCAATGATTTGCCTTTTAACTCTCAAGGAATGAGTTGGAAAGCTTTGAGATTTGGAGCACCCAAGAAAAACTGTTATATGATCCCAATGAGGCAACTAGGGAAAAGGCGTATATCAATGACAGGAAAAGCTGTATTAGGTTCCTGTTCAAAATACTGTGGCAAAATCAGTTTTTATTGAAAGAACAGTTAGAAGGGAGAAAAGTTGTGGGAGAAAGAAGAATGATGCATTTGCTGAATGTTTATACTAAGATTAGACATCATCTAAATAAATTATGTACACAGGCGAGGGCAAATAATGGATGAGAGTGAACACAGTGAACCTTTACATCTGATACAGCTCTCTACTTGTGGAGTAGACATAACCTGTATTTAGGGAACAGCTGCTAGCTCCTCGGTGAAGCTGGCTAAGTCACATTTCTTCCCTTCCTTGTTAGTTTTGTTTTTTGAACTACATTGGTTGTATCTCTGATCTCTTCTCCCAAGTTACTGATGAGAGGACAAGAGGAAATGGCCTCAAGTTGCACCAGGGAAGGTTTAGATTAGATATTGGGAAAAACTTCTTTACTGAAAGAGTGGTGAGGCATTGGAACAGGCTGCCCAGGGAAATTGTGGAGTCACCATCCCTGAAGTGTTCGAAAAATGTGTACACGTGGCAGTTTGGGAACTGGTTTAGTTGTCATGGTAGTGTTGGGTAAATGGTTGGACTAGATGATCTTACAGGTCTTTTCCAACCTTAATGATTTTATGATTCTATGAAATTTGCTTGAGAGTTCGTGTGTGTTATGTTCTGAGCCCTTGCAAAAGGTGTTAGTCTTGACTTGCTATTTAAAATATCAACAGTAGGCTTCAGCTGTCCCATGAGCTACCTTTAAACCACAGACTGAATATTAACTTCAGTTGATTCATCCCTAAAGACTGCCATCACCTCTCAATACTGGCAGTGTTGCCACATTTTGTTGCTTAATCTCTTCAGCTTCTGAAGCCAGGAAGTAGAGGCACAGCCTTAGACCAGGTGTAGTAAAACATTTTCAGCCTGTCTTAACAGATGTGTGCTAACCTCTTAAGTATTTCTTATTCTTGCTACCAATTCCTGAAGCAACCTTTATAAATCGAGTAGTATATTTTAGGTGGCTAGATACCATGAGTAGGACCACGGTAAATATAGGTGGCACACAGTGTTGTGGACACAGGAATAGAAATAACATATGTGCCAGTCCCGAACATTGACAAGAGATAGTGACAAAGCAGTGTATGCCACTTGCCTAATCTGGATATTCTGAAAGTCTAAATTTCTGCCTTACCTTAAGCATGGCTATTAAAACTACCATCAATCTTGATACAGGCAAGACTTAATGTGAGAATACAACCATGAGTGGATTGATGCTGGTGAAAACCTAAAGCCGATACTGTCAAAGTTTAAGGCTAGGCTGGCTGGTAAACTTTGACAGATGCTGTGATTTCCCCCTCACTACCCTCCCAGGAGAGGATAACAGGGGAGCCAGGGAGAGAGGCTTTGATGTTGAAAAACAAACTTGAACCAGTTTAATGAAAAATAATAGTAACAATAGCAATTAAGATGTTGGAATATATACAGATATTATGAGTATAAAAATACATTAAAAGATACAAAAGAACATGCGCCCTCCAGGTGACAACTAGGTCCCAGGCAGAAAAGTCCCAGACTGGACTCAGTAGCAAAGGGGAGCACCCAAGCCCAGAGTCCTGATGACAGCCCACCTGTCCTCTGCAGTGGGAACACCAGCAGCACAGGGAGAGAGGACAAACAGCCAGGGCCAACTCTCACAGCCCAGCAGCACTGAAGGCCCCATGACTCTAGTCTGGGGCCCTTTTATAGTGAGCACCATGAGAAGAAACACTGGGACTGCTCCACTTGGGTCACCCAACCCATCCTTTCCTGCCCATAGGCACAGCTGCCCCCTCCAACCACCGGGATTGCCCCCTGTGTGCCAGGAGTCCTAGAGAACCTTCATTCTGGTGCTCCTCAAACCAGGACAAACATACAGGAAAGTAAATCTCTCTTCTGGTGGATTTAAGTGTAGAATATACACTGTTTGTATATAGATGTTAGAGCTATAAAAATAGCACGGAACACACTGGGGGAAATAAACTCTTTACATTTGTACATATTAGGAACTTTGTAGCAACATATTAGGAGTGGTAATCAGGAACAAATTTTACATATATTCCTGTCATGCTGAGGTTAATTTTGTTTCTCCACATGCTTATGCCTAAAACTTGTGCAAATGCCAATCAAAGAGATACTGTAAATGTAAAACACTTGGAGGGAATCATTTCAACGAAACTTGAGTGTTGCTTCTGTCTATTATCTGAACTCCTTGTCCTAATGTATAAGTCAGGATATTTGATGTGGGCAAGTCCTGAGTAAGACCAGGTCAGAATACCTGGAGAAATAATACTTTAGATCAAACTTTTTTTTTTCCCTGAGCCTGTTTGCAAGTATGCTTGTTTTCTTATGGAAGTGAGAAGCTGTAAAACACCTTTTGGGTTGAACCTGATGTCCAACTCATGGTGCTTGAGCATAAGGGAAGTGTTTTGTTTCACATTTGAGTGTCCTCAACAAAAGGAAGTAAAGCAGTGTCCTTAATAAAAGGAAGTAAACCAGTGCTCCCATGGTCAAGATGATGATCTGCATTCTGTGAGGGTTAAGTTCAGCTCTATTCTTTGCCCAATTGGGAGCAGTGAGTTGGGTGATGGTATCCACTGGGCTGCATTACAAGTTGTGGTAGATCATCCCTTGGTGTCCACTGAGGGTGTAGTCTTGACATGTAAAAACTCTCAGAATATTTATTAAAACAAAGAAAGAATGTACTTAGGATTGATTGCCAGCCCATGGGCTGCGTGAGCTTATCTGTAACGGCTTCTGTACTATTCCTGTGTAGAACAGAACTGTCTGTAGAATTGAGTCCCCAGAAACACTGCTAGTGACTGATAGCCAGATGCTGAACTACTCACTTCAACACTTTGAGCCCTGCTGTCAGGCAGTTTTTCACTCAATACACCATGTACCTGCTCATCTCACAAACCACCTGTCCAGATAGGTACTGTGAGGGAGTTATCAAAAGTTTTACTAAAATCTGGAAAACTGCCTTCTCTTCATCCGTGAGGTGAGTTACCTTATTGTAGAAGCATATGAAATTAGTTAGGAGTCTCCCTTTGTGAACTGTTGACTGTGCCTGAATGTCATTGTCCTTTAAATGCCTTTCAATTGCACCTAGTGTGACTTTATCCAGAACTCTTCCAGGTACTGTTAGTCTAATAGGTCTATATTTTCCTGGGTCTTCCCTCATGCCTTTGTAAATTGGAATAACACTGGTGAGCTTCCAGTCAGTAGGGACCTCTCCATACTCTCAAGACCTTTGGTAGATAATTGAAAGGGTTCCTGGTGTAATATCCTCTAGCTCCTTCAGTACTTGGTGGTGAATCCCATCAGGCACTGGAACTACTGAGTTCTTAATTTCCATGTTTGCTACAAAGAATGATGTTTGGATCAGTAAAAAGTAGCATATTTCTCATGGACCTAACAGCAGGCTAGCTCCTTCTCATCAGGGCTCACATCTTCATGCCACTGCATTGCCGGCACAGGTCTTACCTGCAGCAATTTGCAGTCCCATCTGAGTGAGGAATCTTGGGGGTATCAGACCCAGCTGGTAATGAGACATCTTCCCTTGCATCTGGCCTCCAGCTATTGGATACTACAGGCAAACTGGGGATTCTGGCTCTGTGAAATCATTCCAAGGCTGTGTGTTACTAAAATGGTCATAAATACTGAATAACTGTCCCTGGACTTTGAGAATTAAACATCTGCCTGCCAATTTAACAACAGACTCTCACCTCTGAGAACAGTTGTTTTCTTAACAGCGTGCTCAAGTGACCCAACAGCATATGCTGTTTAATGTAATGAAAATTAATGGTTTGAAGACTTTGATTTATGTAAAACCCTAAAGCAACAAAAGAGAGACCTCTGTGAGACCTCTGGTGGAACCATGTCTGGCATGGCACCAACTGGCAGCTCAAGAGGAAGAGGGATGGGTTGGCAGGAAAGGCATCGTAGCATCTCCTTTTCCCTCAGCTCCTCAACAGTAGCTGATGTGATATGTGCCTCCCCATCACAAGGTAGGGTTGTCTTCACTGCTTCACCATGAACATCAGAACTAGACTTGTGTGTAGACTGTTCATGCTTTACTACCACCTTCTACATATTGAGATCTCTGGATAATGTGGATAGACTACCTCTAATATGCAGATCATGAGTGCTTTTATTCTCCCATCTGCCTCTGACATTTAAGGATTTCATACCATCCAGTTTAGCATATTATCTGCTTGTAGTTTTACGAAACTTTCATATCTAGGACAATTTTAATATGCTACATCTTTTTCTTGAGAAGATACTTCTATTTACAGTCTCTACCTGTATATTCAGTAGTGTGTGTAGAATATAATAGAATATGAAATAAAAATTACTGCAAGTATCTAGTTTAAAAAAAAGCATCTTCCTCTCTTTTATCCAGTATAAACAGAATACTGTGAGGATGATACAGGAGGTAGAGGATAGTTTTGGAAAAGTCAGAACTCAAAATAAGACAACATGGAGTTTGTTTTCTTTTTTGACAAGATTTTTATGAAAAAAGAGTATAATTTCAAGATTTTCCTTAGCAGCCAAATATGGCTTGTTGAGAGATAGCAAATGAACAATGATGGGTTTCAGTATTTGGATCTGTAGGTCCCGAGTCCTGCTCCTGTTAATCCTGCTGCAGTTTCTGCCTTACTGGGAAAAGAGAAACCTTCCACTCTTCTTCCAGTGGCAACATGCTTTGCTTCCTCTTCCTTCTCCTGAGAAGGCCGTGAGGTTGTCTGAAATGAGAGTCCTAACTATGAGGCTGACAGATGCAAGAAGGAGTTGTCACCTCCAGTGCCTCAAGCTGTGTTTAAAAAATGTGTTTGTTTTCTAGCTAGAATTGGATGGAAAGGAATAAGAGCAAAGAAAATGGGAAGTGCTAGCTCAGCTGCCCCTGGGCACTGTGGTTATACTGCTGATCAACCTGTAACGCTTGTGTTGCTAAAGAGGGAGCAGGGTGTCTAGAAGTGGGATTAATACTGTGCATCCATCAGCAGTCTCATTTATTCAGAGATCATGATTGAACAACCCTTAGGAATATATATGCTGCAGAAAATCTGCTTACTTAAGGGGATGCTTGTAAATATAGGCTCTAATTTAACTTAATCACCTCCTGCTTTTATGTTCCTAGGAAACCTCTTTCTGATTAAATAGCTTGAAATGACAGCTGGGACAGTATTTAATTTAAAAGTGACTGTTAGAAGAAATGCTGGTTGTTTACGTACAGAAAGTGAGACTTTTATGTGCAGAACTTCTAATGTAACTTCTAATAAAAGCACCACAAAAAACCACTACATGAAGAAAAACTTGTGTTTGGTATTTTTTTCATTCCTATTGCATGCCATAGAAGAAAACTCTAAAATTATATTTGAAATATTGTCTTAGTCTAAATTTTATTTTTGTGCATGGTTCTACTCAGTGCAAAAATATTTCCAAGGAAATGAAAATACTCATCTTAAGTCTGCACATAGACCCTGCCAGCCTTCTTAAGTACACAAAGCCAAAAACAGACTTGGAAGTATCCCCTTTAAATGAATGGAAGGTTCATCTCCTATTGCTATGTTTGCTTTAGATGAGAAAGGCCAAGTCTGCCATGCTTTGCTATTTACTTTTATTATGATAGCACCACAAAACATTAAACAGAGTTCTGGAAGGTCTCTTGGACAGGATAACAGGGCAGGTGAAGAGTGGATTTTATACACTTTCCTATAAAAACTGACAGAAAGAGAAAAATTTGTTCAACGTCTAGCTGGGACCCTGTAAAGAATTAGAAAATGAACCTTGATTGCCCCAGTCTCAGTAGAGTACATTTATCAGGCCATTATTATCAGCTATCATCTAAGGTATATTTCCTGTGAGTTTATATAGTTTGTTTCCAGGGGAGATAAAGCCCTACATTACTCTTGACAAGTATTCTCAAGTCAGTAAAAATGCCCTAGACCCTTTGGATATGGAAGGGTGGATTGAATTGTCCCTGCAGGGTTTCAGACTGAGTGTGCTTTTGAAACTTGGTTTGAGTAGGAAAGGAAGTGATTTCCTGTCTGGTTCACCTAGTTCTGGACATGAATGGAATTTAATTATTTGGAAGACAAAATAAAAAGTGAACCTTAAAGCAGTGGTTTTCTTTTACTTTTTCATTGAAGAGGAATAGTGTATGACTGTATTTCAAGTAAGAGCAGTTTTTTCTCATTAAGATCTGTGAAGACACTTTTAGGAATCTCATCTTCTATCCAAAAGAGTAATAATATTTTCATTTAAAAAATGGTTGTCTCCAAGTGTCCTCCATAGAAATTAAATGTAACTCCCTGTGTTCTTTGGTATCATCTTGAATTATGTGGTCCGAGATGGAAAAAAAAATTTGTATCCCCAACTTACCTGTGTATACTCAGTGAAAACTATCTAAACTGGTTTGTGTATTTTTACAGAAAGTATTGAACTTCTTGATTATTGGCACAGAAGGAATTAACTGTGCTGTAGTTAAAAGATAAACTGCATTTAATAAGTCTAATGAAACAGGTCCCTTTCTACTAGCTATTTCAGCTTTGTCACCAAGCAACATCTTTAACGTCTTAGTTCCTGTTAGATGTTTGTGCCCACAGCTGGAGAGTCAGTAAGCTTCTTGAAAGAAAAAGCAGGAATCATGTGCTGATAGACCAAGATAAAGGCAAACAATGGTGTTTGAGTCTTATTCTACCCAGTGCTGAGAAGCTCCAGAGTGCAAGCTCTGATTTTGTTACATGATAAGATATATATGTCTAAAGCAAGTGCTTTGATAGCCTGCTAAGGATTTGCTTGTCTCATTTTTTGTCGGGAGGACCTTTCTCTAGTCTGAATTCCTGTGTAGCACAGGCAATAGAAGTCTTTCTAAGGATCCTTGGCTACATTAAGCCTACTAAAATTGCGTCCATACTGGAGAATATCTCTTAGAAAAAGGTTTTTAATGATAGAGCAAGTTTCCTTGTTTAGCCATACTCCTGGCTAGTTAATGGCTAAATCTAGCCAAGGTCTTCTCATTAGAACAAAGGAGGTTTGGTCTGGAGGGTACGAGGACGGTTCACGTATGCCAATGCACGTACAGCAGAGAAGCTGAGATGAGACTGGTAGTCTTGTGTTGGGAGAGCTGGAAGTGTAGCTCATGGTGATAAGGGGGAGGGGCAAAATGATTCCTTAAAGGATTAAATAGGATTGAAAAATAGGGGCCATACGCTGTTGCAGTTTGCCACCTGGCTTGCTATTAATTGCAAATTGGTATCTCACAGGTAACAATGCAGAGGTGAGATGTGAGTGTGCTCATGCTAACTCAGAGCTTAAGTTTAAACCACAGAAATAAAACCAAAATACTAACTAGAATGAGTACCTACATATACGTGTGTGTGATTGTAAGAGAATGCGCTGGATTGTTTGTCTCAACATTGCTGGAACAAAACCACCAATGGCACCACTGCCATAACAACAGAGCAGCCACAAGATTAGTGATTTCCCATTGTCGTACGGACCTGAAATATGTAATAAGATGACATGACAAAAGTGGAGAAAACGACTGAGATTTTATTGACTGCTCTTCCACCTTGCTCACTTGCTCTATGGACATCCTCCCTCTTTCTCTCTACGGTCTCCCTTTCTCTATGGAAAATATCAGCCTGTCAGGATGCCTCAGCTCTGTGGTGGTGGCTATCGCAACTAAGTTTTGTTGTGGGTTTGTTTTTTTCTTCCTTCTCTTTTCCTCTTTTGTGTTTTTGCATCTGTTGTTGGCCAAATAAAGTTCTCTGGCACTTGACTCCATTTTGAGTCTTAATTCCACTCCCGAGAATACAAGTAAAACCTCGCTCTGTTTTTTGACTGGCTTGCAACAATGATGTGACAGGACTTCTCACTTTTGAGAACACCTTTCAGTGGCTTGTGTCTATACAGACAGAAGTTGTAGCTATTACGATTGTTTTCAAACAGAATCAATAGTTTCAGGAAACCTACCCATTATGAAATAAGACAGTTTTGCACTTAACAAGAAAATATCTGGAGGTACATATTCAATGATACCAGATCTGAGTTTTCTACGTAGCATGGAAATGTGTATTTGGTCTAGATCAGGGCTGTTATAGTAACTTGAAGGTCAACTGAATCCCCATTTCTTGCAACGCTTATACTAGCCGTATGTTGGCTACAAATGAGCAGGCAACGCTGGGTACAGCAAAAGGTTTGGGAGGGCAAAGACACAACCATTCAAAATTTTACAGTCAGATTGGCCTTGACAAACAAGGTTTTCTTTAGCTGGTTTTGGCACTTTAGATTTGGGAATAGATGTTGAAAATGGTTTTATTCTCCTGCAAACCAGCGGCTTGAATATCTAATATAGAGAAACTTAAATAAAAGCAGTGATTGGCTCATAAATCTCATAGCAAGGGAAAAGATCTTCCATGTTATATGTAGGTTGCATAAAGCTATATATGTGCAGGACAATGCATATAAATCTAATGTGTTTTTTCTTGTGTAGGGAAAACCTTGTCTCGATGGAATAATTCACAACTACTTCTTCACTCTTGCTCTTACCTGATGCCTTGCAGTTACAAGTACTAGAGGAAGAACTCAGTGTGGAGGGAAATCCTTGCTGTGGCTTTTAAAAATCATATCCAAAAGTGCAACTTCCACTAACCTAGACATAGAAATGTATTGCTGGTAATTATAGTGTTTTATGATATAAATGTTCACTTGCCAAGCACAGTTCCACTTGCTAGATTTGACCTATGTAGATACTTCTCAGACATCTGTACTTGGAAGTAAATTTTTGTTTTAATTCTGTTTCCAGTGTAAGTATTTCACAACAGCCTTTTCTTTCTTCCTTTTGTTCGTGTCATTTACTTCAAATGCCTTCACCACATGTAAGCTGCGGAGTGGTGAGGCTGAAAATAGACTGCACATTTTTTTCATCAGCTTTATCATCACTTTCAATCTTGCCCTTTAACAATTCTAGCAGTGCTGGGGTAAAATGAGGCTACTGGTTCTGTGATGCAGTTTGCAGGTGGGAGGAACCACTGAAACAAATGGGATCACCTGCTGTAGCATTATTGAGGACCCTTTGCTTTTGATTGGGAGTGGCTTCATTTATGTGTGTGTGTTTACGCTGACCCTTTCTTTAGGCTTTGAGAATGATGGCTTTTTCTCATTTATGTTTAGCATCAGGCAATTTCATGAAATCTTCCCCCTGCTTTGCTCCCCCCTTTTTTCCCTGCACATATATACGTATTCATATTGCAGCCTAATGTGTTGTCCTTAAAGCATTGCCAGAAGGCTTTTGCATAATCCTTTAACAGGATTTTAAAGCAATACTTTGAATCACTGTACTGGCAGTTTAATGACATGAAAATGACAGGGGAAAGGATTTCTATGCATGGTAGCACGTCAAAAATGGAAGATTGCAAAAGTGACATGACTATAGGAATTCCTGTCTAGGCTCTAGAGTTATGAGGTAAGAAAGTAAGAGTTGGAAGAATGGAGTACTTGGCATAGGCAGGACAACGGCCTTAAACTTAAGCAATCTACAATTAGGTGGTTTCAAGCTTGGAAACTGTGAAACAGTATTTGTATCTAACAGATGTTGACAACAATATTTTTTCACGTGAAGGGAACAATTTTGGGAGATGCATTCGTTACTGCATCTGCAACCTTTTGTTCAGGAAGCCACAGCAAGTTGTCTTCAACAGGAAGCATTGTCCTCTTCAGCAAGTGTGTTTATACTGAAGAGGGCTCCAAAGTAAATGGCAGTGGAAAAAGTGACTTCTGGTGTAGTTTTATCGTAGTTTGATATGTGGTATCAGTTATTATAGTTTCCTATAGATTGCAGTGCAAAGCAACAGCTTCTCAAAGGCAACCTGCAGGACCCATTGCAATGCAGTTACCATAAGCATACACTTCATCTGCAGTTTTCCTATAATGTAGCCTTTCTTACAAAAAAAAAGAAGTTGAATCAGCCAACCAGAAGGCTGCCTTCCTTTAGCAAAGCTGTGGAGGAAAAGTGATATTAAACTTCTGTACTTCCATTTATTTCTTATGGCAATGTACATCTTGGTAGTGAGTCCTCCCTACTTTTAAAAACTTTTGTTTTGAATTTTAACTGCAGTTGTTTTCTCTCATGTGAAAGACTGCGTATGTCTGAACCTGGTGAGGTTTCTGCTACTCCTGCTTTTTGAAGTCCCTTTGAACAGCAGCCTACGGCTCACTGCATCGGTCATGCATCCAGTAACACCTTGTCTCTGAATTTCTGAGTGCCTTCCATCTTATTGTTAAGGACATCAGTAAAAATATTGAATTGTGTAAACATCAGCATTGACTCCCAAGGTACACCAATGGTAACTAACTGGCTTTAAGTGCAACTTTGAACTAGCCAGGTTTTATGCATCTTGTAGTCCATCCATCCTATCTAGTTTGGCTACAAAGTTGTGGGAGGTGACACTGGAGACGTATGGAGCTCAAGATCACATATGTTACTGCTCAGAGCTAGTCATCTCATCACAGGTTGATCAGGTATGATTTTTCCCTTACTAAATCTGTATCAGCTGTTCCAAATTACTGACTTATTCAAGTGCATGAAAATGGATTCTCAGAGGACTTATTCCAAAATCTTGCCAGGGAGGAAAGTGAGACTGACTGCCCTATAGTATCTTGGAGCCTCCTTCTTGCCCTGTTTAAAGAAAGACATGGATTTTTTTCTGCCTTCTGTTACTGGGAACATCCCCCAAATGCTACAGAATTTCAAAGGTGATGGTGGCTTTACAATGATGTTAACCAGTTTTAGATTCATCCCTTCTGGTCCCATTGATCTGAGTATATCCAGTTAAGTGGTCCCTAATTTAGCCTTTCTACTGTGAGTAGCAGTTTTCACCATGAAAGTTTTCCACTGGTTTCAGCTTCAGTCCAACCTTGTCTTCTCTAGCTACGTCTTTGCCTGCCCAGGCAATGCTTCACTGTGTCTCCCAGGCAGCCTGTCTCAGCTTACAATGTCATGTGTTCTTTTGTACTTGAGTTACTCAGGAGCTGCCTATGACATAAAGCTGGCCTCCTGGCTTGTTTGCTTCCTTTAGCGCACTGGAATAGACAGTTTCTGTGACTTGATGAGGTTGTGTACTTCAAGATCAGACAGGTCTTCTGGGACTTTTTGCCCCTCAAGATAATGCTTCACAGGGTCCCACCCACCTACATAATCAAAAGGCAAAAGCATATTCTCTAGAAAGCCAAGGTCTTTGCTCCTTGCCTGGCTTACTCTCTCAGGATCTTGAGCTGCAAGTCATCATCACTGTAGTAAAATGTACCACTGCCTGAACATCCCCAGCAAGTTCTTTAGTTATGATTAGAAGGTACAGCAGAACACCACCTCTAGCTGCTTGTCCAACATTTGCAGCGTAAACCTAGACATGTTCCATGAATCTCCTGGATTGCTTGCGTCTCACTATTGCCCTTTCCACGAGCATTATATAGTTGAAATCTATCATTGAGAACCAAGGCCTATGTTATGATGTCTTTTTTGTTTAAAGGAGGTTTTGTCTGGAGGTCTGTAGGAGACATCAACCATGGCTACCCCTTTCGGCATCCTTTTGGCCCATAAGCTCTGGAACTGCTGCCACCAATCCTGTAGCAAAGCTCTGTGAATTGAGCATTTATGTTGTGTGGAACGCCCTTGTCTTCCCAGCCTGATCTTCCTAAAGAGCCTGTATCCACCCATTGTGGGGCTCTGTGTGAGCTATCCCATCTGTTTCATGTCATTTCAGTTATATCCTAGCTCTTCAAGTTCATGCAGATTTGACTCATCCTGTTTCATGTGCTGCATAGACATGGACAGGCACTTCAGATGGCTCTCTGGTTGTGTCACTTTTGCAGGAAGTGTGAGAACTACCCTTGTTATGCTGTTGGGTGGTGTTAAGGTTTAGGGCTTAAAAATAAAAAAAAAGGGAAACCTTGGAGTAGCTGCACTGTTCCCACTTGGGAAGTCAAGGGATGGCAGCCTATCTCAGCACACAATGCTCCTCTACAGTGTGAAAACAAGGAGTGGGAACACCAGCAGTACAGGGGGAGATGACAAATAATGGCAATCCTTCCAGCACAGCAACCACCAAAGTCCTAGGGCTCTTCTTAGAGGTCAATTTTATACTGAGCAGCATGGGTAGGAACACTGTGATTGGTCCATTTGGGTCATCTGACCCATCCTTTCCTCGCCATAGGTACAGCTGCCCTCCCCTGCCCCATCATGATTACCATCTGTGCTGGGAGCCCCAGAAAACTTTTATCCTGGTGCTTCTCAAACCAGAACAGGTGGGTACCAACCTCATTCCCTCAATTTCTTATTCCCTCTCTTTGATTTCTGGACTTCATCCACCAGTAAAACTAGTTTAAAGCCTTTCTCACTAAGCAGCAAATCAGCTGCAGATGCTCTTGTCCCACTTCATTAAGTAGATCTCACCTCTCCCCAGCCAACCTTGCTACCCAAAGAGCACCACTTGGTTTTAGAAGCCAAAATCTTGTTGGTGTTCAAGGATAGCAGCACCTGGCACCTGTGCACTTCTCTTTCCCTTGGAGCATGTTATAGAGTGCTGTAAAAAGACATTCTGGCCTTTAAGGTTTTGGGGCAATGAAGAATGTACTGCTTCCCTTGGTAAGGTAGCTAAATATCTACCTTCTCTTACTGTAACTAAAACTGAATTTGAAACAAGCTCTAACTAAAACTAAATTAGAGATTCTGTAGTTAAAAGCTAGATCAAACCTTCCAATGCATGAAACTTAGAGTCTAGTCATCTTGAAAATACTAGAGTGAACTATTAGTTACAGTGTGAATGTAGGATATAAATCTGTCATGCTCCAGAACCACCTGTTTACGGGTTTAAAAGCAGGCATCTTTTTAACTGCCTCTTAGGTGTTTACGTTCATTATGTGCAGCCTTTCATGAAGCGTACTTAGAGCTTGTGCATAAAATTCTTCTTTTGTATGCTCAGGAGAAGCTCTTCTATTTTCAGAATTCCTGATTGGATGCATCAAAAATATCCATGAGCTGATGAGCTCTGACCCACTTCTTGTTTTAAAAAATAAGCACGTCTCATACTCACTAACACTGGTTTTAGACAACCCTTGGGTTGAGTGATGTCATTGTGATGTACAGACTCTCTCTTAGAGACATCACCTTCTGCTTGCTGTGCTGCACAGTGATATGTATGTTAGAGTTGCCTTTTCTACCTTTCTCAATGTTGTAAACCTGATATCCTTTCTGCTGCCTATCTTTTCCCATCAGCAAGAAGGAGAAAGAAGCCTGCAACTCCCCCACACATCCACCTCCACCAATTCACAACTGGGCTCAGAACTGTGTGAAGAAAAACTGACAGGCTGCAATTCTGAATTTTTAAAATCTGCATAAACCTCTCCTGTAATTCCTGTATAGAAAGGGGTCGTGTGCTAAATAGAAACCTTTTCAGACAACCTAAGAAGAGAAACAATCAGGGAGCTCATGGTTATGAAAAGAAAAACCCTGCGAACTGATACTGTGTTGGCAGATTACCAAATGCTTCCTATCAGTTCAACCTGCATTTAAGACTTAATCGGGTTTTGAGTTGGAGCGATGCTTTAGGTAACTTGGAGACAGGTGGCTTTAGAGGACATCTGACATTTTACTTTTGGCAGGGTGAGGATGGAGAAAGACTTTATTTTGGACTGTGTTATGGAACTGGCATCCAGGGGGATCTGCTCTCGGATGAAGTGATGTTCATTCAGATCTGCAGTTCATCTGACTGTACGTGAAGCTGGGAATAAGTTGATGAGTAGGCAACCACTTTGAAACCCATTATTATTTGTTTCTCAGACACATCAGTGGTGACAACTGACTTGCTAACAGGTAATATTATTTATAGTCCTTCTTGTAGGTATAAGAAATTACTTGTCATTAATTTTGGTCTTCTTTAAGGCACTAATACTGCTCATTAAATACCTGGCAACACATTTTCCCTTGCAGTTTATCAGCAATTCTCTAATGTGTAATATTCTAGCTAATGCTTGTTGCCAAAGAGAAGCCTTTTAACAGAATTTTGGAATTTGCATTGAAACAAAATAGGTTTTGAGGCTTTTCTGGAGAGCTCTAATATATGCTGACAATCAAACTTGTGAGAGATGTATAGAAAAGTTGCTGGTGTTAAGTTAGAGATTTAATTTTTTTAATCTAACTAGCAAATTAATCTAGATTTCTCTGTCAGGAAGCTATCTGCATGGTCTCAAATGGCAAAGATAGCAAGTGCCATTTCCTTAGGATTTCTACTGTAATGTATTTCCAGTCCACATAGTAATGACATTATTTATACATAAGGCATTACCGCTAGCTTAAAACATTCAGAGAGCAACTGAAATTAAGATACAGGAGGTAAGAAATCTGTCAGATGAAAAAAAAAAAAAAGGTGCTGGAAGTTTAGAGTTTATAAAAGAACAATCTTCAGCATACCAAATGTTAGCTACTGAAAAGCTTTAACTCCTAGAAGACCAGTATTTAGGTTGACAACAAAATGAATGCATAGACAAATGCACCTTATACTTGAGTCTTCACAGACCTATACCATGGTGTGAGCCCGGAAGGCGAGTCCTTGCTCCCCCTTAGTATGCTGAAAAGGAGAATGGACGAGAGAAAATGGGTACCTCTGCCATGTCACCTTACAGTGTTTTGTTGAAATCATCTCAGTGCTTTCTCAGTTTTTGAAGGGAGTTGTCTTTGCAGATGACAATTGTATTCTGCATGAGCTGTTCAAGCTGACGCAATTATACTAAGAAATCTTTGCTTTGTCTTGGTTGATGGAAAAGATTCACTTAACTCTTTGGGAGCTTGCTCATCCTATGGTATATGGACATATCCAAATATTAAATGTCTAAATGGATTCTTTGCCTAATTTACATAAAGGATATTTAAGGCAAAAGCATTATTTTTGATCCAAATTTCCTTGTGAAATATCAGATTGTTTTATTAAATTACTTAAGGCATCCAGGATTATTGTAGTGCCTAAGGTGCAAATGTGATCAGTTTTTTCTCTGCTGAACTTCCCCCTAAATTGGTGATGGCCAGAATCAATTTGGAGTAGGTTCTTCTGACTCAGGTTTTGACTACCTGGCTCTCAAGATGAACATGAGAAAAATCATACTGACAGCTATATTAGCAAGTCAGATCACCGTTTGGATTCACTATGCTTTCTGTACTTTAAGGAGTACAAAGTTAAAACATGGCCATTGTGGAAGTGTCCTTAGGCTTCAGGTTCCAGACAACTCAAAATGTGGGGTGCTTTAGTCATGTGGCCCCGTGAGGCTGTAAATGATCAGCTAAATAAGAAATCTGCATCCCGTATTGCCTCCTGAGAACCTATATATTCCTCCTGTTATTATATTATGCTAAGGCATGAGTCAGGTTTGAAGTATGTTAGTGATAGAAGGTAACTTTCTCAGAAGACAGAGAGTAGGAGAAAAAGGGAGTACAGTAGTGAAGCTGAGGAACTGAAAATATCAAGCTTGTGCTAAACGTCTTGGAGGTCTGCAAGAAGAATAATGTTGAACCCAGTCAGGAAAGTCAAATTCAGCAACTTGTCAGTTGAAGTCCCAGTTCAACATCTCAACTGTGGGGCTCTCCTTCCTCTTGGAACAGCTTTATTTTCCATGCCTGTATGTCTAGTACTTGCCCTCAGTAGGTAGCATGCTTAAACAATTTGAAGTGCATTGAAAAACTGCACTAATATCAGGGAAAACAAATTCCCTTCTCCATGGCTTTCTGCCACATCAGCTGAGCAGACTGAATGGTGCCAGCTTCAAGGGTGATGTTTCCCCCCCAACTCATCCTCAGAATCGTGCAGACAGACCTGGTCAGGACTGATGTGTGCGGCTGCAGAGGGGAGGGACGAGATCCCCCGAGCCTTACTTGGGAGTCCAAGAAAGCAGACTAGTAATACATCTATTTAATGCTGCGTTAAATGTGTAGTTGATTACATGTAAGCTCCATGTGAAAAGTTATTTGTGATGTTTTAGATAGATACTTAGAAGTGTTTAGGCTATCTTTTTTGGACATGGATGAAATAATCTGGTAAATTATTCTGAAAGAAAGTTGTCTTGCACAACTCTAGCTGTGTAGAAAATGGTGTTCTTGAATTGAGATGCTTTGGGGATTGAATGCTTTCTTGTGCTTAACGATGGTCTGGTTTATTATCAGTGGGTGATTGTAGAGGAATTTCTTGTGGAGCAGAGGTGCGGTATTACTTTAAAGATGTGGACAACCCAGTTTAGGCCTAAACAAAGGCTCTGTCCTTGAAGCTGCCTTGGAACACAGGGAGGAGGAGGTTTTATCTGTTTTGTGAGAGCTTTGCGAGACGCTTGGCGGGAGGTGCTGGCCCCGGCGGGAGAAGGGGGGGCGAGAGCCGCCTGCACAGTTGAATGGCACTACCCAATAAACCGCTGGCACGTGTAAACCTGTAACTGACCAACTCTGTTAAGGGGCAGGCGCGGGGACACTGCTGAACTGTATAGATTGAGCTGTCCGGAGCAATAAAGGGAGGACGATCTGTAGCCGTATCGGTGTGATGGTCGTTAACTTGGCCGGCTCTCCGAAGGGACCCTTCTAGAGGTGATAATCCCATGCTCCCCTTCTGCAGGTAGTGTGATCAAACACTTAAACATGGAGGCCACAAGTGACTAGAAATAGTGGAGAGTGCAGGCAAAGAAGTGTTGATTGAAAAATGCACATGTAAAATTGAGTTGGGGAATAGAAGAGTATCCAGTTTTTTCTAGTTAACTCTAGGACTGGAAGCTGAACATGTCACTGCAGGCCTTGTGGATGAGTGGTTTGTCAACCAACTGTCTAAGGACTTCCCTTAACCAGGGGTGAGACTGGGATGGATGCTTTCAGGTGAGAGGATGAATCTTCCTAACCACAGGAAAGACTAAAATATTCACCTGTTTTTAGTGAAATCTCCTTGATAGCTACTGGTGGTAAGGTTTTCTAAGGCCAGTGTTTTGTCTATGTTCTCTAAAACACACCTATGGTTACTGAAATATTTTGAAGTCAGTTGTGTGTGTGACTGTAGTATACATAGGTGATTTCACTGCCACTTATCTCCGTGAATTTTTCTATAACTACCTTACACTGTGTTGAGAGAAGATGTAAGGGTTATTGCTATGCATTGTTCATAGTTTCAGAAGCCTGATTTAAGAACCATGACACAATTATATTAGTATCTGCCCAAATAACATACTAATAACCATTACAGTTACTGCAGGAGGGAATCTCTTCACTGCAATGTAGTGAAATGTAAAGCTGCAGGGAAGTATTTTAAAATTAGACGAGGTATGACATTTTCATGGTGATACAGTAGGTGTTTTTAGAATGAATTTATAATTGTTCCACATATAGTGATTTTTTTTTTTCTGCTGTCGTACCGAATGTTGCCATCATTGTAGGCTTAAATAAAAGCTTAAGAGCAAGCTAACTGTGCTGCTACCATAATATATATCTTGTTGCATGGGTCTTCTGGAGTTGTTGTCTAGATCATGAGCTGTTGTGTATTTGTTTTGCAAACTTTTACTGAGGTGTCCATATAGCACAGGGGACTAGTCTTTTCAGTCTAGTGTTTGATCTGCTACTTTGTCTGGATTTTAATCTGAGACCCTAGGAACTGTCCTATGAGCAAGAACATAGCAAAGAGCTGTGTAGGCTTGTTCCAGAAAATGTCAAACCATTTCTTAGGATAAAAAGTGTACAAAACCAGCACCTGTAGAATGTTAATAAACATTTCATACACTTAATGTTTTTCTGAAGTCAAACAGGATCGAGAACATATGCTGAACTAGTTGCAGACTTCAAACTATCAAAGCGAAACAAGTTCATCTAGATAATACTTGTTAGATAAAACCACGTGTTACAGTAACATCTCAACTAGTTGAACCTTAGAGTCACATTATCCTTGCAGAGAAAAAGGTGTCTTGCAGAGTTTTAAAGAACTTGATATCCAGAAGGAAGAGCCCTTTAGAAAAGATACAGGGAGGCAGTAAGTCTAAACAACAGGTTTGTTGTGAACTTACTGATACCACAGTACTTTGCAGACAAGGAACTAAGACATCTGAGGAGGAGGAACTAACATATTTTGAGTATCTATCTACACTTGCATTCTCTGCGTGTTGGGATGCTTTTATAGAATTTATGTAGATATGGAACTGGGTAATAGAAGGCAGGTCAATGTCATTTAATGTGTATGGCATGTAGGAAGTATGTTTTATGTGGAACTTCAGATCTCATTACCCATCAGATCAAAAAGGCTTTTTCTCTTCATGAACTGAAAAAGGTAGGGGAATCTGCCTGAGTCTCTTCCAGGTAGTCCTTGATGTAAACATAGCAATCTCAACTAGATTTAAATAGGATAGACGCATGACAGTTGCTCAATAAGGTTGGTCTTGGCAAGGTGCTATGAAACACAGGGGATTTGTTGTATAGTCTTCAAGCTGTCTTGGTCTCATCAGCCTGAGTGCCTAAATTTAGACTCTGAAATACATACTTGGAAACAGAAATAAATATTAATGGTTGTTTTTCACAGTATTTGCCTACGAAGGTCTCACAAATTTTGATGGTATTCTTTGTCACTTCGTACCATTAAACAGAGGCCATCTGTTAGGTATTTGAGTACATGTAAACAAAAGGCTTAGGAATATGATTCTAATGGTTGGACTCAATGATCTTAAAAGTCTTTTCCAGTCACAGAATCACAGAATGTTAGAGGTTGGAAGGGACCTTAAAGATCATCTAGTCCAACCTCCCAATCAAAAAGATTCTATAATTCTATGATTCTACAGTTTGAGCTATGCATATAATTGGTCTAAATGTTCCCTTAGCCTCTAAAAATGTTATGTGAAATGAACAGTAGGTTTAGCAGGAGTACTTAAAAATGTTGATTTCTTGGGTGCACAAAGGATTTTGAAAATTGCTAATATATGTGAAAGCTTTGAGAAATCAGTACAAGCAAAGGAGCAGATCATTGCTTTAGATCTGTGCCCTCATGAGCTTATTGGGAAGTAGGCATCCTTCACGAGCAAAAAAAACTGCCAAAACCTAACCTGCAGAGCCCATTTTCAGTGTTTAGCTCTCTTCTACTGGGATTTTCTGTGATTTACTGGAAATAAAAAGGAGGCTGGATCGACAGAGAGAGGAGGCTCAGATTGATACAGGGAGTAAAAAATGTTTGTAGCTTTCAGGTACCACCAGTATAAGACAAGTAATGGATAACAGGGGAACTAAGTGTCATATATAAAGGAGGAAAGCAGATGGAAGACACGTTTATGGGAAGTGACTGAATAGCAGTGCAGCACAGGCATAGAAAATGGTTAACAGAACAAATATATGAAAGATTAAATATAGAAAGGAGATGAGATTAATGTACTGGAAACTAGCTGCAGATGATGTGATCTGCTATGGACACTCTGTTCTCTGCTCTTGTATCATCCCCTTGGTTTCTAGGCACTTAAGCGGCAGATGAGTCACTGTCTTTGTGCTGCAGCTTGTTTTTCCATTAAATAAAGGTAATTCTTTCTACTCTTGGAGTGATGCTGAAAAGGATTGATCTGTAAAGTGCTTTGAAGATATGCTAACATTCACAGATCCTCTGAAGCCTCGGTTTTAACCGTGGAGCTGAAAGAGAAACGTAATACACTTTCATAGCAACAAAAATGCCAAACTGAAGTAACTCCAATCTATGATAAATTATTTCTGATGTACCTGATAGCTAAGATGAAGAGCCCGGTTAAATTGGTTAGGACCGCATAATACCCTTGACTTCATTTACAATCATTCCGTGGTGGAGCTCAAGAAGATTGCTGGTTGGGAATCAACTTGCTTTGTTTTCAGGGTAGTTTTCTGTATGTTTCAAGGATAATCTATTCCTTTAGCTGATATTTTATACTTCAACCATAGTTATGCTATGAGTTGCAAAGATCATTAAAAATTATTTTAAGTGAAATATGAATTCATGACATGCAGCCACAATACAGCTCCTCACTTTACAGGTTGTATGATGGAGTAGCAGGAGTAAAACTTAACAATTTCATCCGGTACATGATTGTGGAGCTCACATGCCAACTTGAAGTGTTACCTACTTAGGATTTCATGGTCAGCAGCTTTGCAATGAAGTAGTCATTTCAATCTGGTCAAACCTGTTCTTTCTATGCCAGTCTACAAATCCTACATCCTTGTGTTGAGCTCAAATTTCCTTGGAAGTAACCATCATAAACCATTTTGGTTAGCTCTAACCAAAAGAGCAACTGTTCCCTTAATGCTGCCATAACTATTACAACAAAAATTGTCTTCTAGGTGTGCTCAGCACACAAGGGAACCTACTAGTTGTAAGTAACTAAGGACTTTCAGACAACTAAAGATCATTTAAATTTCAAATTATTTTGTAGTTTGAAAGTTGGTACTATCTGACCACTTGCACTATGTAATTATTCAGCATAGAATCAATGCCTCGAGAGCTTGGTGAGAGGTACTTGAAGACATGCCAGGAGAACTCTTATATGTAAAGTACTTTGATATTTGCAGCATGCAAGTTAAGTGGTAGTTATACCTCATAAGAGGTGTGATAATTAATAGAAACTTTAAAGTTTGTATTAATTAGTGCTATTATTAAATCTGTCCAAGTATAATGAAATAGTTATGATCCCACCACTTAAAACATAAGCAAACTTTACTGTACTTGACATTTAGTGGACCTCCTTCCTATGTTCTGGACCTGATTTATACTAGCGAAGCACTGAAGAGTGACTTGAAATTAAATTTGCTTTACAGCATGTTTTAAATCCTTTCTGTTGTGCTACAACATTGTTAATGGGCCTTCATAAAACATGGTCCAGGCAAGTAATTATTCAGAAGTCTAGATAATATTACCACATACTGGAAAGAAAGTTGCATAGATGGAGTGTGTCGGAAAAGATTTCTCCACAGCATTTGGCGCATGGTTGTGTCGGATCTTATGGTAGTTAATCTCAGCTTTATTGGTATTTTAATGCTCTCACTGGGGCAGAAGATAGGGCGTGCCAGTGATAAATCTACTGAATACAGAGCAATTCTGATAAACTGATTTTTATTGACCTCAACCATACTTGTTTTTAACCTGGACAAGATGACTATGCTAAAAGTTTATTCTGATAAAGAAAAAGAATGTCTTCAACAAAGTTGGAAACAAGATCAAGAAATGAAGTGAATCGCTAAGATTTTCTTAAATTATCTTTAACAAATATCTATAGCTGACCTGTATTCCTGATTTTCATTCAGAATGAATGCAACATCGAAGTAACTGTATGGAACTGCATTGAGAAACTCTTCCCTTTTTAAGAAAGCTATTGTATTGTGCCTCCCTCTGGCTTTTGGAGACTATGTGAAAGCACAGTGACTGCAAATGAAGCTGTCTAAAGCTTTATGACCTTTATAATATGATGACACTCTTCCTAGTCTTGCTTCCCTTTCTTCTTTCAAAGTCTCCCAAGTTGTATGTTTACCAGTTTCTCATTTCCCAGATAGTGTGATGTACAATTCTTAATACTTCTAGTTGAAATTTAATTAAACTCCTGATTTTTTCTACTTTGCAGTTACATTTCTGATACTGCTTTTACTTTAAGATTTCATGTTAGATTAAATCACTAACCCACCATACTGCCCGCACACAAAGTCCTTTTAAAGCAAAAGGACTAGTCTATTTAAGCATTTCAGGCTTTGAGACAAATAGGGCTCCTTCCACTAATTTCAGGTGACAATAACTCAGACCTGGCCTGCAGAGGTAGGATTGGATACCGAAAGCTTTAATAGCTCTTAACAGTGTGAGAATGGGAATCATACAACCAGCTGTATCTGTTTGAATAATTCAGTTCTGCTGTTGAAACTGCTTTTCCTTTTACGTGGACTGGCTTGTTTGCATTTAGCCTGTGCAACGTTCCACAAACCCATTGCTATGGGAAATGGTGCTCAGGTGTCTTTTAAAAATGCTACTACTTTTAAGCTTGCGATTTCTAGTATTCTCACTTTCTACAGAGAATTTATAGTTTGGGGAGTTCTGCAAGTCGTGAGAATCTACTCTTCTGTGACTATTGAGTCACTGAAGCCAATTCTGTATAACAAGTTGACAAATTCAACAGCGAGTAGACATTCTGTTCTCTGTGCTCTAAATAGGACGTTTCTAAAGCAAAATCACACCTGCTTTCTTGGTAAACCTTTTGTGTAGCTAGGACTTCCCTTCTATGTCTTCCTTTCTACAGTGATCTTTTCCTCCTACAGAGATGTCTCCACGTCTTCCAAAAGAATATAACCTTTGAATAACTGCAGTCATTTAGCTCTGAAACTTTGCCTTAGCACTTTTGCCATCCGTTACATGTACTCAAGAAGGGTGGAACTTACACTGTAGTTCTGCCAGAGGTGGGGAGGTAAAAACCACTGAGAGCCTTGATGTGGTCTTTAGTGTATAATTGTTCTCACTTGTGACCTTTCTCATATACTATTATTTTTTTACCTTTTGCTCCCTGTATGTGTGTGCACTAGCTCTAAAATGTTAAATCTGATCTCAAATGTCATGTTACCAATTTAGGGAAGAAAATCTGAGCCATTAATATAGAATGTGAATCCTTTTATGTTACGTAACAGATAAGTTGTAATAGGCGGACTGTATCTGAAGATATGTGACACAGATATGGCACTCAGCTTTTTGCAATTTATCTTTTAGCCATGTCTGTTAGAATTACATTTTCATCAGACAAATGAGGCTCTTACGGATATTAGGAAATATGCATCAGTTAATCTATGTATAGTCACTTGATTTCTGTCCTGAATAAGATATCCATGTGACTTTATTACCTAAATATATTGTGTCCTTTATGTACACATATGGTAACAGACCATTTCGGTCCTGGTGTTGCATGCCACATATAAATTACTTCAATAGTAGAGGTCACTTAAGCGGCACCATTTTCCTGAAATTAAATTGCCGTTAAGTATAGCGATAGTGATATTGGGTGTTTCTCTGAATTATATTCTCATATTGCACAATATGGATCAAAGCTGTTCAAATACTGATAGACAGAACAACGGTCTTAGTTTGCTAAAAGATAACTTTTAAAATCTAATTCTGTTTAAATGAATCATCTTTAACCTCCATTGCTACTTGACTATTATGCAACAGTTGCCTTTATAATGAAAGCCATTTTAGTTCATGTTAAAAATCAAAGCAGTTGGGCTATTTCACTTCAAAGCCATTTAATTCCAGAGTTTAAGTGAACTGAGACCATAAAAAAAATCCTCTCTCCTTGGCTATTAATGCAAAGTTTAAATTAAATATTGTATATCACCCTACCTAATTTCTTTACAAGCTCTTAGTTCACATAGCTCCATTAAAACTTAGCAAACTCAGTTTTTAATTACATACTTTCCAAAAGTAAACCCATAAGCAGTAAATAAAAAAATTCCCTTTTTAAATAGAGTCTAAAGCCTGTTTGCAGTGTCAGATTGCCCCACTCTTTAGTTGTTGTTTGTTTCTGTGGTAGATGTTGGACATAAGAAGCAGATGTGGGTTTTTTTAATGCTTAGCACAGAATTCATCTTGCATCATCTGTTTGCAGGAGCATCTTCTTTCCCATATGAAACACCTGGCTGTGAACATTTCTGGACACAATACTTAGCGTATTTGACACTACCTGAAACATCTCTCCCTTCCTTTCTGTACTTATCTCTTGATAAAGTGACTGGATTACTTGCCTCACCAGTAACTGAGACTTAAGGAATGGAGTATGTTGCATTTAATGAAAGGAACAGTTATCACTGTAAATCACTGCTAATATAATGCTTTGATGGCAAACAGAAGTTGAATATATTCTCCACAATTTGATCAAACAGTTGTGCTGAGAAGCTTAGACGACAAACAATAATATCTGTGTCCACATGCATTCTGAAAAGTGATTTAAAGGATTCATAAACTACAGATTTGCCAGCTCTTTATTATACGTAAGGCAAGATCTCGTTTTCTATCATTAGGTCATTGTTTCAGTGTGTAATTGCTGTACGTAAGTATTCTAAATACCATCTCTAACTTGGAGGAAAAAAATTGAATTAAATCATTAAAATAAGGGTCATCATGTTGGTAAGATATGAAGCCCTGCTACATCAGTAAATAGGAGGTACGTTTTCTTCAACTCTTCCTTTTTCTCTTTGATTAATGTGATTTCTCTCTGAGTATATACATAGGGGAAAAAAGGTACCGTGCATGAGTAGGGTACCTACTGAGATTGCATTATAATTACCTTCTACCTGGGCGTGGGCTTGCACTCTAAACTTGCACAGAGGTCTTAGGGTACATAGGGATTTACATGGTAGATCTAGGAAGAATGTCTTTTTTATTTCAAGTAAGAATTGATTATATTGAAAGAATTACTCTCCAACCTCAAACCAAACACCAAATGGGTCAAGAAGAATGAAGACTGATTTTCTCCTAGAGGTGTAGTGATCAGGTGTTAGCAGCCAAACACAACTTCAGTGTTGCAGGGGAGAGCCCATTTATTACCAGCAAGGCAAATTGATACAGGCACCTTCATACTGCTGCATTTTCCAGCTGGCGGAGTGTTAGAAATGCCTACCCTCAAATGGGGATACAGCCTGTAAAAATTACAGTATCTGTTATCTGATATTTGCCAGTCATGAACTTTCACAGAAGTAGTAGGTAAGAAAACACCAGTGAATATCTCCGTATAATATTGTCCTCAGCAGAGTGAGTTGTTGCTATATGACTCAAAGTTGACCAATGTATCTATGGTTTATTTGCAGTATATTTTGTTAAAAAGAAAAATCACAGGTTTCTTCTTGACTCTGTCTGATTAGCTGCTTCATATACGCTTTTCGAAAGCAAATGGAAGGGCTATTTTCTAGATGGGAAGAAGCCTCTCAGCATAATGCATTTAAGATTTTTCTCCTGCTTCCACTGCAGCAACAGTTCTCTTCCCCCATTTCTTCAGTGCATTTCCATAGAGCAACACAGTAACACTATTCACATTTCAGTTCTTAGGAGTTTTGCTTCTCTGTGCCTTACTTACCTGGCCAAACACCATGCTTTCAAAAAGCTAGCCTCTCATGTTCTAAGCAAAACCAATTTTGCCATAATTGCTGACTTTTTTTTTACTAGTAATATTTAACTTGTTTTACCTGACTTGAGAGGTCGAATGTGTAACAGTGTTGTGGTAAAAAAAAAGGCATGAAAAGTTCAATAGTTAATTCGTGAAACTCTTGAATAATTCATTGCAGATAAGCCCTTTAAACTCCCATTTAAGTTGTTAATAATGATGAGTAGTTCATTCCCAAGGCCTCTCTTAGTTGTGTCCAATATAAAGTACAAGTAGGAAAAGCTCAGTAAGGAGTCATGTTTTATCTGTAAAATAATTTCACCTATTTCAAAATGAAGTTTTTTTATCTTTTTGCCTAATTTCACACATTTTTGGAAGGACTAACTCTTAAAGAATCACTGCATCTTTCACCAACCCACATGGCTATGTAACTGATAAAAAGACATTTAACTGAAGGATATTCACAATATTTAATTGGAAAAAGCAGTAGTATACTAAATGTCTTCCCCACGCTCTTGCTCTTTTTCTTAAATAAGCTCTTCTAAAATAGTATGAGCATAACTGTCCTACTCCGTGAATCTGAACAATTTTCTTGCAGAGATCAGAAATAAGCACCTAGTATATAAAGTAAAATTCTTGTTCAACTAGAGACTTTCTTTACAAAGGGAATGATGAGTACGATATTGCCCTGAAGTATGGAGAGCTTCAGGAGTTCAAGGAAATTAGTGATCCTCCCTCTGTTGTACTGCTTCCAGCTCTGAGTAGGGAGTAAATGAAAAACACTTCTACCTCCCAGGAGTTCCTGATGGAAGGAAGTGATCATTCAACATCCTCAGTTGATGGGCCAGATGGAAGCTTAGTGAGAGAGAATTGGGCAGAGGATTTTAGCAAAAAATGAAAACAGTGATTTTTATTCATCCTGAAATATATTACAAGTTTTTAACAGTACTTTCCAAAATATCAGGGTGAGATATCCAGAGTGATAATCACAGACATGCTGGAGGAAGAAAATTGTTCATCCACATTTCTGCGTCAGAGCCTAGAATTTGTATTTTGCCTAAGCTATATTAGCTGCCTTCTGCTTAAGTAACTTGTATTATCAATTTCTCAGAATGAAGTGCCCTAATAAGCAATAATTCTTATCTTTAAAGTTAAATCTCTTGCTAATCTTGTAACTTGATAGTCACACAGTAATTCAGTCTGAAGAGGACCTCATGAGGTCTCTCCAAACTCCTACTCAAAACAAAGTCATCTCTGAGGTCAAAACTATGTGGTGCTTTATCCAGCTAGATCTCAAAGTCTCCAAGAAGAGACACTACACAGTCAAAATCTTGTACGAATATTTACATTCGTTTGGGCAGGTACTGAAATTTGGGTGACTCACCCATGGATGAGTGCCTTAATTCTTTGGCTAGAAAGTTATCCTAATGCTCTCTGGATAATACTTTCATGCATTTGCTATATAAAGTGAAATAGTTCTGAAAAGGAGGCATGAGTTAAAACACTCCTTTGCAGGAGAGATGTAAATACAGACCCTGGTCCTGAAAAGAGTGGGCAGTCATAAATATAACAAGGCAGTGCCAGGTGAAGGGGTGCATCCTCCAGTATTTTCAGGGTGTTTTTTAAAAAAAACTGCTCCCATTTCCTCTGCTCTTAAAAATACTCACAGGTATCAGTCTAAATGGAACTCTACATTGCATGAAAGCACTTTTCTATTGTGACCTGGGAAGAAATAAAATAGAAGATCTTACCACTGCTGCATAATGAATCTCAGACAAATGTGGACTGTATTTGGCATGCTGTAAATAAGTATTAGTAGGCAGGCGACACAGAACTAGGGCTCTGGTATTTTGTGAAGTTTAAGTTGCCTTCAGGAGATCTTTGCCTGCTTGAGGGCAGGAACTGAGGCACCTAAAGGGTAGAGGTACACAAATGTAGCAGTAGATGAACTCATTGCTAATGGATTCATAGTATAAATTCAGGATAATGCCTAGAAAATTGACTTGCGCTCTTCACAAAAAAGGGTGTCCTATTCAGTGAACAGTCAACTACAGCTGTGAGCTCGGCTACTGGGACCTGGTTTGCTGCTGCCACCACTTACCCACTGCTTTAAATCTGTGCCCTCAGGACTATCCAATGTTCATGTCCTTGCAGAAGACATCGCTATTGTTCTTTGAAATGTGCTATATGATTAACTGAGGGTTTGCAGTGCAAATGAAGCATGTGTACTAAGGAAAATAGAGGGTTATGTATATGAACTTTGTCACACACTTCTTCAGCTTTACCTTGTCAGAGGTGGTTTGTTTGATTTGATTTCTACTTTAAGTGGGTTCCCATGAGAAAATGTTGTTTCCAGAATCATTTAACTTCCTGCAGGGCTCTATTTCGTAATCTCTTGCCCCTGTGACATTTAAAAGACTAAAGATTTCTCTTCAGTAGTTAATGCCATTAAAGTTTGAATTTTTTTAGTGATAAAATTAAGCTTTGTGCTGTCAAACAGCCTTGTGACAAATCATTGCTCTTGGTTCACAACTGAAGGCTGTTATGATCGTTTGTGTTTGCACAAATCAGCTACCATTCTTCGTGCTCTTAAACATCTTTCTCAAAGTAAGGCCAGGTTAGTGGTGTGTGAGGCTCAGCCTGCTACACTCATGTAGTTGTTTTGAACTGTCTGTGGTGCTCTGCACTGAGCTTGAAGTAGTTCTGGGAGGAGACACTGCTTGGCTTGGTTGAGTGTCCTCTAGCAGCTGCCTTTTTCTGCCCAAGGGTACATTTCACTTTCACTTCTTTTTTCATTTAAATTAATTTTTCAGCAGTGATGCAGAAGGTCCTCAAATGAGGCAAGAACTCTGCTATATTTTGCAAAGGTTATGTGGAAAATGTTGTGTTCCCTACTTGGGGCTATGTGTACATCATCTATAGGCAGATATGATTCTGTACATCTACACTGTAGTGGTGGAGGGAAGGAAAGTTGTATGGGAATTGACTAGGCTCTAGCAGACTACTTGGTTTTATTAAATACTTGAATAGTGTAATCAGCATGTTAGGGGTGACTTAATGTGTCATCTTTGCTTCTATGTTTTATCCCTGCTTAATAGCCATTACAAATCATCATAAGACAATTTATGGTCACTCACCAGCAAACAAGTTTGACTGGAGTTTGCCATAACGTAGTATTGGCAATGACAGATGAAGCAGAATGAATGGTTCGATTATTCATAAGCCAAATGACCCCTGAAAGACAGCAGTAAAAAGCAATAGAAGATGGTCTAAAATAATGTGAGTCTTCAGGCAACGTGACTAATCATAAGTTGCAGTCAAAACATGCTGGTTTGTGTGCTCTTTGGGTGCGTTTTGGCATGGGGTTGGGAAGCATTGTCTTGCAGAGACTTATTCTTTTTGAGGACAAAGTATTTGAGGACAGATCTCACCTCAGAGGACAGAAAAAGTTAAAGTCTTCGCTGTCCAGCAGTTCACCTGGGCCACAAGTTAATGGTAAGGGAAGGAGGACCTAGCACCACTTGTACTTTGCTGGCACCCTGCCTGTTTTACTTATGTGTCTGTCTTTGGATCTCCCTGGCACACTGACTCCCTGTTGTACTCTGAGTAACTCTCGGGTGGATGAGCTGCTTGAAAGAAACAGCCTTGTCCATCCAAGATGGGGCTAGTCCTTGTCTACCTTTCAATCCTTGAGCTAGATGTTTCACTGTCTTCAGAGCAGCAGAAAGTACTGAAGAGAACACTCCTGTAATACTTCCTGTGAAATAATATGCTAAGTACTGGAAATGGCTTCACTTCCAACAGTAGGAAACTGATATTCTCATGTAACTTGAATGAAATGAGTGACGTGTGTAAATGAGTAATATGCTTCTCTAGGTGGCTTGTGTGTTTCCATCCTAATGTTCAGCCTTTAATATGAGTATTTAATTGTGCAGTACGTTGTTTTCATGGTTTTTTTTCTTTATTTATAAGAGCTGTCTGCATTTTGCTAGGTTTAAAGCAGTACTATTTTTGTACAGTGTTTTCTAAAGTACTGTACAAATGACATAGAGAAAGATGTCCCAGTTTTAAGGAATTTTTACAACTTTGAAGAGAACTGCCTAAAAATTTTTATGCTGAGTCATTGTTGTAACCTTCATTTATCAGGAAGTCTCAGAAATAGATGCTATGTGCTCATATATCACATTGAAGCTACTTTGTTTCCCATGGCTTATGTAGGTCTCTGGCTATGTAGGTCTTTAGGTTTTCTAGAAAGGCTGAAAAATCTGAATCAAATGTAACCAATTCAGACAACAAGTAGATGTTGCTAAGATAGTATTTCTTAGGGAATGTAAACTTCTAATTAATCTATGAAAACTGCAGCTAAAACTGACAGAACTGCCAAAAGTAAACATTATTTGTTATAGGATTCATCTGCATTGAAAGTACTTCAACTTTAAGCTTGTGGTCTGAATCGAAAATAATTGCATGCATACACTTTCTGACAAAGAACTGGAATAAAGCAGCGGATGGGGGTCAACGGACTTGCCTTATTTTTCATTCAAAGGTAATATAGGCATCTGTATCAGAATGCACATTCAAAATTTAATCTGCTATTAAGAGAAAGTGGTCTACAGGTCTCTATACCTGCAGCATTATTTAAAATTCTAGGCAAAAAAAAAAAAATGTTGGTGTTGCTCTTCAGCAAGAAGGAAGCAAGGAAAGCAGTTTACAGCTATATCCAGGTCTCTTCTAGGACGAAATCAAAGGACATATTCAAATGTGTTTTAAACATCTGCATGCATGTTTCGTAGCAGCATCTCTCAAATCCCGGAGATGAGCCTGTTTTTCTAACAGTATCTGAGGAATCTTCCCCTTCCCCACTAAACTCTTTGCAAAATATTTTTGCACTAAATACGAGCAAGAACTTCTTTACTGTGAGGGTGACAGAGCACTGGCACAGGCTGCCCAGGGAGGTTGTGGAGTCTCCCTCTCTGGAGACTTTCAAAACCCGCCTGGACACGTTCCTGTGTGGCTGCCCTAGGGGATCCTGCTCTGGCAGGGGGGGCTGGACTAGATGAGCTCTGGAGGTCCCTTCCAGCTCTGATGTCTCTGTGAAATGGCTCTAGCTTGTAACTAATGACTAGTCATTTGTCCAGCCTTCCTGAGAACACTTTTTCTGTGCAAGTACTGTAGTAGTGCTTGTGAAAATGAGAAAATACAGCAGAACTTGGGAATCAGCCTTTCATCCACTCTTTCAAATGGAAAGTAAGATTATGGTTTCGGTTGTGCTGTTGCAAGTTGAGTCTAAGTAATGAAATTTGCTTTCCCTATGAATTAGTGTGAAGCTTGGATTTTAACTCTTTGTTTCATCAATACAGACATCTATAGGGAAATTGATTTCCTTTCTTCGGAAAGAACTTGCATTAATGTTAGATATGGGTTTATGTTCTATTCTTCTTCTACCTTATGTTGCATGTAAAAACCGTCTTTTTTATTTAAAGCAGCTTGGAAAAATGAGATGGTATAAAAAAAAAAAAAGTGCATAACTATTCATGAAACATCTTTGGGGTCATGTAACTGAAAGAGGAAATCTTACTTTCCCAGTGAAATTACCTTAGCTGAAACTATGTTGATCTTTTTTTTTCTGTAAAATTACTTGAGAATTTATAAACAAGACCACTCAAGTAAAAAAATACTCAGTCTTCACTATTTATCTGTGTTCATAGACATTCTAACCATACTAACACATCCTATAAAATGCAATATTCATTTAATTCAGCACAGTTATCTGTGGATAAAATTTAAATATGGCTTTTGTCATTTTAATTTAAATTCATTGCTAGGAAACTCAGTTTAATAGTAGTTGAGTACAAAAAGAAAATGTACCGTCTGTACTTGTAAATCACCCCAATGTTCAATTTATTCAAAACACTGAATTAGGTGCTTGGCTAGGGCACTGGAGAAGAAGAAGTTACATTGCTTTCATAAATAGCTTTTTTGACTACGCAAATTAATAGTCAATTGTAAATGGCTTTGCAAAAAGCAGATTGGTTTAGAAATTTAAAAGATAGCAAAAAAAAGTCATTTAGGTAGCGAACAAGTCTATTTCCACTCCTGCCTCTCAGGCTTTTATATAAACCAAATTATTCTGACACCTAGTGAAGAAAATTTCAAATTGCCCAATCTAAAACCAAAAGTGTACTACTCAGTCTCAAATGATCACTTATTGAAATTAATGGGTGCTATTAGTGCATGTCAACATAGGAAAGAATTTCCTAGCATTTGTTGCTGACATTTCAGTGCTTCCTATTAGTGAGCTTTTGCAGAGGGAACAAATATCCTTCAGTTTTAATTAAATTGTTAAACTATTTTGTGCTAGGATCCAATCCAACAGTACTAGCTAGAATGAAAACTAGTGGAAAGACTCTTCTAAACTTCACTGTGCTTTGGATGTGAGCCTTATTGCCTGAGGCTCTACTTCCATCCTCTTTGTTGGTGTACCTTACTGTGTGGCTAAATGCAAGCACGTCCTGGAGAAATTCTTGGTTCAGCAAAGCTGTTCGGTTCACACTTTAACTCGTCTGTGCACTTTAGGAGCTTTGTTTTACACTTAAACATTTCTATCTTTATTTAGTTAGCTGTCTCAATGAATGGCTGAGCCTATAAGGAGGAGAGGCTTCTTGGCTTGGATGGTAGCTGAAGGTTCCTTGCTATTTGCTGGGCCAACGTGGGTGGCGGAAAAAAGTGCTGAAACAGGCTTACTCTGTTCAGATTCTCTAGAGAGCTGAGAGATCATCTCTGTGCTCAGAAAATTATTCAGGGACATAAGAAAACTTTTCTTTCTCTGGCTTGTTTCAGTACCTCTGTGGGCTTTGGTAACTTAAAGTGGTGGAAATATACAGAAATAATCAAATAGTGTAAACTCATTTAAGTAGGGATAATGCCTGAAATATATATGAAGTATATAAAAAATAGATAGCCTGTTTCCTTCCAAGCTGGTAAATCTCCCATTCTGGATGTTACTCCCTGTGTACTCGATGCAGTCCATGGAGATGGACCAGAATTCCTACTGCAGGTTCTTGTTTGCTTCTCAAGGGCCACAAAATAAATCTGACAACAAAAATGTAGTTAAACTGGCTTTTATGGAAGTGCAGTGTGTAGTAGTGGAAGCTGGATTAGTTTAAGTAACATAAGCCTGCTTTACCTGAAGGGAGGGGCTGCCAAATAATAAAGTTAATAAATTGCATGAATTGCACAGTTTACAGAAGTGCTGTATGAGCAGTGCTCAGGAACAGCACACAGCTAATTTCTTCATTCCTGTATTTCATGTTTGCAGTACCTCAGCAGAAAGGCCCATGAAATTCCTAAAAATGCTTTTTGTTAGTCTTGGCCAGACTCTTAATTTCAGAAGTGTCCTTCCCAGAAATTAGTAAGAGATGATATGACATTCCATTTCGAGAGATGTCCTTGATTGCAGCCCCTGACTTTGTGGCTATAGACTGCCACCTGTTTACTAATAATTGGAATAGATGCTTACTGTTTTAATTTCATATGTAAATCTACCTGAAGTTGCGCTAGGTTTCCAGAGTGATTGCATCTCTTGCCACTGATGTACAAGGCAGATAATAGCAGCGTGTGTATTTCCCCAGAGGTTCCAGGCAAACTTTGAAAAGACAATGCACCAAGTTTTGGACCAGGTTCAGGTTCACGTGGAAGCTGCATAACTGCGTTTTCTGTAACCCTGTCTGCCCTTACCCGTGCTGTGAGGGGATGTGCAATTTGATGGTGCAACCTAGCTGCGTTTCACGCTGATATACTGGGAGAAACTTGAGCTGGAAATAAAACCTCATGGTGAGGACTTGTAGTAAGCTCTGTCAACCTCTTGTGCAGAGGTGCGGGTGAGGATGTGAATGTTTTAATTTTTTTCCTATGGAGGAACAGAGAGAGCCTGGTGTGATTTCTTAGCCCCTCTGCCCCAGGGAACAAATTTTTGAGAAGGGTCAGAGGAATCTTGTTCATTTTCTTCCCCTCTCCATGTCCTGTGGGATGCCTGGCAGTAGGATCTGCTGGGGCAAAATCTCCCTGGCATGTGTAGGTGTCTGCAGGTTGAGGCAAGGCCATCTCCCACTGGAGCAGCTCATTTCTGCAACCTACAGAGAAGGGAAGGGTTGCAAGAATGGCACCAATTTCTCCTTTTTTTTTTTCCTCCCCTAACTCTGTGACTTAATACACAGCCTTTCCCTAGAAACTGCTGTTAACAGTGAATATTCAGATTCCCTGTAATTAAGCAATCTTTTATCCTTGTCTGCTAGGACAAGAATAAGACCCCTATGGTAGTTTCAGCTTAATATTTGTTGTCCTATCTGGGAAAGCCTCCTATAACAGACCAGCATGTAAGTACCAGAGAGGTCCTTTAGATCGCCTCAATATTTGTCTCAGCCTATTAAAGTTGTCAGAAAGTTTCTGTGTGTGAAACATGGCAAGTTGAGTTGTATGCTGTTCTGAACACCCGGTGACTAAATCATCAAAACAGCGTCTTGGTGTTGAGCCAATGTAAGCTTTAACTCCGCATCCCTTTCTAAAAATGCTGGAGAAAATGGCAAAATCAGTGCCACAGTTTCTTGGGAGTGTCCAGCCTTGCAGCCTGCCCTGCCCCACAGCCCTGCATGTGTCTCAGCTGTCTCTCTAAATGAGCTCTGCTCTGTCCAGAGGGAACAGTGCTCTACTCCTCCACACGTAAACACCTAATGGATACTTGAAACTCAGACAACAAAGAGAAATTTCAAGTCTGTGTGCGGGAACATGTGTTCTCTCTCTCCCAAACCAAGATCAAAGTGACCTCAAGTCAGGGTTTCTTGCCCCTCAAACAGCAAAGCCTGGAAAAGTAAGTAAAAATGCAGCACTTCAGTAAATATATTCCAGTCCTGTACTGATGCCGGGGTACTAGAGCAAGACAAATGTAAATATTTCATATCAATTTGCTATTGTACTGTGCTGAACAATAATGCTGAAAATGGTTTGTTTGTCATAGTTTGATTAATGTACCTGTTTCTATATACAGTAAATACAAGAGTGTTGTTCAGCCTGGAGTAGAGAAGGCACCAGTGAGACCTTACTAAGCCTTTCAGTGCTTAAAGGGGAACTCTAAGAAAGACGGGGTCAATCTTTTTAGCAGAGACGGTTGTGATACAACACGGGACAATGGTTTAAAAATAAAAGAAGATAGCTTCAGACTAGATATAAGGAAGAAGTGTTTTACAATGAGGCTGGTGAAACGTTGGAACACAGGTGGTGGAGGCCCCATCCCTGGAGACATTCAAGGTTAGGTTGATGGGGCTCTGAGCAACGTGATCTAGTTCAAGATGTCCCTCCTCACTGCAGCGGGGTTGGACTAGATGACCTTTAAAGGTCCATTCCAGCCCAACACATTCAATGACACAGGAGTTTGTATTACTTTAAATCAAGGTTGAATATGCAAGACAACTTAGAGAAAATTCTCTATATTGCTGCTCAGACATAATAATTTGAACAATATTATCAGAGTTGATGTGAGGAGCAATCCCTTGATTAAGTATTTACCATTTGAGACATGGCATTATCTCTGTTGTAGGAAGCATCCTAAAGGAACATGTGATGAAAGGGCTCAGAAAGTACTCTCAAAACCCAGAAACCAGTAACAATCCTCTTGGATTCATCAGTAACTAAATAAACAAAATTCCTAAGCTTTTTATAGTGGAGTGCATTTTAAAAATTATTTATTCCAAGAAACAGGATGAATTCAAAAGGCTTTTTGAATGTGGATTTTCACCATTGTTTTCTTATGTTTCTAAACCAAATAGCTAAACTGTGTGACACTGCAGTGTTTTTGAGATTACACCTCATCTCAATTTTTCAGTGCTATTTTTTTCAGGTCTGAGCAATGTCTTTATGTTCCCCACTTAGAACTACTTGCCATGCTGAGTCCAAATGACACTGCACGGACTTCAATGAGATTATACTGCCACTAAACAGAATTTTCACACAGCATGGCTCTGTAACAAACAACCCCATGATTTTAAAGCCTTGAACTTTTAAGCTTGTGTATAAAGCATCTGTCCACTTAATGCAAAATGTTTCTCCTGATTTATTAGGATGTAAAATCATGTACATAATCACCATTTTAATAGTGCTGTTATACATAGTTGAATATGGAAACAGAGTTCAGGATGCTCCTTTGTGAGAATTTTGTAGAAGAACTAACCACATAACAGATATGTCTGAACCAACATACATCCTCTTCAGAGTTAGAACTCTGAATCTAAAGGAAGAGCGTGAAGTGACTTTAAATGGGGGCCATTTAAAACAGGTGAATTTCAGGTCAAAATCCATGTATGTACTTAATGCCACTTGAAACTCAGCTCAGATTTGAGAAGTTTGTGAAATTGATGGGGAGGGAGTTTTGTTAGATACTCAAAGTATGCTTTTTTTTTCACAGGCACTGCCTCTTTATGTAGACAAATAACCGTCTTCTGATTATATAAACAGTTCTAGAAGAGTTAATTTTCTTCATATGTGTGTCTAAAACAGAACATTTAAAAACAGTAGATGGTACACTCATGTTAACATATTTCCCAAAGCAAAAGAATGTTAGCTGCCTTTTCAGTGAAAATAAGATAAGTCAATATAAATTGACCTAAACTTAAATTTGCAAAATCCAGATTCAAGTTCTTAAAGGCTGAAGAATTTATTCAGATAAAGTTACACATATATAAATGTATGAAAGCTGCCTTATCTTCTTTTAAAATTTGGTTTTTGTTGTCCAAACTCTGTTGTCAAGCATAGGTAAAAGCCTCCTGAAACTAGTCTGAGATGCGTGAGCTTACGTCATCTGATTCCATTTGATCTCCCCATATAGAAATGCTAGTAAGTCTCTTCATACTACGTATTATTCTCTGAATCAAATTGTATCCAATCTCAATTGTATGTGCTGAGAACACTGCAAAAAGACATTTAGAAAGATGTGCACTCTGTGTTGTCAATATTTGTCGTATGCCAGGCTGACCTTTTGGATGATAATCTTTGTATTTGTGGTGTGAAAAGAGATTGATTTTGTTGCTTTATTCTAATTACAATACAATGTAGCAGTACTGCATGCTTTTGAAGGGTATTCAGGAACTGAAATGTCAATAACACAAACAACTTTCCATCTGCTCCCAATTCAATCTGAATGAGTTTGTGATTTTATAGAAGGAGGTTATTTCTGCCACTGGCAGTTGAAAGGTGGTAATCAGTTAATCAAAATGCATTGATTGCTCTACTTATTGCATCTTGAATAGGGTTTTTTACGAATCTTAGTCACCCACAATTTAGTTTTGGCTTGTTTTGCTTTCTGTCCAAGGCAAATCTATGGTTTGTAAAAACTTTGACTTCATCAAGAATAACTTCTTTATTGAGATTTAGAGCCAGACCCACCAGTGTGTGCTGACAATGTTACACCAGTCCAGTTATGTAAATCAGCTGGAAACAAAGCAGTAAACTCAGTTCGAACAATTTTGCACAGCTCCAAAGATACTGAATGTACCAGCCAACTGGTCTCAGGCTGTATTCCTCTTAGCATGGAATACGAGATACAAAACAAAAACCTCTTTCCTATATAGACTTCAAGCATTATCTACAGCTTTTGATTTCTCAACCCAACAAATCACCGTTTTGTTATTGTTAACTAGTGTTGCAGCAATAATTCAGCTAAGGGAGAGTTTGATCCTGGGCCATAGATTTTGAAACCTGCGCTTCCTTTTTATGTTTTGATATGTGAATGAAAAATAACACTACTTCATTTCTACATGTCCAAGTTAGATGCAGTCTTAGGGGGCTAATAATTTATTAAAAAAAGAAAAAAAAAAGAAAAAAGATCCCACCAAAACCCCCTCAAAACTACCTCTCACAGAGCTGAGAGGAAATGTGATGTAAAAATTTCTTCTGAGGGGTAAGTACAAAATCAGTCAGGCTTTGCCTGAGTACCAGTGTAAGCCCACAGGAAACTGGTTGCAGATTTAAAGTCTTAGAAATACTGACCCTACTGAATAAACAAATTAGTACTTGAAAACAAATTAGTAAATGATCATGTAATATTTCTGTGAATTGAAATCTAAGGTTAGGGATTAAATAGTTGAATAGCAGTCACTTCAGATATTGATATTAAAGAGACATAGTTTTATAGGAAAATAGCATATTTGCATAGTAATTTATATATAATGTAAATATTCACCTACTTAGAGGTGTGCGAAAGACCAGTGGCCTTTGGATGAAACCTTTATTTTCATAGCCTAAGAAATATAGACCAGATCAACTGGGCTCCATCTGAAATAATTATGAAGAGTCCTAGAAGCAGAGCAGAAAGGGTACTGAAACAATTAGAAATAAAATGTTTTTCCTGAGAAAAATAACTCTACAGTTTAATCATGTATCCATGAAGCACCCTCCGTACTGTCAGAACTCAGCTCAGCCATGACTTGCAGGAAGGTAAGAGTGAAACTCCACTTTGGAGTGGAGTTTGCTCTTTAAATATCTTCATCTGTAGAATATCCATGTAGGTCCATTCTGGAGATGAAAAGGGACCACTCGTCTGACTTGATGTGGCAGTTGATGAGAATGAGGAATGAGGTGGTTATCAGCCTGAGGACTGGAAGAAAGCAGTGTCACTCCAGTGTTCAAAAAGGGCAAGAAGGAAGATCCAGGAAACTACAGACCGGTCAGCCTCACCTTCATTCCTGGAAAACCTGTAACTAATGGAGTCCCCCAGAGATCAGTGCTGGATCCAGTCCTGTTCAGCATCTTTATCAACAACCTCAATGACAGGACAGAGTGTCTTCTCAGCAAATTTGCCGATGATACGAAACTGGGAGATTTGGCTGATACACCTGGCAGCCATTCAGCAAGATTTGGACAGACTGGAGAGCTGGGCAAAGAGGAACCTAATGATGTTCAACAAGAATAAGTGCAGAGTCCTGCACCTGGGAAGGATAATAAAATACACCAGTACAGGTTAGGATGCGATCTGCTAAAGAGCAACTTAGTGGAGAAGGACCTTGGAGTCCTGGTGGACAACGAGTTATCCATAGGACAGCAATACGTACCCTTGTAGTCAAGAAGGCCAATGATACCCTAGGGTGCATTAAGAAGAGTGTGTCCAGTAGATCAAGGGAGATTCTCATTTCTCTCTGTCCTAGTGATACCTCACCTAGAGTATTGCATCCAGTTCTGGGCTCCCCAGTTCAAGAGGGATAGAGATTTACTTGAGAGAGTCCAACGAAGGGCTATGAGGATGATTAAGGGACTGGAACGCCTGCCTTATGAGGAAAGGCTGAGAGACCTGGGGCTTTTTAGTCTGTAGAGAAGACTGGGAGGGGGTCTAATTAATATATATGAATATATGAGGGCTGGACATCAAGAAGCAAGGGACAACCTCTTTTCACTTGTGCCCTGTGATAGGACAAGGGGCAATGGGTGCAAGCTAGAGTACAGGAAGTTCCACCTCAACATGAGGAAGAACTTCTTTACTGTAGGGGATACAGAGCACTGGAACAGGCTTTCCAGAAGGTTGGTGGAGTCTCCTTCTCTTGAGACTTTCAAGAGCCGTCTGGATGTGTTCCTGTGTGACCTGCCCTAGATTCCGTGGTCCTGCTCTGGCAGGGGGGTGTTGGACTCGATCTCCAGAGGTCCCTTCCAACCGCTAACATCCTGTGATTCTGTGATCTGGACTATAGTAATAGCAGTCTATCCATTGACATGATTTTCAAAAGCTTAACCAGACCTAATGGAAGTTGCAAAGCCTCATTTGTCTGAGGTCTAATGAAAGAGGAGAAGAGTGAAGCTAATATTACCACAGGAGTTATAGCTACTGAAGATAAACCTGTCAGGCATTTGCTCACAGAGAGACAGGGAAAATAACAGCAAGAACTCAAGGTGATAAGGCAGCTGGGAATGAAAATCTGCCTTGGCAGCTGGAGAATTGTTCTACCACTGATTTTCTCCACTGGTGCGGTGAATGTGCTCATCCTGTGAAAAATAAGAAAATCTCTGCTTTGAAAAAGTGTATCTTGAGATTGCCCTGAAAGCAGCCAGACTTCTGAGTATTAAGCCTGTTACATGAAGTTCTACAAAGGGCCAGAGTGACTAGGATTTCTATATGGGGAGATCAAATGGAATAAGATAGCATAAGCTCATGCATCTCAACCTGGTTTCAGTAGGCTTTTACCTATCCCTGACAACACTTGGCCAGAGTAGTTTCCTTATGTTCATGACTTACGGTATCTGCCTCCAGTCTACATACTTAGTAGGTCCTGCTTTGCATGGATTCTTGATGATTAAGGATAAACCCATTAAAAACAGATAGACTGGCTTATTATGAATTGCTCTGTAAAGTAACCCTGGATGATAATGTGTCAACAGTATATATACTCATTTTTAATTGATGGGGAGTATGAAGTAACGTTTTCCTTGTGGCTACATTTAAAAGACCTTGGATAAAACCTGTGAGCCTTTTACAGATTCGGAAAACTTGAGAGCTAAAATTGCAAGTGCATTGTAAGTCTGGATGCAACAATTCTGTGAGACCTTCTACACATACGAAGACTTGAATCTGTGAAAAAGAATGGAGAATCAGTGAAATGGAAATCCGCTACTTATTCAGAGTAAATACTTCAAACAAGATTTGTGGTGTCTGCTGCATCCAAGGAAGAGTGGAACACCTTTAAACATTTGGAGTCCTATATTAAAATTTGTAAGAAAAAACATTCTGGAGTGGTAAAGTGACTATTTCTGACACATTCTTGCAATAACAGCAAAAGTAATTAAAGGAGTTATCAATTAAAATCAGTCTGATAGGAGATATCTAAGAGCATAGTAAACTGAAGATCTGAAAGTGAATTTTAAAACTCCTTGAAATGTCCAGTGGTGTAACCTAGAGGTAGCTGATGGAAATAATTTGGAAAATATACTGGACTTTGTCAGCTCAGTTAATTTGAACTCCTTCTTGAGACTGGTATTCTGATCTCAAGTTGGAGCACGTCTCCTTGTTTTTTCTAGTTTAGCAAGCATGGTTTCAGGTGTGGCCAGATGGTCAACAGACACAAAAGTCTCCCACATTGATCCCGTTTGGGTGTATTGTACCACAGTCAAAAGAAAGGGTAATTTTTTATCTTCCTCTCCTCAAGAAATGAAGTATGTCTATCCTTGTAGCTACAACTGATTATTCAGAGAGCTAGCTCAAAAAAAAAAAAACCAACAAAAAAACAAAACCAAAAAGCAGGAAGTTTTGTCAGTTCTGCATCCAAATGGAAACAACTGTCTTCAGATGTTATATTCTTGAGCTAGGAGGGCTAGTCTTATACTCCTCCTTACAGTTCAGCCTTGGAACACAGAAAATCCTTAGTCAGTTTTTTTTTTTTAAATTTAGAGTTGTATATGTGTTTCTCAGAAACAGTTCTTCCTTTGTGCATATACTCACGTTACTAAAGTAGATAGGAGGTTATTGATATGAGTAAAGCCGTGCTGGATAGAAAAAAAAAAGGCTGACATTTAAAGTTGTGGTTTAAAACCCATCCTCAGGCCTTTTATATGGAAAAGCAGTGTTGTCACAAGATTTACTGTTCACAAATCCATGTTGCTATTTATTGCATACTCCGCCAATTAAAAGGAACAAGCTAGATTCTTTGTTGTTTGCAAAGGTAAATCTTTCCATTTGCCTAATCCTACAAAACTGTGATAACTCAAATATTGTCAGGCAAACTCATGTTTCTAAAATAGCCCCACTCTCTCCAAACCTGCAGGGTGCCAGGATATTTCAGGGTAAGCAGTGGAATCAGCAAAGGGTCTTTATTAAGGCTTTTACTGAAGCCCAGGCACTGGGGTGAGCTAAGCATCTTTGAACAGTAAATCTCAAGGTGAGAATCCTCAAGCAACTATCAACTGCCCTGTCTTTCACTCCTTTTTTTAAATGGCAAATTTTTGAGTAAGAAGTCAAAAACATTCTCATTCACAAGCCTATAACTTTTGAATGGCAGAGAGGTTTTTAAAGAGCTGCAGCTCATCAGTACTTATTGCTGTCAGTTTATACAATCCTACAGCTTAAGCTAGATCAAATTAGTAGTGGTAGCTTTGGGAAAAAAAATGAAATTGTTGGTTGCTGATGCTTCATTGGCAGAGGTATTCAAACAACCTCCTTTTTCACTTCATCAGGTTTTTTCGGGAATACACTATTGCTTGTGGGACACTTGGTAGAATTTAACATTTACCTGCTCGTAGGAAAGAATCACAGTGACCAGATTTTCTTCTACTATATATATGGAACATACCACCAGCATGGGACAGCTGGAAATTGCAATGTGTAACAGGCTTTCACTACAGCAAGGAAGATTCAGTTTAACAGGCAAGACACTGGTATCTTGAAGCACAAGATATGGAGGCTGTGGAGTCTCCACTACTATGAGCCTTCAAAAGCAGCTTAACAAATTTCTGTCAGAAATGACAGAAGAGAGTTGATCTTGCCTTGGGGAGAGAAAAGTATATTAAGGGACTCTTTACTAAATGTTCCTCCCAGCCCTGAAGATCTGTTCTTTCCAGGCTGAGGCAAAGTAGCAGTGATGTATGCGTGCCTCGTCTATTGACCTTGCTGCCACTGAAACTCACTGCTGAGTAAATACACCTTGACTTCAGGGACAAACTGTAGTAGCAGATGTCTGTGTGTCACGGGACACGCAAAATCAACATCTGTCAAACATCAAGTCAAAACTACATTTTTCTTCTGATGACCCAAAGCCAGCAATGTAACCCTACCTCCTTCTGCTCCAGAAGCAGGTGGTGGAGCCCAGCCCTTTCTTAACCCAGTGTTGGATACCAGCCAGTGTGCCTCTCTCACCCTCCCTGTGACAAGTGTAACACAGCCTAAATTCTTCTCTTTTTGTGTGTGACCTGCGGTAAAAATTGAGAGTTTTTCTCAATATCTTAGTATTACAAGGATACTAATGTTTTCTGTAGCTGCAGACACAGATTGATTTTTGTATGTTGCTTTTTAGAGTCAGGATTCTCAAACATCTGCTCTTTTATTTTACAAATTTATTAGCAAGCTCTAACCATAAAGGAGAGCAGGAAGTAATCTCGATACCCTTGGTGAGTGATGCACTGCTTAGAACACAGGTTTCAAAATGAACATTTAATGAGTTCTGGCCCTGACTTAGAGCAGTCTCAGAGACAGCATGTGATTACCAATAATCTGTTAAAGAGATATTAAATGCAATGTTTCTAAAAGGATTGTCAAAAGGTGGATGCAGACCTGTGAAGTTTTGTCTATATACTGATTTTGAAGTAAGTGTCAATAAGGCACAAGGCAAATTGATCCTCAAGCCAGATTTTCTGACAAAATCAGGCAGAAGTAGGAGGAAAAAGGATCTCTTGCACCTTGCTTTTGACCACAGCCATGCATATGGTTCCCATACTTTCCCAGTACTCTTAAAGCACTGTATCAAAGGGTGTATAAAAAACCTCTAATACCTGTTACTTAACAAGTTGACATAGAAGCAAAGCATTATTTTTCTGCTTGTCTCCTCCTCTCTGTATATTTGCATCAGCCTCGCAGCTTTTTAATTTCTATATTCCATTTATTAAGCTTTAAATCTAATATACTGGGCTGAATTTACCAGCACACTCTTGTTATTTTTTGGAGCCTTGATGATGCAGGAAAGCTGTAAACTTGCACCAGCTAAGGCTAAGGCAGTTTAATAGCCTCTGAGTGTTGCCAGAGAAAGGCAAAGCAGCTGGAGCCCATCAGTGAATACATCCCACCGTTTTACGTTCTGAACTGTTGATAGTTCTCCTAAGTGCGCTGACAAATACTGGTTAAAATAATTTATAATTAGCTGATCTTCCTTTACTTCTAAGCGTACACTAGAGAATTCTGTCTTTCCTGAAGATAAGTTTTGTTCTGAAGGCCTAAAATTGCATTTGGTTTTTAATAAAACTGACCTGAGACGGTTTGTGTGGAGAGACAGCAATTGCAGCTATTATTTGGAAAGAGCATTTCCTCCCTCCTGCATTTTCTCATCTAGCTGGTTCACAGTTCATTGTCTTTTTGTCATTTCTTTTTTTTTTTTTAAAAAAAAAAGTACAAACCATAAGTCACTGTTATCCTTCTGCCCACAAAACAAATGAGAGCTCCTGGTTCGGCCTTTTTCGTAGTAGAAGCAGAATTGAGTGCCAAACAGCAATACATTTAGTAGTAGTTTCAGAGGAATAGTCAGGTATTCGAAGGACTTGCTGAGAGGATTTTCTTCAAAGGAGATCTGAACTCTCCTCCCATTCCCTCCAGCTGCAGTTCCCAGTGGTCATTGTGAGGCAGCTCATTGGGATGCTCTGACTTCAGCTGGTTAGCTTATCTAAGATAGCATCGCTTATACATGGGTAAAGAGGAGCTACATCTCTGGGACAGTAAGTGCATTGTCACAAGCACTAACTTACTTGAAAGGGAACTGCTGGAGAGCAGTGCAGGGGAAAGGGACCTGGGGATTCTGGTGGACAGCAGGATGACCATGAGCCAGCACTGTGCCCTCGTGGCCAAGGAGGCCAATGGCATCCTGGGGTGTATTAGAAGGGGAGTAGCAAGTAAGTTGAGAGAGGTCCTCCTACCCCTCTACTCTGCCCTGGTGAGGCCACATCTGGAATATTGTGTCGAGTTCTGGGCCCCTCAGGTCAAGAAGGACAGGGAACTGCTGGAGAGAGTCCAGCGCAGAGCCACAAAGATGGTGAAGGGAGTGGAGCATCTCACTTATGAGGAAAGGCTGAAGGAGCTGGGGCTCTTTAGCTTGTAGAAGAGGAGGCTGAGGGGTGACCTCATTAATGTTTATAAATATGTTAAGGGGGAGTGTCAAGAGGACAGAGCCAGGCTCTCTTCAGCGGCGCCCATTGACAGGACAAGGGGCAATGGGTGCAAGCTGGAGCATAGGAGGTTCCATAAAAATGTTAGAAAAAACTTTTTTACAGTGAGGGTGACAGAGCACTGGCACAGGCTGCCCAGGGAGGTTGTGGAGTCTCCTTCTCTGGAGACATTCAAAACCTGCCTGGATGTGTTCCTGTGTGGCTGCCCTAGGGGATCCTGCTCTGGCAGGGAGTTGGACTAGATGATCTTTCGAGGTCCCTTCCAACCCCGAACATTCTGTGATTCTGTGAAGATGAGCTTCATCCTCAGTTTCCCCCATGCTGATGGGTTTGGAGAACATCCCGCGTCCCCTGATTCCTTGAGCTTACTGGGGCTTGTTCCTCACTTCCCTGCTAGCAAAAGAATCTGTAGACTGGATGAGAATGTGCCCAACCTTCCTTAGTAAAATAATGGTCTTAAACTAATGTGGGAGCTTTGTTTAGGAGAGTTGTTTCCTAAATAGTTCAACATAATGAAATTGGTGACCTCTGCAGCTTCTGTATCTCGATTTCAATAGAGTTGCTGTACAGATAATTTTTTTAAAATAACTTTCTATATGAGCCAGCCTGTCTCAAGTCCCATTCCTTTGCCTTTCACCTGCAGCACTTAATCTTTTGTAAATGACTTTCGCTTTTCACAGAATATGTTTTTTTTTCTCTTGTGCAACCTTTGCAATGTGCCTTTTTGTAGTCAGTGTTATAAATGAAATTACCTGGGAAGCAATATTTCCTCTACTTCAGAGGCAAACCATGAGCTGCACTTACAAGCAGTAAAATATATCTTAAAGAAAGCGAAACACTTAAGCAAACTTATTTGTTTAGATAGAGACAAAAAGCTAGCCATTAAGGAGTTGAGCATCTTAAAATTTCAGACTTCTTCAAACAATTCTGTTTAATGTCCTTGGCCAAGTCAAGCATTGAGTTATACACAAATAGGAACAACAAATCATTACAATTCCGCTAGATGAAGGCTAAAGGAAGCTAAGGATTATTGAATTATTATTTTTTGAGAAAAGGGTATTATAATCTAGGCTTTAAATTGAGAAAGCAGATGGTAGATTTCTTTCTTTATAAACAAGCAAAATGTCAACCAAAATGTTAAAGAATATTTCAGGGTCCAAGGGGTTTATGACAATAAGTTTAGAATTCCCAAATTGTCTCATCTATCAAGGATCTCATAATTGCAGAGACAAAGTAATCCAGAAGTTTACTGTTCAAATAAGGTGGTTTCTTTGTCAGATATGTTTGATTCAGAGACTTTAGAAAATCCAAGATGTTCAGGGTTCTGTGCCTTTTACATGTGCAAGTACTACAGGGGTTTAATGCATTTCCTTTACTTAAAAAAAGAAATTGAGAAGAAATTTAGTTTTATCAATGGCTTAAAAAATTTAACAGAGACTTTTTGGAATGGCATAAATGTGCAAGTAGATGATACTAAGATCTTATCAAGGCTGATCTTAAATTCTGGTAGGACTTAGATGTGCTTGTGTAGTTCAGTTTTTGTGTATTAGATGTAGTGTGTTTGATACACTATTAGAGTTAATATTCAACAGGTTTCTGAAATATGCTGGAGCTCGCAGTAGGCTGTGTATGGTTATTATGCTGCAGAAAGGACACATCCCATTCTGTCACACTTAAACTGAATTTCTACAAAATTTCAACAAATCGACTCAATTTTACATATATTCTTGAGAGAACGAGCAAGCTTATACCAATTCCCCCCCAGCTGACAGTCAATAGACCTGCTGCTGTAATGTTAATAGGCTCAAAGGCTGCTAATGATTTGTCTCTGATGCTTTTTACTCTGCAAAATAAAACGAAGGGAGCTGCTTGATTTCAGATGTGAGTCCTAAAATAACGTCCATATTTTTTCCCCCTGCTTTCTCAGGGCTTCTTCAAATACATTGCTGACAAAACTAACACTAGAGGCAATGTAGGCCCTCTGTTGAATGAGATGGGTGCCCTGGAGACAGAGGACAGAAAGAAGGCAGAGTTGCTGAATGCCTTCTTTGCCTCTGTCTACACTGTTGGAGACCGTCCTCAGGAGCCTCAGTCCCCTGAGGCCCCAGAGGAAGTCAGGACAAAGGAGGAGTCTGCCCTGATTGATGAGGAGTGGGTTAAGGATCAATTTGAACACTTGAACATTCATAAATCCATGGGCCCTGATGGGATGCACCCACGGGTGCTGAGGGAGCTGGCGGGAGTCATTGCTAGGCCACTCTCCATCATCTTTGGTAAGTCATGGGTAACAGGTGAGGTGCCTGAAGACTGGAGGAAAGCGAATGTCACTCCAGTCTATAAGAAGGGCAGGCAGGATGACCCGAGTAACTACAGACCGGTCAGCCTCACCTCCATCCCTGGAAAGGTGATGGAACATCTTATCCTTGACGCTGTCTCTAGGCATATCAAGGATAAGAAGGTTATTAGGAGCAGTCAGCATGGCTTTGCCGAGGGGAAGTCATGTTTGACCAACCTGATAGCCTTTTATGAAGACATAACCAGGTGGATGGATGGTGGCCATGCAGTGGATGTGGTCTACCTGGACATCAGCAAGGCCTTTGACACCGTCTCCCACAGCATCCTCATAGGTAAACTGAGGAAGTGTGGTCTGGATGACCAAGTAGTGAGGTGGGTCGAGAACTGGTTGAAGGGAAGAAGCCAGAGGGTTGTGGTCAGTGGGGCTGAGTCTGGCTGGATGCCTGTGTCTAGTGGGGTCCCTCAGGGGTCAGTGCTTGGGCCGGTGCTGTTTAATATATTCATCAATGATCTGGATGAGGGATTAGAGAATGTTGTCAGCAAGTTTGCTGATGATACGAAGTTGGGAGGAGTGGTTGACACACCAGAAGGCTGTGCAGCCATTCAGAGAGACCTAGACAGGCTGGAGGGCTGGGCAGGGAGAAATCTTATGAAGTTTAATAAGGGCAAGTGTAGAGTTTTGCACTTGGGAAAAAATAACCCCATGTGCCAATATAGGTTGGGGACTGCCCTGCTGGAGAGTAGTGTAGGGGAAAGGGACCTGGGAGTCTTGGTGGACAGCAGGATGACCATGAGCCAGCAATGTGCCCTCGTGGCCAAGAAGGCCAATGGCATCCTGGGGTGTATTAGAAGGGGAGTAGCAAGTAGGTCAAGAGAGGTCCTCCTGCCCCTCTCCTCTGCCCTGGTGAGGCCACATCTGGAATATTGTGTCCAGTTCTGGGCCCCTCAGGTCAAGAAGGACAGGGAGCTGCTGGAGAGAGTCCAGCGTAGAGCCACAAAGATGGTGAAGGGAGTGGAGCATCTCCCTTATGAGGAAAGGCTGAAGGAACTGGATCTCTTTAGCTTGTAGAAGAGGAGGCTGAGGGGTGACCTCATTAATGTTTATAAATATGTCAAGGGGGAATGTCAGGAGGATGGAGCCAGGCTCTTTTCAGCGGCGTCCACTGACAAGGCAAGGGGCAATGGGTGGAAGCTGGAACACAGGAGGTTCCATAAAAATATGAGGAAAAACTTTTTTACTGTGAGGGTGACCGAGCACTGGAACAGGCTGCCCAGGGAGGTTGTGGAGTCTCCTTCTCTGGAGACATTCAAAACCCGCCTGGACACGTTCCTGTGCGCTCTAGTGTAGGTGGTCCTGCTCTGGCAGGGGGGTTGGACTAGATGATCTTTAAGGTCCCTTCCAACCCCGAACATTCTGTGATTCTGTGATTCTCTTATTCATATTTGCAGGCTATCTGAGTCTGGGAGACCTGAAAAGAAGGTTCCTTGGGTTTAAGATTCCCTGTATGACTACCTGAAGTTAGGCCGCTAACCCTAGAAGGGAGATGGGGGGATCTGTGCTGCTCTATCCTGTGATGTTGAAAGGTTATAAATGAGTTTCAGGAATGCAGGACCCTTTTAGAGTAATAGTGATGGTGTTATGCATGCCAAGCACCCTTAGTGGCAAGCCACAAGAAGAAGAGCAGTCTTGTCCTTCAGCTGAATGTTGTGGTTCCCAGTTTAAGAGGTCTCCTTCAGATAATGGAGACTCTAGTGGCTAATGGCAGGGTTGGAGAGGAAGAGTGAGACACCAGCTACCACCTTGTCCTGCAGACAGGTCTTCCAGGTGAACATTCTCCCATAGGAGTGCTTCAAGCCAGGTGCCTTAAGCTGCAAGTTGCTTTTACTACAGCCCTTGACTCTAAGTGGGGCTGTCGGACCACCTAGTCAAGCAATTGCTGGGTAACAGTACACAGACAACTTAGTAATAACTGGAATAGATGGACCTTCCCTCACCTATTATTTTCGACACAAATGAGTGTGTCTGAGGGACTGAGAAGGCTAGGCTTGACCACATACACCAGGTGGTAATCACCCTGTTGAAAGGGATGAGACTCCCTTCTTCAGCTATCCAAATGAGGTACTGCAAATCTTACACTGACCTGGAAGATGCCCTTTTGGACAGGCCAGCTTGTGTGATAACTGCTGGTCATGTTTGTGACTGCTGACAGGCCCATAAAACAGCTGCATTAAAAATTAGTAGAACCTTTCCAGTTCTGTAGCTGAAATCAGTGCTGAAAGCAATACTGGAACCCACAGCAAGACCCACTGCTGCTCTTGTTACTCTCCAAGCCCTACCAATACCAATTTCCACCATAAGTACAACTTACATGCTTTGTAAAAGTCTACTTTCATTGCGCTCAGTTGTAGCAACCAAGAAAAATTATGAGGTGCTGAAAATCAACCCAGAACTTACTGTTCCTTTTTCTCCTCCCTGGGCTCAGACACATTCCTTCCTCAGGATTGCTAAGCCTGAAATTATGCTTACAGTTCTTCTTCCATTCAACCATTTCCATCCCCTTCATACATAGATGTAATATCAGGTGAGGTTTTAACAAAGCCACAGAACCTACCAAACAAATACCAACCTTTTACCAAGGTGAAATGAGCCAGCAACCACTGGGATTTGAGGGTCTGTTTTGGCTGTTGAATTCCTCTCAAAAAAACAATAAGAATAAACATTCATCAAATTTCATCAAAAAGCAAGAACATAAAATCTTGTCTGTTCATAAAGATTTAATTAAGCATGCTTAGTTGTCTTCCACAATGCATTAACACGGTGAACTCTGAGTCCTCCTCCTCCCAGTGGAAGCTTTGAGGATTCTGTATTTGCATCTTTTTTACGTTATTGTTTGTCTGCAGATCAGCCTAGGTAAGTAATGGTATGTGATAAGCTGAATAAAAATAATAAAATCTTGCTAGGTGAACTTGAACCACTTTTTAAATTATTATTATTATTATTTCCAAAGAGCTCTAAAGCTGCTTATTATATTTTGTTGTTGTTGGAAAAGTAGTTTTCATAGTTCAAGAAATGAGGAGTACTTCTTGATTCTTTTTATCTTTCCCATATATGCTGCTAGCTACACCCTTTCTCAAAGCATTGCCAGAAAAAAATGTTGCCACTTTTTCTGTGCTGCTGTAAAATACTCCAGCATATTTTCTAATGCTGATAAAATGTCAATTTTGTCCAAACATACCCATCCTTGCCAATAAGGATGGGCCTTTCCTGGTAACCGGTTTTATTGTACATGTATTAAGGTAGGTTATTCTTTGTCTTGACTTCTGTCCCTAGTCCAACTCTGTCCATTTATAAAGTCTTATAAAAGCAGACTTAAAAGTATTTACTGTTTCTAGCTGTCTGAGTTTGTGCCTAATTACATTTTCTATTCCCTGCAGAAAAAGAGATACTTTCTTGTATTGACTTTCCCATGTTGCTATTGTATTCCCAGTAGCTTTCACAGAAATAGTCTTCCTTGAACAGTATTAAGTAGCAGTGATTATCTGATAGTGTAATGTTGTATTTTGGGAATATCAACTCCCACAGTCTCATCAAAAGATGATGGGCCTCATTATCCTGGGGAATGTGTGAAGTAAGGAATGGCAGGTATTGCAGAGATGAGGACACCAGCATCAGTACTTGTGACTGTACTGGCACATACATCCAAAGGGGACTAAAGGTGCAGACCTGTATTGTTTCTTTTAGGAGTATATCTAAAGGTTACGGAAAATACTGAAATTTCTTTCAGATGTACTGCAATAGTTTAACTATATCAGAATCAATACTACAATGATGTTATAATCAATAACTGTAGTTCTTATGTTATCATTATAGACAGAGCTGTGTGATGTCCAAAAAGCTGCAGCTTCCTCCTTTGCCCCAGTACCTCATCTGTGCAGTAATTCCTAAAAGTGCCATGGGACGTCTGGGTGAAAACTTAGTTGCTAATGCATAGCCAGTATCAGGGAGCAGAAAACTGCTAGACTGCCCAGAAAGATCAATTTATTTCAATAGATTAGTTAGACCACTTTCCTAAACAGAGAACAGAAGCGGGGTTTAGATGCCCAATCATAGATACCTCATGCTGTTTTAGGTGCACTAGGCTAGCTGCCTGGCCTCCAGCTGTGGCTCCAGCAAGAATCACATCTCCCATAGCCTCTGCCTGGTATCTGGCAGCCCTTTACAGACTGCTAAAGATACCACGGGGCATCTAAAACGGCACAGGGCATCTCTATTTATACACCTGAAACAACACCCCCTAAGACTGCTAAGGAGTTAATTATGCGAACTGGAATTGAGATCTGAAGTCCTAATTATACTGTAGAGTCGTTTAGCATTCGGAGTTGGGTTTCCTTCTGCTCTGTGTCAGGAGAGGAGAGGAAGGGTTGGCGTTCACCTCCTCCTCCTATTATTCAGCGTGTTACGCACTCGGTGGTTGCCACCCTCCAACCTAGTTTCCAAAGGCATGGTATTCTTTGGGGTGAAAATAATATGCAAAAATAGGAAACATTACATGCTGTGCTATGGAGTTTTTATGTCGGTAGCATAAAAGTTCCAGCGTGTGTGAAAGACGCTGTTGTTGCCATTTTTATCTTGTTCCTGGAGAGGCCCAACTTGTAATCTCCTGGGAATTTCCAGGTGAGGATGTTGGTGGGATATGTAGAAAGAGTTTCCCTCCTTTTCCCAAACCCCCTTCCTTCCTACCTTTTTTCCTCTTTCTTAAGCTAGCAGGAATGAAAAGAATAGGTAGTCTTTACTCAAAATACAGGCGTCATGAAATATTTCACAGGCAAATGACAAACAACACATGGAAAGATCTAGTAGTTTGAACAGAGACATGTTCTTTCAGTCTTTAAAAGAAATCTGTAAATGCTTTTAAAAATCATATGCAATTAGATTCACTAGGAGGTTTTGTTTTGCCTTTGGTCTTTTGCTCAAAGCTTGATATCCTTTGTATCAGGTAGTGGACTTTCACAAACTGAACCTGTGTTTAACGTGTATAAACAACCAGCCTCCCCTGCTATGATTCCGCAGTGATGATGGCTGTTTGTGCAGAGGTAACATGAGGGGAAATTTATACCAGATTCCCATCTCTCTGATCCTTGTCAGCCTTTTCTCTCAAATCCCGGAAGTTGCCTGCTTATGCTCTGATTTTTTTATGGTTATCTGAAGATTTATTTTCAAATATAAGTCCTTTAAAAGGCCTATGCATTATTTTAATGTTTGCATTCCATATACTAGTCACAGATAGCACAATTTTGAAACAAAATTTTAAAAGTTTAATTTAGAAAAATATTAAAACAAGGCATTTTAACAGTTTTTGTAAAAAGTGTATTTGCTAGATGTTTTTACTCAGATCTGCTCCTTTCTAAAAAAAACTTAGTTCTGACTGGATACTGTCAGCTGAAAAACATTTCTTATAGATTTCTTAACAGATCTCCTTGTATAAAGGAAGTTAATTTATTTTTCTATGAAACAGGATAATATGCAATGCAAAACAACCACCTCTCATCAATATTGAACATTTGATTCAGATAATATAAATGTCTACTATTAGCCTGAGACAGTAATTTGCTTGGGAAAAGACAGTAGAATTTTTACATAGGTAGTCATTATACATGAAACAAAAAATGAATCAATTTAAGTGACTGAAAAAAAGCCATCAGGGCCCATTACATATTATAATTCCAGTTTATCTATGGTTTTCTCTCCTGCTCTGAGGACTGGAACTGGCCATATGAATTGATCCAAGAATAAAAGTGAAACATCTGAAAGAAGGTAAGCTGTGTCCAGTTTCTACCCAAGCTTACTGAGCAAGTAAATTTTCAATGATATTTTGATCCACTTCTAAACAAACGGAAAAGCTTCCATTGATTTCAGTGGCACCAAGACCACTGCCTTGGCCAATTTTTGCAGATTTACTTGTGCTGCTTTGGCAGGTGTAAGTAATAGAAATATGCACCAAAAGATCAAAGCCAAACATCTGGATGCAAATAACAAGGATAGGATATGGCAGAAATATAGTCCTCTTTACTGTAAGACTTTCTATGGATTTTTCTACTAGATCAGTCTGAAATGTCTATATAAAAGATCAAGATATAAAATCTGCAATGAGACAATATCAAAGACTAGAGCCTAAATAAACTCAAAGACTATGTAGCCTAAATAAACAGTGCTTATATCGTAATATATGCAATATTTTTCACATGAACAGTATGTAGGCTTTTGATCAGTGACTGACTTTGGTACGTTTATTGCCATAGGAAAACAAGCTTGAATAATTCTTTACTCTCTCATGCTAGTATGTGTGTCAATATTTTAATACTTAATGTCTGAAATCTGCACAGAGTTTATCCTTCCATGGATTAACAAAGACTCTGGTGGAGCTTTCCCATAGATTACCATTGTGGGAGGCTGTGTGTAAAAAACCCTAAAATTAAAAAATGTATATACCACACCAGCTTTAAAATATTTTGAGGGTGTAGAGAGGTTGTCAGAAGAGAAAGGAAATATAAATATGGTGAGTTTTTAAGTGTACTATTAGCCCATCTCTGCTCCTGGCGAAGTGGGTGACTCCCATGCCATCACTTACCAGGCAGGGCCACTTCTTGAAACTCTTGAAAACATCAACTTAACAATTAAACAGCACAGTCTCTGTCTCAAGAAATAGTAACTGACACAATCCCTGTAGCACAAAGAAAGTGACCCTTATAGCTGATGCAGCACACTTTATAGACTCATAGAATCATAGAATGTGTTGGGTTGGAAGGGTCTTTTAGAGGTCCAACTCCCTGCAGGGAGCAGGGACATCTTTCACTAGATCAGGATGTTCAGAGCCCCATCCAGCCTGAGCTTGAATGTCTCCAGGGATGGAGCCTCCACCACCTCTCTGGGCAACCTGTGCCAGTGTTTCACCACCCTCATAGTAAAGGACTTCTTCCTAATGTCTAAATCTACCCTGCCCTAGTTTAAAACCATTGCCTCCTGTCCCACTGCTTCATGCCCTTGTAAACAGTCCTTCCCCAGCTTTCCTGTAGGGTACCTGAAGGGTACTGGAAGGCCACTGTAAAGTTTCCCTAGAGCCTCCTCTTCTCCAGGCTGAACAACCCCAACTCTCTCAATCTGTCTTCATAGGAGAGGTGCTCCAGCTCTTTGATCGTTTTTGTGGCCTTTCTCTGGACTCATTTTCTATACTGCCAAGTAGTGGTGAAATGAAAAGGCAGGTGAGGTGGTTCAGTGGCACCCAACAGCAAGGTAGTTTTTTAACCTCTCTATTTCAGTCCCAACTCTGGATTCACTTAACTTTGGGATGTATCTTTGCTCTCTCAGAGTACTTGTCATGTATGCCTGTAAAGGCAGGTGTATGCAAAAAGATTTTAAATGTGTTGAAGAGCACACCTTGTGTGTGATGCTGAAGCAGCACAATGGCAGCTATGAAAGCTTCTTTGTTTCTTTGGCAACAGGCCTGCCAGCTCATATGGCAGCGGACACATAACGCTGGGCCCTTCCTTGGGAATTGTTGCTTAACAAAAACAAACTTGCTTTTACTAAGAGCTAGCTGCTCACTTCTGCGTGGTCTGAGGTTCAGGCCATGCATTAGTTTAATTGTGGTTTTGCTTCCCTCAAGTGGGTCTGCTGCAAGGGACAATGCAAGTGGCACAGGTGGCTTCAACACCCAGATACACAGTCCAAAAGCAGGGAAGCCACTTATCAACACTTTTTTTTTTCTTTTTTTCATTAGAAGTGTAATTTTGAGCTGTTTGGTCATTCCAATGAAACACAGAAGGTATGTACTAAACAAAGCACAGGGCAGTGCTGTAAGTGAAAGACAGCATTTGTGGTAGCGTAGCTGAGTGGCGTGGGCTTAAAAATAGTCTGGTCTAAAATAGATCTGAAGTAAGGGCTCTTCCTGAGACTAACATCAGTTACTTTGGCTAGCACAGAGAGAAGGTCCCCTCACAGCTCTGGAAAATTATGATGCTATTTGTGCATCCTCACAAAATGTCTGTCCCCCACACTTTTTCCAGAAAAGCTTATGTGGGGGCATCATGTCACTGAGTGCATGTCTCCCCTTTTCCATCAGATGGGTTTTCCCTGTATACAGAGGATCTGATCCTGAATGGTAAGAGAGTCTCCGACACAGTGTTGATTCAAAGAAACAAAGCATTTCAGTGTCTCCAAACATCTGATAATCTTCTTGTAGCTGTGGTGACACTGGTGACATGGAGGTGTGGAGGATGCTGGTGGTGTACCACAGCCTTTCAAGTTGTGTTAGAACTTGACCCAAAGGAGAATGGTGATGGGCCCCTGCACGGTGAACAGCTGGAGAGTGACTGCACTCTGCCCTATGCCAGCTGTCCTGCGGAGAAGAGACGAGGGAGCACATGGTCACAGGTGGAAGGCACCCTGAGATCTAGAAATAGTCGGGCCCAAATTAAAACTTGGGTCACAACACAGGAAGCTCAGAAACAGAGCAGGATGCCAATCTCCTGCACAAATTGGGCCTGCCTCTACTTGCTACTCACATTTTTCACTTTTACTAAGAAAGCTGGAAAGCTCCATTGACTGCATCACAACACATTTCTGCAAGTCAGTAACAACAAAACAACGATAGCAAAGAATAGCAGGAAAAATAGTTTTTCGTTTTGTCCAAGGGTGAAGACTGATTTTTTTTAATTCTACACAGAAAATTAGTGTGTATGTGGGAGTGTGCTGGGGATGAAGGTGGCAGGAGGGGGAAGAAGAGAAGGAGGAGTTATAAATTAACTAAATAATCATTTCCATAAATTTTCTAATGCCTTAATGAGGCTGCTTATATATTTGACTTGAAGTTGTTCCTTTTTTTCTCATTTGAGCCACATCAAAGCATCTCTTTCTATAGGATTCCCTGTTTAGAGAAACATAAATTAGGACTTTCCAATTTCAATTCTATTAAGCAGCAAATATTACTTCAGTATTGAAAGTTCTCAGTGTATTTAGTAGAGGTTATGTCTAGCAACTAAAGATATGAATTTGATACTTCACTTTAGCTAAGGTTGTTGGGAGTGTATATGAGCATTTAAAGTCAATAAATGTAATAAATATTTTAAACGGTAACCAGCAAACATAAGAGACTCATCAAAAATTGAGATGTTTTTTACCAGGATTCACACAAGAAACTCATGTCTCTTGTTCCAGAAATTTGTTTTGATCACATTTTTGAGAATATAGTAGTGAATATCAATACTAGATTTTGTTAGGTCCTAATTAATATAAAACTTGCACCTCATCCATCTTGCTGAACTCTACAGTTTCATTTTCTAGTACCTTTTTCAGTCTCCCAGTCACCACATTTTACCACGCTGTCTTACTGGTGCCTTCTAACAACTTCTAGTGTCATTCTTGAGCACTTTGTTTACTGGCCATGAAAAAGTAGTACTCAAAATGCAAATGTTCTTGTAGGTTAAGATAGTGAAGAGATTCCGTGCCTGCCTGCAATGCCATTGGTGTTTGAAATGAAGTCTTACAGTCGGATTGGCCATGCTTGATTTCTAATGACCTGAAATGTTCATGAGACATGTCCATACTCAAATATAGAATCACAGAATCATAGAACAGTTTTGGCTGCAAAAAAACCTTTAAGATTGAGTCCAACCATCGACCAGACCCTACCAAGTCAGCCACTAAACCATGTCCGGAAGCATGACATCTACTCGTCTTTTCAACACCTTCAGGCTGGTGACTCAACCACTTCCCTGGGCAGCCTGTTGCAGTGCCCAACAACTTTTTCAGTGAAACAGTTCCTCCTAATACCCAACCTAAACCTCCCCTGGTGCAACTTGAGTCAATTTCTTCTCGTCCTATCACTAGGTACTAGGAAGAAGAGACAGACCCCCACCTTGCTGCAACGTCCTTTCAGGTAGTTGTGGAGAGCGATAAGGTCTCCCCTCAGCCTCCTTTTCTCCAAGCTAAATAACCCCAGTTCTTTCAGCCATTTGTCATAAGACATACTCTCCAAACCCTTCACCAGGTTCGTTGCACTTCTTTGGACACACAGCAGCATCTCGATGTTTTATAGTGAGGGGCCTAAAACTGAACACGGGATTCGAGGTGCAGCCTCACCAGTGCCGAGTACAGGGGGACAATCCCTTTCCTCAAACTGCTGGCCACACTATTCCTGATAAAAGCCAGGATGCTGTTGGTCCCTTGAGCACACTGCTGGCTCATGTTCAGCCAGCTCTCCCACCAGCACCCCCAGATCTGACAGTTTTCCAGCCAACCTTCCTCAAACCTGTAGCATTGCATGGAGTTGTTGTGACCCAAGTGCAGGACCTGGCACTTGGTCTTGTTGAACCTCATACAATTGGCCTCGGCCCATTGACCTGGCCTATCTAGATCCCTCTGTAGAGCCTATCTACTCTTAAGCAGATAAACACTCCTGCCCAGCTTAGTGTCATCAGCAACCTTATTGAAGGTTCATTTAATCCCCTCATTGAGGTCATTGATAAAGAATTAAAAAGAACTTTCCCCCAATATTGAACCCTGAGGAACGCAGATTGGTGACTGGCTGCCAACTGGATTTGACTCCATTCACCACCACACTTTGGGCTTCACTATCCAGCCAATGTTTTACCCAGCAAAGCATATGCCCATTCAAGCCACAGGGAGCACACTTCTACAGAAAAATGCTGTAGGAAAGTGTCAAAAGCCTTGCTAGAGTCCAGTTAGGCAATGTCCACAGCCTTTCTCTCATCTGCTAAAAAACCCCTAAAATATGGTGAACATAGTTGTATTTACTAAAGGACTTATGTCCTGAAGTTGTTTAGGTAGGGCTTCAGAAGTCTTTTCAGACATGTATCTTTTTCAGATACGTGAAAGGAAGTCCAAACCTTGCTTTCTGTGTATTTGCTAGTGCCTGAAGAAAGTCTAAGAGGGCACAGTTTTGACCAAGATGGTAGAACTCACAAGCAGTTGAAGAACTTTTAAGATGGATTTTAGCACTTTTGACAGGAATGCAATTTCCCCATACAAACTCCACAACCACTTAAAACCACTACTCTAACCTTAGGAGTACTTGGTAGATGTTGGTTACTGAAGCCATGTTGTTGCAGGCCAGCCAGTCAAGTTGTCTCTTCCAGTCCACCTCTATGCAGCACACTTCTTAAGAAAGTCTTTTATCTCAAGTGCTGGGAGTGATCCTGATCTGTTGCTGCTGATTTATATTGCTATGCAATTAATTCCTGGATTCCTCTGTGTTAATCCTAAGGTTACAGATCCATTTTCCTTGGTTTTCATCCACCGAATACTCAGATAAAGGGATGGCTACAGAGTATAAGGCTTTAATGAAACAGTCTCTTAGTTCAGTAAATAAAATACATTTTTTTTAGTCTTGTTTGTGTTGATTTTGAATTATGAGTAGATTAAAGATGTCAGTATCAGCATGATATTACTTTTTTAAAAGACTTTATAGTTTAATTTACAGTTTAATCTAAATATGGGATACATATAGTTGCGGTTCTGGTTAGTATCTCTCTTTAGAGAATTATCATTTGTCTTTGAGAAGTCCTAATCCAATAAGATCTATTTTGCTGCCAACAAAAGGCTTCAGTCCTAATTTTACACAGTCTTAATTTTACATAGAGGTCTTACAGAAGTACTAGAAACATGACTGCTCAGAGACAATAAAAAAAGTAAATTGTAACTATTTTACATAATTGGGAAACCAACACAGGCAAAACTAAACCATTCTGTATACATTGATGATGTGCTGACATTTTTAATGTTAAGTGTAGTTCTGTTTTCCCACCCCTCAGTTTTAACTAGGATGTAGTGGTGCTCCTAGAAAAGCTGTAGGGAATGGGAGGCAATGGTCAACAGTGCACTATGGTTTCTGCATGGTAGTTGTAGGCTCAAAAAAAAAAAAAAAGGTTGCGCAAAGGCAAACTCTAAAAAGAAGAAAATGGCCTCAAGCATGCTGGCATTTCTCCTGGAGTACTACTGCTGCTTTCTCAGAAGCATACAGAATGCCTTGATTTGTGTGCAGTTTTCTTTGTATATTGCTGTTTCAGTTTCCTTTGTCTTCTGAAACCTTCTTTGCGATGGGTTCAGGTAGTCAAGAGCAGTCCACAAGTTTTCTGTACAGCCAGTTTGGCTGCTCAACTGCTTGGTCCCTCTCAGCCCAGATGACCTTCTCGGATCACCTCAGTGTAAAGCTATTTGTTCTCCTCTCAACTCTGGAGCAGTTCCATCTGTTCTCTTGTGTCTCCAGTGCATCTTTTCTCTGATCGTCTTCTCCAATCTCGCTTTTGTCAACTTACCTTACTTGGAGAATTTCAGAATGTGGTGGCTTGTCCCACCTTGACTGTTATCTAATAGTTTCTATGAAATTGTATAAGCTATCCATAGATTTTACAAATTACTCTGGACCTGTATTGCTTACATTAGTTTTTGCTCTGAACAGAACTATTTTTTTTATTTTTTTCCTTGTTATGTTTATGTTTATGGTTAAAGGGTCTTAATCTGTGGCTAGAATTCACACAGAGCATTTTTCAAATGGTTGTGAATTTATTCATGAAGGTCCTAAAGTCCTTACTGAAGTCCTTTTCAACACCCATACATCACTGTGTTTTGTTTCACCTGTCAAAAAAGGGGTATTTGTGCTTGTGTTCTTCTGTCTCCAACATTTTTAATAGATATGGTTTTGGTATATAGTGACCTTTTTAGAAAGTTGCCTAATTAAATTCTGACATGCTCTAGAAATTACAGAATTCTGACTTCAGTTTCCTCATACAGCATCTCTATTAGAGAAATAGTCTTTTCTAGACAGTTAACCTTTACTATCACTTTCCTGGCTGAATCATCAGCAATTATTTTGTCCCTGAGGAGGGTTTTCATGACTTTCCAGAGATTTATGGGTAACCGTCTTATGATAACAGTCACAGAAAGGTCTTTATTTCGTTTATCTATCTGTCTGTCTGTCTGTCTATCTATCTGAAATAGTTCAGGTATGCATCACCTAGGAATGAGTTAATGAGCCTCCCCTATTTGGTATATGAGCTGATCATTGTCTGCAGTGCTAAGCAGGGCAGTGTGAGCCATATGAAAACGAAGGAAGGTTTTGCTGTCTAGTGTTGTTCTGTGGATCCTTTCTGGTAATTAGGAGGAAGCTGTTTTCAAGTATGTTCTGGATGCAGCTGAAAAACTGGTGTACTTCTTCCTTTTGGCACCTGTGTGACTGTGAATTATTTCTTTCATGAAATTAAGCATCTCTGAGCCCTGTCTTGTGAGTCCTCAGGGAATAAATTCTCTGTGATGGCAAGGGGGGTGTAGTCATAATCCTTTTTTCAGATGAGGTTATAATTCTCATTCTGGTTGGAGGCCCAGCTAGATATAGGCTTATAAAATTTGTGGAATTATTATCAAGACATATAGTCTGTAGCTAGGGGACAGTAATTCTGGATCATAAAGCCTCAAAGAGCATTTAATCCAGCTGTGTTAGACGAGAACGGGATTTGCTGGTTGAAACTGGCAATCCACTTTTTTCCTGCCTCCAATTCAGTGCAGAAGAAAGAGGAAAATGCAGATTTTGACTGATTAGCTCTGGCAAATCTCCATGTTGAGGTTTAAGATGTTATCCAGCTTTCTCTGCAGCTAAACTGCTCTGAGTATCTTCAAGGATGTAGGTATCATTACCATAAATTATGTAGTGAAGTTTCCTCATACATGAGAAAACTGAAGAGAATGAGTGAAAACCTGCACTCTGAAAAAGACACCTTCCCAACTGCAATACCTTCCCAAATGAGTAAACAATACTGTTGACAGCCAACTGGGTTAGTAAAACCCAGCACATAGTCTAAGGAATGACTGACCCATAAACAAGATGAGGATGTTAGCATCAGGATCATAAATGCAACAGAATGCAAAAAAAAAAAAAAATCTCTAAAAGGAAATTGTGATGTATAATTGTAAGAGTAATTTAAGTCAGAAAAAGATTACTTGGAATTCTTTGGAAACTGCTAAGCAGATCTTTGTTGTTACACATCTGTGATAAAAATATTGTCAAGATACAAGAAGTGAAACCAAATACAGTAAATGTTTCGATAGTACATACATCTACAAGTCTAGTATAGCGGTACACCTCATTCTTTAGCGCTGTAGTTATTCATTATCTGCTGAAGAATTTGGAAACCTGGTATAAATGTACGTAATATTGTTTGAATGCGTTTTTAAAGTGCACCAGAGACATAGCTGAATGAATTTCAAGAACTTGCCATTTCAGTCATTTTTGGAGAGGTGGGTCAGGACTCAATCGAATAACATTGTCTAGTTTTGCTAGTTGCAAGAAATATAATTTAGGAAAACTGAGGGATATTGAACATTTGAGGTCTATATGGTAAATTTTGTACAAGTTTTCTTTTTTTTTCTGATATTAATATTTGTAACTTGAAAATCCAAATTTGTTATAAGACATATAGAACAACCTGGTACTAAGTTAGACTGAATACAGCTGTACCTGCTTATCTAGTGGCACAGTTCTTAGGCTGATTAAAATTAGATGTCAGAGTTTCTATAAGGAAAAACACAGACACTATGAAGCAAAATAACCCACCTGATGTTAGTGATGATGACAGATTAATGGCAAGGTGGATGATGTGACAGATTTTTCAGAAATGTGGTTATATAACTTCTGTGAATTTTCCTTCTCCTCCAATCTATCTGTTGAACTATCTGTTTAAGTTTAATAACTAACCCCAAATCAGGCCAGGACCAAATGTACACTGCCATAAATAAGGTTAATCAAGGTAGCCACAGGTTTATAACCTTTCTGAGGCAATATCTTCCTTTTTTTAACACTGTTTTCTGGATGCACATTGAGTTTTCTGTCCATTCGGGGTACTGTGAGATCAACTTGATACATACAAAAAAAAATAACAGAAATTTGTGATAACCAAATCATGAGGTAATGTAGCAATTAAGATAGTCAAGATCTTCAGATTATAGTTGTTAATATTTTTTCACCCAGAATTTGAGTTGGGGAAATTGTTTGTTACCTCAGAAATGTTAGGAATTTTGTTGAATAATGACAAGATGATCTCTGTGACTAGTAAAAAGAGAAAACAAAAATGAAAATAGTAATTGAATTCAGAGATCTCTTTACTCAATATTTTTGTGTTTATTATTTTTTTTAAGGGAATAGTAATAGTAAATGGCTGAGACTCCCAACTGATTTCAACAGTAAAGCTTGAAATTAAGAGAAATTTAACTCTCTTTCACCCTTGGCCTCAGAAAATTCCTTTTTGTTTGCAAAGCACTTGTTTTCCTTTTGTTGATGTCATAGAATCATAGAATCATAGAATGTTAGGGATTGGAAGAGACCTCGAAAGATCATCAAGTCCAATCCCCCTGCCAGAGCAGGAATGCCTAGACTATGCCACACAGGAACGTGTCCAGGCAGGTCTTGAATGCCTCCAGAGAAGGAGACTCCACAACCTCTCTGGGCAGCCTGTTCCAGGGCTCCGTCACCCTCACTGAGAAGAAGTTTCTTCTCGAGTTTAAGCGGAACCTCTTATGTTCCAGTTTCAGCCCATTACCCCTTGTCCTATCAGTGGTTGTCACCGAGAAGAGCCTGGCTCCATCCTTGTGACACTCCCCCTTGATATATTTGTAAACATTAATGAGGTCACCCCTCAGCCTCCTCTTCTCCAAACTAAAGAGCCCCAGCTCCCTCAGTCTTTCCTCACAAGGGAGATGCTCCACTCCCCTAATCATCCTAGTTGCCCTGTGCTGGACTCTCTCCAGCACTTCCCTGTCTCTCCTGAACTGAGGGGCCCAGAACTGGACACAGTATTCCAGATGGGGTCTCACCAGGGCAGAGTAGAGGGGAAGGAGAACCTCTCTCGACCTACTAACCACCCCCCTTCTAGTACACCCCAGGATGCCATTGGCCCTCCTGGCCACAAGGGCACAGTGCTGGCTCATGGTCATCCTGCTGTCCACCAAGACTCCCAGGTCCCTTTCCCCTACACTACTCTCTAATAAGTCATTCCCCAACTCATACTGGAACCTGGGGTTGTTCCTACCCAGATGCAAGACCCTACATTTACCCTTGTTGTATTTCATTAAATTTTTCCCCGCCCAACCCTCCAGCCTGTCCAGGTCTCGCTGGATGGCAGCACAGCCTTCTGGTGTGTCAGCCACTCCTCCCAGCTTGGTGTCATCAGCAAACTTGCTGATAGTACTCTCTAGTCCCTCATCCAAGTCATCGATGAATATATTGAATAGTACTGGTCCCAGTACCGACCCTTGAGGGACTCCACTGGATACAGGTCTCCAACCAGACTCCGCCCCATTGACCACAACTCTTTGTCTTCTTCCCCTTAGCCAGTTCGCAGTCCACCTCACTACCCGAGAGTCTAGACCACACTTACTCAGTTTAGCAGCAAGGATGCTGTGGGAGACTGTGTCAAATGCTTTACTGAAATCAAGGTAGACCACATCCACCGCTCTGCCATCATCTATCCACCTTGTTATATCCTCATAAAAGGCTATGAGGTTAGTCAAGCACGACTTCCCTTTGGTGAAGCCATGTTGACTGTCTCTAATGACCCTCTTATCCCTGATATGCCTTGAGATGGCACCAAGGCTAAGTCGTTCCATCACTTTCCCAGGGATGGAGGTGAGGCTGACCGGTCTGTAGTTACCCGGGTCCTCCTTCTTGCCCTTTTTGAAGACTGGAGTGACATTTGCTTCCCTCCAGTCCTCAGGCACCTCTCCCGTCTCCCAAGACTTGGCACTTAATGCTGAACAGGTAAAGTATCAACCTCTGTATATGGCATTGCTGTAATGCAACTGCATCTTACTAGAAGATGACAAATACTAGGTAACTGTAATGTGAGCTGAGAGATCACCAGGGATTCCACTGTTTCCACTGTGCATGGCTACTCTTAGCACATCTGCAGTTGGTTATCTAGAAGAACACAAACCAAGTTTGTTTCTAAAATACTGCACAGGAACACAAGATAAAAAAACAGTTATAAGTACTAGGAAAACAACTAGTTTTAATGTTTAGTGCAACATATTCTTTATAGTCTTGTTATAACTATTTACTTGACCTTTTTTTCCCTCTGGTTCATCATGTATAATTAAAAGCTTTTAACAGGATGCACACAGCACTGGCTGTATCTGCCCACTGTTTACATAAATAGCATGCCTGGGAATGATAAACTACAAGCTTTCTTTAAAAGCCTTGTAGACGGATATATAGCAGAAACAAGAGTTTCTGTTCTTAAGACCTTTACAGAAGCCCTGCTTTGCATGCAAGTTTAGTCTCAGCGCTGAAGGGAACCTTTTACAAAACTCTCATGCAGCATCATCTCTTTATGCTGCTTCGGGTTGTTTTTTCTCAGACATGCTCAGCTACTCATCTTCCTTGAGGTAACACTTCCAGGCTAAGGGTCATTTGGGACTTTGAAAATATCTTAAGTAGGTTGCTTAATGCCACTGTCCAGTGGTGTATAAAATAATTATGACTAAACTTTTTTGTGCTGCACCTTCCCTCCTCCACTCAGCAGCTGCAAGCGGTATGAAATGTGTGCAGGCTGTGCCTGGCCTGAGTGCCAAGAGTTCCCCTTTTTCCGTCCTAAAACAAGTGCTAAACACGTAGCTGACAAGAACTACTAAATGTTTGTAACTGAGGATACAAAGAGTGTTTTTAAAGAGCTATCCTGCCAAACGCCTGCAAGAATTATCTTAATTCTGAAAGGACCTTTAAGTGTGGAGCTAAGATTGCAGCATATATGTTGAATTCAGTGCCTTGATCCTTTTTATGGAGTCCTCTATTTATTTTTAAAAGAACTCTTTGTATTTTGATAAGTTGTATCTGCTTTTCATTTATGGCATGTCCCTAAAGCTGCTGTGCGAGGAGAGAAGGTGTTAAAGCACATTGGCCAGGCACAGGAATGCTCATTTAAGTAAAAGGTGGAAACGTTGTACTTTTTAGAAACGGGATTGTAACGGCCAAGCAGCTTTGATCCAAATAGTGAGAGGGGCACAGCACCATAATAGGTCTCCCCTGGGATGGTGCCCTTTGGAAACTGGCCCTGTATCAAAAAGTTCCAGAATGACAACATGAAAAAACAGTTGAATCAAATAAATTGAAAGAGGTTTATGGACTAGCTGAGACCATCTACAAATGAGGAAAAACTGATAGTGGAGGTGGGAGGAGGAGCTGAGTGCTGCTGCATCAGGAAGGTCTGCTCCAGAAGAGCAGGGCAAAGAGCATCTGTGCTGTCTGCTTGCAAAAATTTTGTAGGGATAACTCTTCTGGTGTCCACAAACAGCTAGGAAACAGCCTGTGTGTGAAATAAACATGGTCTGGTCTGTTAGAAATTACTTTTTGCAGCACTTCCCCCCTCCACGCCCCCTTGGTATTTTGAAAGCTGAATTTGTCATAAGTCAGTCAAGAGTGTTGATTTACTCATACTTTTCAACTGGCAAAGTGCACATTTATGTAGTTGGTTAAAGACGGATGCACAAGACAACGTGCTTAATGTTAAATAACTAAATGAAATTCACGCCTCCTGTGTTTTTTACGGGACGATTTTAGGTGAGGGAAGCTTTGACAGTGGTTTTCTATTTGCATCTCACATATTTGAAACGGCATCTTTAAAAAGTGGATTTGGTACATCAACCCCCATCAGGTGAAACTAGCTCTAGCTCGTGACCTTACTGAGTTTCTGGCTGCTTTGCAGGGCAGGTGGGCAACTGCAGGAAGCAGCAAGCACCACTATCCAGGCTCCCAGCAGCTTTCTCTGTGGGAGGGAGAATCACCAACTTGCAACCCCACTGTAGGGCATTTTCATTTCAGTTTATCATAATGGAAGCTGAAAACAGCTTCGGCTCAGGTGCTGGTTGAAAGGCAGATCAAGTTAGCCCGGCTTAAGGATAGACAGCATCTTCCGCCAGCGTGGGACTTCTGGTGGTGACAGTGGCAGCCTGTGATCTGCTGTGTAGGACCTCACTGCACCTGGGAGACTCTCAGAGCCCAATAGCCTTTCTGCAGGGATTTTAGGATGTCAGACAAATACGCCTGGCTGCTTGCTCGCTCATTCATTCCTTCATCCCAAGCGGAGCAATTCAGAGACCCATTAAAAAAGGTTTATTGATTTAGTGGGTGAGTGCTGTGGCCAGGTGCTGTGCTTTGCCAGCTGGGGCTAGTTGGTAGCTGATGGAGCTGAGCCTACAGCTGCACAATGTCATGGTGTAGAAAGGTGGCCCTGGGTCTGCGCTGAAGGAAGCAGTGGTCCTCACTGTGACGTCTACTGGAGAAAGATGAATTGTGCATTTAGGAACTGGCAGTAAAGAAAGAGACAAATTATAAGAAAAGAAATTAAATTGTCAGAATTATGACTGCATACCAAAAGATGAAATATCCACCATCTCTCTTTAGGCATATGTCCTGGAGAATTGTGTCTGTGAGAGGGAACTTACATTAATGCTTTATAGTGGAAAGGTCCAACTCAGATTTATGAGTTCTTAAAATGTGATCTGTGAGATGAATCTGTCAGATTTACATTTATTTACTGTAAATGGGGCGACAATGTAAAGGGGATGTAATAAGATACAAATGTCTGAGAAGGGAAAAATAGAGGGAGAAAAATAATTTCACTCTAGGGAGGAATGACAAAACACACAAAAATGGCTAAATGAGTTTAACATTGCATTTAGTGCACTACACTGGGACCCAGCAAGTTTTACTCGGCGCTGGCCTCCGCTGCACCTTTCTGCATGATCTGCAGTCACCCGCTTTGGCCTAAGCCTTTGAAGATAACACCTGTTCTGGCATTTGGCTGCCCTGAAACCAAGTCCTTGCTGAAACGGAATTTGGTATCTCTTTTCTGTGTGCCTCACTTCTCATGAAACTGAAGATGATAGTAGGACAGACCCTCCTTTTGCTTAAGTTCAACCCTTTGGGCCAGGAGCTCTCCTGTGTGGCATTTTCTTGGCAGGACTGAGCTCAGGGGGCCCTGCAGCCAGTCGAGGCCTCCTACCGCTGTTTAAAAACATTTAGTCATGATGCTGCGATCATGCAGTTGGTTAATATGCAACCATATCCAGTACTAAAGACACTATCAAGCCTTTTCCTTCCATAGCTTAATGTATCTTTTCTTACCACCCTCATGTGGCATCAGAATTGCCCCACTGAGCAAATGGTCCTACCGTTCAACTTACCGATGTAATGAAAGTCAAATACAAGCCTTGTTAATGTTGCACTGCCATCGGCATCTCTAATATTTAACACATCTGCATCAATTTCAATTCCAAGAAAAAACCTAGCTTCATTTCAACAGTTGATTGCTCTGCCTATTGCTATAAACTCCTTAATTGATCTTGCTACATCTAGTGAATTGATTCCTGTTATCTTTACACTTCAGTATCAAATAAACAGAGTTATAGGTGCTTTAGTCTTTTCAGTAACTACTGTTATGAAATATGTCTGTTGCTACAGACTAGACAAAGCATAGCTGCTTTAGAGTAGAAAAAGTTCCTTTGCAGACTAGCTGGAAGACTTTGCTGGTTCATGAATAAAGGGGCACATTTTCCCCAGGCACAAGTTGAGCTGGCCACCAGTAACATGGTTTCAACTTATGCCAGCTGAGTGGCTGTCTGAAAAATCATGAATTTGAGAAGTAAGATCAGATAAAGCAAAATCATTCTCAGGACAATATTGCATGAGAGAAAAATGGAAGTGCCCAGTTCAGCCAAGCTCCCTCAAGCACATTGTCTTGAAAATCCTAAACCACACAGAAAAAGCAGTTTTAAAAATAAAATCGGGCTGATGCCAGGCTGAGTCCTTTACAAACTTTCTGCTTAGGCAATTGTAAGGGGAGGACGATTTCAGTAAAAAGAGGGGGGAACACAGGCTGTTGAATAAGCAATGAGATACACCATTGTCAAGGAAAATGTGTAGCCAATAGTAAAGAAAAGAGAAGGGATATATTTCACTTTATGTCATCCGAATCCAATATTTCTGTGGCATTATGTACCTAACCTGTCCAGCAGCCACTCTCCATGACTGGGTAGGTCACAGATAGCAACCTTACTCCACTCCTGAACACAAACTGCACCTGCATAGGACTGTGATGCCCAAAGTTGCCCCTGGTGTTCTCAACAACTGTTCAAAAGTCATCCGAGGACTAGAGAGAAACGTAGCTCTCCTGTAAATGCCAAAACTTCTGATCATTGAGGGTCCGCATCCACCCTGCCTATTCTAGATGTAATTGTTCGTCAGCACTGAAATGTTAGTGCTGACATATGTTTTGAAACCACACTCAAAGGTTCAGAATACCTTCTGTGAATTTGTGGGCTTCCTGAGGAAAAGTGAATTTTGTCATCAGGAAGCATTTTTTAAAATATCATACAACCAACTTACTAAATCCCATATGCTAATGCCTGACTTTGCACACACTTAACACCCCAAAACTCCTCTACATATGCATGATTGGACAAAGCCAGAGTCTAACCAAGAGCTGAAATTTGCAGAGAAATCAATGTCTAACCAATGCCAAGGTACCATTCATTTCTGTATCCAGCTTCACTGTATTTGCCTTTCAATCTCAAGGTCTCATACCAACAGAATCCTATTCGCATTCTCATGACAATTTTGAAGAATGGCAATTAAAATGTAACATCCCAAATCTATCTGGACTTAGTAGTTTAGCAGCTACTTGAAAATGAGTATGTTGAAAACATCTAGAAATGTTAGTGGCAGAAAGTAATTTCTGTGAAATTAATTTCTGTATTGCCTTCTTAATACTATGACAAATATAAAGGAACTAATTTTAGGCTGTAGGTGCAGTGTATTCATAGTAGTAATGTAGAAGAGCAAAGATAAATGTAATAGTCTTAAAATGGGATCATGAAATATAATAATAGGTTTTCAGTATGTGATCATAAAATAGGAACAATATGATCACGTAAATGAAATTAGTATGTTTGAACAATTACATGAGCTTGTGAGGGGATAATATAAGTAAAGCGTATTTTAAACATCCTTGTATCTTAGGACGGATGAAGCTGAATATAATCAGCTTTCTTTGGAAGCCTCTTTCAGTATTAATATTTTTTAATAACATGAAAAGTACTATAATAATACTTTTGAATAAAGAAAATCAGCCAATGATAATAGTTCTGTTGGAACTAAAGGTGATCAAAAATTCTATCTTGCAAAAATAATGTAAGCCTTTGAAGCCTTTGAAAAACAAACAGGTAATCAACTTCCTGGACTGATGAAAGAAAAGCCAAAAATATTTTTTCTTTTCTCTAACTGACAGAATTCCCAGAAATGTTGATTTGAGTTCATTGGCTGCTCACCATTCACCAAGGCACTGTTTTCAGAAATGTGAGGATTTTTGTTCCTTTTTTGAAAAATTAAAATTCTCTCATTGAGCATTCAGGCTTGCGTAAACATCGTTTGTAGGAGGAAAGGAAAAGACAGATGATGCCTAACCAGCTATAATTTGCTGTACCTATTTACAGCTGTGTTTTAGTAATGACTAGAGATACAGAAAATAACATCGTAATGGGACATAATTTATTACAAGATTACCTACACATGGAATTCTCTTGAAGGATCAGGGCTTTTGTGAGTGATTGTATACTAATTTAGGAGAAAGCAAGCTGTGAAGAATAGCTCTTAATCTACTTTTTTTTTACCTTATTTAAGAAAGGCTAGAAAAATAAAATCTGTGGAATATTGAAAAAAACCACCGCAGTTGTTTTAAAAGCCCTTCTGCTTCTTACCCACAAAATCCAATCTGACATAAAAGTGAAAAAAAAAATTATTCACATTTTCTTTCCTGCAAAGATGTGTCGTTCTTTGTAAAAGTTTTGTAAAAGACTTGAGCTTTAACTGTTACCCTTGTTCTTGGTTAGGACAAGATTAGTTAATGCACTTCTAATTAATCATCTCCCAAACACATAACGATTTTCTTTTAGGAGACCGTAAATGCTAAGATTTTAGGAAATTATCATGAAAAAATACCAAGGTAGGCTTTCTTTCATGAAAAGATCCCTATGATTAGAAGCAACAGAAATGATAAATAATTGAAGACAGTATCTGAAAATGAAGGTGGTGTTGAGTGCACAGCAGGGACACAGAAGGTCTGTAATCTCATCACCTGGAAGCCACATCTCAGCACTCTGTCAGCGTGTGACTTCTCAGCCAAGGATCAGTAGATGTTCTGCACAGCACACATACACATTCTGCTTGTTTGGAGCCACACATGCAGGCCACGCTTGTTTGTTTGCTCATTTCGAAAAAATAAGTGGTTAGGAACTCTGCCAACCCAAGACATTACTTAAAGTAGTCTTAACTTTCTAGTATTTGAAAAATACGTTCTTTCAAGGTACTAGTAGATATACGTCAAACACTATTGGTCGCTTTGGAAGAAATTATATTCTGGGCTTAGAAAGAGTATAAAGAGTAGCATACAGCCTTTTTTTCTGGGCTCTTTCAAACTGAAAAGTAGCCACAGCAAAATGTTTACATCAGTATAAGTGAAGAGCAGAATATCACGTGTAATAAATTGTAGCCACCAGCAAAAATAATATTCCCAAAGTTTCCCTCTTCCCAAGTGAGTGCCTGCATTCTGCTCCAAGCAGTAAATATATTATAAAGGAAAAATATTTCCTTTACGAGGACAGGTTAGCCATGTCACTGTGGATGTAATTTTTTTCATTAAAATAATATAAACACATTTGTCCTAAGCAGACATCTCTCATTTGAAAGCTGGTGTGGAAGTAAAAGATCCCTTAGTCCTTCAGCTGCCTAATTCTGTCTCCTCTGCTATATAGCAACTAATAGAACAAGAGGAAATGGCCTCAAATTGCGCCAGGGAAGGTTTAGGTTGGAGATTAGGAAAATCTCTTCACCAGAAGGATTGTGAAGCTTTGGAACAGGCTGCCCAGGGAAGCCTGTCCTTCATCCCTGAAGATATTTAAAAGGTGTATTGACGTCGCGCTTAGGGACCTGGTTTAGCGTGGGTGGACTTGGCAGCGTTACATTTGCAGTTGGACTTGAGGATCTTTCTGCAACCTAAACGATTCTGTGTTACTAACAAAGCACTGTACAAGGCACAGCTTTAATGCCATAAGCACAGTGAGCTACAGAGTTAGCTTGGGAGCAGATGCTACAGCTGCAAGATAATTTTCCACAGCTTGGCATGAGTAAAGTACCGCAGGATGAGAGAACCATATGAAACAGAAGTATTTAATTAGTATTTAGCATGATAGGAATAGCATATTAAGTGCTGTTTAGCCTACCCATAGCATACTAAGCTAGTATTTAAAATGTTTAATTGTCACCTGTCTGCAGTGCAAGTGCCTCCCTTTCTTCTTTTGTTCATAAATATCTACAGACTTTTACAGTGTCAACATATTGCTACAGCTAGGATGGCTGTCTGACTTGTTTCTAAGACATTCAGCAGTAACCAGACTTACAGTACTTTTGATATATAAACATCTGTTAACCCTCAAAAGGGAAAAAAAGACCAGTTTCTTAGGAAACAAACTGGTTCCTCCAACCTGAGTGATCAATGTTCCTCTGTGACTCTGCACCTGATGGCTTGTGCCAGTGCAACCAATCTAGTGTCTGTTTTCCCTCTGCCCTGGACTTTTCCTGACGCAAGCAGGAGCTATGAATAGTAAACTACTGAAGACATAGTTTGCTCCGTGCTGAGGTAAGGAGTCTTTTGCAGAATGTCTTCGTATTGAATCATTTACCTTGCAGCAAAATAACATAACACAACAGAGCGCGGCTTAGACAGTAGATTTTAACCAAAACAGCAATGAGATCTGGGCGTTTTCAAATCCCTAAAGCAAAGTTCATCAGATCAGATCCATGAACTTCAGGTCTAATTTATCGTAAGCCAAACTTGCTTTTTTTGCTACTTCTTCACTTTTAAAAAAATCTCGTAGGCAAATGGTGAGTTTCACAAGTGATACGAGGTTTGTGTAGGTGAAAGAAACATTTTAGGCATTACTGCTGGCACTGATCCCTTGTAACGCTCAATACAATTTTACTACATTGGCGGTCCCCCTCAGCTAGCTCTGCGCATCGGTCACGAGAGAAAGGAGATTTTGCCCAACCTGTCTCTCTAAAAACTGAAGGTGAAGCTTATGAAAATCAAGGGTTGCATTTTCTGTTCATTTCGATGGGCTGTGACTCTCCCTCTCAGTGCTTCTGTTTAATGAATTCTGGTAGTGTTTCTATGTACCAAGAGAAGGCAATGCCTTGCATTACTTTCTGCAGTTCCGCTAAAGTAATTGACAGAATAAGCAATATCCCTCTTAATAGTGTCTTCCCTAAACTCGTCCTTCTGACCTAATACAGACTTTTCTGTAAAATAGGTGTTTTACTGAGGAATATACTTAAATGGAGAATAGAATACTTTGTGGGTAGAAAGTCAAATTTGCATTAAGAAGCATGAGCTCTGATTCCTAGAGCTGGGGATATCTGCTGAACAGCTTGATAAATGGCATCATCTCAGCAAGTGCCCGTTCCCCTGTCTGTGAAATGGAGACATTTATATGTTCCTCCTCTGCAGAGTGTACAGGCATAGCGCTGTAGGGACAGTACAATTTGCTTACATGCACCAGACTTTGTTATCTACTTAACATTATACATCATCAGTATGGTTAAATAACAACTATTTTCACATTAATCATATTCATTACCTGCAAATGTTGCCTCATTTTTTGTCTTTTCTCTCAGTACTCTGTTTTTGCAATCACAGTGGGGGTGGGGGATAATTCCCCAATAGCAACTGTTCACATGTATGTGCAAAAATGCATTATCTTTGACTAATACCCTTCAGAAAGCCTCTTCTGTGTCTATATCTCGCTGTCCATCCATCTTACTTAGTTAAGGACCCCCCTGAAAAAGACAGACAAGTCTGCTTATGCTCTGCACAACTGAACAAAGTTGGAGAGCTCAAAAAATGTGACACAGCCATCAGCAAGGCAGTATTACTTAGCAGTCTTTTCTTTTGTATCATTTATGTTCACTGTATCAGTGAGCTCAAATGGCATCTAATTTCCTGATACAGTGGCTGAACTTGGCATTTCTTCATTTCCTTGTGACGACAGTAAAAACAAAAGACGAGAGGCCATGAACTACAACTGATTGTTTGTTCCAAACGGTACCTAGAAAAATACTTCTGGCTTGGCATACGCAAGAGCTACAAACGGCTTCACCTGGTTGTCCCGATGATTAATGCTTTCTCTGTCTGCATGCAGTCCCCGAGATGGTTGGTGTCAGCAGAATAAGCCTTTTTACTTAACCCAATAAATCACTGCTATCTTTAGAGGAACAGCAGGTTGTATCAGTCCCCTCTCTGCCCAGTTCAGCGCAGTGAGCAATTTTGTGCACGCTGTGTCGGACCAGTCCAGTGTGGTAACTGGCAGTAATAACTGTAGTGTCACCAGACCCTGTGGATCATGTTTTCTTCTTCTAGCTCGGTAGTTTAAGTCTCTTATCACCAGACAATCCGTAAAAGCAAGACGCTAGGCGTCACTGCCCAGAATCAAAAGTGAGCTACCAGCGTTGTAACTGAGTAAATAACCCTCAACAAACCGAGGAGCTGAATTTTAAATTTCTGCTCACTTTTCTGTTTTCAGAGCTTAGAAATTTGCATATTATTTCAAGAATAACTTTGTAGTTTGTAAATCAAAGAGACATTTGCAAACTAGAGCTCATGATAAAGGATAACTACCTTTTAACTGAGGTGTCGAATGTCATTTGGTAAAAACCTTTTAGCCGTTTTTTATTTTTCCTACACAAGTGACAAAAATAATTTTCCCTGTCTGGGTTTCAATTTTATTTTTCTTTTCTCTCTGCCACTATTTTCTACACTTAGAAAAGATAGAGGGTTAATGGAAAGGAAGAAGAAAGGAACAAATGTAGAGTCTTACTTTTCTTGGTTATTCTTGCAAAAAGCGCACCCTCAGTTATTGATTATTTTGTATGTGACTTCAAGAAAAAAAAAAAACATAGAAGAAATTATGAAACCCTAAACTAGTTAAAACTCTGAGACCATGAACAAAAGAAAAGAGAAAACTCAAACTGAAGTGGATGAAAAAAAGGACTTTGTAACTTCCACTTTCTGTGTCCTGCAAACCAGGTTCTTTCCTCTGGTCCTGCTTGCTGTCCACCAGCTTTCTGTTTGCTGATGGGCCTCCCCCAAGGATCTCTGTGGAAAGCATCTACCATCTGATACTGCCTCTGTGACCTGCTGTCATGGTTTGACCCTGGCCGGCAGCCAGGTACCCACACAGCCGCTCTCTCACTCCCCCTTCTCCGCTAGACAGGGGGAGAAAATATTTCAAAGGGCTCAAGGTTTGAGATAAGAACAGGGAGATCACTCTCATTTACCGTCCTGGGCAAAACAGACTCGATTTTTGAGAAATTAGTTATATTTATTAAGAGAAAAAATCAGAGAAGAGTAGTGAGAAATAAAAAAAAGCAAACAGATCTTAAAAGAAAAACACCCTCCCCCCATCCCTCCCTTCTTCCAGGGCTCAACATCAATCCTGGTTTCTCCACCTCCTCCCCCTGAGCGGCGCAGGGGGACAGGGAATGGGGGTTACCGTCAGTTCAGCCGACGTTGGTTTCACCACTTCTTCACTCCAGAGGAGGACTCTTCACTCTCTCCCAGGGCCACTGTGGGGTCCCTCTCACGGGAGACAAGCTTCACACTCTCTTCTCTGGCATTGAGTCGTCCCACAAAGGGCAATTCATCACAAACTGCCCAACGGGAGACACCTCACGAGGGGCAGCCCACCCCTCGTGAGTCTGAGGCGCAGTCCTTCAGGGGAAACTGCTCCAGCGTGAGCCACCCGCAGTGTCCCAAAAGTCCCACCAGCCAACCTGCTCCAGCGTGGGCATTCCTCTCTTCCACGGGCTACAGGTTCTGGCAGTGACCTGCTCTGATGCGGGCTTCCCACGGGCTACAGTCCCCTTCAGGCATCCACCCACACGGCGTGGGGTCCTCTGCCACACGGTGGACATCTGCACCCTGCCCATGGGCTGCAGGGGGACAATCCGCTTCACCATGGTCTTCACCACGGACCCGGGGGACTCTCTGCTCTGGTGCCTGGAGCTCATCCTCCCCCCACCCTCCTTCTTCACTGACCTTGGTGTCTGCACAGATTCTCACTCCTCCATCTCTGTGCCAGCTGTTGTGGCGCAGTTCTTTTCCCCATTCTTAAATATGTTTTTCACAGAGGCGTTCCTCTGCTATCACCTTACTGATAGGCTCAGCCTTGGCCAGCGGCGGGTCCCTCTTTGGAGCCGGCTGGCATTGGCTCTACCAAACTCGGGGAGCTTCTAGCAGCTTCTTGCAGAAGCCACCCTGCAGCTTCCCCCTCGTCACCAAAATTCAGCCAGGCCAAACCAATACACCTGCTCGTCTCACTCCTCTCCTTGGTGACTGCTCTTCCTGAGGGCACGGCTGCACATGACTGATGGCTTTCAGAGGCTGATCTCCCCTCTCTAGTAAGTCACGCCACATGGGTTAAGTAGTTTCTCGAACACCAAGGAAAGGAAAAAAAATGCTTTGGGAAACCATTCTAGGGTTCCACATCTAGGCAGCCTCACATATGGGGAGAGGACAAAAGGAGATGATGGGAACGAAGCAGAAACATGAACATGAGAGGCTAAGTTCATCTTTTAATTTAGTTTATTTCCTTTGTCACTTTTTTTTAACATGGTATTTTATTGAAAAAGCTTTTCTAAGTGATGTAGATATGTTGCATTCATTTATGACACATGACAGTTTATAACTGCTTTCTTTTCTTTGTAGATATACTTCTCTTCCATATTTCAATTGTTTCAGTAATTATTCAAAATAAAGGAAGTTGGAAAGTCTTGAGACATAAGCATAGTGATGGATTTAATTTCAATGAAAAGCCACTTCTGTGTTGTAAAGAGCAAAAATACATCTGTCTCATGCCTTTGAAATTCCCTGACAAGTTCAGGAAGGTTTTTTCAAGATTTTCTACTAATTTGTAGCCTGACCTGAAACCATCAAATTTGATGGGAGTCTTTGCATTGATGTTAGCATGCTCTGAGTCGGATCATGGGCCCTGAGATTCCATCTAAGTTGTACCAACCTTGTGCACTGCTTAATTAAATGAAGACACTCAAATATGCAGCGAACCACCTGCAGGATCCCAGGACAGCAATAAGGGTCTTAATACCAAAATAGAATAACAGTCTCAGTGCCGGCTTTCTCAAATGAACTCTTTTTTTGAACCTATCCCGGATATGGAAGGTATTTTGTCCCTCAAAGTGCTAGGTGTTATTTCAGTCTAGTGCTCACACATACTCTGTATAGGTAATTCTTGAGGCATTTTTTCAAGCAGTTGTGTGTATCGAAAAGGGTTTAAGGAAATAGAGTAAATGCTTCATTCAGTCTCTGTTATCTGATATCTGAATTTTCTTTTACTGTTTAAAATACTGAGGGCTAATGTAAAAGAAATAATCTCACCAAAATCGGCGCAACTAGTTGCAGTGAGTAAATGTAAATGCATCCTCTACATTTTGTAAGATAAGGGTCTTACAGGCCTTGCTTCTTCTAAGTATTGAGTCAGCGATTCACTAAAATGGTGTTCTAGAAACTCGTGACCAGTAAAGATGGCATGAAATGCTGAATTGCTATGAAAATGCCAATTTGGATCTGGTTTTGAATTGACCTCTCTCCACTCAGGCAGCAAAACAATTCACTACAAGAAACCCAAGCTGCCACAGAAACTTCCACAATGGTGCCCTGGCATGTCTCAGGAACCAGAGCCCTGCCATTCAGTGGCAATCCGGTACCCACAGCATGCAGGTGTGGTCACCTGTCCTAGCAAGGTATTCATGAGTACACCTCCCTCCAAACCCATGAGTGGGACCTTCTCACAAACAGAGTTATATCCACAGGATACAGTAATAGCTCCTGAGTCTGCGAGATGTTCTTGAAAAACTTCTATACTGTACATTGTCATTACAGGAGCTTCAACCCTGTACGGCCAAAACACAGTATATCCCCTTTGTGCTAGGTTCTTTTCCCTACCTCCACTTATGCTATTTTTTTCATTATAACAAATTCCATTTTTTCTACTGGAAAATGTGCTCAGGTAGCATAAATCATGGTCACTGTTTATAGAAGATTGCTTTCCTATTTGCATATTAATAATGATGCTGAGAAATAAGGAGCTGTTAAAGTCAACTCTAAATGGAAAAATTTCAAATTTATAAGTAACACATTTTTCATTTCACTAATAGTGTGTGGTACTTCATAGCAAGCAGTGTTGACAAATAAGAAATTTATATTAACAGCCTTGCTGATAACTTACTCTCAGTCTACCCACGCATGCACTCCCCCATGCCCAGGAACTCTGAATCAATATAGCAAGTTAATTACCTCTCAACTGCAGGCGGTAGTTTGGAAAAGGATCTTTGGACTGGTCAATATTTTCTTAATTTTGTTTTCCTGTAATTGTCAGCGACAGAGCTTAAGAAGCAAGCACAGTTCACTGCTAAGCTTCCCATGTGTGGCTATGAGGGAGAGGTATAGCTTTTATCATAGTATCAGCAGAAATACTGTCAAAAGTGAGCGTATGGTACTTATGGTGCTTCCACTGAACTGGGTAGAGCTACTTGCACTTCTATGGCTAGGCATGTCCACAAGTATCTGCTGGAATTAGGATCTGAGTGTCAGCAAAGCAAATTCATAGTATTGGGTGAGTGAAGGGTTATATACATGTGTGTGTATGGATAGGGGACAGGCAGATGGACAGTCACTCCCAGCATGCTCACTGGAAGGTATTTAAAAGTAATTAACTGCAGACATTCCAAAGTATTTGATCCTCATGAACTGCTCAAACTCTGATGCTCAATACAATCAACTGCTTTGTTATTACATACTTTTTAGTTACTTAAAAAACACTATAAAAATCAAAGCATTTTGTGGACTGTGAGCAAGGATCTGTGTGGAATGTTTTCAGAATTCACTTTTGCTTCCCTGTATAAGACCTGCTCCAGATCTTCAGCTTATGCAGGTCAGCAATGTCTTCTGTCGAGCTTGGTTAATGCACTTGAGCTCTTTGAATTATTTCTCTAGTCACCTACTAGATGCCCATTGAGGCACTGATGAAAAATATCCAGTGCATCATCCCAAGCCCCTAGTGCTTTGTGATGCAGTAGGGTGTCTGGGACATCGGCATGGCAGGTGTGACACTGGACCTGCAGGAGATCTGCACTATTCTGGTGTGGTATCTGGTGGCCAGGCAGGATGCCTGAGGGTATTTCAAGGGCACTGAAGACTTATATGTGCACAATTGGATTGAGCCTTCTGTATCTAGATAATTTCAATGCTAGAGTGAATGAGAAGGACCAATCTCCCACTCTCCTAACATCATTTTTAAAACAAGCTCTCTCTCCATGCTAAGCCTCAAACTGCTTTGGACAGAGTGAATTGACATTGCTGAATCTGTCCAAGCAGATGTACCTCAGTATGTCTTGAATTTAATTACCGACTTCTGATAGATCATTAAAAAAAATAAAGAGTAAAATCTTCATACTGTTGAACATACTAAACACATTTATAAAGCTCCTACTAACCAGCAAAGTACGAAATACAATTATCAGAAGTTTTATATTGCTTAAGCCCTATATGTGCAGGACTCTCAATCTCATTTCTAACAAAAATACCCAATACAGACGTGTTGGTCAAGCTTAATTTGCATGTAACAGATTCGTCTGAGGAGTAGGTGAGACAACCAGCCAATCGCACGTGCCAAGAGGCTGAATTAAACATTACTTCCCAGAGATTCTCAAGTGATTTCAGAATTTTGAACTATTAAATAACTACAAAAATATTTTGTAAATAGTAGACATCTCTCATCATAGACACTCAGTGCATTCAAAAGTTAGCATTGTTATTTTTAACAACGACATAAAAATTAAGGACTGTTTCACTGCAATTTCTACCTACAGTGTTACAAAGACTCTTTAGAGTCAAGAATAGAAAGCGTCTAAGCACAGTTTCTCAAAATTCAAATAAATGAAAAGACATTCAGCTGACATTAATGAACCCTCCTGTACAAAAGTTGTTTTATTCTTTTGAGAAGGCAAGTAAAATCTGGCATATGTATATTGTGTAAAATATCCTCCAGCTCATCTGTAAGATGTCTGCAGGACTCACATCCTGTCCAAAGCCTGGGAAGAGCAATTAGTGTGAGAAAATTATCCCTTACACAGTTATAGCTGCCCTGACGTATTCTGTTTACCCCATTCTTTTTGCTTCAAGAAATATAAAGAAGTCTTTTGAGTAGAAAAGGATTGGTGAGTCAAGTATTAAACCTTCTTACCACATGAGCTTTGTAATGACTTTGGTACACTGTCTTTGCTACAGCACGAAATTGGTCATGCGAGAGCAGGAAGGAGCTTATGGCTTAGCCAAAGCTGCCTTTTCCCCCCTCCAGAGCTGTACTGCAATGAGACGTGGGAGGGCGTTAAGCAACCCTTGCCAACTGTGGGGGGACCTGTGGGTGCAGAGCAAGGTGCTCCGCTCTCTACGGAGAGGGATGCTCTAGGCACTGACTCCTGTAGCACCTGGCGCTCTGTTCAGGGATATCTTTGACACAGCAGACTTGGAAACTGCAAATGCACCCAGTCATACTCACACCCACTCCCCATCTGTTCCCGTGGCTGCCAAACCTTGGATGCAACACAGCGCAAAGCACTTTTACTGCTTTTTACTGCACCGTTAACGCAGCAGGGCGCACCTGGAGGGCATCAGTCATCACACAGGGCATTTTGGCAGCAGCGCTTGAAGTCACAGTCCTGCAGACAATGTACTTCTAAAGCACATACAGGTGATGCTATGTCCAGGGTCCGAAGAGTCTCCTTTTCCATTCACAGTGGTTGTCAAAGGTGTCCATGCAAGCCATTACAACCCTCCTTGGAAGGCTCCTTCAATCTGGGGAGCGTTCCCTGCCTGTGTAGAAAGAGGAAAGTTAAGGTTACCTGAAGGAAATTGTCAGAGTGCTTCACACTTTCTAGTTCTGAACTTGCAATCCATAGCAGTGCACAGCCATCCTGTCCTTCCTTCCCCTCATTCTCGTTCTGCCCTAGCTCTTCTTCCTCCAATCAGTTACTCACATCTCTCTGACGTTCTCATATTTCATCTTTATACATTGGCCTTATTAGAAACAAGGTCACTACGGATTGCCTCAGCTCTCTGGAGGTTTAAAGCAGTTTAGAAATGTGACCTTCTGAGAGCATTCTTGACTCTTATCTGGACACAGTCCCAGACTAATGCAGTGAAGCATCTATTGGACTGAGGTGATTTGTGCCCAGGTGCTTGAACTACACTGTGAAGATATGCCCACAGTCATATTGGGATACAGTGTCAGTGCAAGTACTGGCCATATAGGATTATAAATCAATTGTGAAACATCCATGTGCTTCAGGTAGATATTCCAGCTTGTTAAACTTGCAGTCCCATCTTAGAATAAGTTTATAGCAGCAGTGAGAACCTGGCAAATAAATCATTAATTGCATACACAACTCTTCCACTTCACTTCTTCCCTCTTTCTAAATAAAAGGCAGGGTCACATTTGAATTTCTATCCTTTACCAAGTGAAAGGCCACCTTGCAGCAAGTATTGGTGACTCATCCAATATATAAACAGGTACAATGCTCACCACTTTTTCCTTGCTTCTTCTGTAGACAATTCCAGTTGACATCTCTTCAGAAGAAGCACCCTAGAGAATTTGGTTTTCTGAGAGTTTAGTTTCTTTCTGTTTACCGAGTGCTGGCTAAAACTCTGCCTAGGTAGTGAGATGTTTCATACCCAAAGACATCCAGCATGAGCAAATTTAACAGTTCAATACTGGTCTGTGTAAAGCTATGCTGTGATAAATTAGAATGGGAAATTAAAATGTTGTCATTGTGCTGATGTAATTACGGAGGCTTAGGATGGCTGGAATAGAGGAATAGACTGTGGTACAAGGGAGGGAGTACATCTCCCTGTCCAGCCTACTGACAGAACTGACTCCTGCCTCCCCTGAACCAGAGCTTCCTAGATGCTTGCCTTTTCAGAAATGTGTACTCAGAAGACATATACCTTTAAAATCTCCTACATGGGCATCCTCATTCTGCTGGAAGATCCCTTTCCTCTTCCTCATTTTAAAAAATTTTTTCCCTTTTTCTTTCTTTTTCTCTTCCTTTCTATTTCTTCTCATCAGCTTCACAGTGTGTTCATGCTTGTGAATCCATGACTCTGTGAATAGACTGTGTAATAACAGTAGTATAATTGTAACAACAGAAAACACTGGCTGTGTAGACAAGGCTGTAATAGCAGCCCGAGTGCTGTGAGACAACCCGCTCACTCTCCTCTACCACCATGTCTGGGCCTGTCGTTGGAAGAAAAAGTTCTGTCGTATCAGTCACATTCACCCTTTCCCTAAGGCAAACAGTTAGTACCTCCTATCATTTAAATCAGACATTTAGCTTAATTCAGGGATTTACCAGCGTAAACAAAAAGAATTTAAGCACTATTTGAACAGTAATGAAACAATTTGCTCATCTGCATTATGAAATATGAGCTGTGATCTGGTTTTATTCCAGTTAAACCCTGCATGTTTTCTAAACCTGCATCTGAGCTATGTTGGCATCTAGAAGTTTGTGCAGGTGTTATGTTGTATACTTTCATATTGCTCTAGCCCTATTCTTAATTGGGCCTACATATATATTACTGTCATTGCAGGGTTTAATAGCAGCAGACCCAGCCCCTCAGACTCTCATGGGGACTTAACAGCTGGCAGACTATTGCTGCAGTACTCTTATCTAACAGAGGATTTTATGGCTATGTTTAGTTTAACTGAAGAATATCCTAGAAGAGCATCAGTGACAAGTTTCATTATCAATATACCAGTTCACATACGGACAAAATTTTAAAAAGATGGGAAGAGAAATGTTAATTGGAACCACAAATTTTTTTCTGGCAGATAAAAACCTTTAGCATTTCATAGAATCATAGAATATCATGTCAAAAGGGACCTCAAAGATTATCTGATCCAACCTTTCTTGGGAAAAGCATGGTCTGGATAAGATGGCTCAGCACTCTAACCAGCTGAATCTTAAATGTGTCCAATGTTGGCGAACCCCGCACTTCCCAGGGGAAATTATTCCAATGTCTGATTGTTCTCGTGATTTTTTTCTTCTCGTGTCTAATTGGAATCTCTCCAGGAGTAACTTGTATCCATTACCCCTCATCTTTTCCATGTGACTCCTTGTAAAAAGGGAGTCTCCATCTTCTTTGTAGCAACCCTCTAACTGCTGGAACATGATGATAAGATTTCCCCCAAGACTTCTTTTCTCAAGGCTGAACAAACACAGTTCTCTCAGCCTTTCCTCCTATTTTGTTGATTTGTAGCGTGTGTCTAGTCACCGGCTGATATGATCCGCTGCTAGATTTTTCTCCTAGTCATTTTGAAAATAATGGTCAAAACCCATGCTTGCTTCCATTGGAAAAGTATTTATTTGCTTTAATAACCTCACTGAAATGATACTAATTCCCCATGGAGACAACTGGTTTGCAGTATGTTACAAAATCTGACTACTGGATGAAAAGACTTTACTTTGCCCTTTACCTGTGTGAGTAAGTGTTCTCTTCAGAGGAAACAAATAGCAGAAATTTGGCACATGTTTTTTTTTACTGGTAGGAAGTAATTTTGCATTTTCATTACCAGATTTCAGAATGGGTTGTTTCACAGTATCATAGGATAATTTAAGTTGGAAAGAACTTCAGGAGGTTTCTGCCCAGTCTCCTGCTCAGGGTCAGGTCTGAGATCTCAGGGCACGTCTTCACAGCATAAATTGTCAGGCAGAGATGGATCCAGCCTGTGAGCTGGAAGCTGAATTAATGTGGTACCTTGCCCACGTTCATTAGCCTGGCTGAAAAGGACTATTATGTTAATGTGGCTCTACTGCTTCTGACGAAGAGCTACCGTAGGCGCCTCAGTCTGGCACAGCCACACTCTGTCTCATTTTCTAATGCCAGCACCCATGAAGGGGAACTCCCAGGAGGTGCTGCTGGAGACACTGCTCAGCACACCTGACTCTACAGTGTCTCCTCCCAGTAAAAAATACCATACTTGACAGTATGGGTAAAACTATGGTACTGGACCTATGAAACAATATGCATTTGACTGGGAAAAGCTAATCTTCAGAGGTTTGGACACTTTTTAGAGCTTCTGTAGGTGGAAATCTGCAAACTTTTTATGCCATCTCGATATTCCGGAATTTTTGCTTTCATCTTTTTTATTTGTTTCCTCTGAGATGCAGCTAAATTTTCCTGCATTTTGTAGGCTTTCTGAATGACACACACTGCCTCCTTCTGTAATAGCCAGGTTTTAGTTCATGAACCCCCTTTATCTTAGGAAAGCTGCATCAGAGTTTACGCTGCAGGACCAGTTACAATGTCCTCCTGTTGTCAACTCATTTACGTACCTCATGAATACAGTTTCCAACCCAGCAGGTGTTGTGCTATTCTCGTTTCGTATAAGGAGGCATTTTTTTCCCCTGTTGTTCTTACTTAGCCAGGAATGGATGAAAGCACAGTGAGAACTGTTTGGACACTCAGTGATTTAAGAGCCTGCTGGCTTGGGGCTCATGCTGCGAAAATGTCACATATCGTAATCCTTGAATCTTCTGCATCCACAGCATCGCAGCACAGAAAAGGAAGCACCACTGCTTGAAGCCTGGCTCAGGTGATCGATGAATTGCCATTAGCAGTCTCATTGCTGGTGGAGCTGCGATGCTTCCCTGTCCCAGCAGCCCTACGCAGCTCAACGCTACAGTCCATCTTAATGTCATTTCACAGGTACCACCTGCCTTTTCTTTCAGAATGTCTAAACAATTAACATACCCCATCCAGCACACAGAAGTCTGCTAACTTGCATTTGTACTTTGCTGTGTTTAGATATAAAGCCTGTTACTTCCACCACTGAACTTAGGAAGAGCTTTTGTGCCCAAAAGCTTGTATAGTACCTCTATTAGTGCTAGTGTTTTCATAGAGTGGAGTCCATTTAACATCACCTGAAACAAACCTTTCTTTGGCCCTGTGGTATTGTATATTGCTTTGTCCCCACATGCTAAGGAAAAAAATTAAACTGCTTTTCAAGCAGTGTTAGAACTATTTTTACTACCCAAAATCTAGAAGACAGCTCTTTTAAGGATATCAGTCATTATTTACTGGAACAACTGTTCTGTCTTTACTGAAAAGTGCTGTCTGAAACCAAAAAAAAAATGGTTCCGTTTTCGGGGTTCCATATCTGGGTCATGTGTTCCACCACCCCATTGAGGGCAGGCATCACCTCTAAGTCCTACTCTAAACATCTCTGCCAGCAAGTACATGTACACGGTTCACCCAAAACCTGACCAGAAGCCTGAGCTTGTTCTCACACCATGATACACCTCAGCACAAGAATGACATGGACCTGTTGCAACAAGTCTAGAGGAGGGCTGGAGAACCTTTCCTGTGAGGACAGGTTGAGAGAGTAGGAGTTGTTCAGCCTGGACAAGGCTCCAGGGAGACCTTATAGCGGCCTTCAAGTACTTAAAGGGGGCCTACAGGAAAGATGGGGAGGGAGTGCAGTGAAGATGAGAGATAACAGTTGCAAACTGAAAGAGGGTAGATTGAGATTCGATACTAGGAAGAAGCTCTTTACTATGAGGGTGGTGAGACACTGGAAGAGGTTGCCCAGAGAAACTGTGGATGCCTCATCTCTGGAAGTGTTGAAGGCCAGGCTGGATGGGGCTTTGAGCAACCTGGTCTAGTGGGAGGTGTCCCTGCCCACGGCAGGGGCGTTGGAACTAGATGATCTTTAAACTCTCTTCCATTCCAAATTGTTCTGTGATTCCAGAACACAACAAAGTCTTCTCTTTGAAATCCTGAAGTACATTAGAGAAGCATGATCAGTGCCCACTACACCTAGCCAGGGTTAAAATACAATTTTGATAGTAATAGCAGCACTGCTGTGTCATGGTTCTAGTGAGGACTCCTGAAGAATTAGCCTGATCCCATGATGTTGGGTGATGACAAGGCAATTGAAAAGCAGATTTTACTGGTATTCAGTCAAGTAGCCTGTTTGTCTCCTCTAATACCACTGAAGATACTACTTCAGGTAACTCCCAGGTGCAGTTTTAAAAGAATTATTGGGTGTGGTCATGAGAAATTTGATTGTCAGGGTATTCCCAGCTTTGCACTGGTTTTTAATGTACTCCAAAAGTTAATACTACTTGGAAAAAAGCCTAGAACTTGTGTGAAAATGCTAATAGGCTTTGTGAATCTTATGCTTTTCACTGGTTGTCAGTAAAACATGGCTTCAGAATCAAACAGAACTTCTATGATTTAGCTTACACAAAGGTATACTTTGCATATCATCTACTTACTGGAGGCTTCCTGGATCTCAGAAGAAGATAAAAGAGCTGGGGTTGAGTGGCATCTCTGTAGAAGATATTTGGATCAACTGCCTTTAGAAATCTTGCTGTGATAATAACCCTGATATTCCAAATGCTTATCCAGCTACATAAATATGAATATGAGTCTTACATTCAGGCATAAATAACTGTCCGTACCTGGAGGTTTTTTTCTGTGCATTGTCAGATAGATAACTATATTATCCATGTATTTGTTTTGTGATACTAAAGCAAAGCAAGACAGAGGATATTGCAGGCATTAATGGTCCAAATTCACTCTTTCTGAAGGATAATGGACTCACCAAGAATGGATTTCACCAAGAAATACAGTATTCCAACAGGAAATTTTCTCTTTCTTTGTGGTGCCCAGGTCCTAGCTGTGCATCACTGGAGTTGGCTGTGAAGTTGTTTTCTCACAGAAAGTACCCACAGGATAAGGCTTCTGGCAATTAAAGCCAAATTCCCTGTTTCATCCTGCTTGTGCTCACAAAGCGGGGAGTGTTGTGTGTGAGTGGGTGGTAGGAAATGTGAAGGATGAGCTGTCAGGGAATTTGGTATGAGTGAGCTGCCTTCACGTCCCTGAATTTTACCATTATGCAATTTGGCAATTGGCAGTGACCCTCAAGGAAAAGGAGCAAGCTGAGCATAATCAGAGCAAGTACATCACCTTATATTTTTCTATTTCCAGCTCACCCCATACAGTGGAAGATTGTACTATCATGTATTTGTGTCTTCTGGGGAGTCTGTTCTGGTGCAGTCATTCTCTGCTCCCTCTAAAGAATAGATGGGGAATATAATCTGTCTGTAATTGTCAACATAAAATCCTGTCCTCCAGAGAGTATGTTAGTAAGTACACAAAATCTTCTTAAGAGAGAGCAGGCTTTTCATGTAGCTATCAGCATCGCAATCTGCAGACATTTCAAATAACAAATGTAAACTATTAGATTAAACAATGCTAAGCAAAGGCAAAGGTGGATAATTTTAAAGTCATATGAATGGCTCTATAAATGTCTGATATCCTCAGCGAGGCTTTTATGTCAATAGAAAATGCCATACAGTGTAGCAGTGTTTGTTTGTTTCATTCTGCAAAGGCCAATTCTCAAGGCAAGACAAATGACAGATGAGCAGATCCTTGTAGCCAAATATTTGCCAAAAGGAAAATCAATCTTTTTTTTTTTCTCTCTTGTCTGCAATAGTTCACTTCCAAGCTAAGCAGAAGCCTGAAGTAATGTCCCTTATTTCCTGTGCCCATGTTAAAATAGTGCAATACCTGCTGCAATAGGTCAGGCCCTTAACTGTTCTAGGAAGTCTTGTTGATTTATGTGGCCAATAACATGGTCAATAATAATGACTCCCCAAATACTACTTTTGTACCATTATCAAAAGGTGAGTCATAGACATCATCCTGTCCCCGACCTCTCCTCGTAGAGTGAGTTTCTTCCTTGGAAGGGGGGAGAGCTTCTTCAACGTCTCCATCTGCTCTTTCATGTAAAGCAGGATCCAACTGCAGATGCCTCCATGCCAAGCGGAAGGCTGGAGGCTGCATTTAGCTGGCTGTGTTGCAACAGGGCAGATGATTCAGGAAGTCTTTTTTTCTTTTTCCCCCCTTCCTTTTAGTGCTGCCCAATTCCCTAACCCCTTTTTGGAAAGTAAAGCATGATCTGGTTCAGGACAAGCTCTGCTGTCTGTGCAGTGGAAGTCTGGAAGGTTCTGGAGAAGATGCAGGTGACCAACTGCTGGGACGCTCTGCAGTATCACCAGGGTCCATGGAGCCTGGGCAGTGGCCAAGACAAGACGAGCCAGGAGACTAAGGCCGTCTCAAAAGCAAGCTCACTAGATTTGACAAGCTCAAAGGGAAATGTGTGAGCATTTGCATATTTGCATACAGCACCTGACCAAAAAAAAAAGTAGAGCCGAGCCCTCAGGATTAATGCAACTGTTACAGTTGGTAGAAAGTGCAGTAAAAACAAGCAAAAAAGCCAACTCTGTAGCTTTGTCCCATTTCTATGATTCTTGGAAATGTATGCTTAATTTCCCTTCTTATAAAATGTATCCAGTCCTATTTCACAGGTTAACCTTGCAGACATTTTCTTTATGGCATCTAATGAATCTGTCATTCTAAATTTCCTTTGGAGAAAAGGACAAGGGCAGAGATGTGCTTGCCAAATGCGGATTAATTCAAGGTATTAACAATCCATCCAACTCATTTATAATGAAATGACTTAATATTAATCCCATCATTAGTAGCGTAATTCTCTTTAAAAGTATTAGAGAGAAGATAGTTAAGAAGAGCAAAGTTCCAGGGTTTGGATGTGAATCTTATAAGCAGTAGTAGCCTTTTAAAGCTATTGAAATTTAATTAGAAAGATGGTGATAATGTAAAATCACCTGTAGAACCTGTGTCTCTCTGTAGGAGCTGAACATACGTAGCAAAACCAACTGAGAGTAAATAATTTCTGTTGCCAGCTCTTTGGAAATATCTGGACATGTTGGGTGCTCCTATGCACATCAGTTTACCCATGTTTGAGTATTAATTAACTCTCAGCAAGATGCCTCTTCCGGAAATAGGCACAAAGAGAAAAGAAGAAACAGAGCATCCTCTCTGGTCCCTGTGTTCAGGAAGCCCTGAATGTTATGAAGGCTCAACTAGAATGAATATTCTGCATGCAGGTCTGGGTATTCCCTCTTCTTATCCCACCCAAATACGCAGTATTTTGAAAGAAGAAAAGCTGAGGCTTCACACAACATATATATAAAAATGTTCACAAATGTTTTCCACTATGTAGCTCATGTGAGAAGAAACATATCTCAAGTAGTAAAAAAAAAATCAGTTCAATACCAGATGCTTCTAACCTGAATGAGTTAAGACCTTGCTAGCACAAAACCAAACTGTATTTCTATTCCTTTGTTGCATCCAGATTATGTAATGCCTTTTTTTAGAATGTCGATACCAGAGCAAGCCTAGTGAATTGGATTCTGGGTTTGCCACTTTGAAATTACTTTTTATATTTCTCATGTCGTGATTTGCAGAGAAGCTTCCCTCCCTCCCAGACTTCTGTCACACTTCCATTCTTCGCCTCCATTCCTGTTTGAAAGGAAATATTTCTGAATTTGAGGCAGACTTCCCCTGTGTGTGTGTGTGTGGCAGGGTGTGAAGAGACTTCGGTAAGAGCAAGCAAAATAGCTGCATAAACTATCACTATGGTAGGCAGGAATCGCTTCCTTCCCCTGCTAAAGCACATATAGTTCTATGGGAAGGAGTAGCAAAGCATGGCAGAAAAAGCAGCACCGTGGAACAGATTAGGACCACAGTATAAGCTGTGCCTGACTGAAAACACAGCAGTAATGTTGATAGATCTGCCTACCTACAGATGTTAAAATCCTGCTGAGTTTGGGGGCTTTCTACAAGCGATTTAATTGCTTTAACAGCGCTCTCTTCCATATTAAAATAATCTTTCTCAGGATCATTGGTAATTGCCCTTATCTGTTTTGGTTCAGTAATTATTTATTACTGCAGTAAGGGAGGAGGCTTGATTTCATTTGACTTGCTGTATACCCCACTGAAAGGCCCTGTCCCCACCCCAGGAAGTCTGCAAGAGCAATCTTCTTTCTTTTGCACTGATGTCACTTCGCCCCAGCTCTGACGGGATAACAGAAGTGGGATAATGCTTTATGACTTGCAATTATTAAATTACCACAGCTTTGCAAATTCCTGCTTGCAACTGTGTTCATGATCTTTTTAGTATATCTGAACCAAGAAGTAAAATTAGCTTAAAGGAACTAAGCACACAGTACCATTATCATGGTACCCAGCTGATGTGCAATAACATAAATTCTGGTACTTCATTTGCTTTGGATTATATGACCACAGGCTTATACTTATTTTAGCAGTGTTTGTGTTGGTGTGACTATTACAGCCCTCTGTGCCTATAACAGTTACATGTACATGATTATACTGATAGAAACCTCAGTATGTATCCTTTCAGTATTTCTCAATACTTCTTCCTTTACCCTATAGATAATGGTAATAATTGAAAAAACATCTTTAGGTAGGCATGCTACGGGAAGGAATCTGCTTCAGGTATTACTTTGTAGTGAAAGAGGATGCAGTGCTTGCAAACGTGAACAAGTCATTTAAATGTAAGCAGAAGTGATGCTTTTTAAAGCAGAATCTTGACTGTTATAGCAGCACTAGCCCCTTGGTGGGAAGACCCTGCAGGTCTTTGCAGAGCAGAGGAACGTGTCTCTGCCCATGCTCCAGTGGAGGAAGTTGGAGTAGGACAGAGAAGGATGGGTGCTGAAGGCATCTACAAGGTAGTGGCAAGGCTGGGCAGAAGGTTTGGTCTCCCGAGCCCCACTGACGCTCCACACAATTTCTCACTATGGAGTTTTGTGAAACCTGGGTTGGGTTGGTTGGGTTTTTTGCACTTTTTTTACTGTTTTCGTGGGCTTGAGGTCTCTAAAAAGGGAGACTGGTTAGTATCCAGTTCGATGTTTAACCTCACAGGTATAGTTAAGCTTGCACGTATCTGTAACACTGACATAGCGATTTGTGGAGATTTTCTGTGTACTAACAGGCTTCCTGACAGCTGCAGCTTGATTTTCTGTTTTCCATGTCTTTGCTGTGGAGCAAGATGTTTTGTGTGGCAATTAGTTTTTACAAGTTCGAATCATCTTTAGACTGATAAATCCCACAGAATTCAAACGGTGCCATGCAAGTCACGTCTGTGCGTAACATGCACTGAGACGTGATCACTAACCAGTTCTGAACAGCAAAGCCGGTTTTATCCCCAGTTCTATTCTCTCACCAGCTTTGTCAGTTGCTATCCCAGCAGTAAATCCTTTGCAGCTGATAGTGTCCAGAAATACTTTTGAGAGGTTTTAGACAGAGTCCCAAATCCTTCCTCCATGGGTAGCACCACTATCTCAACTTCTGCAAATAGACTCTCTGAAAACTCTTCACCTTTTTGAAAGGCATTAGCCTCTCTGTAAGTTACTTTATTGATAATGCATAATTTAATTTTTCTATTACTGGCTTGAAGAAATAAAATTTTAAAATGTGTGATGTATGAAATGAAAGCTGCTCAGAGGGGATTAATTAAGACTCGCCATTGATTTTCTACTTTACCCTGCTGCCTCCATTTTGTATCACTGGTCATAAGTAATGCTGACTAAACCTTCTTTGACTGGATTTGGTCACTCCTAACAGTGACAGATACCACTGCCGGCAGTGGTAGCAGCTGTACAAATGAGCAGAGGAAAGGGAAGCTCTGTCTGAACTTTATCCTAAGCTCTGTGCTTGAGCATAGCCTAGAATTGGGACTGGTTCCAAACCTGATGCATGGTACATCTTGCTCTTTCTAGGACATCTCTTGCAGGAATGCTCAGCCTTGCCGAGCTGCCTGAGCACTTGATGCTTTTCATTTTGTCGGCGCTGTTAAATGAATCAGGATTCAATTCCAGCCACCACAGCTGCAGCACAGCGCAGGCACAGCGCTTTGAAATGGTTTGTGTACCATAGCTTGAGAGCCCCTGACACACAGCAAGATGAAGTCAGAGGTGAATACTGCTTCAGAGACAATATTGATTGCTGGGTTTATTTTACAAGAATTGGGCCTGGTAGCTATTGAAAGCAATAGAAAAGATCCTCTTCTGCAGACAGTACAGCAGGGTTTGCTGTCTTGAGGCATCTGCCAAAATGATAGCTGTGCAGACCAAACCCTCTCATTCATGGGAGAGAAGCATCATCCACTAGTACCGTCAGTATGAGCTTTTCCTTGTCTTGCCAATACGCTGTGGTTCTCTCCCGGAGGGCATCATCTGCTCGGACAGTATTTTGTGTGCATGCTAAATGCAGTCCAGAGTATTTTTGCTATTTGAGAGGCCTAGAAAAAGAATTTGCTATTTTTCTTAGCATGATCCTTCATTTGATTTTAATGGCACATGCTTGAGTTTCTTTCCTATTTGCTGTGATATTGTATAATCCCTCAACATCGTCCTTTTGCTCCCTTCCACCAAACATATTTGAAAAAAACATTTTTCCATCTCCTTATCCTATCAGTTCTTGAGAAGGGTCCTTCAATCTTCTGTCTTAGTAAGATCTGGTACTTAATTACATACTCCTTAATCTCATTACTAGAGGTGCAGAGGACTTAAAGATGTCTGGAGTATTGTTATTGAAATCAACAGTCCGAGACTGCAAGCTGTGTTGCAATAAAAAGCTGTACAAGGTGCAGTTGCCCACTATGATACTTCCAGTGCTTTTGGTGCTGACATATGAAAGGGTTCCTATGTTCCACCTGTCAGTCGGTTACCTGGAGATAAACTCAGTATCAGATACGCATCTTGTCCTCCTCCAGAAATGTTTCTGGAGAAGTTACTTCTCACAAGCACCAACCTTTCCTTTAAAGAGTCAGTCAGTTTTGATGCATTGCACTTGACTAGTTTCCTACTACATTTGTAACAACATGTTGAAGTTATATCTGGTACAGCTTAGAGATGGCAGCAATAGGCTTCAGTTACTCGATCCCAAAACAAACCACCTTATAGCAATGCACAGAATGTCTGAGGTTGGAAGGTACCCCTGGAGATCATCCAGTCCAGCCCTCCTACTCAAGCAGGGACAACTAGAGCAGGTTTCTTAGGACTATGTCCTCTTGGGGTTTTAATACCTGCAAGGAGTCATCCTCAGTAAATTTTTTTTCTTATGTTTAAATGGGATTTCTTCTGTTTCAATTTATGCCCATTGTCTCCTGATTTCCCCTTCATAAACCTGTGTCAACCATCTCTAACCATTTTCTTGTTCCATCCTTGTCTTGAAATGACTTCCAGGAGGATTTGCTCCATCGCCTTCACAGGGATTGAAGTGAGGCTGACTGCCTTGTTCCCAGGATCTTCCTTCAGTTCCACAGTGTCATTAAAATTCCTCTCACAGTGCCAGTGGTGACAGCTAGCATCAAGATTGATTATAATTGAGGGGCCAAAGAACATCACAGCACCTTTCCATCCTCCCTGAGGACCACTTGGTGCCATTTGCACCCTCAGTCATAAATCTGAGAGAATGAGGCCTCAGCTCTCTCCTCATATCCCCAAAGCAGTTGCATGCTGCCTTTTCCTAAGAGTCACCTTTCAACCTGAGCTGAAGGAGAACCCCAGTTTACAGTACAGGGCTTGTGGTCAACATGGTTTAGCTGATTTGTTCATGCAAAATGCAATGCTGCGCTCTAGGTAGTTCCACTAATAACAGCACAGTAAAAGGCAATATTTCTGCTTTGAGGGCTGGAAGACAGCAGATTCCTTTCATTATTATTAGTTTTCTGTAAATGGGACAAGATTGTTACAAAATACAATGGCTGCTAACACAGTGCTTGTTCTCTGTTACTTGTAAATGTAGCCAGATCTTGAGTGTAAAGCGGTGTTCATTGGGCTGTGATGGACTGAGGATATGTTCCTCTCCTCTTCAGGCAAATTATCACCCTAGATTTAATTTAGAAGTTGAGAAAAATCCATAAATTCAAAGCAAGACACAGCTGAACCTACAAAATTTTGCATAATTTCCGATGAAACCATGCAATTCTGGGAGCTTACCCTGATCTCTTTCCCAATGTGGCTTCATGCCCATAAAATTCAGCCCGGTTTTGCTGAAAGTTTTATGAACTTCATTCAGCCTGGGAGCTAACTCAATTTTCAGACAGATAACACAGTATCTAGATAGACACTGTGTGGGTAGGAAGATGGATATGTGGCAATGACACAGGTTTTCTTATCTGTTTGAATTAATATTTTAGAAAACAAGAACATTAATAATAACTGGAAAACTACCTTCGGAATCCGTTTTGTTCCATATAGCTTGGATCAAATATCTGCAGCCCAAAGCTTATGGGAGTTTATGTCTTTGATGCTACTGACTGGAAACCAAAAGTGAATACTCAGAGTGTGTCCCCAAAGAGACCTCATTGCTGGCACTCCCCCATACCCACCCACCCTTCCTCTACAGCTGAAACTTCCACAAGAGAGATTACATGGTTTTGGTCAATTTATTTCTGATGGATGATAAAGTCTCACTGTCAAAGATGGTGAAAAAAAAACCCTGTAAGATGTTTACGAAGCAAATAAAAAGCACAGAAGTAAGGATGTGAAGGCTGTGGGAATCCTGTCAGCCTGATATTGGTAGCAAAAGCTCCAGGCAGGCAGAGTGTTCCCAGCTTGTGCCTTACCTCTCATAGCTGCTCTGCCAAATATCTCTTTCCTGATGTTTCACAATCAGATCAACCCTAGTTTAGGACTGCTTATTTTCTCCTCTCTCCAATATCACGATGATAAGCAGAGTGGTGGTGCTGCTCTACTTGTCAAACTTAAAAATAAAAGGATTTTTGTACACCTGTGGGCTTCAAATCATAGGGTCTATGCCGCGGACGCCTGGATAGCTCTAATTTGTGCTCTTGCAGGGCAGTGCCAGCGAAGTGAGAGCGATGCAACTCCTAGATAACTGACCTGTGTATGGCTGTGCCAGTAGTGGTCATTGTGATTGATAATTGATATACCTGGGCAGAGTTCAGCCTATGGAATGGGCTGAGGTTGTGCATGTTCATCTACCGTTTAAATGTGAACTCGCTATGTAAATGCGCGCTCTTCATAAGGCGTTTTCCTTTGTTGGGTATTTTCTTTGGTTAGTAGGTCATAAATGACTGGCACATTAAAAATTGATTAATGTAAATTACGTAAGATCCTTCATGTAGTGAAATACTTTTCAAAACTAGATTTATTGGCATTAGGGCAGTTTTTCCACCATGAAATCATTTTTCGAATGACTTGACTAAATAGACAAAAGTAGCAGTTGCAGTAATAAGGCATCATTCACGCTGCATGAGCTGAACAAGAGCTCTGTGATGTTTTAAATGACTGAATTTTGAATTGCAGAAAAGGCTGTAGCTATTTTTGACCATTACAAAACAAGCTCGTTGGTTTTTTGAGGTGTATTATCAAATTCTTTCCATAGTTTATATGTAAAGTATATTAAAACTGTTGCATCCTGATTGAAAGAGAACTGTTGCTTCTCTTAATTGCTAAAGGAAGGAAAGCCATCCTTCAGAGATCTTTTTTAAATTGCAAAAAATGTAAATTTACTTGCAAGTTTCCCTCCACTGCAATATCATGCAAAAGTTTGGCTTTCAGTATTCTTAAGGAACCGTATTGCAAGCATACAAGAAATGTGGGTTTTTTTCCTTATAAAAGATCTGCCACTGTTTAGGGGCCTTTTTTTGGCAAGATGTTTTATCATGGTTGGGGAAAAGGTAGCAATTCATAAATAATTCACTTGTATGTGTTTACACAAAAGCTTAAAGGAAATTAATCAGATGTACCTAAATACTTCTCTTGTAGCTTCCACCTCCATGTTCCAGGGCAAGATGAATGTGTAGGTCGAGTGTTGTGGGTGCTTGGTAGGACCGATGCAAATGCACCAGCTGCTGTCAGACCCGCCGGGTGGGGGGCATTGCTGCTCAGCAGTGCCAAAGCAGGGCTTGCCTGTGAGACCCGCCTTTCACCACCACCATAAGGAAGTAAAAAGCTATTCTGAGCTTCTTTATTCCTTTTCTGTGGGACAGATGCTTTCCCCTTCACAGAAGAGCAGGGCATGAGCTCCCTACTGAGTTGAGGAGACCATAAAGAGCAGTCTGGGCACAGACTGGGACATGGGTTCTTTTTCCAGGGGAAGCATGAGATGGGAAGCCAGAGAGAGGAGTGTAGGTATGGCCCAGCTCTGGAGCAACCTGGTGCTGTCTTGAAGATGAGAACATTGACTCATCATTTTCTTCATTCATTCCTTAGCTTGGAGAAGAGGAGGCTGAGGGGTGACCTCATAAATGTTTATAAATATGTCAAGGGGGAGTGTCAGGAGGATGGAGCCAGGCTATTTTCAGCAATGTCCAATGACAGGACAGGGGGCAATGGGTTCAAGCTGGAACATAGGAGGTTCCACAAAAATAATAGAAAAATCTTTTTCACTGTGAGGGTGACAGAGGACTGGCACAGGCTGCCCAGGGAGGTTGTGGAGTCTCCTTCTCTGTAGACATTCAAAACCCACCTGGACGTCTTCCTGTGTGACCTACTGTAGGTGATTCTGCTCTGGCAGGGGGGTTGGACTAGATGATCTTTTGAGGTCCCTTCCAACCCCGAACATTCTGTGATTCTGGGGACACCTTGACTCAGGCTAAGGCGCAACTTCAGCGTGGTTCTTCAGACAAAGAGCAAAAAACCGTGAAGTTTGAAAAATGAAATATCTTTTAGACGAGTCTGTAGTTCAGGATAAACAAGGGCTTTTAGAACTTGAAAGCCATTTCAGATTCAAGTGTGACTGTAAAATGAAGAGGCCATTTTTTGAAGCAATGCCCTGCCAGTATGCTGTTGTTTTGTAACAGGTGTGCACATTTTGACATTGATTAATCCTTTTCAAAAGTGTATTTGCATGGAAAGAACGAGGGCATCCAGTAAAGGAGCTCGTTAAGAAACAGCTACTGCACATCATCTCTTTGGCTGAAGTCCCGCAGCTGATGAACACGTGCAGCTTTGCTGGTTTCTCTTCTGGAGGGCTCTTTGCTCTATCTTTTCCCATTCTGAATGAACTGGGGGAGCACACCCGGTGCACAGAAGAGTTAATTGCCAGAGTCGAGCCTGGGAAGTTGCTGAGCAATGTGGCTGGGCCCTGGCACCAGCTCAGCCACCAGCCGCTTCTGCTGCTGCAGGATGCCTGTGGTCCAGCACTCTCCCTGCACAGGGTGGCGGGGGAGTGCTCTGAAAACTTAGCTCACTTCCTCAGCTTCTAATTAAGCTCAGCTAATGAAAATAACTATTTCATAATTTAGCTTCAGTTGCTTAAAAATCATGCCATGTATAAAGGCTGACTGTACACTAAAAGCAATTTTTTTTTAGTTAATATCCATTAATTTTAGATGTCTAAATCTGTCATTCCTACTTGAGATGAGCTGGTTGTCTTTTATAATTTTAAAGTATTATTGTAATAAGTGAATATAAGTATTGACATCATGTAAGTCTGAAATAGGATAAATACTTGTACAGTCACTGCAGTAAATACGCTGTAGCGAATTGAGCCTGAGATTTTCCAGTAAATTGCTACATATTTTTCAGCCTGGGATCCTAATCAAAAACAAGGCTATCTGGGAGCTTGTAACCTTTGCGTAAATCAACAAGTACTGAAGTCATTACAAACACAGGACTGTGTACTCTGTCACCCCAGCCTGATTACAGAGCAAGAGTTCTGCACTGTATCATCTGCTCTTAATGGAGGCATAACACTAGTCCATGTGCATTGTGGATTTTATCCTCTATGTGGAAGGTTAAAGTCCTGAATACCCTTGAGACAGTAGCAAAATTCCTATTCAGTAATACATCTATTGTTGTATCTATTGTCAGAACAAATTTATTCTGAGACTGCCAGAGGTAGTAAAAACTGCATTTTTATGTGTTAGTGTCCTGCAGTGATTTTGAGGTCTGACTGAAGACAGTGGCACTTAGTGGGTTTGCTTTCTGTCTGGATTCTTTGGTGCCAAGCAAAGTAAAACTCACACTGCAGCTTCTCCCCTTTGCCCAGGTGCCCATGCTATCTTGCACTTTTTACCCGACTCCGCTTGCAAAACTTGTAGGAACTTAATTATTGGTCAAGTTTGGCTGAACTTGGACTGCTCAGAAGCTGCTGGTGGAAAGATAAGATAAATAAGCAACAAAAACTTTGATTAAAAAAGTTTATTTTCCATAGAAAATGAGCTTTAAATCTTAGTAACTAGAAAGAATCCATTCTCGTGTAGGTTTCCCCTCTGTCAGTGTAAATGGATTTCAGCTTGAGAAAGGTATCTTGAACAAAGAGGTTTGCATCCAAATTCAAAACCCTCTTTAAAGTGGTTCCTTTAGGGTGGAGTCCTAGTAGACAGTAAGTTAACTATGAGCCAGAAATGCACCCTCATTGCCTAAAAAGCCAATGGTATCCTGGGGTACATTAAGAAGAGCGTGGCCAATAGGTGAAGGGAAGTCATCCTCCCCCTCTACCCTGCCCTGGTGAGGCCACATCTGGAATACTGTGTCCAGTTCAAGGCTTCCCAGTTCAAGGACAGGGACCTAGTGGAGAGAGTCCAGCGAGGGTCAACAAAGATTATTGGCAGACTGGAGCATCTCTCTTGTGAGGAAAGGTTGAGAAAGCTGGGACTGTTTAGCCTGGAGAAGAGAGGACTGAGGAAAGACCTTATCAATGTCTATAAATAACTAAAGGTTGAGTGCAGCGAAGATGGAACCAGGCTCTTTTCAGTGGTGCCCAGTGACAGGACAAGTTGCGGCAGGCACAAGCTGGAACACAGAAAGTTTCATTTAAGTACAAGGAAGAACTTCTTTCCTGTGAGGTTGACAGAGCACTGGCACAGGCTGCCCAGAGAGGTTGTGGAGTCTCCTTCTCTGGAGACTTTCAAAACCCGCCTGGACGCGTTCCTGTGTGACGTGCTCTAGGCAGTTCTGCTTTAGCTGGGGAGCTGGACTAGATGATCTCTAGAGGTCCTTTCCAACTCCAGCAATTCTGTGAGTCTGTGGTTTGCTGCTTGTTTTTTGTGATAAGTATTTTGCATAAATATTTATAATTCTCGTTTTCTAAGTCCACTCATGACAACTTGTCAGCAAGTTTAGCAATATCACTGGTTTAAAATATTTGTTTTTTCAGCTTCTTTGAATTTTAAATTCTCAAAAACGTCTATGCACAGTGCAGGCATCTGCAGAGTGAATTATCTGTAGTGGCAGTATAAATGCTTTTCCTCCTTGCCTTTTCTAGATCTTTAGGAATAGTTTGTGGCACTGTAAAGCAGTTTGTAAGGCATAGGTAGAAATGAGTACTCTAAAAATTTATTTTATTTTATTTTATTTTATTTGTGTTTCTATTCAGCCACATCTTGAAACTATTCTCAGCTAAAGTCTGAACAAAATTCTATAATATATAGGTATATATGTGTCTTTTTGATTTTCAAGCTAATCTGTACTCCCTTGGTCTGAATCGGGTTAAGTATGTGTGCTTCTGTGGAAAATGGAACCACATCTCTGAAAATCAGGATGAAAGTAAGAAGGGTAACAGCAAAATATTTCCAGGATCAGTCACATTTTAATGATTTGATTCTAATTATTTGATTACAGCAAAGTATAATACTGACTAGCATCTTGTGCAGTGACAAGTGCATAAGACTGCTATGGAAGTAGTTCTGGTCTTGTTCAGGTTAATGAGTGTTTTACTATTGTCTTAAGTAGAATCAGGATTTATGTTTGATTTCTTTTTTATTATTGGGGGTTTTTTCAAATTTACACCACTAGACACCATTGAAGATTGACAGAAATCCAACCTACTCTGCTCTTGTTAGTATTACTGTTCTTCCTCATTTTTTCCACGCTCTTTAAAAAGTTCAGTATAACACTTCTCAGCTAGTCTTTATTTAATTTTTTATCTTTATAGACAGACTCATGCACGCTGTTGCTGCTCATGTAGTAATTACAGACTTTTCTTCTGAGCAGACAGTAAATATATTGTTTCTTTTTGTATTTGGATATGGAATCTGGAGTAGCCATGGGGTCATCTGAGATCCGTGAAGGAGCAGCAATAGCACGGTGCCTTAGCTGGCAGCTAAAAACTGTTCTGCATCAGCCTCTTTAGGGCAGAAGTGGTTAGCTTGGGGTAATGACATAAGCAGCCTTTTCCAGAAATGTGCTGGAAGGGGGCTCAAGAGAACATCTTGTTAAAATTCCACTTTTATAAGTGGAAATTTCTTTGCCTCAGTGATCGGTCCCTTTCCACATATGATTTAATCAAAACTATGAATGGTGGCTTCTCTCTGAGGCTAACAAAAATATTTTGCCTCCTGACATACATTATGTTTTATTTATAAAAAGAAAACTAAAGGAGGTGATATGACACATAAGAATTCCCAGCAAAAGGAATTCAGCTGATTATTTCCCAAGAATATTAACATGCCTGATTCACCAGGTCAAGTCCCCCGTCCTTCATGTCTAATGTCACAAACTGATCCGTGAAGAACACCAAGAAAACAAAGAGTATTTTCACCCATAAAATGATTGCAGATTGGTGGCGTTTTCTTCATTGGTTGTGACAGAGAGATAAAAAAAAAAAATCTACTATTTAATCTAATCAATGGGGTAATTGCTATGACCACAGCCCTGCTTTCACCAAATAAGTGAACTCCATTTGTACTGATTAAGCACTGATGGCATGCTGAACTGAGTGAAGAGAAGATACGGGATGAAATCCTTGTCCCACTGGAACCATTGAAAGTGTTAAAAATTCCACTGACTTCAGAAGGGTAAGCTATTGAGATTTAGTTTGGATCTTTGCTCAGGGATTGTGCATCTTAGAGGCTAGCAGGCATGGCACTCAGAAATGCACACTTGAAGTTAGGTTCCCAAGTACCCATTTAGACATTGAAATAAATGGCCAAATTCTAAAAAACTTTGAGTACTTACTGGCAGGTGCCGATGAGACCATTCCAATGAGCAGTCACGGTAGCTCATTCTAACCTCCACAGAGCAGTGAATATTTATCCCAAGTAAGCATTGTTCACATTTTTCTTTTTGCATCTGTCAAAGACATTGCAAAAAAAACCCACAAACTTTGAGCAAAAAAGTAACAAAATCCCAGCTTATCAAAAAGGATGTTGTAGAACTCATCTTTTCTCTTTGCTGTTTTCTCCCCCTTATGTTCAGGTCTGAAATAAAATGAGGATTCACAACTTGGCTGCAGAATGACAAGCAGATGAGAATCAGTGATCTGTTTGCTGCTGCAAGGCCTAGATCCTCCACTGGGAATGCAACAAAAAACTGACTCTGGAGCATGTCTTGAACATACTGATGAGAAAAGGTATTCAGTATTGTATCAAACTCTCCCTTTTTTTTATTCTGTGCACTGTAGGAAAACATTCTGATGCCAAAAGTGGTGGGGTTTAAGTGTCCTTCACAGGCTAAGATGATCAGTCCTGCTGGAATACTGAGTATGAGTTTTCCATAAGAATGAACAGAAAGTCATTGTGGAAATGGGAGGATGTTGAACACATAGGTAAAACATAAAGAAAGACCAAAAAAAAAAAATTGATAGAAGACATTGAATCACTTTAAAAGTAGAATCAGGTTTATAATACAATGATCATAGGTTAAAAAAGAAAATTTTAAAGTCAGAGTATTAGTCTACCTTTGGTGGTTTTGTACGAATATAAAACCTCAGGTCTGTTCTGTAAAATTTATTTCAGATTGATCTGAATCTCTTATTCTTTGAAAAGTGGATGTCATCTACCTCTGTGTGCATTTACTTAGGAAAACTTAACCTGCTATTTAAAGTGTTCAGTGTTAACTGAAGTCCTGTTTTAAGTCTATTTTAATTGAGCATTTCAGTCTTGTGTAGATGCACTTAAATCAATATATAGCTGCCATATAAAATTCCACCCTTTGGATTAAGCTAAATCAACATAAGCCAGTTGTAAATCAATTTAACTGTGTCCACATGTGGCTTTGCTTCATGTTTAATGAAACTGATATAAAGAAACAATCCTAGTGAAACCACTGCCACTTTCTTATGCAGGCAAAGCCTATATTGTGTTGATTTATTTGGAACTAGAACTGTTCTGGCATACATATTGAATAGCCAGCATATCTCTGCAGCTGCACTGTTGAATCTCAGTCTGAATTCTTGTCTTGTTATGGATTTGGCTAAAAAATTTTATTGCGTGAAGCCATATGTCCCCTTCAGTGAGATTTAACCCATGCATTTGTCTTCCCGAATGGGTTGGGATTTTTTTTTTTTTTAATGTGATTAATTTAATCCAAACAGGATTTCACCCTATGTTTTTGTCCTGCCAGATGTAGCCTAGGCTCCTCATATCAGCAGTTATGTTCTTAACATAATAGTCTAGCTTTTCGGTTTGATTTATGAACACACAAACAAAGAAAATTTTAAATTCAATCAGAACAAGTGGCCATGTATTGTCTAGTCGGGATGTTCTGGTAGAGTTTCCATCATATTTAGGAAACTGATGCGTCTCTGAAATTATGGCTTCAGATGACAGTGGTCTTCAAATTTGTCCTGATTAAATAACGTTAGTTCTAGAATTGTAGCTCAAATCATTTGTACTTCTGGAAATCATGTAAAGATTAATTCATTCTTGTGCTTGTGTTTTGTTTTCCTGTCCAGAACTTGTATTTCTTATATATGTGATTCATTTTGGTAAATAACTTCAAAAGACAGCAAGAAAGGAAAAACTCAGACTTGAGTATCCCAAATTCCTAATGTCTAATCTGAAAATCACAACTTTACATCCCTGAGAGACATATATAAAAAACCCTAGTAGGTACCTATGATTTTGTCTAGACCTTTTCCCCCCCAATATGCTAGTTATTCCAGTAAAAGCTCTTACTGCTCCCTCCAGAGTTGACCTGACTGGTAGCTGTAGACAATTACAGCTACAATAATGTTGCTGCTAGTGTTGTGCTCGTTGGTGTCACGTGTCCTGCACACCGGTCAGAAATTCAGTAGGAGCATGGGGACACTAAGCTAAAGAAGATTTAGGAGTGGTGTTGCCTTTCACATTCATTTGATCTGGAGTAACTTATACACTTAATAGCATTTAATTTTGTACATACTCATTATTTCATAACTGTACTCCTGCGTAATACTAGGTTTCTTAATTTCATAGTCTTAACGAAATTTTTCTGTACTATGTAACGTATTATTTGTCCGTGGTGGTCTCTTCTTCACTGTCCCTACTTGTAGTTTCCTGTAGGCACTGTAAAGGGAACTTCAGTAAAAAAAAACAGATCTGGAAAGGAGTAAACAGATGCAGAGCACAAGCCAGACCCTCAGCTCATGCTAGAGATATACCAAGCGCAAATCTGCCTGCCAGCCAGGGCCCTTTCAGGGCTGTCATTCCCAGCACAGTATGAGCACACCATTCTCAATGTAACACTCGCACAAACATCCAAATGCTTTGAGATTTTTAAGTGGGAAAATTTGAAAAATTGCCATGGACTTGGTCTAGCGGGAGGTGTCCTTGCCCATGGCAGGGCATTTGGAAATAGATGATCTTTAAGGTCCTTTCCAAGCCAAACCATTCTATGTTTTGCTTTGAGTACTTTCTTAAAAGCTGCTTTGATATAGTTGACTTTAGTAAAATATCCAAGTGAAAGTGCTGAAGGAATATGACCAAGAGAATAATCAAAGATATAAAGTTTCTGACTTCGCATATTTTATTACCAAATATGGAAGTTTTTGTTCCAATGACTTGTTCGTTTGCACCAATGTCGAGATTCAGACCACTATAGTCTCTGAAGACCAACTCGTCTTATTTTGAGCTGTTCCTACCTGTCTTTTATCTAGACTCAGCTTTCCCCATCCCTTGTTCCTTGCACTTTGTATGCAGGCCTGCCAGCTCAGTCTTTCAAATCAAAAGAGCCTACTATCCTGCCTTCATCTCCTCTTTACCATGTTTCTAGTCTCAGAACTTCCTCCTTCCCCCAGACAGGACACTGTCACCTCTCCTTATCCCAGACTTGCCCAGCTCCTGCTGCCACCTCTTCCTTCAGTTTTGTGTCCTTTGGAGTCTCTAAAAATGTTTTAACTCTCAAACTGCTGGTCCATGAGGCAATGGAAAGTGGTCTAGGCAATAATTTCATTTTCAGATAAAGTATAGTTTCTATTTAGATGGTGACCCATATGGAATTCAGATGGCTGAGAGGCTTTACAGAGCAGAAGAATTAGGAACTCCTCCTCTAGAATATGTTTCCACAATTAATTTGACATAAATTTTTTCTTGCCACATATGTAGCATTTACATTTGTAGAAAGATGTTTTTCAATCTCAGATTTATAATCTGTTGGGTTGGCAAAATCTTCTATGAATTTCTTAGCTGTGCACTTTAGCTTGACTTCATCTTTCATCCAAACCATCAATTCTGTTCCCCAACCCATCTATTTTTATGCAAGGACTTTGTGTGTTTCGTTCTGTGCTGTGCATCGCAATCTCAATCTTCCCTTCATTCAGTCATGCAGTCTCCAGAGCATTCTCTTCCCCAAAACTTCTGTCTCCCATGACCCTGTTTGCAAGATAGCAGCTTGTCTTCTCAGATCTTACTTCTTCTTACTCCGATGCTATTGTCTTTAGTCTCTGCCTGGCACTTATCCCACTGCTTCCAGGCACATACATCTTCTCCTTGCCTTTTTCTTTTGCTTTTAGAAGTACTCTCACTGTTGTTACTGTTATATATAGCTCCACCGCTCCTTGCATAGGTTCTCCTGCAGAATCAGAGCTGTGCTTACCTCTCTGTTCCAGCACCAGCCTTTGCCACGCTGCTTGTTTATGCTGCTGCTCACTGTTCACCATCACATTCACCAGAAGCAAAGTATCTCCTGGCAGCAGCAGTGTGAAAGCATACATGATTTTTTTTAAAATGACAAACAATGTTTATCACATTCTCTTTGGAGAACTTGTATTCTAGCCTATTCAGGGAAGCCTTTTAAATAATTTTTGTTTCTACAAAATCAGAAAAACAAATGAAAAGTACCATTTCGTTTTTCTGCACGTTCCCAAATGCTGCGTGCTTCCCAGGACCTCAGATAGAGCTGTGCAATTAGGCAATTTTAAAGCTTGTCAAAGCTGCAGACAATACAAGGCCAGACAATACGGCATAGACATAACACATTAGACGGAGTGTTAGAGTTATAAAATAAGGAGACATGCATAATAGGGAAAGGAGTGAATCGAGGGCAGGAGGGGAAATGGAGGGCTGAAATTCCTCCAGCAGTCTTAGTGGTTCTTAAACAATTGTATCTAGCTGCATGCTCCAAGTGTTTTTGAATTTGTGTCATTGGTCTCCAGGGTGGAAAGCTGCTCTTTCTGTGCTGCTCTTTCAGAACAGCCAAACCCCCTTTTTTCTATTCTGGGCTCAGGCTTATTTCTCTGTTTTCTGTAAATTCCTACATTTAATGCAGGCACGATCTCTGCAGCTGTTAAAACCCAAAGTCGTTGTGACCTGATGTAATACATTTCAGCAAATAAACATAGCAAATGTGATTTTTTCAGCAGAAGGTTGCCTACTAAAGACCACTTTATTTCTAGAGTCTCTCTTTGTTCTTCAGCTGCCAGACTGCTGGACAGTCCTGGGCAGTACTTGCCAGTGCACTGTTTTCTTTATTATGGCACTCGCGGGCATCAGAGAAAAAGGCCTTTCATAGTGCATCTGATAAAGTCGATATTTATATTTTTGTATGAAGTTGTCAGCAAGCCATAAAAAAAGTCTCATTACAATATACACTCTGCCACTAGGAACTTTTCAAGAAGTGACCTGCTTTCATAAAGAGCTTCAGGCTGGTGCAGTTGTTCATTAGCAAAGTGTTGTAGGGCATTCTGGGACCTGTGACAGTCCAGGAGTATCTGATCTAGTTTTTTAATTTTAATTATCACTACAGTAGTAAAGGCAGCAATTCAGAACACTGTTTAGCTTTGGGAAAGGGAGAACACATTTGCCACTTTGCCTGTAATAATTTGGATTTCTTCAAATGATAGACAGGATGCTAATAGGAATCACACAAGAGACCTCTACAAACGCTATTAATTTCTGTTTAATAAGTTAGGAGGGTATATTCAGAGAGGCAACAGGAAAAATAGAGATGTTTATGTAGAATGTTAATTGTTGTACTTTAAAATCTTTCTGCAGCAGCTCAGGGACAGATGACATTCCCTCTTCACCTCACTGGGGGAACTCAGGGTTTAAATAAGGTTTCTCTAGCTAGTTAAAATTTCTTGGCACTTTATTACCTTGGTCCTTAATTGCATTCATTTCCCTGTGGAGATTCCTTTGAGAGAGATTCTCCATTACATGGCTGCTGGGAGATATCCAATAATTCACATTTTTCACAATTTAATTTCAGACTCAAATATTGACTCAGTTTGGGAATTAAGTGATAATAAGACTGAATTTCTGGTTTGGAGAGTTGGATATATGTACCGTGGGGTATTAATCAGTATATACTATTAATTTATGCCCCATTGGATGAGTCTGTAATGTCTGCTGTCTGGATGAACTCTCAAAGTTTTTGCTTCAGAAGCAAATCAAAAGGAATAATGTGATGATGGCTTAATGTCTCTGAAGATAATGAAAGTGTCAAAGACTCTTTAGCTCATGATGTGAGAAGCTGGTGAGAATACAAGATCTGAATGCTGAAATTAAACACAAGCTGAAGCCCCAAAGTTTGTAGATGGTGGAATATAGACCTCCTTTTCTCCATATAAGCCTAAAATATCACATTATGATCACTGGATTGCATGCAGTGGTTCAAGTAAGTTGTCAGTGGCTGTCAAATTTTTAACAAGTCCAACATGAATTGGATGTAAAACAGAACCCAAAAGCATTGGTAGGACTCTTTCTGTCTGTGTCAGTTTCTAACCAGTTGCCTGCCAGCACTGTTAAAAAGAGACATGAATTTGAACTTAAAACAGCATGGCGCCCCTGCTTTAGGCAGGGACCATAACAATATTGAGGCTTTCCTCAATGTCACTCTCCAAAAGTAACACTTAAACTGTCCAAATGTTTCTTGAAAGGTAGTAGCTTTTAAGAAAAAAAAAAAACAAAACACGTTTAAGGGGTGGTGTGTGGATCCGTGTGACAATGTCTTCCAGGCTTTCCCTGCTTTCAAATTCTTAGCATGCTGCCCTATCGTACGATGATGAAGGCTTCTGTGCTGGGCTATCATAGCTCTTGGCAAATTTTGAATAAGTAGCCCCACAACATCGATGTGCTCATACCCAGTGTGTCCTTGTTTTCTGAGAATTGAAAAGATTCTTTCACTTCATCAGAAATCTTTGGACAAGGTCAATAAATCATCATTTTTTATTATAGAGGGTTACTGTTTTACCCAAAAGGGCTGCTTAATCAGGCCTTTCAAACTTGATCAGCTGAGAAAAGCCTGTTTTTTCAACTAATTCCCGGAAATAATGCCTGTTCCTAAAGGAGGAATTCAGCCTGACAGTGAATGTACTTTTTGGAAATCATATTACTATTACATAGAGCTTGTTGTGTATCTGGAAGTAGAGTGCAATGTCAGTGAGATCATTGACATTTGTATTTTTTTCAAGTTCTCTTAAAATTTTTCCATAACGCTAAGTTAACTTTTCAGTAGGGCATATCTGGTAGTCTGTGTTACAACTTGAAGGGAGGTTGCTTCTTTAGTTTTCACAAGCAACTTTATTTTTCTGCATAAAATTTTTGAAATATGTGCCACAGAAGTGTATAATCCTGAGCATCTATTCCTTGGATGTGTTTCCATTCAGAGCATTATAGATACTCAGAGAAAACAGTTGTAACGATACAGGAGGCAGATAGAAATTTAAGAAGCTCTTGCAAAGCAAAAAGAAATCTGCATGAGTACAGAACCCAGATAACTGCAAAGGTATGAATAATCTCCATTTGTTGGATATATGAACTTCCAGGTTTTACTCACCTGTGCACCTTTGAAATGCAATTCCAGCAGCATCATAGGTTTGGCTGGCTTACAAGTTTGGGGACTAGATGTGCCCATAAAAGGAATCAAACTACCAAAGCAGCCAAGTGTGTAATTTTATACATACATATTTTAAAAAATGGCATATACATAATATGCATATATATCAGCAATGATCCATAGATCATTTTCACCTTGATGTCAGGGCTATGAGGGCACCACCAATCTCTGCAACTTTTCCTCTCATGCTGGGATCTTGGCTGATGTGACACAGGTAGATGCTGTTGGGTGAGGCTGCTGGGAAAGCAGCTCGCTTGGGAGAAAGAGCTATGAGAAGCCTTGCTGGGGGCTTTCCCCATCTTGCTTGGGACCCAAATTTAGCTCCATTCTTGGTCCTTTTCTGAGCTACACTGCAGGAATGCCTTGCCTGACCATGCACCTCATTGATTCTGAGTTTGTTGTCATGACTCATCTTCCTAGTTTGGTGCCACGGAGATACCCCATCATTGTGGACGTGTCCGGAAATCATGAGACTCTTGGCTAACACTGGTTATCATGAGCAGACCTTCTCAGCTGTCCTTGCACTGGTACCATGGCTCTGACCCCTTCTTGGTGAGGACACTGCACTGGCCCATCTTGCAGTTGCCCTCAGCTCCCTGCAGCCTGGCCTTGCTGCTCCTTGACATTTGGTAGTATGTCTTCATTTATCAGCTAAATATCAAATCATGATGAAAAAGCAGCCCTTAGCATCTCAAACAAGCTAACTAACGTGTATTTGAGATGGAGGCAGGGGTGGGATACAGTGAGAAGATCTCCTGAGATTTTCCAACACTTGACACCTCCTTTGATCATTTGGCAGGACACCAAGTACTTTGTAGGGACATGGAAAATGGAAACTTAGAAAAAAATTTGGTGGTTTTTAACTGATGTCAGAATATTCCTACCTACTATTGCTTCCTGTTAATATTTTTGCCAAATGCAGCACATAAACACTTGTAACAGAGACAGGCTTGAACTGAGATATTTGACACTGTGGGAGCTGTATGTCCTCGTGAAGAGATTTTACATGCAAATACTCCTTCCTTTTCCATATAAAAGGCAGATAAAAATAGCTGAAGAAAAATAAACCGAAGAAAAATATTGCCACACATCATAAACTTTTATATTAATGCTCCTGTTAGTACATTTCATGTGACACATTATACTCAAGATCTGAGTGTTTCTGAGGAGCTCTGATGAGAAAATAGGGACAGAGAATTTCAGATGCCAGGTGAGAGGGGGTGGGAAAACAGGGGAAGGGACTGGGCCTGTGGAAGAGAAGGGTTGGGTAGGAGCAAAGGGGGAACATTTGGGGGTAAAAAAAATCAAAGGTAATGAAAGAAAGACAAAGAAAAGCTGTAGGGGGGTAGAAATCACAGTACTCCATAGCTCAGCAACCTGCATTGTCTTTATTTCCTTTCAGCTCCCCACCAGTGCATCATCCAGGTTATTCACACATCACATGGTGCCATTTTGCAAGAGCTGCTTTCTTCTGTGCTTCCAACACTTGGAGTCAAGTCGCAAGCCTCTATGGACTCTGAGAAACCAGAGAGAATGGCACAGAGGGGGATTCTGCAGACAGTCCTTTTCAGAAGCAAAGTTAGTGCTTTCCTGCAGGGAAACCATCTCTTTGGTGTACTTCAGTGCTGAGATAACATTGTACTATATACAAACAAATTATCTGTATTGATCTGTCCAGTTAGGTGTGCCCGCCAACATGTCATTAACTCTCTGCTACAGCTAGAGGAAACAAAGACACCCCATATAATTGATAAGATGATTTAAATGCATCCTTCACACCAATATTTCATGCCTCTAAGAGCCTTGTGGAATGTGATACTCCTTTTAGTTTTTTCATGAACTTCATCACTGCAGTAAACTTGCTATACATCTTCCAGAAGATAATAAAGTGTGCACTTGGAGTGGAAAAGAATAGAATAGAATGCTTTGGGTTGGCAGACACCTTTAGAAGTCACCTAGTCCAACCTCCTTGCAGTGAGCAAGGACATGTTTAGCTTGATCAGGTTGCTCAGAGCCCCATCAAACCTGACCTTGAATGTTTCCAGGGATGGGGCCTCCACCACCACTCTGGGCAACCTATTCCAATGTTTCACCACCCTCATTGTAAAATATTTCTTCTTTATATCCAGTCTAAATCTACCCTCTTATAATTTAAAACCATTGTTCCTTGTCCTGTTGCAACAGACCCTGCTAAAAAGATGGTTCCCATCTTTCTTATAGGTTCCCTTTAAGTATTTAAAGGCTGCAATAAGGCCAAGAGACTTCTCCAGGCTGAACAACCCCAACTCTCTCAGCCTGTCTTCATAGGAGAGGTGGTCCAGCCCTCTGATCATCTTTGTGGCCCTGCTCTGGACCCGCTCCAACAGGTCCATGTCTTTCTTATGTTGGGGGCTCCAGAACTGGATGCAGTACTAAGGTGAGGTCTCACCAGAGCAGAGCAGAGGGGCAGAATCACCTCTCTCAACCTGCTGGCCATACTTAGTTTACCAGATGTGTTAGTCACAGAAACTGTTTAAGATTTTATGCACAAGTAGGGTAGACAACTGTAACAACAAGAAGGAACTTGGTGTCGAACAAGCAGACAAAAAAAATAGCACAAATATTAGTTTTTTTCTGACTTTGCAAAGGATGCACTTTGTAACCAACTTTGAGTTAAAGCTGGGATGAAAATTCATGAAGTAGCATGCTCTCCCCTGCTTAGCATATTTCCTTGAAAAACCTGATCTCTCTTCTTGCTTGTTTTTTTCCTAACTCTTTAAAAATAATTGTCTTAATACTGTCTTAATACACTGTGTTCCCTAACATAGTTTCTTTTTTTATCACAGGCTAAGTGCATTCTTTTTTTTTAAAAGGGAATTTAAAAAATGTTCCAATCAGTTCCTGAGGTTTAGCATTCAATGTTGGTTTAGAAGACAGTAAACTATCAAAAATAATTTTATTTTCATCTACAGGGTGAAAACTTCTTCCAGGAGTGGGGAGGGTCGTAACTTCAGAAGCTTCGTTTCTGTGTCCTCACAGGAACTCTTACAATTGCAGAATGACCTCTTTTAAATTCTGCCTTGTGTTGGATTTAATGTATCTCTGACCATTTCTCTTCAGCTGGCTACAAAGCTCTTGCATTTGATCCATCCTTGGTATTCTTCCTTTGATGTTGTTCTTCTACAGTATTGGCTTTTAAGAGGCTTTTTGTGTTTTAGATGCAGCTTCTAGCTGGGCAACTGTGTCCTCCTGAGCCTGGAAAGAAACAAAAGGAGCTACTGCTCCCCGAGTCTTTCAGTCACTTGTGAGCTTGCACCAAGCAGTTGCCTACTCACCCTTCAGCAGTTTCGAAGCAGGGAAGGACCGTCAAGGATACCTGGTGCTGAGTGCAGAAAAGAATATGGTAGAGAAAACACCACAAAATCAGGAAAAAAAACCCAAAGGGAAGTCTTAAAACAACATGCAGTTTGGCAGTGGAATTTCTTGACCCAGGAAATTGTGGGTCGCAACAGGTAACACAGCTTAAAGAGGACATGTGACAGGTTAATATAAGAGAAATTGTCGCGATTTAACCTCAGCCAGCAAATAAGCACCACACAGACGCTCGCTCACTTCTTCTGGCTCCCAGTGGGATGGGGAGGAGAAGTGAAAAAAAATAAAGCTCAGGGGTTGAGGTAAGAACAGTTTAATAATTTAGATAAAATAATAATAAAAATAAAAGGTAATAATAATGGTAATAAAAAGGAAGATAACAAAAGGAGAGAGAGACAAAACCCAAGAAAAGATAAATGATGCACAATGCAGTTGCTCACCACCAACTGATGCCCAGTCAGCCCCTGAGCAGTGATCCGCCCCTCCTGGCCAAGTCCCCGCAGTCTATATACGGAGCACGATGTCCTATGGTATGGAATCACCCTTTGGCTAGTTTGGGTCAGGTCTCCTGGCCCTGATCCCTCCCAGCTTCTTGTACACCGGCTCGCTGGCAGAGCACGGGAAACTGAAAAATCCTTAGCTTAGGATAAGGGCTACTTAGCAACAGCTGACACATCACTGTGTGATCAACATTATTCTCACACTAAATTCAAAACACAGCACTGCATCAGCTACTAGGAAGAAAATAAACCAGGACAGAAATACAATGGAAGGTTGTAAACTACAAAGCATGCCCCTGAGCCACAGGCTGATAGAAATGGGAAGAATATTGCAGAAAAATGTCACACCAGGATTGTGCCATTACTCATGTACCCCCATATACAGGTATTCCTGGCTGTTGTTGGAGAGTGGGTACTGGCAGAGATGGACCTTTGGTTTGACCCACAACAGGTGATCTTATATTCCTGAGCAAGTACCATCTTCACCAACATGGGAGTGTGGGGTGTTTATTTTTGGCTTGAGTTCTTTTCTGTAATGAAAGGTCAAAGGCCAAAATGGGACATACAGAATAGGACATAAAGAACGAAGGTCAGAAGTTCTTGTGTAAGGTGTTGGGTTTTTCTTCTGAAAACTTCAAATATCAAATATGCTTGGATTCTTTACACACAGCATGTCTTCCCATTTCATCTTGCCTTTTTTTGCTCTCTAATCTAAACTTAACCTAACTATCTAGAGAGTCCTGGATTCATTTAAACTAACTTCAAGCATCTAGCTAAAGAATCTATATTTGGATGAAGGTCACTGTATTGTCCCTTTGCAGGTGCTAGGCACCTCCAGTGGGTGATTCATATCATAGGTGGGTTGCATCTCCCTTAGGAAACATGAATTAACTATGTAGGAAGCCAACCATGACCTTGTTTCTAATTTAAGCACATCAGCTAAGTGTCTAACTTGTCAAGGCCTCAAGTTAGATAGGAACAGAACTTACTATCCTTGTACCTTGTGTCCTTTTAGAGATTTATTATGTGCATGTCTCGTGAAAAGTTATCAGCTCTTTCGAACTTCTCACAGAAATTGTGTCACAGTTGTGACATGAATATAAAATCAAAATGTACAATAAACGAAAATCAACATTTTTGTACATCCAACAACACAGGTCCTGCTATAATACCTGGCTAATAATTCGTCATTTTCTAAGAACAGGAAGAAGGAGCCATAAGGATTTTATTTGCCATACTATTGCTATATCTGCTTCTGTTGGAATTCTTTTATGATTTAGTAATCGAGCTAATTTCATACACAATAAAATGTTGTCATGATAACTTAATTCTGCATTTTCCTAGGAAAGAAAAAGCAGATGCATAAACGACGTTTCCTAAAAGCAATCTAATGGGATCTGATTCTTAAAAAAGAACACTTAAAATTTCTTGTAATACATGCAGAGTAACAGTACAGTTACCATAGCTTTCCTTCTTGGAAGCATGCAAATATTTATAGTATTGCTTTTACCACAAGCAGCAGAACTCTAGAACCCATTTTTATTAACTTTATTTTTCTTCTGAAGAAATTAATTCTGAAATTCTTCTGAAGAAATTCAGAGTTAAATGCTGTTTCTCAATATTTTACTAATTCAGTTTTCATTTTATGAAGGGATGATTCATGTATACTTTGTGCAGTGATTTCATAGATGGTTTATCCAAAAGGGATTTTTCCTAGTGATACTTTTGTGTTTCTTTTGTCTGAAATGTTTAAGTATTCTCATTTTGCAGATGAGAAGACTCCTGTTCAAGTATCCTCAGGTTTATACACTTTGGCTTTTCTCTCTTCATCCATCGATATTGGCCAGATCTCTTGAGATTTTCACAAAGCACCAACTGGCACAGGTCTTCATATAAATACTGGTGGTCACACTATAACATCTGGAAAGACCATGTTAGAGTCCACTCTGGTCCATCCGAAATAAACCTGTTTAATGTGTAGTACTGACTTCTCATTCCAGAAGTAACCTATCATGAAATGGGATAGCAGACCCCAACACAAGATCAGTAGATCTTAACCTTGACTGTTCATTGCCTAAGTTGATATACATCAGTGTAGTAGTATAAAGAGACATCTGAACTAGATACCCATCTCTGTGCTACAAGCAGTGCAGTTTCCTTAGCCTGGGACTTCACTTGGGCACTTTGTCGTTAATTTTGAGGCAGCTGAGGTGTGCCTACACAGTAGTTGTTTGTGTGACAGCTCCAACCTGTCAGCAGAAAAATCCTGTCCCAGAAAGCCAAAAAAACTTGGAGCGGCTCTGATTGCCCCAGAGCTGTCTGTGGACCTTCCTTCCCAGCAGTCACTTCTCGGTCATGTACTGAGCATAAGCTGGAACAGAAAGAGTGAACAGTCTTTTTATCCATTATATCACAAAGGGAGTAAAAATTGTTTGGCCAATTGTGAGCATGGCCAAGATGATGGTATCCTGAACAATAATCGGAAGTGACTGGAACCATGGTGTTCTGTCTTATGCTGAAGGCAGCAGTTCTGTCACTTTCCAGTTTTTCCACTGTTTCTCAGCAACTTGGTATTCTCCAAAAGTCTTCTACTCCGGTGCCGACTCAGCTTTAGCCAGCTCTAGTTGGAAGGCCTGACAGCAGCTCAGCCATGACCTGGGAGTAATGCCAGCTCCTCTTAGCACGCCTTGGAATTGTGTGTGAACACCAAAAGAAACACATGTTCTTGTACAGCTCCCAGAAGGAAGATTCACCAGCAAAGTCTAATCATAAATCACAAAAATAGAGCTGCAGAAGACCTCAAGATGTCATTTAGTTTATCACTTTGCCCAAGGATGAATCAACTGTATCTACCTCATTTGAAACAAATGGTGATCCAACCTGTTGGGAAACAGTGCCAGTGATGGTTTCAAGCATACAGCCTACATTCTGGAAACTTTCTTTGAAATCTCTTACCACTGCGAATATAGATTGAAACACAGTGATTATTGCAATGTGGTGAATCAAGCACCAACGGGCTGCTGGCTCTTTCAGCATTTTCCATATAATACTTTTTATATAATGGCAGACAAATGTGCATTCAGGTCAGTGAGATGAAAAAGGCAATTTTACTGTTAAGTAACTTTTATGATTTAGAATGAAAAAAAAATCAGGGATTTTAATGGAAGCTGAACAGGATGTTGAAAACTCTTTGAGACTCTGGCTGTAAAAGACAATAAGAAATGTTTCTATAAATACCGTAACAACACAAGGAGGGATAAGAAGAATCCCCATCCTTTACTGGATGCATGGGGGAAACATAAGAGACAAAGGATGAAGAAAAGGCTAAGGTACTTAATGCCTTCTTTGCCTCAGTCTTTAACAGTAGGACCATTTGTTCTCTGGATGCCCAGCCCCCTGAGCTGAGACAGGAATGGGGAGGAGAATGAAGCCCCCATAATGCTAAGGAAATTGATTAGTAACCTGCTGCTCTACTTAGATGCACACAAGTCTATGGGACCAGATGGGATCCACTCAAGGGCACTGAGGGAGCTGGCAGAAATGCTCACCAAGCCACTCTCTAGCATTTATTGGCAGTCCTGGCTAACTGGGGAGATCCCGGTGGACTAGAGGTTAGCAAATGTGATGCCCATCTACAAATAGGGCAACAAGAAGGATCTGGGAACTATAGGCCTGTCAGCCTGACCTCAGTGCTGAGGGAGGTTATGGAGCAAATCATCTTGAGTGCCATCATGCGACATGTACAGGACAACCATCAGGCCTAGTAAGCCTGGGTTTATAAAAGGCATGTCCTGCTTGACTAAGCTGATGTTCTTCTGTGACGAGGTGTCCCACTTAGTGGATGAGGGAAACACTGTGGATGTTGTCTACTTGAGCTTTAGTAAAGCCTTTGACACCATTTCCCACAGCATTCTCCTGGAGAAGTTTGCTGCCTATGGCTTGGATGGACATACCCCTTGCTGGGTGAGAAACTGGCTGGAAGGCTAAGCCTAAAGAGTGGTGGTGAATGGATTTAAATCCAGTAGGCAGCTGGTCAAAAATGGTGTTCCTCAGGGCTTGGTATTGGGGCCAGTCCTGTTTGATATCTTTATCAATGATCTGGACAAGCGGATTGAGTGCACCCTCAGTAAGTTTGCAGATGACATGAAGCTGGATGGGAGTATTGATCTGCTTAAGGGTAGGAAGGCTCTACAGAGGTACCTGGGCAGGCTGGGTCGATGGGTCAAGGCCAACTGTATGGGATTCCACAAGGCCAAGTGCCAGGGACTATACTCGGGCCACAACCAGTGCAGGAAATGCTAGAAGCTTAGGGAGGAGTGTCTGGAAAACTGCTTGGTGGAAACGGACCTGGGGGTGTTGGTTGACAGCCAGTTAAACATGAGCCACCAGTGTGCCCAGGTGGCCAAGAAGGCCAACAGCATCCTGGCCTGTATCAGGAATAGTGTGGCCAGCAGGAGCAGGATGTCAAATCCTGTGCTCAGCGCTGGTGAGCCTGCATGTCAAATCCTGTGTTCAGTTTCGGGCTCCTCAATCCAGGAAAGACATTGAGTTGCTGGAGCATGTCCAGAGAAGGGCAATGAAGCTGCTGAAGGCTCTTGAGCACAAGTGTGATGAGAAGCAGCTGAGGGAATTGGGGTTGTTCAGACTGGAGAAGAAGAGACTGAGGGGAGACCTTATCACTCCCTACAACCACCTGAAAGGAGGTTGTAGTGAGGTGGGGGTTGGTCTCTTCTCCCAAGTAACAAGAGATGAGACAAGAGCATCAAGTTGCACCAAGAGAGGTTTGGACTGGATAACAGGAAAAATTTCTTCACAGAAAGGGTTGTTAAGCATTGGAACAGACTGCCCAGGGAAGTAGTTGAGTCACCGTCCCTGGAGATATGTGTAGATGTGGTGCTTTGTGACATGGTTTAGTGACGCACTCAATAGTGCTAGGTTAACAGTTGGACTCAATGATCTTAAAAGGTCTTTTCCAACCTAAAATTCTATTTGAAGGTCCTATTGCAAGCCACTTTCTTCTCTTCTTTAGAAACCTAAGCGCTCTGTTGCAATCACACAGAGGAACTTCCCATGGGAAACTAGAGTAATGGAAAGTGAAGGGTTTTTCCTGTCTGTTTGCATAAGATGCTACTGCTATTTTAATAGTCAGCGAGGCAGAAACTTTCCACAAAGCATTAAAGAAACCTGGAAACACAGCTGATCTGTGGTGTCAAATATTAATCAAAAGGACCAGTCTCCTGCTTCTTCTGGAAAAAGACTCTTGCTGTACCAAAATGTGTCTCTTGCTGCAGGTTTTGGTTTTTTTTGCTAGTGAGGTACAGTTGTTGCATAAATAAGTTGTTGCATAAAATATGAGATGATACCTAACAGAACAGCATCTGCTTTCCTGAAACAACATTTCAACACACTCTGTCTGTGTGACTCTGTATGTGATATGGCTCAGCTCATTATCATTAGCAAATTATAGTAAAGAAAGTTAGTTAGTTTACTTAAGAAAGAACCAAACACGTTCTAATTTAAATTTATTTATACACAGTCTGTGCTGCCAGCAATGATTTCAGATGCAGGGAGGGGGCTGGTCCTTGGATTCAGAATCCAAAGGCCATTATCTTACCAGATTCTTTTCTTCTTAATTAAAATGAAATGTAAGAATTTAGCTGAATTGCCTTTTCCTCCTCTCATATTTCCATGTAATTTATCTTTTTAAAAATAATTTTTCTCCCTTTGTGTCTTTCTTAGTGGAAAATTTGTTGCACATCAATACTTTAAATCTCCCAAACAATATAACATTCCAAATAGGAGAAAAGAAGAACTTATTATGATAAATGTCTTCCAAAAAGAGATCTTCTTAAGAAAATGCAAACACAGAACCTTTCAACAATGTATTAAAACTCAGATCCTCATATGTTTCTGAGCCTGTCATTATTTATAAAATTAATGAAGGCTTATGTGTGTCATGGCTGTGCACTCCTGGTTTCTTTTGCAATCATGAGCACTTCAGGTAGTGGAGGTACCAGCAGTGCTTAAACTGTGAGCTCTTTGAGAAAAGTGCTGTTTTATTTGGTCTGTGGTTGTACAGTGCCTGCCACTGCCTGATCTGGATCTATGCCTTAGACTCAAAGACAATATACCAATACACAGAGCAAATCACGATGAGAAAACCACTCAGCTCACTTGAGAGTGAAGACTCTTGTTCTGTTTTGCACCATCATCTGAGCATTCGCATCACGCCCGTGGAGGCGGAAGAGATCCTTGGCCAAGCAGCTTCACCACAGTTGGAGCTCAGCAAACTATGAAGTAATAAATGTGATCTGTCTTTTCTTTCTGTGAGGGATTGTCCTGCAGTAAGGCACCACAGAGGGCCTTGGGAGATGTTGGATCTGCTTCTGACCTCTTCTACAGATTTCTTGAAAAACTTGATAAAAATCATTTACTGTGCCTTTTTCTCAGCGCTAAACTTGTAAAAAGTATCTTTTGGCATTTACTTCTTCTACACTGATCTTGTTTAAACATTCACCTTATGAGTGATTCTAAACAGCAAGATTAGCTTTACTTGTTAAGACTATGCCAATGAGAGTCCAGTATCAGTGGGGATGATAGAGTGTACTGTAGTAGAAATTATGGAAACATTAGTGATTATTCATCAATCAGATAAATAATTAAAGGTTAGATACACTCAGTGCTTTACAAATAGATGAAAGCGAGAAGTATTTCTAACCAAAGAATGATCTTAGAAAATGATGGCAACTGTATTAGAGTGGAATGACTCAGACTCATAAATTTTACTAATGATTTGGTTTTTTATTTACTAATGATTTATTAATGATTTATTTATGCATTTGTTCAACAGTCACAATTCTTCACTGATTTGGCTGATAGTTTAAAAATGGAAAAAAATATTGGACACATAAACATGCTGCCATGCATTATTTTCAAACAAGATTTTTCAGTTTGTGCATTCAAAATTATTTTTAAGGTGCCAACATTTAATTTTTAAAAAAGAATTAAAGAATGAAAGATGACACTGCTCTTCTGGTCGGCTGAAATATTCAGTAATTCTGTATTACTTCTTTTACAATCTGTGTTACTGGAAAGAAAAAAAAAAAAGAAAAGTTGAGTTTAGCCCAGTGAAAATGTAAGGTAGCAGATACTCAGCTGGTCTGTCTTAAAACTACAATTGGCAGTGAAGTCAGGATGTGTTGTTGGTTGGACTATTTAGCTAGCTGGATGTTCTTGGATTTTTTTGTATGCCAAACTATTCAGAAACTACCTCTGCAGACTTCCAGAGCTTTATTGCCATGAATATAATAGCAAATGTCAAGAATAGAGTCAATTGTCTCGAATAAACAACAGTGTCTCAAAATGTATACTGAGCTGTACTATTGTCCACGTTTACAATTCAGTGCGGTTCTTTGAACATTTTTTTAATATCAAGAATGAATTGAATTCTCATTTAATATAATGTCATGTTCCTTATAAAAGACATTGTGGTATTTCTCTTTCTGAGTCACTAATGTTTGACAATGCCCACTGTATTGTCATTCGATCAGAGTTTAAAGGTTTGGTTCACTTTGATCGAATAACAGGCTCCTTCCCTGGCCAAACATAGCCCCATACATTTCAATGGACTCATATTGATCATAAGGGCGGAAGACATTACTGCATGCTAGTGAGCAGAAATTACAGAAATGTTATGTAGGAGAAGATGGCATGGCCAGAGATAGGATTCTGCCAATACAGCTTTTTGGTGTCTTATTTCCTTGGCAAGCACAAAGGCTTCATTGGCTACGTCTTAATGTTCTCTGTGCTCTGACAGTGACACACCAAAGATACCTCTCAGCACAAATCACCCAGATTCTGCCAGAGGCTGAGGAATTGTGCACACACATCTTAAATAAATGAAAGTGAATCAAGTCAATCGCAGTATTTTGTCTCTCTAAGTGAAAGTTCAGCTCATCCAGACTGAAGCATCACCAGCCTAACTTCTTTCTTCTCTGTAACCAGTCTTACATGGAAGAATGAAAATGGAAAGGTGCTTTGCATACTGCACACTCACCTTGTGAGCTCAACAAAGAACAGATCTCTCCCATCTCTCTTCATTGACTGCTGCTGAGGTTTATGTTTGCACTACAATGCACAGAGCATTTGTTCTTTCAGGCTGTAGTAAGCTGACATTTTGGCAAAGCAATTTTTTTCTGAGGAAGGAATTGGACACCTTAGCAGCCTTTTGTCATAGGTAGTCAAGGTGAATTACAAACCTGAGTTTATCATGAGCAATGTGTACATTCATCAGAGCAAGAAAGGCCCAACACCACCCTTGGCTGCTTCTTGAATTCACATCTCAGTTTTCATTGTGATGCCAATTTAAGCTATTGCAAGAGCAAACAGAATGAGAACAGTATTGTACATGGCATAAGTTCCTTCTAGAGATAAGCCACCGGACTCTCTGAGCTATGAATATGACATCAAAAATAATGTTTTGTGTAGCCTGTAGGTCTCCCTGCTGATTCTACACCAGTAATTGTATCTTTTCAAACTCAAATAGTATTTCAATTGGTGCTGCTATTGAACAGCTTTATATACATATCTACTATAAAAAGGAAAGAAATTAAGCTTAAAAGGAAAGAAAGTAAACCTAAAAATATATTTCGTAGTAAACAATGGAACCTTCCTTCTGTTTGGAATTGCTGAAAATGTAATCAGTAAACTTACCTTGAAGGGAAAACAGTGACATCATTTAAGGGAGACAGAGAGGGTTAAAATGGCATTAATTACACAATTTAATAGAGCAACCTCAAAATTAAAACATCTATCATCATTCAGACTGCAAAGAACACTGAAAATATTAATTTCAGTTTATGAATGCAATAAGGCAGTAGGAGAATGGAGTATCCTACTGCTAAAACAACACTTCCAGGAAATTGAAGACGCTTGGAATTTTGTTTGGCTTCATGATCCATGCACTGTCATGCCATATTTCCTAAATATGGTCAGAGTTAATTATGAGTTCCAATGTGGCACGTGCTATGTGCTTTGACTTTATGACAGTAACATGCTGTTCACTTTAATCTGTAGCTCTTCTTTGTGCAAGTGGCATTTAACACAAACCTATTATTGAGTTTTCTGCTGTTTTACACTGTGGTACAATGGTATTTAATATAGAGGGTAGCCTGTCATGTAACGTAAGATGTTGTACACTTTGAAAGCCAGTACACGAGCTGAGCTGTTACCAGCAACATGAATATTCCCTGTAGAATATAAACCTGGTGCTCGTGCTCTCTGTAGTCAGTGTGCAACAGCTCTGAATGGATAGAAATCTCCTTTTCATTGCTGCAGAACATTGGTAACCTGGTATCTTAGGACTAGCATTTCTTACCTTCCTCCATTTTAACTGAGGACCATGAGGAAAGCTGGAACCTGGACTTTCTACAAGTCAGACCCTTCAAACCCTGTATCCTGTATCCTGTATCCCTTACCTGTTCAAACCAGTATTCTCACGGATTTCAGTGGAAGAAGCACAGCCCCTTGGATTTGAATTTAGAAAGTCCTTTTAGAAAGTCCTTTCTCAAGACACTGGCTCAGAGCAATGGATCTATGTTATGTTATATCACTTGGACACATGGATCTAGACACATAAAGACAAAAAAAAATCTGGATCCTTAACCCCTTCCCTCTTAGGTGAATGTTTATAGCTCATCAAGCATAAAGTGCCTAAATTGACAACATTCTATCAACTGATTTAAGGAGGAAAAAAACGGGGGGTGTCAAATGAGTTGAGGGAAAGTCTAGATATGGAGAGAAACCAAGGGGCTGCCTTCTAATCTAATTTGCGTTGATATCTGTCATGAGAAACTGCTGAAACTAGAGAGATAAGCCTATTGTAACAAAGGATGAAGGAGGGCCACAAAGAGGAGAGGGCTAGCTAGCTAGCTGGGGAACTTTGCGCAACTTCAGTTTAAGGGTATACTTCTGTATGAAATTGGCCTTGCATGGCTTCAAAAGGTTTCACTGCCTGGCCACATCACAGGTAATGCCACCATAATCACTGTTCTTCTGAAAGTGAGAAAAGTCCTAAGTTTATGCCAGCTTTATGCATCTACAGGTGACTTCCATGAAAGACACAAATCAGTAGCCTGCTGCTGTATTGCCTTAAAAACTGTTTCTGCTACAGAAGTCTAATAAGTATATACAGGTTTCCAGACAAAATAATATCTACGGAGCAGCAAACATAAGTTGTTTTGAAATGCTGGTAATAAAGCTGAGAAGAATGCTGAGACTGTTAGGTCTTATTTCTGTAACATGGTGTTTCGTTATGATCAGAGGACATTTTTTTTTTTTTTTGTACCTGCACAACCCACACAGACTTCTGCAACTTCAACTCAAGGCAGTGAAAATACCAACGTGGCCTTTGTTTCTTTGCAGAAAAGGTTGACAGTCTCCGCATTAATGGGAAACACTCCACATTCTCCCTGGAAGAAGCTTGGGAGAAGTATTTGTCCTATGGGGGACTTGCTCATTTTGCCCTTATCAATGGCCTCTGTGAATTTGTTCTGTGGCATGTAAGGGAGGTGATTTTTAAATTCCTTTTGTACTGTTTCGATGAGCAGCTAGCATACTGAAGAAAATATATTGCATTCTGGGGTTCAGAGATTTGGATGGCACCACCATGGTGTCTGTAGACATGTGTTGACAAGTTTTACATTTTTGGTTCAGAGATCTTGTTCCTTTTTGGGGTATAATGGACTGCAGCAAGCAACTCCTTTGAGTTAGGTAAGCTGGGAGAAGGGGAAGCAGTGGGAAAAGCAGGAGAGGATGCAATATCATTGGATCTTCTTCTCCAATTAATTTAATCATTTAAATTGTATGGGAATCAGAAAAGGTGGAACTGAATGCCTAGTCAAGGCAAGCTTTCTCTGTGCGTTGAAGTTCTCACACAATACTCAGATGTTTCAAAAACTGTGACTGAACAGTTTTCTAACAAAGTACCTTAGATGTACTGCTCTTCCCTTCCTCCTCATTTAGAGACAGAGCTAGTAAAAAGCCACCTTCCAGAAGACAAACAGAATGAACCCTCATAGTAACTGAAAACATTAGGAATATATGGATGCATATATATAATATAAAATCCTGACAAAGTTACTATCTTTAATAAATGTTTCTTACAGTATTTGCAATTTGAATGTTATATTGGTGTGTGAGTGCTAGAGAGACCTAAAATGAAAATGACTGGAGAGGAACTATTTTTATTGCAAACAGAAAGAGATGTAGAAGGTAATCAAACAGCATACACAATGAAAAGCAAATTAGTCTTCTGAAACTCTTTCTGGTTTTAGTGACTCCCATGTGGCATTCTCAACACAAGCAAGCAAACTTGTTTATTTTATAAACAGCAGGCCAAATCCTTACATCCTCTCCACTCGCCTCATGCCACTCTAACACCATAGGTGATGATAAGTTGATTTAACAGCTGCTTTCTCAGCTGGCCTGTAAAGGGATGTCATCTCCCTTCAGTTGCATCTTGTGTAGAGGGTGAGATAGGAGAAGGAGGAGGGTTGATCACAGACACAACATAATTTGTTGGTTTGAGCTCAGCAAGGGGCAAAACCAGGCACAGCCAGCTGCAGGTGAAAGAGCATCATCTCTGGGCTGCTCTCAAGGGGGAGCTGAAATATGGTGTAAATGAATAGAACAGAGATCAAGTCTACCTGGCATGGTAAGACAACTCTTTTCCTTTACAAAATATAAGATACTCTCATATTTTAATACTCACCTCCATGTGAGATAGGTCAGGAATACTGCTAGAAAGCAGGACTTTATACCTCTCAGTAGTAATATATATGCAAATTGATCACCCCAGAAAGATTGCCTGGGAGCCACTTTATGGCCAGCCTTTCTCACTATTTTTCAGCATTTCTGTTTTCTAACTATTCCTGACTTTGTAACTTCAAGGAACTTTGCGGTGACTCACATAGTCTGCGTTCCCCTCCCCCCCTCATCCCTCCCATCATTTCCCTGGGTGATCCTGAACAAGTTACTTCATTAATTTTAATTGGATGCTGTCATGAGAAAAGGCTTGCAGGGCTGAGCTGCAAGTCTGCAGCCATTCAATCCTTGTTCAGGCAAATTCCTATTAATGCTCGTGGGAATTTTCTCTGTGACAAGACTGCAAGATTTGCCACACCTGCATGTGCTTTAAAGGCTGCAGTAGTTGGATATAGTTGCTGGTCACGTAAAGGTTTATTAGAATCTGCTATTAATACTTATCTTCTTCTTTAACACTTGAAGAAATTCAGAAAGGCTCTTCCTCAGTCTTTACTGCTCATTCCCATCACAGCAGGCACTGTCAAGTGAGTCTGTATTTCTGTTAGCAGCTCTGCCTAGTCCATTCAAACTCTGGGCAAGTCTTGGCCATGAAGGCAAAAAGCACAAAATAATGTGTGATTTTTTTTCCCTACCATTGTGCAGAAAAATGAGCGGGTAGATACAGTTTCCCAGAAAATCTAATGTTCTTGTTCCCATCTCTAACTGGGCTATGAACAGCCCAAGAGAAGGCCGGGCTGGCTTCAATTGCAGCAGAAATCTAGCCAAATGTGATTCTTCAGCAGAGGAAACCAGAGACAGCTTAAATAATTCTTACAAGATCCTCAAGAATATTGCATATAAATGGAATGTGGAAATACTAAATTAGAATATGAGTGTGCCTGATTTACATTGCTTTGTAGAGCAAATATTGCTATTATAATTAAAGCAGTGACAGCTACTGATTAGACAATACACATCTAAATGCAGGAGAACTATAAAAATATAAGAAGAGTCAGAAAAAATACTGGAATTGTGTAAAATAAAGACAAAAATGAAACAATTATGATGATGATGATGATCCACCTGGATTCTCTGCAATTCTTCTACTATTCATTTCTGGTTCTCAGGAGGCCAGGACAAGCTCTTGATGTGTGGGAGGGGTGAGGAGGATGTATTTCGAATGTTTGCCTTCAAAACTGAGAAATAGCTCTGAAAATATTTGTGATTTGTTTTTATTTACTCATTTTTACATGTATTTTTGGCCCCAAGACAGTGTCCAGAACTCCAGTGGGCATGACCAGTCACACTGGTAGCATTCCCTTAGCTGGTCTGAAAGGGCTTTAATATGAGAGTCAACACAACAGGATTCAGAAACCCTGCTGTGTAAATGCCACCATGTTTTTGAGTAAGAAGCAACCACAGTCACTGTCACCATGGTTGGCATTAAAAACCTCCAGCCCTCTAATTCTGCTCATACTTTATACAGGAGCCCCAAGATCCTTAGAGTGAACTGGTTTCTGTTTCATCCCTTACAATTCCCTGTGTGTCCTTTTTGAGCTGTTTCTCTTCCTTCTTTGATTCTCCTTATATTTCTACATCTCATGCCCTTTCTTCTGCAACCCCTTCTTACCTGCTTCTCTTTTGATGCTGTGAAACACTTGATCTTCTCAACCTGTGTTCTCCACTAACCCCCAAACCTGACATTTCTCTCTTTCTCTGAGCCTCTTCCCTACCAAATATTGCCTTGAGGTCCAAATTGCTTTCCCTGTTTATGTGCAGTGAGCAACTCAGCACAAAGGACATAACTGACCGAGTTAGGCAACCTGAGCATGACTCAATACTGGCTGATACACTTTCTGGCAAAGTATAGTTAATGCTGTGTGAAGGAAAAAGAAATACTTTAGCCAAGATAAACAAAAATCTCCCTTGAAAGCAGCATGCAAAACAGTCTTCTGTTTTTATGAGAATTATGGAAATACAAGCTTAGTATTATGACATCAAATTGCTAGTAATGACATCAAATGGCTAGTAATTACTACTTACAGGCAGTGATATTGGTTGATGTATTTCTTCCTGAAAAAAAATCCGTTAGTCATTGCTCAAAGAATACCATAGATATGCAGCCATCATTTAGAAAACAACAGCAAATCAGCAACTTATTCGATTTGTGTTAAATAGAAAAAGACCTTCATTTTAGAAGTCTCACTTATAATCCATTCCTGTAGGAAGAAACAGAGCATTACTTATCTCAGACAGAAGTGGACAAATTTCAATCTATGCTTCCAGAAAGAACAGGAATTTCTGATGTGCTCAGGTCACCTCTACCTGCTTTCTCCCTGGGTTTGGCTACAAGCCCATCAGTCAAAATGTTGTTTTTTTCCAGTTTTTGTCAGTGATGTGGTGTCTTAATGTAGGTGTGCCACCCAAAAAAATATATTTCTTTTCCTCAATATAAACAGTGGCCCAAGAATGCATGGTTAAAGGACTCAAATACAAAATAACCTATTTTTGCTTCTTTCACAAACAAAAATGTTTGGTATAAATAAGAAGGAGCAGCATGAAGCAATCAAATTGGTACTGAAGTTGCACTTCAAAGAGAAGATAACATTTTCTAATACATCTGTGACCCAGATCCTTAAGGATATGTAGCTGGTTTACTGTGATGCTTAAATAATTTTAAGGATATGAGCACAGATGATTTAGAAGAACAACTAAATATCTGTCCTCCAAACTGCCTGTGGTTGGTGTGTTCATTTTTCCAAAGGTTTGAAAAAGAGAAAATACTGAAGATAGCAGAATACTCTACATAACAGAGAAAAGAAAATGCTGTATGAGCCCACGAGAATTTCTAGAAAATACTCAGACTCTGGTGAAAGCAGTGGCACAGTTTGGTGCACTGGTCCTTCTTATGTATTTCTGTGAATGTTTGCTGTAAGTGTAGAAGGAAGGACACACCAGTGCAGTGAGGGAGAAGCGTGCCATCACAGGGAAGGTGACCATCCCAGTTTCCCTTGCAGGCAGGAGAAGAATTTTACAATGGAGTTAAGAATTTCCGTTTCCAGTCCATCTCTAAGAAATCCTAAACAGGAGGACAGAATACTGTTCCGGATGTAATAATTTATTAGTAGACAGGAAATTTTGATTATGAGCCATGCCCATTATTAGTAAAGGCACATTTAATGTATGCAAATCCTAGCCCAAGGATGGCAATCTAAAACCTGCGAGCATGGAATGCTGTGCAGGAGAAACCTATTTACATGATGGTTTTATAGTTTTTCTGTGTGTCTGCTTTGCACTGACAGGTTCCATGGAAATTGAATATAAAGGAAAACATTAGAACTCTGCAAAGTATTCTTCAGTCTCGGGGTTCAGCTCCCTTTAAAAACTCTTTCACCCAGCTTTTGCAGTTTATTACCATAGAGTAGAAAAATCCCTTTGCTGATATGACTCAAAGTTGCACTGCATATTTTTTCCTATTTTTCTTCTAAATATTTTCTTTTTTATTCCTTTTTTTTTTTTTTTCCCCATGTGAATACTAACTTCAGGGAATATTTCCAATGAAGTGCTAAGACATAAACGATGTAAATCTTTATTATGGTATAGAGAGTAGTGAGATCTTGGTCTCTTCTGCTAAGCAGTATGTTTTGACACTTTCAATGTTTTAGGCTCTCTCTGTAATAACAAGGATTAATATGATGTGCCCACAAAGAGATTATGTGAATGAATTACACAGGAGATTAGGGGGAAATCTCATTTTGTACACCATCAAAATAAAACCTTTTCTGACTCAAAAAAAAGCAGCCTTCCTTTCTCCTTCATTGGACCAGATCCTTAAATGTCCTACAGCTATACAGGGATGGAAAGAGCCCAGTGAACTCACTGCTAACCTATATTTCTAGCAAAATTCTAAACAGTCTGTTCTGCAAAGGTCACTTACACCAGCTATGAAATACAAACATGAGTCAGTTCTGTGTGTCTCTCGTATGCCCTGCTCCAAACCCCATAAAATGAGAATGCAGGAGGGAGTTTGCTGCAGAAAACCTCCTGCTGGCTTATAATAAGCAAAATATAGCAATACAAAATTCCTTCTCATTTGGAGAACCTTAAAATACTTTACAAAGAGTATGTCCCACAGCATATCTCAGAGACCAGATATTTTTGTGTTTAGGTGTTTATGTTAGGAATAGCCAATTCCCAAGAATCTTGTGTTGTAGCTACAAGAAAACCCACTCTATTTGTTATCCCCCCTGCTTTGGTTGAGTATTTGCCAGTAAAATATAGTCATCACACATCTGTGTAGCTCCTTCTATGTCAGGGATCTCGGATTGTGTTAAAAATTATGAAGGACATAATTCAGCAATAACAATCCCACCCCTTAAGTTTAGCCATATTTGGAATGAAGCCACTGTTCAACCATCCAATGGTGTGTAATAGCCTCTGACAGAAAGTGAACACTGATGAAATGAAATCTGTGGAAAAACTATTAGCTGATATGCATTGTACGGTAATTTAAACCATAAATTGTGGACAACATAAAACTTGTCCCAGTGTTTGCTCTCTATTCTCTTCACACTTCCCATTTGTTTTGCATAACTCTCTTTACATTGCAATTGTTCTTCCATCACTTTTTTTTCTCTTACTAAGGATTCCACATCCAAGGCCAAATACTGCATCTAGCTGCATCTCTCTTTCCATAACTGTACGGTTTGGCTGGACACTGTGGCCACAAAGGCTACTTGGATTTCATAGAGCTAAATCCTCTTTCTTTCCACTTCCCCTCTCCTCCCTCCATCAACACAAAGTTACACGGTCCCATCCAATTCTGACTCTTTTGGAACCGGTATCTTCTCTGTCACGTGCGGAATGATTCAGAAGGGTGGGTTGTCCTTGAAAAAGTAGCGCCTTACAGAAAAGTAGAAAGATACTCTTTCTTTTAATGTCAAAAAGGAACCCTACTCCCGCTCTCCACCCTCTGCTTTACAAGTCCATTGTAACACAATCTAAAAGCACAAATCTATTAACTTTTTGGGAACAATAGAAACCATACATTTTCTTCTAGGCAATGAGTAGAAAGTGAAAGAGCAAAAAGTATCTAAAAGGAGAGAGAGAGAGAAAGGCTGGGCATGGCCTCACTGAGTTTTGAGGGATAATCCACCCATTGTGTAATATTTCTATGACAAGTGTTAATGGGTTTTAAATGTCAGGTGTTGCAGCATAACTGACTGTCTACACAAAGAAGGAACCAATACTTTTTATTTGCTTGCACAAAAATAGTTACCCTCCTGTCTTTCCCTTATGAACAGCAGCTGGCTGGGGTGCATGCGAGTGGGAGAGAGGTGCTGCAGTCTGACTTGCTTAGAAATCAAACGGAGTAGAGAGCATCCCGAATTCACAGCAGGCTGCTCTGTAGGAGGAGGAGTGAATGTCCTTCCCTCCTTTATAATGGGATTAATGCTGATCCCACACATTTGTGTGCGCTCTGCAGTGGATTTATCTGTACGAGCCCTTGCCACAAGGTGGAGTGGCAGAGGCATCCTCACTGGGCAAAGTTGTGACCCATTCTGCTTGCCTAAATGTGAGCTTAAAAGTGAACCTGTATACATTTGTGTACACATGCCTATATGCATATGTAAATCACACAGCTAGATAACCTTGCACTACTGTTACTAACATTGTTTAACCTCTGTTCTTTCTTTTTTTCGTTTTGGAAACTCCAGCTAATTAAAACAATAACAAAATCTTTATGGTGTAGCTAGTCCTTTCTAGAGTCATAGCTTCAGCTATGCCTACAGAAGTATATTCGTGTTCTTGGTTCTCATCCACTTTTAAAATACCAGTTTCTTCTTGGAAATGAAACATGCAGATACAGATATATATACACACACACACACACACATATGCAGCCTGGTCAGGAACAGTAAGGCCTGTCCCTGAGTCATTTCCTTGACATTTAGTTCTGAAAACCATTCCTGGCAATCTTTCAGGACCATGTGGTAGCCAGGGCCTTGTCCAAACCACCTGAGTTTGGACTTCCCTGTTTGCAGTCAGCACTTTGATTGTTAATTCACTGCAGATGTCAACAATTCTCATCTGGAAGGATCTAATGGCTTGGATGTACCTTGTTAGCATGCAAATCTCTTGCAAAAAAAAAACCCCAAAAAACCCCCATGCAAGTTCTGCATACATAATATTTAAAGATGAGTTATGAAAGACAACTGAAACCATACTTGAAAACATTGAAAACAGTCTCTTTTACAAATACTGTGTGGAAATAGTGTGCATTTCATATCATAATAGTCCAACAAAAACTATTTAAACTACTAAGAAAGGTGAATTAGGAATTTCCAAAATTAACTGGTGTGTGTTGTGTTTCTGCGCTCATGATGCATTATTAAGATTTCCTGATGTGGGGAAAAATGGGGTGTGGGGGTGTGTGTGTGTGTGTGTGTGTCTGTGTCTGTGTGTGTGTGTGTGTGTGTGTGCGCGTGTGCGTGTGTGTGTTACCAGTTATACAGAGGGTGAAAGAGAGCGGAATTCCACGGATGGAACAACACAGCCTTGTTGGCTTTGGCAAAGCACAATCTTTAGCGATGAAAACCTGAGAAATTTGGGGTCAGTCCCTCAAAGGCTTACTCATACGCGTATCTGTATGCATAACTCGTGTGTGCAAATAGACCATTTAGCCTCTGACAAGGCTGCTTCAGCACTGAGATCTGTACTGCAAAGCCTCGGATCCATTCTTGTCCTTACTGAAGTTAGTGGGACTTTCTGTGAGAAAGTTTATTTCTGTGAGCCAGCAGAGTTGGCCTGTAAGTGGCTAAAATAGTAAATTAGCTACTCAAATGTTGTGAACTTTAAAATAGTGCTTTCCTCTAAGTTCAGAGGGGAAAAAAAAAAGTAATCTTCAAATAGTATTTCTATGCGATTTTTCGTGATTTCATGATTCACTCTGGTATCATCCCAGGACCCAAATGAGGCTCCCATTCAAGGCTTCTTTATACCCACAATTACACAAGCAATCACTGCTTGGATTCCAAACATCTTCTGTATTTTTATATAGAGCTTTAAATTTGAAGCCATGAAGTAGTACAGGCTTAATCAGGAATGCTGCCATACTCAGCAAACCTGGTCATAATACCAGTTGTGGCATTGGTTTAGGTGATAGATAAATCCCTTGTCTTCAGCGTCACTCTCCATACCAAGATATGTACTTGAAGTTTACACAGTGATAGAAGTCATGATTTTAAACAGCTTTTCTTATATGAGGCAGGAGTGCTAGAGAAGGAAGGCTTTCAGCTATTTTACAAAATAGGAAGTGTCTAGTAACTACATAAAATATAAGATTGGTTTTATTTTATATTTACTGCAAAAGAGCCATACAATATCAAGCAGATGATGATGAGGCTGTTGGGACACAAGCATTTGGTTGCTGCATCTGGCATTAGCATGGGATGGCAGAATCACTGATCAGGATTTAATTTTCATTTCTTGTCCTAATTTGCATTTCCTATTACTGTTTGTTGCATTTCAGCCCTGTGAGTTTGGGATCTGACCAAAAGCCAATTGAAAGCTCAAACCAGTAAAAGTCCAGCATTTCTTTCTATCCTCCAAAAAGACTAACAAAAATAAACACCCTCCCTCCTGCTCTTTCCCCTCACACATAGACCCACTTGAAAATGTGTGCTCCTCAGGAAATAGGCACGAGTAACACAGAATATCTTATTTATTTGTCTTATTTAAAGGAGACAGTGGCCATAGCTTTTCCTTTGGTCACTCACAACAGTGAAATGGATGAGGGCCAGAGTTTGACACACTGATAGAGTAGCCCTGAAAAAAAAAGGAGTGGCTGAAGCCTGAGTGCCTCACAAGAATGGCTTTGAATCTTTATGTCCATGTAGGAAGATCTTCCTTGATACCATCTGCTTAAAGAAGAAAACAAACAAAGAGGAAAAATAGGGAATAGGACAGCTTATTGCCCTTGTCCTTTCAAGATTTAGTGAAGTGGAACAATCAGCAACACTACAGAATTTTAAGAAAGAAAGAAATGGACGAACTGGTGGCCCAGTAATTATTTTATGAAAAAATAACAGCAGCTCACCTAGCCATAAGGAGTTTTATTTGGTGTCTACAGCAGAATTAGTCCCCGTGGGGCAGCATAGCCTAGTTTTTTGTGGCTGTGTAATGAGACATTCTACTTTGAGAAATTGGTACAAGATGACAGGGGACCTTGATTTCTGTCTGAAATCATTCAGCTTAAGTTTTTAAACAACTGACTAAATTTGCCAAAGTGAACAAAGTCATAGTTTACATTCTTGCCTGATCCTGGAAGTACATCTGCAATCGCTCCTTTCCAGGTACAACACCTGTGCAGAAAATGCATTTGACCTGCCTCAATATTCAAAACACGTAGTTTCACACAAGACTATAAAATAAAACATGCCACGGAGAGAAACTACGGTTAAGAAATGATGCTTTGCTTCCTCTGGATCGTAATTACAGGGAAGCAGTTTAGAATATCCCGATTATGTTATCAAGCAGTCTAATTTAAACATAGCTCCATCCTCAAACAGTAAATAATGTACATGTGGTGGGCATGAGTCATCACTCTCGCAACAGTGTCTGTGGAGCTCCCTGCTTCGTATGGCTTACGCATTAAAATGTAAATGAGAAATAGTTTTTATTATAATTTGAATTCACATGAGAGCATTCACTCGTACCCCTGTACTTGGCACTGGTGGTGCCACAATTTGAGTACTGCATTCAGTTTTGGGCACCACAGTATAAGACAGATATTGAGGTGCTGGAGCAAGTCCAGAGAAGGGCAATGAAGCCGCTGACGGGTCTGGAGAATAAGTCTTTTGAGGAGCAGCTGAGGGAACTGAGGTGGTTTAGTCTGGAGAAAAGAAGGCTGAGGTCTCCCTACAGGTACCTGAAAGGGGTTGTGGCAAGGTGGAGGTCGGTCTCTTCTCTCAAGTAACAACCAATTGGGTGAGAGGAAATGGCCTCAAGTTGTGTCAGGGGCAGTTTAGATCGGATATTAGGAAAACTTTCTTTACTGAAAGAGTGGTGAAGCATTGGAACAGGCTGCCCAGGGAAGTGGTGGAGTCACCATCCCTGGAGATGTTCAAAAAAACATGTAGACATGGCATTTCAAGACATGGTTCAGTAGTTACGGAAGTGTTGAGATGACAGTTGGACTTGATGATCTTAGAGGTCTTTTCCAACCTTATTGATTCTATGATTTATAGACATTGGCTTAGAGCAATTTTAGACATTGGTTTAGTCTCCTTGTCCAAGGTCATGACCACCTGTTGGGACTACAGAGCTGTGGCACAGGAGGAGGGAGAGAAGAGGAACATATAGCCGTTTTTATAGAACTGAGCCCACATCCGTATCTTTCTAAAGAAAGATATGGATGTGCTGGAGCATGTCCAGAGAAGGGCTAGGAGGATGATCAGAGGGCTGGAGCACCTCTCCTATGAAGACAGATTGAGGGAGTTGGGAGTTGTTCAGTCTGCAGAAAAGAAGGCTCCAAGGAGACCTTATTGTGGCCTTCCAGTATCTCAAGGGGGCTACAAGAAAGCTGCTGAGGGGCTTTTTAGGATGTCAGGTAGTGAGAGGACTAGAGGGAATGGATTGAAGATGGATCGGTTCAGATTGGACATTAGGAAGTTCTTCCCCATGAGGGTGGTGAGACACTGGAACAGGTTGCCCAGAGAGGTGGTGGAAGCCCCATCCCTGCAAGTGTTCAAGACCAGGCTGGATGGGGCTCTGGGCAACCTGGTCTATTGGGGGATGTCCCTGCCCATGGCAGGGGCATTGAAACTAGATGGTCTTTAAGGTCCCTTCCAACCCTGACAATTCCATGATTCTAAATCAGTGTGCATCTCCCTCTCTCGGGGTTGCTTTAGCCTTTGTCTCAAGAGGGGCAGGTCCTGCTGTTGCAGCAGTGAGGGCACACGGGCTGAAAAAAAAATAAACCAATCTTCGAGTGCTCCGAGATGTGCACTCACTCCAGCGCCCTGAACTCTTTGATGAAGGGACAGGCCCTGCCTAGCCTCGGCTCTTCCAGCTGGCAGCGAGCCGCGGGGCTCAAGACTCTCCGTCCGTTCCTGAGCAGGGGCCGGGGCTCGCTGGCAGCGGTACCGAGGCTGGTGCTTGCGTCACGCTGCTCCCCGCTGACGCCGTGCCGCTGCCTTCACACACGCGCCCTCGCACCGCCCTCAGCCGGCGCTTGGCCGCCGCCCCGCCAGCACGCCCGCCCGGTGGAACCCCGGCCCGCTGCGGCCGGACAGGTGGACGCCTGGTCCACCCACCCGCCCTCTTACAGTGCGTGTTCTTGGGGAGCCCGAGAGCGGCCATGACTTGGGGCCGAGGCTTTCCGGGAGGACGCGGCGCGCGGGCTTTGATCCCTGCGATTCCAACCCCCCCCCCCCCCCCGCCCCGGAGAGGATCGCTTCTTAAACGGGCTGCTGGTGCTTCCCGGAGTAATTTAAAAATCACCGAACCGCTGTTTGATACCGTAATGCTCTTAAAATTGAACGTACACTTAATCCCTGGCGCTCTCGTAACGAGCCGGGGCGGGGGGAGGGGGCAGCGGAGGGGGCTCGGGGCGCTGCCCTCGCGCGCCGGCCGTTAGGAGCCGGGCAGGCCCGACGCCTCTCGCCGCTGCCCGCCCCGGGGAGGCCCCTGGCGGGGAGAGCCTGGCGCGGGGAAGCCGCCGCACTCTCGCCTTGCCGAACCGCCCGCTCGCTTAGCGACAGAGAACCAACTTCACTGGGAGAAGCCGCCCGGCGGGCGCTGGCGAGCGGTACCGCCCGCCGCCCGCACCTGACCTGCTAATTCCCCTCTCCCCTCCCTCTCTCCCCCTCTCCCCCCTCAGCTCTTTCCCTCCCGCAGGAGGGCGGGGGGCGGCCGCGGCGAGCCGCAGGGGCGGCCGTGCCGGCAGCAGCTGAGCGGAGCGTCTCTCCTCAGCGATCCCAGGGGGGGAGGAGGAGGAGAGCATGGGGTGCGCCCTGGCTAGGTTTCCTCTCCATCAGTGATGCCGTGGCGGCCGCTAGCGCTGCCTCTACCCCCCACCCCCAGAGGACGCCGCGGGGTTTTCCTGAGGTGAGTGGCTCTTCCCTTCCCCGAGCCGTGGCACGGCTGCGTGCGGCGATACGCCGAGCCGAGCAGCCCCGCTCCGTGCCCCGCGGCAGGGAAGGAGCGCCCGGTGCCCGGCTGGGTGGGGAAGTTTGCGTGCGGGACGGCGGAGGCGAGGCGCCCGCTCCTGCGCTTCATCTGTTGTAGAGGGGACACGCGTGGGAGTAGGGAGGCACCTGGAGAGCTGGCCCCAGGTGGAAGGAGAGCAGCTGGTTAGAGCAGGGGCGGGGGGAGGAAAGGACAAGGTGGAGAAGCGGGCGGAGATAGGAGGGGACAGGGGAGCTGCAGAGCGGAGACTTGGGGAAGGAGGTGACGGCTCTTGAGCACCGGTGTCTCGTCCCCCGGCTCGCAGACTGCAGAAGCACCGCGCTCTGCTCCCCGAGGTCGGCGGTGCCGCCCCGGGCACTGCTGCTGGCCCCGGCCCCGCGTGGGCGGAGAGTTTTCCTCTGGGGCTTCGCCGAGCAACTCGGCAAAAGTGGCTGTGCCCCGAGAGCGACTTGGCGCAAGGTTAGGGGTTGCTTCAGATGGGGCTTCGGGCGGCAGGGGGGCGTCGCGGATCGTGCTTCTTTTCTCTCTCGGGCGCTGCCTAAGAGGAGACCTGGAGGCGCCGTGCCCTGGTTCCCGGTACCGCCAGGAGCAGGAGAGCTGCGCTGCCCCAGCCCGGCCCGCGTTGGGCTGGGCGGCCGCCGCCTCTACTCTGCGCAGAGCGCCGGCAGCTCCCGTTTCGGAAACTTTGTGTGCCTCCCGGTGTGAAAGGCAGCCAAGGCGGTATGTAAACAGCGCGGCTCGGGGACCCGGTGGAAAACGCAAGCGGCGGGATGGCTTACCGTGTTTGTTTGCCCATTATCTAGACTGCTGGCAGGAGGTTTATCATGTGTGTGTTTGGGTTTTGAATCAATATTTATTTACAGGACTCAGGCATTAATCACTCATGCCTTGGAAAGCTCATTAGTGGTGACTTGTTTCCATGACAACAGGACCCCTCTGAGTCTTTGGGGTTCTCTATTTGCCCGATTTCGTGTTGGGGTTTGGTTTATATTTCCTTTCATGAACCGTTTTGGTACTAGTACTGTGTCTTGTCACTGAGGAGAAAAACAAGCAAATAAAACCTGCGTGGTCCTGTGGCCCCTATTCAGTGTTCCTTTAGCGTTCAGTTATTTACCCAGCCTCAATTATCAAAGTATGGATGGGACTAAGCAAGTGTGTGAGTTACACAAGATTTCTTACTACTTGTTTTGCTGCCTTATCTTCTTTAGCTGTAAAGCTGAGACTAGTATTTGATTTTACTTCTTTTGTCCAGAATGCTCTTTAGACACGTTAGTACTGAGAGGTGTGATGTTTGATGTCTTTTGGTTTGTGTATCACCTAGTAGCACAGAACCTTTTGAGAGGCATCATATTGCAGTCTCTGTAGTATTATTGCTACAGCAGAGCTGGGAATCAGTAGTGACTTATTGTGTAATTTTGTCACCTTCTTGTGGTGTGACCTTGACAGGTCTCTTAACTTCTTTATATCCCACCTTGTCTCAGCAAAAGGAAATGTTACCCACTTATACCTGTGAAGTGCTCTGAGCTAATCAAGTGAAGCATTTCTTTTAAGAAGGAACATTGCTAAAACTGAATATGTTGCTTTTTTTGTTATGGGGAGTAAACGTATCTTACACATCCCTTAATGATAGAGATGAAAATCCCCTTTTTTAAGTTCAACCTTTATTAAACATAGCACAATCATTTTAGCTCTTCAAATGATGTGTACTCTTATCACGCAGCTGAAATCAAGTCTAATCATGTTTATGGTAGCTACCAGTCTCTGCTTTCCTGGGTTAACTTCATCAGAGACAGGTAAAAAGCAGAGTCTTTAGTATTCTTAAATCTGTAGGAGTATCTACTATGATATCCAGAAAGAAGATACAAGAGTAAAGAAAGCAAAGACTGTAAAATTTAATGACAATCTTGATCACTTGTGTTAGCATTGTAACCCGAGACAGATTTAAATGCTTTTTTTGAGAGAGAGCGGGCAAGTGCGCTTGACTGTATCTCACGTTAAACATCTGAAGCTGTTCTACCAATTTTCATTGTTTTCCAAAAAACGTTTTAATATGTAGTCTTTTGTTGAGAAGCATTGGGAGTGTATAACAAATGTTTTAGAATATACAGTTCTAAACCAAAATAATGCCTGAGAGATGTTCAGTTGTGACCATTTTAGATGTCAGTAGTAGTAAGTTATAATTGTAGGGAAACTTCAGTAAGAAGTGTACATTTTCTTTCTTGAAGTGCGCCTTTAAGTGAATAAACTATGATATAACAACTCTGATACTGCAAGGAAGAGTCTATCCTCGGCTCGGTTCAGCCAAGTGCTAAAACATATGCCTCATTCCAAATGCACTAGTGTTCTCCAAAATCAGTAGGCATATAGCACTTCAAGCTTTTACCTAAATATTCTAAAGAATCAAGGCCTGTGACCTTGATGTTTGTATTCTTTTTTTTAGCAGCTTAGTAGCAAGTCATCTGCCTGAAAATATTCCTCTGGAATTGATGACTGTCTGCCTTTAGTGCCTACTAGTGAAGTTACTAGTGAAGTAGTTTTATGAAAATCTCATGAAGAGAAAGAAAGAAAAAGAAATGACATCTTAGTCAACATATGGTCTCCTTTGAATGTTACTCATTTAAATTTCCATACTGAACTATTAAATTTTTACCAGTTAGTGTTGCACAGTCAGTGCACGTAGAGAGAAAGTGATCTAGGTTTTACTCTGTGCTTTACATTCTCTGCAAAGCTCAGACTTTTATTACTGACGATAGTAAGAACATGATATTCCAGTTCAGTTCTCAGACCATAGTTGCTACAAAAGGAAAAGGAAAAAAAGTAATTATTTTAGTTTTTAAGACTGATAACAGGGCAGCAAGAAAGATAATTCACAAGAAGCCTGTATTATTTTTATAGTTATTTTTCAGAACAGTAATCACGACTGTAAGAAGACATGTGAGTATATGAGCTGTCACTGATGAGGATATTCTGTCTGAGGGAGTGGAAAAAGGGTACATGGACATGAAGACTAAATCTGTAAGTGTGAATTATGATATTGGTTTATACTGTTTTTTCCTGGTTTATATTGTGTTTTCCTAAGGATTATATCAAAGTAACTTGGATTAAATGCACACAGGTCTTCATAAAAAAAATTGCTTTTAACAGTGTTCATATTAAAGCTGCATATTGCACAAACTTTGCCGACACTTATTGTTTGTTTCTCTGGTGTTGTAAGCCCCTCAGCTGTTCTGGTGAATAAGATACTAGACCAATGTTTGGGTGGTTGGATTACTTTCTCTGTTACTGATCTGCTCTGGACAAATCAGTTTACTCCCCTGTTTCATCTTTTCCCTAGTCATCCTCCCCCTATTTATCATTCAGTCAGTCTTGCTTATTTGGAGTGTAGGATCTTCAGCGTAGAGCCCTGTTATGTGGCACATTGTGCCCAGACCTCTGCTGGAGTAGTACAATAACAAGAAACGATAGCCAACATTTTTCCTGTATTGGTCACTGTGGTCTCTTACATGATCACTGGTTACTGTCTGAGAGGCAGTAAGATTGTTGTAGCTGGGTGTGAAGAAAGTAATGGAGGAACTGCTTCTAGTGCTAGTTCCTTAAGATTCCTTTTGCTAAATATATTTGAAGAAAACAGCTTCCACACATCTACCCTCCAAGGACTAGAGAGTAAGTAATGGCTCATTGCTGCTTTTCCCAAACACCTATGTCTGCTGTCAGGTTGAATGTACTAGTTTTCTGGATGTAAAAATGAGGCAATCATGAATTTAGAATATGCATATTAGTGGCAAGGGGCTCATCAAGGGCAGAAACCAGGACTGAAGATCTAAAGTGGATTCTTGATTCCTTTTCTTATTGTTTTCCCTAGTGTTTTCAGAAGGGAGAAAGGCAGATGAATTTCCAAGTATACTTTTTGAGCTTACAAAACACACAGCTTCATTCAGCAGGAGCAAGTAATGATGTTAGGAAGGTATGAACTATTTCTGTATTACTTCAGCTGCGAGCTTAATTCTTCATAAACTACTATAAAATATTTACACTTCAAAATATGATGTACGTGGTTCAGCTGTGTTATTTAGTTTGGTCTTGCTTTTCAGAATCACTATGCTAATTGATACCAATGCCTTCTGATGAACTAGGCTTTTAGATTCAGGCAGGGTTATTTCCTACGAAAGGTGATCTCATTTCTTTATATATGGTAGATTTACTTTCGTCTTTCATCAGAATTTAGCTGGTAAAATTAAGATAAAACAAAGAATGTATTTTTGCATACCAGTGGAAGGTAAAGTAACACTCCTGTTTTGGTCATTTTGTTCTTCTTAAGGATGAAACTTCTTAAATACAAAGATGTATTTTTTTTCATTTACTTGCAATATTTTTAACAAATTGTGTTCAATGATTTCAAAATGACTGAGACCTTTAAGGCCCAAATTTGAAGCAACCCAAAGAAGCTGTTTTTTAAAGGTATGTCCTGTAGGGAAACCTTCCCCAGGTCTCTAAACTGCCTAATGTTGCGTGCCTGCAAGTTCACATGTGCGAGCTCTCTAGTCACTTTGTAAGTTTTGGACCTGGGTGTGCAGCGCAAATTACTTCCAGATTCAAGTTACTTCCAGATAGTTTTCTTACTCAAACCAGTAACGGAGTTCAGTAGTTTGAGAGCTCTGCCAATGATCAATTTGTACATCACCACAATACAGACTGTGGAAAGTTTGAAGAGCAAAGTAAGTCTTCCTTCAAACCGAGTCCCAATGAATGTGGTGTGACCTCCTGTATGAAGGAATAGAATGCATAAAAGTTTTTATAAGGATTTAAAAATTCAGGAAGGAATATGATACTCAGTGAAGACAGGTGTTACAAAAGAGTTATCCAGATACTGGTGAATGGGGTAGTAATGGTGGTGTTAATAGTCACCAGAAGGCCATCAAGAGCAGAAGCCAAATCACAGATGTTAGAAAAGATCAAATCTGCAAACGAGCAGACCACACTGCCTTACTTCTTTGGAAACAGCAAACTAAAGGGTTAGTTTCAAAGGCTGTAAAAACTGAGCTGTTGATGGCTTCAGTAGTCTTCATTGTCTCTGTGCCTTTGCCTTGAATGTAAAGAGTTCGTCCACTGGTGATGGGAAATAGCAGTGGTGTAATTCTGATTCAGAGAAGCTGACTAGTGTCTAGAGACAAAAAACATGTGGCAAACGGTTTGTCTTTGCTGTATCGTATCTTTACTCTGGCATCTGTCCGCTAGACTTCAGAAGCTTGTGCTCTCAGAAGAATCCTTGAAAATTTAACAACAGCATAGTGCAGCCTTTGAAACAGTTCAGATTTAAATCACTGGAGAAAAAAAATGGTATTTTTTTTTCCCTTTATGATAACGGGAAAAATGTAGGCAAATTTATATCCCCAAGAAATCAATGCACAGCCGGAGGAACAGCTAGTGTATTCCCCACTTAGGGCTCAGGACCCTCTGTCAGTATATAATGCCTACAGAGAGGAGTCGCTGAGTACTTATGTGAGTTCGGGTTGCATTTCAACCATTATGATGCTGCTTCTGAACTGCCTTTCTTTTTCAGGTGACAAAATATAGCATTGCTTTTATGGTAGGACTGGTTTGCCTAGGCTGTTTCACTTGCAGGAGATATGCCTTGAGCACAGTAGTTGACGCGTCTGCCCGGTTGTCTGTGCAGGGTGGAAGCTGAGGTGCAGATTTGTGATGTTCTCTAGGAATAAGGCAGGGAGAGACCTCACCTCTGCACGTGCAGCAGCTGCAGCAACAGCCTGTGTGCTTCTCCTTTTGAGTCTCTTGGTTTGTAGGCTGACCTTTTCATCCTAGAGAAGCTTAGCAGGCCCCCCCCAATTTTGTCACTTTATGCCAGGGTGTCTGATGTTGCAGACAGGGAGCCTGTTCCTTCTCTATTTGGAGTCAAGGGCAGAATTCTCACTGATTTCCATAGGAACAAGATGTGTTCCTAAACATACTTCAGTAGCTAGAAAGAAACTTCCTAATAAAGAACCAGACTATAACATTACACAAAGCATCAAGCATTGTTCTAGGCTTCAAAGCTTTTAGCAGTAACATACTTGCAGACCAAGTACTACAAACAACAAATCTCCAGGCATTCCTGGCAGGACTGTGGAGGATTACCAGCTCTCATTCTGCCCTGAGAAACAATTGAGGCTTGATCATGTTACTGATAAAATCCTACTTATTCTAATGGACACTATTTAGGCCCTTTAGATTATATCAGGAATGGAATTCTAGAAGCAGTGAAGTGTGACATAATAGCTGTTACACAAAGGATTTACTATGTCAAGCAGAAAAGGCAATGGGATTTCAATTTAGGTGAAGAATCAAAAGGCACTTTCCTACACTGATGTGCAGTCTGTTGGGAGTTACAAGGAAAACTTCGGACTGCAATTCTGCTGCTTTGAGCTGTTAGGCTTTAGTCAGACAGGTTCCTAACTTTTTTTCTTTCTTTCTTTGGGTATTAATTTTTTCTCTACCCCTCATATTAAACATACTGACATTCCTGTGTTTCATTTAACAGAGGAACCGTTTCATTTAAAGGTTTTTTTCTTTTAGAGGAGTTGAAATGAAGTACCCAGAATCTGTTGGAGGTAGGGGCTTCCAAAATGTAATTCACAGATGTCTGCAGTTACTTGCTTGTTTTTCAAAATCCTTGTATTCCATTAGTTTTGCCACTAGAAAGCCAGGGTTCTGTCCAAGTAAAGTCAAGTTGCAAGGAAGTGGTGCAGAGGTAATAACTTGAGTCATATAAATTGTACATTTGCTGTTGGTGTTATATTCCAAATATGTGAGCTCTGGGACTGCTTTTTTACACAATTTTTTTTACACAATTTTACATACGGTAATCAGACTACCATGTTCTCCTATTACTAGGTGAAGTATGGTTATCTCCTGTCTTGGACTGTTTTTTTTTTTGTGGAGAACATTTGGGAGATTGCATTTTTTTTTTTCCTTTAGTATTCTGGCAGCAGTATCAACATTTATTAAATTATTCTTTGCTTACTCCCTTGCCCAACAATTCTTACACTTGTAAAAAAAAATTATTTTTTTTTGAAAAAAGGAAGCTTTGTCTTCTAAAGTGTGTGGCTGACATGCGTTCCCATTATGTCACTTCCAAGGTAATTCATGTTTTAACATTCAAAAACCATAGTCAAAATTCTACAGAGGTAAACTTTTCCAAGGAAATTGTGCCCGCTTCAGAAACTTTATCTTGAATGGCAAGTATCAATGTTCAGTAGGCATTAAAATCCGGAGTATTGGCATTGCCTTATGCAGTTAAGGTTGGGTTCTTTGTTCCTGTCTTTTCACTGTAACCGTGGTGTGTCATTTGGACAGAAAGCTGCCAAGATAATAGACCATACGTTCTGTTCTAAAGTTTAAAAGTTTTTCTATTTCTGAAGGTACAAAATATCCCAAAATGCATAACTTGAATGCAAAGCTGTTTTACTGATCTACTTGAAAGCAGTAGAACACAACCGAAGACTACAAGCAATAATTGTGTCAGCCCGAACTTTTAGTCATGAAGTGCTTCACACTATCACGTGTGATGGTCTTCGTTGCTATTTTGTGGGGCAAAGAAAAAAAAATAAGGCTTGCATTCTTACTATTATCATATTGTCAGTTACACCAGCAGTTAAATTCCCTTTACAGATATGTGGTGCAGGAGCCCTGACCTGAGTAACACACTGCCTGTCTGGTGTCTTGGGAGAGTAGCTCACTGACAGATTGGGCTAGAATTGACAAGTCATGAGAGAAATAGTTAAGTGTCTGTTCTCAATACTGAAAACATTTTTATGAAGCAAGTTCAATATACTCACGGCTGTTACCTTTTTTGATTGTGTGGATTTTTAAGTGTAATTCATTGTGATCCTGTTGTAAAGCATTGTGGCATGGCAGCATTTACTTTATTAAGATATTGCTGAATTTTTAGAAATACTGTTGGCAGGCATTTAGAAACCTGGCCTCTAGCCAGAAAATAAACAGTCACTGAAGCCAACTATGAAAGGAGATTCTATATACACAAGTTGAAGACTGTTAATTATTTGTGTTGCAGCTTCTTTTGTCGGTGTTTGGGCAAATCTGTGAATTCTGTTGTGCAGTAACTCAGTGGCCATGTAACTGGCTGCAGAAGGACATGTGCAGGGACATTAGACAGCGCAGTGGATACTGAGTCACGTTCTGTCCCATAGCACTTGAAGGACTCATGGCAAATGGAAAGGGTCCTGTGGGGTTGGTGCTCTTCTGCTTCTTACCTGTGATAATTACTTTTTAGGAGCCTCACACGTAGCACTAGATTTATAAATTATACACCCGTCCTGCACAGAGAAACAATTCACCTTTATTTCAGAGTAGGAGAGCACAGGTGAAGAGTTACTGAACAGGGCTCAAATATTTTCCACAAAAATATTAGAAAAAACTTTTTTCACGGTGAGGGTGACAGAGCCCTGGCACAGGCTGCCCAGAAAGGTTGTGGAGTCTCCTTCTCTGGAGACTTTCAAAACCCACCTGGATGTGTTCCTGTGTGACCTACTGTAGGTGATCCTGCTCTGGCGGGGGGGCTGGACTAGATGATCTTTTGAGGTCGCTGCCAACCCCTGACATTCTGTGATTTTGTGATTCCTTTAATATGAAATAACTGTTTTCAAGACATGTATCCTACTTTTATAAGTCTGTGGGCAAATTAGTATTTATTTGAATGGAAGCAGAGTCAAACGCCGTTTGTCTGAGGGATGCTATTGTGAAAGCAAACCCTTGCTGAGTCCCCTCTGCGGGAATCGGGATGCACCCCTGATGAGTAATCTAAATATAACAATGTGAAATTTATGAGGAAGGGAATTGGCAGTAATAGTACTTATTTTGCCTTTCCCTTTCTACTCTTTATCATTAGCTTCCCACACTTTTGGGTCATTCTCAGCAGAGAGCTCCTCAGTCCATTAATTGTCTTTGTTAGACAGCCTCTATCTTCTTTATCATTGTAATATATTCATAGCAGGGAAAGGTCTGTCCATCGTTAGTCATTTAAGCCCTAAGGCCGTAGTCCAAAGCTTGCTTCCTTTCTCCCCCCCCCCCCCCCCCCAATCTATTATATATAAGAGAAATGAATATGTATCCACATGTACTCATATAGGCATACATGCATAGCTCTCATTAAAATTAATTTGTGTTATGCGTGTTCATTTTATGCTTTTGTAATTGGTCTAATCTCTCAGTGATAATATGAGAGGTACAGCAAGGTTAATGCTTATGGCAAATTTTGGTCCAGAGTTTGTAACCCTTATAACTATTTTCTGACTCTACCTAGCTTCTCCTTAAATCTTCTGAGTTTGGATTGCAGTGAAAGATATGCAGTAGCATGAGTCCAAGTGATTGAGATCTAATAAGAATAGAATTTAATACTTTACCTATTGAACATTGCTCTAAACTCACTGCAGGGCTGAAAATGAAATACAGAGTAAAGATGTTCACAGGGCTTCAGTTTTAAACATTTAAGAGATTATTTTTCTCTCTTCTCTGAAATACGAAAATTCAATCCAATAATCTTAAATCAAGGGTAATTACAGTCCAACCTTAAAACATCAAGCAAGAGCTCCATCAACACAGGCATGCTTTTTGAAGCACCCTGTACTGCATCTGTCTCACAGTAAGTCTGAGTCAAGGCTCTTGGTACCAAGTGCTTTTTAAGGAAAGATAAAAGAGGAGCAGTATTGTCAAGGAAGTCAGCACTATTCTTAAGCAGTATGTGTTTATGTTATTGTGTATCTTGATAATCAGACTTTAAAAGCAAGCATTGCTTTTGCAATCTGCTGCATAATAGTTATATTACAACAAATAATTAAAAGCCCTGTATAAATAAATGATGTAAATGAAACTGTAGAGCTGTCACTGGTCTCTATCACAGCTGAGGTTTCTCTTTAGTTTCTGAAATTGCTCTTCTGTTGCTGTTCTGTCTGCCTTGTCAGTCATGTATCCCCCCTTAGGCAGGCTTAGGCGGGCACACAATGGAGAGTAATGAAACTCTCCTAATTATTTTAATTATCAGAGTCAGGACTGACTGTGTTTTGCAGTATACTGGTGGCATGTGCTGCGCTAATAAAGCTCGACTGTCCAGCAGCTGCCTACAAACTTCTAAATTTTGCCAGACTTATATGGCAAAAATATTTGTTGCATCTTCTTCCTCTTCATATCTTGCATAGCAAATGGTACTAGGAACAGTGGCAGTGGTTTTGTTTCATGCAATACTCCTCAGAACCAGAAAAATTCTTTTGCTGTTTCACAAGCCTAATGCCTATTTCCTTTACTTTTTCTTTCCTTTTTCCTTTCTATTGGGTACAAAGTAAATGTTCCAATGTTTTAGTTTCAAGCATCAAAAACACACAAATACTTATCCCATTTAAACATGAATGTATTTTCTATTTTTTTCCAACTCGACTGCCAAAATAACAAAAAATATCAGTGAGTTGTGTAGCCTTATTGGAGAATTTGTATCTGGCACATGGCGATCTCCCCAAAGATAACATGAGTTTTCACATGAATTGAGGTACTGAGCATATGATACAATCAGTTTGTTTCCAGAGTCTTCTTTCCTGGAAGAAGAGTCTTGTTTTCTTGCACAAGAGCATTTTCCATGATTGAAAAGCGAGAGATTAACAGAGTTTAAAAAGTATAGGAAACTGCTAAAAAACCGGCAAGGCTTGCTTTAAGAGGGTAGATTGCTTAAGTCCTTTTCTTGAAAACAAAGCTAAGACATGGTCCTCAAGGAACTTGATATCTTCAATTCTTAAGCCCATACTGGGTGTGCTTATCACAGAATTGCAAACTTTTTAATCTGGTTTCAAAAAGTGCTGTTAATATGAAATGTAAAAATATTTTTTGATAAATACCTTTTGGATCATATGGTAGAATTATCTCGTACATCATTTCAATATCCATGCTGAATGCAATCAATCATTATGATGGTTTTGTTCATTTGAAAGGGAGGGGAAGAGGAAGGATGTTACTTAAATTAAATTGCCTAGCTATTAGTAGCAAAGCAGATCCAGTAAAGCAAGCCATGTGTTGTACAGCTTGATACTGCTAACAAATGTAATGATATAACAAAACCAAATGTAATGATGTAAAAGATACAGAGCCTGAATTTTGAAGCATCAATTGATGATGAATGCAACTGAAATCCATTGGGATGGCAGATTCTCCAGCCTTCCTTCCCCTGTGATAGGGGCCCAGACTTTCCAGCAAGACTAAGCAGAAATGTCGATGATGTAGAATACATAAACAAGCACCTAAACAAGAGTGGAGGACCTCAGACTAGCAACAGATCTCCCACACTAGAAGGATGAAATAATGTCTGAAGAACATACTGCTGTAAGATGGGAGTAAAGTACCACTTAAAATCTAAAAAATAAAAAGTTCCTCCTGCATGGCCTGTTTTCTTAGTGGTTTGCTCTGTCAGTTTTTGGTCAAAACCAAGCTGACCAGGGCACAAACTCTTTGTTATATTTTACCATATAAAGCAAAATACGATAGAAAACAAAACCCTCAAAACACAGGTGATCAGAATGCAAGTAAGACATAAATATCTATACAACATTAGATTCCTACCAAAAAAACACCCTGGGAAGATTCTCATTCCTGTCTCATTTTGACAATGAAAGGGATCAACTGCTTTCCTAGAAACAACTTCAGGACTTCATAAGTCTGTTTTTGGTAAAGACCTTTTTCTACAGAGGGCGAAAACTAGGCAGTGTGTAGGCTGACTACTTCACAAGAGTCTGCTGAAGCTCTTACCTGCTGTATACCCTGTACAGGGTCCAGAGCAGTTTTAAGTTGAATATGTAGACAGTAGTTGTCTAAACACAGTAATAATGGCACTGTGGTATGATGGTTTTGTCCTTTAATAGGAATCTGCTTTCAAGATGTAAAGTTATGATTAAAGAGTTTTCTTCCATGCTCTGACCCTGAGTTGCGACTTCATTATATTCTGTGATTTTAGAGGATCCAAAATTGGGTCAGCTCTTCAGTAAGACAGTGTAAGGTGGGTTTTAAGTATCAAATTGGAAAATTTTTGTTCCTGTAGCTAAACATTAGAACTTGAGGCTATGGTGGTTTATATTTGCCCAGAAGCAAGCTTTCAGACAGCCTGGAGAATGTCTTCTAGTACCAGGAGATTTCAGAAAACTATGATTTCTATGGCCATCAAAAGATGACTTTGAAGTCCTGATGTGCGTTTGTAGGGTAGTGCTTTGTTTGGTTTTCTGTAGGCGTTCTGCAGGGATGGGGGACAGGGCAGGGAGACTGGGCTTTGTTGCGGCTTTTTTTGGATTGACCAGATGACATGGAAAAAGTATGTAAGAGTGGATGTTTTGCACCCGGTTAAGCATCCATCTAGCTTGCTGCCATGTCTCTGAAATTGTCTGGGCTAGATAACCTATCATGTGAGTATAGGGTACAGGGTACACATTTTCCCAGATACACCCTCTCGGCTTCTGGCCATCTGCATCACATGTACTTTATGTATTAGGGGTCATAGCTTTGTGTTTAAAACCTCTTGGTGCAAGTTTTTGTCCATAAAATTTGTTTAAATGTTCTTAAAATGTAAGTAAGCGTTTGTTATTAAAAAAAATCCAATTAAATTACATACTGTGTGGGAAAAAAAACCCTTCTTTGGTTTGTTTTAGAACTGCTACCTGATAGTATTATAATTCTTTTGTTATGAGAAGTGGTGCGTGATTGTTGCCTTTTCAGTTTGTCAATGCCACTTGTAGACTTTTATAGACTTTTATGAGATTCCTTCCCAGCAGAGTCCTGTAGTCTGTTTAAATGCTTGCATACAGAAAACATTCTACACTTCTTTTTATCCTTTTTATTCACTGCTGTTCCCTTTCCAGCTCTAGAGATGTAGATAAACTAGTATCATGATGTAATGAACTTTTCTTCCTTTTCTTGGCAGTTTCTGAAATTCTGTCTTTCTGACTGCTACTGAGTACTAAATCACCATCTGCATGAGCTAATGTGCGTAATTTTTTTAATTATAGCTTAAATACCTCTCTAAGATGCAGTAGCCCACCCAGCGTTGGAGCCTACCACTATGCAAAGCTAATGAGAAGAGGGGGTTTCCTCCCTGCATTACTTTGCATTTACCAACATGAATTTCATTTGCTATTTTATCCCCCAGTTACTCAGTACTGTGAGTGATGGATTCTGTTTAAATGATTTCTGGGTGAAGGCAAGGAAGTGTTCTGCCAAGCTGTGGATGCTTTGAAGAGAGAGTCAGCTCAGTATAAGGGAACGTTGTGTCAGGGCTTATCATAGTTTTGTAGGATTGGAACTCTAAGTCCTCTAAAATAAATTCAGTCAAGAAATTCTCCTATTAAGCCTGTGCATTTCTTTGCCTTCTGCCACAGAGTCTTTGAAGGACTTAATGGGAAAAACCTGAGGTTTTGGAGGAGTAGTGACAGCAGGTATGTGGAAGACCTGCCTTACTTGTTTTCAGGGTCAAGGGCAGCAGCAGGAGGAGCAGAACACATGGTTCCAGAAGATAAGATAAGGAGAGGAAAAGAGACCTGGAATCACAGAAAAAAAAAAAAAAAGGATGAAGATTGGTCTCCACCACAAATCTCTTAACTTGATTAATGCACCATCTTGATAGCTGGATGACATTATGGTCAGGTACTTGATTGGTTGATGGTAGAGACATTCACGGAATGTGTGAGCTGTGGTCATTGTGGTTCTGTGGATTTGTGGTGGCTTGACCCTGGCTGGAGGCCAGGTGCCCACCAGAGCTGCCCTGTCACTCTATCTTCTTAGATGGACAGGGGAGCAGAAAAATATAACAAGAAGCTCCAGAGGACAAACACAAATAACAAATGTCCCCCCTCCCTCTTCTTCCTTCTTTCTCTTAGCTTTTGTATCTGAGCTGATGTCATATGGTGTGGAATATCCCTTTGTTCAGTTTGGGTCAGCTGGCCCAGCTGTGTTCCCTCCAAAGATCTTGCCCACCCCCAGCCTACTGTTGGGAACATTGAAGAGACAGCCTTGGTGCTCTGCAAGCACTAGCCACAAGCAGTAGCCAAAACACTGGTGTGTTAACACCCTTCTAGGTACCACTACAAAGCACTATGCTGAGGGAAAATTAACTGCATCTCACCCAGACCCAGTACAAGATTTTTGCCTTTTATTATCTGGCAACAGTGAAGCAGTTTCCCACCATGACTTCATGTAATGTTTCTTGTATGGATTTAAAGTTTCTGAGACAGAAACAGTACTTGGTTTTTGCTCACTGTGTAGTGTTTTGGTCAGCAGTAGGAGTTAGACTCCTTGGTGCTGAGAGCAGGGACCTTCAAAGTGATCCACATTGCCTGTGCTTATTCAGCCTGCTTTAAAACTAAGGTATGTGTCCTTAAGAATGCAATACTCGGGGCTCTTGTGTAAGCCATGTGTCTCCTCAGAAAATACAAAACATGAAGAGAAAAATCTTTAAAGATGTCAAATCTTCCTTTCCCTATAAATCATGAGTTTTACCCATGTGGAAACTAGTAAAGTCTTCAGTGAGTCACCAGATGTTCAGGGGTTTTCCGTCCCTGTGTCTTTACCTTGGCTAGGGTATGAGTAATCATTACCTTTTTTGGAAAGCAAATTTCAGTCATTGGTGTTGCAAAAGAATTCAGTTCATTGTAGAATCACAGGGAGGTTGCATCTAGAAAAAAACCACTAAAGGGGACTACTACCTAGCTTAGTCTTCGCGTGAGTTTATCTCAAGGAGACGGAACAATCATGGAACATCATGAACAGCAAACAATAGCAGCTTGGCTCAGATACTGAAATAAGTGGAATTACTTTTGCAATAACCTTCTGTTGTGGCATCCTTGTGGTCACCTGAAGAGTTTGAGGTGCCTCCATTTCCAAATGTTGTATTATTTTTATTTTTAGGGAATTTACTTTCTTGCTTTGATTTACTCTGTTAATTCTAGTTCTTTCCAGAGCTCTTTACAACCTCTAGTCATACTCTATTGTTATTTCTTTTACATTAAGGCATCATCATCAGCATTGATCTTTTATATTATCAAAATATCTAAGATTTGCCTTTAATTACCTTTTTTTTCTTTTTTTTTTTTTCTGGGAATGCATTCCCTTAAGGGGTACCGTAAAAGTAGTCTATTTTTTTTTTAACAGCTTTAACCATAACCTTGGGCTGCCTCAGTTACAGGAAATATTTGGAATCATTTGTCTCTCCAGATTTCTCTCCTCCTTCTCTTTTCATGTATTTGATTGGTTCTTAGCCAATGTCTAAGTTCTGCCTTCTTTTATACTGCAGGTGTGTTCACTCTTTGCTCTGACCATCAGGCAAAAGGGGGGGACCTAAAGGATAGGGAGGAGTGGAAGCAGGTGCCTGCCAGGAGAGGAAGGAAAATCCCTGCCCGGCCTCCCTCACCTGCCCGGTTGCCCCAGCAAAACAGGTATGGGGCTCTAGACAATGAGAGCCAGGCCAAGGAAGAGTCAGTGGAGGGTTCACCCGTAGGGCTGTCTAGGGTGAGTCGCTCGGATACACGCGTTAGGACTTCTTCATTTAAGAAAAAAAGGAGGGTAATTGTAATTGGAGACTCCCTCTTGAGGGGAACAGAGGGCCCTGTCTGCCGCCCTGATCTGACCCACAGGGAAGTCTGCTGCCTCCCTGGGGCCCGAGTTAAGGATGTTATCAAGAAGCTTCCTGGTCTGGTCAAACCCACGGACTATTACCCGCTTTTGGTTATGCAGATCGGTAATGATGAGATAGTCGAGAGACGGCCAGAAGCAATCAAAAGGGACTTTAGGGCACTGGGGCGGAAGCTAGAAGGATCAGGTGCACAGGTTGTGTTTGCCTCTATTCCTCCAATTATGAGGAAAAATAGTGGTAGGTTTGACAAAGTGCAGCAGATTAATACTTGGCTAAAGGGGTGGTGCCAGCGGTCTAGCTTTGGATTTTTTAACCATGGGGAGATCTACAGGGAATCTGGTCTACTGAAACAAGCTGGGGTTCAAATGACACAAACGGAAAAAAGGATCCTTGGTCACGAGCTGGCAGGACTCATAGAGCGTTCTTTAAACTAGATATGAAGGGGGATGGGGTTATAGCTGGGATTGCAGCGGGACAGTGCTCTAGAAATTATGAGGACCGGGTGGCCTCCCATCCCCCTAGGGTGAGATCAGTGTGCTCAGCTTGCTCCCTGAAATGCTTATACACCAATGCACGCAGCATGGGGAATAAGCAGGAGGAGCTAGAAACCTGGGTTCGGGCAGGAGATTATGATCTGGTGGCAATTACAGAGACATGGTGGGACAGCTCACATGACTGGAATGTGGTCATGGGTGGCTATGTCCTTTTCAGGAAAGACAGGCCAGCCAGGCGAGGTGGTGGAGTCGCTCTTTACGTGAAAGAGCAACTACAATGTCTTGAATACCATCCAGGCATGGATGAGGAGGAGCAAGTTGAGAGTGTATGGGTTAGAATTAAGGGGCAGGCTGGCAGGAGAGATACTGTTGTGGGTGTCTATTACAGGCCACCAGATCAGGGTGAGGAAGTTGATGAGGTCTTCTACAGGCAGCTGAGAGCGGTCTCACAATCACAGGCCCTGGTTGTTGTGGGGGATTTTGACTTCCCTGATATTTGCTGGAAGGACAATTCAACCAGCCAGCCACAGTCCAGGAGGTTCCTCCAGTGCATCGATGATAATTTTCTGATGCAAATGGTGGAGGAGCCGACTAGGAGAGGAGCACTGCTGGACCTCATCCTCGCTAACAAGGAGGATCTGGTTGAAGCAGTACAGGTTGAGGGCTGCCTTGGCTGCAGTGACCATGAAATGGTGGAGTTCAGGATCTCCTGTAGCAGAAACAAAATAGCAAGCAGAATTGCAACCCTGGACTTTGCCAAGGCAAACTTTGGATTTTTCAAGCAATTACTCGAGAAAATCCCATGGGCAAGGCTGTTTGAAGGTAAAGGGGCCCAAGATAGTTGGTTAGCGTTCAGGGACTGCTTCTACCGTGCTCAAGATCAGAGCATCCCGACACGTAGGAAGTCAAGGAAGGGAGCCAGGAGACCTGCGTGGCTAAACAGGGATCTGCTGGGTAAGCTCGAGGGCAAGAGGAGAATTTACAGCTCTTGGAAGGCAGGGCTGGCCACTTGGGAAGAATATAAGGCTGTTGTCCGAGGATGTAGGGAGGCAACTAGGAAAGCAAAGGCCTCCCTAGAATTGAACCTGGCGAGAGGGGTCAAGGACAACAGGAAGAGCTTTTTCAAATACATGGCAGATAAAACTAACACCAGAGGCAATGTAGGCCCACTGGTGGGTGGGTGCCTTGGTGACAGAAGATACAGAGAAGGCAGAGTTACTGAATGCCTTCTTTGTCTCTCTCTACTCTGCCGGAGGCTGTCCTGAGGAGCCCCGTTCCCCTGAGGCCCCAGAGGAAGTCAGGGCAGTGGAGGAGTTTGCTTTAGTCAATGAGGACTGGGTTAGGGACCAATTAAGCAATCTGGACATCCATAAATCCATGGGTCCAGACGGGATGCATCCACGGGTGCTGAGGGAGCTGGCTGATGTCATTGCTAGACCACTCTCCATCATCTTTGCCAAGTCTTGGGAGACGGGAGAGGTGCCTGAGGACTGGAGGGAAGCAAATGTCACTCCAGTCTTCAAAAAGGGCAAGAAGGAGGACCCGGGTAACTATAGACTGGTCAGCCTCACCTCCATCCCTGGGAAAGTGATGGAACGACTTAGCCTTGGTGCCATCTCAAGGCATATCAGGGATAAGAGGGTCATTAGAGACAGTCAACATGGCTTCAGCAAAGGGAAGTCGTGCTTGACTAACCTCATAGCCTTTTACGATGATATAACAAGGTGGATAGATGATGGCAGAGCGGTGGATGTGGTCTACCTTGACTTCAGTAAAGCATTTGACACAGTCTCCCACAGCATCCTTGCTGCTAAACTGAGGAAGTGTGGTCTAGACTCTCGGGTAGTGAGGTGGACTGTGAACTGGCTAAGGGGAAGAAGCCAAAGAGTTGTGGTCAATGGGGCGGAGTCTGGTTGGAGGCCTGTATCCAGTGGAGTCCCTCAAAGGTCGGCACTGGGACCAGTATTATTCAATATATTCATCAATGACTTGGATGAGAGACTAGAGAGTACTATCAGCAAGTTTGCTGATGACACCAAGCTGGGAGGAGTGGCTGACACACCAGAAGGCTGTGCTGCCATTCAGCGAGACCTGGACAGGCTGGAGCATTGGGCGGGGAAAAATTTAATGAAATATAACAAGGGTAAATGTAGGGTCTTGCATCTGGGTAGGAACAACCCCAGGTTCCAGTATAAGTTGGGGAATGACTTATTAGAGAGTAGTGTAGGGGAAAGGGACCTGGGAGTCTTGGTGAACAGCAGGATGACCATGAGCCAGCACTGTGCCCTTGTGGCCAGGAAGGCCAATGGCATCCTGGGGTGTATTAGAAGGGGGGTGGTTAGTAGGTCAAGAGAGGTTCTCCTTCCCCTCTACTCTGCCCTGGTGAGACCCCATCTGGAATATTGTGTCCAGTTCTGGGCCCCTCAGTTCAAGAAAGACAGGGAAGTGCTGGAGAGAGTCCAGCACAGGGCAACTAGGGTGATTAAGGGAGTGGAGCATCTCCCTTATGAGAAAAGACTGAGGGAGCAGGGGCTCTTTAGTTTGGAGAAGAGGAGGCTGAGGGGTGACCTCATTAGTGTTTACAAATATATCAAGGGTGAGTGTCAGGAGGATGGAGCCAGGCTCTTCTCGGTGACAACCACTGATAGGACAAGGGGTAATAGGCTGAAACTGGAACATAAGAGGTTCCGCTTAAACTCGAGAAGAAACTTCTTCTCAGTGAGGGTGACGGAGCCCTGGCACAGGCTGCCCAGGGAGGTTGTGGAGTCTCCTTCTCTGGAGACATTCAAGACCTGCCTGGACACGTTGCTGTGTAGCATAATGTAGGCATTCCTGCTCTGGCAGGGGGATTGGACTTGATGATCTTTCGAGGTCCCTTCCAATCCCTAACATTCTATGATTCTATGATTAGTCATATGACAAAAGACGGCTCTTGTAATCTGTCTCAAGGCACAGACTGGAGAGTGCCTCAGGTTTTTCAGCTCTATTCTGTCTCTTACCGTATCGTGTTAACATTGTCCTTGATCTTGCATTACCAGTTTTTTAGACGCAGGAATGGCTTGTCTAGTGAAAAATGTGGTTAAACTCATTGATGAGTAATTCATCCTCCACCATATTGTTATGCTTTGTACTTTTCTCGGTTCATTTACTTAAGCAATTTATTCTCTGTTGTCCCATTGTGAAAACAAAGTACTCTTGAACTTCAGTTTAACTTCTTTCCATTGTGGTTTTTTTTTTTTAAAGTTTTGATATCATAATTTGGCTAGCTGTGACAACTTTTGTACACCAAATGAAAAAAGCAATCAACAGCCTGTTTCATTTCAGGATGATAGTCTTGCTTATCTTCTTCCAAAACCCTGTATGTAACTCTTAAATAGAATACTTTTGAATTTATTGTGTTACTGACATGGTTCTCATTCACGTTATACAAGCTCTGGTTTTTATATGCTCTCCCTTAAGTAAGTGACATAATCCTCTTGTAGTCATTGCATCTTGACGTTATCTTGCTATCAGTTCACCATAGGCCCAGATGCAACTGTTTGTATCAGATTTCTTTTGCTTGTAGTAGTTGGGGATTTTTGCAGTTTTGCATAGTGGTTGTCCACTGTATACTTGGATTTGCTTCACTCAGCACATTCTCATTTCCTCCAGAAAGTTAAAGTCTGCATCTTCCAGTGTTCTTTCTCTGTTTCTGTTGCATATTGTAGTTACAGCCTGGTCTCTTGTCAGTATAGTATTCCTCATTTATTCTCTAAGGATGTTCCATAGTTGGCCCTCTCTAATCGATTTGACTGGAAGACAATCAACTGCTGTCAGAAATGAGGTCTCTTAAAACTGTCTCACACTTAACTGGTGCTCAGGACGTGATTCATTAAACTGGGTGTCTTCATGCACGTGTTGTCATTCAGTGGAGTCAATACCTCATTCCTTATCTTCCAAATGGAGATGTTGATATTGATTTCCATGTGGAAATTGCTTCCTTTGCCTTTTCCTTTGAACTGAGTATAAATGCAGAACTGTATGCTGCAGGAAGTTTTTTAAGATAGGTGAAATGTATCCCAGGGGATATATAAGTATCTGCCAGGGGAATTTCTGCTTAGGAACCCTTAACTTACCCCTCTTCTACTAGGGACATTGAATAGACAACAGATTTCTTGTCCTAGTGTAATTCTGGTGTGATTTCTTTTGTTTTTCTTTCTAGAATACCATTCTGTATTTGATTTTAGAAATGAAGCATGGGGCACAGCAGTCTTTCCCACAGGAGTTGGGCACTTTCCAAGGTTATTTCTAGAGATGGGAAGCAAGAGCAATGATTACAGCTGGTCCATCCATTATCATGGGCCATTTGGCAGTTCCCACCTTAGATAATGTTAAGTTTATCCAGAAGACTTGCTCCCAATAGCCCTCTCTTCTATGATTACTGGATAAATACTCAATCCATCCTTCTAATAAAGCTGAAACAACAGAGCTCTACTGCCTGACAATAGCAAGACTGACATTTCAAATGTGGCCCTTCATGGGTATGTGCAGTAGCGTTTAGCTAGTTAATCTAATAAGTAAATTAATATTTTGTTTATTGGTTTTAAGTGTCTTGAATTCTGTAGCTTATTCTCATTTGTTAATCATGGTTGTTAACATTCAAATTTTTGGGAGATGTGAGATTGGGGAGAAGAGATATGGATTGGTGAAAATGACTCTAAGTGCCCTGTTGCACCTTTGAGTGCATTTAATTACCACAGCAATTGTGGGTTAAAATGAAGCAGACAGTAGTAGAGTCACTTGACCAGAGTCATCAAGGATGTTGGATAACAAAACTGACAGTCTTTCAAGTTTTGCAGGAATTGTTCTTTTCAGGTTGTTTGTAAAGATGCTTACCTTATAATGTTGCTCAATGATGAAGTTTTATATGTTGATTACTATGGAAATAAAAAATACTACTCCTCCTGTTGCTTTCCCTTAACTACTTCCTTAGCTGCACTGATTCTTAAAAGAATTGGATCAGGCTTTGAATTTTCATTCTGCACAACTCATTCTGGTTTCAAAGTGTATTTAGGGCAGAAAACTCTTTTAACCATTACAAAGTTCAAAAATACCTTCCTCTTACCTGGTAGTCCAGTTGTCAGTAGTAAGTGCTTGACCTTTTTAACTAAGTACAGTTTCCTAAACATCTGAAAGAAATGTTGCTTTTATTACCCCAAGATTGATAAGTGTTCACTTGGACTCTAGCCTGTGTTTTGCAGAAACTTGCTTCATATGTGCAGCATCCTTTTCATTCATATAAGCTAAGAGGCTTTCTCAGTTTTTGGTCCGTTTTCTCCCTCTTCATTTTTATTAATATCCTGTCTCATATTAGTTTCTTGTTTCCACTTCTGTAGTGCACTATGTTTCAGCATAGTCAATAGGTGATTTTTGCCGAAAGACAGTTTTGCTGCTTTTGGAATAAGCTTTAAAACGTATTTTCATGGGTTGGAAAACCCAGTTTGTCACATTTAGCAGCTTGAGTCAATGTACTCTTGATTTCTAGCATGATTCAAGTGGAAGCACCTTAATGAACTCACCAATTTTCAAAGTTTTGTATTACACTGAACACACAGTGTGCATTGTGGTAATGAAAATCATTGCTTTGCTGATTCAGGACTACACAAGATGGACTCCTGTTTTTCAAAATCTGTTCTATGCCTTTCTTCAAATACACAAAAAGGCTGTACAACATGAGAGATTGCTCTGGTGGAATGTGGCTAATCTCATGAGGATTTATCAAACAAGAAGGACCCATTCTATTGTATCTTGTGAATCTCATCATACACGGGTCATATATTTCATATGTGCCATGTATCATATATATCATATATCAGGTGTTGTGTCCAATATCAGGTATTGTGTCCTGTATCGTATAATATATATGCATTGCATATATCACATATCCCATATATTATAATATACATCATATATCATCATATATATTATATATATGATACACATCATATATCATCATATATCTCATATATCATCGTTGTACACATTGTACGCATATCTATAATATATATCATCATATACCATATATACATATATGCATATTAGTATAATCATACCTCCATATATATGATATATATGTATCACATCTGTCATATCTATATCTTGTATATTCTATGATTCTATGATTCTATGATATTGTATATATGATACTGTATATCATATCTTGTATATGGTATCTCATATATCTTGTATATCTACTATATGATATATACCGTACTTGTCATGCTATATGAGATATTTTGCACATATCACATATGCCGTGTATCACATATGTGACATGCCGTATCTCACATATGCGACATCTCACATATGCAATATGCCGCATATCCCATATGCAGTATATCACATAGGCAATATGCTATATATCGCATATGCTATATATTGCATATCATATACAATGCATATCACATGTGCTATATGGTATTTATTGTATATGCTATATGTTATATATTGCATAGCATGTACTCCATTATATATATATATATGTTATATATGATATATGTAATATCCCATATATGCATATACTGTGCACAAAACTTGCAAAATCTGAAGAGCGAAAGTCAAGCTGCACACAGATGCAGGACCTTTTTATTAAGGCAATATGAATATAACTGTAAGAGTTTAAAACCCTTCAGAAGTACTTCAGAGGTAAAAGAATATTAATATCCAAGAATATTCCTGGTCATTTAATATGAATGCCTGAAGATACATGGTCTGAAATTTCCCATCACTTGTTCTCCAGAAGTAAAACTTCCTGTATGTGAACAAAAGTCATGCTGCTTTTAGTTTATGACAGAATAATTTTTATCTTTAAAAAGAGATCAAAATTATCCAAGTCCATTAAGAGAAATGGGATCTTTGATTTTTTCAATCTGGCTCTCACTCTGCAAACCCTGAAGACGGAATTGTACTCATGTCTTGCAATACTGTACTTGTATAGAGGAGAGAGGCTGTGCTTACAATGACATGTGAACGCTGCAGTGGTTATTATGAGCTAAGTTGTCAGTTGTTTGTGGAATGCTGGATAGTTTTTTAGCTTCTTCATAGCTGAATTAGAGCATCTTCCTGATGAAATCCAGTTTTCTTTAATTATCTTTTTCCAGCAAGAAAGTTCTGAAGGATTGAAGTATTTAATTTTTTAGTTATTTATTTTAGTTATTACTTATTCATTTTTTAGTTTAGTTTTATGCTTTTAGAGTGCATTAATTTTCTTACAGCACTCAGCCAATGGGAGAATAAACATGTTTACATTCATAGGAATGAACAGTCTGAATGATGCGTTTGCATGACAGAACAATATGAATTATGCAGAATATACAAAGAGTTTTTATTTTCAATACTAACATTGACTAAAAGCAAGGAAGCTTTAGTCTGGCTTTTAGTAGTTAACATAAGTGACATAAATATATGTGGTATAATATAAATACTTAAGGCTCATGATTTTTTTTTTCTTAGGGTACAACTAACCTTTCCAGAGTGTTTTTCTCATTGCAGCTACAAAGGCAAATTGAAATCAGATGCAAGGTGGATAAAAAAGTAGCAGGCTAATTAGGTGCTGTGGTGTAGTGTTGACAGGTTGATAGATCTATTATAGTGGAAATGCTTTTGCTTTAGTGCCCACTATGTAACTGCTTGTAATAAAACCAAATTACTTTTTAGACTTCTCACGTTCTCCCTCTTAAATACACAGGCACACGCACCTTTGTCTACCTCTGCTCATGCTTTCCCAGAACCTTCATCATATGCTGGAAGATCTACATGTTGTAGCCAGAAGACTTGCAGTAGGATGCCCCAATGTTTTTTTGTGTTTTCATGTCCCGGCTGGCTCCCTTGCTCTCTTTTTCTGTCGTCATCTTGGAAATACTGCTCTCCTGCTAGCGAGTAGCTTATTAGTACAAAGGAAAGACTGACAAGATGGGTAATCTGGAAGCTTTTCCTTTGTTATGAGACCTAAGTTGAAAGTTTTTCCTAATGGTGCTGATGTTTGCTACATGCATGTGGTTTTAGAGACCCACGGACATGCTTGTGTCCTGAGTAAGACTCCTCCCTGTATAAGGCAAACAACAGAATCCACACACTTCCTGCAGGTTAACTGGCAGCACTTTCACGCACTGATTTGCTCTGAAACTTTGTGTATCATCTACTTCCATGGGAAATCTGCCTTTTAATAGTAATACTGACTTTAAAAAACACGCTGATCACTCTGTTCCGACATGAAGTTAGAATATAGCTGTGGACAATCACACCAGTATGACTGCATAGATTTTTTAATTGAATTATTGTAGTTGTAAATGCTTTGTTAGTCCTTCATTGGATATTCTGAACTGACTGTATTATACAGTTGCAATTGAGACAGTTCTTTATTACCAGCTTGTTTTAGGTTCATTGAGCTGATATCCCCACAGGTCTCTTCTTAAGTGCATCTGTTTTTCTTGTACTGTGCATATTTAGCAGTCAGTCAGAGATCTTTAGTTCAGAAGTTTATTTATTGCTAGCACATACATGGCTGCTTTGGCTTTTCTCATTGCTTTTTGGATTGTAAACGATAATTGTCATATTTGTCTTCATCCCTAGCCAGGTTTCCTTTCTGCTTACTTTAACAAACAATGCCTTCTGGTGTTCTTTATGGATTTAATCTACTTGAAGATCCTAGATATTTTTCTACTAGATAAACAAATAGGCTTACTCTTTCATATGCATCAGGAATTAAGATGTGTGCTTTTTGCAACTTTTACCTTTATTAGTTATCAAATGACTGTGCCCTGTAGGTTCTGGTTGCTACCTCTTGACTTCCTTGAAGAAGTTTATGGCTTCTACAGGTGAACTTTGGTCTCTTCTCTGACCGTATTTTGCGATAGTCTTCATTTGAAGAGCGCCTTTGTGACAAGGTTTGTGCCACTGGAAGGCAGTTACAGTGCAGATGCCTAGCCTGGTCACGAACTTTACTGTGGAGAATTAAGAAGAACTTGGCGCCCAGAGTGTTTCACGCTGCAAGCCCGATTAACTGACAAGCATTTACCTAAGTGTGATTTTTCTTAAATTCTTTTTTTAATCAGTGCTGTACTTCAAGGTGAGTTTTCTTTTTAGACCGAGAGCAAAACATTTCTGTAAGTTAAAATGGCCTTCCCAATTACTGTTAATTATCTTATAATATGAGGAAGATGATGAATTAATTGCATGACTTGCTTTGGAAAGTCATCTGTTCAAAATTGCCTTCAGAAGCTGTGATGTGTAGAGCTTATAAGCAAGATAAAATTGCAGTTTTACCCTTTTTGTTTGGCATTTTCAGTATAGAGTTGAGGTGTAAAGACAGTAGTGAGGGGACAAAGTAAGATCTGACCCAAAAGCATCCTGCAAGAGTAAATAGCTCTTAGCTAGAAGTATATCAGAGTAAGAACAAGGCCTCCTTTAAACAGACTTTTTGTTATTTACTGGATGGTGTTGCGAATTGATAGGATTTCTGAACTACTGTGATGCACCTTCTCAAAGAAAACGCAACTTTAAAACTATGTAAAGTCTAATCTAAAATATTTTTAAACTATTTTCTTACTACTTCAGATTAATTGGTGCTTCCATACACTTTCATTCTCTAAGTGCATCTTTGAAATAAGCATTATGATCCAAGCCTTATTAAAACATAACTCTAGCTTCCTAATCAAGGACTCTTGAGTTTCTCCCATATTTCTCACACGACAAATGACGCAAGACTTGCTCCACAGAGAATGCTGAAAAGATTGTAACTGTTTATTGGAAAGTGGAATGTGAAAGGACAGAAACTTAGAAGCAATACAGCTGGGGAGGATCACTGCTTTTGTAAGGCAAGAATAAGGGATTGGTCCAATAGCATTTACTATTTATTAAAACTAATCCATGAAAGTCATTGGGCTAAAAAATATCTATGCTGATAAGAGTTCCAGAGAAGAGCAGACATGTATAGAAATAGTGGAATAACTGTAATAATTCATTGTTATGGTAATTACATAAAGAATTTTCAGGAGTAGATTGTTTCTTCAAAACATTGTAAGCTTCTAATAAAAGGAATATAGATGTTTGCCTCTAAGACAAACTTCTGCTCGTGTCCACTTCAGCAGACTGTTCTGCAGACAGAGAACTGGGTTTTACCTGTGGCAGGATATCATCTCTTTTCCTCAAAGAAGACTTCTTAAAAGCAATAACTTGTGTAAATTCTTGTGAGTTAAACTACATGTGAAAGCAATTTAGACAACTGGCTTAAAAGAACAGAGATGAACTTAACTATCTAGGGTATAGCTATCTCATAGTGCTACCAGCCTAGCCAATAAGCAGAAAACCGGGATGATTAAACTACAGTTCTTGCACTTGCAGCAAGTTGTAATGCAACTGGAAGAAAAACAAAAAGCCCCAGAACAAACAGAAACCAAAACCTCTTGCAGTTCCGGTGATTAGTGCGATGTTTTACTTCTGCTCTGTTTAAATCTGTCATGAATACGAATTTTAGGCTGAGGCAGCAAGGTTGACGGTGTCTCAGTGCAAAGAAGAGTTAGAAGAAACCCTCAGAATTCATGCACGTGGAGTAAGATATTATTCGGGCTTTTGAAAGCTATGTAAACCATTCTTTGAGCAGATGATTTCCTGTAATCAGGAAGATTTCAGTGCTTAGAAACTTTTCAGTACTGTGGTCTGGACAATTAAAATTTTTCCATTGTATTAGTGTAGGATGGATATGGTGATAAATAAGAATAAATTGTGTCTTTTAGTGAAAGACCTTGGACTGGCTAAACCTTCACGAAAGGGCTGTTTTTATTTGCCTCTTTTTGCTGTAACTACAAATTTAGGTTTTTTTCTTGAAACAAAACTTCTTGACAACATATTTTTAAATTTGTTTGACTTATGGTTACATTTAAGAACTAGGGTAGCTACAACTGAGTATTCAAAAGCCCTTGGAAAAGGCTGAAAAGCCTCCTTTATCATTGTTGTGGTGCCTGGATAGGACAGTAATCCTAGATGGTAATTATATGACACAAATTACACCAAAACATTCTGCTGTCTGTGCTTACAGAGAGAGAAAATAGGACAAGGAGAATAGAGAGTAATATGTGACCTTTGCTCAAATAATACAAACCAAAGCAATATGTTTAATAGTGTAGAATACAGTTGATTCCCAAGGAAGCTGAGGAACGGACTGCTGACTTGGATTCTTGGCTGTAAGGATCATGTGTCAGTGAACTTAGAGATTATGGGGAAGCAGAGGAGGATTTTAGAGGCAATTAGAAAGCAGAATGAAATTGAAGAACAGGAGGGGATCTTCAGAAATCGTGGTCATTTTTCTTCCCACCATTTTGGCTGAAGGGACTAAATAATGATTTAAGCAGCTAAAGGAGACAGAAGATGAGAAGAAATAGAATGGGGTTGTACAGAAAAGAAGAAATCAGTTCTGCATCTAGCAGAATCCTTACTTGGGTGACTCCATTTTCCATTGCACTGTCACTTGGTTTCTGTGTCATCCCCTCCTTTCCCTCTTAAAATATGAGCTTCTTTCCTCTAGAGATTTCTAGAGATGTCTCTGTTGTCATTCCAGGTAAAATAAGGAAGGCACATTTCAATCCTTCTTTCTCCATATCAGACCTCTTTATTTGGGGAAGGTTGGAACTCCAGTTCGGAGTCTGTAGCTGAAGTGGGTAAATCCTAAATAGGAAAAGCCCCTCTGCTCTTCAGACTCTATTAGGTTCAGATCAGCTATATTTTAGTACTAAGAATTTAATAATTTGGTATATTTTGGATGTAATTTACTGTCCCAAGACACAATTGATTGTCTCAGGTATATGACTTCAACCATATTGAAAAATATATTACATAGTGAGCATCAAAAGCCTTATGGTTAGTGAAAAGAAAATCACTGCAGAATGAGCATCTGTGATGGCTGCCAGAAGGATTATGTTTTTATTAGACAAGAGGGTCAAAAAATGTTACAACTGATACAACGTTTGGGAGCAGACTTTGAAAATGCATTGAGATACTAGGATTAAAATAATACTCTGCTCATAAAATTTGCATGCATATTGTGTCCCCTCACCTTGAGTGCTGTAGCACCAGCTTTTTATGTTGTCGTATGTTTTAGGATCAAGTTTTCGGGTAAGTTTTCAATGTTCCTCATTCCAAAAAAAAATAGCTAAAACTGTCTATATTACAAGGTAATAAAATTATCACTTAACAAGTGTAACTAATTTCATATTGCTAAAATACCCAGAAGAATAGGTCATTGGTAGCAGAGTGTGAGAAATTGTTTCCTGTGCCAATTAGAGATTCTTTACATAGAATTTGACCAAGTAATGAGTATGATGTGGTATTATTGCAGAGAGGAAATACAATTATTCAACCAGCATTCCCAGAAAAAAAAGCATCTCATTTTAAAAAATCATTCCTGTCATTTAAAACTCTGCATTCTTATTTTGCTTCTTTGATGCGTTCAAGTTGTGTCCTCTTCGTATCTCTGAATGTGGAGGTTAAGTGTGACCCTTCAAAGATACCTAAGCTTGTTTCTGCAAGAATGGTTTAAAGTGACGTTGGTATCCCTGTATCCTTTCATCATAATATTTCAGTAAATAGGCGTGTGTATTTAATTGTACAATGGTTAAATGATTCCCTGTTGAGTTTTTTTGGGTCAGAGACTTTGTAGGAGTATCTCAAAGATACAGTGGCTGACATCTAGTTCCCATTAGAAAGTTCTAAGTTAGACTTCTAATGCCACTTTCCAACTTACTAGTACAGAAGGCATCGCTATGGCTTGTAAGGACTTCAAAGTTGACCATTACTAAATAAGGTACAGCAGAATTGCCTAGCCTTGCTCTCTTTTGTGTGTAAACTTTATGAAAATCATTTAAACGTCAAGTAAGTTTATATTCCCACAAGTAATGGGTCTGGGATTTTGTGGTGTTTGTTCAGGTTTTCTTTTCTCCCAAACCTGGTTATCACAGGAACATGGCATTTATAATGAGTGTTTTCTGTTTAAGGCATTAGACTTAGAAACTTGATACACAATTCTCAAATCTGATGTATTCTTCCTTTATGATCGTAACTGCTCTGTGCTTCAGCTTCTTTTCTGTAAAATAGAAAAAGTACCACCTCTCCACTTGGCTTTTTTTATTTGTTTACTTAGGCTCTTAAAATATCTGGGAGAAGAAATGGACTGCATGACTGCAATATTCTTGCTAGTAATATCTTTGCTCTGTGACACATATAGTGAATGCTGTACTTTCTTCTTTACATAGGAGTTATTTGGACTTGGTATGTTCTGCTGATGATGTTGGATATGCTGGTCTATAAGGAAATAGGGAATGAATGTCACTGACAGAGGAACCATTTCAGAAAGTTCTGTCAAATGGAACTGTTGGATACTCTTAAGTAGTGATTTGTTACTACGGGTGTAAGCATCTAATGTGTAAAGCTCAAGGCAAAACTCCCACTGACCACAATAAAACTGGTATTTTACCTTGAAACTTGCCAGTTAACTAAGGAGCTAGTCAAAATACTATGGTAAAGAAGAAAATGCCATTCTCTTTTTGTAAAGGAAACGTACATGGCATAAACTAGTTGAACTGCATAAAAATACATGGCTGGGTCATACTTATTTTAAGCATGATTCAGTGCACTTTTCATCTCAAGTTATAAGGTGCTTACCTGAGGTAAGTTGGATTTAGAAGGATGCTGAAACTAGAAATATAATACTGGCTTACAGAAAGATGGCTAAATGTTGTTTTACGTATACTTTGTTTCCCACCACAGAGCACAATTGTCAGTTCAGGGGCTGACACATCTACAAGGGTGTTAATTCCTCGCTCAGTTGCTTTGTAGTCATGAACCTGTGCTCAGGGTCTCTTACTGTGATTGTTCTCCAGTCGCCATTATCACAGAAACGTGGTGGGATGCCTCACACGACTGGAGTGCCACAATTGATGGCTACAAGCTCTTCAGGAGGGATAGGCAAGGAAAGAGATGTGGGAGGGTGGCCCTGTATATAAAAAATGACCTTGAATGTGCCAAACTGGGGTATAGTGATGACAAGGTTGGATTAGGATTAAGGGCAAAACCAACAAGGCTGATGTGGCTGTTGGAGTCTATTATAGGCCTCCCAACCAGGAGTATGAGGTGGATGAGATTTTCTATAAACAGCTGGGTGAGGTCTGTCAATCGCTGGCACTTGTTCTTGTGGGGAACTTCAACTTCCCTGATGTCTGCTGAAACTACAACACAGCAGAGAGGGAACAGTCCCGGAGGTTCCTCGAATGGTGACATCCTGTTCAGTCCTCATGTGTTGCCTGATCTAGTTGAGAGGCGTCCCTGTCCACGACAGAGAGGTTGGATTAAATGATCTCTGAGGTCCCTTCCAGCCTAGGCCATTCTGTGATTCTGTGTGTCGAGGATAACTTCCTGACACAACTGGTGAGTGAACCAGCCGGGGAAGGAGCCCTGCTGGACCTGCTCTTTACAAGCAGTGAAAGTCTCATAGGTGATGTGATGGTTGGAGGGTGCCTTGGGCACAGCGACCATGAACTGATAAAGTTTTCTATACTTGGAGATTCCAGGAAGGGGTGCAGCAAATCTGCCCTTTTGGACTGATTTTAGGGCTGATTTTAACTTGTTTAGCACTCTTATTACCAGAGTTCCTTGGGAATCAGCACTGAGGGGTTTGGGAGTTCAGGAAGGCTGGACGCTCTTTGAGAAAGAGGTCCTGAAGGTGCAGGAACAGAGGTCATCCCTGTTAGCCATAAATCCAGCTGGAGGCATAGCCTGGCTTAACAGGGATCTTAGGCTGGCACTCAGTGAGAAAGAGAGGATTTATGGCGTTTGGATAAAACGGGAGGCAACTCACGACGACTACAAAAACATTGTGAGGCTATGGAGGAAAAAAAGTAGAAGCTCCAGAGCCCAGTTTGGAGTTCATCTGGCCTCTATGGTTGAGGATAATAGGAAAAGTTTCTATAAATATATTAACAAAAGAAAGGTCAAGGAGAGCCTCCATTCCCTCTTAGATACAGGCGGACGACTAGTGACATCAGATGAGGAAAAGGCAAAGACTTCTTTGCCTCAATCTTTATTAACAGGGACAGTTATATAGAGGGAATCCAACTTCCTAAGCTAGGAGACTGTGACAGAAAGACACCCCCCCCGCCCCAATCCAGCAGGAAATGGTCACTGACCTGCTGCAACATTTAGATGTATGCAAGTCTATGAGGCCAGATGGGATGCACCCAAGAGTGCTGAAGGAGCTGGCAGCAGTGATCACCAAGCCACTCTCCATCATTTCTCAGCAGTCCTGGCTGACTGGAGAGGTCCCATCAGATTAGAAGTCAGCTGATGTTACCCTCATATATAAGAAGGGACAGAAGGACGATCCAGGGAATTACAGGCCTGTCTGTTTAACTTTGTTCCCGGGAAAGCTGATGGAGCAGATCATCCTGAGCTGTATTATGAGACACATGCAGGACAGCCAGGTGATCAGGCCCAGTCAGCATGGGTTCATGAAGGGCAGATATTGTTTGACTAATCTGATCTCCTTCTGTGACAGGGTGACCTGCTTACTGGATGAGGGAAAGGCTGTGGATATTGTCTACCTTGACTTTAGCAAGGCATTTGACACAGTTTCCCACAGCATTCTCCTGGAAAAGTTGGCTGCCCATGGCCTGGATGGGCATATTCTTGCCTGGATTAGGAACTGGTTGGATGACTGGGTCCAAAGAGTTGTGGTCAGTGGAGTTAAATCCAGCTGGTGGCTGGTCACGAGTGGTGTCCTGCAAGGCTCAGTGCTGGGACCACTCCTGTTTAACATCTTTATCAGTGACCTGGATGAGGGGATGGAGTGCACCCTTAGTAAGTTTGCAGATGACACAAAACTGGGAGGAAGTGGTGTTCTGCTGGAAGGTAGAGAGGCTCTTCAGAGAGATTTGGACAGGCTGGATGGCTGGGCCAAGGCCAATCGCATGAGTTTCAGTAAGGCCAAATGCCAGGTCCTGCCCCTTGGCCGCAACAACCCCCAGCAGCGCTACAGGCTTGGGGAGGAGGGGCTGGAGAGCTGCCAGACAGAGGGTGACCTGGGGGTGTTGATAGGCAGCCGACTGAAAATGAGCCGGCAGTGTGCCCAGGTGGCCAAGAAAGCCAATGGCATCCTGGCCTGTATCAGGAATAGTGTGGCCAGTAGGAGCAGGGAGGTGATTGTGCCCCTGTACTCAGCACTGGTGAGGTCGCAGCTTGAGCACTGTGTGCAGTTCTGGGCTACAGAGTGCAGGAAGGACGTCGAGGTGCTGGAGAAGGTACAGAGAAGGGCAACCAGAATGATTAGAGAACTAGAGGGTAAGTCATATGAAAAGAGGCTTAGGGAGGTGGGGCTGCTCAGCCTGGAGAAGAGGAGGCTGAGGGGAAACCTTATCGCTCTCCACAGCTCCCTGAAAGGCAGCTGTAGTGAGACGAGTGTTGACCTCTTCTCCCTCATGAATAGCAACAGGACAAGAGGGAACAGGTTCAAGTTGCACCAGGGGAAGTTTAGATTGGATATTAGGAAAAACTTCTTCCCTGAAAGGGTGGTGAAGCACTGGAAGGGGTTGCTGAGGGAGGTGGTGGAGTCACCATCCCTGGACGTGTTTAAGAAACGGCTGGATGTGGCACTTCAGGAGATGGTTTAGTGTTAGGGTGGTGTAGGGCTGTGGGTTTGACTTGGTGATCTTAAAGGTCCTTTCCAACCTTTATGATTCTATGATTCTATTGTGAGCCCATCAACATCCTACTAGACTTGTATATGTACCAAGCAAAGGTGAAACTGTGTTTCAAGTGTAGTTGACAGCAAAACTTTATTTCAGTAGTGACATAATTTTGCACACAGCTGAATCCAGTGGGACTTAGCCCAATGACTGAAACTAAGTATATTATTCTGTCTTCGTAATGACACTCAGTGCAGTTACCTTCTTGAGCCATTTAATTTTTGCCTTTAAGCTTCACTGCTTAGAAATGTAAAACATCCCTATCAATGTTGGAATTTTTCAGGAAAGTAAACTATTTTAGTAACTATGCACAGAGAAGCATACATATGGGTCACATGCGATCAGTGTCAGCTTTGCCATGGAACGACCCAGAATATCACACTAGAACCCATTTCAGGTGTGAGCTGAGCTTTGCTCCCTCCCTGCCTGTACAGGAGGCTTTCAGAGCCTCCTTCCAGCATCTCCTCCATACAGCTTGCTCTCTGTGTATTACTGTAATTACAGACATATAAATGGCATATATTTCAGGTGGAAGCCGTTTGTTAGACACGTGGCTGTGTCTAAGCAAAGTACAGTGTTGATGTCAGTAGCTCATGACAAAGTTTCACAGGTACTATTGTAGTGCTTGGAATACTGAGGAGGATGCTCTGTATGGTGTATGCCGGCCCACTGAGCATACACAAAGCATTTCTAAATGAATTGCTGTTTCAATCTGCAGTTAATGCTTCTGGTATATTCCTGTATTTTTGCTTAGCTTCACTGGATTCAATGGGGATGGGGTGTTCAATGCTTGATCTGCATGGGGTCAAGAAACAGGATTTCTATGAGTTCTATACAAATCTTTTCAAGTAGCTGCTCTTGTACCTGCCGCTGTGCACAGCAAAAAATCTGCAGAAACCTGAAGCTAAACATAAAATAAGCACTTTTTACATCTGCGAAACAAAGGTTGGGGCCTGTCATGTCACTAGCAACAGCACGGCTTTGTTTTACCAGATTTTTCAGTTCCAAAAATGCATACTTAAAAAAAAAGAAAAAAAAAAAAAAAGATAAATTGTTGAAAGCCACTTTCCTGTTGCTCTGCATGCCTTTTTTCCTTCTGCTTGGCAACCTCCACACCTGCTGTTCTGACTACTAAAAATTGTCCTTTCTTTTGTCCTATAAGTATTTCTGCCTAAAAGGAGAGGACAAAGGATTCACTAGCATTTTTCTTGGTTCTGCAGCCTTGTAACTTTCAAAATGAAGTTCCTATTAACAATTCAGTGCTCTTGGGGCTCCAAAATTTAGGTTTTTTTAATTAGAATGGCTATGAGGTAGGGTTGTTGCAGTAGCACAGGCCCACACTGCTCTTAAAACTATCTTTTTAATGCATTAAGTGTACAGCAGTGAAAACCAGCTTTTTCTGCTGTGGTGTGTGGCTGGTGTGTTTATCAGGAATGAGGTAAAAGAACAGTTGGAAGGAATTTATCCCATTTTCTACCACACAATTTTTCTCTCTGACATTTGGTGTTGGTTCAAGGCTCCCACGTTTCCTTTTCCTTGGCTAGTGTAGTTACACCTCCTTTACCGTGTTCTAGTCTGCTTTAAGAGCAGCCTTCATTTGTGATCTTACTGGGAAACATGTCAGTACATGAACCATTTGAATATATGCTCGCAGATGTTTTAAGGAGGAAGGCTGCTTCTTTTCTCACTTTACTCTGATGGGTGTTTACCATCATTATCTTTAATGAGAGGGTAAGCAAGATTTGACCAAAATATTTCCTGGAATCCGAAGAGTCATTTGCCTCTTAAGGGAACAGTAACGGCTAGTTCCAGATATCAAAAGTGAAACAGTCTTGCCCTTCGAATGAATTCACACACGAGCCAAACCATCTCAGAATTATCAGCACCACTCCTCACATGGAGATGGTAAATTAGGTGCAGGATTTTTCCAGTTCACCCCAGGTGACTACCTGGGCCGTTTTATTTCTCATAATCCTTGTTGCTGCCGGCACTAAGGTTATGTCAACACTACATTGTAAAGACAGCTAAGCTGGTTCTAGATGAACCAACTTAAATAGTGGAGGCAACCTATATTTTTTTTCAGAGGGTAGGCAAGCCTACATGTAGGTCTGCGCTAGGACAGCTAGTGTCCTTTCAGTTCGTGTTTAGAACTGGCTTGCAGTGCACATTGAGATGTTTTCCATAGGAAAGTTGGAATAATACTGCCAAAATACTTGTACTGCAGATCCATCAGTGTCAGAGAAGCTGCACATTGTGTTGGCATAGTAAAATTACCTTCATGACAAAAAAAAAAAAGCTACTTTAACCACAAATGGCAGCTTCTCCCAGCACTCCTACGTTAAATCAGGGGTTGCACCCTTTTCGGACTTGGCTAATAGTGCCAGCAGTATTAGCGGGTTTTCCCATTGCAATATTTTAAACTGTGTTAAATAGCATAGTGATGGTTTTGAGCAGGAACACAAGATATCATTTCCATACTTGCTGGTCAGATAACCATTTTAGAGCCTCTTAGAAAGCACTAGCTTTAGTGCTGTAAGACAGGACATGCTTAAAGTAATAACTTTGCAAGGATTGGTGCTTAGTGGTTAGCCAGAGTTAATCTACAAGTTGGTATCCATACAGGGGCTTGAAATGTTTAATTAGATTTTAAAGGAATGGAGCAACAATTCATATTTATAAAAGGAAACAACCTTTCTGAAGTTGAAGAGGAAAAAATATTAATGAGAGGTCTAAATTGCTTGGAATTTGAAATGTTTAATCCTTTTCTCTGAGTCGACTTCAGCTTTTTCTTAACTTACTCTTTGTATTTTTTTATTTTTGAGGAAAATTTTTGAAACTGTTTTACAAACCCGGAGTGACGGAAGGTTAGAAACCAATCTGTTTAGACACGGATAAGGATTAACAACGTTCAAAGATGTGAGAAAGAAATAAAATTTAGATGTCAACAAACTTTTCACAGGAAGGTTTATTATTCAGAAGATGCCATTTTGAAACGAAAATGTATCAAAAGTGTTCCCATAGAGACTATAGGTGGTTCTTAATTTCTATATATATATACAGCCGACAAGATTTTGGTGAAACCAAAAATTAACGCACGCTTAGTTTTCGTTAGATAAATTGTTGATGTATTAATTTCTTCTCGAATAGATAATAAAAATATGCTGGCTAGATGTATAGGTACACATATTCTCAGATTTTAGAGCTATGCTGTAATACAGAGATGAGTGATACTTGTCTGTTTGGGTGTGGGAGATTTTTAAACATGCCTGTTATAAAACCTCTAATCTTACCTTCATAGCTTCTTTTATTTCTCAGTATCTCTTTAGGACTACATAGCCAAACTGTTTCCAATAAACAAGTAGAATTTACATAATTAATTTAAGAATTGGAAATCATAATATTTTAAATTAAAGTACATTTGCTCTGGTTCTGTACTGAAAGTAGCTCAAAAGCACAAGCTTACGTTTCCCTAGAGAGGTGCTTTGCAGTTCTTAAAAGCTAACATAACTTGATTAACAATAAAGATTTGTGATCACTTTAAAATTAATCCTGTCCTGTTCTCAGGCTCTCTTAGAAAGTTGTACAAAACTATGTATGTTTCCTTATCATTCCTGCCTCATGGGAGACCAAGAGCATTCATCATTTCAGAGTCAAAATTTACTGTTTCAGATTGCTTTGCTCTATGAATAGACCAGGCTTGTTAATTTCATTTTACTAGATTTATTTATTAATTCATTAATGAAGCACTTGTTTCAGCTCACACAACTGGCTAATCTTAGAAGCTCAACAAAATCACTTAGCTGTGTTGTTTGACTCAATAATCCAGGTATACATCAGAATTCAGTTTAGTTCATGAAAAATAGGATTTCTGGATGACTGCAACAAATCTGTCAGCTTCCTACACTTGTGCTGATACAGTACATGCAAATGAGAATATATGAATATTTTGGCCTCTTAACAAAACCAAAGTGATGCTCAGAGAATTAAGAAAGGTTGCAGCTCTTGGCTGCTGAAAGATTTTTGCTTATGAGAAGTGAGAAAGTTTCCACTAACTAGTAGCTGAAGTTAGTTGTCAGTGTCAGTAAACCATCACAACTGCTGCTGTAGTTTTTACATAGCAGACTGTCTTCCCAAAGTAGTTTAGGCACTTTTCTCCAAAATGAGATCTAATGTATACAGTGAAGGGCCAGTTGTAGGACAGACAACAAACTACCAATAAATCCAGGAAATCAAATATTTATGCTACTAAATGGAAATACGTTATCAATTGCACCAGGAAATTGATTACCTAGAGTTTAATTGCACTACAGCTACATTATAGTATTATCTTTAGGATCTTTAGTTTTATTATGGACATGGTGAGGAATTTGGCTGTCAGTAAAGATTTTATGCTATTTTAGGAAAGTTTCTAATCACTTAGATTTTGCAATTAAAAGGTCTGAATGTACAACTGATTTTCTAAAATTAGTTATCTTCTAAGGAATAAAGGAATCCTTTAACATCTTTTAATCCTTTAATAAAGGAATCCTTTAACATCTATACCAGATTCTATTGCACAAGGTACTATGTAGTCAGGGTAGGAACTGCTAAAATCCATTTCCAGCTTACTTGCATATGTATGATGTATCTCTCGGGTGTAGGACAACTTGCAATGGCTGATTAAATGTGTTGGTGAAAAGGGAAAGGGGCAAAAGAGGCAGGAGATGAATGAGCAGCTTTGGTAGTTGTAACATGTATAGGTTTCTTGGCCTTGTCCTATTAATAACATCTATAGCCTACTTGAAGTTGACATGATGGTCTTCAGTCTGTGCTCAGTAGCATTGTTTTTTAGGACTCATGCGTGTTTTCATAACTGTTTGGAGAATAGCTGAGGGAAATAATAAACATGGCAGGGTGATAAAAAACAAAGCAGATTATATTTTCAATTTTAAAATTTATAAAATAAGGAGGAATAATTTCGTGACCAAGTTAGCGTAAAATAAATTTGCTCATCTTCAGCAATACTAAAACCCTCGCTGCAGTGCTTTATCCACAGTTGTCTAGACTCGTGCTTAACTTCAAGCATATGTGTAGTAAAGTGTTTCTAGGGAAGAGACACTGAGTAATGTTAATGCTCCACTATAATCCAAAAGATTTTCTCCAGCAGTTCCTTTTTGTAGATGTCTTACTTGAAACAATTGAAGCAAACTGTCAACTGAAAACTCATATGTGTTTTTCATAAAGATTTTCTTGAGGTTATTGCAGTGTAAAACCACGTTTTGTTAATCATCAGGTTTTCTTTCGTGCCAGTTACATTGCTGCCTTTGTAATAAGACTGTAACTTCATTGTAACAGCATTCATGAACTCATACTACATGCATTGTTAAGCCTATTTTAATGTGAGAAAGTGAACAGAGCTGGACTAGAAGCTGAACTTGGATCATAGTCCCTTTTCCATCTAATTTTAAACAGCTTTCACAACCACTGTCATTGTCTCGGCCGTATTATTCATGGCCTTACTGCTGCCACAGTGCAACCAGTGTCGTCTGTTGTCTTCAGATGAGCAAATAGGTTGAGAGGAGGCCACTTCCCTGCTGGTGAACCTCCTTGTCCCAACAGCGTAGGAAGTGGAGCAAAACAACTACATGTCTGAGGTTAGCAAGGGTGTTTTCCAAGATGGGACTGGGGAATAAGAGATGATGGAAATCAGAGCTTTTTTAGGGATCATTTAGTCGTAACTGTGAAAGACGACCATGTCCCAAGAGAAGGGAGGGAGAATGGAGGTAAGCCCATCTCTGTAAGTGCTGCTGTGACCTGATTTCCCAGAGTGATGTCACTGGTACTCACAAAGGCTGGAAGGCCTGCTGGACGTGAGAGTGAAAAGAGGGAGTCATCCTCAACTATGTCACATGTGGTGGCATGTTTTTACTGATATGGTTATGTCTGTATGTAACTGTACCTATCTTGGTATAACAGTGACATACATAGGTATCTTTTGATTAAATATGAGAGTTAGCAGAAACTCTGTGGCTCTCTGCACTTCTGTAATGCTGTAGTTTTATTTACCTTGGAAGAGCTATTGGGATATTTATTAGGATCTTCTGGGCACTAAGAAAATATAAACAGATGAAATCAAAATGACACTAAAGTTACACGCACAACCTTGCTATAAAGTGCAGAGCCAAATTTAAGAAGACTTGTAGGAGTTGTAGCAAATATGTTTTTTAAGGAAAGATTATAAGAAGTGGAAGTTGTTAGCCTAAGAAAAGGCTGAGTGAAGATATGATAACACTTTTTGCATGCGTTAATTAAAGATGATGCAAAAAGAAGTGTAACCAATGTATCTGTAGGCAAATCATTCTCCAGCTCCACTGGCAATAGGAAGGACTTGAATCAAAGCAAAGAAGCTGCAAGTTGGACATAGGAAAACCTTTCTAGCCATGAGTTAGAGAAACACTGAAAGGGAATTGCTTGAAAAGTCTGGAAAACCCTTCTGATGGTGGAGAGTCTGTTAATTTCTGCTAAGAATGGCTTAGATGTACTTAATCCTCTGACAGAAAGATGGATTAAGTGATTTCTTGAATCGCCTTATTTTCCGTTATTCTATACAGAGAGATAACTTGTGAGGCAATGCTGATGTATTTAATAAATTCCCTTTCTAGCTTCTTTTGTTCTCTCTAATAACAAAAAACAAATGCAAAACATGCAGTGTTTTTCAAACATCTCCTCTAAACATAGCTTTTCTTTTCTTTCAGAGTGAGGAGAAAATTATTTCTACGTAAAAATCTTGCCACATGAAATGGTTATTTCTCTTGGCAGCTTCTTTCCAATGATTCACTGATTCCCTTCAAGAAAAGACAGCTAGATAAAACTGTAAGGATAACCAAAGCAATGTACATAGCAGCAGAATAAAAGCTAAAATGTCATGGCATGCAAGTAAAGAGTAAAATCTGGTGTAATGATCTGATACATATATCTGGCCCCTGCACAGAAAGTCCATAGTGAGGAGGGAGGTTCAAGGCAAACAAGTTCAATTTCTTTAGTGCTGGTGAGCTCAGAAGTTGCAGTGCAAGTGCAGGCTTTTCATCAGCAGAAACAAAAAGCCACCACCTACTGTGCCTCATATATTAACGTCTGTTCTCCTTCATCATAACATTACAGCATCTTTCCTTTGAATGAGGCTCCCTTTGAATCATTCATTGTTGCATCTTCTGCAAGGGTGCTTTATTCCATAAAAATATAGCAAAGCACTTAAAACACATAGTAAGGACCATTTCTTCTATTTAATAGTAGATGTGTTTGAAACTTAGAGTGAAAAAAAGGCTCTAAAACTGTGATCCCTCAACCATTTCTTTAGTCTACTTTATGATGTAGCTGTGGAGATACTTGTGATTGCTAGCAGAAGGGAGGAGGTGGTGTGAGGCTAAGAATCTCAAAGGATATGGAAAAGGATGGGCATTCTCCCTCCCTCCACAGTGACCACAAATAAGCCTAAAATGGTGCACTAAAAGTTAAAATTGGTGCATTACAGCACCCTTCTAATTGCTGATTTACAGAACTGGAAAGAAAACCTTATCTTTTAGCCTCCAGGCCCTCAAGTTTTTATTTAAAAACCCCAAACCAACCAGACAAAAAAACCCCTACAACCAAATCTACCTTTTCTCTTCCCTTCACATGTGATTCTTTAATTGTAAAGTGCCCTACCAGTCCTGACTAATAATAACCATACAACGTTATTCAGCTAGATCACTGCTGATTACCATGTTTTCTATCATCTCTGTTCTGTGGCCCAACATGAGAAAATACTTTGTACACTGTGGGCACTTTCCTTTTAGCATGCCACCTGTTCTCCTGCACATCTCTTCTGCCTAGCTGATAGAGCTGTAATAGACAAGAGGCATCCTTGTGATGCCAGACTAAATAAGACTGCTTTAGTCAAACAAGGGCATGTTAAAAAAAAAATAAAATCAAAATGGTCACGTACTGACTGATTAGTTGTATCTCCGTCCTCCTAAAAATGGTTATACTTAGTTCACTGATCACTGAAGCAGTAGTTATAAAATCAGAGTATTTCCCTATCATCACAAATACATACATACATATGTAAACATATATCATCAGTTCTACCACTCTCATAGCCTTTGATGTGTGGCTCTGAGTGTTTTAGTCTCTCACTCTGATCTTCCCAGCTGGCACTTAATAAAATACAAGCCTCACAAGACTTGGATTAAAATGCCAGTTTCATTGTTGCCCATTCTGTTGGACATAATTGAATAAATCTTCCCTTCCCTGAAAAGCTTCTAGATTTCTACATAAAGTACTAATTAAAAAATTACCAGTAAATCTCTATGTATGTAGTTACTAGCAAGACTACTTTTCAAAGATTCCCCTTCGGTCCTCATGTGTTGCCTGTTGTAGATGAGAGGCATCCCTGCCCATGACAGGGGGGTTGGATTAAAATGACCTCTAAGGTCCCTTCCAGCCTAGGCCATTCTGTGATTCTATGATCCTATTTCCAGTCTGAGATAGTGTTTTTATTTTATTTTATTTTATTAATGTTTATTTTATTAGTGTTTTTGTTTTATTTTTTTCATCATTTCCACTGCCTGGTCAAATTGCATGCTAGCAAGTGACATATTTTATGAAAATCTACTATATTATTACTATCTTTAAGATACCTTCATCAACAAAAACACTGAGAAATAAAATTTACCATAAGCCCACAGTGAAATGCATTCATTGCCATTAATTATTTCTTACTTGTATTCTATATTAATCATTCAATTAACTTTCTCTAGATACACATCACGCTCACAAGCTTATAGTCACCTGGATTATCTCATTTACTTCTAAAAATGTCCTTAGGTTTCTTCAGGTCCTCTGAAAGCTGCCATAATCTCTCCAACAAACTGAAAAAAAGGACATATATATCCTCCAGCTACCTTTTCTAAAATAAGTGGATAAAATTACACAGAATTGCAAATATCAAATTACAAACCTTAGCATCAACTCATTAATGTCATCCTAAATTATTCTTGATATGGAAATATTTAATAGTCTTGGCTATACCAAACATCTGTCCCTTCCCAGATACACAACAGAAGTGCTTATTGATCTCTTTTTAATTAACTGTTACTAAAGCCAAGATTTCCCTCTAGTAATGAATCACTATCAGAATTCCTGCAGCTTTGGTTTACTCAGGAAAAAAAACTTATTCCTTTTATTCCTAACAATATTAGCAATAACTTGTTCTTTGTATCTGTGTTTCTTGATTCAATTCCTAGATTCATAACCTCTGGCTTATATTCAGTATTTGGTTGGGTTTTTTTCATGCAATTCTAAATTTAAGTGTTGCTGCTTGGTGTTTTAATTAATAAGATATTCCTTCTGAAAAAAAAAGGTGGTGGCTTTTTCAAACAGGAGTGACGCTTAGAGAAGTATCCTTAATTAGCATTCATAGTTCTCTGCACTTTTTTCCTCATGGTGTTACGGTTTCTAATTGTTTTTCCCTTGGAAGAACTGATTTATTTTAAAGCTACAAATACAGTGGTTTGGATGATAATCGTGCTTGCAGTTCACAGTATAAACTGTCATGATTTCTTGTACGAAACTTACACTGTTTTTTAGGTTTGTGATGGTTTTTGTGTGCTAACGTGATTTCTTAGAGAATCTGCTTGTGCCAGACAGAGCATTTTTTGTTACTGAGAAATCTTTTGCCTCTAAACACTTTGTATATAGCACTGTCTCCCTTCCTGTGCCCACATATGTTACTCAGAGTTTAGTTATTCGTGATAGTGTTAATTTTTACCCCATCGCTTTTTGTTACATGCAGGTGTAATTGTCTTTTTTGTAATTGCCATTTTAATTTGATTAAGTAGATTTTAGTAGACACCTGGTAGTAAACTACTTAGTATTTATGATAAGCACTGATTTCATAATCATTTGGCATCATGTTGTGCTTGAGCTGTCAGAATCGGTGTAATTTTTGACATCAATTACCATTTTCCTTTCTTTTTTTTCCAATTTGTTCCTTTATAAACACTTTAGAACATTCTTTTTAACAACCCAAGAATTGGACTCACCCCACTTGCTTTCAGTAGCACCACCTAGACTGTCTGGTTTATAGCCTGAGCTCCCAGTGTTGTTGCACAAACTGATAAAAGTTACCTCTTTATTCTTGTCTAATGTCAGCATCAGTTCAGGGTGCTGAAGACCTTATACATTTGGTGCTAAGTCTGCATTAGCAGTGACAACAGGGTAGAGTACCAGACGCTCCTGCTGATGTTGACGACAACACTTACATTGGGACAGAGCCTCTGCTAGAGCTACAGAATGTGCAGCTGGTGATGGGGAATCGATGTGGATGTAAGAGGTGTTTGGACTCACCCAGTTGTGGCGCTGTTCTGCAAAAAAAACAGGGTAGCCTCTTTATGATGGTTGCCAGCCAAACTGCATCATAGCTCACCCTCATTTCCAGGAAAACAAGGATTAATAATTCTTGAAATGCTCTGTTTCTAATGAAAAGATATTTTTTGAACTGTTTCCAACCATCTCAGTTACTTGACCCACTTTCTGAACGACTGCACCCTCTAATGGGGTAAAACAGATCGACTTTCAAAGCAGCCAATTTATTTTTATATTATTTTTATCCTTATAGGCATAACACAACAGCCTATTCTTGTGTCAATAAAACAAGCACAGTTTTGCTGAATGTGTATTACATGGAAAGTTTCAATATCCAATAGAGACTCTATATGATCTATCTCTATTCTGGGCTATACATTTGGGGTGAAATGAGAAAGGAATTTTAATGGAAACATAGAAGTGAAATAAATTAACTTTTCTAAGTCCAGGAAAAAAGTATGATTCTTTTTTGTTTGTTTCTTATTGTGTGAAGCCATCTCATTTTTACCAAACCTTTGTGGGGCAAGTTTGAACAACAAATATGAGATGAAGCAGACAACTAACCATGATGCTGTATCTTGTCAAACAGGTAATTCTCTAATGGATCAATGAAAGCCAACGATGACAAGTTGTGGTCAACAGTCCTTGAATGTGCTGATGGTTCTGCTTTCATTACTCTTGTCAGCAGGTAATTTTGTTTATGCTTTTATCTGTCACTGATGTGTGCCGCAGGGAAAGATCAGTTGCAATTTAGTACTTCATTCCTACAAAACAAACGAGATCAAATGGGTTGTCAATTTTAAATAAAGTCTCTTTGTATTTAAGAACTGGAAGCTGGAATTTGAAATGCGCTTGAAAATTCAATGTAAGAAGGAAAAGTTGGGACACTGATATGGTAAAGCAGGCTGAAAATTTGAAAGAAACAAAGCTGCTGTTTTGCTATGCTAGTTTTTCAGCTCATCTAAAAGAAAAAGCGACATCTACACAACCGTACGATCCAGCCACTTTGCTAAATAACCATCTACTGGAAGTAGAGCAAGTGGGGATCCAGTTGTGTGTTTTTATATATGCACACAAGACTATGTAAGCATGTGAAGAATTGACTTTGGTACCTCAGCTAGTCTTGAGATGAATACATGTTAGATATAATGTAACTTGTCTTATATATATTTAAAAGAAAAGTACATGACATCATGGTATGCAAATATTACATTGTTTAACTGGGTCTAAAGAATTGACTGGACCAGGAAATGATTAGAGGGATTTTTCTCCCGATGTTTCGGAGATCTGCCCTAGGTGTTTGCTAATAGCACACAGAAAGGATTTGTGCAGAAATCTGTTTGAGAATTAGTTGAGTGCTCTGATTATTAGTTGCATTTGTTCTTTGGGAGTTATTGGAGTTATTTATGACATTAAGGCTTTTTGTAATTATGAATGAATATTTTAAAAAAATAAAAGGTGCTTAGTGGAAATAGATTTGATCCTCTGAGTTTTTAACTCAGTACTCTTTATCCTTGACTCTTTTATCCTCCACTCTTGAAGGAGTTTTTAATCCAAAAAGATTTATTTTCCATCCCTACTCTTTATTCCCTTGTACTGCATCGCATCCCTAACCACTGTACTTAAAGTATCCTTGTGCTCCAGTAAGAGTCGCTACTACTCTGTCAGCATAATGCCTGTAATACTTTGTGTAAGATCCTCATCAAGTAGTTCAAGTGTGCGTTTTGTTGCACACAGACTCACTGCTTGTTCGCAAGTGTTCAAGTTGATTTTTGCTAATTATAGTTCATTATTTATCTGTGACACAGACCTTTTGCTAACAATGTTATAATGTTATCAAGTGGATTCCTATGCTTAATCTTAAAACACAATTTTCCTTTAGAGTCCTTCTGCTGACATCCCTACGTATGGCGCTGCGTCCCTAGTTATGTAACTGCCCTCCTCCTACGTACTAGAATCGGGCACAGGGATTGCAGCAGCTTCTTTGTTATTTTCCAGGTTAAAGTCATTTCGGAGAGCTATTTCCCTAATGTATGAACGAAACCAGTTATTCAAGACTTCAGTGAATGTATCCCAGTGATCAAACTTCACAAAACTCTTCCAGCTGCCCGAGTTTCTTCTGCTGTTTTTTTTGCTAAATTTGCATACCCTTACCACTCTTTATAGGAGACTTCTGCTAAAGAACAACCGAGATCCCGCTTCTCCAACCATTTTCCTCAGGGTGATGATACCTATCTTCCAGTTGAATGAGGCACTGTGGTTACACCATGTGTGCAACTAGTAGTAGTCAGCTACTTATATATACATGCACTTTTTCCCACAAATGCAGACATAAAGCTAGTGTTCTGATATTTTTTTTAATCTTAAAACTACTGCCTCTGAAGGATGTTTTATTTGACTCTAAATATGTATAGCTGTTACTTCTTACATAATTTATATAATAACATCACAAACTACAGTCTTTGTAAATGTGAACCTTATCTATGCTCCTTGGCTATTAGTATTTTATCTGACATCCATTATTAGCATGTAGACTACAGGCTTAATTTGAAATCATCACAACCCTTTCATGCCAGCCTAACTCTGCTCCATGGGGAATTTTACTACTGACGTCTGTAGGAGTGGGTTTAGGTCATTGCTAACTCATATTTTACAGGATGAGATTTATTATTTATTATTTTGCAGCCATCATGAATGTAAATTTTTTTGTCTAGGGTCAGTTTCCTTAAAGAAAACTACTGGCTTCATGCAGTGAGAATGACAGGAGAAAAAAAGATGCTACTCTCACTGAAATTATATGAACATCATTTTTAAACTGAGTTGAAATGAAATCTAATAGCAAGACTCCTTTTGAGTTCCCTCATTTTACAGATTTCTGTCTGTAAGATCATGCTTTACTTCCAAGTCTTTGATATATTTAGATTCACAGTCTTAATACTGAATTTCTACAACCTGTATGCATGGTGAAAAACTGCACTTAACAATCGAAAGCATAACTTTAACAGACTCCACAAGCAGAATGGAAGTAAGGGCATGAGTAACAGAGAAATTCTCTGAGCCTGATCTTGGTTGTGTTGGGAGAGAAGCAGTGACAGTGGCAGTGGAGCAGAGGTGTGGCCAGATACCAGGGTCATAGCTCAGAATGAGGATGAAGTTTGGCAGCTTTAGTTCCTCAGTTAGGGTGAAAATGCAGTTGCCTAACATGGGCAAAATGTTCTCAGGGCATGGACAAATAATGCTGAAAATAAAGGCTTTAGTTCAGAGTAGGTAGGCTATGAGTCAGTTTAAAAAAAAGGATGAAGTTGAATTGAGAATACTGAAACTTCAGACTGGTTTTATTTCAGTGTTTTCAAGATCACAATCGCATGCAATTTTAGGGTTTATGAACACTTACTGGCTGCACAAGGAATGCATAATAAAGGGAGGAGCAGCATGCAGTCATACCAGAAGAATACCCTTTCTGACCACTAACTTAGATTTGTTTTGCAGTCACGTTGATACTTAGATTCATTTAATGGATTGAAGCATATTTATAAAATCAAGAGATGACAGCAAGGCTTACATTGACAAGCAAAAATTGACAGATTATTTGCACATTACAGTATTTTTAATTTGAAGTAGAAAATGAATGTCCATATAGCAGAATTATCCAGGATCTCAAATGATTGTGCTAAGTAAAATGCATACATGTTAATATTTCTTTGGATCCATAAGGAAAGCTTATAAAGAGCAGCCATTCTGAAAGCCTTGTGGCTTTAAAAATTTAGTAGCTAAATAAAAAAATTAGTCAGCATTACACAGATCTCTGACTGTAAACAGGTTGGAAAGTAACAGTTTGGTGTACACTGACTGTTTACTTTTTTCAGATAGAGTAGATAAATCTTGAGATGAGCTTAAATAAGTCATTCGAAGCATGACAGACTCTTCTCCTCTTGAAATTAGTACCTATTAGTACTAATTGGAAACTATGAAAACTATTGTATGGAAATAGTTTATATGGAAACTATTGCTTATTTAATACTACTTTTCAAAAATAGTATGAGAATTTTCACATGCAACGCCACTTCAGAAACAGCTACCGTCTTTGCAGCAGTCAACTTTAGAGCCTTTCAGATATAATACTTTTATCTGAAGTATTTCTGTAGAAGTAAGGCTCTTTAATCCTCAGGATTTAAGCAAAGTTATTTTCATGAAAATGACTTTTAAAAAAGTAATTACAATTTGTTTATTTGCTCTGATTCTCAGAGAAACAAAGACAGCAAGTAAAATTGCAGAGAATACAATAAACTGATATTTTTTTTTTCACTGTGTAGTAAATCTGACTGGGATGGGATTCATTTTCTTCACATCAGCCTTTGTATTGCTGTCTTTTGGATTGGTGACCAAAACATTGTTGGTAACACACCAATATTTTAGCTGTTGCTGAATAGTCCTTACACGTGGTCACGGCCGCTTCTGTTTCTCACTGTGCACCCCTGTGAGGAGGCCGAAATGGGTAAGAGCCTGGCAGGGGCACAGCTGACCCAAACTGGCCAAAGTGATATTCCATACCAGGTAACAGCATGCTCAGCAATAAAATTGTGGTGGGAGTTTATCAAAAAATTGCTTGGAAACTGCTGATAGTGAGTGATTGTAGGGTGCGTTTTCCTGTTGTTTTGTTGGGGTGTTTTTTTCCATTTATTAAATGGTCTTTATCTTGACCTATGTTTCTTCTTGCTTTGCCCTTCTGATTCTCTCACCAATCCCACTAGAAGGGGAAGCGAGCAAGCAGCTGCATGGTGCTTTAGCTGCCTAGCAAGATTAACTCAGCACAACACTGTGTACCAAATTCAGACTGTAATTAAATCATCATTTTATGCTCTTATTTTAATCACTGACACACATTTTACTATTCAAGGATTTGCTTAGACTACATTCTATTACAGACATCACTCTTCCTTTGACCTAATGGTATCCTCATTCTCTTATCATTCTGTAGTCATCCTTCCCCCAGTTTTTATCCCCGAAGAAATTTGGGGTTTATTTTCCTTAAAAAATGGGCAAAGGGACCCATCTAGTTATTTGGGATGATTTTACATGTGCTGTTCAGTAAACCTCTTTGCGGTGACAAATAAGCTAAACTTTAGGTACCTAATCATGTGCATCTAGTGCCATTTGACTTGCCCCAGCTCATTCATGGGTGCAGTGGACCTACAAGAGACCTGCATCTGCTCCACTGAAAGCTGCAGACCAGACAGAACAGCCTAGGGAAATCTTAACTGGAACTGGAGACGTGTATTTAAGTAATGGAATCAAGTTCCTGTTCTTGTTAGAAATCAAATACTTAATTAAAAGTTCTATTTAGTTTGTGAATTTCTGCTATGCTGTTTCTTCCATTATTTTCTAGATCTAATTTTTCCAACACCAAATTATACATAATTAAAACTAAAATGATGATGGAACAGAATGCAACCTCAGCAAGCTTCCTGTTGATACGCAAGTGAGATGAGCAGCTCAGCCACAGGGTTGTGCTGCTGTCCAGAGGGACATGGAGAGGCTGGAGAAGTGGGCTGACAGGAACCTTGTGAAGTTCAGCAAGAGGAAGTGCTAAGTGCTGCACCTTCCTGGTGAGGAACAACCTCAGACACTGGTGTATGCTGGGGCCCAGCTGGCTGGAAAGCTCTTTGTCTTTGTGGCTCCATTTGTAGGAATGCTACCAGTAGGTCAAGGAGGGTGATCCTTCCCTTCTACTCAGCCCTGGTGAAGCCGCACCTGGAGTGCTGTGTCCAGTTCTGGGCTTCCCAGTACAAGAGAGAGATGGAGTCAGTGCAGAGAGTTCAGCAAAGAGCCACTAAATCATGGCTGCGATGAGAGCATGTCTCATATGAGGAAAGGCTGAGAGAGATGAGGCTGTTCAGTCTAAGGAAAAGAAGGCTTAGCAGGATCTTACCAATGCATAATAAATATCCGGTAGGGGGACTGGGCCAGGCTCTTGTGGGTGGTGCCCAGTGGCAGGGCCAGAGGCAATGGGCACAAACTGAAAAAGAGGAAGTTCCCTCTGAATGTCAAGAAATACTTTTTTATTGTGAGGGTGACTGAGCACTGCCACAGGTTGCTCAGTGAGGTTGTAGGGTCTCCGGCCTTGGAGATAGTAAAAAGCAGTCTGGACATGGTTCCAGGCAACAGGCTTTAGGCGGCCCTGCATGAGCAGAGAGGTTGGACCAGATAATCTCCAGAGGTCCCTTCTAACTGCAACCATAGATTTTTTAATATTTTTTTTTTCAAACCTTAATCAATCCTGGAACATTTTCGTTATTGCTACCTTATTAAGGGGAGTTCAGGGAAGTAAGTACTTCTTCAAACAAATATATATTTGTGCAATTATATGCTTTGTGGATTTTGCGAAGAATTTGAATATGCTGATGTGTTGCAAGAGTTATGGTGTGTTTTGAAAACCTAAGTTTTACAAAAGACGATTTATTTACTGATTATAGCATCCTCCGATTTGGAACACACAATTTTTTTCCTGGCAGAGCAAAAACAGATATGTAATTAGTTTTCTTATTATCTGTGTTCCTTTAGAAATAGCATTTTTTCTAGCACTTTCAATTCCTGAGTGAGTTTATCTACAAAAGAATTTTTGCTTGTGTTAAAGTCATGATGACAGGTGTGTGTGTGCGTGTGCGTGCCAGTGTACGTGGAGATTATATATATGTATTATAGGATGGTTTGGGTTGGAAGAAACCTTAAAGATCATAGAATCATAGATCTTCTAGTTCCAATCCCCCTGCCATGGGCAGGGACACCTTTCACTGCATCAAGTTGCTCAAAGCCTGATCTTTACATCTTATGTCATTGTATTTTATATAAAGGTAAAATGTTTAGAGTGGTTTTCCTTCACTCAGAGGGCATTACAAGTTACCTTATTTTCTCTTCGGTTTAGTACTCTGCTTTTTGTTCGAGGCCTGCTCTATGCATGTAAATAAAGAAGTAATCTCCACTGTCACAATCATTAAAATGTGACTAGACCTACAGAAAGAAACTGAGAGATTCTTGAAATTAATATATTTTATAAAATTGAGAAACAAAAGTGTTAGGCGTAGGCTTTTTTAAGCAACATGGAAAGAAATAATTAGATGGATAAGATGCACAGGTGAAATTACAGATCAACAGGGACTACGTGCAGAGAAATACATTACAGTTATGCTAAATATGTACAATTCATGATCTGTAACCTCTTATACTGGTAAACTGATAGAAAAATCATACACCAAGTAACAAGGGTTAATTCCATCTTTAATAATTAATGTGAACCTTATGAAGTGCAGCTACCCACAACATCGCTGTGCCTGTGTTCTCTAATTGGAGTGAAAACATTTCACTGCTAAGGGTATTCGGACTCTTGACTTTACATTTCAGTTTCTTTAGAGTGTAGGGCCTTTGGGAGGTCTGTACAGTACATGTAATCTTAAATGATGCCATAAGGCTTACCATAACACAAACTATAAATCATTTAAAATGTTGGCCGTGTGTGGACTCGAATATTGTCTCTTTACAAGACTTCTCCAACAAGGAGAAGTCACCTGTTGTTGCTTGTGACCGTACTGGAGGGGATCTATGTCCAGCCCTTCTGCGCGGTTGATTAGCTTGGGGAAACCAAGATGATCGCACAGCTTCCAGTTCAGAGCTGTTGGTAACCAGCAGCCTTAGAGCACGGTCAGAGCATCTGCCCACAGTCTTACCACGTAGATGTAGCCACAGTGTGCCTGTCTCCACACAATGATCAGCCTCAAGTCTGCATTCAAAGGATATATATGGAGAGCATTTGTTTTTCTTTTCCTTCTTCTTCGTTTCTTGTTTTCTTTTTTCCCCAAGCAAAAGTGATGGTGAAATCAGTGTGACGTATTCCTGTAAAAAATGTTCTCAGAAATATAATAAACACTTTACGTGGGAATTTAATAAAGGAGAAATGTAAGACCTCTCCGAAATACTTGTGTTTCCATTAGTTCTGTCTGCTTGCAAATTCAGAGTTGTTCAGATCTGCTATACTGTTTTGGAATTACTATTTGTGGCAGAATAATCCTCAACAAAGAATGACCTTTACAGTAGAGAAAGTATTTTCAGTCAAGAACAGTGACTGTAAATCAAGTGCCATCCAACTTTTATTGCAGGTTTTACATTGACTTTTTTTTTTTTTATTAAGTCATCCCAGGAGAATCAAACATGAAGATTTTTAGGTGTTTATGGATGTCTGTATATTTAGAACAGCTGTATGAAAACATTTCCCTAAATATTTTTGCTTAGTTAGCATGGAGGGCATTTCTTCTCTTCCCTTAAAAGAAATAATCAGAAACATAGCAAAAATAAAATTCAAAATACAAGAGGCTAAATATTGTAATCTTTTAGTACCTAATGTTACGATGTTGAAAGTTCTGAAACACTGTTCTTTAGAAATCATACAACAATTGTTTAAGGTTAACCAATGGTAATTTATAGTCCATAAAATACAGATAACACGAGTGGCTCACAAAGCTGATATTGTTCTTTGTTTTACAGCGTTGTCTGCACATTTTCGGGTCTGCGAGCCGTATACGGACTACAAAGGTCGCTACCACTTTGGTTTTCACTGCCCCCGTCTTTCTGACAATAAATCTTACATCTTTTGCTGTCACCATAACAACACAGTATTTAAATACTGCTGCAATGAGACAGAATTTCAGACTGTTATGCAGATGAACTTAACAGGGAACGCAGATGGATATATGCATAAGTAAGTAAATGAGTTTTTAAAGTACTTTTCACCAAACTGTTCCTGGTCTAATAATGTAGTCTGAGGTGTACTTAATGATGGAAGCAATTAGAATAATTGCACCTAAGGAAAAACATGAGTAAAAGGTATTTGCTCTTACAGGACTCCTAAAACAAAGGATATTTTAGCTTTGCTTTCTTTACTTTTTCATAGGCTATAAACATTGCTAGGGGAGCATGCATGTGAAAGTTGCATATAAATGTAACGAATATAAAGTTATGAAAGTCTCTACCCCTGACCACAGTCTGATGCAAACTGTGTTTAAATGTATATCAGTAAAAATAAATGCCAAAGCTGTCTGTAGGTGAGAGAGGGAGTGAGCTGACATTTTCCACATCAACCCAAATGCACTATTTTGAATCTCTGGTGTTTTGATTATAAATCTCATGTAATCACTGACTTTGGGTAACAGAACAGATTTGCTCATATACCGACATTGTGTGCCCTCCTTGCCTGTTACCTGGAATACCTTCAAGTAGTGCTGTGGCCTGTCCTCTGAGATAAATATCAGTAACTTTTTCCCTAAAGAATCAGTAAGTAATAAGTAGATCTTTGTTACTGATTACCAGTTTGCAGTGTCAAAATCTTCACTTGTTGTCTGTTTCCTGTTTAGTATTTGACATTCTGGCCACACTAATCTGCTGCAATTTCTTTTGGTGCAGAGGGCAACTTTCAGCTGATGTAAACCCCCAAGGTCAAATCCTGATCTATCTGCTTTCCCCTGACGTTTTATTCAGTATCCAGCCCCTCTAGGGAAAGGAAGGGGCAAATTAAAGACAACTGGAATTCCAGTCTATTGATTTTTTGTTTACAACAGGGATTTTAGTGTTTTCTTCTGTGGTGCTACATCTGTAGGTATGTTGTCATTCCTTCCTATGGAAGCAGGTGCAAGGCTGCTGGGAGATTGGTGCTGGAATATTGATGTTGGCTCTTTTAACTCCCTGTGTGCAGCTGTGTCCAGCAGCAGTCAGCTCACAGAGTCAGCAAACTCTCGTCTTCCCTAACAACCACTCCTCATGCAGCTCTGCCTAGAGAAGTTTGAATCTTGCATAAATGTCAAAGTTGCGTGCTCTAACTTAACAGGTGTTAAAAGTGACAGTCACCTACTATAAAGAAGTCTGTGTACTGTGCAGTATGTAAAAGAAAGACAGAAATCGGCTCTCTCCATACAAGATACTTTTAAACCAATGTGGGTCTGTACTGTCTTGTCACTGTATGTGCAGCTATGCCCTTCAGGTGAAATTTCCTTGCCTTGGCCTTGTAGTGCATCTGGGAACATCATGAGATTATACCACACAGAGTGCTGTATTCTGTGAGCTACAGTATTTATTTTAATGAACTATTTAGATCACAGTGTGTTATATTAGTTTTCATTTAGCATTTTTATTTATTTATTTTAAAAGTCACCTCATTCAGTTGTGATGGAGAAAGAGCTACCTCTGTAGTCTTTGTTGGTAAGATTCATGGTTGAGAACCACCTGCAGACTGTTTACCATATATGTCTTCTGTCGGGAATTTCCTGTGGACTTTAGCTACGTGCTGATCTTTTGCAAAGCTACGCAAAATTATTCTGAATACAATAAAAAGCTTCTGGAGATGTAGTTTGGAGAAGTGCAGGAGTGGAACTGGTATTGCCTTTTTTAAACTGCCTGAAACATCACCTCTGATAAATCAGTCAGGGCCAGGAAAATGAAAAAATGCTAACTTCCTAGGTAAAACTCCACCAATGTAGTGAGATCTCCCTCTGATCTCCTCACCCTGAGCTCGCTGACACTGGCAGAAAAATTCCTGGTAATTATAGTGTGCTGCGAAGGGGCAGAAAGAAGTGAAGCCTAGATGCCTACATTAAAAACATTGTAAAAAGAATCTTATTTAATACACTTTGACTTTATTTAACAAATATGATAGTTTAACTTTATTTGGATTCTGATACAACCAGGGTTCACTTTACGGTAACAGACAACTCTTTGCTTAGATCTAATTTCACATACCACTGAAAAAAATTGTGATGAAACCTATTGTACTGTGGCTAGGGAGAATGATTTAGCATATGGGAATAGCAGTGAACTGGAAAAAAACAGGATTATAGTTTTCAGGGAAGAGTGATTCAATATTATTATCTTGTTTATTTCAGTATTATTATTTGTTTTGTTTTCCCCTTAGCCATTCTTGTGATCATCAGAACAAATTTTTTGTTTTATAATAAAGCTGAGGGAAAAAAATTAATGAAATGACTTGTAACTTCTTTGTCATGGCACAGCTGAAAAAACGTGTGGGTCTTCTACAGTCACACAGTGTAACTATAGACAGGTTTATTTACATTTTTCCATTACTATAACAAAAGATTTCTGTGTTTTTATAACTGCAGAATACTAGGCTATTATATATTTGTGATCATGCAGATCAGTCAGTCTACATCAATTTTTAATGTTAATAATTCATTTAGTATTAAATATAGAAATACTACTGACATCTAACAGGCAAGAAAAGTTCTGCCATCTAAAGTATTTTTCCATAAAACTTTTCTCTATTAAGTTGCTTAACGACTCTTAAAAATAGCATTCACTTGCATTCAGTATTCATAGTCTCTCAGATTTTCTATAATGCACGTTTTGGTGGATTATCAGCATTATTATTATTATCACTACTATGCTAGGGATCCTTAATCTGATACTGGAACAGTGTTAGAGCAGCCTGTGATGCGTCCGTGGTTTTCCTCATCTCTTATTCCAGTTTTTCAGGGTTGAATGTTTTTTACGCACCACAGTACAATATTGCACTGAAGGCAATGTGAGGATAAAATACCACTTTCCCCATGTACAGCATGTCCCCTGCAGAGCTGGCATTTGCTTAAATATCTCCCAGAAAGTCATCTTTACAAGAAAGAAGATAAAAAATAATAGTAAAAAAATCAATTCCACTACCAACTGTTGCAAAAAGACCTTGTAGGTACTACAGTAACAGATTCTGCAGGACAACGGAGGATGGGGCAAAGGCCTTGAGATAATAATAAAAACAAAATGGAAAAAAAAATCATGTTTAAAGTACATGCAGAAACTGTACAGATTTGCTCAGTGTTAGAAGTACCAAGGCATTTGCTAGGATGTCAGCTTGCATTTCCTTGGGGCAACACTTAAAAAGCGTTACTACTGCAAATAACAGCCCCATTTAAGGAGAATAGGGAAAGAAACAGTTTCCATGGCCATCTGCCCACATTTAAACTCAGCAGCTGTAGAATTATGCTCACAATTGTTGTGATTTGTTGAGGTTTTTAAGCCTGAATTCCCAAATGAGTTTTTTACCGTTCATGTGCTGCACATAAAAAACAACAAACTCTACTAGAAGAAATGTAGCCTGGTCATAACTCGCTTGTCATCTGTCTCAAAAAGTTAGTGAATTCGATGGAAGGAATCACATGGGTAAGAATAGTGATAAAAGGACCTGCCTTTATATTTGTGCGTAGGAATGTTAGAGAAATCCAAGCAGGATTCTAGAGATGCAATAGGAGTAGATGGATGGTAAAAGTAATTATTTTTCTCAGAGACCCCAACTCAAAGCTCCCTGAAGTCTTCCCATTTACACAAGTGGGCTCTGTATCAAGGTGATACGCATCGGATTTCTATAAAAAACAAAGTATCTTAGAATAGTGAGCTGCTAAGCTTTTCTGATAGGTCCATGAATAACCCTGTTTCACAGAGAAGCTAAAAGGCAATTGTCTTGTAACTTTTACTTTAGATTTAGCTTTTGTGTTTGTGTGCCAGCAGCAGCAGAGGACTGGGCAACATACCTCTGAAGTCATTTTCCGTCTCATATTGCTAAACCTTGTGTTGAACCTGAACAGAAACCTCCCAAATGACTGATTGGGAGGGACAGGAGCACTAGCAGGGCAGATGCAAGCTTTCCAGCTGGGGAAGGGGAGAGGAGGTACAGCCACACCGAAGCAACTCATTATACTTGAATGTCACTGTGAAGGAACAAACCCTTGTAATTTGCATCTTGGTAAATTTGGAATCTGTTCACACTTTATTTTTAATTGAAATGAAACTTCTGCAATAAAAGTGCAGAAAAAAATTTATTACAAGGTGAAACTTTCACAATTAAATCATTTGGTTCAATGAAATGAGAGCAAGTCCTGTGAGTTTTTTGACTCTCAGTTCTTTTTGGTGTCTCTGGCCTTACTGTTGTTCAGTGTAAGTAAGATTTTTATTTTCTATTTAAGACATCTTTATTTGTAGGGAAGTTTTAATTTTTACTACAATTAGTAGCTATCAGCTATTAAAAGAATATTTTAAATTTTTTAAAATAAAGCAGTCTTTCATTTTTGAATAACATGTTATTTAGGAAGAGCAGATGGATAACTCACATATGGCATGATTAATAAATTGTTGCTTTAAATTGGAACATTCAAAACAGCTCTAATTTTCACTAACCAAAATTTTGATAGGTAAAACTAGATACCTGAAATACAAGCAAACTCTTTTGCATTAACAATAAGAAATGTTCCTGCCTCTCACATTGTTGCCGAAACCAAAAATAACATGCTTTCTAATATTTCCATTCTTACTATAAATCATATACAGCTCACCTATTTGTAAAATGGTTCCTATTGGCATTAGTGGTGAAGAATAGGATTTGTTACGGTGAATTTCTTCATAACTTGTCTAGCCTTCACTTCCTTTTAATTTATATTAGCAGAAAATAGAAGAGTTTACCCCCATGGGAATAAATCCAATGAAAGTTAGGAGTAGCTCTGCTGAGAAACCTGGATTAACCAGATCCTGTAATACTTTCAAGTGCCTGGACTGCAAAGATTTTAATGCATTACAAGGACCTACCCACTTTTGTGTGAAGTTAGACATGCATGTGTAAGTCTTTAGTTGAGGGAAGGACTCTTAAGGGTTCTCAGAAGTACTATATTTTGTCCGCTTTCAATCCTGGAAATATACTGATTTTTTTTTTTTTCAGATTCTAGACTGGCATTATTGTAAAGTTACACAAGAAGAGCATTAACAGCTCTGACCTTCCTCTTGTTGCTTGCAGTTATTTACTAAGGAGCCTCATTTAATCTAAATGCAGTATCTGTGTAGTGGAGAATTCTCCCCTGGAGAAGAGAATCAGTCTCCTCAAGTGCTGATAGGCAGTGACACAGAAATTACAATTGTGATTTCTTACCTGATTTCTTTTTTCAGATTGTGATTTTTTTTTTTTTTAAGTATGAAAGGAGTCATGGGAAAGTTTAAACGGAAATGAAAGTTCAAAGCAGAAACTTGAAATGTTTTAGATCCGAAAAGGCTTGGGATCTGTTTTTAAAATGTCAAAATATCTTTCTGGCTTGCATCTGTAATATGTCTTCTCAGCCTTTTTTGATCAATGTTCTGATTGTCCTTCAAAGTTTCTCTGAATGTCTGTGAAAGAGAGCATGGTTGAGTATGTGTTCAATTTTGTTTATGTAAGTTCACGTTCACGTAGATGTGGGTTGCCCACCTTATATATTCGATATAACTTTTCTCCAAGACTGTCTTCCTACTGACATCTTTAACAAGTATCGCTTCTGCCTGGTCTTGTTTTTACAGTCTCTGGCACATGTACTTCCACATTAGAACATAGGTCTAGATTAGCCTTTTTCACTGTATGCCGAAGAGTATCATTCGTACCCATTTCTTTCCTTCTCTGTTCTGACCTCATCCTCCCCACGCAAAAAGTTTCAAGTCCAAACTGCATTTACACCTGACAGTCATTTTTCTTTTAATAATACTGCATCTTCAGCAGAGCTTTAGCACTTCTTCCCCTTTTTGATCTCCACATTCTTGACCCCTTATACATGTTCCTCCTTTTTTCCCCCGTTTAGGTGATAGTCACCTGTCATAGCTTTATAGCTCTGTGCACAGTGTCAGCAGCTGATAATTTTCGTGGCCTTACCAATACATACACATCGTAACTACACCAACATATACATATAAATATAGTACCTGTTTTCCTTCCTGTGAAATGCATTGTATAGTATGATCTTGTCAATGTTCTTCCCTCCTAAATTTATTACCGGCAGACTAAGGGATCTTTAGCAGTTGCTCTGGAAAGCCTACACTTCTACTAGTATCTTCTGTATCCGGCAGTAATTAATTACTAAATTCAGAGCAAATCCAAGCACATTAAAACACTTTTTAAGACAAGTGGTCTTAAAAGCATGTCAGCAGTGAATGTTTTCACTAGTATAGAGACTCCTCAGTCTCACTACAGCATATTTTTGTATGGTTAACCCTCACTCTCATACAGGCCTACTTTCAGCAGGGTGAGAGTTCTCAGAGTAAGACATACGTCCCGTCAGCCACTTGTACATTGCAGCCTGAACTTACAGCCTTACCCGTTACATGTAGACAGATACATACAGTTCTTAAGACAGCTGTAGCTTTGCTTTTTACATGTAAAAACGTTAAAAAAGTGGTCTCACTTAAAGATGCACACTGAAGTTAGTTGTACACCAAATTTGTGTGCTGATATGTGTAGACAAAAGAGGGAGAAAGGAAAATATAAGACAGAGGGCCTTAGTTTTTAAAAACCTCTCAGGTCATGCATGTAGCAGTATTAGATTGAAATAGTATTTGTTAAGGACACGTGCTTTGGAACAAAATTTTTATTTCATCCATCTATGTGTTACATTTATATAATTAATGAAACAGAGAGCCTTGATAAACTACCACAATGACCATTACTGATATATGAGATTACTTTTGGGTTTTTTTTTCGTTCTTTTGCAGCAACTACAGTGCACTGTTAGGAGTGTGGATCTATGGCTTTTTTGTGGTCATCTTGCTGGTACTGGACCTTTTATATTACTCTTCAATGAACTATGATATTTGCAAATTTTACCTGGCACGGTGGGGAATCCAGGGAAAGTGGATGACACAGGGACAAAGCCGATGGATTAACCCTGCTCAGGATCCAAGCCAAGTACAGACTCAGCCTCAGCCAGAGACGCAGCCTCAAGCTCAGCCACAGCCTCAGACATCACAGACAGTACATACTTTAAAAGGAGATGCTTTAAGCCCACCCCTGATGTCTTTTCAGAGTACATCTGCCTGGTAAGTCAGTTAAGCCATATTGTGATGTATTTTTTGACTCTGCTGTTTTGTGGTGTGAACAGTCACCTGTATTTGGAAGTACCTGCAATATCAGGCTGAATGGCACCCCTTCTAGGACATAATTCTTTATATCATGAACTGTCTTACAGAATTACTGCTTAGGAGTGATTTCTTAATCTGGAATATATTAAGTCACCTTTTAATACCGTTCTCAGAGAAATAAATACTGCTATTTTTTAGTGCTAAATAGTTTTACTACTCTGTGGTACAACTAACCTACAAGTCTTTGTTCTACATTGACCATTATAAAATTAATTTTAATCTGCTGTCAAAGACTATTTGCTATGTGTATTTGTGTGTCTGTTGATCTGGTTGTAAAAGATTGTATAAATAGCAACACTGAAATAGCTTCTGTGCAGGATGTCACAAATCCACACTATTTGTGGCATGAGACACGGAAGCAACATAAAAAACAGGTTAACTTTTTTATATGCATAGCTAAAAAAGCATAGCTTGATCTCATTTGACAGAGTGACACAAATAGGCTACTGTAAAGTTAAATGCTACAAAAAACCAAAACAAAAACCCTCAAAAACCCCAGACCAAGTGGGAGACAGATTCTTCAGGAGAAGGCAGAACATGGAGTCTAAATAGAGGAAACTAAATGCTGATAGCCATAGGCAAAAGTGAGAGAGCTGAATAAAAAGATGCTCTGAATAAGGTATCAAGAACAGTGGGGACTTTTTTCTTGGCAAGAGAGCATAAAGATTTGGAAGGGGGCAGAAAGGGCACAGAGTCACCAATGTATTTCAGAAGTGTTCTAGAAGGCTGAGTGCTGAGTTTTGGCAAAATAAAGTGATTTGAGGCTGAGTACGGTGAAAAAGATTACAGCAGTTCCTGAAGGTGTAGAGCACATAAAGTCACAATGTTGATCTTGGTCCAAACCCTTTGGATAGAACTGTATTGCATATGGGGTGGTGATAGCAGTAGTCCTTTTATTTCATAACTTGTTCTTTTATTTTTAAGTGTTAATCTAGAGCAAATAGGGTTGGAGATTTTTTGTAAAAGAAAAGATAGTGATAGTTTGACCCAAGGACAAGGATCAGTGGAAGAAGAGGTGGTTTGGCATGGTAGCCAGTACTGGGTGTATCCAGTGCAGATGAGACTTAAGGGCTGTTCTAGCAGGGCCTTGACTAAACAAAAGAGTCTGACAGTGATGCTTAAGATAGAGACTTGCTTGTGCTTAGTTGTGAGCACTCTTCTTTTCACTTCTTCCTCTTCTCTCCTTTTTTCTTCTTCGAATTCCTTCGACTTTTTTGTACATTTATTTCCCAATCTTTAGTGAGAATTGCCATACAAGTTAAGATCAATATTTGTAGGTTAACTGTATTCTAGCGTAATACGTGTGTGCGTGCTTGTGCACCTGTGTGTATATATAAAAATGTAATGACTGCATAAATATATATATATAAAAAATAGCCTGTTATTCCACTTGGCAATTCACCATACCATTACAATTTAAAGGAAACTATTCAATATTTCTTGAAGGATTTTTGGCCACTTTCCATTACTGACTTTTGTTCTTCTGTTTCTTTGCTCTTTTTGAAGCATTAAGCGGGGAATGTATGTTAGGATCAGGTGAGCATATCCCGTATGCTCCTTTTCCTGTGTTTGCAGGAGATGAGCATTGATAAGTTACTCCAGTGACCCTCACCCCTTCCCCTCTGAACCAACTGTCTGTGCCTCCCCTCACTACCCATAACATTGGGTTTTTTTCTAATCCTTTCAGTAGTCAATGGAAGAAATAAGTAGATGTTTCCTTAGCAAAACCATATATCTATCCCTTGTATTTCAGCATGTAAAACACTACTAGAGATGCCATATTTTCAAACTTATAACCTGCAACTTTTGAAACTCACAACCCCTGAACTAAGTGCATAGATGGTATTTTTTATGTATCCAACTCAGAATGAACCAAGAAAAGGGTATTATGCACTGGTGAGCACAAGCAAGGTGTTTAACATGTGAAAAGAGGTTTTTGAGTAAACAGGTCTCTCAGAAAATGACAGACTTGTATACTACAGCAAGTGCTAAGACAGTGGGGAGTAAGAGGAGGTTGCCTGGCTGTTTATTTCTCTGTTAGATAATCTGCAGGTTATACACATGAAAATATGGTAATTTTGCCATATAGAAATTAAGATTAGTTTAAGAGTCCAGTTCTGCTGCAGTGTATATTTGATGAACAACCTCAGTGCTGTCTTTTCAAAACATAATAGTACTATCAGTGAAGAAGTGCAGTAGAGTTACTGGATTTAAAATTTCTATAATGATTTTTAAAATGGCAGTATCTTTTTGGTTTTTACACGTGAATTTCCATTATTCTAGATGATGACACTAACCTCTTAGATGCTTTGATAACAGCGGGTTTCCAGTCTATAAAGTCAGCTTCTTGGTTTTTGTTGGCATCTTTAATGTATCCTAAGCTTAGCCCAGTATTTCCCTCTGTAGAGAAAAATAAGCATTTTTCTTTAACACCTCACACACACACACACTTATGTGTATATATATTGGTGGTGGCATATCATAAGAGCAATTCTTTTTTACAGATGACCTTTATAAAAACACAAAATAGGGTTTTTTAATCCTGTGAGATATGCGTATATCTCAGGGCATAAAAACTTAAATACTCTTAAAAACATATTCCAAAACAGTTCGCAAGTTTTCATGATGATAGATATTGTTGAGGTTGTTAGCTTCCTGTACTACACTTATCCTAAGACATTTAAAAAGCGTGTCAGTTCTAGAAGACACTGCATGATCACCACAGGAGTGTGATTCTTGCACATCAAGAATCTCAGCAATGCAGAAGACTTTAGGTATCCTTATTGTAGAGAACTGACAGTGTAAGAAAGTATCCCAAGGAGGATGACAGGATTAACCTATAGTTCATAAAGTAGTTTCGAATCCTCCTGGATTTTTTTTAACAAGTGCTTTTTAGTTTATTGTTTCTTTTCTTGTTCTAGTTTAAATGCTATGAACCGACAATGAAACCAACAACTGAAACAGATATGTCAGAGAGAAAAATTGAGCAAGTCATAGTATATAGTGGGTAGAACCATCTGCAGGATGTTTAAACATTTTGTCATAGCAGATCACATTATTATTTACTTGAGACAAAAAGGACCATGTATAGCCATAATATTATTATAACTAAACAAGTCTGGAATCTGTTATACATGCTGCTGGCTGCTCTGCAGAGGGCTTGCAGTGTTGTGCAAGGTCAGGAAGGAGAACCATTAATCTCAGAAGCATTGAGCCCAATTTAGAATAATGTTGCTTCATCGTGTAGCATATGGATTTTGTGGTCCAACTAATGTTGATTTCTTCTTTAGTATGGAAACCATCTGAGGGCTGTCCAAAGGCCTGTGTGGTCTGAAGGTCCTGGTGGATGTACCTTCCGCAACTCAGACACCGTCACAGACTGCAAGTGAATGAGCCTAAATGGTTGTGGCTTGCCCCACAGTGGTTCCTCCAGGTCATGGCTGAGGTGCATGAGCTGGGCCCTCCCACACTCACTGGTCTCTGTAAGAACCTGCAGTCTGGTTAGCCTGGGCAAGCTGTAACAGCTGGAGATCAAACAGCAACAAGCAGCAGGCAAATCCTTACGACTACTCAACAAAGTACAAGCCAGGGATGCGATAAAATGAAATATTCTAAGTTAAGGAATCAAAATCCTGACTACTGAAAAAACTTGTTCTCACAACCACGGGAATATTGGTAATTATTCATGACTATAAAAGGTCAGACTAGCCAGGAAGACAACATTAGAGGACATGTGAGCCAGGGCAGCCTGGCAGAGTTTCTCCACATTCTTCATGGCTGTGCTGTCTTCCAGTTGCAAGAGAAAACAGATGAATGTGATCTCTCTGCCTTGCTCTGGTGATGTTAAACTCCTCTCCGCCTCCATCAGGGATGGAAATTGCAGAGAATACTAACTTTTTCCTATCTTTTCCCTGCCTTTCTGTGCAACAGCATGCAGAGGCAATGTCTGCTCTGTATGTGATCATATATGTTATGCTACATGACTCACTGTTTCAGAAACCTGCTGGTTGTCTAGAATCAGAAGTGTCAGCCCAGCAGGGCAAGCCCCTACTTATTTCCTTTATGCAGTTGGAGTGGGTTAAACATAGGCAAGTCTATTTTCCTTCCCCTTATTAGATGTTGCAGTCTGCTTTTGCTGTGAATTCCTCTGAGTCACATTGTCTTTCAGACAACAGATAGAATAGTTTTCAACCTGCTGCTGTTCACCTGCTACTTGACACCACTTCAAATGACTACCAAAGTACTTATAAGCAAAAAGCAAAAAAAAAGCCTATAAAAATATTGTCAAGAGTTTAGAAGCCAGCAGGTGACTGAGCATGTCCACATCAACTGTGCAAAAATCACAGGGAATAAATATTTTGCTTGTGGCTAAGAAGGCTACATGAAAGAGCTCCATTTGATATCAAATTTTGAAACAGGATACAGACTATCACCAGAATGAAATATCCATGTTCAGTAGATCTTCTGCTTCGTAATTCTAAGAGCTGAGTGTGTAGTCTTGCCTGCATCACCTCACTTGGGGCATTGGCACTGAAGTGGGTGCAGTGTGAGCATGGTTATAGTCCACTAAAAACATTAGGCGCTGGGATGAGAGGATGGTTTTGTGCAGAGGCTGCTCTTGATACAAGATACAGTAATAGAGTCAACAAAATCTTCCTCCTTCCATTTTAAGTGTTCTGAAAATAAGAAGAATCTCGAACTATTCTAAAGATGCAAAACTTTTTTTTTTATATTTACAGCTATTACCTAGATTTTTTTATTAGATTCAGACTAAATATGACAAAGCCGAGTACCAATAGTTCTTAAAAAAAGATGGAAAGAAATCGTATTGAATACTCATATAGTGCTTTTATGAAAGAACTGTCTGCAAATCAACATCATCTGGAGAATCCGATAACAGACATTAGGTGTGTCGGACAACATCTACGATTATATGCGTGCCCCTGTTCCCTTCAAAATATATTGGGTTAGAATAACAGATATTGTTGAATACATTTTCTTCTAAATATTCTTGTCTGTTTGCTGGGAACTGTGTAACTGTAAAAATAGAAATTGCTTAAAAACAAATGCACAGCTAAGGAAATTACTTTCTGCTCCTAGAAGAGCCAGATGCTGAAACTCATTTTGCATTGCATATCCCTTCTGCCTGTCCTCCTATTTGATGCCAGGGCAGGAGACCAACAGCACAGAAAGTGGGGGCTCAAAATCTGCGATGCTTTGAGTCTTGTTTACTTGCCTCAGTACTATAATCATGCAAATAAATGGGAAGATTTAGTTTTGATTTTCATCATTCGCATTTACGTTATTCAAGATGCATAAACTACCAAGTGCTTGCTTGCTTCCTTGTATTTAGAAATTCCCTATTAGCATGTGAAGTAAAGCTGATATGGAAGGTTTCTATGTCCACCTCAGTCTGAATATGGGCAATCTGTGTATATTGATAGACACTGCATTTTTTTGTTGATACATATGTAATACATATCGTTCATTTCATGCCTTATTCTCCTTTTGCTCTGTAAATTATAGACCCTATATTGCAACATTTACTTCTCTACATTATTGGGTGTGGGCTAACTGACATTCCTTATTTTAGCTGTTTCTCAGCCTTTCCATCAAATTGGGACTGTCACATTCATCAGCTTCAAGAAAGTTGTTTTTTAAATGGACTGTACAGGTGAAGTGATTTAACTTAAATGTGATAATGAATTGTAAGAAAATAGCAATTAGAACAAAAGTGAGTAGTTAAAAGGTTATTTGAAGACTATTGCTAAATGAACTCTGTGCACTGAGAAATGGAAGCGTGTAAAATACTGGAAACTAGTTCTGAACATATTTCCTATTTAAATTTTTTCGTATATATTGAGTCAAATTTTTTGCAGCAAGATCGTTACTTCATATATGTTATAATAAATCCAGAATCACACTGCTGAAGTAGCAGAAAGCAGCATAAAATTCATGTGAAATCAGAAGTCTCCAATTAAACCCACAATTGCACTGCATAATGTCACAACATTATAGCATCACACCCAGGAATGAGTGTGACATCCCAAGTTTTATCAATCAGTTCTATCTTCCCTGTCACAATAGAAACCACTTAATTTTAAAATACTGTAGTTATTTTAGTAGTTACAAAACTCCTACCCCTGAAATCCTTTTAGGTTGCCAAATGCTCAGTAGTAACTGTGATAGCACATGCATGTTTTACACATGTTATATATACACTGAAAAATAAAATAGCAAGGCTATTCTAAATCTCCTCGCTTAGATTCTGGAGTAGCAGAGAAACTTTGGAATGACCCCAGCCACCTTGCAAGTACAGCTGAGTGCAACAGCAGAGCTTCGTACCCACATACATTCATGCAGTCTGGCCATTTTTCTCAACAGCACATTAAAGGTGTCCCAGCTGGCTGATTTCACTTCTGCGTTTGCATTTAAAGAAAAGCTAGGTCAGGCACTCACAATCACGTCTGATTTAGATCTGTCAATAAAAATGTAACTGAAAATCAGCCTAGTTGTCTCTGACATGAGTTTAAGACTAGTTGGATCTAGAGTGACAAAGGTAAAGGTATGAAGCAGTAAGTAGCTCCCACACTTTGTATTGAATTATGCAGTCTCAGCTGTAGTAAACTTTTACTAGCAGAGACCAAAGCTTTTATTACATGGATAAAATACTATTAATTGCTTTTTGTTTTCTAGATATTAAATAAGGCAGATGGACAAGCAAACAACAGGGAGAATAAACAGCATCAGCCAAAGATATTTCATAGTGGTAAGAAAAATAAAGACAAGCAAACAACAGGGAGAATAAACAGCATCAGCCAAAGATATTTCAAGTGGTAAGAAAAATAAAAGGGGAGGTATTAAGGAGCTGGAGTTAATGATCTAAACAGGCAAGCTTTCCTGTGTTTATGCAGAGTTGTGACAGGATTTCTAAGTAGGAGATTCGACATAACTCAGAGTTCTGAACTAGAAGAAAGCACTTTTCCAAAAAAAGGAAAAAAAATGGACAGAATACCATCCATCTTCTGTAGGCTCTGCCCCAGAGAACTACTGAAAACACCTGCAAAACAACTGTGTACACTCAATCCTTTTATGGGATTGCAGAATATCTTTTAGAGTATGTTAGAATTTCTACATGAAATAATGGCATACTATGGAAAACCAGACTAATGAAATCATCAAAAGCTTGTGTGATAATGCTGAATGCATGACCATAAATGGTAACAGTGTCAGACAATTACTTGCAGTGAGAGCTGAGGTCAGGGATCTACCACATCATTACTTCTATTTTCACTGTTCTCTCATTAGATCATGAAGAAGACAACCACAGCAAGCAATTAGGCATTTCATCAGAAAAGTGTTAAAACATGTTTGTATGACCTTGGTTGTATAATGATGTTTCACTGCACAGTTCAAGAAAAGGGCAGCAATTAGACACAGTCAGTTTGTTCATCATTAGGGAGATATATCAGATATAAGTCTCAAATGGAGAGTAGATAAAAAAGCATTGAAATTTGAGAAATGTTAGAGTCATTTTACTGTTCATTAAGTCATGAGAAAACACTGATACTAATCAGGAAACAATTTTCACTAACTATAAAAGTTTTGGAGAAGTTAAATGATCAACACTGTAATAAATACATTTTACACAGGTATCTACAACCATAATTGAGACAAAAATCTATTCACTACAGAAGAACATACCTCTGAAAAGACTTTGAAATTCACTATAAAAGGTTTCTTGGAAAAGCTAAAGAGATAAAACCAGTTTAAGACGTTAAGTGACAGGAGTATGACAAAAGTCATTGGAACACAGTTAGAAATGCTGCTGCTGTTAATCCTCTGTCAGGTGATAACTTGATCCCAAAACAGAACAAATGAGACACAATTACTTTAAACATCAGAGGAATGAGTTTAATCAGACAACCCTGTGTAGCTTCCAGAGTAAGTGTTAAAAGCAGCAATGGAAAGGTGTTTGCACAGTGGTTCCTGTGGTCACCTGGCAGAGCAATGACTGCTGGTCTCAAATCTAAAAGAGGGCAAAGTCCAGCTACAATTTTTCTTTCCGAAGGACTTGTGCTCTAGTACATAGTTGAGTGGTTTATGCACAAAGGAGCCTTCGTAGTTATGGGGATTGTGTGTATTAACTAGCTAATCATATCCCTGAGCTGAATTTTGATTTAGAGCAATTCCTTGTAGTCATTAAAGAGATGCTGCTCTGAGAGCTGACACACACTGCACAGGCTGCCTTCTTTCTGTTAAAAATCATTACTATCATGTAGCAGCATGTGGAAAAGTAATTGCTGTGAGCTTCATCAAAAATTACAGTAAATTAATTAAAAGTCATTAACTATATTCTGCATTGATTGGTGATACAGATTTTAATTAGTCACACAGACAAGGGAGGCAAGTTATCTTCCATTGCACTTCCAGCTTCTCATCTCTGAGAAGTTATGAGTCATAGGGAGCTACTGAACCCTGCACCTTTTATCATTCTTATGCTAATGGCTCATCTCCAGCACAGTTGCACCTGAAAAGTTCTAAAGAAATTGTGATTGGAAAGCAACCAGAGTTCACCCTTTTCATTCACCAGGAGCCTCCCAAACTTCTCTTATGTTGCCGAAGTTAACTCAAAGCAACTAGAAAAACACATGCTTAATTTACATTTTAAGACATTTTAAAGGAAATTACATGAGGGACTGGGAGTTAACTTTTTATTTTTTTACTATTCACTGGGGCCTGTCAGAGCTCACAACAAAAAATGGCATCCCAATTAAAACGAACCCCACTGTTCGCACAAACAACTAAAGACAAAAGTGGATGTGTTTTTGTGGATGTGTTAAAAATACAATCTAATTGTGACACTATTGAAAATAAAAATAAACGTGCTTTGGCATTTGCCAACTCTTGGTCAGGTTCACGCTTCCTGTCTTTTCCCTGGCAATGAATAAAGCAAAAGTAAAACTACCTGAAGCAGTCCAACGACCGTACTTGAGGTCCACAAGATGATGTTAGATATACAGTGCAGGTTTTGGAGGAGTTAGAAACAAGTGAGATAATAGGAAAAGAAAAAAAAAAAAGAGCATTAGGATAGTGACATGAGTAATCCATATCTTCCCATTTTAAGTCCTAATCTTCCAGTGTTGGTTACATTAATAAATTTTAACCTGTAAGTGCAATCACTGCCTCATTTTGTTTTTTCCTTTGTTCTATTTTGATTAGTGCAGACATGGTCTGGAATATTTAAAAAACAAAATTAGTAAAAATTAGTTAGGAGGTTGGCTGATACTGCCTTTCTTAAAGGCAGTTCTCATGACCATTGGCTATAGCTGGAGTTAGCAGTCTCCTTTATACTAGAGAAGTAAATTAACACAATCGATTGTAGTGCATTAGCATGCTTATGTGAGCTAGTCAAGTTTTGTTACTTCCACTTTACAGCTGAGATAGAAAATTTCATCTGGTTACTGAGGGCCACACTCCCACTATTGTAGTTGGTGTAAAATTTTGTAAATTTTCTAACACTGTAACAGTAACAAATTGCCCCCAACCCCTGTCTCATATTGCAGTTTCCAGAGGATGGTACCCCCTTCATATGTAGGACTGCGGAAGCATATAGAAGTCTGTAGGTTTGGGCTCCAGTGGCCCCAGATTCAGCCTGCTCTACACACAAACGTATGTGAACACCAGTTCTTCTAGTTGGATTTTGCAGCTTACCTGACATACTATGAGAAGACCACATGGAAGTACATGAGTAGATTTGCCTGCATAGTGCAGCACGTAATCATAGAATGATGTGGGTTGGAAGCGACCTCAAAGTTCATCTAGTTCAAACGTCCCTGCCATGGCAGGGACATCTCCCACTAGATCATGTTGCTCAGGGCCCCATCCAGCCCGGCCTTAAACACTTCCAGGGATGGAGCATCCACAGTCTCCCTGGACAGCCTGTTCCAGTTCCTCACCACCCTCATAGCAAAGAAGTTATCCCTCGTCCTATCATTACAGGCCCTTGCAAAAAGTCCCTCCCCAGCCTTCTTGTAGGTCCTCTTCAGGTACTGGAAGGCCGCTGTAAGGTCTCCCTGGAGCCTTCTCTTTTCCAGGCTGAAGAAGCCTAACTCTGTCAGCCAGTCCTTGTAGTAGAGGTGTTCCAGCCCTCTAACCATCTTGGTAGCCCTCCTCTGGACTTGGTAGCTCTCCAACGGCTCCATGTCTGTCTTAGGAGTTCCAGAGCTGGACACAGTATTCCAGGTGGGGTCTCACCAGGGCAGAGTAGAGGGGGAGGAGAACCTCTCTCGACCTACCAGCCGCACTCCTTCTAATATACTCCAGGATGCCATTGGCCTTCTTGGCCACAAGGACACAGTGCTGGCTCATGGGCATCCTGCTGTCCACCAGAACCCCCAGGTCCCTTTCCCTTGCGCTGCTCTCCAACACATCAGCCCCTAATCACCTCAACATTTTCGATGTGCCACAGCAGAGTCTTCAGAAGGATCTGCTCCACAATCTTGCGAGGCACAGAGACGAGACTGACTGGTCTGTAGTTGCCTGTGTCTTCCTTTTTTGAAAATGGGGATGATGCTTCCCCTTTTCCAGTCAGTGGCTACTACACCAGGCTGCCATGACCTCTCAAATATGATGGAAAGCAGCCTAGCAACTTCATCTGCCAGTTCCCTCAGGACCCATGGGTGGATCTCATCAGGTCCCATGGACTTGTACACCTTCAGGTTCTTTAAATGGTCTCAAACCTGATCTTCACTTACAGTGGGTGGATTTTCCTTCTCTCAGCCCCAGCCTTCGACTTCTACAATTTCGACAGTGCCTTGGCAAGGTTCTAGTAGATTGGCTTAAGAGAAGATGGAGTCATTAAAGGATTCACAAACTTCTGGCACCACATCTAGTTTGTACATGTATTTCTTCCACAGTTCTATAAAAATTTGCAAATGCATTGCAAAAATCAAATATACAACAGACTATAATCTATCTCTTAAAGACCAATTGCACCACACTCTGCTTTGGTATCTGCAATTTTGCATGCCTACCTGGGCAGCAAAGTTTTTGCCTCAACACCAAGATTGCACATTCTATGCTATGTAGTAGAAACGTGGGTATAAGGTTCAGGTAACAGCACAACTCATTCTACTGTTCTGTTGTAAGCATCATTAATATATAATATCCCAGAACCATTTAAAATATCCAGTAGTACAAAAGGTAATTACCAGCCATAAGTTTCCTATACAGTGTGATGGCTAAGTAAGCTAACGGAATTATGGAGTATGGAAAAAGGAGATGCCAGTTAGAAATAGGGAGTTCCTATCTCACTGGCAGTGGTGAGATGGCTAGAAGGGAATGTCATCTTCCATGGGGCCTGTAGCAGAAAAAATTGTAATGGCGGATGGGAAAGCATTCAGAAAGAGCTGCAGAGCTTATCTGACTTTTGGAAAGTTTGTCACAAACTGTGAGAAGTTTAAGAAGTTCAAGACTAAAAAAAACATTAAAACGCAACTTGATCCCAGCCTGTAAATTCTTCACAGCAAAACAATTTCAGATAATGAAGGACTGTAGCAAAAAAAGGCAGAAAAAGATCCAATACCTGTGTCAAAGTTTAAGGCTAGGCCAGCCACTAAACTTTGACAGACATTCTCTGTGATTCTCCCATGGCCCTCCCAGAGGAGGATAAAAGAAGAACCAGGGAGAGAGACTTTGAGGTTGGGAAAAATAGAAATCAAACCAGTATAATGAAAAAGAAAGCAACACTTAGAATAGCAATGTAGATGTTGAGCTACATACAAATACATTCAATGATACAAGAGAATATGTTAATATAGAACCCATACTTTCTGGAAGGCAATTAGCTCCCAAATAGAAAAAAAAGTCCCAGACTGCTGGATGCAGCAGCAGGAGCACCCAAGCATAGAGCCCCAGTGATAGTCAAAAAAAAAAATAAACCTCCCAAATAGGAGCTGTGCCACTTCAACGCAGAGGGACAGAAGAAGACAACCTGTCCCAATGAACAGGTCTCCTCTGCAGCATGAAAACAGGAGGCAGTATAGGAAGGGATGACAAACAAGCAGTGACAATCCTTCCAACACAACAGACACTAAAGACCCCAGGGCTTGTCTTAGGGGCCCTTTATATACTGAGCACCATGGGAAGGAACACTGTGATTGGTCTGTTTGGGTCACCTGACCCATCTTCACCTCCCATAGGCACAGCTGCCCCCTCCTCCACCGTGATTGCCCCCTGTGTGCCTGGAGCCCCACAGAACTTTTGCCTTGGTGTTCTCAAACCAGGACAACCTGGAAGACCAATTTATATAAATTTTGACTAGTGATGAAGAGCAGGATTAACTTGAGCCAATTTAGCCACCTAAAAGTCAAGCATCTACAACTTATTTAGGCATCCTCACTAACACATTGAAAGATGCATTTCCAGAGGACTATTTATCCCACTTCTCTTAGGATGGATTGGATAAATTGAAAGCTTCTTTTCATTGATATTTTGACACTATGCTGGAAGATGAGCTTATACAAGTCACTCATATTTAACCAGCTGAAGTCTGACAGCGAGATTCATCTCACCTAAGTGTACATTTCTTTTCAAAGTTGGCAATTTGCCAAGGAAATGTTGAGATGCAGCAGAATACCTACTACTTGTGATTTTAGAATTGTCAAGGGGGCTCATGGAATATAAGCAAGAGTGACTGGATGGAAAGCTGGGTCTACACAGAAGGTCAAACTGTGGACCTGAAGGAGAATGGCTCTTAAAAAGCTGATTTATCTGGGACATGTATGAGGCTGCATTCCCAGAAGACTCAAACCAACGTCAGTTCCCATAGAATCATTTTGGCTGGAAAAGTTGTTGAGTCTAACTGCAAACGCACTGCCAAACTGACCACTAAACCATGTCTCCAAGCGCCACGTCTACACATCTTTTAAATACCTTCAGGGGTGGTGATCCAACCACTTCCCTGGGCAGCCTGTTCCAGTGATTGACAACACTTTCTGTGAAGAAATTTTTCCTAATACCCAGTTTAAAGCTCCCTTTGTGCAACTTGAGGCCATTTCCTCTTGTCTTATAGCTTGTTACTTGGGAGAAGAGACCCACCCCCACCTCGCTACAACCTCCTTGGAGGTAGTTGTAGAGAGTGATAAGGTCTCCCTTCAGCCTCCTTTTCTTCAGGCTAAACGACCATAGTTCTCTCAGCTACTCCTTACAAGACTTGTTCTCCAGACCCTTTACCAATTTCGTTGCTCTTCTCCAGACACGCTCCAGCACCTCAGTGTCCTTCCTATAGTGAGGGGCCCAAAACTGAACATGATACTTGAGGTGCAGCCTCACCAGTGCTGAGCACAGGGGGACAATCCCTGCCCTGATCCTGCTGGCCACACTATTCCTCATACAGGCCAGGATGCTGTTGGCTTTCTTGGCCACCTGGGTACACTGCTGGCTCATGGTCAGCCAGCTGTCCACCAACACCTCCAGGTCCTTTTCCACCAGGTGGCTTTCCAGCCACTCCTTGCCCAGCCTGTAGCATTGCATGGGGTTGTGTGACCCAGACATCACGTATTTGTAGCATTATACTCCTATTGAACTTACAGAGCAGTCAGAAAACACGGGCCAACAGCTGCACATTAAAAACCACACAATGCTTTTTCCAGTTATTTCATCCTTCACCATTAGGGAATGCAGGGGACAAACATGTGATGACCTTCCTCCCCACGTCTTCCAATAAACGCCTGATTATGCAGCTGCTGCATAATAGCTGCTGATGCCAGTGGGACTGTGCAGTGATTGCATAATCACACCAAAGAATGGAAATCTCTGGGCAAAGTCTCATTTTGGCACCACCTGCCAAATTCTCATCTCTCATGTTCTGAGAGCACAGAAAGCCGGTGGTGGTAGCAGAGCTGAGGAGGTAAAGGTTATTTTTGTGCGTAAGTAACTGGCTTCCAATTTTTTATTTGAAAGTGCTGTAAGATTATAGTGGACACAAGAACATTGACAGAGCACAGCAGGAGTCTCTCTTTCAGTGCGTGTGTGTGATAGCTGTTGTTGAATTATTCATTCTGAATTATTATGGTCTAATATTAAGATGTACGCCTGAAAACCTCAGTCATCACTGGGCAACTGCAAGCCCTAAGTGAAGCGTCTGTCATGAAAAAATGAGCATGCAATGGATACACAATATGAAATGTGCACACACATGCGAACAAATGAGTAAATAATGAAGAATAATGGAGAACAAACAGAGAATAAGCAGTTATAATTGTTCAAACCAAAAATTTCCATGCTTCATAAATTATCCTTCAAACCAAGCCCGTACCAGGCAGAATACCTCAGCCTGATGACGCCAAGCAGGCACTGTTTTTCTTTCTCTGTGACTCAAGAAGTGCGACTCAGCAGGGGTCATACGCTGTCATTGATCCATGCACAAAGATCCAATTCCAGCCAAAGGACATTTTACACCCCAACAGACCAGTATCTAGATGCAGCTGTGAGTCAATTTAAAAATAAGCCAGTCACAGTTCCGCTGGCATGAAAGCATGTTTCTTTGTAAAGCCAGCAGTACAGCTCAGATAACCATGGAAGAGAAATTTGTTTCTTTCTTCTTCCACGTTGCTAAAGTTGTCCAGGGTCTGTGGCCACATTTCAACACACCTCAGCTTCTCCTATGGCTTTTTACATGGGAAAGACAGGGGAAAAAAGAGGGAAGAGACATTTCTGCATAAAATTGTCATTCTAGCATCTCTTCCAACCTGTAGTGCTGTTTCCAGTGATGGTGCTGCAGGTGTTACTATTCTGCTCGTAACTACAAATAAACAAAAAGTAAAAAATATTTGTAGCTTGGATGGTTTTGTTCAAAGAAACATACATGGGATCTACAACAGGAAGCCAAATAGTAACCAGATACAATTGCAACAATTTTACTCCTTTTGTTTAAATTGTTGATAATATATTGCATTATGTTGATAATACATTAAATTGTTGACAAGTGGAGAGGGATTTTTTATAAGGGCATGTGGTGATAGGACAAGGAACAATGGTTTTAAACTAGAGCAGGGAAGATTTACATTAGACATTAAGAAGAAGTTCTTTACTATGGGGGCAGTGAGACACTGGAATGGGTTACCCAGAGAAGTTGTGGATGCCTCATTCCTGGAAGTGTTCAAGGCCAGGCTGGATGGGGCTTTGAGCAACCTGATCCAGTGGGAAGTGTCCCTGCCCATGGCAGTGGGGTTGGAACTAGATGATCTTTAAGGTCCCTTCCGACTCAAACCATTCTATGATTCTATGAAATTTGTGTATATTAAAAAGCTGTTCTGGTCTCTTTCTTTGAACTATCTTCAGAAATGTATTTTAAAAGCAATATTTTTAGATTTCATGCTGCTAGAAAAGCCAAACAAATTCAGTTGAAGGAAAAAAAAAATCATACACAGAAAGTGGGCTAAACCACAGGTCTGGGGATCAAAATTCAAGTGCTGAAACAGATTCCTCCCTCCTGAATAGACTGTTCTACAGCTGGAGCAAGACCAGCCTCTGGCGAGGCTAAGGGTAGCAGCACATGCATCTTGTTTCAGCTCTCCTGAAGGAAGCAGCAGTTATTATAGATGACTTTCAATGCACAGGAGAAAAAAAATGGAAACGGGAGAAAGAAAAAGGAGGAACTTTGTAAGTCAAATGAAATGCAAAGGCTTGGTGGGGACCGAGGAGCAGGTCCAGTGTCCAGAAAGGTTCACCACCTGCCTTGCTTATGGGTTGCTGTTGGATACGAGCACCAGAATGGGTCACTTTCCTCTTCAGGGCCACTGTTCTGCCCCTGCAGCACCCACCTTGCTACCAAGGGAATGAAGAACTTGGAGTATTTTATTAGGAAATGTGTGTGATCCAGCTGGGATCCAGTTCAAGCAGTATATTAGTCTCATCCACTTTGGAAACCAACTTTGCTGCCTTCTTTCAAGTGTAATCTGGGAAAAATTCTCCTGTTTCTCTGTACGTCTCAATTAATGTCAAGGTACAAACAACATAGATCATCCTGTGTAATAAAGCTGCATTTAATCTCATCTCCAAGCTGCAGATACCTGTTACAGCACTTAGAATTGACCATCCACATGAGTAAAGATATTTTACATGAGTATAGCTTGCATAAAAATACCCTTTTAGATCATGCCCTTCGTTTTAAAATAAATTATTGGTCACTATACGGCAAAAGAATTGCAAAAATATAAAAGTTACTAGACTTAATAAAAGAATATGCCTTATAACTATTCTTCTTTCTGAATCAGATACTACTGTTATACCAAAGTTTTGGTGTTTTTTATTTTCAAAATATCCCTAGTAAAATATTTGGGTGCCTGAGGAGTTTGCATAAGCAGGAAACGACAGTGTCCTAGCAAGCGACATAATACATCACATGGCGAGTTTTACTGCTTGATTTTTAAACCTGGCTTTCTGTTAGTAGTGAATCTGTTAAATTCAAATTGTCAGCCAGCATGAAAGGGGACCTTTTTCTCATATCAGGTACCCGAATTTTACATAGAAGGGCACGCTCTTATAAAGCTTCTTGCACATTTCGTTGTGCTGTCTTGGATCTCAGATGTATGGGCTGACATGAACAACACTTGAGTATCTTAGGCATGTCAAAACCACTTAGCGGGATGAGATTTTGAAAGCTGGTAACATCAGCTTTTTGGAGATTGGGATGAGTTGAAATCATAAACATTCGGATAATTTAGTCCTTACTACTGGTACAGAAATACTCAAAGGTTCACAGATTTTTTTAAAAAAGCTATTGCAGCAGTACCAAGAGATTTCACTGTGAAAAAACCCACCAAAAACCAGCCTATCAAGTCCCACTCCAAAGAGTGCCCAACTATTACCCCATACTTTAGTGCCACTCAGACAATGGAAGTTCAGCGGGGGGGGCTGGGGTGTGAATAATCTTTAAGATTGCACATGCGCATATAGAGTAAGACACTGGTTTTCTTTCCAGAGGTAGCTGTATGTGAAGAAATACCTACAGGATTTGTTTTTTCTACTAAAATTTTTAGTATGTATAGGTCTTAACATGTGAGTCGAACCTGCTCATGACTAAACTAGGCGTTCCTGCTCTGGCAGGGGGATTGGACTTGATGATCTTTCGGGGTCCCTTCCAATCCCTAACATTCTGTGATTCTGTGAAACGTAGGGGAAGAAGGTGCCTAACCATAACATTGAGGCTACAAAACAACTTCCACATAGTGGCAGTGGATTGTAAATAGCACAGAGCTGGATATATTCAGACACAGGAGTACATATTTGCATGTGGCAGTATGAGACTGAACGTGATAGTAACAGAAATCCATCCTAGCGTTACACATTTTTATAATTCAGCTTTCAGAGGCAGTAGGACTACTCATTCCCTAAGTTACTTTTAGGCACCTGCACCTGAACTGGTTACCCATCAGTTTATTTTGGAGCCAGTAAGGACAAAGGGGAGTCCCTGCAGCATCACTCACCCAACTTGACACCCATGCCGGGAGGAGGAGAATAGGTTTGCAGAGGTGCCTGTTTGCTTTCTGTTGGCAATGAAGGAGCCTGAGGTGACTCTCTGGAAATGAGGACTTGTAACTGTTTGTCGCGGGTTAGGGCTGGGCCGGCCACTAACACGGACAGACGCTCTCTAACCCCCTCTTCCCCCCCCCAAACGGGAAGAGAAAAGGGAATGAGGCAGAGAGACTTACGGATGAGAGAAGGAAAAAAAAACGAACTAGAACAGCTTTAATGAAAGTAATAGGAATAATGGTAAAAAGATAAAAGTAAAGAACTATATACAACTATAGATAATAGCCCGATATCAAACCCAACTCCCTCCCCCGATAGAAATCACCACTGGTGCTGCAGAGCAGGAGGCACTGGGGAAACCCCAGGCTCAGCGGCGGCGGGAGCTGGATACAGGGAGCTGGATTCGGGAACTCAGGATCCGGATCAAAATCAGGAGGTCAGATGGAGTCCTCTCTGGACACCGGCCATTGCAGAAAGGAAGGGCGAAAAAAGGCCGAAAAGGGCAAAAGGGGCAAAAGGGCCGAAAAAAGGGCTGAAACTCTCGTGATCACTCAATTTATACTAAATATGACGTATATGGGATGGAATACTCTCGTTGGTCACCTGTCCTGTCTGTTACCTCCCGGAGGTGCAACCTTTTACTTCCTTGTGCCCCCCTCTTACTACCCAGCACCCCCAGCATGGCACACAAGAGCCAGCAGTGGCCTTGGTCACTATAGGAATAAGTATAAGCAAGAGCCTTTCTACATACCAGTCCCAGGCAGTAACTGTAAACATCAGGTGTTATCACTGCCAGTAGCACACACTGTCTGCAAAAACATGCTGCTGACTTCAGAACGTGCAGCCTTTGAGAAGACACTAAACTGGAAAGTAAAAATCACTAAACAGGACTGGGTTTTTAGCTAAACCCAGGACACTGTTTTATGTCTGAAGTTAAGTGGGATGAAACCCACTTCTAATAGCTATGGTGTTAAATTACACATAGCAATAATCTGTCCAAAGCAATATGCCGGCCCCAGAGCTTAAAGAAGCAAGCAAAAAAAATACTGTCCTGCCTCTACTAATAGTTCTTCTTGGCCTCTCCGTGTCTAAATATCTCGAGTCATCTTCCTCTATGACAGGAATGCAATTAAAGCTACTTGGTCACTCCAGTTAGCTGAAAATATGTAAAAATGAACGTTAAGACTGAGTTTGTTGGGTGATATCTCCATTCAGTCTGGCATCATGATTCACTGAGGTCTTGAAAAAAAATGGGGGCCGTTCAAACTGTATACATAACAAAACCAGGTGGGTTTTTTTTTCTGTGAATGATGCAAATTAATTTCCCTTTAGGTCAATCAGTTCATTAATGATTGCCACACATTAACCTACAGGAAAATTTAGCAACAATCAGCCAGATGAATTTCAGCCTTAAGTGATGCATCTGATACTGACTTGAGGGTTTCAGAAATACCTGGCAAATTACTAACTCCAGCTCACCTTCAGTTTTACTTGTAATTGGCCATTGCAGTTTTAAAAGGCTTTGGAAGGCCCAGGGATTTTTGAATATTTTTCTGAAATAACCTGAAGAGGGTGAAGGAAACACTTCAGGTCATTAAAAATCAGACTGCAACGCTTCAGAGAGGGAAGACACATGGAGCTTTTCAGTGATCATCTTTCAATTTATGTCCTCAAACCTTCATCTGTTCTGCTATTCAGCACTCATAAATCAGAAGTACGAATGCTTCATATTTCCTCTAAAAAAAACCTTAGAAATTCTCCTGAATGTTTTTACTTTCCAGAACTGTGTTCAGGAGTATCAACCATTTCAGGAACTATCAAATGAAAAATGTTGCAACTAATTGAAAAATACTTGACTTTCAGAAGCATAGGATTACTTCAGAAACCATTATTCACAGTAAGTAATATTTATTTATGTTAGCAACCCTGTTGGTTTCACATCACTACTCTTTGTAAGTGAGAACTGTAAAATACGGCCTTTAGTAGAAAAATAGAGAAAATTGTATCCTGTGTGGTTTCCTTCCTCTCCCACCCAATGCAGTTGATGGGACAAAAGATGTATTTAATTTGTACAATTACAGACATTCCAGAAACTCTGCAGGAAACCTGTTTTCTCTCTTAGCTTTGGTCTGTCAGCCAGGCAGCCATATTAATAACAAAAGTTAGGCCAGCTGCTGTTTCAACACCCGTGGGTCTGGTGGAGGAGGTGGGGAAGACAAGTCCTCGCCTGCAGCATTTCTCCTGGCTCACTCCAAGCGCCAAGCCTCCTCCCGCGTCCGTCTGTGAGACAGACCTGGGATTCTGAGCAGATCCCAGGCTTCACTTGCCAAAAAAGCAGCCAGATCATCAGTAACGAGACCATACACCGTGCCAAAACCAGTGCTGGTGCAGGGCCCTCCTCGTCATTGCAGGGGAGAGCTGGGAGGCAATTTCTAGCTGGTTGCCATTTGTTTCCAACTCTCTTGCTACCAGCTCAGAGCAGTGCCCTAGACACAAGTCCAAACCACTGGACCCACCAATATCAAGCCCAAACACATCCTGTAGACAAAGTGTTCCTCCAACAACCATCTTCTAACTCCGTATCAGCAACAAGTAGTCATGGAATCAAAAAGTAATTTCAAACAAAGACTCTTCACTGGTGTGATTAACGTTATCTCATGTGTGACTACACACCAGTGTGGGGCTTGGCTGTTGTTAATTAGGAGGTCCTACTATTGGATTAAGATTTTGCTAGGGATTAAGCAGCAGTAGAGTGTAAATCCTTCAAGTTGCTGTATGTCCATCCGATATGGAGAGTAGCCCTGTACCACCCCTAATCCACATTTCCTCTGCAGAGCAGCAGCAGAACCAAGGACCTGGCCCACAGGTAACTGCTGTCTACCAGCAGCTCCTTCTGCAAATGCCCAAGCCAGCCTACCCCTTGGGAACACAGGATCCTCCTGAAGTTTCCAAAACTTCTTTAACGCTAGTGAGCACCTTTCAGTAGTGGTAGGAAGTGCAGTTTGTTTTTTATCCCGCAGTCCTTACGGCGGTTACACAAGGTTAATCCAGACTGAATGAGGTGAGACTTACCAACACTCATAACAAATAATTACTAAAATTATTAAAATGGAAATTTCTTTAAAATTGCACTACTTCATAATTTGTACACTTGGCCTTTTCTAGTAACCCTTTCTCAAGCATTGTAAACAGTCATTGCTACTCTTGACTATATTGCTACAGTGCTACAATGTCGAAGACAGCTGACAGCGTTCGCTTTTGTCACATACTAAGCCTTTATGTAATAGCTTCTGTAACACCAACAGGCAACTCTGCTCTGAGAGCACAACGGAAGTGAGCACATGCCTATTTCTCACTTGTATTTCCCAGATGAAAGGGAGGAGAACAGTCTGAAGGGTGGCATGCAGCCCCATTTCCAGTGACTGGTAGGTAGGACCTATTCCACTTTTGAGTTGGTTCCATTCAGGCTTACGTCTGACTTGTTGCTCATTCAGGACTCCATTGTACTGATCCTGACACATTGCAACATGAGCAAATACATTGCTGTAAGCACAATCCAAAGGAAATGTATATAATCCAAGTGGTTTCTTGCCACCTGCAAAGCAGCAATATGAGCAGACAGCTTTTCTCATGTGATCGTGGCTTCCCCAGAGTCAATTACGGAAAGCAGGCTTTCTGGTGCTTCATTAGCACAAACCAAGTATGAACTTGGTTTAATCTTTAACCCACTGCATCAAAAGCTTTCTTTCCCAATAGCCTTCTGTGTGTTGAAGTACTTGAAGTACACAGCACATCCCAGCACTGCTCATGGCACATCACCAAAGATAAGTAGGCCTTGTCTTTCCAGAAGACACCATCTAAATGCATGTTGTTCCACTCATTGTTACAGCTGGCTCATGCTCTTAAAGAAGAGTAGCGTTTCACAGGCTGTGATAGCAAAAGAGTAGGTTATGTCCTCCAAAAGGTGCAACACCTTCCTAAGGTTTTTGCTTTCAAATATATTTTGCCATTTCTCTCCACCTTTGAAGAACTGTCAGCTACAGTAGAAGTAGCACTTTGAGTTGAAAATTCATAGTCTGTTGAACCAGTGCCTGGATTTTGTTTAAACTTTGAAGCACCAGATGTCTGTTTCCCCTGAGCAGGCTGTTATTTTGGAAATGTGAGCGATGGCTACCAGCGATGGTGGTCATTTTACATAATGCCTGTGATAAAACTGATTTGCCGCCATTTAAGGCAGTGCTCTCAACTGACCTCATGCAGGTGCTGTGATGCATTTCACAGCTAGACCAGAGGAGAATTTGTGCTGCGTCAAAGGCAGTGTAACCCAGTAAAAGATATCTCAGCCTGGGGATGAAATTTAGGGGCCAAACCATCACTCCTGTATGGCAAGATGGCAACATCCAATACCACTGTTGAATTTTGAAGTGTTCCTAGCTCAGTGGGTTGAGCGTGGTGCTTGAAACACCAAAGGTCACGGGTTCGATTCCCGTTCAGTTCTCACATGTTGCCTGACCTAGTCAAGAGGTGGTGTCCCTGCCCATGACAGGCAGGTTGGATTAAGTGATCTCTAAGGTCCCTTCCAGCCTAGGCCATTCTAGGATTCTATGATTTGCCTTCTTCAGGACTGAGCCAACCTGAAGCAAATTTTAGTTGCTGTTGAAGTTTCCCTTTATTGGAGAAACCTTAATCATTCAGCTATTTTGATGTTCTCCCAAAGAAAGAAAAGATGACAAGCCCCACCTAAAAGATCTGAGACTTTCTGCTTTCTTTCATGCAAACAAGAAGGCCAAATAGAGGTTGCACTAGCAGGGTTCGTTCTGGCATTTCATAACTTTTAAGAATTAGATTTGGTATCCTGAGCAGCCTTTCAGCATACTTTTTGGATATAATGTTATAGGCTCTGTATAATAAAGCCATAGAAGTGTACAGATGCCAAGCTATGAAAATTATTTCCCTGCTCTTTGGCAGACTCCACAGGCAGAGGGATTAGATTATGTTCTATTTCTTTCTAGTTTGAAATATATTTAGACAACTGAATGGCTTTTCATTTGGTCCTTGTCCTGCAATTCTTTTCTCACATACTTGCTTTCAATCTTGTGAGGCTTTTTTCAAAATCTAGTGCATTGTGCTTTGTCCTCCTTTGTCCTTCCATTTATGGGGAAGGAGGACGTCCCTATTGCCTATAATAATCAGTGAATTCACCAAGGGCTTCTTGTTGCAGAAAGCTGTTTGTTAGCCTGTTATCCAAGCTCTTCCTATGAACTGAGAGAGCGAAAGCTTTTGTTCTGCTCCCAGTGTGATCGGATTTGAAGGCATTGCAGCAGAGCTTCCAGAGGTGCGGATCAGTGCAGGTCTACTTAGATCAGTGTAATACAGTTTTATGCCAGAGCAAGATCTGGATGTTTGTGGAGATCGTTTGCTTTGTTATCTGATGTCCGAAGGGTTTGTAGTGATTGGTGGTGTTTTTATGTTAACACTAACTTAGAAAGAGGCCCTGGAACAGTGAATGCAGTGACGGTTTGCTTCATTTGTCAGAAAATGACAAAAGTCCCTGAAAAAAAACTTGTCTCCAGAGGCTTTGAATCTTTCCATCATTATTAATGCATGTCATTTTTTTTTCCAGTGGAACTAAGCTGCCATGCAAAGTCATTCCTGTGGAAGAGGGAGCAGTCTTTTAGCTAGCTACTTCCTTGCTGGGCAATGAAAATCGATGCAGGTTGTCTGGGTGCTGTTCCCTGAGCAGTCAGATAGGGCAGCAATGGCAATCTGGGATGCTACGCAGTGACGGGAACCTTTGCTCGTCCGCAGGAGAAACCTGAGCCACCTTCAGAGTGCACGCTTCAGCTCTGAATACATTAAAATCCTCTAGAAGTGACCAGAAGTGACAAATACAGGGTTTCTATTACCAGGCACGCTGTGCTGGGAGGCTGGGATATAATACTCTGGCTAACTGCACGTGGAAATTAGCATTTATCTTTCTTGGGAAAATGCAAGTATTTTCAGTGATCCCGCTACTGCAAAACCATCTGGAGCAGTACCTCTCAGCTTTGCTGGTCCAGCCATCAGTCAGTCAGTCACACACCCCAGTTCACTTCTCGCTAGAGGAAGAGGACCTTACATCTGTCCTGTCAGGCTTTGGTTTCAGGCAGAAGCGATTGATTTGGCACCAGGCTTGGCCAGGAGCTTGGAAAACGCAGGGTGAATACTTCATACTTGATGTAAGAGGCTTCTAGAGCTGAGTGTGGTCGATGTGTTGCCAGCTCTTCTGTTCACGTCCTCCCACTCCTTCTCCCGTAGCTTTATACACATGTTAGAGAATTGAAGCTACTTGCACAAGTGATATTTTTTCTTCTGTGCTGCATACAGATATTCACAAAATTTGTATGGTCTTTGGATCTGGAAATTCTTGTTTTCCACCACCTTGACCACACTCTTGATTTTACATTAACCTTGGGAGAAGGATCTGGCCAGAATCAACTTCAGGACTCTTAGGTCCAAGAAAAACGTAACTGGCTGATGAGTCTGACACATTTAAAATTGTGTTCTATCCTGGAGCACTCTACCTGCTCCGCCTCAAAACATTTATTTAAAAATAAATAACTAACCAAACCTGCAGCCTGTCAATCTAGTGGCTTAAATTGTGCAAATTAGAGGTTAGTAGAGCATTTAATCTGAGCTAAAGCACAAATAGCACTCTACAGAAAAGTGAAAAGAAACAACTGAAGGTGCTGTGAAGGACATAAGTGGCTCCAAGCCATGATATGTGCTCATACTCTTAAGTTTCTGTCTCCCCAGATATTTTTAAAATTAGTCATAGCTGAGTCTCAGGAGACTGTCTTCTAGACACAACCAACTTGCTTTAAACTTCATCTGCCTGCAGACCTCACAAGAGGCAGGTTTGCATGTTTTGTTAATATCCATTTCTACCAACGTCAGAAAAGGACAGTGACAGCACAAAACAACGCAAAGTATTTTTTTTTGTATTTCTAAAATGGATAATAAAGCTGTCTAGGCTATTCAATTATTAGAAAGCAATTAACTGTCAAACCTTGACATAGGTTTCTTTTAGTTGAGTTCTGTGTAAAGGCTTAAATCCTCAGAGCTAGCTGTGAGAGAATTGCCTATTTCTGTCCAGAGGTCCTCCCTGGTTAACAGTACTGTGAGAAATGCCTAAATCTGAATTAAGATAATGTGGTTGAGCTATGGATCAGGTGGCTTCTTCCCTGACCTTGCACTTCCGAGCAGATTCACCACTGCAATTTCAATGGAGTTACACTGATGAGAAAGTTGAGACTTAGGCCTTGTATGCCGAATAGATTTGAAGAGTAGAACAATAGATAACCTCAAACACGCTGATTCCCACAGATATTTTGCTGTTTGAACCAGATGTTTCTTTATATTTTATACATTAATAGAATGCAATATGTATAATGTAGCACATAGACCTGGGAATACCTGATATGCAAAGAACTCTGGTGGGAGAAGTTAATTAAGTATTGTTGCTACTAGGAGAACAAATTGTGTCTCCAGCAGCTTGTATTTGTACCATTATGCCTTCCTGCTTGAGCAAACAGATGCATTACGTTAATTTATTATGATGATTAGTAATCTTGGTCTACCTCAAAACTTTCCCTAGTTGGGCTTTCAGCCAATTTGCCTACACACTGGTGTAGTTCATATATGAATGGGTTGCACAGCCAGTTACACGCACACAACTTGCACAAGGTGAAGATGGGCGGATTAAAAGCATTTATAATGTCCAGGAGGCACTGTAAGCAAAGAATTATGAATCCCCACTTCTGTGAGGAAAGCGTATGCATATAATATTTACTCATTCACATATGTGAAAATAGAAGTACATTTTCTCATCGTATGAAAGGAATAGGGATTAGAGTAAGCAGCCTGTGCTTTTTCTGATGCATACTTTGATAATGAGTGCAATAGGAAGATGCCATGCCATTTCGATAAAGGCATTTACTGTATGGTCACAGGCACACTTTACTCATGTAAACAGCTCCCATGAGATCATCCGCAGAAATAGGATTTACTTTAAAGTAAATTTATGGTTGCAGAAGGAAACCCTCTGTACTTTGTACTTTCGCAGTAGACTACAAACAGTAGCAACTGAGTTTAGCAGTTCTTTGCATTTCCTCTTTCACCTTTTCAGGCAAGTCTTTGATCTTTTCATTTCACAAGTGGTAGATAACACAACAACGTGGAATGGGTGAAGTAGCATACATAGAGAAGGAGGGGTTTGGGGTGCACTCTGACTTCTGTCGTGTAGCACGCAGTCGTGCTGTCTACAGCAGCTGAGGCCCCATGAACTGCAGGAAAGCATCCCGTCTCCCTCCCTGCAAAGTTCACAGGCTTCCCTCTTAATGCTCATCCAGAGGCTGGCCTGGCACATCATCAGCACCCCAGGTACTCACCCAGACCCAGTAGCTAAGCAGCACTCCAGGTTACCCCAGGCTACAGGTGAGAATAAGCAACTTGTGCACCTACTGTGTGATTAATATTTTGCAGAACCAGGACCAGTTTAATTCGGATGGGGAGAAACAAGGTCAGCCTCCCAATTTGACCATATAGAAGAAAAAGAGGAGCAGAATGGAACTGTCCATATCACACAAGCTTACACTGGGCCAAATACAGCTATTGAGAGAAAGTAGAGGCCTCCTGATGGGGCTGACAGATTTAAAATTGTATTCTGTCCTGGAGCAGACAAATGCCTGCTATCATAGAATCATAGAATGTTAGGGATTGGAAGGGACCTCGAAAGATCATTAAGTCCAATTCCCCTGCCAGAGCAGGAACGCCTAGGTAATGCTACATAGGAGCATGTCCAGGCAGGTCTTGAATGTCTCCAGAGAAGGAGACTCCACAACCTCTCTGGGCAGCCCGTTCCAGTGTTCCGTCACCCTCACTGAGAAGAAGTTTCTTCTCGAGTTTAAGCGGAACCTCTTATGTTCCAGTTTCAGCCCATTACCCCTTGTCCTATCATTGGCTGTCACCGAGAAGAGCCTGGCTCCATCCTCGTGACACTCACCCTTGATATATTTGTAAACATTAATGAGGTCACCCCTCAGTCTCCTCTTCTCCAAACTAAAGAGCCCCAGCTCCCTCAGTCTTTTCTCATGAGGGAGATGCTCCACTCCCTTAATCATCCTAGTTGCCCTGTGCTGGACTCTCTCCAGCAGTTCCCTGTCTCTCTTAAACTAAGGGGCCCAGAACTGGACACAATATTCCAGATGGGGTCTCACCAGGGCAGAGTAGAGGGGAAGGAGAACCTCTCTTGACCTACTAACCATCCCTCTTCTAATACACCCCAGGATGCCATTGGCCTTCCTGGCCACAAGGGCACAGTGCTGGCTCATGGTCATCCTGCTGTCCACCAAGACTCCCAGGTCCCTTTCCCCTACACTACTCTCTAATAAGTCATTCCCCAACTTATACTGGAACCCGAGGTTGTTCCTATCCAGATGCAAGACCCTACATTTACCCTTGTTATATTTCATTAAATTTTTCCCCGCCCAACGCTCCAGCCTGTCCAGGTCTCGCTGGATGGCAGCACAGCCTTCTGGCGTGTCAGCCACTCCTCCCAGCTTGGTGTCATCAGCAAACTTGCTGATAGTACTCTCTAGTCCCTCATCCAAGTCATCGATGAATATATTGAATAATACTGGTCCCAGTACCGACCCTTGAGGGACTCCACTGGATACAGGCCTCCAACCAGACTCCGCCCCATTGACCACAACTCTTTGGCTTCTTCCCCTTAGCCAGTTCACAGTCCACCTCACTACCCGAGAGTCTAGACCACACTTCCTCAGTTTAGCAGCAAGGATGCTGTGGGAGACTGTGTCAAATGCTTTACTGAAGTCAAGGTAGACCACATCCACCGCTCTGCCATCATCTATCCACCTTGTTATATCCTCGTAAAAGGCTATGAGGTTAGTCAAGCATGACTTCCCCTTGGTGAAGCCATGTTGACTGTCTCTAATGACCCTCTTATCCTTGATATGCCTTGAGATGGCACCAAGGATAAGTCGTTCCATCACTTTCCCAGGGATGGAGGTGAGGTTGACCAGTCTATAGTTTCCCGGGTCCTCCTTCTTGCCCTTTTTGAAGACTGGAGTGACATTTGCTTCCCTCCAGTCCTCAGGCACCTCTCCCGTCTCCCAAGACTTGGCAAAGATGATGGAGAGTGGTCTAGCAATGACATCAGCCAGCTCCCTCAGCACCCGTGGATGCATCCCGTCTGGACCCATGGATTTATGGATGTCCAGATTGCTTAACTGGTCCCTAACCCAGTCCTCATCGACTAAAGCAAACTCCTCCACTGCCCTGACTTCCTCTGGGGCCTCAGGGGAACGGGTCTCCTCAGGACAGCCTCCGGCAGAGTAGACAGAGACAAAGAAGGCATTCAGTAACTCTGCCTTCTCTGTATCTTCTGTCACCAAGGCACCCACCTCATTCATCAGTGGGCCTACATTGCCTCTGGTGGTAGTTTTATCTGCCACGTATTTGAAAAAGCTCTTCCTGTTGTCCTTGACCCCTCTCGCCAGGTTCAATTCTAGGGAGGCCTTTGCTTTCCTAGTTGCCTCCCTACATCCTCGGACAACAGCCTTATACTCTTCTCAAGTGGCCGGCCCCGCCTTCCAAGATCTGTAAATTCTCCTCTTGCCCTTGAGCTTACCCAGCAGATCCCTGTTTAGCCACGCAGGTCTCCTGGCTCCCTTCCTTGACTTCCTACGTGTTGGGATGCTCTGATCTTGAGCACAGTAGAAGCAGTCCCTGAACACTGACCAACTATCTTGGGCCCCTTTACCTTCAAACAGCCTTGCCCATGGGATTTTCTCTAGTAATTGCTTGAAAAATCTAAAGTTTGCCTTGGCAAAGTCCAGGGTTGCAATTCTGCTTGCTATTTTGTTTCTGCTACAGGAGATCCTGAACTCCACCATTTCATGGTCACTGCAGCCAAGGCAGCCCTCAACCTGTACTGCTTCAACCAGATCCTCCTTGTTAGCGAGGATGAGGTCCAGCAGTGCTCCTCTCCTAGTCGGCTCCTCCACCATTTGCATCAGAAAATTATCATCGATGCACTGGAGGAACCTCCTGGACTGTGGCTGGCTGGCTGAATTGTCCTTCCAGCAAATATCAGGGAAGTTAAAATCCCCCACGACAACCAGGGCCTGTGATTGTGAGACCGCTCTCAGCTGCCTGTAGAAGGCCTCATCAACTTCCTCACCCTGATCTGGTGGCCTGTAATACACACCCACAACAGTATCTCTCCTGCCAGCCTGCCCCTTAATTCTAACCCATACACTCTCAACTTGCTCCTCCTCATCCATGCCTGGATGGTATTCAAGACATTGTAGTTGCTCTTTCACGTAAAGAGCGACTCCACCACCTCGCCTGGCTGGCCTGTCTTTCCTGAAAAGGACATAGCCACCCATGACCACATTCCAGTCATGTGAGCTGTCCCACCATGTCTCTGTAATTGCCACCAGATCATAATCTCCTGCCCAAACCCAGGTTTCTAGCTCCTCCTGCTTATTCCCCATGCTGCGTGCATTGGTGTATAAGCATTTCAGGGAGCAAGCTGAGCACACTGATCTCACCCTAGGGGGATGGGAGGCCACCCAGTCCTCATAATTTCTAGAGCACTGTCCCGCTGCAATCCCAGCTATAACCCCATCCCCCTTCATATCTAGTTTAAAGAACGCTCTATGAGTCCCGCCAGCTCGTGACCAAGGATCCTTTTTTCCCTTTGTGTCATTTGAACCCCAGCTTGTTTCAGTAGACCAGATTCCCTGTAGATCTCCCCATGGTTAAAAAATCCAAAGCTAGACCGCTGGCACCACCCCTTTAGCCAAGTATTAATCTGCTGCACTTTGTCAAACCTACCACTATTTTTCCTCATAATTGAAGGAATAGAGGCAAACACAACCTGTGCACCTGATCCTTCTAGCATCTGCCCCAGTGCCCTAAAGTCCCTTTTGATTGCTTCTGGCCGTCTCTCGACTATCTCATCATTACCGATCTGCATAACCAAAAGCGGGTAATAGTCCGTGGGTTTGACCAGACCAGGAAGCTTCTTGATAACATCCTTAACTCGGGCCCCAGGGAGGCAGCAGACTTCCCTGTGGGTCAGATCAGGGCGGCAGACAGGGCCCTCTGTTCCCCTCAGGAGGGAGTCTCCAATTACAATTACCCTCCTTTTTTCCTTAGATGAAGAAGTCCTAACGCGTGTATCCAAGCGACTCACCCTAGACAGCCCTATGGGTGAACCCTCCACTGACTCTTCCTTGGCCTGGCTCTCATTGTCTAGAGCCCCATACCTGTTTTGCAGGGGCAACCGGGCAGGTGAGGGAGGCCGGGCAGGGATTTTCCTTCCTCTCCTGGCAGGCACCTGCTTCCACTCCTCCCTATCCTTTAGGTCCCCCCCTTTTGCCTGATGGCCAGAGGTGGGGGGATATTCAGCTCTTTGCGGAGCTTGCTGCTGGCCATTCAGGACATGACTCCACCAATCTATCTCTCTCCCCGACTCCCTAATGCTCCTCAGCCTTTCTACTTCCTCCTTCAGCTCAGCCACCAGGCTGAGCAGATCGCTCACCTGGTCACATCGGACACAGGTGTCGCCTACACTACCCTCCATGGCCAGTGCCAGGCTCCAGCATTCTCTGCAGCCCGAGGCCTGAACACCCACATGCTTACGTGGGGCCTCTGTCTGGATGCCCACAGTTTTTCTAACAACCATTGACCTGGTGGCAACCATAGTTGGCTCTACAATACAAAGACTCTCCGGAAAGCTATGCACGGAATAGTTTACAGGCCTTTTAAGTACTTGCCTCTTCTTCCTTTCTCATGCTTTTCAGTTCTCTTCCTTGCCTCCACAAATTAAATCCACAACTGAGAAAACTACAATTTATTTATTTTTTACAGGAAATACTTTGATGTTATGTGCTTATGAAACATTATGGGAACACTTGTGTTTTATATCTTCCAGAAAATTATATTGATGTGCCTCAAGATGGGAGAGGTAAGATCAAACTTCAAGGAGCAGCTTTCAAGAAAATCGACTAAATGACAAGAGCTGAAAAAATGACGGACAAGCAGGAGAAAGAAGGACTACAAGAAGGAGATGGAGCAAGTCACCTGAGGAGAAGCACCATTCAGACAACTTCTATAGGCAAATGATATAGAAAGAGTCTCCAGAAGAAAGTAGTCTGTAAGCAATATTTTAATTTTAGACCGACAATATTATCTCTGAAAGGAAGCATCATATTTGAGGAAGTGCTCAGTAGGAAGAAAACTAAGTTGCTCTGGCAAATCCACACAAAGGTGGAAAAAGATCACAAGACAAACCTTTGGTAGATAACTTTTCTTTGCCTCCCCATCCATCTAGTGCCATTTGAGCCTAATCTAAGTGTCAGAATACTGAATGTGAGTTTTTCCAAAGTTCTCTGGTGAATACTTTGTCACAATAGAGTAGATGCTGGCAAACCCCATCACTGTTAATCATAGTGTCATATGCATTACAAGGTAAGTGAAACCATTTCATTGAGTCAGGTGGCAGGGTAGTAACCGTTTCAACCTTAGTGCACATTTTAAGATCATTGGCAACGATTCCGCTAAGACAGCAAACATCTGAGCACATCTTGGCTTCGGCTTCACACACCTTCTTGAACAGGGGAGCATTGTTAAAGAAGCAACACAGACACCCCATTCCACCCCCATACTCCTTGAAGCTGAAAGAGAAATGAAAAAAAATCGAGAAAATATATATGTTAAAAGCAATAATACCATTGTCCCTCTGCTTTGCAAGGCAATAATCCAATTCCCTCAGCTACTGACTGGCTTCAGACTTTGCCCCTCACAAATCTAAAAATTCATTTGTAAGCCCGAAAGACAATGACGCTGTCACAGAGTATACAGACCAGTTGGTCACTAAGGTTGCAACAGCTTGACTTAACTTTCCACAAGACAGGTTTATTTTAAAATTATAAAGTATTGACTACCTGAGCAAACCCTGTGAAATTCATTTTTTTGAGATATATACATGGAGAGCCTAGCAATGACAGCCAAACAGAGGAGTTCATCTAGAAATCATAACACAAAGCCGTGATAATGCGAAATTGATGCTTCATGCCTGATATTTTGTCCTGCAAATCTGAATAATGTTAAAATGACCATATATTTTACTGTATAACCAACATGAGGAACACCTTGTCAGTGAACAGTCAAGTTTTCCTTTTGTACCTCTTTGATTTCAGTGTATTTTAGTCTTCTGTTGAGCTCCAAAGAGTTAGTTAGACAACTGAGGGATTTGAGCTAACGCGTGGCTACCAGAGTGCATGGTGGTACATGACTCAAGTCATACAGGAGTAAATAGTGCTGGAGAACCCAAGGCTGGTGACCACAGGAGTGCCAGTCTTCAGAGGAGGCCCAACCTGAGTAGGATATCCATATGCCCTTTTTCTTTACAAACCAACTAGTAAAAAATGCCGAGTATCACTAAGGGCAGGCAACAGCTAATAAGAAAAAATTCAAGTGCCACAGGCAGAAGTGCCATCCTGCAGACATTAGTGCTCATCCTGTCCTAGCTAAGCTTGAGGCCTGGCTCGTTCTCACTCTTCACAGACGCTCCTGCGTGTGCGCCTCTGCGTGCAGCTCAGCTGGCAGAGCCCTGGCAGAGCTGCCATGGTGCAACTGGGCTGCTTTACATCGTGAGGAACGGTCGCACTTCAAATAAAATGGAGTCGGTATTTTTTAAACCTTAATTCACACTAAAGCTCAGAGATTCTGGTTTTCTGAAAAGAATATTTGCTCAGAGCTCTGCAGAACCATTCAAAGCACTTCAGCTGGGAACAAAAAGGACCTCCAGCAAAGACACGCTGTAAGTAGCTTGCAGCTACTGGCAGACAGTCCAGAACGCTCTCTCCTTGATGATGAGAGCTTCGGCAGAGAAGAGGTCAGTGCTCCTGCCAGTGGGAGAGCTGGTCCTGTGAGATGTAAGGCAGTGCTGTTAGTGCCAACTTGAAAGAAAAGCACGAGAAATCGAGTAGCTGGAAGCAACGCCGTCCAAGCCTCTGCCAACATCAGGTCTTCTCCACACTTGCACATCAGCTCTGAGATCCATAACCCCAGTAGACACCCAGCAAAGTGTGTATCTACAGTAATCAGTCTTACCTCGGTGTCTGCAGTAACCATTTGCTCCTTTTATCTTCTACCAGCACCTACTTTCATTGTGAGGTGATGACCGCCACAGAGAGCTTTGTAAAAAGCTTATGTTCATGAAGAAGTTTGTATTAGATACTGGTTTGTGTGACTTACTCTATTTTGTAAGCGTTTTTTTTCCCTTTGGGAATTGTGTGTTATATAAGGAGCAGTTTTATGCTTTACTTCTAGTACCTGTATACCTTGTAATTGATGCTTTTTGTTTATTTGTTTTCTTTTATTCTGTATACAAAGCCAGCTAATATAAGGTAGATACTCCCTGGCTGAAATTCTGATTTTGCCTACCAATTAATTTATGGATAAATCCACATCGTAGCTGATGAACAATTAATTGTTCATCCATTGTGGTGTTATAGTAATCTGATAGCCTCTCTAGTTTAACAGAATATAGTAAGATATCGAATAAGACTAATGCTCTTTGGGCCTTAAACTAAAGGGAAATAGCGCACCACACTATCCTACCACCATCGCTATCGGCCCTTCTCCCTCAGCGTTTGGGACATTGTAGAAGAGCACCGGGTAGACAAACAATGACCTGAACATCTCAGCCATCTATGTAGCGGTGCTCTGATATCCCTCTGCATTCACCTGACTGAAATTATGGTGAACCAGATAAACTGCAATGAATTCTTCAGTTATTTCTGCAGAAAGAGACTGGTTCAGACACAATCTTTCTCTAAAAGAAAAGTTCTGGACTAAAATAGATATATTTTCCTCTGTGTCCATGTTGATATGGTTGGAAGCATAAGGGATCTAAAATTAACAGTTACAGAAGTGTGTAATTCCATCATATACCCTATATAACAATGGCAACTGTCTGTCTCAGTGGCTATTAAGAACCTTTGTGCTCCAGAAGCCTCCTTCCTTGTCCAGCTCATTTCCTCTGAGAATTCAGTGTTCAACTTCTTAATAGTTGCTGTGTATAACCTAGGACATAAAAAGATAAGTTACAAAGCTTGTGCAGGACTTGGTGTTGTAATTAACCATCTTTTGTGCCTGACTATCAGTCTTAAAATAACACAGAGTGGAAACAATCTGGCCTCTTAATGTATACTTCAGCATATTGTAGCAGCTATTTTAGATAACTTTTTAATAGTTTTATTATGGCTGTAATTTCTATATGAGGACTGCCCACTTGAGGAAGCAATGAGTAACAAGTCAAAGTGATTTTTAAAGTCAGTTCTATTTCACCACCGGTGATGGTGTATGAAAAGTAAAGCAACAAAAACAAACCCTCTCCTACTTGCCAGGAAGAAGCATCTTTTTCTCAGCCTTGAAAATTTTCTTGTATAAGACAGGCATTTCTTCTCGTCCTCCTTTTACATAAGTAGTAAATAACTAAGAAGGTAATATATACAGTACAATAATCTATTTTAATAGTCAGCAGTCAGATTTTAGGATAATTAAGCTAACTAGAAATTCTAGGGTTGCAGTTTAATTAATACATTGACAATAATACTGTTTACATAACACTCAATGTTTGAAATCAATACGTGCCAGTGTCCAGTGATTTGCTAATCTAGTTTTTGATCTTATCCTGTCCTATTTTTTGCAGCATTCTCGGAACTTCATATTATGAATCATGTTGTCTTTCTAAAGTGATTGCCAGGTAAACCAAAAACGTGTTTTACACTGCTGGTGCACTGCTCTTGTCTTTATATATAGTAGTTTTTATAAAGATGTCCTTAGGTTTTAATAAATGAGTGTAATGTAAACTAATCTCTGTAATAAAACTTGCTTTAGTGTTTCAAAGACTGTCTGGAATAGTTGTAGAGATTTGAGTTTCCACTTTTTTTTCATTAGCTTAAAACTTCATGGCTTCCTTTCCATGTGCTGAGAAATCCCCAGAAACCACTATTCCGTAGTTTATACAAGTAGTTTATATAAGGGGAAATGGAGAGAGTGTATTTAATGCAAAGAGTGATGCTTGGATTTGGAGGGAATTGAAAAAAAAAAAAAAAGGGCCACAAAAATCAATGGCATCACACACAAAAAAAAGGCTCAGGTCATTGCACAAATAAATACATGTCAGGCCACTGGATAAATAAATACATGGTCAATTTAGTCTGCATCACATTTCCAGCAGTTGGTAGTACAAGACACTTAAGAGGGAAATGTGGGATCCTGAACAGAGACTGGTAAGAAATAAACATAATCTTTCCACTACCCAAGTGAGCTGAGAAGGCCAAACGTGCAACTGAGCAGAAAGCAACTGTTTGGCTTCCACACACAAATGCTCCGTCCCACACGGATGTTATGGTAGGTCCGCCTGCTCAGCTGAGGCAGGGGTGAATGCAGTTTAACTTGCCCTGTACAAAAAGGCAGAACCAACAATTCACAAAAATAGGATATTTAGGGTTTTTTTTCCTGCCAGGCTGAATGACAGCTTTTCCAGAGAGGCTTAGACTTTCTAAACACACCATGCTTTCACAGGTCCCTTCATCACCCATCGTTTAGGAGGCACCATTGCCAATGTTCAAAAAATATCAAGCATCCTGAGCTGAAATTTTGGCTTTCAGACTAATAAGAGGAAACATGACTGACAACAGGATTCAACATGATTGACAACAGGATTCAACATGCACACAAACATAAAAAAACACCAAAAAACAATTGCTGTCTTCTGTTGGTAGCTTTGCTTATACTTAGAGCTTCTCCTCCATCCACGCACTCCTCAAGAAAGTTATTTCAGTAACATACATGGAGATTCTCCGTGCTAACAGAGCACGTGGGCAGGAGTCCTGGGGGGGTTTCTCACCTCTGGGTGAGGTTGCTTCCCTGGATAGAAATGGTTCTTGCTCTCTGTATCCTGCAGCTCCCAAGTGTGGGTTTTCCTCAGCTGTTGTCCTTTACAGCATTTGTCCCCCTTGGTTCATCCCGAATCATTGATGTCTGAGTGAAATGCTCGCATTTACAAACACCTTTTCACATTAGAAATTTTGCTTTGAATGTCTGATCACTAACCCCAGAATAGAGATTCTACTGCAGGAATGCACATAAACAGCCAAAAATACAAAAAAAAAAATCAAAGCCAAATGTAAAAAAAAAAAAAAAAAGAAAAAGAAGAAAGAAAAAAAGGATGAGAAATCCTGTGTGATGTCAGGTATTTCATACAACATAGTTCATTCCTGCAGCTTCTATAAGTATGCACATCAGCTCCAGAATGGAAAAGGATCATTTTCATTAAAGCAACACTCCAATAGTTCTTAGGGGTTTTTGCAACTGTAAGAGACTACAATTACATCCCACTGTGCTAAGACTTACGGAGACACATTGCAGAAAGGTAGAGAAGACAAAAGACAGTTTTAAAAACACATAAATATGTAAAAAATATAAATAATGACAACCCACCTTCTGAAACTGCACTTGCAATTATGAAAACAGCTACAATTGCAGCACAAATGAGAAGAGAAACTGCAAATTGACATATTTGGTCTGTTACAGCTCCCTTACCAAGTTTTAACAATTTTTACTGCGTGCTTCTAGTAATTGACTAAGAATTATATTCAACACATTATGCTCAGCAGGAACAGCTTTTATATACCAAGTGAGCAAATTAGATATCGCTGGAATTTCTATAGAAGATGTTAAGATGTTGATAGTGACTTACAGACTGCCATTACCGAGCCATTATCACCAAATCATAAACAAACAGAAGCATCACAGCCAGTTCCTTTAAATTGTTTGTTCTTACTGGAAAGCAGAGCCCATGCTGGTCTGTCATTCACACGTGCAGCAGGACACGGAGAGAAAAGATATCTCAGTTTTGGTATTTATTTTCAAGAAAACAAAGCCCTGTCCCTCTCTACCCAAGTTATTCACAGTTAATTTCATTTGTGCAGAAAACGTAGACTGTGGGGGAAAACGTACTAATACATTAGGTATGTGTGGGCATCGACGTGTAAGCATATAATGGCTTGAATTTTCCAATCAATTTTAACTCTCTAAACAACTGAACTATACAGAGCCTCAAGCTCTTCTCAAATTTGAACTGATCATTTAATCCTTAAGTGCAATCCCATTACTGGTAACGATAATGAGGAATCAGTAGGATTTTGTAAAGAACTGAAAAGTCATCTAAAGAGGGGGAAACTCTTCTGCCTCTATTCACTACACTTCCATCAGCTAGCCTTTGCACCGTTCTTTTTTATATGTTTCCAACCAAATACAAAGTGGAAACAAAGCATGCCTTTAGAGTCAGCTGCACATCCCCGCTGCACCTCCACTGTGGAGGATGCGCTCTCATGGATAAATTCCTCCTTGAAGCAAGCCCTCTCCCACCTTTCCAGTAGGGGTGTGGGCCACGCTGCCCCAGTGGCTTCTGCTCATCGCGAAAACCAAGGAAACACAGTTTCTCTGATATGTGCCTCTGTACTTATCTCTACCATTATGCAAGTCTGCTTTATAGCCTGCTTTATTCCTCTTTTTCTTTCTTCTTTTTTATTTTTTTTTTAAGCCAGGGAATATTTCTCAGCCATCTCTCTGCCTCCTTATCATTCACAATGCTGTCCCACTAGAATTAGCTATTTGCCTCGCTGCTGAGTCTTTCACAATCCAAGCCAGCCAGCACATAAGGCAGGGCAGACTTAAAACAAAGAGGCCACGTGCATCAGTAAAGTTTTTAATGCGAGCTACTGGGAGTCTCAGCCGTGTTCTGAGTCACAAAGGGTGACAGCACCTGAACAGGAATAGCTGCTTTGTCGCTGTGAGGACTACCAGTAGCAACTGGGTTTAAACCCTTAGCTTTGACAAGCAAACAAAAAAAGCTTGATCTAGATAATATTTGAGAATATTTTCCGACTCATCAGCTAAACTGGAATTTTAATTTAAGACATCCTCCCAGATTACTTTTTAAATTAATTTTGATTTTAACTGATTTACAGTTACTACTGAAAAATATCTCTTTTTTTTTCATGTAGGACTATTGGCAACAATTCAGATCTTAGAAGCATTTCAAAAGCTATGTTACATTTGACCTCAAGGTTTTAGCTACCCAGCGTAAGATCTACAACTTCTTTCTCCAGTATTTGCTGAACCAAGTCTATGATATCATTGACAACTAATATTGTGCAAAATCAAACAGTTCGCTGCAAAGCCACATTCCTCTAGTACGCCTGGATTTTGTTAGAAGATTTTACTTTGCAAAATACTGCTGGAGTAGGTGGTAGCGCAGTAGGAAATACCACCTGCGGTGAGTAAGTGATAGCTGGGATTTGCTGTGTAAACTCCATTATCATTTTAACCACACAGTACCCCTTCTCTTTCCCTGAGTGAACACGCTCTCAGCAGCCACCAGAAAAATCCAGCTGGGAATTTATCTAGGAAGGAGACACAGCATCCCTCTGCTGTATCTGCTATTATTATGCAGATATAGGAGCTCAAAGACTTTCACAACCTTTCCCTTTCTGCTAATGACATGGGTGTTAAAGCAACTTATCTCTAGCTAATAAAAAAAGTAAAAAGCCCCAGACTCTAGCAAAACAAATCACACAATACTGTGAGTCTCACAGATTTTACGATTTGTTATACTACCCATATGAGCGTCACATGTATAAAAAGCACCATAAGTCCACAGTCAATTTTTTATTGAGATCCTGGGCTGCAGAGGAGTAGCACAGGAGGTGACTTCTGGCTTTCGGGCTTTGTAGTCACCATTCCTCCTCCATTTCATACCTTTTTTCCAGCACTGTCCATCTATGACTAGCTGCTGCTCTAACCATAGCAACTTCTCACACACCTGCAGCTGCTCCCACTCTCCCCACAACCCAGCCTGGCACTGAGCAAGCAAACGTCTAACTGCAGGGACTGACTGCTTCTTCACCCTCTAAAACATTGTCCCTCCTAGTCTGCAAGTAAATGCTTTTCTTTTCAGCCAAGACACCATCAGCTGAAGTCTTTGGTTGGGTGTCTGTTCCTTTTTCTCAGGTACTTGAGCCTCACAGTGATCGAAGGGGTACCACAGTCATTCAGAAGTGCCCAAAACTGAAACTGATTCAGGACTGAAATAGAACAGGAATAGTTGGACTACCTGAGCACTGCATCTTCCTCTTTTAGCTCCTCCTCCTATTTCCCAGTGCTAAGAAGACAGGAAATGAGACAACGCTGTTACACAAGAGAATTAGAAATCTCCTTACTTATCACCTGTCTGCAATGAAGCTTCCAGCACCCGTTCGCAGAGACATACTATCCTTGTTGACAGGAATGGAAAAACTGTGCAAACGTAGTTTTCTATTTCACTTCGCCTCCCCAACAGTTAAATGAAGCCATTTTGGCTGGACCATACTGTTTACTCACCATCTCTCTCCAGTTGGTGCCATATCATAGAATCATTTAGGCTAGAAAAGACCCTTATGATCATTGAGCCCAACTGTTAACCTAGCTCTGCCATGTTCCTAAGCACCACATCTACGTGGTTTCTAAATACCTCTGGGGATGGTGAATCTACCATTTCCCTCTGCAGCCTGTTTCAGAGTCTGACAACCATTTCTGTGAAGAAAGTTTTCCTAGTATCCAATCTAAAGCTCCCCTAGTGCAACTTGAGGTCATTCCCTCTTGTCTTATAGCTTGTTTCTTGGGAGAAGAGACTGACCCCGCACCTGGCTATCTCACTACAACCTCCTTTAAGGTAGTTGTAGAGACCGATAAGGTCTCCCCTTCTTTTCTCCAGGCTAAATGACCACAGTTGTCTCAGCTGCTCCTCCCAAGAATTGTTCTCCAGACTCTTTACCAACTTTGTTGCCCTTCTCTGGACATGCGTCAGTACCTCAATGTCTTTCTTGCAGTGAGGGGCCCTAAACTGAACAAAGTATCTGTGGTGTGGCCTCTTCAGTGCCAAGTACAGGGGGACAATCACTTCCCTCATTCTGCTGGACACATTACTTCTGATACAAACCATGATGCTGTTCCCGTTCTTGGCCACCTGGGCACCCATGCAAATGCCCATTCTCTGCAATCCTTGCAGCTCTACGTTTATAGTCATTAGAACTTCAGACCTCCTAGACGAGATCCCTGCAATGGGAGGGAGGGACCTCCCTCATGCTGGAGGTCCAGCGGGTGTTGGATCAAACCTTGTTTCCAAAAGATACTCCATTAGAGCTGTGATAAACTCCTGAAGCCTGATGCTATTGGCAGGTTTCTGCACTGCTTGTGGCCACTTCCCAAGGTTTGATCCAGAGTCTTTCCTTGTTTTGTCCCTTCCTCCAGGACCCAACAATCCTGAAACACTCCCATCGCATCTGCCAGGTTTCTCTTGTCACTGATGTGTTTTTCCAGCCCCACCATGGCTTCCATGCCTCACTCCATCACCAGGGAGTGAGGCATTTCCCTCCTTTATCCCTTGAGCCAGAAACACATGCGTGTACTGAGGGAGGAAGTGGCTGTTAGAAACTAAAAACACTTTGAAGTGTGTGCTTTGCATTTGCAATTTAAAACCACGCTCTGCTGTCCAGATGCTATCCAGTTTGTACCACAGAACTGGGCTTTCGCTTTGCTGCTGCCCAGGCTCCACTGAGTTGAATTGAGGAGTCAAACCTCAGGGAGATGGCAGCCAGTAAACAAACTTTGGAGCAGCGTGGCATAAAAATAGTAGAGTCTGAAGGAAGGCCAAGCTGCGTGCCTGCTAACTGCAAGACGAGACCCCGCTAAGCCAGAAAGAACTCAAACTCTTCTTGTCAGCACGGCTGTTTGCACGTATCCAAGTAGCAGCTGCGTACCTCGGCCAGGCTCCTTTCCCACCGCGAAGTCAAACATCTAGAGACTGCCTGAGATCAAAAGACATAGCCACTCACCCAGTACATGTGAGTACATGCCAAGGATATGCCTGGAAGCATGAAGAGTGATCTGGCCCTAAGCCAGAATGTTTCCACCTGCTTGGCTGAGGTCTGCCAGACTTCGGCTCGTCTTCACCGCACCACCACTCAGCTCAAGTCATTGGCTTGGCTGTCCTGTTTAAGACTCTGTAGGCTATATCACTAATTCTTCCAGAATTGCTATAGGAAAATGAGTGTTACACATGGCTACTCACTGAATTACACACAGAAAATGTCAGAACTCAAGGGAAAATATACAATTGGATTGCATGGGTAGGGCGTCTACAAAACTATGAAGCTTTTGCCAAAACAGCTGCAGGATTTGCCGTTTCAGGCAAGTAGCCAGGTTTCTCAGCCAAAAAAACTTACTCCAGCATACCAAAAGCAATTGACTTCGGCAGAACAGCCCATAGGTTTCCACAATTTGTCCAGCTCCAAGGCACGAACGCAGGGTATGACAAACATGCACAGCGACTGGGTGGACTACACTTGGCAGCAACCAGATCTTAACAGGTCAGCACAGGCTCTGAGCTTTATAGGGCGTTCACAGACGAGAGTATAAAGCAAAAGGTTGAGCTACTTCTTGCCACAGACTATCAGAAGGAGGAAACCGAATATGCAGAATATTGCATGGTAGCCTTTTCAAGCCCTCCTAATAGGGCTTTCTTAGATGTAGACACAAGGGTTTTCTTCTAACGCCTTGACGTGGAAAATCTCTATCTAGGTCAAGCCACGTGCATAACAAAGCATCAAAACTGTTGTGGCTAATGTATTCCCAGTGTCTGCTGTTTTAATTCTTCCTTGTTGAAATAGAAAGGAACTCAGTAAAAGGGTGGTAATTAACTATATAACAATACTCTGTCAGGGCAAGTTTGGTTTTAATAAACAAAACGGGACTACTGATTTAATGCAAACACATTCAATTGGAAGAACAGGACATCTCAGACGGATTTAACCACACTCTGCAGGAAGTATTTCTTGCTTGCTGGTGACTAATAAACCCCAGGAAAGAATAAAACAGATTGTCTAAGTAAGTTCTTTTTCCTCATTTCCCCCAAACTGAAATGCACAAACGAGATAAATGCCTACAGTGAAACTGAAGCCAAAATGTCATTATGGGCTTACCCTGTTATGAGAACATATTGAGGTTCCCCTCCCCAAGAAGCTCAAGTTATTTCTTATAATGGCAATAAATGAGCAATAAGGAATGCTTCTTTCTTCATGGGGAATTCAGTAAGGAGTTTGTACCCCTGTACTTTCAGATCCAGGCAGGAAGTCAAAGGTCATGGTTCTCTCTGACCAGTGCAGCAGGACAGTGGGTCAGGGACCTGCCTCTCTGAAGAAACATCTGGACACCTTCTGGACAACTGGGATGATGTGGCTGGGTGTCAGGGAGCGAATGTGCAATAGCCGTGTGCTCTACACAGAGGGGAGAGAAAAACACAAGAGTGAGTGTGTCCGGCTTCCTCAGAGTTAACCAAAAGGAGCTCTGGGTTAGGCAGCTGTCATAGCAGTCTTCCTTATAATTTTTCAACTCTAGAATCATGAAGAGATCTCTGATTTTTACAAGCTGTCTGTCAAGAAGCAGAACTTTTCCTCCCCTGCCAGCCCCAGCAGTGCAGCTCCAGCAGAAAGCAGTGGGAGCGTGAGCATGCGCATCCTCAGTGAGCAGCAACAGTTAATCCCTACCAAAACAACACTAAAGAATCAACTAAAACCTAATTGCAATATTTCTCACCAAAACACTTAGCTCAACAGGAAATATGATGTCATATGTGCAGTAAAAGTTTTATTTAATTTTTTTTTTATTATCCTTTGTTTTTCCAATAAGCTGTAGGAAAATAAACTACAGATCCAGTCACCCCTGGATGTTTGCCTCAGAATACTTTTTATATCTCTAAATCTGTCCGGGAGTATTTTCTGAAAACTCAATCTGTCATCACAAATGTGGCAGGCAGATTTTATGGCCCCAACGTCAGACCACAACTTGAGTTCGGGTAGGTTTTTTGCTGTCAGAAGCTCTCTCTAAGCCCTTGGGCTGCACAATTCATCTCTCACCATCTCAGGTCTTTTAACAAAATGCCTGAGTACGAGTTCAGCATTGCAAGGGAACAACTTGGAAATCTTTACTAAGTTTTTGGATGCTGTGAACTAGTTGACAAAGGCAGACAGTTCATACGGATTTTGTAGGCAGAGTTCAGTTTAATAAAAAAATTTGGAAAAAATTGCAGTATTAAAGTGTGTTTCTCTAGTCCTCTCTCCCACACTCTAAGGGTACTGAATCTATTCCTTGCACTACATCATGAAGTTGCAAAATGAGCCACTACGTCATCTGTGTAAATGACGTGCCCTTTTTGAGTGTTGGCTTCTTTCCCACGTGCAAAGTCCCCCAACCCCTGCTGCAACACTCACAGGTTTCAGAGCTGCATCCATCCACCACTTCAGACATAACCCCCAGGTCACGCATTGTCACAGCGGTGCCGGGCGCTCTTTGCTTGCATCGCAGCAGCTGCAGTGTGTCATCGTAGGCTGACACGTGAAAAATGCCCTTTCTACACAACTGGAGTTGCTGTAACAGCCTCCTCTGCAATGAGATTTTCTGAAAGCCAACTGAAACCAAGAAGTCACAGACATGTAAAGAGAAGATAGAAACATTCGGGATCAAAGCAATGGGGGTGTTTGTTTGCTTTCCATTTTAGGGTTGAGGGTTTCCTTGGGATTTTGCTTTGGTTTTTAGCAGTACAGTAACAGTGGGGTGTGTCTGGTTTTGTTGATGAAAAGTAAAAGAGTAGGCAAAGTACTGAAATGTCCTGAGTGCCACCAGGGTGGTGGATCTGGAGTATGTGGCAATCGTGGCGAAGATGCACATTCATGCATGCCCATCAAATTTACTCGAGCAAGTCTTCCTACCCAGAGTTCAGTCTAGGTAAGGCAAACTTGCTTCAAATTTGCCTCAAACTTTGGGTCACCACTGGACGTGGTGCAAGCTTCAATACCAGAGAGTCAGCAACGTGAAATATCCAAAGGAGGAAATCACTGCTGCCAGCTTACAGCCTGAGCACGAGGGAGAGATCATCTGCCCACAAGCACAGCACCGACTTTAGCACAAACTTGAGTGAAAGAAGCCAGCCATCAGGCAGAGACTTGCACATAGGTAGTGACATGGTTTAGTGATGGACCTGGCAGTGCTAGGTTAACGGTTGGACTTGATAATCTTAAAGGTCTTTCCTAACCTAAACAATTCTATGATTCTGTGAGTCCATACTTTTCTCCCTCTTTCCTCCAAATGTATTTGCCAAAAACACACGAACAAAAAGGTTGTTTGGGGTTAACTAAAGCTGGGTTTCCTTTCTGGTCAAGTTTGATAGAACAAAGTCAAAAAGAATGCAAAACAGCCTTCTCCTCATGGAGACGGGGCATTGGGCAAACACCACATGGCAGAGAAATCAAACCCTTCCCCTCCTCATTGCCTGTGTGCACAAGCACACTTGCACATGCATATTGCAACACCCAGAGAGGAAAAGCCTTGGCTCGGAGTCCAAGATGAAAGTTTTGTTTCAGTTCCCCACTGTACCCTTCCTATTTTCAGTTTCTACCTCCAAAATCAAACTCTGACACTTCATTTCTGACACTTATTTTTTTTGCTAGTGGTAGATGCTCTGTACTTAAACTCTGGACCCTAGTGAGGGCTTTCGCTGCCCTCCAGCACCAAACAGTGCAAAGATGCACTTTTTAGGAAACTACAGTACACCACAGACACATTATTACAGTAGGGTGGCACAAACACTGAGCTCTGCATATCCCCTATGATTCTTGATTTTGGTCTTACTTCTAAGTAATTTTCAGCAAACTTACCATAAATAGATAAAATCCCTAAGAAGTCATAATGACCACTGATAGCCCAGAAGAGGGGTGGGAAGGATTAAAGCAACGTATTTCAGCAGCTCAACAGAAATAAACTTACAGAGTAAGTCACTTTAAGGACACTTGCAAAGGGAAATCTGAAAGGAGGAAGACAGAGATAATTTTTTAATACTCTGTGTGAATTCCCAAAATAAAGAGCTTTATGGATATTCCTTTGAAATAGAAAACAATCATCCATTCCAGCTGCATTCACATCCTTTTTGCCTTCCAGGGTTAATCTGCTGAAAAGCTTTTAGCTAAGATTAATGTATATCCAGCTGTCTCTGGACTTTTCTCTTTTATCCAAAAATTAACAAACACCAAACAAACAACCAACTTTTGGGAATAACATATTAGCAAAAAAGGGAACATTTCAATTTGGACACAATTCCCACATTGCCTTTAGTTCTGGAAGAATAAAGTGAATTGAATTTGTTTTCCAAAGGGGGAAAAAAATGGGGATGAAAAAAGGTACTTGCTAATTTACAACATTGCTTAGAACATTACAGCAAGCAGATTAGAGGGATTAATAGCCAGAAGCTTAACGTTGCCAGTTGCCTGCGTGGTACGGGTGGTGATAACGTCAGTGTGGTAAATGATGCTACAGATGACATCAATGGTTTCACCTCATATCAGCAAACCCCTTTAAACCTTCTGCAGAAAAATACGTCTTTCACTTGGGTCTGTTGAATCACCAGGCTTTCATCTGTGCTGAGCGTGTCCTGAGGCAGGGCTAAAATTTCTTTCTACCTCACTGGTTCTTTTAAGCTCCCACATGACTGAAGAATGCTACACCAGGTGCTTGTCTTCAGTCTCCACCACCACCCCGTACACCTCATCCCTCTGAGGACACCCTCACCCCCGGCTTCCTCCCGAGGGGCTGCAAAAGTGCGACATGGAGCGGTGCAGCAAAGCAAACCTGCTTGATTCAGCCCATGCCCTCCTTGTCCCAGCCCATCCCTGTGTCCCCAGGCAGGAGGTTTACTGAGCAAGTGCTTGTCCACCACAAAGTCCAGGGATGCCTGGCTTGGCAGCCCTGGTGCCTGCAAACCACCTCACAAGAGGGGTTTTTTAATCAGTTTGCCAAAACAAGCCAAGCCTTTGGTTAGGTGTATTTTATCCTTCAGGCAACAGGGGTGGGGAGGTCAATCTCTCAAGCAGGGCTCTGGTCAGCCCCAGAGATGTGGGGTGGGACCTTGGGCTGGGCTTTCCCTTCCCAAACTGCTCAGCATGGTTGCAAAGTGTTGGTAACAGGGCATCTCCCCAGCATCACAGTGTCAGGCCTCCAACTCTCAAAGAGAAAATAGAACCAGGAAAAGAATAGCTCCACCACAGCTGGCTCTGGCACCAAAGTTTCACTTGCGAGCCCTACCAGGTATCTGGAGGAAACAGATCGGAGGATCCTGACACACTACCCATCACCAAAACAAGCCATTCACCTCCAGTGCTGAGAGGAGGTGTGCCACCCTGGTTGTCCTGGCCAGGAGGACCAACACATAAGGACAAGCAGCATCCAGTGGCCACCCCTCTGCTGACAGAGACCCACGGAGACAGAGGAACCCGGGGTCATTTGGTGTTGAAGCAGGGGACTAGACAATTAAAACAACTTGATAAAATCCCACAGCAGCTTAAAGACAAAAAAACCTGACTTGATCCCCGTGGCATGCTCCAGAAAGACCAACCATGCTAAGCATGTAAAGCAGGAACAGTAGACGTGGTTTAACACACCCCAGTAACAGACCAAGATGAAAAGTGAGATTCCACTGGCACTCTCTTCTCTCTGTGGGTGTCATAGCGAAGGAGTCCTGCCATGAGCTCCAAGGAGCAAGACACAGCTGTTTTCTATCTCTTGAGCTGTGCCTGAGGAAGGGGTCTTTGTAGAATGTTAAATGAAGAAAAACTAAATAAAAAAAACCCAGACAAACAAAACCCAAAACCTAAATAGTTTGGCCAAAAAAAAAAAAAGTCTTCACCAAAACACCACTAAACAAAAAACAAACAAGCATGCAAATGCACATATCAAAGCTGAGAAGTTAAGGGTGAATATCCTTAACCAGATAAGAGAGAAAAAGCAACCACGATGGCACCTACAAGCATACTTTGATCTAGTCTTGGCATGCTAGTTTTTAAGGTATCTTTCTAGGCCATACTGGATTCCTTGATGCACTCTCAAACATAAACTGGGTGTATTTAACTTACTGTTTTTCACTCCTAACCTTTCACTTCTGTATTCCCCAGTGCAAACAAAGCTGGTGTCATTTCACAGCACACAGATAGACAGTGGTAACTGTAAGCATCACCTTTCCTTAATGAAAAAAGAAATGTACTTCTTAAAGCAGTGTTACTGTCCCTCCACATTTTATTAATCACCACCAACACTTTGATTTACAATAGTCATGATCTCTGCACAAGCCCTGTGAAGGAAAAAAAAAAAAAAAGGGTATTTTTCTGTTCAGGATTATGAGGAAACCTTTTCCAACTCTATATAAAAAAGTATAAACAGAGGTAAGGATAAATTTCCAGAAGAGCACCAGAGAAGGTCTGTTGTGTCGTGGGGGTTAAATGTTGGCTGTGCAGGAACGTCAGCCTGCATTAATAGCACTTGCAGGTTAAGTCCATGGACCAAAGAGAAGCCCATTGACCAAAGAGCAACAATACCACATCGTGAAGTCCATGTGTAGGTTGGTACACACGAGAGGTGGCCAGAATCCAGATATTTTTTCACTGACTTTTTTTCAGTGGGAACTGCTGCTTCAGTTCTATTGAAACTGGAAGAAAACAGAGTGAGACAATCTCAGGAGAACGAAATTGGGCCTTATTGTATCACAAATGTTTCAGAAAGATATACTCCAAAAAGGATTTTTTTAAACAAAAATAATCTTTCAAACGGCATGTACGGTATTACATTTTCTTCTGAAATGGAAATAAAATTAATTCTTGAACACAGTCTCTGCAAATGCTTAACCTGAAGTGAGGAGACAAAGCTCCCCCAAGATCTCAACATTTTCAGGGTAATACATTCTGTTCTCTGATCAGCACTACTATCAGAGATATAACTTTAGATACTATTCAAGTCCTTCTCTGTGCTGGTCCACAGAAAACATGTATCTGTTACAGCTAAAGGGATGTTTAACTGGAGCTGAAGAAATTTATGCTTTCAGGCTGGGACTTCCCCCTATCAGTAACTAGCACATTAACCAACACTTGTTTATTTTTTTTATAGTATTTGTTAAACAATGAGGAAAAGATTTTCCAACATCAACTTACTAAGAAAATTTCTCAGGATGATCAAAACCTTCTGAAGATGTTGAAGTACTGACAAGGAACGGAAAATTCTAACATCACAGAAGTTGTGGAATTAATTCTCCTAATACATAAAAACAGTTATCACCTTTGAACACAAATCTGTTTACTTGGTTTTTTGGGGGCCTGATGGAGTTTCCCTGGAGTGTAACTGTAAGAGCACAAGCCTCACCACACCCAAACCAAGCTCCCCTAAGTAACTATTCAAAAATCCTACACAAAGATGGAAACACATTCCCAAATGTGCCAGGGCACTGCATTATACAATACCTCATTGGCAAATGGGCTGCAAACTGTACTATAGCTAAGTTAAAACAGACATGTTCTAGACTGTACCAAAAAATCCACTTTAGAAAATAAAAACAAAAACCAAACAAATAATCACAGACTGCAAGACCTTAAAAGGGAAACGTCTTGGACAAAACAACATATCAACAGAGCTAAAACTAGTAATGACGTGATATGGGGTGGTTGAAAAGATGCTCAGGTGTTAGTGTTATTCGTGGATCAATGCTGTGATATCTCCTCTACATCCTCATTTTCTGCTTGTTAATAGTCACTGCTGCTTTTGCCTGAGAATGCAGTAATTCAGCCACATATCAGAGGTGCACATCCATAAAGCTGTCAGGTTCAGTACAAACTAAATCAGGAACTGTCTTCTTAAGGGATCTGCTGGGTAAGCTCGAGGGCAAGAGGAGAATTTACAGATCTTGGAAGGCGGGGCTGGCCACTTGGGAAGAATATAAGGCTGTTGTCCGAGGGTGTAGGGAGGCAACTAGGAAAGCAAAGGCCTCCCTAGAATTGAACCTGGCGAGAGGGGTCAAGGACAACAGGAAGAGCTTTTTCAAATACGTGGCAGATAAAACTAACACCAGAGGCAATGTAGGCCCACTGATGAATGAGGTGGGTGCCTTGGTGACAGAAGATACAGAGAAGGCAGAGTTACTGAATGCCTTCTTTGTCTCTGTCTACTCTGCCAGAGGCTGTCCTGAGGAGACCCGTTCCCCTGAGGCCCCAGAGGAAGTCAGGGCAGTGGAGGAGTTTGCTTTAGTCGATGAGGACTGGGTTAGGGACCAATTAAGCAATCTGGATATCCATAAATCCATGGGTCCAGACGGGATGCATCCACGGGTGCTGAGGGAGCTGGCTGATGTCGTTGCTAGACCACTCTCCATCATCTTTGCCAAGTCTTGGGAGACGGGAGAGGTGCCTGAGGACTGGAGGGAAGCAAATGTCACTCCAGTCTTCAAAAAGGGCAAGAAGGAGGACCCGGGAAACTATAGACCGGTCAGCCTCACCTCCATCCCTGGGAAAGTGATGGAACGACTTATCCTTGGTGCCATCTCAAGGCATATCAGGGATAAGAGGGTCATTAGAGACAGTCAACATGGCTTCACCAAGGGGAAGTCGTGCTTGACTAACCTCATAGCCTTTTACAATGATATAACAAGGTGGAGAGATGATGGCAGAGCGGTGGATGTGGTCTACCTTGACTTCAGTAAAGCATTTGACACAGTCTCCCACAGCATCCTTGCTGCTAAACTGAGGAAGTGTGGTCTAGACTCTCGGGTAGTGAGGTGGACTGTGAACTGGCTAAGGGGAAGAAGCCAGAGAGTCGTGGTCAATGTGGTGGAGTCTGGTTGGAGGCCTGTATCCAGTGGAGTGCCTCAAGGGTCGGTACTGGGACCAGTATTACTCAATATATTCATCGATGACTTGGATGAGGGACTAGAGAGTACTATCAGCAAGTTTGCTGATGACACCAAGCTGGGAGGAGTGGCTGACACACCAGAAGGCTGTGCTGCCATCCAGCGAGACCTGGACAGGCTGGAGCGTTGGGCGGGGAAAAATTTAATGAAATATAACAAGGGTAAATGTAGGGTCTTGCATCTGGGTAGGAACAACCTCGGGTTCCAGTATAAGTTGGGGAATGACTTATTAGAGAGTAGTGTAGGGGAAAGGGACCTGGGAGTCTTGGTGGACAGCAGGATGACCATGAGCCAGCACTGTGCCCTTGTGGCCAGGAAGGCCAATGGCATCCTGGGGTGTATTAGAAGGGGGGTGGTTAGTAGGTCAAGAGAGGTTCTCCTTCCCCTCTACTCTGCCCTGGTGAGACCCCATCTGGAATATTGTGTCCAGTTCTGGGCCCCTCAGTTCAAGAAAGACAGGGAACTGCTGGAGAGAGTCCAGCACAGGGCAACTAGGATGATTAAGGGAGTGGAGCATCTCCCTTATGAGGAAAGGCTGAGGGAGCTGGGGCTCTTTAGTTTGGAGAAGAGGAGGCTGAGGGGTGACCTTATTAATGTTTATAAATATATCAAGGGTGAGTGTCACGAGGATGGAGCCAGGCTCTTCTCGGTGACAACCACTGATAGGACAAGGGGTAATGGGCTGAAACTGGAACATAAGAGGTTCCGCTTAAACTCGAGAAGAAATTTCTTCTCAGTGAGGGTGACGGAGCCCTGGAACAGGCTGCCCAGAGAGGTTGTGGAGTCTCCTTCTCTGGAGACATTCAAGACCTGCCTGGACACGTTCCTGTGTGGCATAGTCTAGGCATTCCTGCTCTGGCAGGGGAATTGGACTTGATGATCTTTCGAGGTCCCTTCCAATCCCTAACATTCTATGATTCTATGATTCTATTATAATAATGCCAAAGCCTGGGTTGTAACAGTAGTCCACCAAGAAAAGGCGGATTCTAGATCTTCTAGCCTTACTTGACACACTGCTCTCAAATCTGTCGAGGGTCTTTTGCAGCCTCCTCTGAAATGCTGTCCAAATTGTCCTCAGGAAACATCACAAGCTGATGCCGTCTTCATCTTTTCCTACTTCCAGAGAACTGAGGCTACCCCAAAGCAGTGGGGTTTCCATTTCAGCATCCCCCCCCCCACCCCGCAACCAACCAACTCCTCACAACATCTTCTACCAATTTTATCTTGGCAGGTTTTCTGCAAGAAAGCAGACTCTTAAATTTTTTTTTTAAAAAAAATAAATTAAATAATAGTTGAGGTCCTCTGAGTTCAAACTATATACTCCTCAGCTATTTTTCTTTGCATATAAAACTCAATAGCATGCTCCTTTGAAAACCCAGAGCACACAATGTGCCAAATAACAAAGTATGGCTGAAAAACTCAACAGCTGCAGTTTTGCAGCACTGGGTGCAGACCCCTTCCAAGCACGTGCAGTCTGACAGCAACATGCACATCCAGCTGAGGCTTCAACAACACACAGGTCAAAATAATCAAAATAAACCCCAGAAAATTCAGTGTAGGCTGCTTTTTTTCTTCAAGGGAAGCTCTATTTAACAGACTTCTTGCTTTATTTTTTATGACAGCATCTGTTTATTTTACTGGGCCATTTTCCAGCAACACAGTGAGCCTTCCGTGGTGCTCGCCTTCGAGTCTGACTTGGTGCTCACTTGCACAGCAAAACCAACAAACCATGAAAACAAGATGCTGGCAAACAAGCAAATGGCCGAGACCGTGTGTGTCGCTGGCAGCGCTGCGGTGCGGCCACCTTCCTTGAGCCCGGGCTATGTTGCCGGCTGTACCGCGCTGCACCAGTGAGGCTATCCAGTCCCGGCGCCGGCGGGGACCCAGCTGTCCCCGAGCACCTCAGATCGCTGGGAAGAGCAAAGCCTGTGTGGTGCCCCTTGCCTTCGGTGACAAGTTCAGCCAGATCCAACACTGGGATCTCAGCTGCAGCAGCCATCCTCTGTCTTCTGTCATCCACGGCCTCGCAGGGTTTACTAGAGGCAGGGAATCACTTGGGTGGGAAACAACATCCCAGGCCTTTGGGACATTCAAAAGCTACAAGGGATGCAGAGACATCAACAGGTGCCCAGCACCCTGCTGCTGCCGCCCAGCATCCTCCTTTTGGCCACTGGGCTTCTATTTGCCATGGAGTCATAACTGTTGCCTGTGACTTTCCATACCAGATTGCTGACAGTATTAGGAAATAGTAAGCTCTTTCTCTTTCCTACCCACTTTATTTTTCCTTTCTTTTTATTTAATTATGTACTTACTTACAGTCTCTTTTTTTCTTTTCCCCTTTACTGTCATCTTTTCTGAACTGCATAACTGCATCAATATTCAAAGATTTTTAAGCATTACGTTATCTGTATAAGGAAAAGTAAAGCATCATGCTATGCATATATCAAAGAATGTTAGGAGTTGGAAGGAACCTTGAAAGATCATCTAGTCCAACCCCCCTGCCAGAGCAGGATCCCCTAGGGCAGCCACACAGGAACACGTCCAGGCAGGTTTTGAATGTCACAGTGAAGAAGTTTTTCCTAATGTTTTTGTGGAACCTCCTGTGCTCCAGCTTGCACCCCTTACCCCTTGTCCTATCACTGGACATCACTGAGAAGAGCCTGGCTCTCTCCTCCTGACACTCACCCTTCACATACTTATAAATATTAATGAGGTCACCCCTCAGTCTCCTCCGAGCTAAAGAGATCCAGCTCCCTCAGCCTTTCCTCATAAGGGGAAATTACTGTTGTCCCGGAATAAGCCATACAATACAAATCAGCTGCAGAATTTAGAACATTTACCCAAAAAAAGAATGAATTTGTCCTCTACCAGCATTAAAGGAGAGTTTTGTGTCCTCATTGTGGCCTCTTTGCTTTCCTCTGATTTCACCATAACACAATCAGACCCCAACAAGCCTGTGTACAGGAACTCTACCTCTGCCCCTCCATCCTATCCACTCTGCATGCCCAGATTACCTGGAGCATTAATAAACTCTTGGATCAGGAATTGCTGTAATAGAACATCTTAATGACAGCTAATGGATGATTAATTACATACAGGTCAAAGCTGAACACACTTCTGCCCATATTTACAACATTTTTAATAGAGATACAGTGCACTTGGAAAATATCGTGTCACCATTAGATAGCATTTTGCTTCTCCAGGAAAAAAAAAATAATAAAAAACCCCCAAACAAACCAAAAAACCCTTTCTTACTGACAGTTTTCCACCAGATTGTTGAAAGCAAAATGGAAGTAAATAAAGCCAGTTCTTTGGACTGAAATACATCTCACGCAGCAGATAAGCCGAGTTTAACGTTCTAAATACAGCTAATCCCAGACCCGTGGAAAACAGCACTGGCAGGAACCTCAGTGGTGATCTCATTTATGCCTAGAGCATGAGGAAGGACCAAGCCTGCCCCAAGAGCTGCTGAACTGGCCTGGCCTGTGCTGACAAACTCCTGTCCTGGGAGAAATTTCAGTCCCCTTGGGCTGGCTGCTTGTGCACTTGCCCAGCCCAGCCCACGTAGCCTCAGGGCTCACTTTCAGGTCTGTTGGATCATTCAGAAAGCCATGTACCACCCTGCCAGAGCTCCACCTGTGATGAGAAAAGATGGCTAGCTTATTCCTTTACAAAAAAAGGAATCACTAAGCAGAGACTTCACTGCCTTCCAGGGGACACTGAGGTTCCACTGCTTCATGTTTTACCACCAAGCAACAGCCGTGTTGTCGCTTAGGACAATAACAGGGCTGGTACAGAAACAAGGGGGAAAAGTCATAGCATCATAGAATGGTTTGGTTTGGAAGGGACTTTAAAGATCATCTATTTCCAATCCCCCCATCACAGGCAGAGACACCTCCCACTAGACCGGATTGCTCAATGTCCCATTCAGCCTGGCCTGGAACACTTCCAGGGACAGGGCTTCCACAGCTTCTTTGGGCAACTTGTTCCAGTGTCTCATCATTCTCACAGAAAATAACTTATTCCTAATCTAAATCTACCTTCTTTCAGTTTGAAATCGTTACCCCTTGTCCTCATATATTAACTTTGGCTCTTCACATATTCTCATTAAAAACTTTTTAAACATCACAGAGCAGCCATCAGCTAAGACTCCCCTTCCAAAAAGTGAAGTCCTGCCACGTCCCACCTTCCTAAGCCACTCGTGCACTTTAATCTCTTCTCCCAGGCACGGAAAACAGAACTGCTCAGCGATGTTTATCCACCTGTCACAGAATATAAACAACGCATTCAGCACTGGGGACTGAAGATCTCCCCTGGCAGACGCTAAGCAATAACGCTTGAGCCAGTTCATCTAAATCGATCGAATGGCTGGCAAATGTAATCTTTTCCAGAAGCATAAATTCACATAAATTCCATTCAATCACCATGCTATTTTCAGAAACACAATTTGTCTTTGCAGATGGCCGATGGTGTTTGTGATAACCTCCTCAGCCTCAGCACCTGCTCTTCACTAGGGCTCTCCATTCCCCACATCCTTATGGCTCTGCTCAGTCCTGGGTTGTTGCTTATCAATCCTTGTTACAGGGCAACAGATGCCCTTTTGGAAACCATTATCACAGTTAAAAGAGACAGCTGTAAAGTTGAAATACCTGTGAAAAAGGATAGGTTATGCATTGCTTTTCTCAAAGGCAAAAACCAAAATGGAATAAATTACCTAGAAGCTAAACCTAAGATGGACTTTGAAGAGAAAAAAAAGCCACTAAGGATGAAGTGCCAGTGCACAAAGTTTCCCCAAAGCTTCCCACAAGTGCTCTTGGTCCACCTTGGGCAGCAAACACCTTGGAGAGACCCACTGAGCTGGGCTGGTCACACATCGCTGCTAACTTGATGTCACAGGCAGCTGCGAAGTATTTTCCTAACATTTTGTTACAAATAACGTCGTATGAAGTTTCCACCACAGTCACAGGGATATCACACAGGCCTAGAGACAAAGAGCCACATGCCTGAGAGATAAAATCTCATGTCAGGCTCTTCAGATGATGAATTCTGCATTTAAATCAACTGGGCAAAACAAAGTCCCTTTGGTATAATGCAAATTGTTGCCTCTAACAGATCCAAAGGGAGAAGACTATGACACTCTGACAACCAGGAAAATCAAAACATTAGTAAAAATTACTGTTTTAAAACACTGCCCTTTAAAAAACACCAACAAAACCACTCCTTGCAGCGTGACACAAAAAGGCACAGACATCCTTCTGTTGAACTGTCTCCCTCCAGACCCCTCCCTCACTGAGCAAGGGCTCCCCACAAATCCCTCCAGCTGAGGTGAAACACCATCAGGCAAGAAGGAAAAAAATACTCTCCAGCCAGGATTTTTGGTGGGTTTGGGGTTAAAAAAGGGAAAGGAGGAAAACGGAAGGTCTGTCTAAAATCATAAAAATCAACACGTTCCGTATAGTCACATATTCGGTTGGGATGGATTTGCAGCTCCATGTCCTGCAATGAGACTATATTGAAGGAAATTTAAGGAGAAGAGGTGGTGGGATCTGATCTTTACCTAGTCACAGACATAAAAAAAGTAAGAAAAAACATATAGTGCCCGTGTATCCCCACCTCTCCTCACACTGGCTTGCAAGCTGGGGAGAAATCAGTAGGACACTTCAGTCATTGTAGACCAGAAGCCAGATCTGAACCTGGGATTTAAAGGTAATACAGCTTATTATGGGCTCCCCAAGCATCACACATGTATCGATGCAGCACGTATGTATCTGAACCCTCCTCTCTGCATGGGGTGAATCTATCACATAAAGGGGGAAAAAAGCAGTGACAACGTAGTAGTAATATAATGTGGAGCATCACTTCTTACCTTGCATGAACAAGGGCAAGATGAATTAAAAATCTGGTTAGCAGAGGATTGATCAGGCTTCAAATTACACCATTAAAAACTGCTTTTATTAGGACAAGTTTTTTAGTGGAGTCAAGAACTGACAGCCCGTGGCACTCTAAAACAAACAAACAAAAAGATAAATCCAGCTAGTCAGAAGATTCAGCTTAAAAATAATTGTAACCTGACAATGCTCAATTCTTTATCTCCTTATTTTCCTGGGTGCTTTAGTTAACACTTGGGGTTTATTTTAACCATTTTTTAAACATCCATCTCTGATTATGAGAGCTGAAAAATTATTTTTTAATAAATGAAAGCTGAATTTCTCAAGTATTCACCTCTAGAGGATGGCACATCAAAATGAGAAGTGGGGGAGAAAAAACTACTACTGAATCAATTGAGTAAATTTCATGATCAAAATTTCAGGAATGCAGGACAGATTTATGCCTTTGTATCTTTTAAGAGATTTGCAAAAATAAATCTTTACTTCCTACAATATGGTACAAAGACAAATTTAGAAGGTGGCTCTGAAATGCCAAGAAGTGCTGAAAGGGAGGAACAGAAGCACAGAGATGAGAAAATAAAAAAAAAACAAAACAAGACAAAAAACAGCAACAGTAAACAACAACAAAAAAAAAAGCTAAACCTGCAATTCCAGTCAGGTCCTTTAACCTCTTCAAAGTCAGAGTGGCCATGTGGGGAGTGCCATGGTGCAGGTGCGTGGGTCTGTGCTCTCCAGTGCAGGAGGACAGGACAGGCGTTACCTGTGTGAGCCTTGGTCTGGAGAAATGGGCTAGGGCTCACCCAGAAAGCGAAATCTTCCACAAACCTGCCAGCTGGTGAAAGGAAAGGCATGGAAAGGCTTGAAAGGTGGACATCAAGAGAAGAACTGAGCCAAGCAGGGTTGACAGATCTCCCAGCTCTTTTCATACTCTTCCCATGACTGCAAGCTCTTTGCACTCCAGGAGAGGCAAAATAGGTTCATCTGTCACATCACTGTGGAGGAAAAGGAGTGTCCCTACCTCTACTTCTTCTGATCCTTGGGTTTCATAAGGCGTATATTTAAGCTTTTTCCCTAACCTCTGAGTTAAAAGAAACTACACACCATAGCCTCCAGCCTTCCAGAGCTCCTGGGGGAAAAAAAAAAAGTCCCAGCCTTCCATGGCATTTGCTCCCAGGAGCTCAGAGATTGCATGTATGTTTGTGTGACCGCTTTGCACTAGAGCACACCACACCGTGATGAGCCAAGAGCGGGAGGAATGCTCTGCAGGTGGTGCCAGATGGATGCCAGACAACCTCTTCAGTTTAGTGTCCAGCACAACTGCTAAGCTTTTGCATCCCGGTCAAACTTCCAAGGCATCCGACACGAGCAATTTGCTATCTAGAGAGATGTTTCTTTCCAGTGCCAATTCAGGTCTCAAGCTTTCTTATTCTCCTCACGTAGCACAACTGGCAGAAGTAACAGGGCAAGATCAAAAGGAAAAGAAACTAGATGAGAAAAGATGAACTATGAAATAATACTGGTAACAGACAAACTGCAATTTATGATCAAAGGAATGACTCTGGCCCCAACTGTATAAATAAAGAAGTACTCTCCCCAGTTTCTGAAAGGAAGAATTTGCTGTTTGCCCTCATGTCACGCAATCCTTTCAAGTGCAGTTATACTTGGGTAGCTGAAAGGAGGAAAAAAAAAAGGCAAGAGAACACCTCAAATTTTATTTACCTGTTTTAATCATCACAAACGATGGCTCTCCTGGGATCTCACCGCTTTCCCATCGGTGCTGTGTACAAACCACAAACCAAAGTAGTCAAAGCCCAGAGCACCTTTCATTCCACTCCTTGTCAAAACAAGGTCTTGTGGCTATTACCAGAAAAGGGTCTTCAGCAGCCAGAGCAGCACTGGCTTTCCCCAGCATACACATCTGCCCCCTCCATAGGCACACAGTGCCCAGCAGTGCAAGCACCTGTGAGTTGACTCTACCCCAAAATTTCATATCCTTAAATGAAACACGGCACTGCTTGGCCACTTCCGACCTCCTTCCTGTATCAGCTCTGCTATGCGCACGCTGATCTGCGAGGCAGCAAAATTCCCATCTCCAATCTCCCAAGGCAGGGAAGACAGCAGTTTGATGCTACCTACCCCATGGAGCTTCTTGGTCCTCTGCATTAAGACATAGGCAAGAGGCTCAGAGAGGGTTTGATGACCAGATGGTGAAGTGCATGAAAGGAAATGGGTTTTCACCCATACAAATGGACCTCAAGGTCTCAAAAAGGAAAAGTACCTCAAGCCTCACTCCCAGCAACCCCACGGTGAGACGGCTGCCAACAGGTGTCCTACTCACGCTCAGGTAAACAAAGGACATCTCCCCACTGAGGTTACTGCTGATACTGCAGCACCCATTGTGCAGATTCACCCTGGGGAATGGACTTTTGAGCCCTAGGGAGAGACAAAAATTAAAAAAAGAAAAAGAAGTTTTCGCTCATTGAGGAAAAAAATAAATGATCAAAACCCAAAACTTATATTTTGCAGTTCACAGAATCACAGAATGTCAGGGGTTGGAAGGGACCTCGAAAGATCGTCTAGTCCAGCCCCCCTGCCAGAGCAGGATCCCCTACAGTAGGTCACACAGGAACACGTCCAGGTGGGTTTTGAATGTCTCCAGAGAAGGAGACTCCACAACCTCTCTGGGCAGCCTGTGCCAGTGCTTCATCACCCTCACAGTAAAGAAGTCTTTTCTAATATTTTTGTGGAGCCTCCTATGTTCCAGCTTATACCCATTGCTCCTTGTCCTGTCATTAGACATCACTGAGAAGAGCCTGGCTCCGTCCTCCTGACACTGCTCCTTGACATACTTATAAACATTAATGAGGTCACCCCTCATCCTCCTCTTCTCCAAGCTAAAGAGACCCAACTCCTTCAGCCTTTCCTCGTAAGGGAGATGTTCATCATCTTTGAGGCTCTCTGCTGGATTCTCTCAAGCAATTCCCTGTCGCTCTTGAACTGAGGGGCCCAGAATTGGACACAGTATTCCAGATGTGGCCTCACCAGGGCAGAATAGAGGGGCAGGAGGACCTCTCTTGACCTACCAGTCACAGCCTTTCTAACACACCCCAGGATGCCATTGGCCTTCTTGGTCATGAGGGCACATTGCTGGCTCATGGTCATCCTGCTGTCCACCAGAACCCCCAGGTCCCTTTCCCTTACGCTACTCTCCAGCAGGTCAGTCCCCAACCTATACTGGCACATGGGGTTGTTCTTTCCCAGGTGCAAAATTCTATACTTGCCCTTGTTGAATTTCATTAGATTTCTCCTCGCTCAGCCCTCTAGCCCATCTAGGTCTCTCTGAATGGCTGCACAGCCTTCTGGTGTGTCAACCACTCCTCCCAGTTTTGTGTTGTCAGCAAACTTGCTGACAGTGCTCTCTATTTCCTCATCCCAGTCGCTGACGAACATGGTGAACAGTTCAGGTCCCAGTACTGACCCCTGAGGGACCCCACTAGACGCAGGCCTCCAACTTGACTCTGTCCTCTTGACCACAACTCTCTGACTTCTTCCCTTCAACCAGTTAGCGACCCACCTCACTACGCGGTCATCCAGACCACACTTCCTCAGTTTAGCTATGAGGATGCTGTGGGAGACAGTGTCAAATGCTTCACTAAAATCCAGATAAACCACATCTACTGCACTGTCATCATCCATCCACCTGGTTATCTCTTCATAAAAGGCTACCAGGTTGGTCAAACATGACTTCCCCTTGGCAAAACCATGTTGACTGCTCCTAACGACCAAGGCAAAACAAATATCAAGAAATGTCAATACAGAAATCCTCACTTTGGCTTCAGATGTCTCAAATGCCATTCACCTTCCATCTTACTCATTAAGGGTATCGGCCACAGGACACTAGGGAGACTGAAGGCAATGAAGTGAAATCCAGACTGTGAGCTCAGTGGGAACCCCAACATGCTAAAGACCAGGAAGTGGCACAGTTTCTGTCATTCCAGATCTGGATGAGTTATTTTTTCCTTCCTTCTGCTAACCCACACCAGAAATGAGTCCAGGTCCATTTCTCCACTTCAGGAGAGGTTAGTGCCAGCAGCAGCACCAGCACTACCTTCCTCAGTCTGCAAACATCTCGTGCTCTGATCTTTTGCGTCAGAGTCAGAAAAACATTACAGGGTGTGCTTCTCAAATGGATGGTCTCACAGCACACCTGCACATGGAGATTTTGCACTAAGAATCACATCAGCCTGACATCAGCAGTAACTAAAGGGCACTCTGCAAAGCTGAGAATTTAAAAGGCTTTTTGTTCCCACGGGAAGGACTGAGTTTCACAAAACTTGAGCTCACGCTTCTATGTTTTACCAACAACCCGATGTGCAGAAAACTTGGTGTGCCCAAAAGAAAAGGTTGCAGGTTTTGGATTCTATTTTGTTTTTCAGTGTCAGCTTTGAAATACACAAAACGCCCTTGTGGAACAGAAATTTCCAAGTAATTTGATGCTTGCGTGCCAAGATTTTTCACTGCAATCGTTCCTGAACAGAAGGTGGAAGTTAGTAAACACATTAAAAGGAAACATGCCAGCATCATTGGAATTAATTTCTCTATTCCTGCTGACAATGGCTGACACATCCCCACGGAAATCTGAACTTCACAAAGCAGCACCTACTGAGAGAAAACAGCTTATTTGACAATCTCAGCTGTGCTACCAGGTCAAATGGTCCACTTCATCTCTTCACCTTCCCTCACCTCTTATCTATTTAAATCAACCACTCTGAGGCACATTTCTTGACCTGTTATTTTTTGGGGTTGCATTTGACATCAGGGGCGCTCTCACCTCTGTACAAGCCCCTTGCCAACTACTGTAATGCGAGCACTCCAGTATAAGTTTCGACTGGATGTATTTTCACAAAAGCTTCCTTTATGTATGTGAGTCAACTAATAAATAATTGGCAAACAATAAGTGGTTTCTGGCTCTGTGAAGGGGCACGATGCTGCTAGGACTAATGAAAACATTATCCATTCAGCACACATGGTTTCACAGAAGAACAATAGCGGCATGATCTTGTGTTGGTGCAACACCAAAAGGGGCAAGAGCCAAAAGCAGGCAAACTGGACAGCTGCTCCAGAAATCAAGAGTTTTGATTGGTTTTGGATGCAAACCGAAGGCCTTATGTTTTCAGCTGACTTGGCCGCAGGGCATTTCAAGGGTATTTATGTAAAATAGTGACATGGGGCTGCCTCCCCAGGCCATTCTGCTGGCTGTGTAACCAAGAACCATGGTGTAGTCCCATCATTTCACAATCTGAAATTAAATCACTTCCCAAGGCACAGAGGTGCACCAGCTCTGACATGAAGAGAATCACAGAATGTTAGGGGTTGGAAGGGACCTCGAAAGGTCATCTAGTCCAACCCCACTGCCAAAGCGGGATCACCTAGAGTAGGTCACACCTATACTCTAGTTTGCACCCGTTGCCCCTTTTCCTATCATCAGACATCACTGAGAAGAGCCTGTCTCTGTCCTTCTGACATTCACCCTTTAGATATCTAGGAACATGAATGAGGTCACCCCTTAGCCTCCTCTTCTCCAAGCTAAAGAGACCCAGCTCCTTCAGCCTTTCCTCATAAGGGAGATGTTCCACTCCCTTCATCTCTGTGGCTCTGCGCTGGACTCTCTGAAGCAGTTCCCTGTCACTCTTGAGCTGCGGGGCCCAGAACTGGACACAATATTCCAGATGTGGCCTCACCAGGGCAGAGGAGAGGGGGAGGAGGACCTCTCTCGACCTACTAACCACCCCCCTTCTAATATACCCCAGGATGCCATTGGCCTTCTTGGCCATGAGGGCACATTGCTGGCTCACAGGCATCCTGCTGTCCATCAGAACCCCCAGGTCCCTTTCCCCTACGCTGCTCTCCAGCATGTCAGTGCCCAGCCTATACTGGTACTTGGGGTTATTCTTTCCCTGATGCAAGACTCTACACTTACTCTTGTTGTATTTCATAACATTTCTCTCTGTTCAGTTCTCCAGCCTGTCTAGGTCTCGCTGAATGGCAGCACAGCCTTCTGGTGTGTCAGCTGCTCCTCACAGTTTTGTGTCATCAGCAAACTTGCTGACAGTATTCTCTATTTCCTCATCCAGGTCGCTGATAAACATGGTGAACAGTATCGATCCCAGTACTGACCCCTGAGGGACTCCAATGGATACAGGCCTTCAACTAAACTCTGTCCCGTTGACCAGAACTCTGACTTCTTTCCTTCAGCCAATTTACAATCCTCCTTGCTGCCCAATCATCCAGACCACACTTCCTCAGTCTAGCTATGAGGATGCTGTGGAGACAGTGTCAAATACTTTACTGAAATCCAGAAAAAACACATCCACTGCACTGTCATAATCTGTCCATCTGGTTATATCCTCATAAAAGGCTATCAGGTTGGTCAAACAAGACTTTCCCTGGGAAGAACCATGCTGACTATCCTTAATGACCTTCTTATCCTTAACATGCCTTGAAACAGCGCTGAGGATAAGTTGTTCAAACACCTTTCCAAGGATGGAGGTGAGGCTGACAGGTCTGTAGTTACTTGGGTCCTCCTTCTTGCTCTTTTCGAAGACCGGAGTATCATTCACTTTCCTCTGGTTCTCAGGCATCTCATCCCATCAGGGATGTGCATCCCATCAGGGCCCATGGATTTATGGAGGTTCAGGTTGCCTGACTGATCCCTAACCCAGTCCTTATCAACCAAGGCAAACTCTTCCTTTACCCTGACTTCCTCTGGGGCCTCAGGAACTCCTGAGGACAGTCTCCAGCAGTAAAGATAGAGCTAAAGAAGGCATTCAGTAACTCTGCCTTCTCTGGATCCTCTGTCACCAGGGCACCCACCTCCTTCAGCAGTGGGCCTACATTGCCTACAGTATTAGTTTTATCTGCAATGCATTTGAAGAAGCCCTTTCTCCTGTCCTGGACCTCTCTTGCAAGATTCAGTTCCAGGGAGGCCTTAGCTTTCCTAGTTGTCTCCCTACATCCTCTGACCACAGTCTTATATTCCACCCAGGTGGCCAGCCTCTCCTTCCCTGATCTATAGGCTTTCTTCCTCTTGTTGAGTTTGCCCAGTAATTCCCTGGTTAACCACGTGGGTCTCCTGCCTCCCGTTCTTAATTTCCTACCTGTTGCAATACACTGATCTTGAGCTTGGAAGAAGTGGTCCTTGAATATTAACCAACTCTCTTGGGCCCCTTTACCTTCCAGTACCCTGTCTCGTGGGATTTCCCCCAGCAACTGCTTGAAAAGGCCAAAGTTGGCCCTGTTGAAGTCCAGGGCTGCGATCCTGCTTGTTATTCTGCTCCTATCACACAAGATCCTGAATTCCATCATCTCATGGTCGCTGCAGCCAAGGCAGCCCTCAACCTTCACTGCTTCAAGCAGATCTTCCTTGTTGGTGATCACAAGGTCCAGCAGTGCTCCTCTCCTTGTCGGCTCATCCACCATTTGCAACAAGAAGTTATCATGATGCACTGGAAGAACTTCCTGGACTGTGGCTGGCTGGCTGAGTTGTCCTTCCATCAAAGGAAATATCTGGGTAGTTCAAATCCCCCAGGAGAAACGGGGCCTGTGATTGCAAAGCTGCTGCCAGCTGCCTGAAGAAGGCCTCATCAACTTCCTCATCCTGATCAGGTGGCCTGTAATAGACACCCACCACAGTATCTCCTGGAGTAGAACCTTTCTGGGCAAAGAAAAGCCGCATCACGTGCTCCCACATCTCCATGCCACTCAGCTTGCCTTGAGTTTTGTCGTGTCCTTCATGACACGCAGCCTGATTAACTCCTGTTCGACTGTGTCTTCTTTGTCCCACTTTACCCACTTCACTGCTCTTCCCTGCATGTCCGTACGTGGGGCAGTGGTTCTGCTCAGGGCTGCAATTTGTTTCCTAGGGCAGACAGTAAGGTGATGGGGTAATATTTAGGAAAAATCATTTGATAGTTGATAGGATTGAGGGAGAAATAGAGTTCAAATTCAGGCAAGGAGAGGACATTTGTGAGATGGGACTGGGGTTCTGCTCCAGAAGCAAGGATTGCAGAGGCAAAGGGAGGGAAATTGCATAAAGAAAAAAAAATTAAATAGAAACCCCAAATGTTTTCCCATGTCTGCATGATGCCAAAATACAAGGAACCTGTCTAAGAAGAGAAAGGCTCCAGCTTTGGGAGACAGAGAGGTCACCAGACTAGCTAAGTGATACAATCACAGCTGCGTGCTAGGGCCATGCTTGATAGGGATAGGACAGCAGAAGGCTCTGGAGCACAAGGAGTACAACTTCCATGTGAATGGCTTCACAAGATCATTCAACAACTCTTGCATCATGAGGCTGAAGGCTTTGCTGAAAGGAAGCTCAGGACCAGGGGCTCTCCATTGCCATAAGGGAGGGTCAAAGAGTCCATGTAGTGCCCAGCTGTGTCTTGTCTGGATGCACAGACAAGTCCATGTGACTCCCTGTCTCTCCAAAAACATCACACCTTCCCTAGACAGCCGTGTTGCACATTAGTAGACCGAGAAAGACACAGAAAAGTAGCATGAAATGATGAACAAATTATTCCTAAGCAAGTGCTTTCTCTTCACCTCCAGCAAAGAAAGGCCTGTCCTGGGGTGAGACCTGACACTGCTCATCAGTCGGTGCCTTCCCAACACCAAGAGCCCAAATCCAATCCAACCACATGCCACTGCCATGCCTCAGCTGAATAAGAGTCATCCTCATGCTGCTCAGACAAGGGATTGTCACACTCTAGGAAGTTTTCCTGATGACCATTTCAAGACCCCAAAGTACCTTCTTCCACCTTTGTGTCACCAGTGGAGCTTTGCAACTGGACATCGTTGGGAAAATAGCATAATATCCCAGCAAGATGGGGTGTCCTCACTCCATCCTGAGACAGAACAAAATAAGAAAAGCACAGACCCAAACCTCTTCCTGCTGACTGAAGGATTGTGCTTTGTGACCCAGCTCAGGTTTACAAAACGGGATATTTACGGGTAGAAACTCCTCTTTCTTCCTTTAATAATTAATGTAAATATTTCACATAACATGTCATTCTACTAATGAAAATTTTTAAACTAAACATTCTGATTTATTCAAAAGGTTTTTGTTCTTATCTAGACTTGTTGTTGTCAAACATTTTTTTCTTTAAAACAGAAAAGCACCACCAAAAATAAATTTCTAAGGAAAAAGTCCTTCAGTTCCTGATTACTGCAGCCCTTCAGTTACAATAGCATTTGCACACTTCGGTAATTCTTTCCCAAATAAATGTGTACAGCAACAATACTACACATTATTTTAAAAAATTATCCCGGAGACAGGTTTATTTTTCACTCTATTCAACACAAGTTTAATGTGCTTTCTCTAAGAAGCAACAAAAGACAATCATTCGTATTCATGCTCTTGTCTCTATGCACTCCCATTAAAAGCTCATGAGTGTCAATATTAGAGGACTCATCAGTTTTAAGGAAAAAAAAAAAAAAAAAAAGAAAAAAACTCAACAGAAAACCCTTACAGCCAAGCCTGGCAAAGAAAGAATATGCCTTCTGTTGCTGATGACAAACCAAGCAGAGCTGTAACCTCATCCAGCAGCACCTTTGACCAGTGCACCAGGGCCCTGAGATACGTGTCCTGCTGAACAGCCACCTTTTTCCTGAGATTGGAGTTATAGCACTATAACATTTATAATTCATCTGATTTATATCTACTTGCCTGCACTAAGAGCTCAGCAATACAAGATTAAAATTCTTGTTGCAAAACTGAGTTAATCAGAACTTCCTGCACCAAAAAAGTCCAATCTCAATTAATAATACATCTGCCCAAGGAAGGAACAATATTTACCTGACTGTGCGAGTTTTGGGGTGATTTTTATGGTCTCAAATGTCCAAAGGAGTATTCATAAAGTAATGAAATATAAGGCATAGTCTTATAGGCTATTTTTAGAAAACTGAATTATGAGGGTCAAACATTAAAGCTAAAGCTAGAACAGTGCGAAACTAAGCAGAAAGGAACACAGTAATGTCACCATTTTTAAATTTATTAAATATTTGTTCTTTTAAGTAAAATTGTACTTTTGTAATCTCTCCATTAGAGAAGAGTTCGGGGAAATATTCGTGCACACAATGTGACAGCTGAATCACCTCCATTTGCCATGCATCCCATTTGCTTTTTCTGTATTATTCACCACCACAGAGACACGGTGATTTAACATTAATTTAATTTGCATATATTAAACGTGCTCAAAGCATTTGCACGTCTTGACTAGAACTATAGGACCAACTTTCCAGATTCAGCTAACTTCATGGCAAAGCACACAAGATGCAGTTATTTTGCTTAGCTGGCTATGGAACTTAACTCCTCTTAACTCCTTAAATTTAACTCTTCATGAAGAGTTAATTACTTCTGCTCTGGGCTTCAGCAGCAGCTTGACAAGCCTTATGCACTGGCATCTTTCTCCCTTCTTAGACCCTTGCTCTGCATCTGTGTCTGCCTCAAAGCCTTTCAGAAAGTTCCCATGTTGATCAACACAGTTTTCCTTTTGGAAATCATAAAATTTGATTTGGAAATCATAAAAATTAATGATGGGTATGAAAAAGAATGTCATTGTTTTGAGAGCAGAGGGAATCTGGACCTTCTCAATTACCTTTTTGCTCCTTGCATCAGCCTAAGCCTTGGTCTGCAACTGTTCCAGATCATGGGTTAAAGCATCCTCTTTCAGCCATTGTTTAGAAGGCTCTTTATTAGAAATCCATTCACAGCTGGATGCATCCCACAAACACTACTGAAAAAAAAAAAGCAGTTGCTGTGGTAGCCAATGGAAATGTTTGGAATATGATTTGCCGCTTTTAAGCCTAGGAGATGAATTAAGGAGACTCTAAGCCTTAACCCACAGATCTCAATCTGAATTTTCAGAAGGTCTATGGACCAAGGGTTTGACATACTCATGACAGAGAAGGGGCATCTGCTTCACTGCAGTTACAGCTGTGCTGGCATCCCAAGTTTGGGGCTTAGCTCTTACCCAGCAGGAATTTGTTTCAGTTGTAAGGAGAAACTTGTATGTGAGATCTGCTGATGAGCTTGCTAGGAGCCCAGCAGACATACTGCAATAAACGCGGTGGGTCGTTTGTAGAAAATCACAACTTGGAAAATGAAAAAATAGTTTAATGAAACTTAGTCATGTTTTGAAGTTTTAATCAGCTTATGTTTGAAGCATGTAATTTTCTTTCTTCAAGTGAAAAGGAAGTGACTTGAAGTACAATATGAAACAGAATGATGATGGCTCCACAGTAAAAAGCTCACACAATAGGACAGTTTCATAACACTAACAGTATTCCTCTGCTACTGTGAAAACATCCTCAAATCTGGAGACTTTTTTCTCCTGCACACACTGATGTAGGCAATTTAAAAAGGTTTTCTGAAGGAAAACACAGAGGCAGGTGTCTGTGGAAAGAATTAGTAAAGAGCACTGTAAGCTTGGCTATGGGAGTACAGAGATTTACATCTCTAATAAAGAATTAACATCACCCATCAATAAGGAATGGATGTGAAGGAGATTAGGGGATCTCAAGAATATTATCAGTGTCCTAAGTAATAGTAGGAATGTGTGAGATTTAACTTTCAGAACAACCTAGGCTAACCATGCTCCATTTTAGTACGGAAGGCCAGAAAGGAATTTATGTGTAGTTCATGCCAGTCTTACCTGAGGAAACTGTCTTTTTGGTCACCAAATGTTGTGATGTATTTCAGTCTGAGTCACTGACTAAGATACACAAGCACCACTATCTCTTGGGTTTAGTTATAGCCCAAGGAGAAATAAATTCCTTTTCAGTCTCAGCAAGCAGCCAGTTGAAGCCCTAAAGCATGGGATTAGTACAATATCCATATGATGCAAACAGCAAACCAGACTTCTAAAAATCACTTAAAAATACCTATACATGAATCACAAGCTGTGTTTTCTGTTTGCATGTTTCTGTTTGTTGTGTTTGCAGGGTGGTGTATTTCCCCCTAGAACTTAATCCCTCAGATGTCTCAAAACCTTCCTCTAGTCTGCAGTTGGTCAGCTATAAATTTATACAGTTCATTTTGTGCCAGTAACACTCATTCGATTGTTTCAAGGTACTCTTCTAATTCAATGCTCTTCCACATGCAGCATGTAGTAATCTTAAAATTACAGAATGGTGGTGGCCAACTTCCTTCAACTCTCACCATAGATGCAGACAGTCAAGAAAGCTGGAACCAGCAGGAGAAATCCAGGTAGGATACAGCCATTCCCTAAACTGAAGCGTTATCCAGAACACTCCAGTCAGGGTAACCAAAACAAAGAGGTATGGGCACAACAAAAAGTAAACACAATTCTCAACTTGTGTATGGTTTGTTGACTGCTGCAAATAGCAGAAATTTAACCAATAACCCACCAATAGTCAAAAGCATTATTAAATGTTAAAAACAAAATATTAAAACCAAAAGAAACTAATTAAATTCATGCTGGAGAAATACTTGACTTGTAAAAAGTGCTGAGACCATCTGTTGCGTCTGACCCCAGGTTTATGCTCACTATACAAACTTAAACAGAAGCAGCACAAGTCAGAGCCTCTGAGGGCAGCATCATCATCCCAAGACCAAAGGGGATTTCTCTTTCAGACCACTCATGTGCCCTTCCCTGGAGAGGCTGCTCAATCTGCTGGAGATCAGGCTGCAGTCTTCAGTAAATGATAAAACCACCTCATTGCTTAGGAATTCTTACACATGTACTCAGTAAAATCATTCAGTTGCCTCACCTGAAAATTTACATTAGCTCTAAAAGTTTGCTCCTCATCTGTAATGATTTAAACAGCTCTTCACCACCTTTAATGCACACCGTATATTTGTGTATCTCAATAGTATGTTGCAACATTTTGCCGCGTGTCTGCAGCCAAGCTAAATAAGCAATGGCTTTTGATAGCCTAAGACAGAAACCTTGTTCCCTGTAGTATTTCTCCTTCATGCTTGTGCTAGTTCAAGTACTCCCTTCTGAAATGTGAGCACCCATGACTAAACACATGATGCCAAACGAGACTTCAAGGCTGTTGCTGTTAACACCAACAACAAACTCAGCATCACGCTGAGTGGTGGACAGGGGAGAGAACTGGAAATGTGAAACTGAGAAAAGTCATGAGATGAGTTCAAGACAGTTTAATAAGTTTAAATATATAAATAAACAAAAAACAACAAAGGACAATACCAAGAAAAACAAGTGATACAAAAATCCCCCAATTTCTCACTACCGGCCAGCTCCCGAGAAACAGCAACCCTCACGACAACCACTCTAGTTTTTACTGGTCGGCATGATATCATATAGTCTGGGATATCCCTTCGTTCAGTTGGGGTCAGCTGTCCCGGCTGTGCCCCATCCCATCTTCTTGTGCACCCGCTGCTGGGGTGCGGTGAGGAGCAGAAAAGATCTTGACTCTGTGTAAGCACTGCTCAGAAATAACAAAAACATCTCTGAGTTATCAACACTGTTTTCAGCACACAATCAAAAACACAGCACCATACAAGCTACTACGAAGAAAATTAGCTTTATCCCAGCCAAACCAAGCACAGCCCTGAAAGCAAATACTAATATTTCCCTGTTCTCTGGATGCTTTTTAGTAGAATCAGCTACATCAACCTCTGATTAACTCATACATTCAGACCCACCTCTTGTCTTCCATTGATGTGTTGTCTCTCACGTTAGAACAAAAAAAAATCTTGTTATCAATTCCTAACCTGTACTCATCCCACCTCTCCCTGTTCATTAAAACATCACCCAGTTCTTCAGGACTACTATCAGACTTCATCTCATCTGAAAATTAATGAGTCACCCATATTTGCTAAGAAATATGTTGAGCTGAAAGTAACCAATCACCATCCTAATAGTCATCTTCTAAATGAAACAAGATCTTCACAAAGCAAATGAGAAACCAACCTCCTCTGTGCCAAGTAAGTAAGTATTGGAGAGACTTAATATTTTGTAAGTACCCTCTCTTACCTAGCTTAAGAAACAGATTTTTTTTAGGTTGTAGCCTTCCCTCCCTGCAGAAAATGCCATACACACAGGGATACACAGTGAGTTACTGCTAGTAGTGCACTGCTCCTACCTCTGCGGAGCAGCTTTGCTAGAGCGGGTAAGGAGATGAGTTCAAATCTTTGAGCTCATCTTAGGGTAGGGGTATGTGCACAAAAGATGAAGAATGGCATGTATTAAAAGAAAATTATGAGACTGAGTAAGAAAACAACAAGATTCAGCAGAGAAACCACCAACAGGATTTGCTAATTAGCCATCAGCTGCTGTGAAGGTAAGTAAAGAGGAAGCACACTGGCTCTAAGCTGTCACTGTCGTCTCATCAGAGTTCACTTCTTCCAAATATCTTTTCTTCCTATCTTCTCCACAGAAAGACAGAATCCTCAGGGACAAACTACTCAGGAGCAGCATACCACGAAGCTCAGCAGCCAGACAAGCCTGGCACCGGAGTGTTGACAGATCAGAGACGATGTCTCCATGCAAGGTTTTGCACTCCATGTGGAGATGAGCTGGGGTTTGTGTTAGCTCCATGGGTACCAGCCTTCAGTCAAGACAGATTGTAAGATGGCTGAGCTTCACATTCACTGAGGCTTTACCATACAGCCTTTTTTCTCTGACTGAGCTCAAACTGGATATGCAGAAGAAAAAACAAATGAGAAATCTTGTGTGTACTAAACCGTGTATAAAATTACTGTGTCACATGGGTGGCATCTGTGTTAGCAGCAGTGAGTATTAAAAGCAAACAGTGGAAGAATTAAATTTGTCTTGCCCTACAACAGCAGTTTGTGCTAAGTAATAGTCCATGGTAAAGGTGTTACTTGAAAAGTAGTTTAAAAATCCGGTGCTAATGCAAAATTTTATTTCAGTACCAAATAAAAATAAGGAAATTAAATTCTGATTTAAGAAATACTTGTAACATTTTTGCAACCGTATTTTTCACTTAGCCCATACCTGGGATGAAAAGCACTCTTGAAAGTTTAAATTACTATCTAAAAGCAATATTGTCAGGGGGTTTTCTAGAAGCATTTTTTTAGGCATGAGATAAGGTCTCTTTTTTTTTTTTTTTTAGGCAAAATAGATCTAATTTCCCATTCACAGAGACTAATCTCTGCTTGATTTGCAGTCCAGATTTTTAGTATTGTGTTCATTCATGAGAAGCAGACTGATAAACCAGCTAGAAACAAAAAGAAAACAGACAGTTCTATTTCACCGTGTAAAGAAATACAAGGAATTAATGAACTGAAGAAATAAGAAAGGCAGAGGGGAGAGAGAGGGGAAAAAAAGAGATTTCTCCACCCTAGTTTTAAATAGTTATGAACAACCCCTCCTTTCTATGCAAAACCACTTGTTAGCTAACCCATGACTTCCACAGAATATTAGATATGTGAAGACGGGACATAACACATCTTTATCTCTGCATGGATTCAAATCATCTCCTTACCCATCACCCTCCCAAGGCTGCAGATCATCATCGTAGACTCCTAGAACAGAGCTCTGGGCTTCCTGGCAACCCTCTTCTTCACACACTCTCCCCTCCACATGTGGACAGGTGCCCTATAGATTGCCACTCAATACCTTTCAGAAAGAGAGTCTTTAAAAAATAGTGTGATAACTGCCACCACTTTTACCTACAGTGCTCTCCTGCTTGCAGGAATATTAAAAAAAAAAAAAAAAGACCCAAAACAACAAAACCCCCTAAATTATAAATTCGGTTTCCCACAGAGTGATCTTAGTCTTCTACCTCCCTCAAGTGTATGCACAGAACAAAAAAAAAAAACCTTCCTGCTTTCCCTCTTTACAACTTTCATCTAAAGACATCATGACAGTCTGCTACTCTTTGGTCAAGAAAGCATCTCATTTTAAAAAACAGAAATGTCCATCCTTTGCAGCTGCAAAGGCTTCCAGACCCTGACCCCATTCCTCTACCTGGAAGTCAGCCCAAGCAAATCAACAGACCCCTAATAGAAAATGATTGTCTTCTGCAGATGGCTCTTCCTGGCCAAAACACACCATCGTAGAATCATAGACAGGTTTGGTCGGAAGAGGCCTTTAAGATCATCTAGCACAAACACCCCTGCCATGAGCATGGACACCTTCCACTAGACGAGGTTTCTTGAAGCCCCATCCGGCCTGGCCTTGAACACCTTCAGGGAAGGAACTTCCCAACTTCTCTAGGCAACCTGTTCCAGGGTCTCAGTATCCTCACAGTAAAGAATTTCTTCCTAATACCTAATCTAAATCTACTCTCTTCCAGTTTGTAACCATTGTCTCTCATCCTATTGCTACACTTCCTGATAAAGAGTCTCTTCCCATCTTTCGCATAGGCCCCTTTTAAGTACTGGAAGGCCTCTATCAGGTCTCGTTGGAGCCTTCTCTTTTCCAGGTTGAACCGCCCCATCTCTCTCAGCCTGTCCACACAGGTGAGGTGTTCCAATGCCCTGATGGTGGCCCTCCTCTGGACTTGTTCCAGCAGGTCCATGTCTTTCTCACTCTGGGGGCTCTAGAGCTGGACCCAGTACTCCAGGTGTGGTCTCATGTGAGCAGAGAAGAGCAGGAAAATTACCTCCCTTGACCTGCTGGCCATACTTCTTTTGACGCAGTCCAGGATGCAACTGGCTTTCTGGGCCGTGAATGTACATTGCTGCCTCAAATTGAGTTCTTCATCCATCAGCACCCCCAAGTCCTTCTCTGCAGGGCTGCTCTCCATCCACTCATTGCCCAGCCTGTATTTGTGGTTGGGATTGCCCCAACCCAGGTGCAGGACCTTGCACTTGGCCATGTTGAACTTCACAAGCTTTGCACAGACCCACCTCTCAAGCCTGTCTAGGTCCTCTGGATGGCATCCCTTCCCTCCAGTGTGTCGAATGCACCACGCAGCCTGGTGTTTTTGGCAAACTTGTTGATGGTGCACTGGAACTCACTGCTCATGTCACCAATGAAGACATTAAACAAGGTCAGTCCCAATATCAAGCCCTGAGTAATGCCACCTGTCACTGGTCTTACTTGTGCATGGAGCCATTCACAGCAATTCCTCGAGTGTAAACATCCAACCAATTCCTTATCCACTGAGTGGTTCATCCATCAAATCCATGTTTCTCCAATTTAGAGACAAGGACGTTGTGCAGGACAGCTTAAAATACTTTATGCAAACACTATGCAAATAAGTACAGCACTGTGATTGCCTGAGTTGCCTTTTCTAACTGGTAACGCATCAGGCAGAAGCACTGCATTTGGGAAAGAACTAGAGGAATTGGTGCACTGCTCTCATCTTCCTTTGCGTCTACAAGAAGCGGTGCTTTTGCTGCCCTGCAGCAGTTACTGCCTTCTCAGCCACTATACTGGTAACATCTGCCCCTCCTCGGGCTGTGCAAGTGCAAACATTTCTTGCATCCCAACCAGCATCAAATCCCTGCTGCAGAAAAACATTCTAAATCAACAAGAAGGCTGAAATACCAAAGAACAGTCGTTAGATAGTATGAATAATCCTGAAAGGCAGAGGGGCTCAGCCATTGAAATGGAATTCAGCTTGGCACAGGCAGATCCCAAATCTGTCACAGGAGTAGCTGAAGAATGCAGAAGTGAGGAGAACTAGTTTTGGCATTTGCTTTTCTTAACTTGGACGTGTTTTAAATTTAAAATGGAAAGGTCATGTTGTTGTAATAAGAATAGATAATTATGTTGCGTTCTATAAAAATAGATAGAAATTACACCACCATTAACACAATAACACCATCAACAATTCCCATGAAAATAAGGAAGTGCATTAAAACTTAGGTAAAGCAACATGATCAGACCATCTTTTTGCAGAATTTTATCCATGGACCTTTTACCTTAAGTCAAATAAGTAGTTTTCATGAACTACAAACACTTTTGCTACCTTTTAGAGTAAACATTTTTCAAATTATGGGTAGGTGACAGCAGGAAAGGACAGTCCATCTATTTTTTTTAATTAAAATTAGTATTTCTCTTGGTCTTTCAGTTTCTCAGTGACAGAACCGGAGCACAAGTATCTGCAGGGAGTCGCAGAAACAGCTGAAATGCAACCCAAATTGCTAACTTTTAGGAGTGGCTCATGACAGCTCCAGCACTTTCTTGCATCTTCTCCTTTGCAGATGCCCAACCTTCAGTAAAACACAACTACCTGTTGTGTCAAACAAATTAGGGCTTTACTGTGCACAAGAAGGCTCAATAGAAAATAAACCACACTCAGATCACCACCCTAGGATAAGCTCTGACCTCTACTCAGCTGTATCTTTCAGAGATGTTACTCTTGCTTGCCCATTCCAAAAAAAATACCAAGCAAGCAGAGATCTCCTCCTTTACAAACCATGCTAGTTCCCGTTCGGTTCTCATGTGTGTTGCCTGACCTAGTCGAGAGGTGGCGTCCCTGCTCACAACAGGGAGGTTGGATTAAAATGATCTCTGAGGTCCCTTCCAGCCCAGGCCATTCTATGATTAGTTTTGAAGCTGAAAAAATTCCTGACTGGCAGAACTTGGGCTAGAAACTTGATCTTTAAACAGGCAGCCTTAGGCATTCATTTGCACGACCTGCCTGACTGCATGTGCCAAATCTCTGGCATTTATTGAAAAAAAAAAAACCAACAGAGTTTGTTATTACTATCAAACTATTGTCACTATCAAATAGCAGCAGACATCATCATGGGTACGTGATGCCACTCACACCCACCTTTTTGTTTCATTTTCTCCCAGCGAAACTCAAACTGTTGTGCCAGTGGTTGGAAAGCACAGACTTAAAAGAATAAGGCTCCAAGAACCCAATAGAAAACATGCATGACTGAGATAAAATGTGTTCCCTTTAATATTAGATATTCAGAGGGAGATTTCTTAAGCCAGAGAAGCAGAGCAAAAGGAATGGAAGGGGTAGGATCATACCTTTAATGAAGATATGCCTTTGATTTTAGTCTGGAAGAAGCTATGGAAGAAAACTGACACCTTGGTAAGACACAAATAGACTAAATTATGCAAAAAAAAATGTTGCCTTATTAGAAAGGGATTCTGCAAAAGATATGAGGAGAGAGGAATCTGAAAGTCTGCACTGCTGCACCAGAAAGCAAAAAGCTAGATTATAGGCTACAACTAAAGGCCCTGAGAAGAAACCTACAGGTAATGAAGCTTCTGCAGAGGAAAAAGTTGAATTCTAGTTTAATCACTATTACACCATCTTCTCCCAAAGAAAAATAAATTGCAAGCATTTGCATCCCTTGCTTGATAGTGCTCCATTCAGCGCACATATCCTCTCTCAAGGCCAGCAGGCTGTGAAAACCCATTTTCATTTTGACACATGTCATATTTCAGCTAGTCTAATCACGTCGATTGTGTTCAAACACACCCAGGCGGAGAATTTCAGAGCAGTTGTTCTGCCAGTGCTGTTGCAGCATTTAGGGATTCGCATGCAGGGCAGGGAGGACGTCAGAAACACATTCTGCGTTCACATCTCGCCATCTCTCTGGATGAAGGGGCTTCAGGCCGCAAATCTTTGCGAGGGTCAGCTGAAAAACACCTTTGGAATTTAAGCGTGGGAGTGCAATAGGATTGTAAAAGATGTTCCTCTGTTCAGCACTGACACCCTGGCTAAGTGGAATTGATGTGGTGAATTTTGAGACAGCTCACCTGTCCTCCTGCACTGTCAGGTGCCTGACCAGGGGTATGAGTGCCCTATGGAAGTGCCCAAGAGCTACTTGTTAATTCACCCTTTTTTGCCCATAAAGGGTAGCATTCAGTTACTGAAACATCCTGCATCATTTTAGGTACAAGGAGATGCCCCTCTTAGTCTCCATTTCCCATCTTTCCAGAACAGATGTCTCTCTTAAATCCCATCATCTTTGTCAAGGTCCAAATGTCTCAGATTAAAAAAGCCATCACAAACAGCACCAGGACTCTACGTCTAAGCAATCAAATCACACCTTAAATGTACTCACCAAATAATCACTTGGGATGTTTGTGGCAGAATTCATACTGTGACCACAACATTTTTCCTGCACTTTCACCTACTTGCTTTTTTTGAGGGTTCACTGGGCACATGGATGCTCTCCAGGATGAAACGGGCAGCAAGAACTATTTTAAGTGCAGGAAGAATAAAGGCCAGTAAGATATTGCTCTTCTTCAGATATGTTTATTCATTAACTGTTAATAAAAATTCTAAAATCTAGAGGGTGTTTTCTCAGAAATAGTTGCCATGAGTGCAAATACATGAAAAAACATCAGTGTTTTTAACTGGAGGTTGTTGAGAAAACTCAAAATAAGCCTTTCAAGCCAAAGTTTCAAAGCTGACAATGCATGTTAGAGCTCACTTATTATTTAATATTCTTTGCTTATCTTCTGGTCTTGTGATGATCATAACTCAATTGAATTTCCCGAGGCACATTCATGACAGCAACATATTTGGCAATATCTGGATGCCTTGTTCTTGTCAGGATTTTTTTGGCAGCATCTTCCACAGAATAAAAGAAATTTGAGGTTTTGTTACATTGATGAATTAATCTCAAGAGTCTTTTAAGGTCTCAGATAAAACATTAAAGCAATTCTTGTTGCTCAGAATAAACATTAATGAGGTCACCCCTCATCCTCCTCTTCTCCAAGCTAAAGAGACCCAGCTCCTTCAGCCTTTCCTCATAAGGGAAATGTTTCACTCCATCATCTTTGTGGCTCTGTGCTGGACTCTCTCAAACAGTTCCCTGTCTCTCTTGAGCTGAGGGGCCCAGAACTGGACACAGTATTCCAGATGTGGCCTCACCAGGGCAGAGCAGAGGAGGAGGAGAACCATGCTTGACCTACCAGCCACAGCCCTTCTAATACACCCCAGGATACCATTGGCCTTCTTGGCTGTGAGGGCACATTGCTGGCTCATGGTCATCCTGCTGTCCACCAGAACCCCCAGGTCCCTTTCCCTTACGCTACTCTCCAGCAGGTCAGTCCCCAACCTATACTGGCACTTGGGGTTATTCTTTCCCAGATGCAAGACTCTACACTTACTCTTGTTGTATTTCATAACATTTCTGCCTACTCAACTCTCCAGCCTGTCTAGGTCTTTCTGAATGGCAGCACAGTCTTGTGGTGTGTCAGTGAACTCTCTGACTTCTTTCCTTCAACCAATTCACAATCCTCCTTGCTGCCCAATCATCCAGACCACACTTCCTCAGTCTAGCTACAAGGTTGTTGTGGGAGACGGCATCAAATACTTTACTGAAATCCAGAAAAAACACATCCACTGCACTGTCATAATCTGTCCATCTGGTTATATCCTCATAAAAGGCTATCAGGTTGGTCAAACATGACTTCCCCTGGGAAGAACCATGCTGACTGCTTCTAGTGATGCTCTTATCCTTGATATGCCTAAAGACAGCACTGAGGATGAGTTGTTCCATCACCTTTCCAAGGAAGGAGGTGAGGCTGACGGATCTGTAGTTACCTGAGTACTCCTTCTTGCTCTTTTTGAAGACTGGAGTATCATTCACTTTCCTCTAGTTCTCAGGCATCTCATCCCATCAGGGATGTGCATCCCATCAGGGCCGTGCATCCCATCAGGGCCCATGGATTTATGGAGGTTCAGGTTGCCTGACTGATCCCTAACCCAGTCCTTATCAACCAAGGCAAACTCCTCCTTTACCCTGACTTCCTCTGGGGCCTCAGGGGCTCCTGAGGACAGTCTCCAGCAGTAAAGATAGAGCTAAAGAAGGCATTCAGTAACTCTGCCTTCTCTGGATCCTCTGTCACCAGGGCACCCACCTCCTTCAGCAGTGGGCCTACATTGCCTACAGTATTAGTTTTATCTGCAATGCATTTGAAGAAGCCCTTTCTCCTGTCCTGGACCTCTCTTGCAAGATTCAGTTCCAGGGAGGCCTTAGCTTTCCTAGTTGCTTCCCTACATCCTCTGACCACAGTCTTATATTCCACCCAGGTGGCAAGCCTCTCCTTCCCTGATCTATAGACTCTCTTCTTCCACCTGAGTTTGCCCAGTAGTTCTCTGGTTAACCATGTGGGTCTCCTGGCTCCCTTTCTTGATTTCCTACCTGTTGCGATACGCTGATCTTGAGCTTGGAAGAAATGGTCTTTGAATACTAACCAACTCTCTCGGGCCCCTTTACCTTCTAGTCCCCTAGTTTTTCACAGCACACGAATGAGAAACATGAGATCCTTTCAAGGAGGTTTTTAGTCTCAGAAGTCACAAAGGATTCTCACTACCCTATCCTGGGATCCATTCCTTAAAAAGCTCTTTCAGAGTTAGTCTACTTTAAAACACTACTGCAATGACAGAACTTGTATACAAGGGATTATATATGATCCAAAGACCTTTACTTGACCACCATCTCCCAACGTCAAGCCCCTAGAAAACTCTTAGGCAGTTTCACCTAATTAATTTAATTAACTTTCCAAAACTGTTAGAGAGCTAAATCTGGTTTATCAAATAATTATTCAGAAGGGTTAGATAAAGTTGAGGATTAATTTTAGAAAAGTAATATCAGATGGCTAAGTGATGGCAGATGTGCAGAGAACAAAGAAAGAATGATATAGGAGGACTGTGTTGTCATGAAAGGGTTAGAATTACTTTAGTAATTTCTCTCCATTTATAATTCGTATAATTATGTTATCTCAGAAGGAAAATAACCTCCAGGATGTCTGAGTCAATGGCAGTTCTGTTCAATCACAGCTTTCTCAGACCAGTTTTATCATGTAACATATTTTCCAGACACGTTTTGTCTTATTCTTTCACATCCTCAGACAGAAAAGGTCACCAACACACAAGCTCAATGCAGCTCTAGCAACAGCAGTTAGATCAGGGGCTATATTCACAGACAAGTAGTACGTCGTTTGGTACAAAATTAATCTACTGGAGGTTTGAGCACTGACACTCAGGAATATTTTATGCAGCTAAGCACCATTTTAGAAGCTCTTCTGTTTCCCATAGCCCTGTTCAACCTCATCAGCTCCAGTATGGGAGGCTGAGGCCAAGTATCTGAACAGCACTAAAATATGTGTCCCTTCAGAGCCCTTGGCAGAAGTTCTGTTGGAAGCAAAGCATGGTAACATGTTTTCAGGAACAAGCAAGAAGCTGGTGACAGTATCTTTACAGCTTCAAAATGAGAGCAACCTGGAGGTAGCACCTGGTGGGCAAGCAACAGCAAATGGTCGATGGAGGTCCAAGTATTACCTTCCTCATCTTGGTTTCTCAAGCCTTCAGGGACAGCTATGCCTTAGGAATGGCAACAAAAGATTTTTGTCTTGCTTTCAAAACTAGAGCTTCCCCGTGGTGGGGCCCAGATTTCGCCAGAGCACTCCACATTGCCACCTTGGTTCCTACAGGAGCGGTCAGCTCCTCAGATCTCCCGCCTAGACCAAGTAGTTCATCATGCCCGTCTGCCCAGGGTGGCCCTCTCAGGCCTCCTCTGTGCTGAGCAGCAGCGCTTTTTTTAACATCTGGTGAAAACCTTTTTCTTTCTAGATTATACAGCAATTCTGTGAATGGATGCAGCACTAGGACTGTTGCCCAACCCCAAACCAAACAAATGGAACCGTTTCTCCTGCAAGCCACAGACCACAGGTAAACTTAATCTATTTTGCCCCTCCTTCAACCTTTCCCAAACACTGCAGGTCTGCAACAGCCTTTTATCCTTTCTTTAGGTTTCTCAATAGAAAATTGCTTTTCTTTCTTTGTAGGGCTGGGTCTTCTCGGCAAACTCAGCCTTTGTGTTAGTGCTCCTTATTACAGCGCTCAGCCACTCAATTTCCTTTCCTTGCTCCTGTCTTGGCTATCCAGGTGTTGGCAGTTCCTGCCCCTTATTACAGCCTGTAGACAAATGGGTAAACCTTTTCATGCAGAAATTTTTCTTTTTCTAGTGAAAGTAAGTAATCTTTTACCCAAGTATGCTGCATGTACTGTTTGAACATAGAATCATAGAACAACTCAGGTTGGAAAAGACCCTTGGGATCATCGAGTCCAACCATTAACCCTATGCTACAAGTTCACCCCTAAACCATATCACCCAACATCACATCTAAGCGACACTTAAACACATCCAGGGATGACAACTCAACCACCTCCCTAGGCAGTCTGTTCCAGCGTCTGACCACTCTTTCCATGAAGGATTTCTTCCTAATGTCCAGTCTAAACTTGCCCTGTTGCAACTTGAACCCATTCCCCCTGGTTCTGTCCCTAATGACCTGTGAGAAGAGACCAGCACCAACCTCTCTACGATGTCCCTTCAGATAATTGTAGAGCATGATGAGGTCCCCCCTCAGCCTTCTCTTCCTTAAACTGAACAGTCCAAGATCCCTCAATCGCTCCTTGTAAGGTCTATTCTCCAGGCCCTTCACCAGTTTTGTCGCCCTCTTCTGCACTCGCTCCAACACCTCGATATCTCTCCTATACTGAGGTGCCCAAAACTGAACGTAATACTCAAGGTGTGGCCTCACCAGTGCTGAGTACAGGGGGACAATCACCTCCCTACTTCTGCTTTTGTGACCTACTTTCTGGCCATAAAACTTCTAATACAAGCCAGGATGCTGTTGGGCTTCTTGGCCACCTGGGCACACTGCTGGTTCCTGTTCAGCCGGCTGTCGATTAGAACTCCCAGGTCCATTTCCACCAGACAGCCTTCCAGCCACCCTTCCCCAAGCCTGTAGTGTTGCATGGGGTTGCCGTGACCACAATGCAGGACCCTACACTTGGCTCTATTGAAATGCATGCAGAAGTCTAATACAAATAGAATTATGGTTTTAAATGCCTAATATTTTTTAAGATGCTAGGGCTAGAATAAAATTTGCTGTTTCGTTGGGTTTTTGTTAAAAGATCACAGCCCTATTTTCCTGGTAACTTTTGTTTATGTCCTGCTTTGGGGAAGGATGCCACATATTCATGTGTAACCATCTCTGTTTAAGTGATATCTTGAGATGTGCTGCAGGTGTGCTGGCCAAATGAGTCTGTTCCACCTTTGCCTAGCTTCTATGATTTGACACAGTCAAAGCATTTGGTGGTTTCTATTGTTGGAAAAAAAAACCCACTGTGTGAGATCGTTGAGGAGTTGAGGGGAGTTGTCTTCAAATACAGAACACGAAAGGGATAAAAATGGGGGGGAGCTTAAACAGGTTTTCAAGGTTACTTACGTACAGATGAAGACATAGTCAAAAGTGAAAACTGTTCATCATCCAATATTGTGGGCTAAATTTTCAGCTGATGCCTTCGCAGTAAGCTTTGCATTAGTTACCAGGGGAAAAGGTCTATTACACGCTTTCAAAGTACGCTTACCTTCCTCCGACTGGCATTGGGAAGGTCTAGTCCCTGCTTTTAAGATTTGTCCACTGTATTCAGAGGAATTCTGGAAAAATGGTAGTATATGAACAACATCAAGAGAGAAAAACTAGAAGAGTCATTTTTTTCCTGACATTAATGCTCTTTGTTAAGTAAATGGTGGCTTCATTTGTCTTCCTAACTATAGTCAGTGCCTCTTCACTGCAACAGCTGCTATTTTCTGCCTATGCCTGACTGAATCCCTGTGCTTGACAGCACCTCTACCTGCATGGCCTCACCCTCTGCTTTCTCGTTTCAGCCCCTGTGTTCAAAGTAATTTCATCTAAGTGATCTTCTGTTACATTCAGTTGACTGGATTGTCCACTTGTAAATGCCTTTGCTGCTTGAGATTGACACTGACTTTAAGTTGGCTAACGTCAAAGCCAACTTCAATTTGTTTTTCAGTGTTAGCCATGCTACCCTGCAGCTCACACTTGTGACAGGACTACTTATAGCCAGAGGCTCTGCCTGAAAGAGTGATTTGTACTTTATGCATGGTCGTGGTGAGCCATTTCCCTACTCTGCTCCATATTAATGCTAATTTTATCACTGCTCTTCTCACAAGAAAAATCAGGTGTATGATGCTGATGTACTCTAGTTGGCTAAAAAGCATTATTTGGGAAGCAGAACTCCTGGATTTTTTCCTCCTGGGCTTTACAATTGTTTTGTATCTTCTCTGAGCATATTTTAATATGTTGTTTTCCCAGCCACCAGAGCAGGACATTGCTTTCTTTTTTTGTAATTTATTTTTCCTTTCTTCAAAGATATTAAAATTTCAATATACTCCTACTATCTCAGGAGCTGAGGCTTTGAGCAATGTGCCCGACCTCTGCATCCTGCAATACAACATCCTCTGATTTTGATGCAGGTTTTAGGAGTGCTGGTAGACTGATGTACACTGGGTACAAAAATAACCTCACGGCCTCCTCGGTATCATTTGCCCTTCATCCCTTTGACTCTGGGGAAAAAAGGCTTTATGGTTTATTTATTGATCTCTTTCTCTCTCTTCTACAAAGGCTACAGTAAAGAGTGAAGGGCCCAGGCCAACTGCATGCATTTCAATAGAGCCAAGTGTAGGGTCCTGCATTGTGGTCACGGCAACCCCATGCAACGCTACAGGCTTGGGGAAGGGTGGCTGGAAAGCTGTCTGGTGGAAAAGGACATGGGCGTTCTGATTGACAGCCGGCTGAACAGGAGCCAGCAGTGTGCCCAGGTGGCCAAGAAAGACAACAGCATCCTGGTTTGCATTAGAAAATGTGTGACCAGCAGAAGTAGGGAGGTGATTGTCTCCCTGTATTCAGCACTGGTGAGGCCACACCTTGAGTATTACGTTCAGTTTTGGGCACCTCAGTATAGGAGAGATATCGAGGTGTTGGAGCGAGTGCAGAAGAGGGCGACAAAACTGGTGAAGGGCCTGGAGAATAGACCTTACAAGGAGCGATTGAGGGATCTTGGACTGTTCAGTTTAAGGAAGAGAAGGCTGAGGGGGGACCTCATCATGCTCTACAATTATCTGAAGGGACATCGTAGAGAGGTTGGTGCTGGTCTCTTCTCACAGGTCATTAGGGACAGAACCAGGGGGAATGGGTTCAAGTTGCAACAGGGCAAGTTTAGACTGGACATTAGGAAGAAATTCTTCATGGAAAGAGTGGTCAGACGCTGGGGGAATGGGTTCAAGTTGCAACAGGGCAAGTTTAGACTGGACATTAGGAAGAAATCCTTCATGGAAAGAGTGGTCAGACGCTGGAACAGACTGCCTAGGGAGGTGGTTGAGTCGCCATCCCTGGATGTGTTTAAGTGTCGCTTAGATGTGATGTTGGGTGATATGGCGTAGGGGTGAACCTGTAGCATAGGGTTAATGGTTGGACTCGATGATCCCAAGGGTCTTTTTCAACCTGAATTGTTCTATGATTCTATTCTATGATTTCTAGTCACTCTGCTATGAAACTTACAGGATTTCCCAAATCTAGAAAATAAAGGCTTTGTTCCATATGAGAATACAAGTATTGCCAACCCTTGGAAAAGCACACAGGATTAATCTCTAACTCCAGCCACCCATGAGAAACGAGATGCTCAAATCAGGTGGATGCAAGTATAAATGATGCCAAACAGCTTACGTTCAACAGACCCATATGAAGGCTTTCAGCAACAGTCAACACTTCAAAAATCCTGATCTTGTCCAGCAACAACTAAACAAAAAAAAAATCCCTCTGGTGCAGGCACTGGTGATTGGGGTAGTTTTTTTCTGGATGAGACAGAAAAATAAAGATCCAGTACTCTTGTGGTTGTTAAAGATGCCTTGACAGTCTTTCTAAAACAGGACCGTCCAACTCTCTGCTTGGCCTCAAACTTGACTGTTTCCTCTTTCTGGCGTCCACTGGGAATGACTTCATATGATTTCTGGTTAGAGAAGTACCTTTGCTTCCTGTCCTTAACTTCATGCAGTGTTGCAGTGAATTGGCATATATCATAGAACTATAGAATTGTCAGGGTTGGAAGGGACCTTAAAGATCATCTAGTTCCAACCCCCCCAACCATGGGCAGAGACATCCCCCACCCATGGCGGGGGGGTGGTCCAGGCAAGGTATTCAAGTGCTACATGTATCACGCTTTAGGATCTTAAATCCTTTATTTCATGCTGAAATACATCCTTATATGTGCAAACTAAACAGCAGATCCAGGATTATTGTGGCAACAACAGAAAAGGATCCACTTGTTGCATCGCTTTGATATTGAAGAACACAGTTTTCAAAGGACATCTAAATTTATGCTTGCTGATTATAAGCACAATTATTTGGTGCAAACAAGATATAGTTCAACAGCTAGCTAAATGGCCTGCACACAGAGTTGCTTATAGATGCTGAGTTCACATAGCAAAAATGTATTCACAGAACTGACAACTCTTTGAAAACATCAAAGTACTGCACTAAAGCTCTAGATACAAAGCCTCAGCCAGTGGATAGTGTCAGCTCCACAGATGAGGCTATGAGGACTTTTTGTTTTCATGGCTTATTATTCACACCAGCTACATGCAACTTAAAACAAGTCACAAAATAAAGACAAGCTTTTACAATACAATGCTTTCAGTTCAAAACATCCTAATAATACATGAGTGAGAAGGTCCTTCTTCCCAGCCATGCCCTTTTTCTTAAAGTCCAGTATAAAAAGTTTCAAAAGCTTGAAGAACTATAGCATTCTTGCTCTGTGCTACCCTGTAGAGCATTGCTTTCCCTATTCTTATTCTTTGTTCTATTCCTGAATCATTAGGGTTAGTTTCTTCTATCAGAATTGATAGCATTTCATTGTCTTCCCCAAAGATCTGGCAACATACAATAGCAGAAAACTTAGCCATTCATAAAGGCAGAATTAGAAAAAGGATTATCAAAAATCCCTTTAAGTCCAAATCCTAGTGAATCGTGTTTGTATAACAAAATACTAGAAGAAGGTAATTCTCTTTCCTTGCAATGTTATGAATTTCCCTGTCATCCTGTACAATATTTCTACAACAGAATTACCGCGGTGAGCAAGCCAACAACTATAATGATGGGAACTAGATGGAATTCAGTCAGCCACAAAACACTGATATTATTTAGGTGTATGAAAATACAGCTTGTCAAAACAGAATGGTCAGATGCAGTTACCTCCGCTTTCCCTGGAAGGACATTGGGACTAGTTGATGTTAAACATCTGTAGTGCCAGTAACAAGTCAGAAATCAAGAAGGCTCTATACCTCCCTCGTATGGCTAGGACCTACGATCTTAATCATTCAGCTGTAAGTGGGACCAAACAGCTGCACACACTCCAGGGCACACCGCAGCGTGGGCTGTGCCTCCAGCATCTGAGGCAGCTCCAGTTTTCTCACACAGAATTGCCAGCAGTGACGTAGAAGGGCTTAGAATAAAGGTTTAAGCACTCAAGTATGGGAGCTGTGAAAAGTTAGTTGCACAAAAACCTTAGTTATACAAAATTAATTACTTTTTAACAGTTGTGCAAAAGGAGTTTGCCAATTAAAAAGCATATCTACTGAAAGATTTACTGAGAGGAATATCACTGTTAAATGACTAGTAGGAGAAAAAGTAATAAAATGATTCTAGAAACATAAATGTTATTTAATTAAAACCTAGTTTGGAGAGAGTTCTGTGCACATTCAGAATTAGCTGCACAGGTTCTTTCAGACCAAATATCTAGCTTGACATGAGTGAGCTAGTATATTCAATCTCTGAAGAAAAATTTCATAACAGAAGCCTTATTTCTTTCTTTTTGGAGTATAAGCCAGGTAATAAGAGCATTGAAAGCAATTTCAACATTGAATAACATGAAACTCTGTGTGTCCCTTCTAATGATCTGTGGCATGAGAGGCATCGTTTCTCAGCAATCTCACACTGATCCATGTTTTGGGTAACGAAGCTCTCTGAAAGGTCATCTTTGGACTCTAAGGATGCAATTTAAAACTTAACTGAGCTCTGAAAATAGCCTTTCACCTTTAATAACCTGTTATAATCTCTCTGCAAAATACTAGTAATTCATAAGCCTTGTTGAAGTAGTTGTGTTTACACAAACCCCTAAGTCTGAAGTATGGGAAGTGCTGGGGTTTAGATATTGGTGACTAAGGCCCTGTGCGAGCACATTCATTTTCATCTAACACTGATTTTTTTTCTTGTCACACATTCCCCTGTGACTTAGAGCCAAGGAAAGAAGCTAAATAAAAGCTACTTTACTAGCCTTCCTCCCTCTTCTAGCTTGCTTTCTTTCAGAAAAGGTCTCCAATGAACTCAGCATTGCAGAAAACAGCAGCTGCAGGCAAACTCATATAGCAGAAAGACTGATAATGTCACCACATTAAAAAGGTTGTATCGTCACTGAGATTTTGCCATACCGATTACGTATGTCCTTGCATAATGACAATTAAGACACTGAGGAAACCCAGTTGCCATGAGAACGGATGTACAGTTTGGCTGCTATGATGGTAGAGTCAGCACTTCAGAAGAAGCAAAAAGCAGCAGAGCTATGAGAAAAGGAGCTGGGTCCCAGACATCTGTTGCAAGATGGAGTAAACTTACGCCCTCATGTAGCTCTTGTTAACATCTGATGCCTTTTCTAAATGCCGTGCTTTAGACTTGATTATTTCAAGGAAATACTGACATTCACTTAAAATAAAAATTAGTGTATAATGTTTCCCCAAAATAAAAATTAGGATAATGCAAATGCTGAAAAACTCAAAGGAAAAAAATCAAGAGTCCTTAATGTTTATTTTTTAATTTTTAAACATCCAGCATTTTCTAGGTGCTCAAGGCTGAAAACTGCATTTATTTCACTCTCTTCTGCTTCATGTTCAGATAAGCAGCAGTTATCTAGAAACACACTGAACAGACCAGTTGAGTATTTTTATGTAAAGCAATAGATTGCAGAAGGTTACATAGAGCACAGAAATGGTGTATTGGAGTCACAGCACCAGGAACCAAAATAACATGGCACATTCAAGTGGAAATTAGTTAGGGACTTTTGCTACTATTTCTACAGCCATCACAGATGAGATTTTAAAATGTGGTTATAGTGGAAATGGGGAGGGTAAATAGCTTCGAGATAACGTCTCCTCTAAAATGACATTCAGGTTAAGAAAGGAATTAATTTCCTCTGTCACTTCCAGAGAGATAAAGGCAGCGAGAGCATCCCCATGCTGGGGTAAGGAGGCAAGATGGGATTCTTGTCTAACATCAGCACCTGTGTCTACACTCCTGTGACAGCTAATGCTGAGAAATCGGTGGTTACAGGTTTGGGTGTAACATTGTCATTGTGAATGCCCACATCAGGCAGAGACGTATTTATATTATATCTAGATTTCTCCAATTCTATGATCAGGCAGAGATGCATTTACTGCAGAAGTCTCCTTTCCTTGGCTGTAATAAGAATCTGAGGAGTTCATGGGTGTACATACTTGAGGCACCTAACCTAGCTGAGATCCCACCTGTAGAGGTTTCCCGGGTCTGGAGACTGGTTGTTCAGAAGACATTTCCACAAACTATGTGTTTTAGGAAAAGGAAGTCAAATCTATTTTAAAAACGTGGATCCTAAATATACGGACTATTCCATCAAAACAGCGCCCTCTTTACAGAAAACAGAGTATGCAGTACATTTCTGAGAAGACCTTTTCCTCCAAGCATCCCAGAAGAGTTATTGATATACAGAGGGATCACTAGCCACCATCAGAATTTTCTTTGCCTGCAATGTATTTTTATTTTTTTCAGGCAAGCTCTGGTAAGGTGCACTGTAAAAAGAAGTCCAAGTTTTGCTTTTGGAACCATGATTACCAGCTCTAACCTTAATTGACAGAGATCAGTTCTGGCAAGGATATGACCGCTAAACACCTTCAAGCATTTTAAATAAAGTCTGTAAAATTTCAGAGGGGGGGGGGGGGGGGTAAAAAAGAACCCAACCAAACAGCAACACTCAACTGCAGCCCAAAATAAGGCAGATGTTCCTTGCAGGATTTTCCACCTCTCTAAGTTACTACATAAAAATCTAATCACACCATGTAGTTGTTGCAATATGCACAACATTTATCACTGAAGTTTTCATTAGTTAAAATTTTTTCTCATCAGTACAAATGCAGACGGCTCCTAAAAGCAGCTGCTTCTATACCAAACTGTTCTATCCAACTTCATCACATGCTTTGCAGGCACTTAACAGAATACTTATGAAATCATTGTGAAGCAATGCTGAACATTTTAAAGTATATGCTGTCATCTGATCAACTGCAGGACTACAGCGAGCTTGAATTAAAACTTTTTCTGAGTAGCATAGCTAAAAGCTATTAATAAGTCCTGTAAATCAATTCACCAACAGAATTTACTCTGTCAGTGTATAACAAAGTATCGTTTGCTCATTTGGGCTTCCAAATAGAAAATATTATTACACTTCACAAAACACTTTAAAAAAAAAAAAAGTGGTTATGGTGCATCGAGTTTGTCACCTTGAGAAAATCTGCACTACCAACGCTTTCTCCACAAGCTGTGTTTGAGAAGATACTGGTGGGGTTTTTCTCTACCGGTCTGGGTGGATGGGCTGCTCCCCAGCACCGGTGCAGAAGGCACCGAGCAAGGCACGAACACTGAAGTTTCACAATTCCCCTTTTCATGGGCTCTGCTGCAAACACTCTCTCTGCTTGTTCACAGACATATAGTAACGAGGTAAGCACTTGCAATAGCAGCAGCTGGGTGACTGTAACAGAGTGACACAGCTACTAATGAAAGGCTCCAAACAGCCATTATTCTTACAGAACTAGTGAGAATTAGAGTGGAAAACTGAGACCAAGTAATCACACACTGATGCATTTATACAGATGACATCTACCAGCTGCTTTCGTTAAAAGTATATTGGAAACCAGACTGAATGAATATTGAGAGTGAGAAATGATGTGCAGAATAATTAATCTTTTCCTTAATTACAAAATATATTCACATAAACAAGCACTCTCTCCCTTTTTTTCGTCTTCATACACATCTGCATTCGTCCTTCCTGTCTAAAATATGTTTCAAGAACTTCTAGCTATAAAACATTAGCCTGTCAAGAGTTATCAGGGCTACTGATCAGTCAAAATTATAACTGTTAGCATCAGAATTAGCACCAGACTGATAAATCCATGTTAATCCGAAGCTGCTGGTCTCACAAAGCTTTAATGGCTAAAAGGCCTTAATCTGACATCACACAGACTGCCACTGCACGTCACAGCACAACAGCAAGAGTCAGGATGCCATCCACATCCTAGGAGTTGAAGTTCAATTGAATTAAAAGAGCAAAGGACTGGACTTCAGAAGCAGGTTTCCTTTTCCGTCAAAAAACACATCTTCATCTTTTTTTAGTTATAATGAAAAAAGCAGTGCAGATTCTAGTATTTAACTGGGGGCAGAAATGTTTCAACAAAATTTACTTATCACAAAGACAGGGATAGAGGAGAATTTAATTACAAAGGTTATTGAAAACATGTTAGTTTTACTGTTTCTCCTTCTGTTATATTTCTCCATTAAGCATAATGGAAAAACTTGCAGATCAGGCACTCTAATGAAAACGGTAGCTTATGAATATAATATAAGCTCCTGAACATAGTGCAAGCAGCAAACCTATTTTAAAATCTCTCTTCATCTCCATGACAAATTTTTGTACCCACAATGGCACTAACACTCTAAGTACTAGGCTGCTAAGCATAATACATAGCACGTAGAGCATTGTGACTTTGGCTCTGCTGTAAGAGGATGCAACATCATTGATTTCAAAGGAAATTTTTCAGGGTTGCCTTTCATCTTATATCCTTGCATCAAAATTAAGTAGTAAACTAGTTCTAAAAAATAAGCTCCTTCAAAACCAAATGTCTGCTCAGTAAGCTGAAGGCACAGCTATCAACCTGCTGCGGTTATCAGAAGCTCTAGGTAATACCACAGAGGCAACCCAAACCTTTTAAAGTTTATCAGAAATACTGCTGGATGCATCTGAGCAGTAAAGACGCTGCCAGGCCCCAAATTCTCAGTCTCGTGAAAATGCCCATTGCACATGTCCCCCTCTCATTGAAGGGGGCCTACAGAAAAGCTGGTGAGGGTCTGTTCACAAGTGCATGTTGCAACAGGAGGAGGGTCCATGAGTTTAAACTGGAGCAGGGTAGATTTAGAAGAGGTATTAGAAAAAAAGCTTTTTACAATGAGGGTGGGTGAAACACTTGGAACAGGTTGCCTGGAGAGGTGGTGGAGGCTCCATCTCCAGAGACATTCAAGGTCAAGTTTGATGGGGCTCTGGGCAATCCGATCTAGTTAAAGATGTCCCTGCTCACTCAGGGCAGGTGGCCTAAATGACTTTTAAAGGTCCATTCCAGCCCAACAAATTCTTTGATGCTATGATTCATTTTTGTAAAACTACCGGAGCACTGCCATTTAAGTATGTGCAGGGCCACAACAGCACATTGTTCAGCTGTCACTTGGGAATGCCAATGCACGAGTGAAGTAACTAATGAACAGATTAAGTTATTCCTCTAGTTCATGTGCTATCCTAGAAATGGCCATCAAAGAGTTTGAAATGTCTTTGTTTTGCAAAGCAGCCTCAGGTCAGGTATTTCCACATACAGAGCACTCACTGTGTATCACCAACCATTACTGTGGTGTAGCACATTCTGTCACCTATTGGCAATTCATGGATTACTTAAGTCACTGGCTATTATTTTTCCTACCAGAGACCTTTCAAAACAGTTGATTAGCACTTATAGAAGAAATATTCTGGGAACCACTTCCCTGCCTGGATATTTGATGGCAAATATGTTTTGCATAAGCATGAGTCCTTTCTACAAACTCTAGAAATTAAAAGAATGAGAAAGGTAAGAAAACAGTTTCAAATCTAGCAGGTCAGTACGTCATCTTCATTTGATTTCAAGTAACAACTCAAATCTATTAATATCAACAGCATAAACAGTAAATGTAAGAAACATAGAAATTAATGTGGTAGTTGTGGGATGATGTGAACCAAAATTGGAGGGAGTGCTCTGCAAAGAAACACTATTTGAAGAAGAATGCATTTAATATATCATTTTACACCTATAATGAAAAAAAAAAAATCCAAACATGCATATTGATTCTTCCTTGCTTTTCTTTCACCCTGTGAGTGCAAAAATTACCTTCTTGTTCTGAACACTAATTTCATCCAAAGAGATGCTGTGTTTTAACCTAATGTGATAAAAAGTATTAAGCCACAACGGGCTTTATGAAGTCAAAGAAGAAACTCATTAAAGATTAAATTCTGCTAGCAATCCATCATGCTGCCTTTAAGCTAATCTCAAATTGAAGTATTAGACTGTGGGAATGTGCCTTTCTACCCAATTCACACAGTGTCATTTTTCAGCTCCCTTTAGAAGTTACCCAACACCTATTCTGCTCCTGGTGGGAGGCTGCCCACCACCTCAGGGCCCAGGGTATGGCTGGTGAGAGCCATCTTCCTTGCTTAGGCACAATCCAGCATGTGTGACCTTCAACATGTTCTCCTGATTACAAGAGGAACGAGGTGCCTTGACTCTTTAGGAAACACATCTCAGACATATTGCGAATAAAACTGCTTTAAAAGCGAGGACTTTGGGGGTATTAGTGCTTCGGCTCTTTCACTGCAAAACTGGACCAACTGCACACTGTTCAGGTCAACATTTAAACAGATAAAGAAAGCAAAATAAAGATAATATCAGAAACACAACAAAAAATATTGGGGAGAAAAAAAGCTGAACATGGAATCTGTCTCAGTCCAGAAGGAATGAATAGCAGAGCTGGGGATTGAAAACCAAAAGCAGATTTTCAGGCCTTAATTTTGAAAGTATCTGCATCCAGCACTACGTTTCCCAAATGAGAATTGACAGAAAAGCAGCTGCTTGATTTCTTCCTCCTCCTAAGCAAATTTCACTGTGAACAAAATGATAAAGCAAGGCAGGACCTAATCAGGACCAAGATGACATCTGGCAGGGCTATCAGTCTTGATGCTCCAAGAGATCTCCAAGGCCTCAAGGGAAGACATTTGCTCCCCAGTCCATGAGTCTGTCTCAAAGGATAACTTTGCCCAGCAGTTGTGGTAATTGGATGAAATAAATCCATAAAAGAGCTGAAAATGGGTGTTTGAGTGTGGGTGGCAGAGAATGATTTAGCTTCAGTAATAACTTATGTAGCTGGGCTTCAAAAGCCATGCTAATCTTCACAGAAAAGGTTAAAAAAAAAAGCTTTGATGAAAGAACCAAGTTTGTGTTATAAAACCCCACATGGCAAGGATATCCACAATTCATTTAAGATAATCTGATTTTTTTAAGATTAGAGCCATCCTACATCCTAGAACAGCAAGAAGTCTAGTCTCATGATGACAAAAGCCCTCAACTCCTGTTACCCTCCAGCAGAATTGCAAAATGAGTCGTGTTACGATCTCACTATAACAAACCCATGTCTGCCAATTTTTACACAGCTAATCAAGAGTCTGGAACAAACCAAGGTGCAGACTGACTCTGTTTGCATTGAAACCACTGTAAAAAAAGGCTTTCCCATGTGTCATCACCTTCTACAACTCCTGCAAACAGCCTGTGCAGCCACACTGCCTCAGTGTCCAGAAAAGTTTTCTGGTCCTTCCACTGGAAGATATTTTTCTTCAGAAGGACCTCACAGTCAGAACGTATTTTCACAATATCCTGATCTTTATTTTAATTACGTGGGTTTGTGCTTTTTCCCTATATATTCAAAATAATTTGTAAATGTGACTATGGCTGTTTCTCTTTCCCAAACCACTATGTTTTCCAGCATTTGCCAGACTTGCACACCTCCTTTCAGCAAGCTAAGAAGCTTTACAGGCTACAAGTCATCTGGAGATGTAGATGCAAGAGATATGAATTATCTTACTGTGTTTCAGATTAACCACAGTAGGACAGAAAAACTTCACTATGCAAAGGCAGACAACAAAGAGCACAGAGATTTCACTGGCAATCAGATCTTATGATATATCAGATAAATAGACTCAGGTATTTAGAGAGGATAGAGTGGCCAGCTTTAAAGAAACAGTTTCTTCATCTTCAACAATTTTAGAACTACTGCAAAGTATAATCAGCTGCCACAGCACTGAATGGCTTCCCTGGTTACAGCTGTTATAACAAACGAAAAAAAGAAGAGACACATAAATAGTGCTAGACATTGGCCGAGAAGGTACCAGTGCAAACCCCTCATACGAGGGGAGCGTGACTCTTTCCAGAAGCACAGCCAGCACTTGAGACAAGGAAGAGAGGACAGTCCAAGTCACAGCAGACCCAGCCTAATTAAATTTGCAATGAGTAGCTCTTCAAGACCAAGAGAGGCCTTTGTTCAGGAAGGGTGAGGAATCTGGACAAGGCACGTTTTGCAAGATCAAAACAAGTTCTGGAAAATACATGATAACAGATACTCAAAAAAAAAAAAAAGAGGTAGAGCACCATGGTTTTATCCTTTACTTTTCTATTGCTAAATGGCGATGACCGAGGGTAGACTAATGGTGGTGGACAGGGGTAGACCGGGGCCATTTTGGGGAATAAGGAAATGCAAAAAGTAACCAACAGCAAAGGGAGAAAAATTGATAAAAAAAAAAAACACACAAACAAACAAAGCCCCAAACCCCCCCAAAAAAACCCCAAAATGAAACACTTGCCTTTGAGATAAATAACATGCCAGATCCCACAGAAGAGGCAAATAGGAATATTCTCAGAAAAACAGAGAGGAAAGCATTATACTTAAAATTGAAAAGAACAGAATGAAGATTGCACTGCACCCATTGAGAGGTAATGTCATTTTCAGTACATAAGATAAAAGAAATCAACTACAAAGAGTCAGTAGTAACTCAGAGAAAGTAGAGGCAAGTTGTTGATAGCAAAGGAAGCGATAACAGAATACGTAAATTTATTGCTTACTTTTCTCATCACATGGTGAGATGAGGAACTGAATTTTATTTTTTAGAAAGAGATAGTAGGAACTAGGACAAACCAGGCTAGTAACAAAAAAATTAAGAAAAACACTGGGTCCCTACAGACTTCACCACAGGTTCTGGAAGAGAGACAAGTGGAAATGCTTTTACAGCCAGCGATTAATCTGAATAGTGACAAAAATTTCTAAAACATGATGCCGAGTGAAGGACCCAGAGAGTGTAAAAAGGTAAAATTTGATCTCCAGCTGTGGAGAGAACATTAATTAGAGCAACAAGATGGACTCTAGTGTATAACTTAGTCTGAAAAAAAACCAAACCATATTCTAAATGGATTTATGAAAGAAGACATGTCAAAAATAAGTCTGGTAATGCTGGAGAGGCAAGTATTAATTAAAGGCACTGGAGAGTCTGTGTGGGACTTGCCTTGGTACCCCAGGATAGAGGTCAGAATACAGGTTCTGATCCCAGTTCGATTCTCTGATCCTCAAGGGATCACACATGTCAAATCTCTGCTCTCTGTCTTGTTTCATTTATTTGCCAGCAAGCTCCTTGGGGACAGCACTGTTCCTCACACTCCACAGGCAGCACACCTCCGTTACAGATCCAGAACTTGGCTCACTCAGTCATCGTGCATAAAGGCAATGAAATCCAAAGACAATGGGGCATAAAATAAAGCAGCAGATGACTTAGCAGCTAGAGGAAAATCCTAGAAACACTTATTATTGAAGCACAAGAACAAGAGTAAGCACTGCAGGAGAAACAAAGGCTGCAGATGTTACCACAACAGATGTTGCCTCAACAGGGAGTTCCATAAATAACTGGGACAGTCCAGGAGACAGAAGAAAGAAATCAAATTCAAAACATGGAAAGGCTAACAACAACAGATACAGGCTGCATAATGCATAGCCTGGTACACATTGGATATCCACATGTTTCTGTTGGAGGAAATGTCAGACATGCTTTAGGCTGTCCATTTGTTTGCAGCAGAAATTCTCTGGATCGTTCTAAACAAATATTTCATGCAAACTTTCTGTTCTACTGTACCAGTGCGTACAAAGTTCTTATACAATATTTCTCTTTTCCAGCCAGGTAAACATAGCCCTTAACTAAGTTTCCTCTGTCAACAGGTATTCCCAAATATTTTTCTTTTTTTTTTTAATTATGCACTTTTAATTAAAAGAAAATGAACAATGCATGAACAAACAAAGCAGAACAAACACACTTTGAAATATGCATGTATTAGTAAAATAATTCTCAAGTAGGGGAAAAAAAAGGAAGGCAGATGACATATTTATGCTGTAAGCTGTAGCACTGCATAGAACAATCCAAGCTGCCTTTAAGACCTTAGATCTTGTGAGCCCCTCACTAAACTGCTGCACAGTGCAGTATAATTCCCCTGCCTGCAGCAGAAATGGAGCCAGTCTGTTCTGAGACTCCTGTTACTTCATTCAGGCTGCCAAGAGATAAACTCCCTTGGCTGCCAGTGAACTGAGTTGACACCAGGTTAGACTCAGTGGCCCCAGGATTTGTTTAAATTTTTTTTGCTTTTAACATGAGCAGTGATAGCTGAGCAGTTGAGCAAGTGATAAGATAATCCACTGAGTTGGTGGAAGCAAGAGGTTGGTGATCTCCACCAGTGTTGAGGAGGGGCTTCCTTGCTGTTTACAAGTAGTAAGAAAAGTTTTCTCACAGCTCAGCATTACCCGGAGCCTCTGACCCTGCTCTCCATGAAAGCTTCTCATTTCTGGCTTCCATTGCACAGGATGTGCCTGACACGCTCCAGCTATCTGTTGTGCAAACCCTATGTGCTTTCAAAAGCAAGAAACATCTTGCAATATTTCTTAACATAATTACAATAGTGTCTTTAACCTAAACCTGTATATTTCCTTTCAGTTCTGTGTTAAGGCCCCTCAGGAGTGGCAATCTTGTTCCCTCTCTGGGACGGTCTCTCTCCCCAGGGTTTGTCCTGTCACAGTCCCAGTAACACAGACCAGAGCAGGCACACAGCCCAGGAGAGAGAGAACCTGTGCAGGTCATACCATGCTTCCTCTGTCACACGCACACACACAAAATCTCCATTCTGAGTTGAACCTCCAAAGTTTTCTTTTTTTCTTACAGAAAAATTGTGAAATTGTTTTCCCAGTAGCTTGAAAAGATCTGTATTCCTTAGACGGACTCAAAGCATAGTCAGTTGTCCCTGATATACTCTAACCGCTATATCCACACTAGAATAACATCCTACCTAAAATAAAAAATGGCCATAAACTGCACATAGAGCTCAGAAAAAAATAAGAATAGTACTGAAACCATCGTTACAGGACAGCATGCTGGCTAACTTTGCAACATGATGTTGTCACATTTTGTTCACTTCTGGTTGTCCTGCTAAGGATGAGAAATTAAGAATTTGGAGAAAAATCTAGTGAAAGCTGGTGATTTAGAAAGCTTAGCTGTTGAAAAAAGTCCTAACAGCTCTGGCCCCATATCTTCTTCTCATGATGGATCAAAAAGCTGACCTCATAGTGAAACAGTTTTCAGAAAAGTTTTTTAAAGTCCTTACAGACAAGAATTTATGTCACAGACATATTCACGTCACAGCATATTCACAAAGTTAAAGGTATTCCTTGTTATAGTCTAAGTACAGGAAAGAAGGAAAAGGGAGAAATTATCCAATTTTGTAGCCAAGGAACCAAAGCTCCAGGACATTCGTAAGCAGTCCCTTGGAGCTGGTTCACATTTGTAACAGTCTTCAAACAAGACTCCATCTTATGTGACAAGATATCCAAAAAACCTGCAGTTCAGTTTTGAGACATTTCTGCCCCAGCTAAACATTGTACACCTTTTTCCTCCCTCAACCCCACCCAGTATATTACCTTCAAAGTGGTATCCCCAATATTTGGCATAGCTGATACCATTGGGATCATGCAGATAATAGATCCCATATCCTACAATGGCCTCCAGTGTGTCACAACAAATCACTAGACGAAATAATAAAAATTTCTTAAATCTTTTTCCTCTGCTTTTCTCTTTTCTTTTTCAACAGGTCTGTTAACTTGCCCAGGTTCATTTATCAGTCCTTTAATGGGCAAATAAGCAAAACATTCATGTTTGTCTGTTTCTATCCCTATTCAACTAAATAGAGACATACACATTTCATATTAATGTTTCGCTTAAATCCTGTAGTCTTTGGAATATGTTAGACAAGTAATAGGGGCTTATCTTTTTTCCTTATTAATGACAGATAGTTGATAAAATATGAGTAGTAAATAAATATGTGACAGAAATTCCTCATTGTAATAGCAGAGGTGATGCTGCCTAATTCTCCTTATTAAAAGGCTTTTCCTGATACACAAACTCCTTGAACACAATGCACTGGAGAGTAAGCTTCTGGACTATTTTTTGAATGTGACAAGAATTATGATGTTCTTTAGCATAAGTCTTGGGAAAGAGGAAAGAAACACTGCTTTATTACTTAAAATTTTGAAAAACTGTTTGAGAAATTGTTGAGATTCCATAATATCATGCATAGTTTGAAGAATGTTATTACGAATTTTCAGAGATTATTCCAGTATTTGACAACGCCTTCGCCACTCTGAAAAAACACGTTAACCTGCCTAATAACACCCCTCTGAACGCAACTTTGACATACTGTATCGAGAGTTCGGCAGATACATTCCCTCAGTATATTATTTATTCTTGGCTTACTCCACTTCAGACTTGCAAAGGAAAATCCAGCTTTTATACCTGCATTTCTTGTCTGGCGTACAAAGTGCTGTGTAGTCACACAGGGAGCTGAGATGGCGTGACTAGGAAAGCAGGCACATAAGGATGCTGGAAGGGTCTCCAGCATCATCGATGTTGTTGCTGCCAGGCAATGGTACAAATAATTTTGTAGCTGACCAACATTTATCTCAACAAATAGTTTTTCCTCCACTACCTTTACAGGTTACTTCAAAATCTTATTTTTCTGACACCTGGACACCTGATTTTCAACAAGAGTACACATACAGCTAATAAATGCCTGTTATTTTTTCACCACTCCTCTATCAGTGCAAACAGCTCTTTTCCATCCTGCCAACTGCTACTCCTTTGTCCCCAGATAGACAAATTCTCCCAACTCTGTGCCAGCAGCAAATTCCATTAATGTATTCTTGCTGCCTATATCACTAAATGAAATGTTAAATTAAAATAACTACAAAAGCAACAAATTAGGACCAACTGGCACATTTTCTTTCAAAACACACCATTACCTCCCCGTTCCTGTTTTCTCAAGGAAAACACCGCAAGATTATACCCAGATTGCCTTCCCTCTTGCATCTGCGCTCCAATCTTTAAGACTCGTTTACATCCTGGGGGTTCCTCTGCACTAGTGAAATTACACAACACTGCTCATTGTTATACAAGTATTTTGAGCAATCACTGACTCCATTGCACAATCTTGCTGATAAACTGTAACAGCTTTGGAAAAGAATGTACCTTTGGCATTGCAAGTCATCTTTCTTTGAGCTCAAACTTTTCAGTAGAGATAAATAGTTGTGTCTGCCTGCATGCATTCCTTCCACAGGCCAAGAAATCAGAGACTCTTCCAAGAGTCACTGATTACATAGACATTCATGGGTTAGAGACTTTTTCATCATATGACACCTATAGTTGCAGGAATGTCATCAAGGAACTGTCTAGCAACCATGAAAATCAGAAGGTCAGATAATTTGTGCTGATCAGACACACAATCAGTTGATTAGCTCCAATTAATTTGGAGTTTGATTTCTTAATTTTTCAGCCACCTGTTCTCAGGGAAATTTCAACACTCCTCTTGTTCCTCAACAAGAAATAACTCTGTTGATATCACTGAATTTTGCATACATATCTTCCTCTCAGGAATGAAGATCTGTACTGCTCCTTACACATACAGGAGGAAAAGAAAAATAAGAAAATCCATGTACAAGAGTCCTTGGACACAGGAAACCCTCTTGGAGGAACTGCAATACAGTGAACACTGCAGCAGCACATGACGTTCCTGTGCACCCTGAGTAGAAAGTGTTTGACAATGTATTTTTCTATGCAGTAATTTTTCATCCCCTGCACTTGACCAGTTAGAAGAAACAAAGCACTATATTTATAAATTTCCCCAAACGCTTCTGGGCCACGCTTTGCATTCAGAAACAAACACTGGATTAGTTTTGTTTGAACTTTCCTTATCATTGCCTGTCTTTCCAGTGGAAACAATGCATGATTTCTGCAAGCAAAGTTTCAGAACTACAGCAAAGAAGTAAAATTGTGCAAGGAACTCAGCAAAACATTTCAAGGTTGACATTCTTTATCTTCTTCTTCAAACACTTGAAAATATGTGTAATCAATTCAAACTCTGTGTGGTCCACTAAACTGCCATAAATCAAATGGTTTCAAGCTCCTACAATTAGGATTCCAAATTTTGCACAATTCCCTCTCTAACATGTTAAGGTCCTAGGACAAAAGGAGATCATATAGGAGAGGTTCAGTTCTGGCTCATATCTACATAGGTTTCTTAAACTCATTACACTGAAAGAGACAAAGATGTTTCAGGCATATATACAGATGCCATATGCTGATTGCCAGTACTGCTCATTCTTGCCAGGAAAAAAATACACAAAACCACAATGTACATTCCTTTTAAAGATCCAGCAAGTTTTAAACACTAATTTATAGAAAAAGCAGCAATGATTCATGGGTCATTAGAGAAATGCTTTCAAATGCAACCTAATATGGGGGAATATAAGGCAGAGCTAACCCTGGAAATGCACAATTAACTGGGATCCAGGTGCTTATTCTCAAAGTTCAGGGCTGGGTGAGGCACTAAACTCTAACAGACGCTCTCTGTGATGCCCCCACCACCCTCCTACGGGAGGATAACAGGGGAACCAGAGAGAAGAACTTTGAGGTTGGAGAAAAAACAGCCTTGAATTAGTTTAACAAAAAAAGACAATAATACTAACAATAACAATGAAGATATTAAACTATATACAGATATATAGAGATACATTCAAAGATACAAAAGAATATGTTAATACAGCCCTTACCTTCAGGACAGCAACTAGGGCCCGAGTGGGAAAGTCCCAGACTAGACTCAGCAGCAGACTGGAGCACCCAAGCCCAGAGTCCCAATGACTGCCCACAAAAAAAACAGAAAACAAAACCTTAGAGTGGCTGGGCTGCTCCCACCTAGAGAGGCAAGGGAAGATAACCTATCCTGATGAATAGTGCTTCTCTGCAGCATAAGCACAGGAGGCAGGAACACCAGCAGCACAGGGAGAGCTGAGGAGCAGCCAACACCAATCCTTCCAGCACAGCAGGCACTAAAGGCCCCAGGGCTCTCCTTAGGAGCCCTTATATACTGAGCGCCATGGGAAGAGATACTGTGATTGGTCCGTTTGGGTCACCTGACCCATCCTCTCCTCCCCATAGGCACAGCTGCCTCCCTGCCCAACAGTGTCTTCTCAAACCAGGACACTTATCTGCAAGGTATAGATTGTGGTTCTTCACTTTGTGGTGGTGAAGAACCATTTGCATGGACTTGCCTTGAGCTCAGTACTGCCTTTTAGCAACAAGTCATCTGAGTGATGAAGGGAGGATGTTTCACTCCACTGAATTCATTCAGGACTTAGGAAACCCAGCTGCTAAACCCTGATCAGTCTCTGCAGAACCAGGACCAGCTTGGAGCACCGCCTCGGTACAACATTTGTTTCAATGCTAAATGTGAAACCATCACTTTGCACTGGGTGAAGCTGAATGTCTTGAGTGAACAGACGTTAAGAGTTTTACCGTGGCCAAAGGCAAGAATTTCTCCTCTTCGTTCCTGAGAACAGCAAAACGCTTTTTACTGAGGCTTTCCCACAGTGCTCCAAGAGTAGCTGACACCAGCCTTGAGAACAATCCCAACCTTTAGGTGACCAACCTAAAGCAGGGCCTGCAGAGAAACCCACCAACAGCTTTACATACAGGTAGCACTACCTCCTCCAGCTCATGCACATACCTAATGGCTAACTAAAACAGTCACCCGGTACGGAATCACTGAAACACTTCAGTTTTCTACCTGCTAACACGGAAGTCAAAAGGTGGTGGCAGACCCCACAAGAAGAAAGAGAGTAAGAGGAATAGGAAAAATCAGATATTGCTTTCAACACTGCCCCTGCTTTGTGATGAGGCAGCACTCAAAGCTCCTGCTACTTCCAGTCAACAAATGTCTTTTAAAAGTTAAGTGGAAAATACAGATATTTATTTCATTCTCACAGTGGCGCAAGAGAGGGTACATGATGCACTGTAAAAGGCGCTGGTGTTAAGGAAATCTAAAGGTATGAAAACCATACTCATATAGAATATAAAGGTTTAGGTACCTGTATAAAAATCATCCTTTTGTATGCTTTTGCTTTGGGACATGGTAAATTCAGAGTTTGGCAGAAGGTGGGATCTGGAAGACACAATGTCTCACGGGTGTGAGAAGCCTGTCTGCTTCTTGCTTCAAGTCTCTTGCTATGTTCCCAAACTCAGCACTCAATCTTCTGCTGTTTTACCTGATGTCTAATGGACTGATGGAGCATCCTATTTCCAGCTGTGTGTACATACAGATAAAAATAGCTCAGGAGAGCAGAGTGAGAGAATGTTTCCTTAAAGACATTCCACTAAAACTATTTTTTTTTTTAATTAAAATAACTCAACAGACAAGTTTACCACACTACGGAAGTGCCTTAGTCATAAATACATGTATACACCAAAACACCACCTACACCTGAAGACAACTGGCTGCATGCCATTAACAGACCCCTGATGTTACATATATCTGAAAATAGAGGACTTGTTTCTGCTTGTTTAGGGACAAAAAAAAAAAACCCTTTTATTACCAGTGAGAGTCCTGCTTGTGCTTGTTGCTCAGGCAAGCACACGCCTGAGTACCGTTGTGGAGATCACCTGGTGCTATTCCCAGCATATTGACTCTTCCGTGCTTGCTCCTGATCGAAGACGCGACAATGCTGCTACCATGTAACATGTTCAGTTGTGCCATGTGTAATAAGAGTAATGCACCAACTGTACTCTGCAACAAATATTGTCCTAATTAATGCATAAACCTTATAATAATTTTAAATAATATTCTAGTGTGATACTCTTGATTTTTAAGAAACATTAATGCATTATCCAAAATTATCTCCGGGTACTGACTTCTCCCAATAAATAATGAACTCATGCAGAAAAAGTCCATATTTATGTCACCTTTAGGACTAAAATACAATGAGCCGTGAAATAGCTGTGATATTTGCACAGTTTTAAAAGGGTCTGTGATTTGGCCCAGAAAGAAATTACGCACTCCGAGAAAAACACATGCTAAGAGCTCCCAGCTCTAAGGGCTTCTATATGAGGAAATGATGAGACACCAGTTCTTTCTTCAAATGTCCCATCAAGCCACACGTCAAGAGTGACGGGAGCTGCCATCATGTAAGAGTCACAGGCAACAGAAGGCTGAGCCAGCACATTAGAGAGACAACTCATGCTTCAAACCCCTCTTCATGCTGTGAGCTGGAAAGGAAAAGCATCCATCTCCCCTCTAACACCACGTATATCCTCCAGACACAAATCAAAGCTGGTGGGGGCCAGAGTCCCTCTTGGGACCCCCCCTCACCTTCAGCTCTCCAAATTCCCAAGTGAAGCCATGAAAGAAGCAAATGGGTCCTAAGGTTACAATGGTACAAAATTGAACATTACTCTTTGCAAAGTGCTTTTGAGGGCATCATCCATCCAGTGCCGGATTATCTCTAAAATGGAGGTACTACCACCACCCCAGGCAACCTCCTGCCTATTTGCACTTCAATTAGAAAGAAAATTAGGAAAGGCATATAGAAATAGAAATAGAAATATTTGCTGACTCCCTGCCAGTTAAATACATGACAACAGTTCAAATAAATTTTTGGAAAATAATTGGTGCAATATTGTGGGAGGACTTGAAGGAAGATTACTGCTACCCTTGATTTCATTTGAGGAAAAACATATGCTAAATCATAGGAAATAATTTTCCCAGCTAATATTTTGACATATCTACAATATGGTCAAATTAAAATGATAATAACTGTCTCTGACTTGTTTATCCTGCATAATGTCTGAATGGATACTGGTGGGGGGAGTGTGTGTACATTAATTAGTGCCAATCTGCATGAGATGAAAGCATCAGTTGTGTAAAACCCATGAGATACAGCTTAGAATCTTTTTACCAGCCTGATATTTAATTCATTCGGATTAGATAATAGTTGTGTGTCACTAAGACACTGACTCAAAATATAACTCCATCCAGAGTTACATGGACTCACTTTGGTGAGTCACAGACATGCATCTGATGAGGAAACATGAACTCTGACAGCATCTAGAGCTCAGTAAATGTGGCCAACCCTCAAAGGAAAGGACACCTCTGCTGCAAAGCTGGGACCGTTTCACCCACTTGTGCAGAATATCTACATCACTTCACCAAAGGAGGGATATTGTCTTCTAATTTTTAGCCCTGCACATGCAGACTTGGGTGTGAAAATCAAACAGCACACCTTCCTTGTGATAAATTAGAGCCTTTTTTTAATGAGTGTGTACAACTACCAGTCTAAGTCACCATGGTGCGATGCCTTCAGGCTGGCGCTCAGGCTGGGGCTAACACTGATCTTCCATCCAGGGCAGTTTCAAATCACTGCTCTGGTTGTTTTAGTGTTTCAGCAGGTGCCATCTCTGCTAAGAGTATACTCTGTCATCCTTACTCACACAAATGCGTGATTCCAGTGATTTAATTAAAAATAAGATCACGGATTAGAAGAGAAAAATCATAGCAGGACAAAACAGCTGCCAAAAATACCTTCATTAGCACTGATCCTGCTCCTTCTGATGCCTATAGAAATGCTGGCATACATACTTAGAGGTAATTCAGTCATTACAGCGAAAGAGTATTTCAGTCATGTACCCTAACTTGAGAGAATCTGCTCTGCTTCTCTAGAAGGCTGCTGAAGAGACATGCTTTTGACTTTACATCCTACAAATCTGACTGGAACAATGTGCTACTTGTTGTCTCCTGCACAGAAATCTGTACAATGTCTTGAAGAGAGTACCACACTTTCTTAGGAAACTCTCAGATTTGGCTGCCTAGGTTCACTTTGGATTTTTCTTAAAAGTTATTTTAAAAGGAGAAGTACAGCACTGAGGCTCATCCTAACATCTTCCAAAATAGCAACCCTAATCCTGACTGCCATCCCAGTCTGTCTTCTATTTGGTCTTACCCAATAGCCAAGGTTTTGTGTTTCAGCACTAGTGGTTAAAACTTGTAATAGGATGTCCACTCAGTTTTTCTTTAAAAATTGTAATAAGTAAATAAGTAAATAGGTAAATAGGTAAGTAAGTAAGTAAATAAATAAATAAAGCTAATTCTACCCTATATCTACTCATAACTAGATTGAGACTAAAACTCATTAATGTGCCATGTAATTCACTTTCTGCAAGTGGTCTGGTCCCACAGGACCCAAAGAAATAAGCAGTAATAGCAAAAATGAGTTTGCATTATTGACACTAGACGAGACACCTCTGACAACACAACATCCATTGATGAAAGAAATGTCATATTTTACCATGCAGCCTGTAGACTTTTTAAATACTGTGCAGCTGCCAGACTAAGCTCAAAGAAGCAGCAGAAATTAAATTCTTCAAGTATTGAATTATGTCTCCTTACTGCCAGCCAGCTGCCACTTATTTTCGAATTAATAGGCAGCATGGCAATGCTCAGACATGCAACCACAGGCAAAAACCAGAGGAAACAAAGTTTGTCCAGCAGGCAACTGAAGGAAATGTGCATATTTTGAGTTTTAATTCTTTTTTTTTTTTGCAAGAGATTTGAAGATACTACACTCTTCGCTCATGGATTCAGAAAACGCACACATTTTCAGCCATCATCCCACACCCTCTTATACTGTGCAAACAGCTGGAGTATACGATAAGCACTCTTTAAGTTAAAGATACACTGAGAAACAAAGGATAGTTCAGATCATCACCGCACATTGCCAACTGGCAATTAACAATTTATAGAACATGTTTTAATATACAATCTGCATGACCTAAATGATTGACAAGGACTTGGAAGTGTACTAATTGCATTGTTTTATCTCATGTGATTTTAAATATGCCCTATTTTTTCTAATTTAGGTCCAACCATTTTTTTTTTAAATTACTGAAATACCATATGAAGGCATGAACATTGGTGGATGCATATCAAGATTTACTCTTTCTAAAACTTGTGTCTACAGTATTTCTTGTGAATGGAAAACATCTCGTTCTTCAGCAGATCATTTAGCAACACCCTAACATAGAACTAACTATATCTTTTGCGTTCCACAAAGTTAAAAAAAGTCTTAAATCCAGGTTATTAATTTCAGAAGTATTCTTTAAGTTCACTATCATGTCCTACTTGGTGTCTCGGGTGGATTCTCTCTGATTCCACACAGTCTAAATTCATTTTTATTCAAACTTCGTTTAAAATATTTTTCTTATTTTTTCAAGCCAACACTTTCTTACCTTAATGATAGTCTTGTGTCTCGTGCACAAAAGAAGCATCAGGAGACGTCCTCCTTCATTTTCTCTGGATACTGTGGCTTTTAGGTTACTCCAATTTTAAAAGCTGCACTACCCACAGACAACTGGGGTGAATGAGGCTTTTAGATTCGGTCAGAACATTTTAAGAGTCATTATCTCAAATCATTGAAGAGTTGGCCGAGGCACATTTTAGGTCATCATTTTAATGCTTTGATTCCTGACAGGATTCATGAAAAACTGACTTTAACTCTGATATTTTAAATCCCATCAAACCAGTGCCCTGTCCCAGCCCCGGGGTGGACTGATGGGCAGAGAGCAGCCACCTTGCTCCCTGGCTCTGCGGTCTCTGGGGCTCCCATTTATTAGGGGCATCTCCATGGGGGTGCAGCCTTATCTCTGAGCTCACCAGCTCCCAACACCAAAGGAATGGCCAGGCAGGGAGTAGCTGGCACAAACATGTTCAAAGGAAAACTATTTAAAGGAAAACATCAGAGCTGAGTGAATGATACTAACACCTAAAACGTGTTTCTTTTTCTTAGGAGATGTGGTATTTAGTGGTGGACCTAGCATTGTAAGGTTAATGGTTGAACTCAGTGATCATAAAAGTCTTTTCCAACCCAAACAATTCTATGATTCTGTGAGTAGCAGCTAACTAATACCATTTGTTTTAAAACAAGTAGCATAAGGAAGCAGATTCTGCTAACCTCAACTTGGCTGAGTAGTCCTTATGCCTATGCAGTCCCAGTGAAATTAATTATTCTTTTCAGAGAGTAAGATATTCCTTTTCATAAGAAAGGCAGAATCAAATCCTTAGGAATTTTCAAACACTGTACATGGACACACTATCTGCTCTGGCATTATAAAAGAAATAAAATTTAAAAAAAAAATTAAAACTGGATTAACAGTCAGATTAATGAGAAAATGTGTTTGTTTGCAGCAGACAACATAATCAGAGAAGAGAGATGAAGGCACCAACTGACACTTCATAGCTGCATTACAAGGTAAAAAGTGCCTGGCAGAGACTACTACGTTATGACAGTCGAGGCAGTAATTCTCTTTATCTTTCCCCCAGGACAAAATCCATTTGCCCTAAAGAATGCAGCAAACAGAGGAAAGGATGATATGATAATGATAAAATGAGAATTACCAAGAAGGCAGACCAAACTGCGGACAGAGTTAATACTTTGTCTCTAATTGAAAAGCTAAAGAATACTAGATAGTCACGAAGCTCTGCAATTTAAATAAAGCTGCATGTTGTGAATGTTATCTGATACCAATTCTTGATGAAGGGGTAGCAGAGGTTCACAGAAGCAAAAACTTTCTCTATGTTAGATGCATTTCAGCACGGAAAATTAGATGAGTCAATATCTAATTTGGTATTTAATATACCGTTTGAACATTGTAAAAGTAAGCGGATGTTGGCATTCAGGGGTTGTAGTGGTGAATGAAAGCAAAAATTACTTGTAGCAGAATGCTACTAATTTGCACATCATTAATCTTCATGCCCTGTAATTCAAATGCATAATAGCAGTAGTCTCTCCCCGTGTCTCAACAGCAGCTGAATAACAGTGCTGTACTGTAATCTCACATTACGCATTCAATTCTCTGGGAGGCAGGGCTGATAATACCAACTATTATTGAAATTGCTTAGTATTGCCTCCATAGAGCCTTGCCTGCAGTTGCTTACAGAACTGTGCCTCACATTAGCCGTCTAAACTGATGTTGGGTATCTTCCTTAAAGGAGACGGGTGGGTTTTTTTCAGATTAAAAACTTTAGAGAATAAAATTTACTTGATTCTGACAACGTGGGCTTGTGAATGGGAAATGTGTTTTTCTCTGCTGATCTTTTTTGAAAACTGCTACTTTTTGCATTAGGGTGGCAGCTTGAACAGGGCAGTAAGTGCTTCTTCATGATCCCATATTGCTCTTGCCGTCAGCAGAACAGCTATGATGTGAGAGCTAAAAAATTATGAAAGGCTCTGCCTCGTCATGTCTCACGGAGTTTCCAGGGCTGAGCAGTCAACACGTGCACCGTCTGCTTGGTGCCACTGAGCCATTCCCACCTCGGGAAGGCTTTATGCCTGTTGGCGGAGGACAGACAGGCTGAGTAGATCCCAAATGTGAAACTCGGGATCTGGAGCCGGGGGTGGGTTAGGTAGGAATGAGACCGTCAGGAAAAAGGCAGAGACAGACTGAAAGAGGGACAAGTGGGAGGTAACAGTAGAGAGGAGTCAACCACCGGGGAAAACCGAAGCGTGGGCACACGCTAGACCATGGCTCTATCCAGCATGAGGGCTGGCAGCATAAGTCCCAGGCTGGCTGTTTTCCAGTGAGCGTGCCTCATCCCTTGCTGGTATTGCTTCAAATAGAGCATAACCACACGATGCTGCTACCCATCGTTACTTTTGCATCGTTAGCCCGAGCGCTCTCCGCAGTGGAGCCATGGTCTAGCTGGTGGTCCACCTCAGCATCATGCTGGGGTCACACAAAGGAAACGAGTTCATTTTCTTTTCCACAACTTCAGACAATACACACAAACATACTGTAAAGGATATTAAAAAAGTGAAAGAAGCAGGCAGCCAGCAGTTGGGTTGTGTAAAATTGAAGGCGTAGAGGGGGATTTGGATTCATTTCCCTTACGTGAAGACGCAATCTTTAAATACCTGATCACAGGCAGGTTTTCCACAGGGCACCTGTGAAAGCTTCTGTATATGCAGGAGACCCTGCACGGACAGCCCTCCTGCTTCCACTGCCACCACCCTCAACTCTAGTTACTGCCTGCTGCTCACAGTTTCTGCCGAAACCAGAGCAATTAGGTTTCAGATAAGGTTTCAGTGATGTCACTGCCAATGGTGGTGTATCTATTTTTAAATAAATAACCTCTATCCAGTGAATGAATGCAAAAATTATTGTATGCACAGAGAGACTGACTCCTGCTGTGCTCAGTGTATCTGCAAATCTAGATATGAGTGTCTCAGAATAGGACACAACTAGTGATCACCACTGAAAAGCCAGATTTATATGACCAAATATCAGATATGAACAGACCTAGGTGAGGAACAGCTGTTTATTGTTGTTATTGTTATACCTTGGTGACCAGAGCAAGGTTTTCTATACATAGATCAATATTATCTAGTTTACACAAAAAAGATACACAATTTTTTTCAACAAGAAAAAATGAATTTCCTTGCATTATTTCTTTCAGATAGAAACAACCTATCTGATTTTCTGTCAGGATAATTATGTTACTGATATTTTAGATGTTATTTAGTATATGTCCACTTTTAAATGAAAACACCATTTCACACTAAGAAGTCAGTAAGTTTGATCTCAAAAATCATAGAATCATAGAACAGTTTTGGCTGGAAGAGACCTTCAAGATCATCAAGTCCTACCTTTGTCCTAGCCCTATCAACGCCACTAAACCATGTCCCTCAGCACATCTACCTATCTCTTGCACACCTCCAGGGATAGCGACGTGACCGTCTCCCTGGGCAGCTTGTTCCAATGCCTAACAACCCTTTCAGTAAAGAAATTCTTCCTAAAATAATGAAAAAAAAGCTCTCACAGGATTTTGCCATGGAGCAAACCCAGAATCCACACATCCAGGGCAGAAATACACCATCCTGATTAAGCAATCATCTATTTAATCACCACTCAACACATACACCAAGGGCACAGGCACAGTAACTTCTTTGCCAAAGTTCTACAACAGCGGGGAAAATACTTACATGATAGTGGTAGCCTTTCTGTAGTTTGCATGCAAAAGCCAGCACGCTAATGGAGCAAGCTTTCTAAACAACAACACTCCCTGATTTGGAAGCTTCGAAAATCTTTATTCTGAAACCCAGCTTGGTGCATATGCTCTCCCCGATAAGTTGCAGCCTTTTGATGAACTCTTCTATTTCTCATGAAGAGTCTCAACTAGTTTGATTTTGAAGCAATTTTTGATTTTACAGGTAAAATTTAAATGTGGAATACTCAGGGTGGAAGAAAAAAAATTATCACAGTTCCTAAGAAAACCACAACACAAGAAGGCAGCATACCTCTACGTGCCCATCAAAGGATGTTCCTCATCCTTCAGCATGGATTTCTAGTACTCAGACTCTCTTCTGTGCTTCAGGTGACCACAGACTCAGTGTGAAGCTGGCCATGAAAAAGAACAATCAGATACAATTATAAAAACAGAAGTCAAAAGACTCTTACATCCCTGCTGAGCTGAATATAACTCCCTCTTTTTTGAACCTCTGTAACCTAATACACCCCACCTCTTCCAAAATGCCACTACTTCCACAGATTTTTTTTCAGAAGAAACTCACATGGATTTTATATAAAAAAATGTCAATTGTATACATTTATATACACATCTGTATAAAATATATATCTGTAAGCATACAAGCACATATGGATAAACAAATAAATAAAAATCCATGTTTTGTCACACACAAATTGTGTAAAGGATGTGATATGGATTAAGCACCATGTTCACCCCAACCTCTAGATTAGGAACAGGATCATCTGAACTACTGTCAGATTCACCAGACTGTCATGCTGACCACAAGTGCCTGAGACTTCTACCGATCATTACAGTGGTGAGGAGACCTTGAGAATTTATGGGAAGACCCCAGAGCCATCTTCTAGTGCCTGGGGCTCCCAGTTTAAAGTTTCTGTGATTTTGATGGTATTTGTCAGTATTTAAAAATTTCGTTCCTCTTTCCAAGCCATTTCTACACAAAACTGAGTCAGAAGAGAGAACTAAACCAAGATATTATTGCCGAGGCATGTTTATAAATACTCAGTTCCATCAGACAGCAGATTCAGAAAGCACTCCAAAGGATTGTCCTCGTTAAGACATCAGACATCATCGTGGAAACATGCCTTTTGCTTTTGAAGTGATTTCCCTGGATTACAACCGAGTGTACGCCAACGAGTTGGAAGGGTTCCCGTAGCATGGGAGTGAAGTGTTTGAGGCATGCAAAGTTGTGCTTTAGCACATGTTCTTGCTTAAATACACTTAAAAGGGAGCCCTTCTGCAGATGGAGAGAGGGTTACTGATAGTACCGCAGAGATAGTAAGTAATCATCATTTGTTGAATACCAGCAATACCTTTCACTTTTAGTCAAGGTCTGTGAAAATCAGAAACCAAAAAGTAAAAGGTGATTTGGATGTAAAGGTTCTGGAAAATCTCCAATCAAAGTCAGAAGCAGCAAATCAAACCTTTGTGAAGGCCTACCAATTCATCCATTTTACAAGATAAGCAAGCTGAAGTGTTTGTGGATTTTTTGCAGTTTTACGTCAACTTAGCAGAGGAACTGGGGGGAATTCAGTCCCTAACTCAGTCCCTGAAGGTCCCTAAGCCCTTCAGAGTGCAGCCTTTGAGAGGATTTAAGAAAGGCCTTTTATTATACCTTTCTCACCGCAGAGGCTGAGCACCAGAGAAAACAGGACCTGACAGGCAGAATCCTCAGGTAGTCGGCTTTGATTATGCTCGGATCCTTTTTACTTTCGCCTCTGCTAATGCTGTAGTCGATAAGCGTAGAAGTCTGTTTCAAACAGATATTGGAGAAAATATCTATTTGCATGGGAAAATTGATGAAGTATCATGATTAGCTCAAATATAATAAGTGAACATGATTCCAGGCACATTTCAGCCTCACTGCCAGGGTGATTTCTCTCTGTAGAAGATTTATTCTTCTGTTGTACTAACAATAAAAAAAAACAACCTGAAAAGTAATAGAAATTAGTAAAAGGATTAAGCCACTGTAAAGCCTTAAGGCGTCTTATAGCAATCCACTTTAAAATCCCATTTCCAACTAAATTAGCTGTAATTTCATAATTAAATAGTCAATCACAGAATTTCATTAAAAAGAAATATTCCCTTAAAACCATTTTTCCTCTTTCTTTTTAACAGTCTGTCATTTCTCTTCCGTTTACGGGTTCTTCTCCATCAGCTGGCAGGTGAGAGTAACATCTGCAGGATTTGAATTTCTCTCCCACTGTGCACCACATCCATGTGCAGATTCAACCCACTCAACCAGTTTGTGTACCACAAGGGGCTGTTTGTCTTCCATTGCACAGCCCAAATCCCTCTCATGGGTATCAGTGGGTGCAACACATGAATATTCAACATGGGGCTTGCAACTCCCTCAGATCTCTATTGCAGCGTGCCACCAATGCCAGTTCCACCACGTGTTCAGAGCAATTCATGTCCCGTGATGTAATTTAATATTTCCAATTACTCTACACTATTCTGAGAATGCAGGTTTTATCACTCCTGTAAAGTATCAATGAAATCACACCAGCAAAGTTTTGGAGAAAGGGGCAATAGCAAGTAAAAGTCCTGACAGCACTGGTTTCTTAAGAAAAATTAAGGTAGCTTAAAAATATTTTTTTTTAGCTTAAAAATTAAGGTAGTGTTGAGCTTGGCCTGAGAAAAAAATAAAAAGCATGTACAGTAACACTAAAGATAAACAATGAAGAACTGGAGGAAGTGGAATGGAACCAAGGCAAAGAAAATTTTGATAAAATACCAAATTAAACCAGAACAATGGTGCAATTTGCCCCATGGAATGGCTCTTTGCCCCTGCCTTGGACATTTAGCATAAAGCAGCTCAACAGCCTGTGTCAAGGAAAAATACTGTCATGGTAGGGTATAATATAAATATGTATGTGTATATATAATTATACATAATGATATTACATATAATTTTATATATAACATAGTTTTATTCTGTGATGAAATCCTCTAAGTAGGCCACGTTCAGTGATGAAAAACCCTAAAATAAGCTCAGTGAATAGAAGGTAGGTGTTCTAAAGCATCTCTACATAAAAAAGGTTGGGTAGGGTACAAAATCAACATAATGAATAAAATTAGAAGGAGAAGCAGGTATGATAACCCTTTGTCTTCAATAGATTGCTAATAAATAACATGGGCATAATATTAACAACCTACGTTACAGAAAAAAATGTGCAGATCAATTAACTGGCATTTCTAAAGCACCTTAGGGACCTCAGAAAAATGGGATTTGCTATGTAAAGTGCTTGTGTTTGGGAATTACTAAACAAGTATAAATGATAATGGGGAGCTTGGCAGTGGTTAGCCACTCCAGGGAGTCCTCCATCCTTGCCATTTGGATACTGAAAACAAGGCCTGTAAATAGAAGCAAATGAACACACTTGTAATGGAAGAGGAAAATGCACCTGGTAATGAGCCAGTAAACTCTCAGCAAAGCCAAGGGGAGCAGTGATGTGCAGCCAGCGACTGCCATAGCAGGGCTGGAAAATTGGCCTCGTACTATACCAGGAGGAACCAACTCTCTGGAGCTGCTGTGGGCCCCTGAAAAAGGACAGTATTGCTGAGTAATTAATAGAGGTAGCTTTCATTTCACATGGGAGATTTGGGCTGGTGGGGGAAGCTTTCTGAGTCCCCAGAAGTCCTCTGGCGGTAAAATCTGCCTACAGAGATTCTGCAAGCCCTTGCTGGAGGTAACTTTTTGTCTGAGACTTTTTCCTCTTTCCACCAGGGTCTTGAGCATATTCCGCATTCTTCGTCCATGTGGGCTTGGGAACCTAACTCTGAAATAGGTATGCAGAGTGAACTTGTCTTTTCTGTCGTTGTTTAATAGGATAAGCCAAACAAAGATAAGAAAGCCTAATGCAAACAGAGCAACCACACTGCACCTTCCTCACTCTTCGTTATCACCATGGGCTACTTGATGTAGCCATTCCTCAGCATCAGTGGTCCCTCAGCCCCACAGAAAAACGGTGGTCCACCACTTTGTTGTGACTTGCCTGGGCGGGCTGTCCTCACTGACCACCCTCACTCCAGTGGGGAAGCACCACCTCTCCCAGCACAAGCTGCAGGCCGTCCTAATGATTTGCTTGTTGATGAAAAACAGATGTGCCCAGAAAAGCCGTTCAAGCATGGCTTTAGCAAACTATGAGTAAAACCGACAACTTCCAGCATACTGTCATTTGCTTTCCAGCCCAGAAGACATCAGACCTCCTTGTTTCTACTCTGTGCTACACAAGGTCTGTCAGCAGTTGGCTTACTCATGGTCACAGAGTGGCATTGGTGCATTTGAGGTGGCCCTAGTTTGTTGCATGGTGCGATTAGGTCTTATCCCTTATGTAAGAAAAAGGAAATAAAGAGGAAGACTAGTAGGCACTACCTCTAGTCCCCTCTCCAAACTATAGTCTTTTGGGAGAGCTAATCCATCTAGTTTGCCTTTCAGGCTGTGGGGAAGGCTCAGGAAAAGTACCTCAGCACTGCCCAAGCTCCAAAACCAAACGATCAGTCTGGTGACTGAGAACACATAGGATAGAAAATCAAGACTTTGTGAATCACCTGGCTCTTCTCTGCACTCCCTGTGTTACTGCAGGGCCTGCCCTTCACAGGCGTGCAGTGTGAAGGAAGTTGACATCTCCACCACACAGCTCTTTTTCACCAGAAGCTTCTGGGTTTTTAACAAAGAACAGTCACAGACGATCCACGTTCTTTCTGCCTGTCCTTCTCCTAACACCCTTCTCTTCTAGAGAACTAGGATTCTATATTGCCAAATTGAAAAAGCCTGAAAGTCTAGTAGAAACAAGAAGAAACCCACACAGCTAAGCCTCTGCCAAGTTTCCCTGTTCTGAAGCCTCCCTCTGCAATGCTACGCTCCACCATGCTGGGCCACTCAGTTCAGATATGTGCATCTAGACAAGACCTTTGCTCTTGTCTCCTCGGAGCTACAGCTCTCTTTCTCTCTCCTACTTTTTTTTTTTTATTTGATTAATCAGCAAAGAACAACTCTGTATTTACTTGCTGTGTACATCATTTCTTCCAGGAGCAGCAGCTTGGGTATCTTCCTCAGGCACCACCAGCCATCAAAGATGTTTCTGTTCCCCCTCAATACTTGTCAGCTGCCAAGTCCTTTCAGAGATGCTGAGAAATCAAATGTGCCCCCTCCACATTGCCCTTTCAGTACTGGAATTGGCCCAGAAATCTTTGAGTTTTTCCACAAAATTACCCTTTAGAAAAATTTTTGGTCAACTGCTTAAGAGCACCTTAAAAAAAATATTTTATTTCCTTTAGACACCTTCCTTTCACGGAGGAGAGGGGGTTGCAGATTAAAAACTTCACTTCCCTTTTGTTCAACACCTGGGACATGAAGGGAACAAGCAGTGAGAGAAGAGGTTTTTATTTGTCTCCAGGGAAAGAAAGTAGAGGACTGGGGGAAATGGGGGAGGAAGGACACAAGTGAGCAAAGGCAAAACTAAAGTTATTTTGCATGGTTTTACATTAATTTTCTTTTAATAGACAAACACAGCATTTCAAAGTAAGTTTTGTTTCAGAAGCTTTTCAAAAGAGCAGTCACATTTCTGTGACACTACCTGTAAAGAGTTTTTTTTCTTTTCCAATTATTTATAGCCACTTTATTTATTTGTGATACAGCAGGTTAGTTTGCTATGCTCAGTTAAGATGGCTTACAGCTTTGTTCTTTTGGTTTTAACAGCTCTAGCATCAACTGATCTAGAAAGCAATTTAGAATGGGAGGGACAAAGAAGCAAGTTACAGCCTAACAAGAATCACACAGAATCACAGAATGTCAGGGGTTGGAAGGGACCTCGAAAGATCATCTAGTCCAACCTCCTTGCCAGAACAGGATCTCCCAGAGAAATGAAGTCAAATAGAGGAAAGAAGCCAAATAAAGAAGCCAAAAAAACCCCATAAATATGAGGATATGCCCATAAATATGAGAACATTCTTCCTTTCCACACTCCTGCTATAAAATAGAAATATTCTTTACTACCAACTATTGACCATAAAAGGTGCGCTTTGGGTTCAGGTTTCCTGCTTTTTCTGAAGTATTAGCAGGACAGCATCCTTTTGCTTCACCACATCCACCTGTGTACCAGACCTCTGGCAGAGCACTCATTTTTCTGATTCAGAAGCAATTTTCCACCATAATTACAAGATGTTTTTCTCCATTAGAAAGATATACGACTACGACCAGTTCCACACATTGACTTTTACTTTTATGCTTGAACAAGCACGGCTATACAAGTTCCACACAGCAATATAAATTGCCTTGTGAGCAGCCATCCTCTGAAGTTTGGTGTACAACTCACCACTACTTTCTGAAACCCAGACAGATGTTTTAGACTTTGGCCAGCTTGAAAAAAGAAACATGAAGGCACATGTGAAGAGGGCTTCCAGGTCAATGTGTGCTAAGCTGCTTCTGTTTTTAAAGTTTATACATCTACTTCTTTCCTTTGCAGTAAGAATTTGGAACTTGCCTGTCATGAAATATTAATCCCATGTTGATCTATCTCTTGCAGGGTTTTCATTCTGTGGGGCAGTGCTCCCATCCATGTGCTTCCCAGAAAGAAATCAGCGGCCATAAGCAAGGAACCTGGTTTGGTCTATGAAATATCAGGCACTGCCCTCATAGCTGTGCGTGGTCAGGACTAGGGTAAGGGAGGCAAACTTAATCTGCCTTTCCTTCTCAAAAAGACTACTTTGTCGTAAGATGTCTTGGTCTATTTTAACTGATTGCAGTTTGGCAGAAGAAAGGGATATCAATGCTGACGTAATTTTGACCTCAGGGCAAAGAGGTCAGAAAGCTCAGTCAGAAAAGTCATGTATTTAATGCAGTGGAAATATTCCTTGTGGGATATGAACCACACCAGGAAAAAAAATGTGCTTGGACAACACCTAGCTAACATGGTTAAAATCTTTTAAAACTAAATAGTTGGTTATTGACAGAACTACCAAAAACAAGGTTCACCTCAAGGCAGTGAGTACCTTTAGGAATCTTTCAATAAGGCAATATCTCCATTAAATTACAAATGCTTCTGTCCTTCCTGGATACTTAAGTGCAGATCTCTTCTATCTGAATCTTCTCTCTCCTTCTGATCTAGGAAAGAAAAGTTGCAGAGCATCTTCCAGCAGTCTGAAGAAGAAAAATATTCCTGGAAAAATAATAATAATGTACAGCCAAGCCCTAAAACTAGGGAGAAATCTAAAAAAGGCCAATTCCAGTCAAACTACCTGTTGCTGATTCAAGGCATGAATTGACAGATAGCAGAATCTTGGGCTTTTTATGGAGGTGGTGCCAACACTCAATCAAGCAGTACAGTGGGTGTTGGTCTCTTCTCCCAAGTAACTAGCAATAGGATGAGAGGAAATGGATTTAAATTGCACTAGGGGAGGTTTAGATTGGATATTAGGAAAAATTTCTTTACTGAAAAAGTGGTGAGGCATTGGAACAGGCTGCCCAGGGAAGGAATGGAGTCACCATCCCTGAAGGTGTTCAAAAAAGGTGTAGATGTGGCACTTTGGGACACGGTTTAGTAGTTACAGTAGTGTTGGGTTGACGGTTGGACTTGATGAACTTGGATATCTTTTCCAACCTTAAGGATTCTATGAACAGCTGTATAATGTACAAGACAATGTATAACGGACACGACAAGTAGCTGAAGCTGCAGACTGTCCTGTTCCTCAGGCCATGTATGCCAGAGCCCAAAGTGAATTTCACTTGAAGGACTTACATCGGACAGGAACAATTTCGGTTGCTGTGCTCTTGCAAAGATTGACGTACACACAGCTCCAGGGCTAAGCAAAAGGACCTGAGAGGGGACCTTAGGCCCAGTATGGATTCCAACACATCTATATCCTTCCACCAACTTCTTTTATGTAGCATTACCAGAGGTTTGTCGCTTAAAAATAGATTCTCAGGAAGTCCTTTCACATCATCACATCATGTCTGAGCACTTACAGCACCTGTAGCGGTGTCCAATACTGCAAAGTTTGAATTACCATACCGAGACTAAACCTAGCATCCATTAATTGCACAGTGAGTATCAAGCTGGGTTGTTGAACTCCAAAAAAACTAACTAATCCCTCACTGCTGCTCTTGTTGATTTATGGAATATTTCTACGCTACTCCACTCCCCAGTGTGAGTGCTAAAACACGGCTTTCCATTTCAGCCTTTTAAATCTTAGCTCCTCAGTACCAACAAGACACAAAACTTAAGCCTTTCATCTGTAAAGACTTCCTTAGCAAAGCTGCAAGCTACAAGGCTACCACTGTCCATCTTGTATGATTTTTTGATGATTAACTACCTTCAGATTGTTTAGAAAGCTGTTTCGTTTACCAAGTCCGTTTCACCCCTGCAAAGAAACAGTAAGAGAAAGACAGGATGAAAGCAGAGGCAGAGAAATCCCTCTTGCAGAAGCAGCACAGCACCTCAGGTTGAAATAGCTCTGAGGGAGGGACAATTCTCCCTCTAAAGTACTGACAGAGGCAAGAAGGAGGCAAGATGCCTCCCTTTGGCCCCACCAAAGCTTTGGAAAAATTTCAGGGTGACAGCAGCAATGTCAGAGAATCCTCTGCTTGCATCCCTGCTTCCCATTTACAAAAATAAAATAAAGCAAAAAAATCCTCATTAGAGGGCAGAAAGCCAAATCAACCATTAAAACACATCCTCATAGAAAGACAAATACAAAATTAAACTCACAGTAATTGGATTACTAGAGCTGTCAAATGACAGAAAGAATAATTTCAGCGAGGAACATACCTCCAGCTATTAGTTAATTTTCCAGTGCACTGAGTCAAGCTATTTGATGATGGATTTTGCCATGTTTGGTTATCAATCAGCTAAAAACCAACTCCTTTCCTTGTAAAGTACTGGTTGTCCACAGTCATTTCTCCAAAGATAATGCAAGTAGAACTTCCATAAACTGTTTGTTTCAGCTCCCCGATAGTCAATTAATTCTTAAGCCACTAATACTGGATTTGCTTCTGCGCTCGGATGAGAGGAAATCCGAGATATCAGAAAGTAATAAGGAAATATCCTTGTTCGTGCTCAAATACCCTTTGCTACATGCAAATATGGCTAAGTATGCGAAGACGCTGCCGTTGAAAAGTCAGCACAAACGTCTGCAGTTAATCAAAAATAGCTTATGAGCAAGATTGAAGTGAACATTTCACACTGCTACTAGGATTGTAAAAGAGTGTTTCTTGATTGGACTGGCTCCAGGCCAACAACAAATGGATTTTCTAGAGCCACCAAGTTTATAACAGATTTTGTTCCAGAGGAAAGTTGTGAGCCGGAGTTGGGATCGCCTCCAACGCGCGTGTCCATAGCTCTCCCCATAGCAGGTGAGCACCCAGGTGCCCAAACTCATCCCGCCGTCGCTGCCATTTGCATCCCACGGTGAAGTCTGTCACCCTCACAAGAACCCAGTGGCCAACCTGCTCGGCCTGGGAGCTGCTCTGGCAGACAGCCAGGCAACACCCCCGGGAACGGCAGACTACACAGTTCGAAACAGATTTTCCGAAATGCTCTAATTCGGCTTAACTCCCACTGAATTCACAGTTAAGTCAACGGTGGGCGTCTTGGAAAGAAAAAAAAAACAAACCACCACATCCACTTCACCCAGAAAGCACAGGCATTGCCCCGGCACAGGTTCCACCTCTCCTTGCACATGGTCACCCTAAGAAACTTACTGTTCTTCTGCCCTCAATATCATGTGGCCAGTTACTCCTATACCAAGCTGTCTGTGTACTACCACCGTCACGTGCTGGCAGCATTTCATGCCCTGTTTCTCTAAGAATAAACTCACAAGGAACAAGGCAGCAAGAAGTCACCTCCATCCCTGGGAAAGTGATGGAACGACTTATCCTTGGTGCCATCTCAAGGCATATCAAGGATAAGAGGGTCATTAGAGACAGTCAACATGGCTTCACCAAGGGGAAGTCGTGCTTGACTAACCTCATAGCCTTTTACGAGGATATAACAAGGTGGACAGATGATGGCAGAGCGGTGGATGTGGTCTACCTTGACTTCAGTAAAGCATTTGACACAGTCTCCCACAGCATCCTTGCTGCTAAACTGAGGAAGTGTGGTCTAGACTCTCGGGTAGTGAGGTGCACTGTGAACTGGCTAAGGGGAAGAAGCCAAAGAGTTGTGGTCAATGGGGCGGAGTCTGGTTGGAGGTCTGTATCCAGTGGAGTCCCTCAAGGGTCGGTACTGGGACCAGTATTATTCAATATATTCATCGATGACTTGGATGAGGGACTAGAGAGTACTATCAGCAAGTTTGCTGATGACACCAAGCTGGGAGGAGTGGCTGACACACCAGAAGGCTGTGCTGCCATCCAGCGAGACCTGGACAGGCTGGAGAGTTGGGCGGGGAAAAATTTAATGAAATATAACAAGGGTAAATGTAGGGTCTTGCATCTGGGTAGGAACAACCCCAGGTTCCAGTATAAGTTGGGGAACGACTTATAGAGCAGTGTAGGGGAAAGGGACCTGGGAGTCTTGGTGGACAGCAGGATGACCATGAGCCAGCACTGTGCCCTTGTGGCCAGGAAGGCCAATGGCATCCTGGGGTGTATTAGAAGGGGGGTGGTTAGTAGGTCAAGAGAGGTTCTCCTTCCCCTCTACTCTACCCTGGTGAGACCCCATCTGGAATATTGTGTCCAGTTCTGGGCCCCTCAGTTTAAGAAAGACAGGGAACTGCTGGAGAGAGTCCAGCACAGGGCAACTAGGATGATGAAGGGAGTGGAGCATCTCCCTTATGAGGAAAGGCTGAGGGAGCTGGGGCTCTTTAGTTTGGAGAAGAGGAGACTGAGGGGTGACCTCATTAATGTTTACAAATACATCAAGGGTGAGTGTCACGAGGATGGAGCCAGGCTCTTCTCGGTGACAACCACTGATAGGACAAGGGGTAATGGGCTGAAACTGGAACATAAGAGGTTCCGCTTAAACTCGAGAAGAAACTTCTTCTCAGTGAGGGTGACGGAACACTGGAACAGGCTGCCCAGAGAGGTTGTGGAGTCTCCTTCTCTGGAGACATTCAAGACCTGCCTGGACACGTTCCTGTGTAGCATAATCTAGGCGTTCCTGCTCTGGCAGGGGGATTGGACTTGATGATCTTTCGAGGTCCCTTCCAATCCCTAACATTCTATGATTCTATGAAGTGAAAGAATAGAGAATTTTCAAGTACACTCAGCACGGTTATTTGCTGAGCAATTTTGAGATGCTTAACTACCAATCTATTAAAAAATTTCTTTGCATTAGTTGCCAATATCATTTCTCCAGATAATGTTGTGAGCACATAGTCTAAATGCCAGTGAGTGTGTGTGTGTGTGTGTGTGTGTGTGTGTGTGTATATATATATATAAAACGTGTATATATATATGTTAGGGCCCCAGCAAAGATTTGGGTGAGGCCAACTTTCTCAGGCTCTGCACCAGCAGAAGTACAATATTAAGGCCTTAGTGGCTGGTCTGACATTAAAGTATCTGACATTAAACCAGTCTGCTCTCAGTCTGCTGGCCACTATACCCATTCCTCTAAGCAGCCTAAATTTAAAGGTTGCTAAGCACCCACCTTGTTCCTGCTGCTTCAAGATTTGGGTGGGTTTCCTGCCTGTATCACTGTGCCCTCCTGCAGTCACCATCTGCATTGAAGGTAAGACATGAAGAACTGTGACACTGCTCAGAAAATACAAATTTTCCCTGTGCACCTGCCAGCTTCCCCTTCAGTTCCAGCCTAGTCTCTTCCGCCTCCAGGCTACCCATGCCCACTTACTCTCCTCCTCCAGGTAACACATTCCCCTGATGCGTCTTGCAGCCCTTAAATCCACCTCCCTCTCTGCCCTGCCATGATTTACATCCATCACAAGGTCTTTGCTGCTCCTCACAGAGATCATCTCCCCTCTCCCACACAGCTGTAGACTCCAGGCAGGTTTCAGCCTCCCTGGAAATCTTAAGAGATGGTGACGACTGTGGCAAAGAGGTACAGAAACTGGCAGTCCCCTTGCCCCACTGCGGGTACTGGCAGCCCCACTGGTGATAGCAAGAAACAGCATTCAGGCTGAGCTAGAAAAAAACAGCAAATCATGATTAATAACAAAGTCATGATAAAACCATGCCAGCTGGCAACAGCATCGTCTGTCGGCGGGTTGGATTTGCGGGGAGGAAACCTGCTGTCGTCTGCGCCTTGAAAAATTCGGAGGCCTGCAGGAATTGTGTATAGTGAGGATGCCAGCACACCTCCTCCTTCCGCCACCCTTATCCTTGCCAGCAGAAGTTTTACTTTGCATCTGCAGACAAGTCACAGCATCTGACACAGTGCTGGCCACCGCTTTGGCCAAGGTAGTGACCAGGCTAGCAGTCTACAGAAGGGAAAATATGAGGTTTGAGGGCTCACACTGGAGGACTCAGTAATGTTACTGACTCGCATCCTCTGAGCTTGGCACAGATGAGTTCATAGAAGACACACCTTGGCAAATGGATTTCACATGCAAGATGTGCAACAAGGGAGTTAAATGTGAAACATACATAGTGATTCACAGCTAAAACATGAAATTTTTTAAAGACAAAGTCCATTCTAAAGACATCACCACCCCTTGGAATCACATACAATCGCAGTCTGCAGGACTTTGAGCTCCTCAGGTGTCAGTTGTGACCTGGTCTTTGGCATGCTCAATTATTAGCTCAGCTTAATAGCAAACAGGTAGCTTGACAGTAATTTCAGATTGTTGCCTATCTGACAAAACTAGAAGAGTGCTGCAATAGTAAGTTGCTTGGATGTGAAGCCTTGACCTGCTTGTTGAGCATACCAGACCAGTCCAGGTGACAGCGAGCTCAACTACATACTTTTGCCTGGATGACACCACACCTGGATTACACTACAATATTTTTGAGAAACAGTTACAGAAAAGAGAAAAGCATGCACAAACATACAGAAGGAGACCTGAAGAAGCCAGTGTTTCCTAGGATCCCTTTGCAACATGATCATGCTTAAGATGATCAAGTTGTACACAGATATCTTTATTAATACTTTAACATCCATGTTTGTGTATGCTCCATCCCTATTGTTAAGATTCAAAAAATCTTTGATTGAATTGAATCTAGCTGGTACCAAACTTAATAGACTGTTCTATGTAGATGTTAACAGTTTGTAGAAACTGTACTTTTTCTGCAATAAATTTTGAGATTTTCATGCTTCTCCCATTCCAAAATAAAGGCAGGAATTATTTCAAAAAGTATATCAAAAAGAGAATGAAAACCTATTTTTGTACGAACTGGAAGGAGATTGTGGCTTTGGAATACGAATCAATTTCATGGTTTTCAGATTGCTTTTTCTACTCACACACTTGAGACTCCTTTCCCCACCTCCGCTCAAGAGAACAAGCAGGAACACAACTTTCAACAATTTTTTTTTTATTATTATTTAAGAAACTTTTGGTATAGCAGATGACATGAAATGTGTTAGCTGCCTACTTGTGCAGAGATGCGCAGTGAACTTCAGTAACATACTATGAGCTGAATTAAATTGTCTGCCAAAAGCAGGCAAACTTTTCTAGACAATCTGTTATTTGACACACTGCAACCAGTAAAGCCTGTTGTACCATCTGCTCTGCATAAAGTGCATGGTACATGTTTTACATGGTTTCTAAACTTAGCAGTGAGCCAGAGTCAACATTTCTACAGTGGGGATCCCCTGTAAGAAATTCTATCAAAAGCTGTTGCCCTTTTGGCTTCACGTCCAAGATTGTAGAAAATCCCATTCCCTACAGACTTCACTGCCCTCCCGGGCAGACTCTGAGCTGTCAGGAGAACCAGGAGTCTTTTCAAAGTGTATCTTGCTGGGGATCTCATGAGTAACTTCAAGGATCAAGAAAGCACCAAGATCAAACCCATGGTTCTTCAAGATTCATAACACTACCAGGATTCAAGCGTAAAGCTTGAAGGCCTTTTTGTGCAGAAATCGCATGCTTAAATTTCTCTTACACAAGATACACTAATTGGGAAGATTCTTGGCATGAGAGCTGTATTCCTCTTGCCTCTGCCGTAATTGTCCCAGAGCTGAATTCCAAGTTTTGCCTTAGGAGATGTCCAGCCTTCTGTCGCTGTTTGCTGTTGATGAAGGCCACCATCATGACAATATTCCTTGCACAGAAGTATGTGCGCAAAACCTGCAGAGTGCACACTGAGCAAACCGGAGGTGTCACAGCTATGAGGTACGTTCTACACGTTTGCCTCCTTGTTTGCTTTCTAAATATTCTGTGTCTCGTTTCTGCTCTGGCATAGCCTCTATTTTTCAATGGTGCTCTTGTAAAAGAAAAAAAACTAAGTGCTCTGTAGCAGGTTTGTTTGGGGTTTTTTTTCCCTGGAATTGGTTGAAAAATTATTTTTATTTTTAATCAATATATCTTTCAATTTTGTTCTACACGTACCTCATTCTGCTTGCACACCGCAAACTGGACATGTCCAGGACAAGATGCACTGCTATACACAGCAATATAGCAGAGGGTACGTTTCCACCAGCGCCAGCTTGGAGACCGGTATCCAGAAATCCCACACATGACCACAAAAAAATCCCAGTGTACAACGGCATCAGAGGAGTCTGATCTGCTGGAGTTCTCAAACACTCAGAAATTTTCAAAACCTCTCTATTCAACATTTTCCTACCAAAAAATGGAATGCATCCAGAAAAGCTACACACATATGTACACATATCCTAGCTGCCTTGCATGAAAAGGTAAAATGGGGATGGAAAATTAGCTCATTAGTGTGATCTGGATGTAATTTTTCATCCCTGACATACTGGGTCAGTAAAAACGTTCATTTCTGTCTTTGATTTTTTTATGTTGGAGGAAGGACAAAGGAATTCTTCTTGCAAACCACTGAGAAACATTTTAAATTCTTATACACAGCAGCCAGCTGGTGTTTCCAGATTTTTTTTCACAGTTTATTTGCATTGCAAATACAACTTCTCTGGAAGACACTTTCCCAGTGACACCCCAGCAGCTCTGAGCATGGAGAGGGGAAGGAGCAGGCACTGCAGGAAGGCAGCTGTTTGACCACCTGGACCAGCAGTACGAGAGGAGCACGAGGGAAGAAAACTGGGGGGAGCAAGCAGTCAGAATACCAAAGTAATGAAACACACAGAGGGAAGAACACATAGAAAAATCAAATGCTAGGAAGAGGCTGTAAATTAAGGTCAATTAATTTTTTTTTGCATATTTTTAGTCAGTGTGTCTGTAGAAAAAACTCACGAAATACATATATTACTATGACAGTGTCACAACTTAATCTGGTCCAAATGACCTTAACTCTTTTCTATTTCGTAACAGAATTGTTTTCTTGAGATTTGCCTAATGCTTGCAATAGCATTTCTACTAAAAACATCCATGACAAGAACTACTTTGAAACTTGTGGCTTTTTTACCCTATACATTTTATTTTTCCTGGCTTTTGGTCCCTAAAACCCTGACTATTGCTGTGCTTACAGACTTTAAATTACTTACTGTGTTCTCTGGCCCGGGGCTGGCAATTGGATTGTGCAACAGGTGGTCCTGTAAGACATCCAAGCCCATGGACAAAGTGGCCCCCATCACCTCCCTTTGGTGAAAGTATACCCTGCAGTCTAGGATGCTGAGACACAGACTGCCCTGAAAGTAAAATTGAATGTGGTGGCTGGTATTTCCCAGTGGGAAAACTGGTCTTTAAACAGAAAAAAGGGAAGGAGGAGTTAAGTGGGGAAAAGATGGAAAAAGAACCCACTTGTGTTATGCCATAGGCATTTCAGTCCATATGTTTCAACTACCCATTTACCATCGCAGACACCACGCTGCAATCAGGCTCTGCTTCCCCCCTCAAAAAAAAAAAAAAGCCACCACACTGCTGTGGAGCGTGTGCTCCACGCAGCATGAGGACAAGCCCAGCACAGATTGCAGCTCTCTACAGGAGACGAAGCTCGACAGGCACCAGGAATACAGGTGTGGGGGACAGCATGAAGCACCTGAACTGCAATTCCCCAGCATTTCACGACAGCAAGATTTTAGGACCCAAATTTAGGTAGTTCTCGTTTCAAGCATCCAGCCATTGTTCTACAGGTAAAATGAATCAGGTTTTAACTAGCCTCCTCCCTTCTCCTCTAATATTTACCTGTTTTTTCATATTATCTTATCGGCTTCTTGCTGAGGTATGTGAAATTCGTTACGTACAGACTGAGAAAGGGCATCAATGGATAAAATCCTTAAAAACATCAATTTTAGCCAATGTCTGGGAGCGGAATGCTTTAGGGGAATGGAACAACATAGTGTGGAAAGGGTTAGAACTCTGGAGGTTCTAAGGGGAAAATTCAATGGCAAAGGTACCCTGATGTACTTTGTTCAGGTAAAAAAAAGAAAGTGGTTTGTTATGCATTTTTTTTCTTTTCAATATTCCATAAAGTAAAACTGGCTGATGGAGAGGACAGGGGTGACAGGGACATTCCAGTCTACAGTACCGTCCTCTGGATTTCATTATCTTTATTGGCAAAACTCACCTCCCCATATATTACTCTCTGTGTCCTGCTCACCTTGTCACCATCCTAGAAAATTTTGAGTAGCACAAAAAACCAATTCATCCCCAGAGCAAGCAAAGGGGCTCATATATGCTATTCTGTTTCCTCCAAAGTAACACTTTCACTTATCCTTTGTTATAATATTAATTGACTGAAAAAAAAAAAAATCACTTGTGTGAAAACTGACAATGGCTTTTATTCTTTGGGGAAATTTTAGCAGCCTGTAAGAGAAAGAATAGCAAGATCCCTCCACACAGACACAAACACACACATGCCCTTGAAGCTCATGGAGAGGAAGAATTTGAATTAGCTGCTTTCATGGTTTGAAAGCCTAATTGCCAAAGAGACTTTTGGAAGCTACTGTCAGGATGTCTCCATGCAAGAAGCAACACAATAGAAAACACAGGAAAAGAACAAGAGAAATGGAAAAACATATAATAAAGAAAACAGACACTAAGGAAAGGCGCCCCCATAAAGGAGTATAGGTGCTTTCAAGCACATTTGGGGGCTCCCAGCATTTTCCCTCTGGAGTTTACAGGCCTCGTTCCCCAAAAAGCAAACCAGCAAGGTCCTGGCTAGAGGGCTGTAGCCACACAAGGACATGAAAAAAACAGCAATGACATCCTACACAATGTAGCTCCTGAAGAGGAGAAGCAGTTTTGACAGCAGGGACTGTCCCATTTGCATTCCCAGGCCTTACAGCCAGTAACTTCTCAGTCCCTATAACCAAAATTTTTGTGCATCTGCTGCTGCCTTTAAAGTCATTGCAGTAACTCTGCCCCTTCCACCTGCACTTCTCTACACAGAACCTTGCTGCTTTCCTCTGGAAAGTCATCTTTACAGTTACGAGGTTGTGTATTTTGAAAAGACAGGACAACAGAAAGGTCACAGCAAGCAGGAGATAGAAACACTTCAGATTTGTTCCATGTCCTAGCTGCTGCCTTGCCCCAAAGCCACTGTGCCACTTGCCTTTGAGACGAGGATAACAGGAGAAGATCCTCTAGGGCTCTTCTCTGGCTCAGAAATTCCTAGACCATTTACCAGTTATTTAAAAGATGAACAGAATGCATGTTCTTCCTTGAAAACAGAGTAAGACACAGTCAATGACTCTGCTGGGAAAGTGACTGGTCATCACAGTTAAACTTGCATCCCTAGCTACACAGCACAATAAATAACCTCAACATCTTAACAGTCCACCACGCTTTTCCAACAAACAGCTTACTATCCAGGATTTCAACACGGAAATTGCAAACTTAATTCTATGTCAATGAACAAGCTCACACAGAAAGCTCTGTTTATTCAAAATACAGTAAATTTGCCAGGTTAAATAGTAAGCAGCTTTGTTTTTCAGTAACTTATAAGAGAAAAGGGAAAGCTATCTTGATGTACAGCAAACGTAACACCTGCTAACAATAATATATATTTCTTTTTTTCCCAGTTTTATACTGTCAAAATATTCTTTTTAGTTCTGTCACTTTATATTTACTATTAAAACCATGCCAAGTCTGTGACTACATCTCAAATGAAAATAGTGCACTTGTATATTCTACACCAATTTATGGAGGGGTGCCTGTATGATGGATTAGTAAAATTCTGTAGCGTGCTTTAGGAATCAAACACAGGCTCTTTATCAAAGTGTTCAGAGATATCAAGTGTGTTATAAATTGGCTTGCAGCATAAAAAAAACCCCAGATTTAAACATTTGGTTTTGGTCTCTCTATATCTGTGATTCAAGCACATTAGCTGTCTGTGATTTTTTCTGCTGCGTGTTTTCAAAAGAATGACTTGTTCGTAATAGGTTTAGGCAAGCTGGTGTTGGGAAGGGAATTGATCCTTTCATTCAAATAGAAAGAATTAGACTTCCCCTGCCAGGAGTCTGCAGAAGTGCAAGCACCAGATTTACTTATGCCAGAGGAACAGACCACAAACCCAATAACATGTAGAGTGAAATCCAGCTGTTTCCTTGAGCAGTAACAACCACCTGACCAGGGCAGCACCAGCTAATCCCACCACCACGGACTCTTTTGTAGCCTCTAAGTTATGCCTAAAGTCAGGCACTGGAAGTGTCTTCTGGTCACCAGGGAAGAGGTGCAAGTTGGCTTCCTCAGTGGAAAAGGCCACGCTGCCACCGTATCAGCACCATACACCCTCCTGTCCCCTGGCCCCTGCTCTCCGTAAGCCACACCCTGGTTTTATCTGCTCAATAACAATTTACTCTATAACCACTTGCAACATTTCAGCAGGGATCTGTGAAGCAAGAACAAACTCATCAGGTCTCCCAGCTGATCTTTTGAAGCCTGTTAAGGAATAAAGCAAGATATCTGTGGAAATTTGCACATGAAAAAACAAGCATTCTTTACTTAAATTACTCAAAACAGCACACAGTGCTAACGTGCTGGTAAGCAAGCGGATCTTCTTGTAGCTCATTGGCACCACACTTTGGATTTTCCTCAGTAAAAACATAACGAGGTAATTATCGGTGCTAAAAGATTTAGGCTCAGGGCAGTTGCAGAGCTCTTTCCTCCAGCAGCTGTGCAATACTACCATTTTGAAAGGCAGGACTTATCAGCATTGCCATCTAAAGATCTTCCTTAGGCCATGTGATCCAGAGGCAGACATAACAAATTCTCATCTGTAAATGTCAGCACTAGCACTAGGCAAGCTTTGGTTTCCCCTTAACACACAGATGGAGGATCAGAACTGAGATCAAATGTCAGAGTCACTGACGACGGGAAATTAAATCAGTTTAGATGGAAGCCAAAATAATACCAAAACATTTTATTTTTTTAATTAGATCTCAAGCTTTATGCAACACAAACATGACTTAATTTGAAGGTCAAAAGAGTAGATGGTGGTTTTGAAGGAGTTCTGATTTAAAACCCGGGAGAAAGATCGAGGGTGAGGGCTAACATAAATTGTGGCTAGCCTCACTGCATCCAGAGGGAGCTCCTGGGATGTTCGGGGACAGTTGCTGGACAAATTCAGCTAAGAGAGTCTCTGAAGAGTCCCTGCAGCATGAGTAGGCTACCAAAAGCAGCAGAAGCTGAGAGTTTCACTGCTCCTGCCCATGATGGCCTCTACTTCCACCAGCTGCAGAGGAAGCCGGCATCTACCCATGTCTTACTGAAGAGAGCACACAGTTGTCTTAGTCACTCCCTCAACATTCTCAACACAGGAACCAGCATTCCCACCAGTCGGACATTATGTTAGGGCTGCAAAAGGCTCGAGCTGGCCACAGTTTGGCGGTAGCTTAGCAAGGAAATAAGGGCATCTTTCTACAGCTCTGCAGGAGACCCCTCTGTTACTGCACAGTCTCATGCCGGCATGTTATTCTGGGTCCTTCTGCCATATTCGAGTGGGAAATCGGTGAAACTTTTATCAAACACTTGATAAGGTCAAATTTCATTTCAGCTACCTATTCATTTCGTGCCCAGTCCACATCCTCCAGTGTGACAAAAGCTTATGACCTCTGTAAAGAAGGTTCTGAACCTGAGCTTCAAGTGTGTCTGCAGTCATCCCAGAGATGCCACAGGGGGTCTTCCACCTCTCGTTTCCAGAGTGAATCAGAAGCAGGGAAGTGGGGAGGTTGCAGTAACAGCTTCCAAATTCCTCCCCAGAAGCAAAGAATCCACAGTCCAGAATAAACACATAGTGCACTTCTTCGCATCATTAGGTGGCTCAGAGGGAAAAAGAGTCAGGGCTGGAGCAAGAGTTACAGCCACAGAACTACACAGTACACTGGCCCTGGATACACACACATACTTAGAACTATCCAGGTGGCAAACAGAGCTGGGAATCACAAAAAACAGACCACGACATACTAGGGGAAAAAGAAGAAGAAGAAAAAAAAACCAAAACAAAACCAGCCCAAGCTCTTGGTCTTGCTCTTCATGTTTCTTTGGTCTTGTATTTGGAATACAAGCAATAGAGAATCCGCATTGTAGTCTTTGTATCTCCGTTCACAATATCTGTGGATACACAAGAAACAACAAAACCAGATGGGAAGTATTAGTAATCCCTGGAACAGAAACAGAAAGCAACTGCCAAAGACAATCTTCCACCCTTCCCCGATTACAACATGAACTTAGACAATCTAATTGTAACAAGAAGCAAGACAGGGACTACAGAGCTAGCAAATTATTTATTCATTAAATGAACATAAGGAAGAGGGACCTTCAACATACTATCTTGCTGGAAGTCAGGATAAATAATGCATAGTAAGAGATAAATCTAGGACTTTACAGCTTTAGTTCTATGTCAGGAATCACGCTGGGAATTACCTGACACTATTTTTTCGTTGTAAAGTTTCCATCATGTTTTGCTGCTGTTGGATGTTTTCTTTTTTTCATTTAGTTTTCAGCTTCCATGTTCTTGCCTAAATAAACTGCTCTTTTGTTTAACAATTGCAATGGAAGTCGCTAACTGATTTAGAGGGTTTACTGTTCTTCTTACAGTGCTGTAAATCACTGGGAGAAAGACTAACAATGAAACACTGGTAAATGAGATCCTTGAACAGTCTAAATAGTGTAGCTGTAATAAGTACCCCATAATCATATTAAATTCAATCACTAGCTGAGGATTTTCTCAAAGCTAAAGGTCCTGCAGATGTTGGCACCAGTATTTCTTACGGTGAACCACTCTGTATTTGCAGCAGTGCAGAAAAGCCGAAGAAAAGAGAGCACGGGTTTAACTTCTTTCATACAAAAGGTGGATCTCAGGGTGGAGACCTGAGCTCACGCAGATTAACCTTTTCAAAGTTACCATAAATAGCTTTCCAAACCCCTAGCTCTGCGCAATATGGCAAAAAGCCCACAATTCGTGCATGCCTGTCATGCAAACTGCCAACATCACCAAGGCACCAGTGGAAAAAGAAAACAAAAGGAAAAGCAAACTAAGTCCTAAATTGTATCCTTCGCTCTCTGTGATGCCATAGGTTACATACTAAACACGTGCACCCACTTACTTATGAATAACTAACAAGAGCAGTGGTCATGCTTTCTAGTTTCAGCAAAGATTTGATTTCCTTATTCAATAACAAGCTCCTGAGGCGTAAGGTTATGTGCCCTGCGCTTTGCAACGGCTCAGGCAAAACAGCCACAGCCACATCCTTCATCCTACCAGGGCGCGGTCAAAATTTTTTCTGTGGAGTGTGTTTTTAATTGGAAAATTTGACTTATCCAAAAGAAATGTTACTATTTTTTTTTGTGGTGAGATGAGAGGAACAGAAAGACAGATTAACTCATCAATTAAAGCATTCACTTGGATGCAGGAGATCAACATTCAGTTCCCAGGTCTGAACTAGGCAAAATAGCAACTTAAAACCTATGTGCTTCACATTCAGGAGACTGACCCACTATCTCTTCTGGATTTCAACAGAGCTATCAGTGTTTCTGATTTTCAGGACTTATTCCACAAGGTGTCTTCCCACATGAAACAAGTTTGTTTTTAATGCACTAGAACTTTTTGTGAGATAGGAAAATAACTTTCCCTCCAGCTCAGCTGCTGTAATTTCCTTTGGAGCTGCCACTGTTTTAAATCTTTAACAAATACTGACTTATTAAACAGTCCAAGTTCAGTGTAAAGTTACTAATAACAATCCAACATTTTTAGTATAGAAACAAAGACTGTTCAAAACAATTCTCAGCTTTATTACTATTCATTCTGAATGAGGAGCCATGAGGCCGCCATATACTGAAATATGTCGGTGTGGCACTGCAGAACCTACTTTCTCCAATTACCCTAACTTTTGCTAAGCCAGGATATTAGCAATTCTATTCCAGACAAGTTTGTGTGTTATGACTCACCTTCAGAGTTCACAGAAAAATTCAGAAGACCTCCATCTGCCAGCAAGTCCAATGCAAGGTTAACGTTGTGAAGCTGTTGATGAGAGAGAGAGATAACAGAAAATATTTTCCATGCAACAGTGCATTGGACAGTAGGTTTTTAAAACTATTTCTCCAGAAGCTGAAAATGCCAATTCATAAATATGTACTCATATTCATCTCCTTAGTTTTGATGGAGTACTCTTCAGAATTTCTATCAATTATCATATAAAATAGGATGTAAAATCCAAAATGTGTCCCATGAGGTAGGCAGAATAATCAATTTACTTAAAAATAGACCTTGCATGTGGAAGTTTTGTGTTAATGGCTGTTTCCACAAGGAAAGCAGGCTAGATTCATAACTGGATCTAACAGATGAAGGAATTTATTTCTTTTTTTTTTTTTTAACAATGCCTATATGCTTACCATATTTCGAACAAACAGAAAACACGTGCGGAAAAAGTTCTCTACATGTTATTCAGAATTACAAAGATTGGAAATCTTCCAATGTGCTATATTTCTGAGGTAGAAAGGTATGCTTTAACATATAAAGATGACTATACACAGTAACAGTAATGATGATATCCTTCATATTACTCATGACAAATTAAGCACGTGAAAAATTAGTGAAGGCTGGGCTATTTTTCTGATTTTTCCTCACTGGTGTTTTTCTCCCTTCCCCACATAAAAGCAGCATCACACACCGTAGTCATGAATGGTTTTTTTTAATGCAACATCCCATTACTGGCTTCTAACAGCTGAAGGGCAGTTGTTTACTTGGCCTGTAATTAGGGAGCTCGCTTCCTCTAATGAAGTAACAAGACTCGAACGATCTTCAAATTGTCACTTTGTGCATTCCTCTGACTACCGAGCACTTGATCCTTTTGGAGGCACATCATAACCGCTGCCATGCTCTTCCCTGTTATCTTCTGACAATAAGCACAGGGGTCCCCCCACACGTAAGCCAAGCAAAAACTGTGTGCTCTGAAGTGAGGCAACAGATTTATGTTTTCCCTGATTCTCTGGTTTACAAGTAACTGAGACTGACAGTTTCGATTCGGGCTTGTTTTCTTCTGCTGATACTCAGCAGCCAGGAGAGCTTAAGCTCATACAGAGATAAACAATTTTCTGATCGGAATGAATAAATCAAATGTTTTCTTAACGAGACAGCATAGTTAAAAGGGGCACATTTCCCCCTCTGTAACACGTATGAAATTTGCAAGGAATGATAATATGCAGATTTCAGAACAGATCTTCAGACAGAAATACCAATAATTACTAAAGGCAACCTAGAAAAATAAATTGTTTCAGCCAGCTGAGCTTCCAGGCTCCAAAAAGCTGGACAATTCTCTAGGATTTATGACTGGACAAAGATCAGGACATTTTAGGGTATTTCAGGTCTGGGCCTGTTTTGACAAAAGTACCGAGTTCACACAGTTTTCATAAGTACAGGTGCCCTCCTTCATCATGATCTTCACCTCCTGTCTGCACACAAAGTTCATTCCTAATTTCAGCCTGACCTATTTTGTGCTTATATGCTTCATCTCTAAACACACACCTTTCTACACACAGAGCTGGATTTTCTTTACAATTACTTGTAAATCTCATTTTTCAGTAATAAACGCCAAAAAAAACCTGCAAGAAACCTACCCATGAACAGAGTTTTCTTCTCGCACCCGTAGGCGGGTCACCTCCCAAATTTCTGCTCCTGCTTTCCTCACCCCTCCTGTCCCTCTAACACAAGCTCCTGCCCTCCCTATTTCTTGTTTCTATTTCCTCCTCAGCATCACTGCTTCCACCCCGGCTTCCCTGCCTTGTTATTCATGAAGTGTATGTACCAGCCTTGAACCACAAGCTTTTTGACTGAAAGCTGAGGCACCGCACCCATCATAAAGCTGTGTGTGGTTGTCACCATTTTTCTAACACAAATGACATGTTTTAAATCTCAGCAAAGGTTACATTTTCATACTTCCCTGTACCAATTAACGTCTAAAATGACAGGGAGCTAGAAAGCACAGGGGAACTGAAAGACGTATTTTACGTACAAATGACAGTTGAACTATGGTCGCTCAATATTTTTAGTTACATTGCCATCTCGCTTTTCATCTTGTAGTGAACATCAGAGGAGAAACAAACAGTAAACACCACTTTGGTTCAACAGTAGGTCCAGTACTTGAAACCAACTTTGCTAAAATGAAGTTACTAGGATGTAGAGAATTGTACTGAACCAGTACTCAACCTTATTATATTCTTCTCTGGCGGAAGTGACCAGCACATGCAGTGTAAGAACTAGAAATTCTAAGCTCTGTTTTGTACCTGAGATGTAGGGGTGTCTCATTTCTTGAAAGCAATCTGTGAGGTTGGAATTGGGCTGATCCAAAATGAAAAAGATTGAAAATCTACAGAAATCCTAAATTAAAAGCCATTCATTGACTTCCTCTGAATAAAGTTAATGGAAATGCTAAAAATCTATTTCCAAGTCAATGGACTGAAGCCAATAATTTTGAAAAATGAGCGGAGGGAAAAAGGAAAAAGAAACACACCTCCAAGCAAGTGCTTTGATTATTTGATTCAACCCTTCAAAATATATTTTTCCTGTTCCTAGATTTTAAAAAATATGCATTTTCCTAATACCTTCAACAGCCATCAACTGCAATGATTTTTTGCAAAATTTGAACATAGTTCTCAGACGATTGTGCTTCTAAATGTTCTGATGAAAAGCTACACAGGAGTATTTATTAATTAATATGGGACCTCTGAGAATTTTCATTACAAATAAATATTGCCCAGGGAGATTAACTGCAGTGAGGTAGGAATCAGACGAAAGCCTCATCTGTGCAGGGAAGCTGTAATGCAAACCACGCCAGAGGAGAGATTCCCTTCTCAGGCAACTCTCAAGCAAAAAGGATCTGACACATTTCACCTTCAGAGATCTAACTGAATATAACCCAGAAAAAAATAGCTACAGTATCAAGATTTTCAGAATTATTCAGTCACCCAAATGAAAAATTCCTACCCACACCAGAGACAATTTGAAAATATCTCAAATATTTCAAAATATTTCAACATCCCAGATCTGTGGAGGAGGCTTTTACACTGGCAGCCCAGCACACGCTACCTTCTTGCTGATGCCACCTTTTTCTTTTAAAGCACTGCTGAAATCTGCCTGGTAGAGGTTGAAAAAAGGAGTCAAGCAAGTCTGGCTGCGTAGGTTACAGCTCCCAGCCTCGAGGGAGGAAAATATGTAAATTCTCAAGAGCTTCCTGAGCACAGAGGGGGCCTTTAAAGCGTACAGGTCATGTCTTGATTAAGGTGTATTTTTAGGACAGCATAAGAAAGCCTATAGGGAACCAGTTCTGCTACGCAAAAGGTGTCATCCACTTAAAAATGTTTGTAGGACAGACTCATCGGAGGTAGCATACCTACCGCCCCACCACACAGAGCCTCTGTATTTCGCTGGAAGGCTTCAGAAGCATGTATCTGCCAAACAAATGCAAGTAACAACAGCTTGTCTCGCATGAGATAATAATTAACTTGGAAGAAGACACCAACCTCTTCCAAGGTATTTTAATAGCATCGAGTGTGTGCATTTGTACTGTCCCAAACCACTATTCTGCAAACACAGTGCATACATGTGACTTCATCCTCAGCAAAGCAAGAGGAAGAGCCCTTCAGTAATGTAAAGAAGCATTAAATACACAAGATGTTTGAAGCCTCAAGCTCTACCATTACGTGTTATTTAATTATAAATAACAACTTACCATCTCCGTGGTGCTGGCTGGAGTCAGGAAGAAATCCCTTAAATTCAGAAAGTAACCCTCCAGTTGTCCAATTAACAGAAGTAAGATAACTCCATCTGCAAACTAGATAAAGAAAGTGCTGAATATTATTTATTATGCTGTCTTTTAGCAAATTACTCTGGTAAATGCCATTCTAGTGATAAAGGAACTTAAATGGTATTCTGGCAAGTAGACAGCCCCATGACTCAGCTCGCTCAACCTCTTCTACAGTGAACTTTGTATTTAGTTACATAAGGCTCTCCAGTTCATATTAGTAAAAATACAACCTTGTAAGAGGACAGCTATTAAAACAAACTATTCCAGATGTGAAGAGACTTCAGACAGCCAGAAGCAACAAACGCCTAACTACAAATGAAAGAAAACTGTGCCTAGTACCTGAGATTTACAACAAAACATTTGCAAAACTTTCTTTCTCACTGTTGCCCACCAGGAAAAGCCAGAAGAGCATCGGAGCAAAGCTCTGCTTCTAATCTACACAGCATAAATCGCAAGGACCGCCTCTGCAGTGAGGTTTTGAACGCCTGGAGCAAAGCAAGAGCTGTGGGCCGATTTCTGCATGGGTGTCGGTGGAAGTAGGGAATAAAAAAAGCCACGAGGGACGTTCGCTGAACTGATGTCCCATTGATTGCTTGCTCCCCAGGGAGGAATTCTGCAGCTACCCAAGTTCACATCAGACTCTGGCCGCCCTCCCTGGAGGCAGCGGCAGTGGAGAGGGACAGCAGAGGTGCAGTTGTGCCTTTCTTCACCGGTGTCCTGGGAGGTGACCCCAAAATGCCTAATGAGCACCTGTTCTGCAATTTCATGGGCTCTAAAGAAGCTCAATATGCAGAGGATAGGACTTTGAAATGTACCAAAAATCAGGCCTTCCTACCGTGAAGCAAATCCGGCATTAGAAAATCACTAAGCACCAGCAATCAACTTGGCTTTCAGCTTAATCGTCAGGACACCCTTACTTCCATCCCGACAGAAAGAGCATTCATAGCAGTTGGGCAGACTCTGAAAATTGCTCCCTGTAGCATTACAACAGCAGCATTCAAGACAAAGCTATTTTTTCATTACTTATTAGCCTCAGAAACTTCAGAAACTGAAGCCTGATACCTTAACCTGAAGCTAGAAATAATTGTTACATTGCCAAATTTCAAATTACTACAACACAAAGGAGGAATCATAATGATGAAAGAACACACTCAAACAGCTGACAAAACATGGTTAACATGCAGCTTAGAGCAGACTACCTGAGTTTCGATGTCTTTCACATCTAATCCTAATTTTCCAACATGTTGGTTGACAAATTGCAAAAATACCTGAAGAAAACAGAAGGGGAGGAGAGGGTGGAAGAAAAGAACATTTTTTTCAGTGAAGTAATGAGTTATGTTTTACCTTACAAATTTCATGTCTATTAAAAAAGTAAATTACCTTTTTTACAGCATCCAGTTTATCTGGAGCACGGCTAAATAATTCATCAAAGGCATCATCTTCTGTATCAAAACAATGTTAATGGGTATTATTCAGAATAACTGTCAGATCGGAGGTTTAAACTGGTTCCAGAAGGAAAAAGGTCTTCACACATTGTAAGCCAAGGAGGAAGAGTTGTAGGGAGATGAAGGAAAAATCCTGCCTTTGTATTTATCAGAGGACAGAGTGACAGGCTTCCCTTCGGCCACATCAGAGAAAACAATTTATGTAAATCAGCTCTATAATTTTCACCTGCAGATGTTCTCGAAGTTTGTGCCGCCACCAGTGTGAGCAACAGCTAACTTCCACATCTTACAGTTTATCTCTTTTCAGTTATGATTTTTTAATCCTGAACCTCTGAGTTAAAATACTGCAGGCAGATAAGAAGAGCTATACATTTTACTGCTCTCCCTCCAACAGAAACATCAGTTACATCAAATTTGCAGAAAAACATCCCCCTTCCTTCAAAGAAAACATAGACTAGATGTCGTGTTTGGAGACACTACCCTTCCTCCGAAAATTCATCGATCTCAAAAACGACCAATGGTGCCACCCAGATTAAAGGCAGGCATCGAGCCGATGCTGGCAGCGCTGTGCCAGAGAGATAGTACGAGTTTAACGATTTCCAAGGAAATGAGATTCGTCCAAGTCCCTGTGAATGCCCACTCTCAACCCCATTTTTGGCCCAGGTTTAGTGAGAGCAGGATACCTCTCCTCACGGTAACCCAGTCACAAGATGGTTTTGGTTCTACCACAATCAAAGAATTCCAAACACCCTTAAAAATCAATGGCACTCCAGCAGCATAACTAAATGGAGGACCAGTTTCTAGGGTGCAGGAAAGCAAAGGCAGCTTTGTTTAAGGAAAATTCCTCTCAACACAGCAACAGAGAAGCCACCGCTGCGAAAGGGTTTCTCCGTTCTCCCAGTCACAGTGTTGCCACAGGAGCGATGTCAGGGAATAGGTAAATCCATAGAACAAATTGCTCAGCAACAGCCTGAAACCTGCAACAGTCTTGCAAACTAGAGAGCCCTCTTCTGGAGCCACGGTTTGGGATTTCTTTCTTTGTTAAGCAAGCCATGTCAAAAATAGAGAGAATTTTGAAGAGTGAATTGCAGATTTCTCTTTCCAGAAGAATCAGCCTACCGGAACAAACACCTAATTACAGGATGGTTTGTTGGTGGGGGTTTTTTTTCCCAATTTCAGCCCACACTAGAGACCACTCAGTGTAATAAGCAATAAACATGTATTAAATGATATAGTTTGCACCTCTGCAAAGGATGAAAATGCTAACATAAAGGGCACAGCAGAGAATTAAAATGGTTGCCTTGATTCACTGGGGATGCAATGAGCTCCTTTGCCGCAAAGAAGAGCGGCTCACACTGAGGTCTGAGCAGTGCCCTGACCTTCTGCAGGCTCTGCGCACACGGACGTTTTTCACCTCAGGTGTTCCACAGCCCTCAAAAGCCCTACGGGTAAAAAACTCTGGGGAGTTAGATTTACTGAGTTAGATTAGTTAGATTTATTTAGTTAGATTTACTGAGCTGCCATCCATAATTGAGCACCAGTAGATTTCAAAATCTCATTTGCAAACTACAGAAAGGAAACTATACTGAAACTGGTGGCAACAAGAAGCACAATTCGCAAGCCATTATGTTCATAAATAGTTCCCACAGGGAATGAGGTGAACGTGCAAATCCAAGATGTACTTTGCCCCCAGACAAGTCTTCTCTGTCAGGTCATCAAGCTACTGCCTCCTTCCCTGTCTCACCTCCCATCTCTTGCCTGTAGTCCACAGGCAAAGTGGCCACCCCATTTCCAGATGATATTGTGTTGATAGGAACAGACTTTAGCAGAAGACATTAGGGGAAAAACACTAGGGGATATCCACGAATGTCCATGTGCACATAACAACGAAACACGGAACTTGGCAATGCCAGTACTTACTTGACTGCGCTCCTAAATTGTCTCTAAAAGTGCGATAAAAAGGAAGAATTAGAAAAAGCATTCAGCAGAACTAATCTTATTCACAAGCAAAGCTTATCTGTGCCACCAGCTATCTTGTAAAGCAGGAGATACAGTACGATGTGCTATTAACTTTATGTCACAGTAGCTTCCCAATAGATATTTTTAAGTGCTCTGTATATCCACATAGGCTCTTGGAAGCATATGAGATTTTAACTGGGCCAGAGACCAATGGAAATTTATTTTATAAGCACAAGCCATAATACGTTTTTCCAATTAGCTGCTCATAGACTCACAGAATCTTTTGGGTTGAAAAAGACCTTTAAGATCATCAAGTCCAACCATTAACCTAGCACTGCCAAGTCCTCCACTAATCCATGTCACTAAGCAGATATTAGAGTTTGAAGATGTTCTAGTACATAAAAGACAATAGTAGGAAAATCTGTTTCTAGTTCTTCAAATTATGTCCATACTTTTCCAGTATATAAATAATATCTTACTACTTAAATGATTAAATAATGACAAACTCACAAACTCAGCAAGCTCAAAACTTTCTTTCATAGTAAAATAAGAAAAGAACTTTATTTAATGACACAATAGCAATAAATTAAAAGTAGATTTAAAACACTGTGGCTTTAGATAATTTCCAGTTTAGTCTGAGACAGATAAACTTACAGTACTGAATTTTTATCATACTTGTTATTATATTCCATGACAATGACAAACACTAAGCCTCAGAAATAGTCATATACGTTATTTTAGAGTTTATACGAAGAATAAAGACTACCATCATATTACCAAATCTGAAGAGGGAAAAAAAAAAAAGGAAAGAAATCAGAGAAAAAGTTTGTATCCGTATGCATGCCTGAGTTTATGCTTTTTGTCATCACCATGATCCCAGCTATTTTTCCAAGGGGGAAAACACCCACAGTATTTCCTTTCTAACTGACAGTGTAAAAAACAGACATATCCCTTCTTACTTGTTTCCTGTGATATATTCCGTTGCACTTACTGTCTTTAATCCTCTGGAGGTGTTCTGTTAACAAGACAACAAATATTTCTGGTTTTGTAACACACAAAAAAATCTGTAAACATTAATGAGGCTTTCATGACCTGTTTGCTGCATCTTAAACGATTACCAGAGGGCACTTATCCAAGAATCCCAGTACAATTAGAATAGGCACTTTGAGAGTTTGCTGCTCGTTTATTCTCTCTTCACTCTTCAACCAGAAGTTACCTCAGAAGAAGCCAAAGGAGCAGCATGTCGTACCCCTCAGCTGACGAAATTCAGAGGCTGGCATGTTGACCTGGGGACTTGTTGAATGCAAGCTACTTTGGTCCTTGCACAACTCACAGCATTAAAGGACTCTTCAGTTTTACAACACTGGAGGGGGTCATCTGTGCCTTATAATGACCCCAAGCCATGGCCTGCCACCCACCGATGAATCCCCCCCTCCCAGAGGACTTCGGTTTGGTGGGTTGCTTACATTTAGGTTGGCAATCCTCACTATCTCTTAAGCCATCTGGGATCTCTGCTTATATCCTTGTATCTTTGTTCCTCTACATAAACCTTAGTACTCAACAAAACATTGAAAAAACAACTCTTCGACCCAACTGACAGTCTGAAGAGCACACCCAGCCCCACTGGGGCAAAGGCAGGTCCTTTCCACCGTCATGGGTCACAGAAAGGCCAGGTCACCTCTGGTCCCCTTGGGGCTTCCTCAACGTTTCCCCCTTCCTGCCCTCAACCCCTCTTCTGAGCTGAGCCCTCATTGGCTTTCCTCACTTTTGACTTAATGATTACCGCTCTCATCAGGAGCATTGGTTTCTCCTATGGGGAACCAGCTCACTACCACAACTCAACACAAGACAACAATGCACACTCGCAGCCCAGAACACCAATAACATCCTGGGTGGCATCAAAAGAAGTGTGGCCAGCAGATGGAGAGAGGTGATTCTGACACTCTGCTCGGCCCCGGGCAAGACCTCACCTGGAATACTGCATCTAGCTCTGGAGCCCTCAACACAAGAAGGACGTGGACTTGTTGGAGCGGGTCCAGAGCAGGGCAACAAAGGTGTTCAGAGGGCTGGAGCACCTCTCCTACAAGGACAGGCTGAGAGAGTTGGGGCTGTTAAATCTGGAGAAGAGAAGGCTCCACGGAGACCTCAGAGCAGACTTCCAGTTCCTGAAGGGGGCCTACAGGAAAGCTGGGGAGTGACTACCACGGGAGGGGCAACTAGCAATATGATGAGGGGCAACGGTTTTAAACTGGAGCAGGGTAGATTTAGACTAGACATTAGGAAGAATTTCCTTACTAAGAGTCGTGAAACACTGGGACAAGCTGCCCAGAGAGGTGGTGGAGGCCCCATGCCTGGAGACATTTAGGGTCAGGTTTGACAAGGCTCTGAGGAACCTGATCTAAAGACGTCCCTGCTCACTGCAGAGGGTTGGACTAGATGACTTTTAAAGGTCCCTTTCGACCCAATGCATTCTATGATTCTATGAACTCCATTATATCCATTGGCCCTCCTCTCTCTCTCTCAGGGTTAACAGCCTTTTCTGACACTGCAGTTTCACAGATAATCCCTCCCAATTTCTGCACAGCTGAGGCACTCACAGCCCCCCACCCAAGGCACTAGTTGGAGGGCTGTTTTCCTCAGAGCCTGGCTTGTCAGTGGTCAGACCCACACAACACGAGCATGCACAGCAATGCCCAATTTGGACTCCTGTTAGATACCAGAGAGACCACTCCTCAGCTGGGACGGGGCCACGATGGCTACCTTTGCAGAACCAAGCCCCAGAAGAAGCTGTGCCTCCAGGAGACTTTTAAAACCCCTAAAGTAACACATGTAGCTCAAGGGCATGCTTTGTTTCCATTCCAGTTACGATCCTTTAAAGAGGGAAGAACGCTGGGTTGTGCCATACAGATCATGCGCTCGGCCCCCAGCACTGCTGAACTGAAAACTCTCTGCTGAAACTGTAACAGAGCAGTGTTGTTTTTTGCAATTATATCCCAAATTGTGGGATATTTGGTATTCTAAAGGCCCAGAGTTGACGTTGTGAAACAAAAGAGAGGAAGAAAGCATGTAGATTTCAATTTGTAGAGAAAGAACACAAAAATGTGGCCCCAATGGAAGGGGAGTAAAATCTCCTAAAGAAATAAAAAAACCCCTCAGTATTAAACCAGTGTCAAGATTTATGAGTGCAGGTTTCTATTTTAAAACACTTAGTAACAGCAGAATTTCTCATTTTTCTTCTTCACAGGGATCAAGAGCTGTTTCCTGTTTAGACCATTTCTTTTTTTGATCAAGGAATAAAAACAGCATAGATTTTCTACCCTTTTAAAGATACAGCATCTGAACTGAGAATAAAATTACAGCATAGTCCAGTAAATTCAGAAATTAAAAGGCAGATTTCTCAGAAAATACAGGAATCTCTTTCACAGCTGCACACACATTCTTCCCTAATTCTAAGCAAATTAGTCTTGTGAAAGGTCTCTAGAATCCTAGAATATCTGGGTTTGTAAGGGACTTTTAAAGGTCATCTAGTCTAACCCCTCTTCACTAAGCAGGGACATCTTTAACTAGATCAGGTTGCTCAGAACCCCATGACCAAAATCTCCCTAAATCAGTGTTTTGGGCCCAAAAATCTCCCTAAGTGAGTGTTTTGGAGCTAGGATCTACTGTACCAAATATCAAAATTATAATTACCTCAATGGTGATTGTTTCTACTTGAACATTTGGAGGCATGGCCAGGTTGGGTTCAAAGCGCTTTGCTATTGCAACCAGAAGATGCAGTGTGCTCAGTAAGTCCTTTCTCAAGATTGCTATTCCATGTAAAGAAAAAAAAAAAACAACCAAGCGATGTTAACTGTGCAAAACAAGTAAACTTTGCTCTAATATGATAGATTGTCCCTCTGCAGAGGATCCCAAACTCATGGAGGGCCATAACACAGGTGGGACACCAGACCTGGGTTTATATAATATCACAGTTTAGCAATACCACACCTTAAAAGTCCTTTTTGTGAAGCATACACATTGATGCTGAGAGCTGTCATGTAGTCCACAAGCCACAGACTTAAGAGGATGAAGCTCACATGACCCAGTTAGAGTCAGATAGTCCTGTCCCACTTCTATTCAATGTAATTGAAAACAGGTTGTTTAATTACTGCCCTGGCACCCCTTTGCCTCATAGCAGCTTTATAGCAGAGAAAGCCCCGTAGTGGACAGATTTCGCCAATTTCACTTATGCACCTACATTCCACACTCCATTTCAGCTGACTTTCTTCCAGTTGCAAACACTCAGCCACAGCTTCCAGAATCACAGAGAGTTTCTGTCGCTGTTTATTTTCTGTTAATGCAATCTTGTCAACATCCAGCTTGACAGATCCTAGGTTTTCTTTGACAGAAGGTCCATTTGAAGGTGAAGGATGTATTTTAACACCACCATGGGAAAAAAAAAAATAAAGCAGAAACATAAAATGAGAACAAAGCACAAAAAGCCTTCTTTTATATGTTCCTACCACCTAATAGCTTCCACAGACCCACATCCCACAGCTTTATGCCTTGTTAAACTCCCGTGCTCTCTGAAAGCCGCAGTAAAATCAGTGAAGCTGTACAAAAGGGAGAGGACTGAAGCATCACCCACCAACCCTAGCACTTCATATTCCTCATTTTGCTAACGGAAGCTACAGGAATCCAGTGAGTGAATCTTTCCTATAGAAAGCATACAAAGGCAATAACAACTCACTGATACAGAAGAAATCCCAAGTCATTGCTCAGGCAAGTAAACTATGAAAATAAGCCAATCATGTTCATACTGCTGCCCTCAGCCTTGGCGAAAACGAGATATGATTTGAAAGACATCTTCAAAGAAAGTGAGAGGAGAAAGACAGGGGCAGGAGAGATGGAGAAACAGACTAACAGGCTGTTCCAAGAGGTCACATCTTTATAGAAGCAGCTCTTAGTGTACAAAGCCTCTTGAATTTTCATCAGTCCAGTTCCAGCCCAGTGCTTTAGATCTAGAAGATTTTATTTATTTATTTTAAAAGAAGGCAAACATAAATTATAGTGCTGATTCCATCAAATGCTTCTGGTAGCATCACAGGTAACCTTTGTGCTCTTGGCTGATGAAGCCCCCCTTCCCTTCAGAGGCACCCTAATTTCGCACTTCAAAGTTAACCTTTTAATTATATGAACTAGTAAGTGAAAAGACTTTCTTAGAAGAAAAATAATTACGCAAAACCAATAATGGATCATCAGGCTCAGAATCGCAGCTTTCACAGATGGTTCACAGCGCAGAGCTTTCTCAGTCAGCAAGAACCAAGACTCCAGCAGATCACTGCTACCTCAATTCGTCAAGTTTATTCTCTAACCTGGAAGCCCTCCATGTGATTTGTTCGCAAGATAAGCTCAAAGCAGCAGCTTACCCAAAAGATGATGAAGAACCAGCCCATCATACAGATCTTCTTCCAGACTTTTAACTACTATGTGTTCCTCTTTCAGAGTTGTGTTAATCCAATCAGTCAATAACTGTGGAGGAAAACAAAGCAGCTGGGAATTTTATTCTTGTTGTTGAGACAGTATAGCACTCGGTGCCATATTGTGTTTCACCTTCCTCTTTAGTCCCTTATCTCACATCTTGGTTTGCTTTCAACCTCCACTTCCTTTGAGCATTTTTGGTTGTTTTTTTAAAGGGAAATTAAGTATGTTAGCTCTCCCTAATTTTCAAGTGAGATAGACAACTCACAAGTTATATTCCTATGGATTTAGCAGAAATAGTTATACAGGTGGAGAGGCAGATCCTATTCCCAGCTCCACGAGGGAAAAGGCTGCAGAGTACGCTTCCCAACCCCTGCCTTCATCAGGCATCACAGAATTCACACAAATAGAACTGTCAGACAAAAATTTGTAAGAGGCTTCACTCATTCTGTTGGTTGTTTCTCATAGTCACTCATGTCACAAGCACTCCTCCCTTTCCTCTCCTACTTCTGTTTTCTTTTTCCTTCTGCAACTTTGCACCAATCTGTCTCCAAACATCTTTTTTTTTTTTTGGGAGGGGGGGGAGCTATTTTGTTTATTTTGCTTTCTTATGTAGTAGTTTTCCCATTGCCCGTTCCCATATCCTTCCTGCCTATGCAAAGGGAAGCTGCTCAGGAAGCCAAGGGCTGGCAACAGCTCGAAAGGAACCACGTTCCCCATCCCTTGGCCCTGCAACCCCTTCCTTGAGCACTGTGCTCCTACACAAGAAACCAAAGGAGCTCTTCAGCACTCCCCAGGTATGTGTTTTATCCACATACACCGCTAGAAAGCGAAGATGACCTGCTGAAGCAGAACTACAAAGCAGTATCCCCAGATGGCTGTTAATATGAACCTCTCGAAAGAGGGATGGGTATTGCTCGTATGGCTATTTTTGCTACAGGTAAGTGTCTGGAGTTTGTTATGTGGTTAGCTTCCTTTTCAGATGCTGTAAACAGAGGAGAAAATTCATAGCAGATCTCTAAGTTAGCCAGCATGAAGAAAAACGTAAAGAGCAGTTTAAAAAAAAAAAATCTATGTATCTCTGAGACGCTTGAAACCGCACAAGAAACAAAAATGCCAGGCACTGGCACTTGTCCGAACTGAGAAGCTGTCAGTGTTCATAATATACTTGCTCAGCTAAGAAGTAGAAAGAATTTTCTAGAGCAGAAGGCTGTGCTCCTCAGCTAATGCTTGCAGGTTAAGATCTGGCAATGCTTTAGATGTGTGAGGCATAGAGCGGTACTCCAAACATAAGGGTACACCCAGATGGAAGTAGGAAAAGCAGAAAGTACTGCCGAGTACAGATCCCTATGAGATTCCCCCATTTGCTATCTCAGCTCTGAAAAGCCACATCCAGAGCCTGCAGCTCACACCACTCGGCTTCCAGTCCAGCTGCTCGGGCCCCACTTGGCTGCAGAGCAGAGCGTTGTGTCCGAAAATTAATAAACAGGGAAAGGAGAAAAGGAATACGTCAAGAAGTTTGCTACTGGCTCCCAAATGTAGCCATCTTCTATTTTACATGCAGTTTGGTATTTACAGCGATGACAGCAAGCCATTTCACATTCCTTGGCTCCCCAAAGCTGCCTCAGAATGAAAATGCAGTGGAATAGTCTTTCTCCCAAGCGAGTTTCCTTCCCTTACTCTTCCCTTGAAGATACCTCCCTGTTCCCCGCCACCATCCAATCTCTTCTGTGGAGGAGCCACGAACTCTTTAGATTATGAAGGCAGTCAGTGGCACTGATGGGCATGCAGAAGACTGCCTCCCTTAGGACCAAATTTCCACCTCCTCATCATCCAAAGAAAAGAAATTAGACAGTGAAGAACATTGTTTCAGGAGTCTCTGACGGGGAATGGATTAAGCACTGAAGAACACAGAAATCTTCATAAACTGAGGAAAGCTCTTCATTTTTGGCAGTCTGGAAAGAACAAATTCAGTGTCTCTGTAGACAACATAATTCCATTTCGCAGCACCACCTTTCAGATTTCCTCTTTTGTATAAAAACACTGTCAAAGGCTGACACAAAAACCTTTTTGATCAAACGTGCATGAAGGTTTAAGAACACATAATACAGAAACGCACATATTTATGGATTTATGAATGCCATATAATACACACATCAGCACATAGCCTAAGCTGGTTTTCGTGATATTTATAACAACTTTTGTATCTCCATAATGCAAGAAGTGCTGGTCTCAAAAGATACATGCCACTTTTCTTCCTGGAAATTTCAGTATGCTAGCCTTCCCCTGGGCTGTGCCATTAGAGAAACATCGTGATTGAAGGCACAGGGGAGATTTTCAAAATTACTTGGAAATAAAGCACTTTGCTGTGAAATAGGATTCATCCTTTAAAGTTACCTCAAGCAGACAGTGTACCATACAACAACCTGACGGTTTTTCTCCTGAATTCTTGCTGACTTGTAGCCCTTCTCCTCTGCCCTATGCTATCCTCATCAGGCTGCATCGCAGCTACACCAGCTGCCACTGGAGGTAGAAGACAAGACAGAAAACTGTTGCAAATCAGCACAGCAATCCTAAAACTTGTTATCATGGGATCGGGGCAGCAAACTTACACATATCCAAACATGTCTCTTCAGTTACAGCAAATGCTGGCGTGGGCCTGCTTTCAGTCACGGCCCATTGTTCCAGTTGGACACTCATTGCTATTACGCTATCATTACAATAAGGTGGCAACTGGGTACTTCTGGTCCAAAATTAGGAGAGATGTCATGCAAGAAGAAACTCAGTTTTGAAATCTGTGCTCCACTTTACACACAGCAGTGACAGCTCTTGGGTGATGCAGGCATTTGAAGCTTGGTCCTGTATGGTCCCAGCCATCCAGGCACTGTGCTTATGTTACAGTTCGGGTTTAGTTGTGTGGAGCCCAAATGCCAAAAGCAGAGCTTGTCCCCATCCGTAGAAAGCAAGGGACCAGGACCAGAGACTTCGGCAATTTACAGGGCTAAGCATTAACAATACAGGTTAAAACAACCTGAGGTGAGGGTTAAGCAATATAGTAAAAGAAACAGTACCAGTTTTAATTCTTCCAGTTTGGGATTGTTGCTTGAGGTCGGTTTTATTAGTTTCCTCTTCTCACCTATGAAAGGAAGCAAACAAGATCCACTACAATTATCAGATATGACCGATTCCAAGCTTGCTATAAAACCTACTATCAGTTTAATATTACTCAGTAACACTTAATGTCATATTTCTATTGCCATGCTTCTACAAACACTGTAATTTTTGATTTAACTGATTCCTTATGAGCAAGAAAATGGTGTATCAGACAATTAAGACTATTCTTGCAAATTATGCTTCAATGTAATTCAGATAAGTAAGATTTGGAAAGAGGATAACAAACTTGGTCAGATCCTTATGTGTGAAACTTAAATTCCAGTTAAAGAACCAGCTAGAATTTGTGTTGCTTCTTCACGATCTGCCTTTAGAGAGACAGCATCCAAATGATAAGCACAGAGCTTACTCATCGCTTAAAAAAAAACCATGGAACCACTGCTGAAAAATACACGATTCATTTGCACTGCACATTTTCTGACTGGTTCTTCAGGTCATTCTTTGGACATTTTTCTGTCCAGGTTCATAAAGTACATACCTTGAGGGATGACAGTATCAGGTAGGAATTCATTAAGTACAGCAGGCTGGGTAAAAGCATTTAAAAAGTGAGGATCCATTGTCTTTTTCACTCCTGGTAAACTGGTAAAAAATACAGGGGAAAAGGAACATGAGGACAGGTATGTTAAGACCAAAATTGGTGCTAAGAACAAAACAAACTGAAAGGTTGGGGTTTTTTTTTCTATTTACTATTTCATGCCTGGTGGATTCCTTTTTTAAAAAAAAAATCTGAAAATGTACTTAAATACATTTAAAGAAAAAGATACTAAAAAGAACTTCCTTTTCTGTTAATCATTAAAATGTAGGAAAAAAGCCCTGAAGTACTAAAACTTGCCTTCGTTGCATCTAATTCTGTTTCATCTAAATTAGATTAGTAAAATCCTATTTCAACTGAAATGAAAAAGCTTTCAGTTCCTACGTAGCAATGGACATCTCCTTTAAAAATTACCGATACTTAAGAAGTATTAAATCAAGAATATAGTAGTTAAACTACTGAGACAAGCTTATAAATATAAGCCATTTCCTTTACTAGACCAGTTAGTATAACTGTGCGGAAATTACATGTTTCTGTGTACAATCCCATCTTCATGCTAGATTAAGTTGCATGGTTTCTCAAAAACTTTTTTTTATTTTAAACACAGATTGAAGAACAACTTTCCTTGACAACCCAGGTGTCCTCAAATGAAAGTAGAATGACAATACAGTGGTGAAAATACTGTCAACAAACACAAAACTATGGGTCAGGTTCAGCTAGGAGTCATCTTGGAGGACAGCAGAAATCAGAGAAAGGAAGGGGGCTGTCGGAGCTGCGTGGAGAGGCTGCATAGCCATCTATACCTGCTGTCCTACCAAACATACAGCTGAAGTTCATCTTTGTCACCAGCAGCTATCCACAAATAAGAGGTTGGCAATGATATCTCTCACTCTTTTAGAAGCCGCAACTCACACCACAGTGCAAGCGGAGATGAGTCTGACTTTTTAACTATGGGTATGTAAGGCTGTGCCATGCTGCCTCAACACAGACAACACAAAAGATAGAGCCAGGCTCTAAAGGCAGCTTACGTGGTAGGAAATGTTCGGTTTTAAGGGCTTGCTTTTGCAATCTTCATGTTTGCATAAAGGTTTTTCAGTCAAGTCCACAAGACTGAAAAAACTAGGATGCTTCAGCTTGCAACAAAGCAGTAAAAAGTTACAGACAGTAGAATCTGAATAGTCTTGTTTAAGAACTGCATTGTAGCAGAATTGTTTAGTTTGGAAAAGATTTTTAAGATCATTGAGTCCAACTGCATACGTAACACTGCCAAGTCCACCACTAAACCATGTCTCTAAGCACCACATCTACACATCTTCTAAATACCTTCAGGGATGGTTGGGAAAAGAGACCAGCCCCCACCTCACCACAATCTCCTTTCAGGTAGTTGTAGAGAGCAATAAGATCTCCCTTCAGTCTCCTCTTCTCCAGGCTAAACCTCCCCAGTTCCCTCAGCTGCTCCTCGTAAGACTTGTTCTCGAAACCCTTCACCAGCTTCGTTGCCCTTCTCAGGACACACTGCAGCACCTCAGTGTCTTTTTTGTAGTGAGGGGCCCAAAACTGAACACAGGATTCAAGATGTAGCCTCACTAGTGCTGAGTACAGGGGCACAATCATCTCCCTGGTCCTGCTGGCCAACATCGTTCCTGATACAGGCCCAGATGCTGTTGGCCTTCTTGGTCCTCTGGGCACACTGCTGGCTCATATTCAGCCATATGTCTATCAACACCCCCAGGTCCGTTTCCATCGGGTAACTTTCCAGACACTTATCCTCAAACCCATAGTGTTGCCTGAGGTTGTTGCGTCCCAAGTGCAGGACCTGGCACTCGTGACCCAAATGCAGGCACTTGGCCTTGTTGAACCTCATAAGGTTGTCCTCAGTCCACCAATCCAACCTGTCTAGATCTCTCTGTAGAGCCTTTCTACCTTCAAAGCAGATCAACGCTCACACCCAGTTTCTTGTATGAAAACTTACTGAGGGTGCACTCTCTCCCTTTTTCCAGATCATTGATTATTAAACAGAATTGGCCCCAATACTGAACCTGGGGAACACCCCTTATGACTGGCTGTCAACTCAATTTAAATCCATTCACCACCAGTCTTTGGGCCCAGCCTTTCAGCTATGCAAGAAGTAAGATGGCTTCTTTATTAAGCCAAATGTATGTTGATTTAAGTGCAAGAAATCAGTTATGTACTGCAACTTAAGGGAACTACAGAAGGAACCATGGAAGCATATGGTTTGTGTCACAGCACCAACTGTACTAGCATGAGTAAGAGATCTCATCTTACTTAACAGTCCTGAAATCTATGAAAGCCAGAGCACAGAAGACAACAATATGATGACCAGTAAGACTTTAAATTTACACTCCTCTGAATCATCAAATCCCAGCTGCTCCTGGACTTAGGGTACCCAGCAGAATGGACTGCTGCTCTGCTCTCTAAATGGGACTGCTACCTGTTTGTGGGTGGGAAATGCTCTCCCTTCTCTCTGAAGTTCAGTGCTGCAGGGCCTCTGCAGGAGAGGGGAGACTGACTCTTTTTGCTCATTTTTTAACAGAAGGTGATATAGCCCATGTTTCAGTATCACACGAGAGGACTCCTTCTGTCTACCCAAAATGCCCATTTTAGAACCGTGTCTCTCAAGGCTCCCTATGGAATGAGTGGATATGCCACCTTTAAAGAGCCATCTAGAGTGTTTAAACGAGGGTCTAGCCCTGGTTTGTTTTTTCCAGTTACCACCTACCTTCTGTTACCAAAGAGACAGCCTCAGTTGTTATTACAGGTGACTGAAGTGAGGCGCTGTGATTGACCCAACCCTATAAGCACAGTGGAGCAAGGCAGTTGCTGCAGATTCGGTTGCCCAAAGATCTCCAAAGTGACATTGCTCTGCTTTATACCTTTATACACCAAACAGGATCATGCTGCTCTGCACGCTCTCTCTCACATATTTTTAAAATGCTCCAGTCAAAGTGCATTATGAGCATCTACTTTTATCACGGATATTATCAAGATGAGAATATTGGTAGAAAACAGAGACTGGATGCTTTTGCACATCAGTATGGTAAAACAAATTAGGTACAAATTCCCTAGCAAGTCACTAGGGGAAAAGGTCACAAGACAACTAGTTCTGTTATGGTGGCTGTCTCTATCTAAAAAGGTGCTTGGTAAAATAAGATAGGAGAAATTGAGTCATTTAGTGCTTGAGGAATAACTGAACTATCTGAGATAAGACTGCCTGGATGACATCACCTGGGAGAGAAAAGTTAATTAATACACAGCAACCTACGGAGAACTTCCTTTTAAACTAGGTTTCTGGCAGCTGTTGTGCCTTGGGAAGTCCTGCTCATAAGCCTTCTGTAATTATTTGTTTAAACCACAACGTGCACTAACTCAGCTTTGCTGCAATACTGAGTCTTGTGTCTCTCTTACTTCTTTTGACTATTTACACATGTCAGTGATGTTTAGCTCACTCGGTTGAATGTGGTGCTGAAACACCAAAAGTTGCGGGTTCGATTCCCGTTCGGTCCTCATGTGTTGCCTGATCTAGTTGAGAGGCGTCCCTGCCCGTGACAGGGAGGTTGGATTAAAATGATCTCTAAGGTCCCTTCCAGCCTAGGCCATTCTACGATTCTATGTGTGCCGCCTGTCACATCTTTGTCTCTTTCTGGCCAAGGAACCCAAGCATCAGAAGCCACTCTTTAAAATTTGGAAGTCTGTAAGAAAAGGCCTGAAATTAAGCATTTGCAATAGCCTAAGTTAATATCTTCTAGGGTCTCAGTCCTCTGCATCCTACTCAGAGTGTTAAAATTCCTACACTGCATAAGAATAGCTTGACTGGTATCTTACAGCACCCAAAGGCAGAAACCTAGTGGGGAAAAAAAAAACCCAAAACATAAACAGAGCAAGCATATACAGACACTTTTCTAAAACACTTCAAGAGCCTGCAGCTCAGCCTTACTAAATTGAAACTGGAGTCCTGCTAATTGCATTTACTTGCCATGAGCTTCCCGTTTACCCCTTGAATATGTACATGTATCTCCCACCACTCAGCAGTGAGAAGCCAAAGAGCGTAGCTTTACCCTGTGTGAAGCACCACCTCCCATTGCTTGCTCTGACGTGCCACCTGCCAGCACCCCCCGAAGCTCGTCGCTATGCACAGTGCAAAGGAGACCACATTCTTCACATCTCCCTGTTACTACTGTACTACTATCCTACACCCAACAGTCATCTCTTCCTGAAATGGAGAAAGCACAGCTTGTGTCTTAGTCATCCTTCACAGGTAAACCACTCCATAGCACCTTTGATCACCCTGGTCACCCTTTTCTCAATTCTCACTTGGAACAAGACCTGCAGATTCAGGGAGGTGCACTGCAACCTCTCACTGCTCGCTGCATTGTTCTTCGTTCCTCTCATTTGTCTTCTCCTCATTCCTAACACTGTTTGTTTTTTTTTTAATCACAGCTGAGTGCTGAGCCGACACTTTAATGGATCTATTACACCCCTAAGACTTTACTCCTAAATAGCAACACGCCGCTCCAAGCCTATCATTTATCTGGAGAGCTAGTATTGTTTTTTTTCCCCATGTGTTTCACTTCACATTTACCTACGTTGATTTCCCACAGCCATTTCAGGGCCTGAGAACTGCAGTTCCTTAGCAGTTAATAGACTCATTGCGCATTACTAATTATTAGCATTCGTGAGCAGTCCTTCATGTGGCAACTTTCATTTCTGTGAGCCTCGATCTTTGACAGCAGCCTTTCAAAGAATAACATACTGTAGAAACAATATAAAATGGAACATGACTGGGTGGGGACTGCTTCTTCGGGGTTAGCAGTTTAATGAGAAATAGGAAGGGATGGAGGATACGGTTCTCGCGCTCAAGCTTCCGTGTCTGCTGCAACCAACCTGCAAGCCCATCATCCCAATTTGCTGTTCAAAGCTGTGACTGATTTCTTGTTTTTCCAGCCTCCATCATCCTGCATGCCTTATTTATCAGTACTTGGAGAAGAGGTCATTGTAGGAGACAACTGCTTGAATACCAGTTGTAGAGGCATTTCATAATGACATTTTTAAACAAAACTGAGGTTTAATTATTAACTGTTCAAATGAAAAGGCCTAATCTGATCCTTCATTCTCTGTTACTGAGACGATGCCACAGATATTACAGGCTTGTCTGTTTTAAAGTCGCCAGGCTCCCAATCCGATTCATTTCTCCTCTGTCACCTGCCGAGGCAGCCAAGTGAATTTTTCTTAGGCCAAGAAGCTAGACTACTGCACAATGTCACACTGCCACAACTACCGATAGAACAACTAATTTTCTAAGTGAGTCAGATCAGCTCACTTTTCCTCCCTGAGTATTATCACAGTCTGGTTTCCAGATATCTGATATATGACAGAAGGCATTAATGAGCAACCAGTGGTCTCTGGCATACAAACTAGCTGTAGAATACACACAAGGCACTTAGTAACATTACCAAACTGTTTCAACTGTTTTCTTTCCTGTTTGAAGAGATAAAAGCCCTACTTCGCATTACCTCAAACACATTCTCTAGGAAAAATTGTCTAAATTGATCATACAAGGGAGAGAACAAACACCAAGTGGCAATGTTAATGTTAGTAGTAATATTTCTGCCTTCAGAAAACCAGAATTGAAAACTAAATGAGAAAGAAAAAAAAAAAGATATTATGCATTGTGTTTCCAGTTTAAAAAGTACTTTTACTTCCTTGTTTAGTATCAGATCTTTCAAGAGCCTTTTTGATCATTAAGGTCAGAAGAGATGTTGTCTTAGCAAGAAAAATCCACACGGATACAGAAAGTCTTACAATTAAAAAAAAAAAAAAAAAGTCCTGTTTTCCAAACTTACTATTGTCTCCTTCCGTAATCCTCCAGAAGCTCAGAAGCTTTTCCAAGATCTTCTCTCACAGCAGGCACAATGAAATTTATGGGGAGAGGGGACTGACCCCTAGGCTGGACACGTTTTGTGCCGGAGCTGCAGGCTCCCATGCGGGGCAGCGCGAAGGACGTGGAGCGCGCGAGAGGGAAGTTGTGCTGCGCGGTACTGGCTGCTCTTAAAAACGAAACCACAGTTGCATCCGGAACTTAATTGTCTATGTGTCTGGTCCCCGCTGGAGACTAAAATAAACAGAAATACAAATGCAGGAAACATGCAAACCCCCAACTCCTGAAGTACCATACGATCATTCTTCCATGGTACTGCCTGGCACGACCGTCTGCTGGTCTGCCCCTGGGGTGGCCCACAGTGCACTTTTTCTTTGTGTATAATAATAAAATAGCCAACAACAGACAAAATCAGCATGCTACATTACACCTTTTCCTCCTAGTCCTTTGAGCACTTTACAAAGTGCACCAGCACTACTCTACCTATGTGGTAGAAGGAGAAACCCAGGCAGAGGGAGATTAACTCATTCGTCCTAGAGAGCTGGTTAGCCACACCAGGGCCCAAAAAGCTCATCTGAGATCTGAGACCAGTTATCGCCAGGCAGTGTTTGCTACTCTTCCTTCCCTTTTCCATCACTGATTAAAGAGGGAAAGGTCCCTATAGCAACTGCTTTCCCCCGGACGTTTCCTTCAGGTACCAGTTACATTCATTAACATCCCCGGAAAGCAAAAGCAACTCTGCATTCCGCCATGAAATCCTCGAATGAGACATCAGACAGCCACACTAATTAAGCTGGTCTGGTTTAATGCTGTTGAGGGACCATCTCCTACGTTGTTGCCACATACAAGAACCAATAGTTCCAATAGCATGTGATAAACAGGCTAAAGGAAAGGAGATTTCCAGTTGCCATGAATTCTTAGTAGTTGAGAACTTAACCCAAAAAAGCCTTAATCAAAGGGCAAACTTACCTCTATTTTCTAAGCAGGTAACAAGCACAACAATACAGCAAATTAGTAAAGACCTAGCTTATCTTCTCACCTATGCAGAAGTGCATGCCACAGTTCAGTTCAGCCTTGAAATGTAATAAGTAACAAACAAAAGGAAGATAGAGTTGGAGATGATATTGGGAACTTCATACAAATCCAGTTCTGTATCAGCAGGCAGAGGGAGCAGAAAGAATTAAACACTGGGAAAGCCATCTGTAACTACTAGGTCTCTCCCTACTTCAACTGGCAACTCAAAGGATTTCTTTCTTGAAAGCTTCATTCACAATACAGCGCTTCTGTGCTAAAAGAGAAGTCTGAAACACACGTGATGGAGAAGCATCTTTTTTCCTCCAAAAACTGATGTTGCCATCACTGCATGAAGTAACCAGTTTTCTGTAGGGCAGCACTCAGAGTCTTTCCATACATTAGCACTCATGCACACACACACACACGCACACCCCCCAACCCTACACACCCGGCCCTCACACAGAAGTAGCCACTGAAGAACAATTCAAGGAACCAATAGCACTCCCACCGACAACAAGTTCTGATAATGCATTTTCCTGCTTTTCCACACAACTTTGCTTTGTTGGAGAGGCACTCTATGCTCTCTCCATACCAGAGCAAAGAGAAGCACAAGGCATTTTCAGTGTCACTCCACATTTCTTGGGCTTCTGGCTTCCCAGGTGCTCCGTAAACACATACAGGACTGTCTTCAGCATGCCAGGCTTCCTTCCTGTGCTGCTGCAGAAGAACTGGGCCCCAAGTCTTCTAACAGTATCAGAGAGTGTAATTCAGTTACTTTTCTCTTGTGGAAGGAAAAAGGTAAACAATTTGATCAAGTCCAGTAGCTGAGCAACATAAAAAAATAAATTAAGAAAACTGTAAGTGGCTGATGAAGCCACTCATTTGTGTCTGCCCATACAATCTCATCAACTGTACCAGGACCAGAAATCTGAGTTTCTAAGTCTGCACAGATCATCATGTATCTACGATCCTCGGAGAAGACACCAGGTGCTCACCTTCCCTAAGTTCTTCCCACATTCTTGCCCATTTAGGAAAAAAAAAAAAATACAAAACCAAGTGATCATTATTTATTTATTTATTTGAATAAATAGTACAACTGTCACAAACCATGCATAACACTCCTGCTGCGATTTTTAGCAAACGTAGCATTGCATTGTAACTTGCTTACAGTACACAACTCTTGTCACAAAGCTGGATGTCTCCAGCATATGGCAAGCCCAGAATTCTGCAAGGCTGGTTTTTAGTAGTTAGAAATCCAGAGTAAACACCGTTAAAAACAGTAGAAAAGACTCTTAAAAAACACATTAATACTGAAAGCACTGGAGTGTGGAGAAGAGCAGTAAGAAACCCCCTAACATTTAAACTGATCTTAAAAATCTGTACTGCTGTTTTTTCATGATGTGGCTTAGGAATATTGGGGCTTCTGTGGTAATACAGTTCATTGGAATTCAGTATGTCAAGCAGATGAAGCTAAAAGGCAAGTTGGATGGACTGGAAAAGACATACATTCATTAAGTACATACAACCATGGAAACTTTAATCTGCTGAGCATTTAGCATTCCAGATTAACTCAATAGGATTCGGATCTACCCCACCAGCACCCAGGGAATGTAACACAAAGAGTTCATAAATAAGATTTTTAATACTGACTTATCTTTTTGAGAGTAAAAGAAGTATCATGCATATGTCTCAGAAAGACGTGACAAAAGCAAGTGTTTAGAGAAGCTTTACCTATATTGCTCTTCCTGGAAACTGGACTGATTGGGATGAAGCTCCAGTTCAGGTAAATCCATCCTGTTCCCAATCCGCTTAATGATAAATACAGCAATTAGAGGAAGAGTGACCTGACTAGACAGCAAGGAGCCAAGCAACAAAAAAACCCCATATTTTCCGTGTGTGACATTCACCAACAGACTTAAAAGCACACGGTCTGTGACACCTGCCCCCAACCAGTCCAAGGCATCAAGCCCGCAGTCTTCGCTGACAGGAATCTTGGTGTCAGGAATGCCAAGAGACCCAGGCCTCAGGCTGTAGAGGAGGGACTCAGGTTTCTGCAGTGACCAGAAACACATAATTGAACAACACAGACACTCTTTTAAAATTTGGTGGTATTTTCACATCTGCTCACATGCAATGAAAATGCCAGCTGCATAATTCTATCCCAGAAACAGTCATTCTACTCCTCTCAAAGCCAGACTGCCCTTATCAATCTCCTCTTGTTATTTTCTGTTTGCTTTTTGTTATTGCTTGCAATTTCAGAAACTAGATTCTCTGGAGGTCTTCCCCAGCAACTCAGAGAATATAAACAGCACTGGCATTTCCACATCACCTGAAGGGAGGTGGGTGGAATGACAGCTCTTTAGCAGACTTGTTTTCCCACAAATAATACTGCATTAAACTAAAAGTTTGAGAGACCTTTCAGTTCAATCACCTTCCAGCCTCATGATACCCCTATTTCACAGCATGAAAGTTAGACCAATTTCATTAACCTGCCAGGAGAGCTGACCCACCAGGCCTTAGTGCCTCTGAAAGTCTCCTCTGCAATAACTGCTAGCACTGTGGTAGAGTTTAGTGGCCCCATCTGAAATTCAACTCCATTTGTTCTAGGCTCTGCATAAACAGCAAGAGGTCAGCTCCCCTCCAAAGTACAGGCAAGCAATGATTCCCCACAGAACCTTACAGAGTAGATGAGATCTGAATTTTTCATGGAAAGAAATGGCAACTTTTTTTCCTATCTTTTTTCCTATCTTGTTTTGGAGGTGATAGGGGAGGTGAACAATTAAAATACTGTAAGTCAGAACCTAAAAATATGAAACAAAGATGCAGAAGCTCATTTCTCTCCCTTTGAGATTAAAAAATGTTTGAGGATGGAAGGAGAAAATCCCAATTCTAAAATTACAGTATTCAAATGGTACATTTCCTCTTGAACTCAGAAGGGGAGTGAGGGGGATGATAGACTAGATGACCTTTAAGGTCCCTTCCAGCCCAACACATTCTCTGATAAGGGTAAATAATGTTCCATACAAGAAATCCATTTTTAGGGAAAGAAGATGCCTACTTAAAACAGGACCCAAGCGAGCAGAGCAATACTACCTGATTCCTTCTGGGGGCACTCTGCCTATAGTTTCACAAAAAAACAGGTCTGCCAGTAAAAGGAAAGTTGTTGCTGTGACACATAAAAGTAACCAAATCCCTCCACTATGCACTCCAAGGAGAGGAACGCTATTATACACATATTCCACAAATAATTTACTCTGGAAATCACAATCCCATTTCCCTCAAGCAGAAATCTACTCAAATAGCTCACGTTCCAAGCACAGCCTCCTTGTACCCACTGCTGCATCCTGCACATCACCAGCCAGGAACAGCTCTACAGATGAAACCTGATAAGTACTATGAGGTAACTACAGCCTACTGGATCAATCTAGCAATCCTTTTTAAAACAGATTCCCATTAAAATCCGTAATAGCTTAAAAGACTACAAGACTAGGTCAGAGCCTAGCAGGGCATTTCTTGAGATAGCACAGGGAAACTCAATGAAAATAGTTTGAAGCTTAACTCATTACTGAGGAGCTTCACATCTGAGTGTCAACCACTGTCCTGCACTTTGTATACCACGTCTTGCAAGGCCCAGTGCAGTCCATAAGTACAGAGAAGCTCTTATTTATACAGGAATTCAGTTTGACTCTTCAGGAAAGAAAATACATAAAACTGTCTATAAAAGCCTGGCCTCCAGAACTGTACAGCTGCCAGTAACTCCAAGAGGAATGAATCGGACCCTTTAACTCAGCTACGTGAAATGAAGAGTCAGCCTTAAAACTGCCAAGCTCATTATTCTCCATGTTTGTTACAGAAAGGACCAGGGGCAAAATGCATTAATCTAGCCTCTGCTTATTTGACCAGCTCCTGACTGACCTGATCAAAGCTGCAAGCTTAAGGGGCAACAGTGACTCTAGCAACCAAGTGTCTCCTAGAAAGGAGATGAAACAAAAAATAGACATCAAAATATTAGCTGGTCATCCCATTGCAAGACTTATTCTGTGTAAACACTGAATGGAAATAACACTGAGTAGCATGAGGTTAACACAAAACCCGAAGCTTTTGCCATGAGCTTCAGATAGTGCCTGTAATTGCCCTCAGCCCCACGCCCCCAACAGAATATGCAAAACCTTAATGAACAGAAGAGGCTCAGCTTCTAAATAAATGACAATGCTGGTTTTCTGTTGCCAACACTTAAGCCTGGAAAATCATCAAATGCCAGTTGCAGCCATGGAGTATGCAAAATAAAATCTCCAGCCATGAGGAAGGTTTCGCATCTTCCCTGCTTATCAAAGTAGTGGTATATTTTCCTTGTCAAAAGAACATTTGTTCATCACAAACAACAGACCCAACAATATCTTCTGGTAAAAGCGTGAAATATCTATACATTTTCAAGTGACCTAGAGAATACACATGCATTATTTATAGTGGAATTGTCATACAAACAGCTACAGACAGACCACACTGAACAACGGCGTAGCAAGAATGCATGAAATATAGCATAAGGCACAACGGGAGCGTGCAAAGGGTGTGTTTATTGCAATTTCTGCCTAAGGCGATTGGAAGGATGAGGACCTCAGCAGCTTCCAAGATCATTCAATGTTCTTGTACTTTGTGAAAAGGTTGTATAGAACCCTGAGGGTAGACTTCAGATCCAAGTTGACAACATCTGTGGAGGAAAAGGAGAAATCCTTAATTTGCTTTTCGTTCTCCCTCATTTGTCCTCAAAGAAACGAAAGTCCCCACATCTCTGAGTCAGTGGAATCAGCAACAAAAAATCCACAAAGTTCTGATCTCTCTATCGAGCATTTTAAATGTCCCATATGACACATTTCAAAACAGTTTCATGTTAACACAGTAACAGCTAACTTCTTTGGGAAACGGAGAAAGATAATTCTCTAACTTGTCTAAAACTGGTTATAGAGAAAGCCTACTTCTGTCTGAGACCTGAGATAAAGGTTTTGGGATGATGACTTCATCAGCCACAGAAGCAGCAAACAAGTAGTCACACACATCATATGAGATACTCAGTCTCACACAGTCACAACTCAGTCCAGGAATAAACAAAGCCTGAATTCTCTTCGCAGACTCAAAACTTTTTGTTATCCAATATCCCTTCTTACCACGTTAGGCCAAGGAACAGGTCTGAAAATTCTCAACAAGAAGTTTTTCTGCTAGCACCACCCACCCTATCACTGTAATAAAATGCCACGAAATACCAGGCATGTAATCCAGGGACTACGAGGGGAGGCAGAGCACAGACAAGGCTGAAGAGGTGGAAAGAAAGGTTGGATATAATGTGTAAGAAAGAAGGAGGAGGAAACAAATAATATACAGTAAACAATATATATGGAAGCAGAAGTAAGGAAGAACAGATAATTTAAAATCGTTTGAAGAACTAGGAAGACAGCAAACAGTTAACAGACTAAGTACAAGGAATGTGAGGTCCAGAGGAAGCACCTACTGCCTGTTTTGAAGAGTCATTGCCAGGATCTCTCCACCCTTCCCTCCCATCCTATGCTGGATAACACTCCAACCCCCATACTTGATCAGGTATTTTCAGTAACCTCTCAAACTTTTCTTTTTATCCTTTTTCCTGTATTATTTTACATATTTCATCTACGATTTTGTATTTCGCACTTGCGAAAGAATCTTCACCAGCCCCAAAGAAAGTAAAGATCCTAACTACTGTGAAGTAATACACCCTGAAAAAAGAGATGTCTTACCTGGATAACTGATAAAGGAAACATATTTTTAATTTTTCCAGGTATCTTAGAAAGTTGCTTACTATCACAGCACTCTCAGTAAGGTTAACAGCCAGAATTAGCATTGGTTCCTCTGTATCAGTTTCCTCAGAAATGGCTTTAAAATGTAAATTTAGCCTTGGAAAACAACACCGTGCGCATACGCGCTTCTGAAACTGGGAAATCAAGGCAATTACTTGGAGAAGAGACAACTACCAGCATATTTGACCCACTGATGCTGGCAGTCACTTTTGTTTGCTATGAAAATGAAAAAAAAAAAATTCGCCGAAACAGTCAGCTCTGTAGCGATCACAGATTTCTACTGTGTATTTGCCCCATTACTGCCAAATGGTCTTTTCCCCACACCACCCATTTTCAGCTTTCCATAGGGTGGGTCTTCACCCTGAGCCACTGTAAACTCCACCTCAGCTGACACGGTGTGAAGAGGCGTGATTGAGTCTTGGAGGGTTTGGCCCTTGCTTCCAGCAAAAAATAGTTCAGAGGCAGGAACTGCCCATGCTATCAACCACCATCAAGGTGCCAGTGGAGAGAGAGATAAATCTGGAGGGGAGAGAAGAAACACTGCTGGAAGCTAGGAGCACAGCTAGGGAACCAGGGTGTCTCCTCATGGAGGCATTTAAGGCTGGCTCCTACTAATCTCCACCAGCAATTTGAGCCAGGTAACTGCTCAGGATCACCTCTGGTGATTACCCTGAGGAATGAGAGGTGTGGGAGGCCCCATCACTAAAAGAAGGGACAGACTCAGCTCTTTTATCTAGTAGCGTAATGATACGTCAATTTAGGGTCAGAAGAAACTACCGTGGTCACACAATCTGATCTCATGTGCAACACAGTCCTTAGATATCTTTGCCTAAGAAATCTTATGCTGAGCTTACAAACCGACCTGTAGTTGAATTAAAATGTAAGCTTAACACTGCATGTTTCCCTTTTCTGTTTTTAGTTTTCCACTGGTGGAAATTCTGCCTCCACCCTTTGACAATTCAGACCTATGGTTAATTACCTTCACTGTTGCAAAGTTATACTGTAACTCTAGTTTGACATTTTCCTAACTTTTAGACCTTGTTATGCCTTTGTTTGCTGAATTAAAGAGTACAGTTGTGTAAGATGCATCACACTAATTAAACAAGATGTCTTTCCTGCAAGCACTGCAGAAAGCATGAGCTATAGAACTAGAAATCGTGGTGTTCTGCTCTGGACAGTGTTTTACATGAAAATCCTACAACTAATTCAAGAGGCATTTATCACCCACTTGATGCTAAAGGACAGGCTTCCCAGCCTATTTAGGAACAAACAACAAACTGGTATGGCATTTACAGAATACACTGTATGCCATCAGAGTCCATGTCAAAACAAATTCCTGTTCTAGGAGACGCGTATCACGGGACTGTACTGACCGTCACAATCCTACAGAAGATTCGACAGGACAAGCAATGCCCAAGATGTTACCATCCTCTCCACAGGAGCAGCTTTTCAAGAGCAACAGTCAGTTTTACAGGCAACTCCAGCCACACAGACACCACAGGAGCACACTCACTCCCACAGCTGTGAACTACTGCTGCCAGGAACGGGTTAACACACAGGAGAGGAAGGAATACGCACGCACGAGAGACTGAGCATCCTGCATCCTGCAGCTGCAAAAAGAAATAAGCAAATTTGGCTCTCTAACTCCTATTAATAACTAAAATTTTCAGTCAGTAACACATTTACACATATTCTGCTGCTTACTGAATCAACACGCCTTGTCCGGAGCAAACAGAAGATCTGCTAGAGTGTTCTACCGCTCATGACAGCGTAAGGATGTAAGATAGCCCTATGTGAAGGTAATCTCTTCTGCTAGATCAACCAATGAAAACAAAACCAGAAAAAGGACAGGCTTTCAACTAGACAAGTCTTCTCCCAGGTTTTAAACATGTTCTCTCAGAACTGGCTTATCTAGTTCACCAGGTCTCCTACAGCCATCTCTTTAATCCTTCCACTCAAAAAACTGCAATTCCTTATAGTACATTCGTATTTCTGGTTTCCTTGTCCTCCTCGCACATCCAGACTCAGCTCCAATGCCCAGAACACCCCTTTTTACTTTCTCAAGTTCGTGCCTTGTTTCACCAAATTCTTCAGAAGCACTTTTGATCCACAAATTTAAAAGAACAGCGCTGGCAGGCTACATATGCATTTAGTATTGTCTTTTGCCTTTTTCCCCCACTATCATCAGCTCCACTATTTGTTAATCTATTTATCATCACCGCTTTGTCTCATTTTAAGTCAGACTGAACATTTCTTGGGGGCTTCTCATTTTTCTTTGTTCTGCGGAAGCCTCTAACAAATATGCAATTTGTAACACTAGGAATAAAAAATGCTCATTTTAGCAGTCAAAGTTTTCATTCCTCTTTTTATCCCTAGTGTAAGCAACAGTGCAGACCTCATCATTAATTAATTTCAAGGTTCAGAGACTTTAAAGGAAAAACACAATTTTTACACTTCCCAGTTCTGACTCCCAAGTCTACATAAATCAAGAAGAGAGTTTGCTGCTGGTTCTCCATACAACAACAACAAAAAAAAATATCCCCAAAGCCTTTCAATTATCTGTCACTGAAATCTGATCACAAGAGTCCAAACTAGTGCTAAGTGTATGAATTATGAAAACTTGGCCATGCAAAGTTTCCTACTTGGATTGTTATTAAGAATACCTGCCACATTTATAATATAAAGACACAGCCCAGACACAGACAATGAATCCTTTGGAAAACTGTCAAGGGGTGCCTTTAAAGCTCCAGTTTGTGGTACTACTGCTACTGTCTTTGAATGGAGTTGCGGCTGAAATGCACCTCCCATTGTGTCTTTATATACAGTTTAAAGCTTACATGGCATGTCCATACCTTCAGGGCGAGCTTTTGGTTTCTTCAGTCCTCCATCTTGCATCAGCTCAAAAGCAAAGGAAACATTATGAACCTGAAAGAGGTAAAGTGTTTAGAATCTCCAAGTTACATAGTTATTAAAAAACTTTAACCAAGTTTTAAAAATGCTTTATTATCCCTATGTTTGACATAGAGAATCGTAATTCTATTTAAATCAATATTAAACATTTCTACATTCAACCATGACAGAAGGTACATATGAGAGACTAAGAAATGAAAACTTGTATCATTATAGGGCAAATACTTACTTTCAGATGCAAAGGAAGTGATCTAAGATTTTCAAATTTCAAGTGTAAAAATGTGACTGCGTAACACTTGAACTAGGAAATCCCATTAAGTCCCAATTTCAGTCTCTATGGCAGAGACCAGAGAGCTCCCAGCAACAGCTACAACAGGGATGCATTTTGTTGAGTTCTTTCAACCTGTGCCCAAGATCAACATTTCCAACTACAAGGCAACAGATCACAGGGCAACAAGGAACGTAACAGAAGTGACATAATGAACAGAGTTGAGAAAACACAGCTGGGTATGTAAGAAAGAAGTAAGGATGCTAAACGGAATTCTTCTCAAGCAATGTTAGTCTTTTCTGCACTATTATCAGCTGCATAACATGCAACATCAACACCACATCATCAAGGAGCTTGGCTGCTTGTCACATGACCTCATGCTAATCCCTTAGTCTCTTTGTGCTTTGGCTTCTTCCACTTGAAAATAGAGATAAAAGTCAAATTTCTCCAATGAAGCAAATGTTTCGAAAAATGCTTGGCAGTGATAGTTCCTAGAAACTGTGCAACAAACATGCAAAACAAGTTAGGCACAGCTGTACAGAAAGAGCTTTCTGAATAAGCTACCAAGGATCATACATGAATGTAAAGCCAGAGGAGAGAAAATGGACAAAAAGGAAAAATGCAAGAATGTGGGTGTCTCCATTCAATTTCTCCTTTGAGGAGCAAATATTATGGTTTAAAAATATCTGCACAGCAGCTTTCTTGTCCACACTTACTCGAATTTAAGCCAAGTAATTTGGATTATGAATTCTGTGCATTTTTCTTAGTGCAAATGACACTTCTGGAGATACATAGCGAGGGAAAGAGATTTAATTAAAGGTGCTCATCCCGAAAATCAGGAAGTTATACATACGAAGTTCCCCTACAACAAGGAAGAAAGGCCCCTTTCACTAGTGCTTATTTCTCAGGACTTATCTGCTACCTCCTTACTCACTGCAACAAACTAAATCACTTTCAAGATAAAAACAGTTTTTCCTTTCCCCAAAAGGCAGAGTCTATCTCTCCTTCTTTGACTTATAACTTCCCCTTCCTCAAGACAGTCTCCACGCAAAACTACAACACCACTTCAGGGATACTGGATACTCTTTACAAATTTAAACCGTTTACAACAAAATCAGAACTGAACAGGTGCTGGCTACAACTCAGCATCCTGCATTTCTACAAGGGTGAAAATTCAAGATACTAGGATTAGAAAAAAAGCAAGAGAAAGCTATAAAGGAGAGCTTGTGTAAAATGTAATAAACACCCATTTTCCCCCTGCTCTATCAAGTTCCTGTGCAGTATACAAAATTCAAAATGAATTAACCCCCATCCTATCCACAAACTTAACACGGGTTATTCTACCCATGATGAAGTCCTGTCCCTCAGCGAACATGCACCTCTGCTGAGGGGAGCTTCACTGCAACAACCAGCGCTGAAACAGCCCTCACCTTACAAAGCATTCAACCTTTTAAGCTTTGCTCAAGTTTCCCATGCCATGACCTAGCCATCTCCTCCTGGTCCAGCTCAGCCAGCACAGTACTTGCATGCTCTCCACTGCAGAACTTGGCAGAATAAAAAGCAGAGGACAGATGCATTACTCTGGTACCACCAGGCTCAGAGTACTTTGATACCAGGCACCAAATATGTACAGATGTATGTGCACATTCAGGAACAATTACAGAAAGAGGCAAACGTTTGGTTACTACAGTAAAATACATGTTAAGCACTCATCATAAACACTAGGAAGGACACAGGACAAGAGAGGAAGTGTGAGGCTAAGAGTAAGAGACTTATTTCACCTCATCTCTAACACCCTGATTATAAGTAAGACAATCCAAGACTGCAAAGAATTCACTCTTCCTCCTCAAAGTTCCTTTTGTCTGAGACACTGCTAGGCAGTAAGTCATTCACTCCTTACCAAACAGAAAGAAACATCCAATAAAGACAAACTAGCACATTCTCTCAAAAGTTAAAGTCCGCAATGCTGGCAATGATCCTGCCAGGAGTTGGACACAGAACCTGTTGTCAGTACTTACAAACTGACTTCAGACAGGCAATATTTTGCTTGCTCCATCCCTGGCAGGATCAGGGCAACCACTTGGCTTTAGATCAGCTCCAAAACATGTTACCTGCGAGCACTCAACACCCAGTTTCTAACCTCAGATCAAAGATCATGGCTCAGGCACCATCACTTCTACTACAGCATCTCATTTACATATCAAGTAATGATATTTATTTGGTTGGTTTGTAATAACATTAAATAAAATACAGAAAAAACACTAATGAGTATTAGGCAGAAGGTTTTAGGGATGACATTCTGTGACCTTCGGAAGAAGCTCTAACTCTCTGTCAATCCCAGTGCATAGGATGCAGTTAAAGTAGAGCTTCCCATCTCTCACCTGTTGTCTTTCTTGCCTATTTACATAGGATATTCTAGGCGAAGCCAGGCATAAGCTCGGCTCCCTAGCCCAAGAAGGCATCCCTGCACACAAATACACTTCAGGCAGTACTACATTTTAATAAACCACTTTGATCATGCAACGTACTATACAGTACAAAGCACTTATTACTGATTTATTCATTATGGATAGTCATGAGCTTTATGTGTTGTTTGATGCTAGTAACAGAATACCTTTCTTCCTTAACTGCGGGGATTTTACCTATTCATTTCACAAGCAACTTTTAGTGGTATTAACTATCAAGTGTCACAGCCAGTGCATCTTTGCTACAGCTCCTGAAGAGAAGAATATACCAGGTTCTGATAGACTGGGTACTAAGAGAAAGGACACAACAACTGAAAAATATCATGTGGTAATGAAGTAAAAAAAATATAACCTGAAGTTTCTACCCACCTTCTGATCAAAGCTTTCAGGTGTCAAGTAGAAGTTATGAAGTGGAACAAAATAGTCTTCAAGGAGACCCATAAGCAAAACCAAGTAAACACCATCTGCAAACTAAGCAGAAACACTGATGACATTCCTAGGTGAGAGCATCTGTTTTCAAATAAGCATTAATAAACAAGCAGAACAAAGAATGCTTGGCCCAAATCAGGAACTCAGATTTCTACCACTGGTGTTTGCTGGCACAGAAGTGTAAGATGGTTCAGGAGTCACAGACTGCTCCTTTCAGGCACAGCGAGGAACTGACAGCGAGTGAAACGAGCACTTAGGGCTTTGTTTTGTCTGCTCCCTGGATATTCACCTCTTGCAACCATCAGTGCAGGTGAGCAAGCTCTTAAGCGCCTGTTGATACAGCTGCTTTCTTGTCAGTTCTCTAAAGAAAAGAAAAAAGCACGGGATACAAGGCTTTCTCCCTACATCTGGTAGCATTGTTTCCCCTACTCTCATTTCCTGAGCAGAACAAGGAAGCCCATCAGTTATTGCTACAGCATTAACCCATGCAAGATCATGTGCCAACGATTATTTAAATTACTTATTTAGAGTAAATAGCTCTAAGCAGTAGAAATTGAAAACAATTCACCTGAGAGTGATCTACAATTTGTACTCCTTAGTTGTGCAGAGTATTTGGTCTGAATAGGCAGGGACTGAAAACAAGATCTCCTTTATCTCCAGCCAGTTATCTATTTACTAGGCTACTGAATATTTTGGGGTGAGGTTAAGAGCATGTATGTCTGTTCTTGCTTTTCCTCACATTCATTTTATTTGCTTGAGGAATATTACTAAATTCTACAATGAACTTGGCAAAGTGTTTCTGATTTGAAAAAAAACCCAAACCTTTAACTTTGTGGGAAACGTGATTGCATATTATATACTCCCAGTCCTATTACTACAGTACCTGGTCATTTCAACCACAATCCCTCTTCAGACATGCATGTTGGACATTCAAATCTCTGCCCTTAATCAGAACTTGAAATTAAATCTCTCCCGTCACAGGCAGGATGTTTAACTTCACAAAATAATTTCTCTTCCAGTCAAACTAGATGGCTTGCACTTTTAGTAAATACTAAATAGTATACTAAATACCCTCAGCAATACTATTCAGTATTCCCACCAGACACATCGACTACTTACTGGCTATCAGAGCAATGTTAACTATTTCTAACAGACTTCTCACTCGTGATCCTGATACGGCGTATGTGATACCCTCTCACCTTTTCCGAAATAAATTGTTGGGTACTTCCAAGGCATTAAGCAATAATTCCTTGTGACAGGTCAAATCCAGTCACCCATTTATTTCAGCAAAGCTATAAAAAGTAGTGAATGACTGCTATTACCAATTACTCATACTCCTGGTACAATTTCCTAGATGCCGTGCTTATTTCTTTGCCAGGACAGTAAGATAACCATCTCTCCACAGTTCAGTGAACTCTGGAAAGAATACCTCCTTCTACTTAGCCAGGCCCATGCCTGAAAATGGCTTAATTTTATCTGTAAAGTGAGAACTACCCCAACGACACTAAAATTTACAGAATCACAGAATGTTAGGGGTTGGAAGGGACCCAAAAGATCATCTAGTCTAACCCCCCTGCCAGAGCAGGATCACTCAGAGTAGGTCACACAGGAATGAATCCAGGCGAGTTTTGAAAGTCTCCAGAGAAGGAGACTCCACAACCTCCCTGGGCAGCCTGTGCCAGTGCTCTGTCACCCTCACTGTGAAAAAGTTTTTCCTAATGTTTTTGTGGAGCCTCCTGTGATCCAGCTTGTTGCCCCTTGTCCTGTCATTGGACATCACTGAAAGAGCCTGGCTCCAGTCTCCTGACACTCACCACTTATATCTTTATAAATATTAATGAGGTCTTAAGGTTTTCAAGGATACTCTATACCCAGTTCTGTGGTAGAGACATGAAAACTCCTCAGAGCAGGTGGTGGTGGTGGAGAGTCACCTCTGCTAGCATTAAACAAACCTTGATACCACTGGCAGTCAGCCACTCTAGTATGGGAGCTCCGAGCTGTTAATCCGCACTGCTGAGAAGCGAGCACAGTGCACATGCTCACAAGATAGCAGGGTAAAGAGGAGGATATGAAGGCCTTGCCTGCAACAACAAAATCGTTTCCAGCCCCGCTTTGATGTGATCAAAGCTAGTGCTGACATCTCTACGATGAACTGCACGCTGCAGTCCACACTCCTCCCTGGAGTCCCAGGCAGCCGGCTATTAAGAACTCCCACCAGTTCATCGTGAACCCTCACAGCCAGAAAAAGACACAACCCACCACCCACCCATAACTGCAACATCCGCTTTGATCCGAGAGACAAGGTGCCCTGAAATCCAGCCACATTCTACTGTCATTAATACAACCCTTTTAAATATCCAGGAATTTCACCTTGTAATACAAATCAACAGCAATAGGAAGTACGTGTAAATGCAAGCGGAGGAAGCAGGCATCAGTGAATGTCATCGCTACTTAAAAAACAGCGCTCATAAATTAACATGTCCAAAGACGAACAGTTTCACTACAGGGTTTTATGGAGCGAGGGCCTAGATTTGCAATTTACACAGATTACATATAGAAAAGAGTGTCCCCTACCTGGGTTTCTAACTCCGTTACTTCCAAATTCAGTTTATTCAAGTGCTTGTTCACAAAGGTGATCAGAGACTATAAAAGAAAACACCAGAACCAGTGATGTTAGATGCTACGGTGCCTATGTAAAAAGGTTAACACGATCTTTAAAGATATTTTTAAGCTTAATAAATATGGATGTGTGCTATTTGCTTTTGCATAAATAAGCACACAAAAATTAAAACAGCTCCGCTGTATAATAATTTTTGTTGCACCATATGCCGGAAGTCACCAGATGGTGCTATTACACATGGCCTAGTAGTTATTTTTCCTTTCACACCAAGCACACTTTAGTAAAGTGAAAAAGCTGCGATGACATTGGTTCTTCAGTCAGTTCTTTGTGAAGACGAAGAAAGCAGTAGGTGCATCTACTCTCCACACTAATCTCTTGGGGTTCTTAGAGAAGATCCACTGCCTGGGATCAAGGCATCACAGCACGAGCTAAGACACCCAAGAGAAGATGCCAAGGGTACAGTGCTCTGCAAACACCTCTGCTCCTGTAGTGACATGTGCACATCAATTAGCAAATTACACTCAGGACGTAACCCAAGTCTGGCATTTCTATTCCTGCAGAATCCTGCTACTAAGAGCCATATATGTGCTAATGTGCTGAAGCACAGAGATCTGCCAGCAAAAAAAAAAAAAAATATTTAGCAAACTTATTCATGTGTGAATCACATTTCAGGGTATCTTCCAATTGTAGAAGATCATCTCCAGTAAAGGAATGAGCCGAAAAATCAAGCAGCGAGTACCCCACCCATCCACCTGCAGCCCAGCCCCTCTTCTCTGGAGGACAGCACCTGGGATATAAAAGCATGTACGATTGTCCAGTCAGAATGACCTGTACCACAGCAAATACTTTGCAGAGCAGCTTTTTCTCACCTGTATCATTTGGATTGAATCTAGCAGCACTACCTAGAAAAAGCTTAGCAAACATAAAGTTATGAGTAATGAGACAAGCCTGACTGAAGCCAACAACTCTATGTATCAACTGGCTTTGCAACAGTGATCTCTGTGGGGTAAACAACCTTTTCACTATTTCAGAATCCTCTCTTGCTGTTTTCCAGATCTTTATAGGTATTTTTCCAAAAGCATAAGAAACAAAGCAACGTACAAAATAAAACACGACATTTACTTTTTTACCTTTTTGACTACGCTGAGCTTGTCTGGTGCGTGATCAAAAAGTGTGTCAAAGGCATCACGCTCTGGTTTTAGAGAAAGAAAATAATAAAATGAATACACCTGCAACGGCTAAGTATGGGAAGACAGTTATATGCCCCAAGCTTAAAGATCCTTCTAGAAAGCCACATTAACAGAGAATGCAGCTAAAAGCTATCATCCTATTTTGGTGTCTAACTAAATTCCAGAGTAAACTGTCCTGGGAATTTTAGAGGTAACTGAAAATAAACATGACATTCATTGACTTCCCTTTTCTGACATTCTTAACTGGTACACAAGATATGTAGGTGGAAGAAAAATTCAAACAAAACAAAAATTTTTGCTATGCCCCAGTCCTAACTTCAACAATGAGTCAGTGAAACATCACCTGGTTTTGATGCAGCTACAGTGATAGCTATGGTTGCATCCTCCACTCAGTGTCAAAATCAGGTATTAATTTGGTTCATTTAAAAATATTATCAGTATCACTCACTTCAGTGAGGCTTAAATATGAATATGAGTGAAATCTGATTCATCAGTGTATGAAGAGAAAGGCTTACCCACAGCATGAAGGTTTAAATTATGTCTAGATGTCCAAAGCACTGTATAATGATATCTAATCCAATCTAAAAATCTACTGAACTGACTAAAATGCAACATCTCACACTGTGGCAGCTTTGGGCTGACTTAAATTTTCCAAACACTTGAGCTTTTCAGACAACAACTGTCCACATGAGGTAAAACAAGAAAAAAGATTAGAAATCTAACCAATTGCAGTTGCATTAAAAAAAACACAACAGTCTGAAAAATGCTGGAAAAGTGTGCAAGTTTGTAAGCCGTTAAAATTTTCAACATAGTTTTTAACAGTTTTTTGAAGTTCAACGCTGCTGAAAGTGGACAAATAAACAGCTTGCTTAGACCTCATACCACATACCTTTGCTTCAGTAATTTCCATGTATTCATTTATATACAAATTAAATGGTCACGTTATGAAGGTGTAACTCTTTTTGCTAGGGGTTGCACAGATTTTTTACTTGAAAGCCAGTAACAACTACTAGGAAATATGGTCCTGTGCAGCATTTTTGCTATTCATTACTAACAAATCAACAGAGACCAGTTTAAAGAGGACAAGCAGTACACTGGATGATCTGGTTCTACCCATTATGCTCCACATCTGTGTGGAGGAACAAAATCTGCCTCCACAATAGATTCCAACCCCAGGGAATTGCTCAATCCATTGTCTTGATCTGCTGAAGGAAAACAGACAAGATTTCTGTGCCTGACATAAATTTAAAAAAAAAAAATAAATCAGAGTCAACTTTGTTACTTACCAAATCTTCCCATCATCATCCTGCAAGTCAGAGCATTCAAAAAGATTGAGTTAGTTCATGAACAAATCACTTTGAAGCGAAAAGACCACGGGCCTAACGGGCCTTTTCCCACAAGATGCCGAGGGCGAACCACTCCTGTCGAGTCAGGAGGCTGAGCTCGTCACAGACCTGACCCAACGTGCTGCTGCAGGAATGTCCCCAGCAGACCCCCAGTGATGACAGGGAGATACATTTGAAATGAGTGGAAATGCTCAATCATGTTTTACACATAATTACAATTTCTTATGTGTAACTATTTCTATGACGAAGGGTGAATGAACAAATGTGCTTCTGAGTACAGTTTCCACAAACACAGCCATCAGATGCTTACGCTACTCAGCTCAGAAGGAGCCAGGCTATCTATCTCACTTTAATCTGAAGAAAGAAAACATACATCATATCTGGATATTATGTAAATGAAACTGCCACATATGAATTATACGCACTACCAGTGACATCAGCAGACATACATAGATGTTTATCAGCTGCGAATCAGGTCCTGATTTGCAGAGAGGAATCTGAAAGTATTCAACGAATGTTGGATTCTGCTGATAGTTGCATTTTCCATAGCTATGCTTATATCTGGGTATGCAACACGCTAACCAGCAAACCTCTTAATACTGCGTAATATTAAATAACTTAATAAAATACAAGTATAAACACATGCAAATCTGCAAACATCTTTCTCGCTAAAAAATGCTTAAACGCCGCTCCACAGATTACATCTTACAAACCACATCTGAGGGAGAGGACAAGCTAACTACGTTGTTCAAGAGCACACGAGTGAGGGGAGGAATTCTGGCCCGCGAACTTGCGGCAGAGCTCTGATCCTACAAAAAACACTATGAGATCTTTAATGTCCACGCAGACATGTTATGATCTCATTTTTGAGCGTTTCCATCTGAAGGATCTTCCCCACTGAGCTAGCCACATGGTACTTCATTTATCTTCAAAGTCGTGGAAAACTCAGCCAACTCTACAGGGAGCCAATACACAGATAAACTGAAGGAGAGCTCATGTAAGCCCCTCTTAGGAGAGTTGCCTTCAGGCCACGTGAAGAAAAAGCTCAGCTTTTAGTTGCAGCCAAAGTGCATGTCTAGCTTTCTCCTTATGACTGTTAAAACATAAAGCAAAACTGTAAAAAACTGGAGAAGGAAGAGGTTTATTTATTTAATTTAGTTTTGCTGAGCTCTTCTTCTGAGGTATTACTGAAAACAGAGATCTTCTCACAATTTTAACAGGGTATCACTTCAGTTTTGAGAGGTATTTCAAAGAATTGCCTTTCCTCAGACTAATTCTTCCAAAAAATTTCTACATTGGCCCTTCACTTGAGAGAGGCAACAGCAGTGGGCAGAAATTAGTTATATATGGCTATCTCCAGGAGGAAAAAAGGGGAGGAAAAAAGGCCCACAAAGGTCACATTCAATGAATCGTTCAGTTAAAAGCTTCTGTAACACAAGAACATCAAGACGACAATATTCTCCTTTGTAACATATTTCCAGAAACCAAATTATTTCTAAGTAAAAAAGCACCACATTAAGGGATTTTGTTAATTTAGCAGGGGCAACATTAAGTCTCTCTTTTGCCTTTGTAAATGGTCTCACATCATGCACCACAGACACGCTCCAAAGCTGAAGTGTTTTGTGCTTACTCTGTCGTAGTTGTCAGCTCCTCTGTAACATGAGTGGTCTGAAGGAGGCCTTCGCGTTTCTGGAAAGGAAGATGGGGTTAGAAACTGAGACGACATCGGTAAAGGAGAAGATCATTAGGGGCTCTGCAGCACTCAGCACCTTTCAGGATCCCAGAGGAGAAAACTGCATAAAAGTGTGCTCACTAAGTTTCGTGGAGGTGAAACAGCTGAGACAGGAGGGTTCACTCAGAGAACAGTGGCATTTGTCAGGCTGACAGCCAAATGGATGTTTAGGAAATTACATATATATATATATGTATGTTAGCAGCCAACAAACTTGCTAACAATTCTCCTCCTGAGACTAGAGTCAACATCATGCCTGGAACACAAATTAGAGAGAGTTTGTCAGCCCTGTCTTAAATTCCCCAAGGGCACTTATTCATGTCACGGTGTGAACCAATAGCTTGACACAGGTGGCAGCCTGGCTCTCCGGAGAGGTCTGGGCCTGAAATAACACAGATGGCTGCTCCAAGCCAGGGCTCCGGTGTGTTGGCAAAGCTCTCCAGGCACAAGGGCAGCTCTCCTAGAGCAAGCATGTTACTGAGGCCACCAGCCACATGCCTGTCAGGAACACGTCCGCCAAAGAAATGTAGAGAGCACAAAAAGCTCAAGTGGTGATTTCATAACGGATAGTATTTTCCTGTTACCGGGTTTTCTCTCCGTGGGCTAATTTTCTGCATGAATAAGGAGTCTCCTACCCAAGAGAGAGTTAGCCTGCACTGAGACTCAGTTTCAAAACAGCTTTGTAACAGCTTCCTTGTCTCTGTTAAAACACAGGCCCCTGACAGAGGTGGCATCAAATGATTCTGAGGCTCTCCAGAGATCTGGAGACATGGTATCTGCCTCTCAGAGGCTGGAAGTGCTTTTGCCCAAGTCACAACCTTTTAACATCTCTACAGGTCTCTTCCAAAACCAAGGGTTATGGCCTTATGCCTGAATGGAGTAACTTCTTTCCACCCTCTTCTATGCTTAAAAAGCTGACACAAAAAGTTCAAATCTCAGCAGTCATCTAGGAACCAGGTCTGTCAGAATGACTTACTGCAGGGTTAATAAAGCTGCTTGCTCAGGTAAGCAGGGAAACCACCCCTGTGCTGTTAGAGATCTGTGCCTGAGCTGGGCCCTGTGCTGCATGCCGCCAGCTGGCCACGTCTTCACAGCCCCTCGCTTCCCTATCATGCACACATCTCATCCTGCTCCCCTGAGGGAGCCACGGGAATGGCGCCAGAAGGTTTGGGGAAACAAGCCAGGATGACAGCATGGATGGAAAAACGAGGAAGCATCTGACAGAGCAATGTTTTCTTGCATACAAAACAATGTTGTCTTTATTTCATCCCATCACATCTCTGCTTTATTAACAAAGGTTTCTGGACCTTCCAGGCACCACATACTCCAGGGAGAAGACGCTATAAACTGTGAACAGTAACTCAGTAAGTGGTGACTAGGGAATAATGCCTCCAACCACCTGATAAGAAATAGGAATGAAATCGTAGAATCCTAGAATTGCTTAGGTTGGAAAAGACCTTTAAGATCATCAAGTCCAACCATTAACCTAGCACTGCCAAGTCCACCACTTAAACCACGTCCCTAAGCACCACATCTACATGTCTTTTAAATACCTCCAGGGATGGCGACTCCACCACTTCCCTGGGCAGCCTGTTCTAGTGCTTGACAACCCTTCCCAGGAAGAAATTTTTCCTAATACCCAATCCAAACCTCCTATGGTGCAACTTGATGTCATTTCCTCTTCTTCTGTCGCTTGTTACTTGAGAGAAGAGACCGATCCCCACCTGACTACACCCTCCTTTCAGGTAGCTGTAGAAAGCAATGTGGTCTTCCCTCAGCCTCCTTTTCTCCAGTCTAAATAGCCTCAGTTCTGTCGGTTGCCCCTCATAAGACTTCTTCTCTAGACCCTTCTCCAGCTTCACTGTCCTTCTTCACACCCACAAATAGATGCCAACACTGACACGCCAATAGAAGGAAATGGCAACATTTTTTCGTAGCCCCCTCCAAGGCAGCCGAGCATGCTGCCCACAGAGAAAGCCTCTCAATCTGAAAGCAAATATCCTTCTTTCCTAAAACTTGGATTCCTTGCACCACAGCCACAGACACACTTATGCTCTATCCTGCCTTGCGTCTGCCCTTTCAGTCAGCAACTCAGATTACATGGGAATGACTGTAAAAATACCTCAGATCTCCCAGCACCACCAAAGTGGGACATGCTGCAATTTTAAAAATGAGAATGAGGAAAGCCTAAGTGCAAAAGACAGGGATTCCTGAGCCTTACCAAAATAACCAACACCGTGAGCCTTAAGAACAATTTTTACACTTATTTCTGAGGATGTTTTTGTTTTCCTGAAGAAAGGTATTTCTTTAACATGCAAGTTTACATTTCAAATATCAGGCAGTAGTCAGCTGTACGAAAAAAATCAGGATTTTCCGTTCTCACTGGAAGTATGCACTGAAATCACAAACTTTCTCTCCTCCTTGCCCTCACTGAGGAGCACTGGAATGACAGGCACATGCTGAGTGACACCAGCATTGTTTAAAACATGTATCATCTTAGGCTCTAATTCAGCACTTGGGTCTTCTAATTAAGATCTTGTTAATAGCTACTCCACCTAAGCCCTTGCTCTGCTAGGACGCTTCAAGTGTAACTTGGACAAGTATTGCTATGGTTACAAAATGCTCTACTTCACACAAAAACCACCAAGAAAACAAACTGTGAAGGTTGATTTCAAAAAGATTTGAAAGTAACTAGGCTTCAGGAACTCTACTCTTGGGAGGGGATACCTTTACAAAATAAAATAAAGGGGTTTTCTGCTGGATTAGCTTTAGGTAATACTGACAGACTGATAGATAGGTAAAGGTTCTTCCTGCCAAGGAAGGTAGAGCAAAAAGTCCTATCCAAAATGCCCAGAGGTTTTCAGGACAAAAAATTATAGCATACTGTTTGACAGATATAGATCTATCTACATATCTTTTTTTTAGGCTCTAAATTAACTAATTTTAATTAGGAAAAAAATGCAGCGCCTGAGGAAATACAGCACCTTAGGAAAGTCTCAATTTGTCACGTCAAGATGTCAAAGAAAGGGCAGAATTTAAGGAAAGCACAGAATTTATGGAAAGCGCAGAACAGACATCAATTTGCGGAAATTTTGAGAAATACTTTCCATGCAACACAGTGCTGTCATGGTATCTCATTTTATGGAGCAGGACACTAAAACTTAAGGAAGAAAAAGCCCACGACATTTTCACAAGCTAGTAAGTTGTTCTGCACTGCTCTGGGATGGGCTATGGAAATGTACACACTTGGCTAAGCAGTAACTTGCTAAACCAGTACGACTCCCTCATTTTCACGGTGTAAGCAGAGCCCTTCTGGGCAAGAAGCACCTCATGCATCTGCACAGTGTGAGGACAGCTCAAAAAAGTTGATAATCCTAAGTGTCAAAGTCACCCATAAAAGTGAGACTTAATTCTGAAAATTTTAGTATTCTGAAAATTTTAGTGTTCTGAAAATTTTAGTGTGGGTGCATTCTTGCACAATACTCCCACAACATCTTGCAAGGTGTTCTTGCTGCGGGGTCAGTTCTGCAAAGCTTACAAAGAAGTCACTTAAACTGTTGATTAATCCCCTTAAATGCATATTCAGGCAAGAAGAGGCATTTAAACTAAAACCTCTCAGAGCAGACATCTCATGTTAATAGCGATCTAGGTTGACAGAACCCTAACCATTATTGTGAACTGTAGTAAAATATTATTAATAAGAAATGGATAATTACAATAATAATCTTTGTAGTTCTTACCTGGATCAGAAACAATATCAACACCATGACCATTCTTCTGTTTGCCATAGTATAACAAAGGCTAAATAAAGTCCATTTAAAGAAATCTGTGTTACTGAACTATCACGTATTTTTAGACCAGATTATGGATGCTGAACTACAAAAATTCAGTTTACTAAACTATAAGGCAAAAGTTACTGTTCCAGAAGAAACATGCCTCAGTTTATACTGTGCTTTGCTTTTCATTTAAATAAACAGAGCTGCAGAGTTGCAAGCTTTGCCTAGCAGTGGGATAGGGGCGCTGAAACAAGCCTCCTCTTGCATGGGGCCAGCTGAGGTAGGCTCACAGCCAGCAGCTGCCATAACTGTCTCCAGGACTCCAGGCTCTAGGTTCAAGAGCAAGAGCGTACGGCCTCTCAAGCTTAAATTAACTCTCCTTGTACCATTGATTTGACACCTTTGGGCACTTCTGTAGGGACACAGGCATTGCTCTCTCTCTTTCCCTAGTTTCTGACAGCTTTTATCTCATGCTGTCTTCACCTCAGCCTTGCCTGGTCTCAAGACGCAGGGACTCTGGTGAACCAGACACTTTCAATAGGTGTCTTCTCTATATCCCTCCAAGGAGAAAAGATATTGAAACACCTCCACAGCCTTCCCTCTGCTACAGAGGTGAAGGGTCCTGAGGCTTGAACTAAGTAAGGACAAGGAAAGTGAGCCTTTATCTCTTTAAGTTTTTTTTCTGATATCAGTTACAGAAGACATTTCACTGTACTGGGCAGAAGGAGATTTCTAGCATCAGAGGACCACTGACCACCTTGTATTTACATTTTCCTCCTCCCCTTTACAAGACAGTCAAAAGAAATTAGTCTCCTCTGTACGTTCATGCTAATAACTCTTCTCAAAATGAAAGAACTACAGCAGCCTGAAAGCAGTTCAGAAGCACTTCTTAAAGATAATACATACATTTACTGTGAGCCAGGGAGTATTCATCATTTACTACCACACCATTTACCTCTAGAGCATTCAGGGAGGCAGCCTGGAAAACGCCATTATTTAAATATAAAGCAAAACGAGGCTCGCTTAATCAACCACCATACAACTGCATCTTGTAAGGGGATCCACATTCACAAAACAGAGTCTGAGATCACTTTATCTTCTTTGTTCCTGAAAGGAAACCTACCACAGCCCGACGGCTCTAACAGCAAATGGCATGCAGCAGCTGAGCCTGCCCTGCAAGGACAGCGCTGAGCACCACAGCAAACAGTCACGGCATGGCCAGAGTGCCAGCTGGAACAGCTCTGCCTGGCGTTTCAACAGCTGGTGAGAAAAGATGGGTTGGCAGGCTTTACTGTTACACGCGCTTCAGCTGGGATAGGAGGTGAGATAAAAAGTAAGAGTACATATGCACCGAAAGCAGAGTCTTTGCAGAGTTAAAATAAACGGCCAACACCAAGCAGAAAAAGGAATAACTAGAGCACTATCTAGGGCAGAAGGGAAGAAGTCAGGGTTCCTCGAGTCAGGTCTCCATATCTAAGGAAAGCTAACAAAAACAAAAGGCTGTGAAAGAAATGATGAAAGTCTATTAGCAGGCCAAGGAAAACAACATGTCTAAGTCTGCATAATAAGTCACTGGGAAAAAACGACGTCAGTAACAGACTTCCCAGACTAGGGAGATTCTATGTGCTGAAACGCTTTTCTGTGCTCTTTGTGTTTCAGTGAATTCTCAAAAATAAAACAAAGTATAGCAAAACCCATTTATTAAATCGTCAGAAATTACACACACAATTCTTTCTTTTCCGATATGTTTTTTGCTCAATATCACAGTAGCAAATGGTGGTGCCAAACATATTAAAAATATGATGTTCACAGGATCACACCGAAAATACATTCCCCAGCTTGGGACTCACTAAACAACTGGGACTTTTCTACATGATAAGAGATGAGGGGGCACTGGATGGGAGCCACCCAGTACTGCAAAACCAGAGTGATAAACAATGATAGCTCCGACCAGTTTCTCTCAGGGGTCGATACTCACCCGTACAACTACCACTTGTACAGACACATGTTCAGGCAGTCGAATGGGAGCCCGGAAATGCATTGCCAAAGCTACCAGGAGGTGAAGAATGGCAATCAGATTCTTGCCATGGATTGCTGCGGAGAACAAGGAAAATGAAACAAATAAAAGACTACTCAGGCCCTACTTTAAACGAACAGCTCTGGGAAAAAGACAGTGAAAAATGCCTTTGGAGAACACAGTCTGTTTGATTTTTATTCTTCTTCACAGAACATTCTTCCTCTCTTTCCTAAATTAATACTGCCTACAATTAAATTTTACAGGTAGCAAAGCCTAGATTCAACCATCCCTTTAAGCTACATGCCTAACTTAAGAGACCAAAGGCTTCAGCTCCCTCTCTAGTCAATGAAGACAGACAGACTCAATCACTGCCTTCCACTGTACTGGAGAATACTGAAGAAATATATTGTTAGCAGACTTCCAAAGTGTTAAGACAAGCCTTCCCAGCTGTAAGTGATGAACCACACCTACTACCTAGATTAAGGGACTTCTCAAATTCCATTCTCACTTTCAGATTTTAACAGGCCACGCTTGAATAAAGAATCACAGAATCACAGAATCACAGAATGTTAAAGGTTGGAAGGGACCTTAAAGATCATCTAGTCCAACCCCCCTGCCGGAGCAGGATCACCTACAGTAGAGTGCACAGGAACGCGTCCAGGCGGGTTTTGAATGTCTCAAGAGAAGGAGATTCCACAACCTCCCTGGGCAGCCTGTTCCAGTGCTCGGCCACCCTCACAGTAAAAAAGTTTTTCCGCATATTTTTATGGAACCTCCTGTGTTCCAGCTTCCACCCATTGCCCCTTGTCTTGTCAGTGGACGCCGCTGAAAAGAGCCTGGCTCCATCTTCCTGACATTCCCCCTTGACATATTTATAACCATTAATGAGGTCACCCCTCAGCCTCCTCTTCTCCAAGCTAAAGAGACCCAGCTCCTCCAGCCTTTCCTCATAAGGGAGATGCTCCACTCCCTTGACCATCTTTGTGGTTCTGCACTGGACTCTCTCAAGCAGTTCCCTGTCTGTCTTGAGCTGAGGGGCCCAGAACTGGACACAATATTCCAGATGTGGCCTCACGTTTCTACTTAGCCTGTCAAAAAGGTGCATTCTCCAGCAAGATCCATTGTGGTGACCTGAAGGATTAGACCACCTTCTGATACTTGAATAACTAACACATTTCTCATATCGGTAGGGACTCAAATTCAGGAATCAAAAAACTTCTATTGAAAGAATATCCTTAAAGGAACAAAGTACTCCAGTTATCCCACGGCTGTGTACATCTGTCCTTAAACAAAAGACCACAGAAGAAGGTACCAGTTACAATCCATACATGGATGTGGTAGAACACTCCACGCAAATATATAATTTAAAAATAACACACTGTATCACAGAGAATATGATCAATCTATTGATGATCATGTCCTCCTTGCCTGTGAAGCTGAGACAGAAAGTATAAGAGTCCTTACAGTCTACGTTCCACTTGATTGTCCAGCCGTGGGGTCGGAGTAAATCATGGACAGCTTCCAGGACTGTCTGCAACTTTTGTTTCTGACCAATTTCAGATTGCGTCACTTCTGCCACGTTCAGTTTACGGTCAGCCAATTTTTCTGTATTTGAAAAAAAAAAAGAACAACAAAACAGGCAAAATCAGATTAAACAAGGGCCTGGGTGAGAATAACGAGCACATAGCACTGGGCAAAGCTAGACTCTGCTAGAAATTTTCCAGGAGAAAAACAAAGAAACTCTTTCATCAAAGTGTGTCAATTCCAATAAACCCTGTGACAGAAAACTGGTAAGGTCTGGCAGAACATGCCCATCAATCAGGTGTCAAAATACATAACAACTTTCAGATAGGCAGCAAGTTAAAAATAATATTTATTGTACCTCCCATTTTCTTTCACTGCTGAAGAGCATTTGGCACAACACAGCCTCCGCTACACAAGAAATCTTCACATGTTTAATGGACTTTTCTAATAACAAGTTAATATAGAACTAAAAGGGGAAATATTGTGTGAACGTTTACTCCAGCTTGATAAGCCTTACTTCAGGTTAGCTGAAGGTATGAATTTAAGCTAAAACAAACATCCTCAAACCATGAAGAGTCATAGACTCATATGACCCACACACCTGTATTGGCTTAGTGGAACTAATTTAAAGAAAGAAGTAAGTTGGTACAATCTTTTCACACTGTTACGACATTGTCCTATTATGGTTGGTTACTTCCAAAAATGAACTATTCCAGGAAATTTTGTAAAATGCCATTACTAAAATCTGAATTCTATTTCTCTAATATAATTCTTTGTTGCCAAAGTCAGATAAGTCACTCTTCCTCTGCATTGTGGCCCTTGCCAAAGTCACATGAGCTGAATTGCTCAAAACAAGAAAAAGAAAGAACGGGAGCTGAGAAAGGTGTAGTGGAGTCCTCCAGTTACTAGAGCAATCGGATCTCTTTTCTCCCTTCTCCCTGGAGAGAAAAATGGTCAAACTTACTCTGCTGCTGGGACTACGAGATGAGGACTGGTTGAATGTATTTCAATCACATATTATTACTCCAGTCTTCGAAACAAAAAACCATACTTCACCACAAGTGTTTTCACAAAATTAGACAGGCTTCACCTCTAAAGATTCTTTCAGAAATATTTCAGAGTTGTCAAAACCTATTATTCCAATAATGGAAATATTTCTGCTCTCAAGTGCAAGAATATGTTTCTTCCAGGCATCTCACCTAGCTGAAGATATATGTATGTAATTTTTAAAAAGTGACAGAAATACAGAAACACTTTAATAACCCACACAGAAGAGACTTGCAGACTATCAGCTCACAAATACTTTGAAAACTTTTGAGTGTTTCTATCAATCTATAGTAGGAAATTTTTTCAATATCAGAGTAATACTAAGGGGAAAAATGTTCTTTAGCCAAGATGTTTGAGTTTCTTAAACTAACTACCAAAACATGCAAATGTTATTTAAAATTCTTTTAGACTTTTCTTTTTAAATTACACAACATTATTATTTTTTGGTCACGTGTTATGGCTCCTATCTATTCTCAGGGCAGGTTAGCTATCAGTCAGCAAGCAGAAATTTATTTCCTTTCACCGTGACATCATGTGTACCAAGCCACTCCAGCCTCCCCGAGTGGCACTACTTGTACCTTGATAAAACTAACTAAGCAAGGAGCTCTACCGCAAAGCAGTCAGACAGCCATTTGCTAATCTCTTACTCCAAACTGCTTCAAAATAAACCCACTGACAAGCTGTCGTCGTTGTTTGTGTGCCTGCCTATCAAGACAGATCTTCTTGAGACACCTCTCACAGAAGGAATGATAACTACTACTTGAAGTTTAATGGTGCTACTTAGTTAAGCTTTCCTGCAGGCACCAGAAAAGAAGACCTGCACAACTGAGCGCTGACTCAATTCCGTGAGGCCTCTCAGGAGCACCGTCACAAGCACAACACGCTTTGCCTCCTGCATCAGATGAGACTGCACAAAGATGGGCAGCTTCAGTAATATGTGTCTTGCTGAAGAAACCAAGACACCACTGAAGAACAACAGAAGACTGGGGCTCAGTTGTGACAGCTTCACATCGGGGGACAAGCATTTGTTCTCTAGTCAAGAGGTTCAAAAGGAAGAAAATGAGGAAAACTCAGTCCAGTTAAACTCTCGGGCTGCAACATGTACATGCCCAGCTTTCACAGAATCACAGAATTGTTGAGGCTGGAAAAGACCTCTGAGACCATCAAGTCCAGCCTGTGACCCAACACCACCACATTGGCCACACCACGGCACTAAGTGCCACATCCAGCCTCTCCTTAAACACCTCCAGGGATGGTGACCCCACCACTTCCCTGGGCAGTGCATTCCAGTGCCTGATCACCCTCTCAGTGAGGAAGTCTTTCCTGAGATCCAACCTAAACCTCCCCTGAGGCAGTTTCAGGCCATGCCCCCTCGTCCTGTTGCGCGGGAGAAGAGCCCGACCCTCACCTGACTACACCCTCCCTTCAGGCAGTTGTAGAGTGATAAGGTCCCCCCTGAGTCTCCTCCAGGCTAAACACCCTCAGCTCCCTCAGCCTCTCCTCATAGGACTTTCCCTCTAGTCCCTTCACCAGCCTCGTTGCTCTCCTCTGGACCTGCTCCTGTAAGGTATGTGACGTTCAACTGAGCAACACAACGGAATGGATGGAATGGATGGATAAACAACTAAGCACTGCCTGAATGTCTGCAGGCCTGAGAGTGGAACCATGGCCTCCATAGGGAGCGTAAGAAAGCAGTGATAACTATGACAAATGGTTAGAGTAAAATTCACTCCACCTGATGAAGTACAACTGTATTCACACAAATAGTCCCCAGCTACAATTATTTCTACATCCCTGTTCCCCACCATGTCTGGAAGATCCCAGCTGCAGTCTAACCAAGCAGTGTTAGAAGTGCTCGTTTTACTCCTCAAGTTATTTTTGAGATGGTTTAATTGCACACAAACTTACTTTTTGTTAACCAATTTTCAGAGCTTGTGACTGTTCATCAAAATGCTACAGACCCATTATTTAAGGGGCATATGCAGAAAATTCAGTAAGCAACATCTCTTAGCACCAGTGGAATTATCACCACTAGGTCCCCTTGCCCCACACTGACACATACATCCCACATACCAGCCCACTCTTGAAAACATGTCATGAGTAAACCGGGAGCAATGTGATTATCTGTCTCCAAGAAACAGTATGGATTTACAATGGCACTTGATGCTACAAGACTCATTCATTGTATGCTAAAAGCATCCCCATAAATCACTGCATCATCATAAGGTTTTCACCTCTGTGCTTCTTGCACAGATGTAAGAGGGTTGCAAAAATCACAAGTGCTTAATGGAGTATACCCTTTCATGGGTCATTCACACATAGGTGCACGTAAGTATGTGCTTGCTGCCATGTATTCTCTTTTTCTCACTTTTTTCCCCTAAAAGTAATTCTATCAGGACTTCAGCCCAACACCTTTCAGAAGCAAATGACACGGACAAAATTTTGGACCACATGGCTTCTGCTTGGTCCCTCTGCTGTAAACACAAGTCTCTTCACCTTTTTTTCTGCCACTTACTTCAGCTATCTGAATTGTTCATGAAACAGGTACCTAGGAATCACCTGGAATTCCTCCCCTTCCAGTAATCAGCCTGAGAAGAACAATGGAGAAGCTAACACCATAGCTATCAGTGAAACAAACCGTATCCCTGGTGAGATGGTGCGTTACTGCACAGACCTGCTGCTGTCTGCAGCTTTGGAAGAGATTAACTTTGGGCCCCTTCCAACTTTTGGGCCCAGAGATTAACTTTGGGGCCACCTTCTTTTGTGTGAACTCACCAAGCAGCTTTTGCAGCACCTGCCCATCATAAAGGTCCTCTTCAAGCTGTTTGACAATGATTCTCTCCTCTACCAGCACATCATTAATCCAGTCAATTAGAACCTGGAAGTACAGAAAAAGGAGGCAAATGTCTAAAACCCAACAAAATACATACACTCCATTCAAGGCTGTAATCAGGAATATAAAACAGAGCAAGACTTACCATATTTGTTATTTCTTTGTAACTTGGAAATACATAAAGAGATACTTTTGCTCTATAGTTTTTAATTCAGGTCTTGCAGCATGGCAATTTTAGTGCCTTCTATTTTCCTCATTAAAATGTCTCTTTATTGCATCAATTCTAAAGGAACTAGCAGCTCTGCAACAACAACCTTTGTCGGTATTTATGTTTCTTAAGGCCTCAAAAGTCACGTCTTACCTGTTTTATGCAAACAACAGATCTGCCAACAGATGACAACAGTCCCACGCTCCCACCATGATCTCCACCCTGGACAGATGCGAGTGGTGTGCCAGGAAGAAGAGCTTCAGAGCGGAAAGAGTGAACACTCCTACTAACAAGAGCTAAACAGACCCACTAGGTCCCTGTCATTAACAACAGGACAAGGTATTTTATCTGAGGCTATTGCAGAACACAGAATGAAAATGGAATTAAAATCTTGGTCAAATGGGCCCGACAACCATTCTACAATGTACGTAACAGTCCCTGTATGCTGACTGCTCTAACTATAAAAATCGCTTGATCATCTGCAAAACAGGAATGAACATAAAGAACCTTTAAAAAAGAACAGGAACCGAGTTAAGTTTTCCAGGTGCCAAAGATAATAGTTTCCAAACAGTCACAGGAAAAACAGCCTTGACTATTTGAAGTCAGCAGTAGTGCTTTCCTCCAATTTATTATTTGAAAAATTAAATTACTTTTACAAAAATAACATAGTTCTGTGGGACCTAACACAATGAGCCTCATTTAAAAATTTTACAGTTTTTAATTTGCTTCATATAAATTTGTGGATTCTTTAAATTCACTTTCTGATTAGATCCCATACTTCTGTCTCTTCTCTGCAGTCATGATGGTTAAGAGATTTTTGGGGTTTTAATATACAAGAGATTGTGAAATGGATGCTAATAAACAAAATTCAGACAAGCTTGCACTGGAAAACACCCTCCTTGGCAATCCTGGGAAACACAAGCATTTAAATATGTTGGTCAGAAGGATATTTAATAATTCAGTCTGGCTACTGAGGTTCACTGAATCTACCAACCTCAAGTAAGTTTTACAAAGCTTAGTGTCCACAAAGAAGTTTATAATCCAGACATGAAATAATAATGCTTCATGCACCTCTAATCTATACCTTTAGTACTTCCAAAGCATGCTGAAAATGTGCAGGGCTGAAACTCAGCTCTAAAAATAGCTTAAGTGGCAAATTTTAGCTCGGTGAAACAGCAACCAGTCACTTCATGGAAAGCAAGGATCAGCATCAATGCTCATGAATATAAATCACTTTCACCCTCTAAGCTGCTCAGCAGGATGAAAAACCGCAATAATAAAAATGATTCCTCCACGCAGCTATTCTTGCCTCTTTCAATCTTTGTCAGCAGACGGAAGGACACGTACGGTAAAGGGCTGGAGAGAGACATTAGACGGGTTAGCAAGGGATTACCAGAGCTGGAAGACGATGAGAAGAAGGATACCATCTCTCACCTACAAAACTATTCACCAGTGATACAGAAAAGTGAGTCCTAAATAACAAGAAACTGTCTTGTCCCACATGATCTAGAAAGAGATTTTCGAAGCCTGTCAACAACTGTCCAATTCCAAAAGGATACAAGTTTAACACACAACGACATCAATAGAAAAACAACTGAAGAAATTCAAGTCATAACAGATTTAGGTCTTTCATGAAATTTACAGAGCAGACTTCCAAAACTTATGTGAAGCACAACTGGAATTACCATTTGATAATCAGATCTCGCTGCTGTCCCTATAGGAAGAGGCTAGATTTCAAAAAGTCTTCAGAAGCTTTATTACAGGAAGACTCAGAATGCTAAACTATTTGAAACCATCAACAAACATTTTACTTTCTCTGTTCCAAGCTGAATGGTATTGAAGTCAGAATCTAGAAAATGCCAAAGAATTAAAAATAAAAGTCTGGAAGTACCTTCCAGTGTAGGAGCCAACATCCCATTTCCAAGAGTGTAGGTACACAGGAATCACAAAGCGGCTTTGGTTAGAGGGTGTTAAAAAAGGGAAGCACTTACACCATGTGCTACCCACATGTTTCAGAGAAATTTAGCAGTGAAAAACTTTCAGCAAAGAAGTACATAAAAGAGATACAAGCTAAACAAGGTCTAGCCATAGTTATTATATTGTTTTAATAGTTCAGCATCTGAATGAAAGAACATTAACTCCTTTAGTGTTCGGACAATTCTAGCTCTGCTAGAAAAAAAATGAATTTGCAATTTATATTTAAGAAAAAATATTCAAGTGTTTTTTATTTGTTGAAGACTGGCAAGTGCTGTAATTAAAAACCAAACAAACCAACCCTAAAAATCTGCTGTCCCACCTCCTGATTTCTTGACTGTTTTAATTAGGAGCATAGAAAAATCTGTCTGCAAAGAATTTATTATTTACATTTTTTTAACTTTTACAAGGGAAATAAAGTACCACTTTGCTTATTGAAATGATGAGCACGCAGAAATACTTTCTGACCTTCTGTTCATGGAAAGTCAGTTCTCCAGTTCTTAGTTACTCCTCCATGCAAAGACAAAAGCAGAAAATATTTCATAACCTGAACGTCTAAAATTTTAAAACACCTTGATACAGGCAGAGAGTACATGGGGAGCACACAGACGGTGCAGACAGAGAGCTTTTCCTGTGCATGAAAATCAGCCTAACTTCGATCTGTCTGGTCTCACACTCCTCTACTCATTCATTTCTGCGCCTTCATACATCTGCAGCTCAATATTGCCTTTTAAGCTCAGGCTACATTTGCTGCACTAAATCATGGGTGTAAGAGCAACCTGGCAGGACCAAGGAAGTGCTTTATTGCAAAGCTCATTCTCCACGGTGAGCCCTCACACCCCGCCTCCCATGCACCGGCCAACAGAGCCACCACAAGGTCCCACCTGCAGCCAATGATCTTCAGCACACGCGAGAGACTCAGTACCGTGAGACTCACAAAATAGCATGCAGGTACATGGCAATTTTTGTTAAGCCACTTAATTTGTCATACCTTCATAAAAGGCTGCTTTTTTATAGTCTTCTATAGCATTTGGGTTTATCAGCATGATTTTAAAACTTTAATACGACATCCCCAAGCCCTCAAAGGCATGCCGGCCCTTTCATGCGTATCCATACTCCTATAACATCTCTGAACTGTGTCAAATGCTCAGACACATGCACTTGTAGTTGTAGCATTTCCAGTAGCGCTTTAAATTCTGACAGATCTATTTTTTTAGGACAAATGCATATGTCTGGTTAAATGAGCCTTGCTGCATTGCTAAACACTGGGTGGAAAACTGAAATTCGCCATGAGGCAGGCAGCTGAAACAAAAGAGTGCTAGAAATCTAGAAGGAAAAATTAGTCTGCCTGGCCAATTTGGTTTTTTTTTTTAGTTCATGTACAATGGTTTTTTGCAACAAACTTCACCAGCTCAATGAAGTATTTTTGTTCTGCAGGCTGCCTTCTCCCATGGCAGTGAGGCAGAGAGTCAGAGAGTTAATCTGCACAGTTCAAGGGCATAAGGACCCCACAGTCACCACTACACAGCAATGAACAAAATGAAAAACAAGACAAAATACATGAACACATCTGGTACAATGGGAAAACAGGAAGCTCAGACACCAAACACAGCAAAGAAACAAAACCCCGATTTCAGTGACCTTTTTCACCCCGACTTCTGGGAGAATTAGGAAGCCAAGACCAAAGGTATGAAAGCTTAACTGGCTTCAGGGTTAAGCACAGAAATTAATATTGAGATTTCATATTCAGGCCTGGAAACTGTTGACTAAGCACAAAGCACTGGCAGCCTGTAAACAACAAAAGAGCTTTTTGTTTTCAAAAGCAGACCACAGAGCAGTTAGGAAACATGGTTTCATCTGGTGACACGTGAAACCTTACCACGGTGAACTTAAAAAAGCCACAAAATTAGACATGGAAAAAGGTAATAATTTCTAGGACAGTGAATGATTTCCTACAAACAAGAATGTTTACTCATTCCAGGAAGAATCCAGAGCCGCAGCGTTTGGATCTGTTTTACATTTAGATGAGGCTTTAAAGGCCAAAAGTTGTTGGCAATATCAGCTGGTCTTAGCAGTTTTTGCAGGGAGGGAAAGCATCTTGCAACTGTGAGTTGCTGTCTTCCGTCAAGGCACTTTCAGATGGGACCCAATTCTTGCTGCTCTAAAATTTTGGATTCAATTAGTAGAAGCTCTCCTTCATACTTTTCCTGTTGAAATACATGAGAAAGCCCTATAGAATCTGCCACTTATTTGAAAAGTTAGAACATCTTTGCAAAGTCTCTGACTCAATTCCTACAGCCTGTTAGCTCTAATTATGTTTAGGATGACAACCAGCAATGAAGCTTTTGAAACTTTTACCCTTCAGCCACATCTGAGCCAGAAGGAGAGAAAAGAAGAAGAAAAAAAAAAAAAGTCCTTCCACTTTTACATGCAATACACAAAGAAAACCACATAAGCCACAAGGAAAGCACACACAGACCATCCTCTTTTGAATACTACAAAAGAAAAAGAAAAAAAAGGAGAGCTAGAAGAACCCCCAAACACTCTTGACAATTAGGGACACGGACCAACTAAGGGAACTTTATATATTAATGGAAAATGAATTTTAAACCAATTCACAATAACATATAGATCGGAAACCTGATTCTGAAGTATGCAAGAGAAAACAATATATCATAGGGCACCCCTGTATCCAATCACAAAACAGCTCAAACTTACAATTTAAATGATTACTTTAGGTTAGTTGTGCACTTGTCCCTTGCCAAATATTAGGCAATGAGTAAAAGAAGTTCACACCTTTCAGACACCAGAAATACAGTACATTGTGAATAAATTATTTATACATATCTATAAATAAAACAATAACTCATCTCTCTTTCCCTGATCTGAATGTTCAGCTTTAGGTCTGCTCAGCCATGTACCAAACTGTGTTTGATTACACACGGAGCAAATACAGTGGGGAAAGCGGCTGCTGGCCACAGAGGGAAATTAGCTGAAAAATTTGTATTGACAAATTGTTGCCAACTGTTTTTAGAATAATGTCGATGACGATAACAAACAACACTCTCTGAGGGAGAATTCTAGCTCCTGATGATTTTCATGTGTGGAAAAGCACTTAAAGTGGGTATTTTAGCATCCTTAAATTAGCAGCCTTCAGAAAGGGGATTCACTGTATATTTGCTTTAATAACAGTGAGGAATGAGACTTTTTCTTGTTTTTTTTTTGTTTTGTTTGCATTTTTTTAGTTGGTTTCCTTTTCTGTTGGTCTCTCTGCATTACCACAATGCTATACAATCTGTCTCTCCAGTGCTGCAACAGCCCTGTCAAAATCACTTCCAAACGCTCACACAATCTTCCACTGATCAATCCACTATGCATATAATTCCTATGGCATGAAGCTAGCAGAAACTAAAAACAACATTTTGCAGAGACAAAGAGATATTAAAGCAGTGTCAGCAACAGATATCTCTGCTGCTGCTTTGCACTGAGATCCATTTAACCAACTGCATGTGACTGACAGAACAGAAACACTTAAAATCAATGATGGCAAACCATTGGCATGTCTGACTCTGGTGTTGAAAGAGATTTGGGCTGGCACCAACGAAACTAAGTCACACTGCCAAATTCAAAAGGCATGAGGCTCTGTTGCTGCTATTGACACGTTTCTTTCTGAGGGGAAAAGAGAGAGAATCACTTTGAACTATAAAAACCTCCGTCTATTCAAGTCCTCACTCCTGCCTAGTTCAGGGAAATTTCAAGCTCTGTGGGGCAGGGCAGTCCTTCCTGCCCGCGGCTGCTGCACAGCACTTAGCCTGGCTAATTCTCACCCAGCACTGGGACTCTTGGAAAATGTCGTTAACCAGTGAAGAACCAAAACCAAGGAATAAATTGTTTTTTACTGTCTTTATCAGGGAGCATAGTAATAGGACAAGAGGTGATGATTTCAAATTGAAAAAGGATGGATTTAGATCAGATAGTAAGAAGAAATCCTTTTCTGTGCACGTGGTATGACGCTGGAAGAGGTTGCCCAGAGGCTGTGGATGCCTCATCCCTGGACGTGTCCCAGGCCAGGCTGGATGGAGCTTTGAGCAACCTGGTCTAGTGGGAGGTGTCCGTGTTCACGGCAGGGGAGTTGGAACTAGACGATCTTCAAGGTCCCTTCCAACCCAAATCACTGGGCTTGTTTTAGAGATGTTCCGAGGGAGCACTTTGCTGAGGAGGCATTCTGTGAAGTGTACGTGCAGAGCCAGAATGCACAAGGTTTCCTGATAGAGGGTTGAGCTGTGGCACTTTCCTATCTGGAGACAGTATACACTATCCGAAGTTTTTAGATCCACCCAGCTACAGTTGCACTGTTGCTTCTAACAAAAAAAATAAAAAATTAAAATCAAAGAAATTTAAATAATAAAGAGGAAGGGTAGTGGGAAGTATAAGGAAAGTACAAACGTTTTTTTGGAAAGAGATCGCATTTACTCAGAATTGCCATCCCTTCTCTTCTTGCTCAAGCTTTCACTACGTTAGCCTCAACAACTTACTGCATAGAAAAGGTTCTCCTAAACACTCGTCCCTCAAGATCAAATCCTCTGTCATACGTGGCAGAAACTATGAGCACTGCTGAGGCAGGAAGCCACACTTCACATCAGCACAGCTGGGAACACCATGACCAGCACCTCGGGTAGGTGTCTCCTGGACAATCTGACTGCTGCCACAGCACACAGGTAAGCAGAACTTTTCTTTAAAAAGAAGCAAAACAAAACCAAAAAAAAAAACCCCACCCAGAATATAGGGCAAGAATAATCTCAGTTCCAATCTTTCTGAAACACCAGAGGTCTTCTTATTGCCCCCCACCATGCCCTTCCTCATCTCAACCCTACTCTCTTTTTTCCTGAAATCTTATTAATGCTTTCCCAAGTTCCCTGTTCTCACAACAGAAGTAACCTAGGTTTATGTGTAGTGAATGGAGGTGGACTCAAGCTGAGCACTGATCCTTGCTGTGATAATCAAAAGGATATAAACGGGCAATGTAGCTTTACTCCATAACTACTAAGAGCAATCTGACATTCAGCCTTTTCTTGTTTCTCTCGTTGCTTTTAGCCTTACCATGTTGATGACCTGTTTTCACAGATATACTTCAGTAACAAGTTGTTATCTCAGTTTTGTTCTTAGCAACCAGCTTGTAAATTACTCCAGCTCACTAGTTAAACATTTGAAGAAGGACAAAACGATGACTTCTTACCTTGATCAGTTCTTTGAACTTGGGGTCTTCTTTTGAGTTAGGATCAATCATAGTGCGTTCCTCATTCTCCTCTGTCCAAGTAAAATGGGAAATTTTAGTGAGATCCACTTCAAATGTACACTGTTGAAATACTGCAACAATTCCTTATCATGAAGTGGCCTGTCAGCTGACGAAGAAATGACAGCATCTAGTCATCATCTTCACAAGGGAATATCCGATGATCAAAGTGTTAGGCGTTTTTATAGATACACAGAAAGAGAAGACAGTCCTAACTTCCCTAAATTAAGTTTGCTCCCACTGACCTTCCCCAGTCCACACCCTGCTGAATACTTCAGGAAAATCACTGTCCTCTATACCCTGTGGAACACATCAACATTAACATGCCAAAAAAGTGCAGTCAACCACTTTTCTCCCTCTCCTCAATTTGTATTTAATTTCTGTTTGAAAACCCCTGTCCCAAATTACACCTGTGGCACTACACCCAGCACAACTACTGAGACCTGGGCTGACAGTCTGTGCCTCCCTCCTCTAGTTTCCTGAAACCTGGTCACACATGTGGCCCTGACTGTGTGAGCTCCTTAACTTCTTGTTAAGCTGGAGAATGAAAATTACCCCAACTTACACCAGTTGTACTTGTGCGTGGGGGAGGAACATAAATTTCTCAGGTGTAAAGTCGTCTATTTCTTCTGTTGTTGGGAGATGCAGAGATGTGAGAAACCCTCTCCAATGGTCAGCAGGACAACCACAAGGGGCATGAATATAAAGACTAACTTTTAGAAGGGATGATTTGATACAGAAATGTTGGTAGCAAAATCAACAGCAGATCAGTAAGGCTAACAACCAACCAACCTTTGGAAGAATTATCTTCGTAACACATATGGACATGTGCATGTTTATATGCTACCGTAGATACAGATACTGGTATTTAGGAAGCAGCTGGAGCAAGTCTTGTATTTTAAACTCTAGTGCTTGCTTTCAAGGAGCAGAGCTCTCTCTGCACCCTATATTTTAGATCTACTAGTAGCCAAGTGGTAGCTGTGATCTAGGTTAGATCTGTTCCTTTCAGTGGAAAGCAAACCCTGGCTACTGCACAATAGGAACACGAGGATGGGTGACAGTGTCACAGCTACACAAGAAGATCCACATGTCTTCAGCTAAAATAATTATTTATAAACTCCAAGGATTCACCTCTAGCTGAGTTTTGACAGGCCATATGGAATCCTATTTTCCTATTGATTTCTCAATTCCTTCCACCACGACAACAGAGGAAGGGTTTCAGTACAACCATTGGTCAGGCACTGCCACACTGTGTAGAGGAACCCTTTAAACCCTGACAATCGGTCCTCATGTGTTGCCTGATCTAGTAGAGAGGCGTCCCTGCCCATGACAGGGAGGTTGGATTAAATGATTTCTAAGGTCCCTTCCAGCCTAGGCCATTCTGTGATTCTACGATTCTATGAATGACCAATCCACAGCGACCTCCTAGCACCAGGCTTCACAGCTGTCACAAGGGAAACACGACACTTGCACATCTTGCACACAGGACAGACTACACCATTGAACTGGTTACCTTAAACTTCACCCAGATATTTGGGGTCAGTATTTACCAAGGCCCCTTATGGTTATTAAAGAGATAACACCTTGCTATCTGAACGTACTTGACAAATTACCACAAACATAAGAAAAAACAATTCTTCTGCCATTTTTTTTCCTGTTACTTTACTTCCTCATTACCGCCTAGGATGAGTCAGGCAGCCTAGTCGTAAGGAAGTGACACCCACTACACACCCAGAATGCTGCTAACTGGAGTCTTGGTCAAGATTTGACCCATGGCATTATATGATTCACCACAGAACTTCAGTTAATGTTCACCAGTGGTCACATCTTTGCATGACAGGCCTTCAGGAGTGTTCCTGTATCTTCTAAAATCCTTTAGTGGTACCCAGATGGAACCACTGGAGACACTCCTAATCCAAACATATACATAGAGCAATCATCACTTTGCCCACGTCTCAGAAGAACAGAACTTTCCATTTCCTACTACTCTTCTCATCAGAAAATCTAAATCCCTAATGCTTTTTTGTTTTTAATTTACTGGCTTATTATTTATCTCCATGCCAACTTGCTTCAGTTCATTCCATAGATTAAGAGATATATGGCCAGGAATGAAAAAAGTGGTTTATTCCAACAAATTTTAAATGCTTTTTGCTTTTTAATTATGGTGTTGCTCTTGTACGGATTCAGGGAGGGAACGGCAAGAACAGGCATTTTAATATTAACCTTCTTTCTACGAAGTATTTCTTGGTTTACATACTTCTATCCTAACCACATCTAAATACTGTTTTCAGCAACCTAAACGCTCTTCTGTTCATTCAGTATCAGGTCCCATTTTGCTGTAGTGTCAGTTGCAAAGCGGCAGCAGTAACTCAAGGAGAATCAACAGCATCCAATAGAAAACAACAGTGTTGAGGGCAAGTTGTGACGAGGCAGTCTAAGGGTTCCACAGGAACCTCAACACACACTTCTGCTACAGGTTTTCTGTGGGTTGGTCCTTTTGCACTTCAGTTCCCCATCTGTACGCAGAGAAACAGAAGACACCATTTCCTGCCAAAGAAGGAAGTCTGAGATGCACTCGGCGACTGGTTTAGCAGAACTCAAGTACATCTTATGCAGTAGTTTCCAGCTAATTCTCTGTGAACCTCAACTTTCTGTCTACTTTCAGAATGTTCACAGAAGAACATCAGGGTTATAAAACCCCTGCACCCGTACTTGCTTTTTTTCCTACTTGACAGAAGGGGAAAACTTGAGTTCTCTGCCAATTCACTGAACAAGTAAATCTTCCCGCAAGCTACCTAGTTCAAGCGTATTTGCATAGCTGGCACTGCTCTGCAAATTCCATTTTAGCCCTTCTAATTTCTAGTCTACATATGACATGCAACCATTCTCAATTCTCATGCCCAATGCTCTGAATTTCAAATGAGCAATCTACATTCAAGAGTAAAGTAATGGATACAGGGGAGACAGTGGCCACCTTCATTAATAATTGCTTAGTCAAGGTCTATAGCATGAATACTTTACCTAATAGTGTGTCTTCTGGATGGATGTCCACGGTACTTGGGTTCATTGGTGCATTTATAGCATTTTTACCTTCTTCTTGGAGGTCACTCACTGAACAGAGGAGAACAAAACCAGAAAGAAAGGTTATAAAAAATGCAAAGTTTGCATATCCATAGGGGTTGAAGAGGCTGTTCATAATAAGAGAAAAACATCTGGCAGGTCCATTTCACAATGAGCCCACAGTTTATGGAATTAATAACTGCAGCCACAGTGGAAAATAAAAATCTAAGTAACATCCTTTTATAGCTTCTTATTAAACCAAGCCACCAGACAACCGGCTGAAAATATGTTGCAAGAAACTCAATTCTGTGGTAAGAACAACCTCAGAGTGCTTTTTTTCCATAAGGAAGGGGTGTGAGCTTTGTCTGCAGGATGGCCCAGATCTAACACAGAAAGCCAACTGTGAAAACAAACTCCTCTTCTGATAGCACCACCACCACGCATCACCACCTTTTTCAGCTTCAGAACCCCAGGAACTACAACTTGTTACTGGCCTTATTAAAAGCTTCAGAGAATCCCAGTGAAACCTAGCAAATAAAGATGAAAATGTCTTTAATTCTAGCACTGCTGCTGACTAAAAACAAACGTAGCATTGGGGGAACAAAAAAATGCCATTTGTGATTTCTAGCTCTTGTCCTACAATTCTCATTTGGGAAAATCAGTAAAGTAGCCTTAACTGATAAAACAAATACAAAAATACTTTCCTATGTCCTGCCACATGGGAGGAACCAAACTTGAGGACAAGAACAGTTCTTTAGTATCTTCACAGAGCTGGACATTAAGGAAAGCCCTAGCAATGCTGTAACACTTATACTCTCCAAGACACATCTCCCCTTAAACTCACAACAATAACTACTTATTATTAGCCAAGGTATTGAAATACATGCATTTGAAATATGAGATCCTAAGACATCGTAACAGTCCCATCTATTCTATGCTAGCATGGGCTAAGATCATTTGTGGCAGCATTTGTGGTACAGCAGACTCCTTTGGGAGAGGTCCAAGTCCCGTATTCTTTTCATGGAGAAGCAAGGACTTTCAAATAAATCAGGTCTGTTAGACAAACTTCTCCGGGGAATGAAAAGGCGGAACAGTTAACTCATAGCCACAGTATCCCAACAAGCACTTCCTTCAAGAAGAGTCACTATTCCCCTTTCCCACTGGAAAATCTAACCCCTAATCATTTGCATGCAGTCTGCAAAGGTTACAAACACCTGCATCAGCACTTCGTTTTTTTCCTGCTTGATAGAAGGGGAAAACACAGAGATCCTGGTGCCCCAGGGAAGGACAGGGTAGAAGAATACATTACAATCCCCACTACAATCCTCCTCTCACAGATACTTGAAACAGGTGCTTAAAACAAGTTACCTCATTTCTTAATTGCAGTTCCAAGACGTTAATTAATTCTGGTTCACAGCACGATACTGCACATGACTGAAATCCTGAATTATGAAATGTTGCTGTTATGTTCTGTGGGCAACAAACACCAGACTCGTATTCTGAGACCTTATGGCTTACGAGTCACGCTAGAGCAGCTGGTGAGAGCTAAGAGGGCACAAAGCCTGGGGGAAAGGGGGCTGCCACAGGTAAGCGCGGCTTGATTTCTGTATCGTGTACCTGCTGCAAAGGGACGGGAAGAGACCACCACCCTCACCTGCCAACAGAACAAAATGTCTGCAGGCTGAGATTCAACTTCTTGAATAAATGTCATTACTAAAGAAATTCTTAACCGCCCCTTTCCTGCACTCACTCTCCTTTTCTTGGAAAACTCACCAAACAAAAGTCAGAGAGGTAAAAGCCCTCATGTAACCCATCAAAACAGCTCTAACGTCACGCCTGTCCACATTATGCCCAGCTAGAGCTTTCTCACCCTAGCAGGCACACAGCCACCAGGAGGCACAAGAAAAACCATGTGGAAACTGCACATTACAAGTCAGGTTTTTAAAAGGCTGCTAGGGCTATAAATGCCCAAATTCCACTTAAATCAGACTTCTTTCGGACATACCAGCCTTGTTCCTAGATGTAACCCTGTCTTCATTATTCTAGCATTGCTGTCATTCTGGGAATGCCAAGTATTCAGTAAGGTCAGAGCATCTGCTGTTCCTAATGTTGTGTAAATGAAGAAGAAAGCTGCTAAGTTCCCCTGGGCAACGAATACATGGTACCAACATGCAGTGTATGCTATACAATCAAAATCCTGCATACATTTCAAGCCAGAATACTTTTAAATGCACCTAAACTAGTTTTATTCCCAGAACTTCAATTAGGGTGATACACTTGCTTTTTTTTTTTCCTTAATATAAAAATGATCTCTGCTCTTCCTAACAAAAATACCTTGTCTCTAAGCAATCTACCAAACTGAAAGAAAGCATTAGTACAAATTTGTGCATTAAGCCCCCATCCCTCACGACATGCAGAGCCACATAAAACTCTTATGCTTGCCTTCAGATACAGTATGGCTGGGCCAGATCCCACAGGACCAAAACATCCTCTCCCACCGCTACCAGCAAAGCACGGCTACCCCAGCAGAAAGCCTCCCCAAGCCTGCTGCCCAGGGACAGCCCTGCTACAGAGAGCCTGCACACCAGGTCCTAGGCAGGCAGCTTAGGAAGAAGCTCTTGCTACAAACTCAGTGTTTCCTACCTCCTTTTTTGCGTCTCTTACACAGGAGCCCGGCCATCCCGGCCCCAGCAGCGTCAACGGGTCGCAGACGAACCACGTAGGCCGTCAGAGCGGCAGCAACTGGATAAGGGGCTGCCACCTCGGGACTGCCAAACCTACCTTAATTTGGGCATGGTGACACAGGAGGAGGCACTCAGCCTCCCAGCTGTCGGTGGCAGCGGGGAGTGGGAGGGAGGACACAGCACTCCCAGCCAGGAATCTCTCCCTACCCTTGCCGCTTCTGCAGAGAGCCAAAGGTCTCCCTTTGCCTGCCGCTGCCCACCCCAACAACGGCGTTTTCTCCACCCTCTGGCCAAAGCAGAGTCAGATTCCCCACCATGACAGCGCACCCTGGGAACACACAGGTTCACAAAGCAACAGCCTGCACGCAGAGAAGCAGCTGTGCTCAGGCACAGAAGTTTGCCGGGGTGTTCCCAGCACCTGCAGCACTCCAGAACCCTTTCGCACTGCGCTTGAGCAAACGTTGAGGACTTTTTCCCTGCTTGCTGCCCCCAGCGCTCACTTATCACTGTTGAGCAAAGAAGCAGAGACAGGAAAAGGAAACCGAGCTACAACGCTGGAAGGAAAAAAAAAACCAACCACCAGAGAACTCACAAACAAGCAAGTAGAGACAGTTGGAATAATAGTCAGGATGAAGCAACAGGTACATTTTTGACAAGAACCTGACAGGTGTTTCAATGCAAATTTATAACAAAGAACAGCTTTCAGCCCGTGCTTTCACAAGCCCAAGGGTACTGTAAAAGATTATGGGTATTAATCGACTGGCAAGTGCCAACTCTCTCAACTTTGTATCAGCAACAGTGGCTTTACTGTAAGATTTATACCAGATCCTTACATCGAACGAGCCATCTATGCAAGAGGGCATTTTACTGGTAGAGCAGAGCTGCACTTGCACAATAGTTTATGGTCATGGGAGGTCCCACGTGAAGTATTACTGCTTCTTGCTTGCTCACTGCCTGCCCATTCACAAGTCCCTTCTTTTTCCTTTCCTTCTTGTGTTGGCACAGTTCTTCGCTCTCTAAATGAGATCCGTGTAAACCACCTTTCTTAAAAGCCTGATCATTTAATTTCACAGATTATTTAGAGGAAACCCGTGGTAGGGGAAGACATGAAAGTAGGCTGGAGTAGCATCACTTAGTCCAGGCTGGTATCCAGCAGAACCTTTCCTGTATCTGATGCCCGAGGCTGGTTTGCTTGCTCCTGCTGGCACACCATGCCATGCCAGGGTAGACGTTTCCCTCAAACATGCCTGCAGGACTCGTATGAGAAGCCCCACCACACAGGGAACACTCTCCTGCCCACAAAAAGGGTCTGCCCCCACCTCGAGCCACAACACATAGACTCTGCTATTACAGCCTTAACATAAATCTCGCCCATGGTCTAAATGACTCAGCTGTGAACTCATATAGGACACGTCAGGTGTAACTACAGGCACAGAAAGATGATGCCTTTGAAAGGTATCTGGCAGAATCAGCTATGACTTCTCCCAGATGTTTGCTACAGCCTCCTTCCATTCTGGCTAGAGGTCTCCTATCTGAGCAGATCCTTAATTAACAGGCAGCACTAGTCCCCTGAATTACTTCAGTACCCAGCAGTAGCAAAATCCAAAAGTAACAAGGGATGGGCAAGCAGCCAAGGCATTCAGCAAAAACCCCGAGTACTTCACTAAACCAGAAATTTTAATTCACAAGTAAAAGGTCACTTCTCTACCGGTCCCCAGGAAAGCAGCAAGGGTTCCTGGCAGCAATCCCATGTTTTAACAACCTCCTGGCAATATCAGCAGTCAACATGATTTAGTCCCATTGGAAGCTGTGCTGGCCTTTCAAACAAATTAATATAATGAACGGATCGCACAGACACATGCTATATAGCACCACATCTGTAAACCAAGCAGGCTGCCTCGGTGCATGGGATTACACGCAAACTGAACAGAAAAGAAGCAATTAGCTGCAGAAAGCTGGAAGTGCCACCGAAGCTGTCAAGGACTCTCCTAAGTCAGGAAATGGCCTTTAAAGTCCACAGGAGTGCTACAAAAAGATGTCCCAGCTTTCTCCTTTTTAGAAGAAAGAGCAAGCTTATGTGAACAATTTGATCCTTTCTACTTCCACTCTGAATACTTTTAGTGTAATTTTAAAAGATAGCAACAACAGCACAGTTCACCTCTTAAGTCTTTACTATTCACTGCCTTGTTATTAAAAAAGTGACTGGAAGCCTCTGCCACTTACAAAAACAGATGGTAAATGCTTCTTAATTTTAGCTCTAGTTATTTCTGACTGCAAGACTGAATCCCACCCCGCAGAAAGCAGCAGCAGCTGTTGTGACGCTCATCACGGGTTTCTGGATACAGGGCTTTCCTCACATTCAACCAGAGCCGAGCTGGCTCCGTAGTGCAGCCTGACCACAACTTTTACATGATGTACTTTCATCTCGTCATTAAACTCTAACTTTGGAAAGCTATCAGACTGCTTTGTTACCCTTGGCTCCGTTACAGATGATTTATTCAAGTAACTTTGTCATCCTCTTTGGTCCGAGCAGCACACAGACGGGAAACATGCAATGACCACGTAACTTGAACTGCACGGGAAGTTCTCTTCCTGCCAGCAGCGTCCTGCTGCTTCCCAAGTTTCCTCGCTCTTCCCAGAGACAAAACCATGACCAGCTGCACTGTTTCAGACAGTGACTCACCTGCTTGCAACTCATATCCTACAAGTTCTGATAATCACATGCAAAACAGAAAGCTCATACTCAAGACCATTTCTACGCCATCCAGACCGGTGACACAACCTTCATCAGGTGAGATGTGGCCACAGGACAAATCCCCCTGACAAAGGCAGGCAACCCTGGCACAAAACTAAGAATATCTGCTGGAGCTCCCACTCCTCACGGGAGGCGTTAACCTACCAGGGACCAGTTGCCTTTCCGCCTAAGACCCTGCAGCGTCTTTCTCTCAACCTGCTCCTCTGTTCGCCTATCACAGACCAACACACACAGAATTTCATTAAATTCCATGACCAAAAGTCTTTCACAAAAAGTCACCTTCAAAACTGTAAGTCTTCTAGGAACATTAAAAAAAAAAAAAAAAGTTTTGCAAATTGGCATTTTCCAAGAAAAACTGAGAGATTTCAAAATCAGTCCCAAACATGACGCATGCTGATACACCGAGACTCTTTGTCTCTTTTCTAGAGACAAACCACACACATAACTCACCAGTCTGCTACAGCATTACTAATCGCTTCACATTTACAAAAGGCTCTGAGATTTTTTGATAGAGACTGCAGGAGAAAGACAAAGCTTTCATTAATTATAATAGAGAATTAATAATGCCAGGCGGATCAAAGGCAAAGACTTGATCAAATCCACATAAAGGCACTCTGTCAATGGACTGCATTCAAAGCAGAACTCTAGTAATAAAAGAATTTATTTATGTGTCTCAGTAGACAGACAAGGCCCTCACGGCAGCCAGGCTCTGTCACTTAAAGAAATGGAAAGACCTAAAACAAAGGCAAAAGTAAATCTAGAAGACAACTTTTAGGAAAGGGCTGTAATAAAGCAGGCCACACTTGCTTGTATGGATGTGTTAAACTCACACAGATGAGTGGTCTATTCTGTCACTGCCAGAACAAAGATCTCTTTATTTTTGCCAGGGGTAAAATACATATTTAGCATGGCAGCCACATATTCAATACTCGAACCAGTTGGAAACATTTATGAGAAAACTGAGGCTTTGTTTTGTTTGTGAGAGCAAAATACTGCTTTCAGATTTTCACCTATGAAAATCTTTATATTTCTATTAAGTTGTTGGGGAGGGGGGAAACTGGTGAAAAAAGATTTGGTTTTTTTTTTCCACGGGTGACGCTTGTGTCGAGATAGCCAATATGTAGCTATAGCTGTCCTGGCCAAGCCCTTACTTGTGTACCAGCCCTCCCAAAAAGAGGAAGGGTGCACCAAGGGAGAATGGGAACAGGCACAGATGCAGCAGTTTGGGAGGGAGAAGCACTAAACAGACCGCAGTGGCCACAAGCAGCTTCCAACCTCACCAGCACTGGCAACCGAACACCAAATCAAACAAAATGAGAGCCCATAATTACTAAGCCGACAGCCCTTTGGCCAGTTATGTGGCCCACTTCAGCAAGAAAACCGAGTCCTGCAAAAAGCAAGCTGCTGGGCAATGAACCAGTTCTTTGCTCCAGCTCCTTGCAGGGTCCTGCGGACACAGCGCTGGTGCTGCCGAGGGGGAAGGAGGATCCTTGTCCGCATCGGGCCGCTGCCACGTTGGGCAGCCTTGCCTTCATCCGTCAGCCATGGACGGCACAACAGCCAGCACGGCAGGACTGACCTGCCCTTCTGTTACGCTGCTGGAATAACTGAATGGAAAGATTCCCCCTCCGGTATAAATCCGGCTCTGACAGCAACCAGCAAAGCCAGAGCTGACACGCAGCTACCTGCACGTATATGCAGACAGTGCTAAAAGCCAAGGTGAGCCCACAGAATCAGCACCGAGCCAGCGTATTTAACATTTGGGTCTTTGCAGCAGTCATACTAATCCCATTCAAGCCTCACAGCTACCAAAGGACCAGACCAGAACTCGTCTCGGTATTTAGCTCCCCAGCTGCTTTAGTCTCCTTCTGCCTAGCTCAGGGACTAACAGCCACTTAGTAAATACTTAAAAAGGAATCCTTCAAAATAGGCTCTGCAAGGCAGAAAAGCAAGATGCAGACCTTGACAAAAACATGCACAGAGCTATGGAACTAAAACTAAAAGTTAAACTTGAGTTCATCATTTTTCTGTGTCCCTGTTTGTCATTGTTTTCATTACTGCCTTAAGCCATAATTACGTAGCTGCTTTTATCAGGCAGGCATCCACACTGTCAGTGAAGGGGCACTCCAGACTGCGCCTCCATCCCTAGCTGCCACTCACCCCTTCCTTTTGCTGGCACTAGTGGTTGCAGAAGCCACATCATGGCACAGAGTGGGGACACAGTGTGCCTGAAAAGTAACCAGATAAAGGAAAAAGAAATATAAAGTTATTTTTCACTATATGCACACACAAACAGTAACATTGGCAAAAAAAAAAATTTAAAAACCCAACCAGCAGAAACAGGAGTGCCGACAAGAATGGTGTTTTCAAGTTTCTATAAAGTTATACCTACAAAGGTGACATTTTCAAGTATAGGAAAAAAAAAAAACGCAGTAAGATACTGAGCATACATACTGATCTACTAACTTAGTCAGTTCTGCTTTGGTCTCCCTGCACTGATGTTACAATGGCAATCCCATAGCTTTGAAAATGGCGCATTTTTTTAGATTACTTTTCCTCATGCCTAAATGGTGTAAGTATACTTTTAAGCAGCTCCCAGCAAATGGTTTTGACATTTTGTTCTCCCTGCCCAAAACAGAACAATACTCCTCTTTGTGCAGATGAGAAAGAGAGGTCAACAAGCTGCATTTACTGCTCATGATGTGCCGGAGTACTCTCAGGATGCACACTGGCTGCTACAGCTCAGTGTCACTTAGACCCTGTCTGACTCACGAGGTCTCGAACCAGCACCTGGCTGGGAGCAGGACCCCACAACTTAACATTGTATATCCACTCATGTCACAAACAGGAGAGCTTTCTCCCTCATTTTCCTGCCTCTTGCACTAGATTTTGCATGGCCTTGTTAATAAATGAAAAAAATGTTTTGGGTAAAGAGGGGGTCCCAACCCATCAAATGTGTATTTTATTTCCAAGGCAAAAATAAAATTTTCCCTAAAGTATCTAGCCCTTATCCAGCCCTCCTAAGCACTAACAATACCTACCAAAATTATATAGCTTCTACATTCCAGGACGTGAACTGGGCATACCGTTGGCACTTGCTTTGTGCTGAACAGATTGCTTCAATCCCAGAGGTTTCTAACAGGGAAAAGCCAAACTGTTGCCTCAAACATCACAGGCAATAATCACAGCTTGAGAGGACCTCTACCTCTGCACACAAGTTCTACTTGAAAACAGGGAAAACACAGCTTCTCGGTCTCCCTCAGCTACTATTCCATCACAAGATACAAAAGGTCACTCCTTCCCACAAAGCAATGATGGAGGATTATGTTCTTCGAAGCATGCTGCACAAGCAACACGACGACTTCCACCTGAAAGAAGGATGCGAAGTCAAATCCGTGTGATGAGAACAGAGGGCAAAAATAAGTCTGAGAGAAGAGGAAAGGGCTGAAAGAGATTTCTGGCCTCTATTCTCCTCCAGTAGAAAACCTGCAAAGCATTTTAAGTTCAGTGGCAACAATTCTCCACTGTATTATACTATACAGTGCTTAGTACTCTCCAAGGCTTCTGTGCACTCCTACAACTAATGGTGATGAGCACAAACAGGTGAGGAACAGCACATTCACAGTCCAGAAACTCAGTCCGAGACCCCCAAAGAAGCAGGTCGATTGCTGCAGCGTGCCAAGCACCAACAAGACTCCTTTCAATCAAAAGCAACTCCAGAAACCAGTACCAACCCACTAAAAGTATCCATGTTTGATGGGTCCAGCCAAAGCAAATCACCACGGGAGAGACAGCAGAAAGTGCCAGAAGCAGAGCTAACAGCATCACTCTGGAACAGCCATGCCTAGCCCATTTGTTCAGTTCTCGTCTTCTGCATCGTGAAGAAATCTGGGAGAAAACAGCACTTCGGGGTCGGTTTACTGCCTCCTACAAACTCTCGCTCTGATCACACATACAAACCTAACGGTGCAAACTTTATCGAGCAGAACACTTGGCATCAAAAAAGTCACCACTGCAGCTTATGATAAGACATTTTAGAACTGAGCTGGTTTCCATCCCTCCACTGACTCCTTCCCACCACCTTTTCATGGCTTGACACTTCATTTGCAGGTACCCAATGAAACCTCCTCAGTTAACTGCCTGTGCATATTTAACTTACTGCTTTCCCCTTACCCTTCGCTTCTGTTTCAAAGACATGAAAAGGTTAATAACCACCAAAAGCAGTCTACTGTGCAAATTATAAGAACATTTGATGTTGCTTGTTCTTCTAAACATGTCTAAAGAAGTAAGAGACTCACTTCTGAAGGCAGTGATGGCAGGTGAGCACAAGAAGTAATAGAAAGGCACCGTCTTCCCCAGCTGACAGTACAGAGCTCAATAAACAACTTCACACAAATGGAAAAGAAGCTACAGTTATGACTTGCAATTCAAAAAAAAGCAACTCTTTTTGCTTGTGCAACATGAATCTGCAGGAAGAACATGCTGAGATAAATAATCCCACAAACCACAAAAATTATACATGCCTAATCACTGGACTTGTCCAAATGTCACTCAGGAAGACAAGCAGAATCCTGAAAGCGTTCATTTATAGCAACTATATTTGCAACATACACACTGAGGGTTTGCTAGTAAATACTACTTTTCAGTTCAACAGAGCACAGGACCAATGGAGGGATAGGCAGTGCTCCAGACTAGAAGCTTTAACCTAAATACACAACACACAGTTTTCAAAGTACCATATAGTGAGGTTGCCGATGCCCAGCTCTACCTTTCCGGTGTCCCACCTGCATACAGCACAGTAAAGCAGCCTATCAAAATTGAACTGAAATATTTCACTATACAAGCAGATGCTGCATTAAAAAAAAAAAAAAGAGAAAAAGTTTTTTCTCAGTGGTTTCCAGACAAGTCATATGTGAAAAATTATTTTAGTTGTTGCTCTGAGCACCAGAGGAGCCTGCCAAGACAAGCACTTCAGTGATAAGCACTACAGACCCCACAACAAAAGAAAGTCTGGAACTCAAGAGTCCAGTGTCAGATAAAAGCCTGTTCATCAGGGAAAGTTACAGTGAAGGCAGTGGCTGCTATAAAGGCATTCAGATATTTACCTCTTCCAGGTTTAACTAAGAAATAAACACCGCTATGTCCTAAGGGAGCTGCTGACCGTGTAGAAAGAGCAGAGCTCAGGCTTACAAGTGCCATTCCAGTCCAGTCTTTCAAACACAGCCCCCTCGAGGGATAACAAAATGCAATCATGAAACAGCCAGCTCAAGAATGAAATCAAGTCCAAAGCACAAGAAAGAATCACATTTCACCGAGTATCAAAAAGACCTACAGCTGTTATAATTTGTTTACTTTGCACACCAAAGTTTTACATGATTTGTAGTTCTAGCTTTCTGCGTCCTCTTTTAAAGCCTTTGCACCGGTAATACCAGATCCTATGAGCTAGAGAAGGTGGTGTTTCAGTGGGGCTACACATCTTAAAGACTTTGAAGTGCAGCTACTGGTCAGTCCTAAAACAGCTTTCTAACTACACAGCCTCTCTGACTCACCCTCACTTGAAGGAGCAGCCAGAGCAGCAGCCCAGTGGAATCCGTGCTTTCCTCCTGTACTCTTACTAATACCTCAGTGCAAAATCAGTAAAAATACCCTGATGGGAAGGACAGTTCCCCAGCACAGCCTTGTAATCACAGGCTCATAAATCATTATTCCACAGATTTCATGCTAAGAAATGTCCTCACTCCAGTCTTTGAAGGGTCTAAGCTGTCAGGCACCCACATAAGATCACTGGATAATTCAGGAGAGAAAGGACCTCAGGAGGTCTCTAGCTGAACCTCCTCCTCAAAACAGGGTCAGCTCAGACCAGGTTGCTGAGGGCTTTATCATGCCACATCTTAAAACCTCCAAGAACCGAGGCTGTGCAAACTCTCCAGGCGTCCTGTCCCACTGCTTCGTACTCCTCAGCATGAAAAAGTTTCCCCCTTTGTCCAGACTGAACCTCATTCCTTTAGTTTATGCCTGCTGTCTCTCTCCTCTGCAATGCCCAACTGTGAAGAATTTGCCTCCACCTTCTCAATAATCTCCTCATCAGTATCAGCTGACTCTTCATTAAGGATCTCCCTGAAGCAGTCTCTTCCATAAGCTGGACAAAATCCCTCAGCTCAGCTCACAGAGAAAGGTGGTCCACTGCCAAAGGCACTCCAGCTTAGCTATGTCTTTCTGCATTTAGGAGCCCAAAACCAGACACAGTGTATCAGCTGGGATCTAAGGAGGGCTGAGTAGATGGAGATAGTCACTTTGCTCAGTCTACTGGCTGTGCTTCAGTTAAAATAGCCCAGGATATTGCTGGTCTCCTTCACAACAGCAGCACACTGCTGGCCCCCTTTCTAGCACAGCTGCCCCCCAGGCAGGCATTCTCCAGCCTGTATCATTGCAAGGGGCTTCTCTTTCCTGCATGCAGGACTTCTCACTTCTTGCTGGATTTCAAGAGGTCACTGTCAGCCCATTCCTGCTGTCTACATCTCCCTGAATGGCAGTCCTGCTCTCAAGCTGGTCACCCAGCTTGGTGTCACCTGCAAATTCTACAAGCATGCACTCCATGACCTCCTCCAGGTCACCGATGAAGATGTTAAAAAGGACACATCCCAGGACAGACCACAAGAAAAACAGATCACACAACCCAGGGGCAGTGCCACAGGCAGCCATGAGGAACTTTCTCCCTCTTTTCCTGCACAGTGATTAGTTACTCTAGTTTACTCTTCCAATACGAAATCTTTCACACTCCCAGTACGGCTCCACAGAATCATCTGGCCAGCTATGGTGTGACACACCAGATCACTCAGTCTCCCTGAAACAACAGCGCCCATCTCCTGTGTATCCAGGACAAAAGCGGAATTCTCCACCTCAAACAGTTTCAAAGGGATTGTGCTTGCATTCTTGGACAAACCTCTTACCAGTCACTGGACCAACTGCACATTTGTTTAGCAAATGAAGGAACTCAGCGAGGATTCTGCACTGCACGGCATCCGCATGTAATGCCATTCATGGGAAGAAAAGCCACTTGCTAAAAATTACAATTTGTTTTACGCGTTTGTCCACAGCGAAGAAAATCCACACGTGTTCCTCACTGGTTAAAGAGCTGATGAAGGATGGCCTTTTACCAGATGCTGAACTAGCTTGGCAAAATTAAGGGATCAGAAATATAGAGTTGGAAAAACAGTATAAAGTGATCAACTGCCTTAAATGTCAGAGTTATGGCTTGGGCAAGCACAGCTCCATAGCCACCTTAGTGCTCTTACTACAAGATGTCGGAAGAGCCACAGCCACCACTGTTTAGTTTTTTTAACTAAATGATACAAAGCTAAATGCTACTGAGGCTCCTCACCGTGTTAATGCAGCTACAGCTGCGGTGTTGCAGTAAAAGCAAGCTTTATAGACAGCAGTCTAATTAAGCACACTGTAAGTGGTCAAGAGGCAAACTAAGTCTGAATCTGTGTGAAAAAAAAAACCTCATAAACATGCAGTTATCCCAGACACATCATGGAAACAAATACACACCTTTCTCCTTCAACAGTAGAGCAGAAGCAGTCCCTCTTCCCTCCCATTACCAGCTGTCTGTCCCCCTGATGAGGGACCCTCAAAAAACCCAGCTACACACCATCAGATGTTGCTTGGAAGGGCCTGCCAAGGCCCACATTAGATGAGGTGAGTCATAACTGCTTCTCCCCCTCCACGTGCAAAAAAACCCAACAACCTCTACCAGTTTGTGTGGCAGACGGTATCAGATCTGCTACAGAGGCAGCAGATCTGGTTTGCTCGTGGCACAGCAGGACCATTTGGAGCATAACATCCTGCACCCAATTAAACTCCAGTTTCCCAATGATAGGCCTCCATTATACACGCTTATTTAACTACCTAATTGGAGAGTCAAGATCCCTGTCAGATCAAATTCAGTACAGATCCAAGATGTATCTATAGTGTTAGCACTCTTGCAGCCTGCCTAATTTTCCAATAGAACCAGCTCATTGTAACAATACCGGGAGCCCTACACAGGGAAGAAAGCAAACAGTAATCTTGAGGGACAATTTTATAACCCTATTTCTGAGAAGGAATATTAAGCATAAAATGCAAGCCTGGATGCCCTGATACTTTCTCCTACCAGTTTGGAAGAAAATCCTGTCAATTTTGTAAAGTCTTGGAATCCATCTGCTGAACTAGGCAAGCCAGAAAGCAAATACCACTATTCTATTTTAAAATGACAGAAGTGTCTGCATCTGTTTAATAACACATCTGTTTAATACCATGCATACATCTGCCAAACAGACCTAGTGGAAAGACACTTTTTGAAGATCACACATTTTAAACATGGTAAAGAAGACACCATGCCTCTCTATAGAGATCAGAATAGCTCCCCTCCTCACCCAGCTCACACAGTCTCCTTCCTTAGACCAAATAAATTGTGCACGCAACCATCTCAGCCAGTTAAAAATTAGCAATAAGGCCATATGGCAGCTATCATGGAAAATACTTTTTTCCAGCATATTTCACTATGGTTCAACCAAGCAATGAAAGAAGTACTAAAGAAAAAAAATGAATTCCAGGAGCCAGAACAGCTTGCTTGCTTTATAACTAAAATGCAGCATACATTGAAAAGAGGTTTTATAGGAGTTTATATCTGATCACCAGACAGGTCTTGGGGATTATAAAGAAGCTTTTTTTAACTTGGAGAAACAGTCATTGAGAGGCAAAACTGAATTCCCAAAGATCCTGTTGCTCACCACTAGGAAAGCCAAAACCAGAATCCCGTCCCATGGCCTCCTCTCTCAGTCTAAGGGCTCTGGAGAGGGGCCTGCAGCAGGTACATGGAAACAAATCATGTGTACAGGATTTATAATCAGAAGTTTCGTTGTGCGGACATGTGTTCCTCCATGAGGAAATGGCCAAGATTTAAGAGCCCGAAGAGTACAGAACCACTGCGCTCAGCCAATACACGCTGCCAGGTGCGCATGTTCTCTCCACATCTGGTTTTCAGAGCAAGACTTAACCCGATTCAAATTACAAAACCCTGAAACCGCATACGTTAGCCATCATACTTCTCCAGCTAAACTAGACATACGCAACAGAAGTCATGAATTCTGTATTGCAGCTTTCCACTTGGCCAACAGAAGAGTACAGAATAGGAAATCTACACCCGAGCAGAATATGCTTCACCCTGAAGAGATCATTTGGCCACTGACCTATGTGCTGTGTAATACAGAGGCTCCTGCTCCCACTTCTCCTCCATGCTCAGCCCACCTCAAAAGACAAACAGAGGTCACTGTCACCCACACTGGTTTAGATCCCCAGGACACAGCCCCCCTTGCGATGGTGGGGATGGCATGTACCACCACCAAGCAGCCTGTCCAGCAGCACAGGTCCCAGGATTCATCGTTTCTCCCGAGGACAACCTGGAAGAGTCCCCTCCACCACCCATCCCTCAAGCCCAGAGCAAGAAGTGTCGATGCAGCCTACAACAACAACCAGAGGTAGGTACACCAGCACGTAGAGTCAGGGCCAGCCCACGTATGCCATCAAGGCCGTGGGGAAAACATGCCACAGGCACGAGTATTGTGCAATTTATAGTAAACAACTCTGGCAACTGAATCGGTTGATTTTGCTCTGCCCTGAGGGCAAAAAACTAAGCTTCACCAGTGACAAAGCACATACGTAACACATTTCACCGAGCAGGTACAGAGGACGTACAAGGAAGGGGATAAACAACTACCAAAGTCACCAGGCAGAAGAGCTTAGTTAGAGGGCTGTGCAGAGTAAAGCATATGGACATCATGACAGCTGACCAGAACAGAGCCCATGCCATGAGTCACAACCAGACACTGGCACCGGTCAGATCTTGTCACCTGGTTGACTTTCAAGTAGCTGGATCCTGCAACCCAATACCCAGACCCTGTTAGTTCAAAGAACCTACCGGTTTGCTGAAGTCATGATTGCTGTAACTAGCAGAGGTCAGCAGAAGGGCAAGCCTTTGGGAAATGAGGCTTCCCTTCCTCCTTTCTTGCTGGCCTTCAGGTCTCCTAAAATGGCTGCGATGAGTTTGAGGGCTGGCCCTTAGCCTGCTGCTGCAGTGAACACCTTGTCCCACCAGCACAAGAACACAGAGTGAAAACACTGAAAAGGGAACAAGACTCCAGGGTTAAGAAAGCACACACAGAGCCTCCTGCATTACCAGCAGCAGCAAGGGTGACAAGGATCACAAAGAGATGATTTTGAAGGTGAGGCAGAAAACTCTTCTTCCTTATGATACGTGTCAGTGTCTCTGTATGGTCATATGCCCCCATCAAGACATGTCCCAGGAACCCTGACATAGACAACCAAGTGCATATTTGCAGGCCAAGAGATTTGTACACTTGATTCCCTTTGAAAACTAACAGCAATTAATTAGGCCTCCGAATCCCTCGTTAACAGTTTTGACACACCAGCTACACTGGCACTTCCACAGCTACAACCTTGAGTCTCCTCGGCTGTGTCCGTGACACTTGTGTACCTAACACACACACACACACTAAACTCCCCTCTCAGTTGAATAGTAAAGCTCTAGCTGCTGAAACATCAATTCCAGACTCTGCCTCATGCTGGCCTTACCACAGACCACACAACCCTGGATCCCTTAGCAACAAGTTGTTCTGACATGCTTCCGCAAGGGAAGGAGCTTATCACCCAAATCTCCCAACATTAAAGTATGATCCAAAGCTCAAAGCAGCACATTGGAAAACTCCACCAGCTTCGTCTGTTTTCAGATCAGCTGGCCTGTAACAGTTCTTGAAGCACATAAAACTTGAGGCACATAAAAAGACTAAATCTTCTGGACTCCTGTATTGCCAACGTGCAAATCAGTAGGACGCATTTATACCAATACAGAAGTCTAAGCATCACAACTCTTAAAAACACGAGCACTTAAGTCAATATGACTAACGCATTCATGACGATGTACTGCACAACACAGACTGATCTCCCTGCACAGATCCACCGGTGGCACCGAGAAACTCTCTCACATCATCCAGCAGAGAGCATCTGCACAGACTTTGCATAAAGCCGTGACTTTGCAGCTCCCTCCATTCGTACCAGGTCCACTGCAGCCCTCCAGACATCACAGTCTCACAGGGCTCACCCACACGTTCCTCAAAACAGAATCAGCCAGATGCCAGATTCTCGAAGTCTCTCCCGAGATGTCAGCATTAATAAATCCCTTTAGAAGAAATGAAAACCTTTTTCATTAAACAACTGCTTTTAAGTAAGGGTAAACTTCAAGGAGGAAAATCCTTGTATTAGTACTTTTAAGAAATTCAGAATCTGGTTTTGGAAAAGTGGAAATACTGATAACCACCTCACTAAGATTTTATGATGAAATATTAGAGTATTCCTAATATAAACCTTATTTTAATGATTGCAACTCTGAAAACAAAACAACTTTAATACATCTATTTTTTTCTTAAATAAAAACTAGGCACTTTCTGCAATTTGCTACTGAAGAGCTATGGGAGCTATTTTGCATATCTTGCTGCATCCCGTCTAGAAGAAAACTTTTTCAGCTGTAATTCAAAACTCCATGGTCTCACCAAGAGACTGTGCCTAAATCTGCGTTGGGTGCTGCAGTTACAGGAGAAAAAGACGGGTTTATGACACTACGAGAAGGATGATTCCCAGGCACGTAAAGTTCATTTTGGTTCAGATTCTGACACAAACTATATCCACGGTACAGCTTTTGCCACAGCAAAACACAGTGTCAGAACCCAAACTGGCAGTGCTCTGTCAAGACTGAAACCATGCCTGGTCAGAGGTATGCCTGATCCCTTCAGGAGAAGCTCAGCAATTAGGCTGCACAGGTTCCAACTGGAAGTCTAGGTGTGTCTCTGTTTAAATTAGTAGTAGAAAAGATAATAAATTGAACCTGAATTTGCACGTCTGCACAGTCTTTCTATGAATACATACACCTACCTGGAATGGTGTGCAGCTTCAATACAATTATATGCAAAATCCTCTCTTGAAAAGAAAGCAACTCTGCTTAACTAGCATCCATCTCATTTTCTGTTGCTATTTCAGCACCAGTAGCCCATTACAATGCACAAACATGCTTTCCCAGCCAAGCATCCTTTCAGACTGAAGCAAATGTGATGCCAAAGTCCAAGTTCTTCCACATTGGAGAGGTTAAAGCAACTACCAGCACTAGTTCATAAAACAGGATACATGGGCACAGCCAGCATGAAATGCAGTCTGCAACGGCCAGGAATGGTTGTGACTGAGACAAATCCTGGGCATGAACAATACCACCAACATGAGCGGCACCTGCAAGGTGAATGAAGACTGAGTTAAGTGCACCTTACAGCTTTACGTCTTTTTAGGAACTACTGAGCAGGTATATTTCAGCATCATTTTAAAGCTAAATACATTTGTTAGAAGTTCCAAGCAGCCACTAAGCAGTGGCTAAACCAAAGGTGTAGCACACAGAGAAGTTCCATTTTTTGCAATCTGTTTATACAGATACACCTCTGGAGATCACGTAGCAGATAGCTCTAAGAAAAGATTTTTACTATTTTCAGTATACCATATTCAAATGAAAGATTAGATCCATTTTCTAAGCCAGTCCAATTCTCCTATCCTGTTTCATTCAAGGAGATGCCTTACAGGCTTGAGATGTGCTCTTGAATATAAAGTCAATGAAGTAGTTCTGGTTTTGAACCTCTTTTCCCTCCAGAGAGCAATTACTCTCACAAGCAGACCCATCAGTTTCATAAAGAAACTGTTTCCTCCAATTTAATCCTGTTGTTGAGCTTATTTCACCATGTTCTTCCTTCCAGAAAACTAAAGCAGTTCGGGCAGTATGAGTAGTCCCACCTCAACAATTTGGAGGTCGGTTTTAGCATGTGTACGGCTGTGGGAAACAGGCAGATTATGCAGCACCTTTGTCTAAGGATCATGGCACCAGCGAAGACATAGGAAATAGAGTTTCTATCCCTGGCTTTGTCATCAGCTTGCCAGATGACCTTGAACAAATTACTTCTTCACCTTCCATTTCTTTTCTCCCTGTAAAACAGAATCAACAGCCGCCACCTTTCTCTGGGAGACAAACCTTATCGTCCAGTGAAATACGCGCTCATCACGCTCTTTACCAAACCCGTGTGCCCGCAGGTAAAAGGAACAGCAAACTTTTCACAGCCACGCCGCCTCACTGTTACACTGAGACCCAGACCTTAAGAACAATACTTTAACTTTCCTTGACCTGCATAAAACCCTGATATTATTCAGCTGCTGTTGCAATAATTCTGCCCTCTGTAGCACTGTCATCTCTCTCCACCTTTCCCCCCTCCCTGTGGATTTCATCAGGCACAATAAATTGCTCTTTTTCTGGAGCAATTTCCTCACCCCTATGCCCACCCTCAATTGTGTCACTGAGAAACAACACTAAGCAATTAAGTCTGTTGCATTTCTCTCACTGACTCCTTCATATAGGCTATATATATATACCCCCACACACACACAGATAAAATAATAGAAGGTTTATTTAGCCAAACACCTGCTGCCCAGATCTTTCACATGGTGTGTTATAAGGAAGAGAAAACAAAGCTTTGCAAATAGGCTTGGAAGGAAGCCTCGTCCTTTATTTCAGTACAAAGACATCCCTTTGACCAACACGAGAGGGGAGATTTTTTTTTAAGGTCCTTTCACAGATGGAGATGAAACACATCACTGTCTGAAATGGGTATGGGAAGAAGCTAAGGGATCATCTAGCTTACAAACTGTATCTGCTATGGGCCCTGCCAACATCCCAATAGTTTCCTAGGGTATCTAAAGCAGATTCTGGAGCACCTGAATAGGTATAGTAAATTTATTAACCACATTATAGATGTGGCACATCATGAAAGCCCAAGATATACCAAGACAGAGCTATGTCAAAGTAACACCAGTCAAACTTAGATTTTTGCAGATTTTCACATAGCCTAATGAGGCAAGGGAGAATGAAACACAAGTGCTCGCACAAACACTGGAACTAACACATCCCTCTTTCCTAAGGATGCGTGCCATGACTGACTGTAAGATAAAGAACACACATTTCCATCTCCAAGTAGTGCTCTCTCCATAGACAGGTCCTTTCTCCGGTCATGTCTCTCTCACGTGAGCTCTCAAATAGCATATAAGGGTTGAGCCCATTTACAGGTTTTCCTGCTGCTGGACTCCACTAAGATCTTTCTATACTCATTGATGGCCCATTTTGATGCAATCTGCAGTCATTTAATAATCCTTAAAACCAGTAGTTTTCTCTCAGGGGCATTTTTAGCCAAACTATGGGTTAAAATTGTTCCTGGGAAGGAAGAGGAAGGGAGGAGCCAAACAGACAGAGAGACTACCCATTCCTTATTTCTATAGGAAACCAGGGTAAAAAAAGCTTCCCCATGAACAGGGTGGCTGCTGCTTAAGTCAGGGCTGCCCAAGAAGTCAATTCTGCCATGAAAGTTCAGAAACATAAATATAAGGTGTGATGGCATAAAGCACAAGTTGATTCAGAGGCATCCTCAAACACTTAAGCAACCTATAGAATTTGACTTAAAACGCTGGCAAACTTGACTTAACCCTACCTCGCCTGCCAGCACCCATGTACAAAGCGCTACGTCCCACCGTACTGCTAAAGCACGAGCAGCAGCAAAGGTACTCACGTTACAGTAAATGCTTTGAAAACGACACAGTGACTATCACCAGCATACCCAGGAACCTTGTTTATCCTCCCATCATAAAGCAAGGGTATGAGCTTACACTGGCCACCTTGATAAGCCCAATGAACCCCCCTCTCGCACTGTAGCCTCTCTAAAAATAGACTGCAGCATGTTACAAAGCAGTTAGCAAAAAAATCACTTAAACTTGGTTGCTTATGGGTTGGTAGCCACACACTGTGCTTATTTGTGACAGCTGCCACCCATGATTAAAAAACTCCACAAATTGTGTAAGTCACAAACAAAAACTTTTCCACTATTATTACACGGATTCTTGAGCTGTGTGACTCAGAAGTTGTGTATAAAGATGAAAAGGATTAATATAACTGGATCATACCTCTTGCACAGACCAGGTTAAAGGTCGTTATATGAACATAGCTGAAATGGTGATAGCAGGCCCATACTTACACTACGAAACAAAAGGCAGTGAAAGCAATAAGCATGCATAAAGAGCCCTCTGGCCTGCTTGTTTTTCACACTGCTAGAGGCAGAGGAGGGAAGAATGAATTTTGGCTGCAGCAAATCAGCAGCCAGCATTTCCAGTTGCTACGGTGGAGAGGGCAACACTTACTCTGGGAAGATCACTCTGACCTCTGCTGGTACCCTCAGAGAAATCCAGCAGAAACCAATGAAAGGAGGGAGGGAATCCACCGAGTGCAGAGCAGGTCCCAAGCACTGAGGAAAAGTCGACCACATGGCTCCTATATGTTCTACCAACTCATTCAAGGAATGCTGCTCAGATGAACTTCCAATTTATTTCTGTTTCACACTCCCCTACAAAGGCTTAGCTCCTAGCCCTGAAATGTGCTCCCATGACTGCCCACATCCTACCACAAGCCATAGACCAGCCTCTCTCTTCCCCCTGGTGTGGACCTCACCTCACCACCTCATCACTGCTCAGCCCTTGGCACCCTCTCGTTTCACAGCCATGGTCTGGACAACGTGCTCTGAGGAGCTACCCCACACAGAAAGTGCAAAACAGAACGGGGCAATAAGCCTTTTCCCTCAGCCGCCTGCAGCACCAGTGCATGTCGCATCCAACAGGTGGCTCCACAGGCTTGCCGATGGTCTCTCCTCCCTTCACATTTTCAGACTGGAAGGAATACTCAAACCAAAAGCTGCCCCGCATGTTTCAGTTTCCTCCCTATCACACTGACAGAAGCGTGACCGTCACGCTGTACACTGCTGCAGTAGCAGTTTCCCACCAAGTACCGAGGGCAGTAACCAAAATGGGCCTTTCCATCACCAAGAGAAGCTGAGGCCACAGGAGTAGAGAAAACAATGGACAAGCTCAGCAAAACAAGTGGGTGGCCCCTGCTGAAAGGAGTCACCTCCAAAACATCACCAAGCGATGATGAAATTTCTCCTTTAAGAAGGGAGGCTGCCAACCTGTTTAAGCTTAGAATGTATTTCATTCAAAGGTGGCTTCTTTCTCAAGAGTATGGCTGGCATTTCCCACTGGAGATGAGTTCTCTCCACCATCTTCCCTCAGAAGTAAATGAGATCATCAGGAAGGAACGACCGCTTCTGCTGCTCCTCAGCAGAACCATGTCAGAGAAACTCAATTAAAAATAGATAATAAAGGAAGTAGAAGTAAGCCACACCAAAATAGCCAGCGGAAGGAAAGGGAAGCAATTTCCCCGAGCCAGGTTTTGAGGCCAAATATTTTATTTTTAAATATTAAAAAGCTACCTTCTAAACATTGCTGGCAATTAATAGACTCAATATGGATAAAACATGTGCTCGCTCAACAGCCCCCTGAAAGGAGGCTGAAACTCGAATTATGTCCCTACTCTACATCCATCAGACACTAGAACAAAACCAAGGCCAGATTTAACCAGCCAGAAAGCCAAAACCACATTAAACTGTACGGCGAGGCCACCCAGATTTCCTGCTAGCAGACACAGAGGAAGACTTTCTCCACAGAAGCCAGCATCTGGTCAGTAGGGGAAGCAGAGGAGGACGGAGTACAACACCCTTGGAGAAGACAACCCTCAGCAGAAAGGTTACGCTTCACGTACACAGGGCTGGACCACCCTTATCAAGCCCAGTGTCAAGATGCTGCCTCCCTATCTACAGAAGAAGGAACAAAAACACGAGTCGTGTGGCTCAAGAGTAAACAGTGCTATCTCGGCTCAGCCTCCAGCGTGAGCAGACCGCTGCGAGAGCACTTCGCACGCGTGTCCGCGCCGCAGCTACGGCACCATGGCAGTCCTGGGCAGAGGCCTCTGGGTGGGTCTGAGCTGGCCCAACAAGAGGCTGAGCTCGGCCTGAGGGAGCTTCTCCAGGCTCCCCAAAGCATGAGGTGCCCAGCTGGCACCGGCGGCGAGGACCTGAATGAGCACACTTGATGTACCCCAGGTGCAAGCGTGCCCCTGCAAAACCCCAGCACTTGAGGGCTACAGGTGGTTTTGCTGAATGTCTGACTATGAAAAACACCCTGGGCAAGGTATCTACGCCGATGTAAAGCAGGCCTGGGGCGGAACACGGGGGCATTCAATGATTCCCTCGTGGCCTCCTCTACTCTCAGACTAGAAAAGACGACGCCCGCGGTATCCTCGGTCACCAAAACTTTTATTTGACAGTAGAAAGTGGGTTCTGGGGTTCCCTTCCCAGTGGGCATACGAAAAGGGGGGCCCGGGAAGCGGTGCTGGGAGCGGCCGAGCCCGCGGCTTGCCCCGAGGCGCGCCCCACCAGCGGCCGCCCCAGAGCAGCGCTTCCCGCCGGGCGCTCCCAGGCGCAGGGACCTCCCGGCAGCCCTCACCCCCCGCCCGCTTCTCCCCCGCCTTCAACCGGCCCCCAACGCCCGCCCGCGGGTCCCCCTCCGCGACCCGGGCTGAGGCTGGCGGGGCCCCGTTCCCCGCGGGGGCTGCCGCCGATCTGGGGGGGCAGAAAGCAGGGGCACCGCCCACCCCCCCCTCACTGCGGGCCCCTCGGCGGGGGCCGGCGGACAAAGAGGGGCGCCCCGCTGCCCGCCCCCACCGCAGGCTGGGACGGGGGAGCTGCCGCAAGCCACGCCGGTCGGGTGCGCTTTCCCTCCGCACCGGCGAACTCACCCTCCTTGGCTTTCTTCTTCCTCGCCAGGGTCCCGCCGAGCTTGCCCAGGAACGACTCGTCTTTCTTCATCCTGTGGGGCCGCAGCGTCGGGGATCGGACGGGCGCGGCGGACATGGGCTTTGCTGGAGGGGGACACCGGGGAGGGAGCCTGCCCCGATCCCTGCCCGGGGAACTGCAGCGGCTCGCCGAGCCCAACAAAGCCCGGGGAGCGGGTGGATCGCCCGCCCGGCCGGCACCGAGAGGGGAGAGGCGGCACCGGGAGGCGGTGGCGTGGGGGGGTGTGTGTCAGCCGGAGCTGCACGGAGGGCAGGGGGGCGGGCTGGGAGCCGCTGCCGGCGGCCACAGCGCCCTGCCACGGCCTGGAAGTCCGGGGGAGGCGGGGGCGGGCCGCCAGGCCGACCCGGCCCCGCCGCCGCGGGCGCCCCCCGGCGCGGGGCCGGAGGGCGGTGGCCGCCCAGGGATGTAGTTGCCCGAGGGTGCCCCCGCTGAAGAGAGCACCGAAGCTTCACCTGTGGAGAGCCGTGGGATTCGCTTTTGGGCTCTGCTGGGGCGGCCAAGAAATTGGGCCGGAGGTCGGAGGGGCCGCAGCGCTGTGTGTGTTTGCCGTGAGGGCCTGGCGAAGGGGGTGGCAGGGCCGAGGCGCAGGCAGGTGGGCCAGAGTCACGGAGATGGATGAAAAGCGGGTAAGATTCACTGCAGGAGAGTAAAGCCCCAGGTCCCGTCATGGCCAGAGCAGAGGACAAAGTTTAGAGCGCGCTCCCAGCGTGTGCCATTTGTCTGGGCTCTGCTTAGTGGTTTCTAGCTGGCTACGGTCAGATTCACCTCCTAATTTTCTGGCCAAGTGCCTCTTCTGTCAGACTGCCTTGCTTTCTCCTCCTGGCGCTTTGCCTGTCAGGTTTGGCATCTACCTTTGCCATAAGGTTAAGGACCAGGGGGCCGTAAGCATCGCGTTTGCCAAGGTCACCTGTGCTGAGGCACCTCTGAGAGGGAAGCCACGGCCTCCCGAGTCGCTGGGCACCGCCACCATCAGCACAGGGTACACACACAAAAGCGGCCAAAATCCAGAAAGTTAGTTTTGATCCCACTGAGAGAATTTCTCATTACTTATCATTTTACAGCACCCAGGAGCGTGATAAAGGCTTTGTGGAATACACATTAAAAACAGGTCCTGCACACGCTTATTACCTAGCCTCATTAAATGTAATGGAAGGGGCCTGAGAGTTCAGTATGCGCACAAAACTTCACAGGGTCAGAGCCTAATGCTATAAACTCTGAAGTCAGGAACAACCTTTGGCCGTGCTCCTGCAAGTGGCTCCCCACCAGCAGTCCTTGCTCTAACAAAGCACCACATTCAAATCAACGCAGCTTGGCCCAGGATGCCCACACCAGCTTACAGGACAGATTTTCATGCTTGACCTGACCCTGAGGTAACACTACACAGCACATCCAGAGCATGAGATAGCAGAGATATTTTCTGAGTGTGTAGTTTCATGAGGGATTTTAACTCAAGCTCATCCCCTCTCACGAAGACCTACTCTTGTCCCTCACCTCCAGCTGCTTGTTGCTTTACTATAGGCACTTAGGCAACTAATCAAAAAAAGCCCCAACAAACCAAAACCAAAATCACCCTGCCAAGCTTTCCGGTATGACTGAGCTTAAAGTCACCCAAGGGCAAATGCCAGCAAAAGAGAAGTGGAGCGAACATGTGACTGGGACTGGGAAGACCCTTCTGAAAGACAGCGCAGACTTCCATGGACAGAAGATTATGAATTTTCTGCCTGATATATGATGGAACGATGACTTATTTCGAGCAGACATTAATTCTTTGGGGATCCAACTCTAAATACATTCAAGAACAAACACCATTTTTTCTTTTTTTAAATTGCATTTTTTCTCTTTAAGGTAATGCTTTCAGAATAAGGTGCCAGACCGGACTGACACATTTTAATCCGGCTTTGCAATTATAAAGACATTACCAGAGACCAAGATGGGTATTGCTGCTGTCAATGGCAGAACAGTGGATACCGGCAGTTCAGATGCTTTTTCAAAAGAATTTACTAGTCAAAATAGGGCAGGGCTTCCCTAAACTGTGAGGAAAAACCTGCACAATGCTCAGCATTTCATAAAAATGCCTTTTCATTTAATGAGACAGCAGTCATGGAGGATCCTTCTGAATACAGACCTAAAACAGGAGGGTATTTGAACAGGAATGTGGCTCTGTGGACAAAGAGGAACACAGTGCAGGGTGCAGTTTGATTTTGCCTGAAAGTGTTTGTAAGAGACTGAGCTTTTTTTGCATTTCTGTCATAACTACGGTTAGCAGAACGTGGAGCAGTTTCTAAATATATAGTGTTAATTTACTTATGTTGCATTTTAAAACTGTAGAATTCTGTATGAAATCTATAAATTTTTGTATAAAAACATTTTGCTTTTCCCTGTTGAAAATAAAATTTGACACAATAGCTAGTGAAAGATTCAAGAAAACAACTCTTGCTCACCTGCTTTTCCAATTGGTTTTGTGTGTACATTTGAACCGTAGGGTTTTGCCTTACAAGCTCTGTTTCTGTTGAGTTTTGCAGATCAACAGGAGAGTGGCAAATAGGCAAGTACTGTTTCAAAGCATAGAGCTGAAGGGTAGCAGGAGGTTTGGAGGAGACCTGCAGCTACTTTTAATATTCACCTTTAATGTATTAGGTTTCAAACTTACAACGTTCCTCTGCTCAAGCCACCTACTGCTTCAGGGAAGCGAGGTCCGAAGTCACCTGCAGCACCGCGTGCATCCCTGGCAAAAGTGACCAAGAACCTGGAGTGCTGCTTCCATGTCTCAGAAGTCCTGCATTGCAGGGAGGTTGGACCAGGGTCTCCTCATCAGATTAACAAGCTGTATTTCCACATCTGTAATTTCCTCCAGCTTCATACTACTATTGTGTTATGTGTTCCCACATCATTTAAATATCACAGAATCACAGAATGTTCAGGGTTGGAAGGGACCTCAGAAAATCATCTAGTCCAACCCCCTGCCAGAGCAGGATCACCTACAGTAGGTCATAAAGAAACACATCCAGACAAGTTTTGAAAGCCTCCAGAGAAGGAGACTCCACAATCTCTCTGGGCAGCCTGTGCCAGTGCTCTGTCACCCTCACAGTAAAAGTTTTTTCTAATATTTTTATATCTCACAAAATATTTTTATATCTCACAAATTTTTTTATATCTCACAAAATAATAGATACAATGGATTTTAAGATAATGGCCACTCTCACTGGCTGTGCAAGCAGCACTAGCTGCTCCTGCAAGCCATGTTTCTCATGGTCTCCTCCCCCAGCACGGTTGCTGGGTGGTGATCCTGCCCTGTTGAGCTGCTTCATTCAGGAGCCCTGGGAATGCCAGGCTTAAAAGAATGTACTGGGGACAAACAAAAATCTCAGGAAATCCTGGACAAAGCCTTTCTGAAGGCTTTATGACTTCTCTGAAAGACAGGCAAGGCAAAACCAAAATTGTAACCGCACCATGCTTGAGAACTTCAAGGAACACAGCAAGCTCCAGTGTAAATCGGGGCAGTCCCTCATGTGTGGTCCAAACCTGAGTGCAGCATATGGGGATTCACTCTAATTGATCATAGAACCCTTCATGGAAACAATTTTAAAACGTCACTGTTTTGTTTGCGTAAAGAGCAGCGATACCCTAGCACCATTGCACCAGGTGTATTCCACACATTTTCCGGGTTCCAGCAGGTCTAGCTCCCAGACCAGACCAGTGGTGCCCACCTCTTCTTGCCGGGGCACTGCAGCCTACACAGCAAAGGCTCCAGGCACCCCAGGAAATTACCTTTGCTGACCAAACCACTCACACAGCCCCTGCACTGTCTTGGACGGGTGCAAGATGGTTTAATAATTATGAGGACTCATATGCACCCCTCGTATTTATGTGGCACTGCCCAGAATGAAAAGAACCGCTCTCTCAAGCTGAGTAGCTGCACAAGCAGATGATGCCAGAGATCTTTAAGGGCTTGTCTTAAATTTGTGTCAAGATAAGCATGTTGAATATTCACAGCCTAATTTTTTTAAAAGCATAATTTCTTGCTTTAAGCACTCATCAGTAAGTTCCATCATTGTGAAACTTACACAAAATCTATTTTCTCATTCCTTCCCAAAGTTTCTGTCTCTTGATTTCAGAAATAAATTTCACTGGAAGTCCTCCTTAAGACACTGTTTATTACCTCAATGTCTCTTCCTGTTTTCTTGGCAAGTCCCAAACCTGCCAAAGGCTTTCAATTTTGATGTGGTTTTATTGCAGGATACAAGGAAGCATCCTGTGATCTACGTTGCATGGAGCATACAGAAAGGATTTTGTAAGGTTCTGTCTGCACTAAATGTTTAATTGCAGTGACCACAGTCGTCTGCATCATCCCATGCACTGAGCACCGTGATCATATTCGCACATGCTCACCCCTTCTCTAACCAACTCAGATTTTCATTAAAGGTTACTGCTGCACCAGGACACTCGTGTCTCGCTTTGTCACAGAAATTTGCCTTAGCTCACAGATAACACTGCCTTTAAAAATCTGTGAATGTCATGCTATGCTGATTTTAGAATGTGTATTAAACCTGAAGCTTAAAATGGAGCAGTTTGTTCTTAATTAGACAGCCCACTGCCCCAGCTTTAGTTAAATAACCTCCTCCCTGCAAGTACTTGATCTTTAAACCTCACAGCAAGATAACACTGTCTTATGCTTGCCCATAAAGGCAACAATGATTATTATTTTTTATTGTTGATGCTTCTTTGGAAGAACAAATAAATTCTACTTCCCGTAACAATAGTGCTTGCCCTTAGCAAAGGCTTTTAGACTGCAAGTGAAAAGTTAGTGAGGCTGGGATCAATACCAGTTACAAATCTGCATCTCACTTAAATGATTTTGAGGTTTCAGGCTATACACTTAATGAATGTTTTATGTTGATTTCCCATGCAGGAGAGAGTTCTTCCCTGTGCTCTTGCTCATGAAGAGAGTGGATTAGCCTATCAAGAACTTCAGCTATTCTACTTTGTTCAGATACCTACCCTTCAACTATTACACATTTTTCTAGTGAACATTTCAACCCATGAAGCTGCTAACGAGATACACACCCAGTTCGCCATCCAGATTTACATATGCTGTGAACACACACCACTTTCATACAGTTCTGCATCCATACATCCGAAACCACAGCTGCCACACTCCTTCAGCACCAGGTTTGCCAGTGAAGTGTGGCGTTGCCACGCTTCACAGCAGTAGTGCCAGTACTGCAAGTGTTGAGAAGCTGCATCATTTCTTAAGTAATTTAATTCAAATACAGCTCCTCCAGCTTTTTGGAGGAGTGGTCTCAAAATCTTCATGAAGTGAAACTTGCGTGACCTATGAGACTTGTGTGCACAACACAAACGCTGCTGGCAAAATTAACTCCCACGCAGCAAATGAGCCAAGACAAAGACTGGGCACGCATCACGATAACAACAGTCCCTGAAGATTTTTCTGTGTTATAAGTTAACATTATAATCAATACTACAGGAAAATAGGTAAAAATAGGCAAAAAAAGGTAATTAAAAAATGAAATAGCCTTAATTATGCTGAAGATGTACACAGAAAGACATTCATTGCTTAAATTGCCCAGGTAAGGTTATGACAAATTTTTACAAAACTGACTGATTAGCACATAAGTCAACTGCATTCTCCTGGTACAGGCCAAATGAGACACTTTACAAATGCAAGCTTCATTTTTAATGCATCAAAAATAACCTGAATCCATATGACAAGCACTAGTAACACTAAAGCACACATAAATGTTGATCTGCAGCAGGACTGGCAGAGTGGATGTTAATTTCATAAAATCTATACTGAAGCCTTAGGTTACATTTAGATTTAAAGCACTATGGAAAAAAAGCATTTTATCTAATCTCTGTGGGGAAAAAAAATATATCAATCAGCTCCCATTCCTGACTCTTTTTTTTCTGAAATTGTAGTCAGAAAATCTTTTGAGCACAAACTTCAAGCAAGAAAGCACAAAAATTGCTTTACAGGTACACACACCGTCCAAACAGCATATGAAACTTCACTGATTCAAGTACAGCACTCATATGCAAGTATCTTTCAATAATTGAAATAAAACCAAAGAGATCCATTCACCTCCAACTTTGATGTTCAATGTATTTATACAGAAACGCTTAAATTTGTAGCCTAAGTAGAAGAAGTATGTCAGCATATTGCAAAGTAAGAGGAGGCCGAGTTGTTCAAGCCAAGGAGAGCCTATGGCAAAGGAAAATAAAATTACACTTCGAGAAAATAAAAATAAAATGTGGAGTCATTCTGAGTCACATCACAGTGGTTCAAACAAACAGTGCTCTTCTAAATAGGAAGTGAAGAGCTTATATCAGTGCTTTTCATCAAGTGTGTGTTAGTCTTTAATAACTGAACTGGCTGATAGCCATTACAAGTGACACAGCTGCTGCTGCTGCATGAGTTGAAGAGCCTTCAGTCTGAAGTGCGTATGTACTCTGTCTAAAGATAAATACGAAGAAGGCCAGCTGTGGTATTTGTTTAAACCCTCCATACTGAGTGAGAAACCAGCACTCCACCTCTCAGAAAATTCTCCCTGGTACCCTACCTCTCATCAGGGATGAGATTCCCGTGAGTGTATATTCACTGAGAAATCTGTCAGAGCATAAATGTGTCTTTTCACAAATAGGGAATTACCCTAAGAAGACTAAACATAGTTCAAAATCTGTTTTAGTTTCAACCTCAAACCTCAAAAATATTTAGCTGAACATTTATAAGTTTGAATTCACATCATTTTAACATCGCTCGCCTTCTTTTTTATAGAGGTTTCCTCTTTCCTCTACCGTAGCGTTTTATACTGTATTCAAAATTTCAGATGACCTGAGATTAAGTAGATGTATCACAGAATAATCCTGGCATCGAATATAGTCTCTCATAGTTCTTCATATACTGAAGCAAAGTGAAACAACCCACTTTTTAAACTGGAAAATCATTACATACAGTCTTGTTCTACTACGATCATACCTTTACTTATTTTTCTAAGATGAGAGATGCCTTAGAGAAACAAGACAGTTATAGATAATTCTTCTTCCTAATCTACCAAATGAGTGAAAACGTGGTTGGGGAAGTTGCTTTTGCTGTAGGTTGGTGGTTTTTTGTTGGGTTTTTTTTTTATTATTTTAAATAGCATTACTTATTTAATACTGAGGCAGAAATTGTACCACTTAACTGATGATACTAATTTGCTTCAGAATAATTTCTATTATGCATTCTATTTAACTGAAAAACTTTTTAAAAGATCATTTATTCCACGCAGACAATAGCTCTACCAGCAGCAGACGGGTTGCATTCTTGGCTTAACGATGGAAGAAAGCCAAATGCTCCAACTCACACAGAATAAATCCAGCATAAAGTGTCATCCCAATTAGATTAAAATCATCCAATACTGCTGCAGTTGCTAACATCAAGTTAGCGCTCGTGTCATAAAATATACATTCATTTACATTATTTAAAAAACTTTTCCAAGGTAGAGAAGCTGTGTAAAAATCTTCCCAAAAATGACTGCTATTGCTGTGGCTGCCAAGCTCCAGCCCTCTTAAAGACAAGAATGGTAGAACAAACCTATACCCACAAATTTTGTAATTTTAGCATAGTTTTCTTATGTTATCCCATACAAAGTTCAGGAAAATCTCCCAGACAACTGAACAATTCCTTAATATTCCCACGAAGGACTTAGGGCTTTTTGTCATCCCTGAAACATCACAGTAAAAATTTGTACCTTTTTATTCGAGTAACTGCTCACACACCCCAGAGAAGGGAAAGCCAACCTGACCCTTACTCACTTTTCTGCGGCCCTGCGCATTCTGTTGCATATGGGAGAGGAAGATTCTGTGTGCTTCGCTCAAAGGGCATGACAGAGACAGCGATCTCTACAGATGCTCCACAAAACCAACAGGTATTTTGGAGAGGTAGTAAGCATCAAACTTAACTGCTACATCCCTGCAGAGTGGCAGCACGTACAGACCTGCACTAAAAACAGCACAGAGCAGCAGCAAATGTACTTGTGTTGAAGCACGTTTCTGTATTATAGAGGCCGGGGTCGTATTTTATTTTAAAGCTTAGATTTTTAAATAAAATGCAGTTATGCTCTTAACAATATGACAGCAAACCCACTCCCTGCACTCCAACAACCTCCCAATTTCCTCTTCTACCTTCCCCCAAAGCTCCCTAGCAGCTTACTCGGGAGCCGTACCCAATAACACCAGATCTCCCAAATATAAAGAGCATTTTCAATGTTTTTATATGTAGGTGGAACCATTTCAAGAAATCACTCACTGTCTTACAGCTGGTGATACAAATATTATCCCTACTTCTGACATGTTATTGCTGCCTTCCCACTGGCTCAGAGATGGCCCCAATACAAACAACAAAATTGTACAGCTTTTGTCCCAAAAAGCCCCCCTCTCCTCCCCAGGCCTCCTTTAGCCCATAGAGAGCACTGCAAGTGGCGTAACACCCTAGCTGAAGAAATTTGGTGCTTCAGATGAACTTTGCAACCTTAGCTGTTCAGATAAAATTAAGAGTCCTCAAGCATGTGGGCAGCCGTTTCGGGTGTACCGTTTGGAGGCATCTATCACCGTTTTACTGACCCTAACAACAGGCATGGCTATAAAAGCTACAGCATCTTGACTACTCGGTAGGTAATCCAAAACTCTCCACTTAGGCAAACACCATGCTTTCGAAGCACAGTTACGACTGCGGGCCATCCTTAGGCCTTACATCCTTTCACAGAGAGATTCTGGCCAGAAACACAATCAGCCAAGAGAATTGCTTCGGATCTGTCCAGAACCAATCTGACACTGAGCTTGCGTAGCACTACCGCAGCTTCCAGTGGCGTCCTGATTTCTATCTTAGCCATCCTAATTATTAGAGCCTTGGCAACGATTTTAAATAGCATTACATGAATCATACTAATATCCTATAGAAATAACTGTGGAATCGAGATGTTGCTTCCAGAGAAATACAGGAATACTTTACAAACCATGATAGCTTTTGTGCGCTTGCTGTAAGAAAATGTTACCTTTCAATGTAGTGCAATACAAGCAGGGAAACAGTGATCCCAGTTAAAGGCTCGTGTAATGTGATTTTTCTCCCATTATTCTTACTGGATAGTTTTATGGTCTGCCAGCACACGTGCTTGAAAAGCCTCTTCAGCCTTCAGCAGTTTTCCCCATTCATCTCTTATTTCCCACACAGATCACACTTCTCTCAAAACTTAGTTGTGGACTCGCTGCTTCTGAGTGTGCAGACTGAGGCTGAGGCTGTTTCTGCAGGCCTGCTCAACTCAGTGAGACTACTAAGTCCTCTGAAATGGCCAACTGATCTTTGCTTAGGGCTCTCTCACATAAATTTAAAGTACTACACTTTAGCAGCCTTTAGTAATAAACAATGTTTGTTATTCACAAGAGAGTTTTTAAGGCAACAGAACACATCTGATTTTATCAAAATAACCAAAATAAACTTTGAACTCCTTGGGGAAAGTCCTAGCAGTATTTTGGTATCTAAACATTCCCATTAAAAATATTTCTGTATGTCAAAATGTAGACAGTGCTGGAGAAAAATGAATAAGATTTGCTGATGTTGTTCACATAGTGCCACATTTTATCTCATAACAACACAAAATCATCAGAAATTGTTTGTTAAATGTGTATTTGCTACAGTAGCTGTTAGATACACACACTGAAAAAGTTTCTTATATTAAATTCCGGTATTTGAAATAGACCTGACTTCTGTCATTGACAGTTTTCTGTTTTGAACATCTGTGAGCCTGTTGCTGCAACTTCTTAAGAGGGGAAGGATGTTTAGTCAAGTGGAGCTCTGCAAAGCTAGGCAGACCAGTTTCTAGCCTTCATGTTTCAGGAAGTGAGTTATCCACATAAACAGATTTAGTCACTGTATTACAGCAACAGCAACATATACCAATGCTAAAGCAATGTATAAAACTACGGTCTCTTTAAAGAGAGTGGAGTCTCACTGCTAACTTGGCTGGGAGCAAGATTTCATGGCAGTCCTGACGACGCTCAGCAAAGCCAAGTAGCATGCCGGTGTGCCCAAACCTGTGTGCTGAGTAGAAGAAATCAGGAGTATAACAGCTTGTGCATTTCTGTTCTACTCTTTTTTTGTATTATGATTTTACATTTGCCAACACTTCATCAGAAAAAAATGTAACTTACATGCAGAGATTCTAGTTCAGATTCTCCTAGGATGATAACTCAGGATTGATACAGATCAAAAAACCCAAACGTAACTATCTTCAAAGACGAGTTGTTACAACTGAACTAGTCCATCAGTCCAACCTTATAAAAACTGGAACATATGCCAAGTGATAAAGCAGGAGGTCACTTTTAAGTGAATATAGTATCTAAAGTCTGTAGAGAGGCATGCCTCTCACACAAAAGCAAACAAGGTAGTAGTATCACACGATAACACATCTAGACATCACTTTTTGTAACTCCTACAAAAAGATGTGTTTGCAAGACCCAAATCAATGGCTTCGTTGACAGCATTAATATCTTCAACACTCTCTCAGAGAACTTTTCAAAATTATTCTTGAATTTTAGTATTTACTGAGCAAGACAGCCAGTTTGAATTTTTATACAATTTATACAATTCAGATTGTATGAGGCATTTAAATATAGATGTTTTACAATAGTGAAATATATTCAAATTGGAGCATTTTGGTTCACTTATAACCATTATTTGTATAGAATTATTTTTTGATGCATAATGGACTTTTTTAGGATCATTTGCTCATGGAAGTTGATGACGGAGAAAAACTGTTCTCCCTTAATTTCCACTCCAGTCATACTCACGTTTGGTCATCCCCAACACTCGTGAGACCTGTGGCTGCAAGAGTGAAGGCTGTGCAAGCCAATGACAACTGCAGTCACATGAACCATATCCAAAAGCCAATTTTCAAGATAACTCTCTAATATTTTAAGTAACAGCTAATAACTAAGAGTTGTCAGTTAAAAGAGCTAGAATCCTACAAACACTCTCCCATCTTTGATAAGAATCAGAGGTACAATGAACTTTTAGAGTACAATTCTTTAATTCTTTAGTTTCTTGTGGAGTCTGAGAGGTAAATCACTCAGATACGTATCTGTATTTCAAGAAAAAAGGATCGTATCAAGCTATTTTATAGTCTTGATTTCAATTATAGAGCACAATTTCATATACTGATGTAAAATGTTTCTGTATTATAGAAATCTGATTCCTGCTCCAAACTGAACGCCGTCACATATCCTGAAAAGAAACAAATAATAAACAACGTAAGTGATATATAAGGTACTGATTAAATGAGAATCAATTCTCCATATCCCCAAATACCCAAGGTTTCCAATCTTTGGAAAAGTTACAGTTCAAATTTTAGCTGACAAAGGCTGTTTTAAATAAATGATCTGCCAATCTGACATTCATATGGAGTATTTACATTTGCAAAATGAAGCTCATAATTTTCAAGTTGCTGATATTCATTCATGTTTTACATGAATGACACGTAGAAACACAACCCATCTCCTGTACAAAGTATTTCACACAGCATTCACAGGCAAGGACAGACCCCTGAAGCTTTTTTATTGTGTACTATAATATTTGCCTGATATAGGATAATTGGTTGCTAAGAAATTAATTTGTTCTCCTTTTCTCTTTATCTATAGTTAAGCTTGTTTTCATTTTGCAAGCAAAGACATTGAAATCGGTATTTATCCAGCCATTTGGTTTTGGAAGGCTTAAGAAAATCCCATGAGCTGTCTGAGTGATCATTTCCCCTAAAGAAATAAAACTGCTACACAGCTATTCATACATTTCAACAGCTGATCTCAAGTTCAATGAACTCTGAAACCTGAGAAACAAAGTCTTAAACCGAGAATGAAACCAGCACGAATATAGGGAGCTGTAAGAATCACAGAATGGCCTAGGTTGGAAGGCACCTTAGAGATCAACTAATCCAACCCCTTTGCCATGAGCAGGGATGCCTCTCAACTAGACGAAGGAGAACACCAAGTGCTGAAAAAATCTCTAAACTGGCACAGAACAAAATTAAAAGGCAGCAATTCTATCTGACAAAACCACATAGAAGTGTGGCATCCTTCAAAACCAGTTGCTACTAAAGAAGTTGGTGAAAAAACCACAAACCTGTCACCAGACTGCACTCCCATGGGGAAACAGTAATTAAGTTCTAATCTAGCAATGTTTCCAAGTCGGAGCACGATGCCGGCACCGTAAGACCATCGGATATACTCTGCCAGCTTCTGCAGGTGAGCTCTGGGACCATCACCTGAAAGCAAAAAGAGTGGGAGAACAAAAATCAAAGTAGATTTTCAAGGTGGTCAAAGACTAACTGGATTTTCAGAACTAGAAGAGAGACTACTTAGGAATACCTCCTGCAGATCCACAATTTATTTACTACCCACAACTCCCATAAACGCCACGTATCTTGGACTACTATGATGTTAGGTCGATTGCTGGTGGATCTTAATTTCCCACCACAGGTACCTACTTGCATGAATTTGAAAATGAGTACTCAAGACTTAAATTACTTTAGTGGGTCTCTGTTAGTTTTGAAGTTGATGAATCTGCTTTTTAACTGTGTGTAAAGTGCCTCCCTCCCATATGGATGCCACCTCTCTTCCACCAAGTGAGGTGGACATCAATTATCACTACATCCCAAAACTGACTGAAATATATTGAAGGGTCATACACTAACACACTGAAACATATCTTGAAAAAATTGGAAATGAGAGAAAAATAATAAGTCACATCAGTTACCACACCCCCATTTACACTCTGATGCCACCACTTTTTATTTAGTTAATTCCAGCGAATACTAGAATCCCGCTAAAACACCTCTCCCAATCTCCCTTAGGGACAGTGTAAGGCAGCAGGTGTTCATCAATTGCCACTCCGGTCTGTGAACATCACCAACCGACAGACACTGCTGTTACCATCCTAGGTCTCTTTCCTAAAAGTTTTGATAGAATTTATATGGAGAGCTAAAAAATTATTGGCAATCTGTCAAATAAACAAATTAATAGCAGCAGTTTTTCAACATGCACCAAAATATATGGAGTAAATGAACTGCTTCTGAGCAAACGGACAGAGCAGCTGTCCTTTTTGCCTTTACAGAGAGAGACAAGCAGGTTTTGTTATACGCAATCCTACTCAGTCTTACTACTTACCGTAGTTAAGATTGCAGAGGTTTCCAGCATTAAGGAAGAAATGTGTTCGGAAAAGGTCTCCAAACCCTCCCCGGCCTGGCCGGAAAGGGAGAGGGGTGTATAGATGCAACCCTCCAGCCCAGTAGGCTTCTCCTCCCAAGTAATCACCTATTTGGGTAAAATGTTGGAATAAGAGCATTTACTGTGGAATATGCTAAAGGTACAAGAACACATCCTTAAGTTTTTTTACGTTGCACTTCTACCCTTTATAACTCCTGCTATTTGCTTCTAGCTATCTCCAACTTCACCACTATCAAGTAAAAAAAGTTAGCACTTACACAATTCTTTAAACCTTCCAAGCGAAGTGCCCTTTTCTTCATTCCCTCACTGGAACAGCCTGAGGCTACCTCCTGAATACCTCTGAAATACTTGTCATAGTTTTAAAAATGGGAAATTGATACAATTAAATAATCAGCTTTAAAATACACTGAATACTAAAGCCACTGGTAACAGCAAGTCAGCAGCAGAGTATGGAATAGAACTGAGGAAGATCCTGGCTCTCAAAACACTTTCGTTGATCAGATTTACCTGTCCCCTAAGCTACCTGAACACAGGCTGTATCAAACAGAGATTTAACGTGATTGTTGCTACAACCATCTTCCGGGAACTTTTTCAGCTTGAAGGTTGCTTACTAAAGTGACAGACTGGAAGTATGCAAGTCCAAATACACAGTTGGTTTAGAAAATTAGCTTATGGCCTAACTAAGAATTCCCAAGTTTTATTCCATTGTGATGACATATCAAGGATGTAACACGTCTCAGATTCGAAGTGTAGAATGAGTGCAACTATTTCAAAGCTTATACAAAGTTTAAGGACAGAACGTGACCCTTCATTACACACTAATATTTACAGTACTGTCAGAGAAGTGGGGTTTAAGTTTCAGACCTTCACTCTGGGGTCCAATGCTGTACATACTGAATCCACGCACGCTTGTTGGTCCTCCAAGGTAAAACCTAGTGAAAACAGTCAAATTTAATTTAATACTTCACTGGAAAGAACATATTTGAAAATATCTAGTCGTACCTCTAACATTGCTTTTCAGAGTTGCAGGTAACTTTGTGATAGGTTTTGTAAAGTGTATTTAAAGAAATACTAGAAATTATATCTAAATTCTGATGCACTAGGCAAAAAAAAATCAAAATAAATGGAAGTACTACAAATAAAAATCAAGCTTCCATCACTTACAAAGATAAAAACAGAAGGATCCCCACCACTGAAGAAGAATCAGAACATTTTCCGATTCTATTTTAATAATTTTGATAGAAATACTGTAGTTAAGATGTATGACATGCAAAGTTGAGACTTAGCATTTATTGTAAATAAATTTAAGTCTAAAAAGTTTCTGCTAGTGATCTTTAAACAAAGGTGTCAGAGGACAAAATTGTCTAAAAAGCCAACATATTTACAATGTGGCTTTACTTCTAAGAATATGCACAACGTTACCTATGACTGCTACAAATTTTGCAGATCGTAAATACCATTTTGCAACCATAAATACTGGCAGGCAGAGCTACTACACAGCAAATTATAAATTTATATTACCCCAATATGAAAATCAAAACCAGGAGGCATGGCTGAAGTACTAACATGCAATTAAAGCCAACTATAAACATTTAATTCTCATCAGAACCAGAATTGCTACTGTTTCTCTTTTCTACTACAGAGTTTTCTTTATACGTTACCTGGGTTGACAGAAAAACATAAGAAACATTTAAATAACTTGCCTATCGGCTATACTGGATGGCTTATCTCCAATAGGTATTAGCATTCCACCCCACAGTGATGCTGAAAAAACCTTTGGAGAGAAAAAGAAGTTGCTTATTAATACGTATTACTTAATTTCCCTAAAACCAGAATTAGTAAAATTTCATTGCTCAGTAACAGGCAGAGTTCCCACTATGACAGAAAGTTATAGATGATCACAGCATATGCCTGGGTATCACACTACCAGTAATGGTATTTTAGAGAAACTCTTGATCACTGCTGCCCTCTTTCTTTTATGCAGTGCTACATCTTGAAAAAGTCAATGCAGCACATTTGAACCAAGTCCTCTTTTCACAGTAGCTGAAGGGAACACTCATCCAGCTCCTATTTTCTCATGAATTTTCATGTCTTGAAGTAAAACAAATAAATCATTCCTGCCAATTTCAAAGCCGGGGGAGGCTAAGTCCAGCAAATAGCTACCAAAAATGTACAATTATTATCCGTGCGTAAATTAGCTTTGTAATTAAATGAAGCCACCTTCTGCAAGCCACAAATGTCAAATACACGTACAGCGTTACTGCTTATCTATACAGTAACTCATGGGAGCCAAATCCCTGGAATAAATGCACTTAATCATTCGCTTGCTGTCTGTGTACCAAGCTGAAGTAACTACTGCCAGATGGTGACATCTATTGTCAATACCCAAGCTAAAGGTGCTGGATAACTTCTTTAATTCTGCAGCTCACTCCTGCCACCTTCTGCCCTGAGACCCCAGATGCCTCCCCTGCCATTCTCAGATGTGAACTTGTTTGGGGGACACGTGTGAATCTGGTCACGTCACACGCGGCACAACGTGAAAGCCGGTTGCACGCACGTCTATGCTCGTCAACAAGGGCGACATAAAGCGATGTACGCCACGTTGTAAGATATGCTGCACTTTCACTCACAACGTAGGCATGTTAGCAGTCGTGGGAAAGAGCAAAGTCCTCTCTGTGTAGTCACGAAGCCATTAAATTACTTCACAGGAGAATACGTTGTCTTTCTCGGCTGAAGGTCAGCAAATAAATGTCAGGAGTGCACTCATCAGGCGATGCCTTTTCTTCCACCACAAAGAAAGTGCAAATGTAACGATGCGATAAGAAAGGAGATGCTCTTCTGTGTTGGCCTCCGTGGTCTAGCCCAAGAACCTCAGGTCGCCTCAGAGTAAGTGTGTCTACTGCAGCGGAGTTGGACTAGCCGACCTTTAAAGGTCCTCTACAACTCTATAAATAGCACAGAGACAGATCCTTACAGCATCAGTTCGTTAGTGTGTGCACTGCGGAACCGGCTTGGAGATCTTCAGTTGTGTGGCTGGCATAATGCTACCATTCCTCCAGCCTTCTAGAATTCCTTCACTGTTACAGCACTTCTTAAAAAGCTATCGAGAGGCAGAGATCTTCTCAATGCGTTTTTGGTGTGGGTTTATTGTGTTTTTCGGGGTTTTTTTTAGCATGTTGGGATGTAAATTATTGTAACCTCTGATTTTTCCATATTCATAACAGAAATTGCTGTTTAATTCCCCATTCAGCTATGAGACAAGAACTCATACTGCACCATCTACATGTGATAAAGAACTTCTTTCTAAATACAGACAGAAATATTTCTAGAATATACTGAAATTCTTATTTCACCAAGCAGAAGAAAAGTAACTATTTCCAGCTAATACTAGGTCTATGCTGTTATAGTTGCCTAAAACTTAAGATTCCTATGTTCTCATAAAAAGCTGAAGTTAATTAAACATAAACTTGGAGTGGCGTTATGCAATGTCATTTCCTCTGAAGGAAATCTGGTCGGTATACACAAGAACTACTCTGTCAACCAAACCAAGACTTTAAATGAAGATGACACAGGCATTTGTTTCAAAACCACCCGGTGACTCCAAACCAAAGTACTAATGCAGACACCACACCGTAAAATCTGCGATGTGTTCTGCCAACAGGGCAGCAGACTGGGGTTTCATATACACTTCTCATGGTACCACATGTCTTTTGTACTGGAGCTTAAATTGTTCATTGTGCACAAAATGCTGCAGTGTAAGCCTAGCTCTGTAGTGAAATCAGTCTTCCCATTTTTTCCCAATAATTTTACATAGAAGAAGTACATGCTATAATACCAATAATTAGTCATATATTCATAAAATACAATGACAAAAGAAAACTACACCAAGATTAATCAGAATATTCATAACCAGGTGAAAGAGACAGAGCAAAGGCTGTAATAAGTTTTCCAAAAATTGCTCTTAAGAAGGATCACAAAGAGCAGACATGCCTGACCATTACTTCTGAAAGGAAAATAGTTTATACGCTTAGCTGCCAAACAAGTAGTTCTTTCCAAAATGCCCACTTCTCAAGCAACTGTACACGGCAGGAATGTCAGGTTAAAAATAAAGAGTATTTCTCCTTCGAAAAAACAAATCAAGATATTTACACTATCCATCTTTCACTTCCATGATTTTTTCTAATCCACCTTGAAAAATCCTAAGACACAGATTCAATAACCTCATTTGCTAATTCAGATCAATTACTAAAGTATCTTTAAAAAAATTACCGAATCCCAGATAAGTTGCTTATTCAACTGAAATTCAAAATCCTCTTTTAGAAACCTCACGTCTCCACCTGTATAGCCAGCCAACTCCTGCAAAGACATAAATTTATCAAAGTGTAAACAGATACTAAATTTTTCTTCCATCTAAAAGTCCATCATGTCTACATCAGCATAAGCAGTGTTTTCTGCACAAGAAATACAGATACAGTAGCCTGGAGAGACAAACGAATTTTGGACCAATGAAGACCATGTGTGACTCTCAGAACAATGAGCTGCACTTTTCTCCTCCAAGTATTAAATCAAGGTACTGTTTTCTGTCATTTTGTAAACAACGGCAAAATAGAACAGAGCTGGAAAATTCACCACCCGAAATCAAGACTGTTACTGCATTTGCCCAGACCTGAGAAGATTTCATATGTACTAAAACAGAGCTGAAGAATGAGGCAGCCAGTTGCACTACCCAAACGTGAGTTGAAAATAACAAGAGAGTGAATCGGTGTTAGAGGCAGCATCTAACAAATGATACATTAACTAAACCCTGTGTTAGAGCCACCTTTCTCACTCAGAAACAGAACAGCTCACAGGAACAGCAGCACTTCTAGTTCCAATGGCATTTCAAAGCAATTTGCTTCTAAAGTGTTGCAGAGGTTAATGCTTCTGAAGTATCAACCTATACAGCAGAAAAGCCGGCTTTTCTAAAAGCTCTGAAAGTAACAAGAGTGAAAACCATTTTCTGTGCCAAAACGATATATGTGTATGCCTTTGAGAGTTATCTTTACCCAGTCTTTCGTTATTAATTCTAAAACTTTCTAAGTAGCAACAGGGCCACCATCTGGTAGTCTTACACTACAGTGTCGGAAAACAAGGACTAATATCTACTCTAAAGTGTAGAGTAAATACTGCCAGGGATAACATATCTCAGCTAGTAAGTAATTTAACACTAATGACAAGATAAAATGCCTGTGCTGCTTGACCAACAGTGTACAAATGAAAATTTGCCATTGTGAAAAATGTTTTGTGATTTTAAAAGTCACACTGTGTAAAGATAAAAAGTAAATACTGACCATCACTGTCTCCTATTCAATTTAATTTCTAACTTTATAGGCATTTTCAACAGGAACATCAATTAGATAAATTAAGACTTATTCAAACACACTTAAAGATGAAATCCAATAATAGTGTAAGGGATTTAATAGTACCTGATTAATTTTTAGCAAAGCACCTCGTCTTGGCAAGATTGAAGAGTTCCGGGAATCAATTACCATAGCGTGCTGAAAAGAGCCAAACAGTTATTTTCAGGTTCTCCGACCTCTTGAATACCACAGAGCAACACTATTGTTTTCCTGCAAAAAACTGTGTACACAGTGGAAGGCAGCCACAGCCAGCTAAGGCTAGTGTAGCTCCATAGATTTGGGAACGAACAGTTTATCCCCTACAATTTGCAGGCTACAAGTTAAAGATGACAACTGTCCAAAAACTGGTATAGGAAAGAATATTCATAGCATAGCACCTGTACAATGAGGAAATTTAGGGATCCTGTCTTCTACAAAACAAGACAATACTGCATAAAGAGACATCAGATGACACAGAGGGAGGCCCTGCAGAAAGCAGCAGCCAGTCTAAGCAACAGTTAACTATGACAATATGTTTTTTGCTTGGACCTCCTAGATGATTCTGTGTGAATGACCAAACACACCAAAAGATGTCTGAAGTAAAACACACTGTCTACTAAGATCAAAAGCTCCTTTGGTATCACTCGTATGACTCCAAAGAAAAAGTGTTTTAAAAAATTATGAGGAAAAAGCCTTACAGAGAGAGAAGATTTAAGAGAGTGTCCACTTTCTTCTCGAACGGAAAAGGACGCTGTTCTAGCAAGGCAGCCAAGTTCTCTCCACACACCCTCCCACTTCAGTGTGTGATTGGTCTTCCAGACTGGAAACTACAAATAAAAAAATGAGTAAGACAGGAAAAAAACTTTTGCTACAAAATTAAAATACACATTTTTGTGAAATTTTTTTCTGTCTGAAGTTTCTTAATACATGAGTCTATGTTTTTTGTTTCCAGACTTCTTGGATCAGAATGAAAACCTTTTTCATTTCAGAGTAATGTTAATTCTACTCCAGCCGAGAGTTTCTTCAAGTAGGTGCACGCTACTTAATCCATTCCAAATGAAAAATATCTGGAATTGGGCTGATACAGTGAGATGGGCAACCATCCGCATCTCTGAAACGACACCGTAAACATTAAGAATTTGGAGAAAAACACACTGATATTTTTATATGTCCAAAATAGGACTGAATTCTAACAAAAACACAAAGGTGTGTTACCTCTGTCATTTTAAAACTGTTGACCTCTTTCAAATAATGGCACTAGCCCCGTGCAGAATGTTTCAATCATCAAAAAGTAAACCAAATATTTGTGAAAGCCAGCTTTAACCTGAATTAAACGTACATGAGGCATGTGTTCCACAAACTGTTGTGCTACACTTACATTAAATTCTGTTGATATTCCTCTGTCAGTTTCACGAAGAGAACTCCAAGGGAACTGTCCAGTTACTTTATACAGGTTAACTGAAAAACTGAAACACCACATTACTGGTAGGTTTGAAAGTGAAACTAAGTATGTGGAGTTTTATATTATCAAAAAACCCCTTAAGAAACCAGCTCTACAAAGGCATAAATTTAATGATTATTCTGTGAAAGATCTTATTAATTGATTTACAGTCCTTCACCAAAATAAAAGGAGTACTCAAAAATGCATCCCCCTACTTTCTTTCGAAGTTGCCAGGCTGTGGTTTGAAGAATGACAGGCCATACGAAGTTTCCTTTGTTCCATAGGAGAACTGGAAGGTTACCTTTTCCGCACGTCCAAAGAGATTTGGGAACTTGAGCCCAAGTACCTACGGAAAATACAAAAACCAAAACCTCACACCATTTCATATAGTTTGCTGCCTTGCATCTCAATTGTACGCTGAAGGCAAGCACATCTGCCATGAGAATGAGAAATGAAGACATTAAAAACAGTCGGAATTGAATGAATTTTTTCTTTCAGTTAGATTTCTCTTTGCACTGGCAGCAAAAGCCATCATAACAGCACAAGTTAACAGTTAATCATCCAGTTTTTATTGCTGTCCAGTAGCTGCTGGCTTCATCTGCCTTCTCACTGCATCATCAGTACTGCTATTACTTCAAGCAAAATCTGGTCTGTCTCATAGCTCGAGAGAATAAGTTTTGGCATAATAACCAGCTGCTCTGCAACTGCAGCCCTTCCAGCTGATCATCAGGAGAACCGCCTGCCAGGTAGGGTTCATCGGAACCAATGGAAAATTATCAATACAGAGCAGCTTCCCTGTATTTTTGTTTTGAGTAACAACATAATTTTACAATCAGTCCTGACGGCAGTACAATGAACCATTACAATTCTTCTGAAACTAGTTAAACGCTTTTGCCTGTCCTGACCCAAATTCCTTGTATCCCTTTGGCAGAAAGGACAGGGCAGTTTTCCTCCAAGCACAGACACTACCAGGATGGTTCTAGTTGTGTGTTCTACTTTAAAAGAATGTAACAAAGCTACAAACCCTGATTGCTTTTGTCTTACAGCTACTGATAGCAAGTCAGTCCCCTGAACTGTTTGATGATAGCTACTATGCCATTATCCTACTAACCAGAAAGGGTTATTAGTGGGAAATATTAGATCCACAGGCTTCAGATGAATGTAAGGGATTAGAATAAATGTTAAATCTATTCAACTCTTAAGAAAACATAATCTCTGCTGCCAGCACCAGTGTATACGAGTCATGCTTTTACAGCAAATATTTTACTTCTCTGTAACAAATCAAAATCAAACAGAAGGATAAGCTGAGTACAAAAAGAAACTAAAGCAGCTTTTACACTAAAGGCACTAGAACCAACAAGGAGGATTCTCCACTGGTTTCATTCAGGACATGACACCCTGGATGTTGCTCTCGGCAACTCACCAAGTTCCTATTCTCCCTGCACTTGCAAAACGCCATCACCTGAGTCATGCAGTATTTTATCCAAGTTAAAAATACCCCTAAGAAGAAAAGGATGAGTCCCTTGATCTGGCTTATCTACCAGCCCTAGGCACAGCTGCACTGCACACATGAGAAGGCAGAATGGGTGCAGGAATGAGCACCTGAAAGCACTATCTATTTACACCAGCACTTCTGTTAGAAGGGCATGCACAGAGTAGAAGTACAGCTGTTATTTTTTGTTGTCAATTAGTGAATATTTTTCACAAAAGATTTTAATCTGATGCCTCCTTAACTGAAACTATGGGAACAAGTTCCACAGTTTATATGGTTCTGGAAAATTTTGCACTTTGGAGCCCAGAATAGCTGGTACTAGGCTAAAATAATGAAACCCAAGGACAATTTCTAAGTCAAATATAGAGCATTTTGACTGAGAAAAACATTTTGACCAGCTCTCATAGAAACTAAATGCCAAACTCCTTACTTACGTCTCCAGTAGATAAAGCGTCTTAAGTATTATAAAGAATTACTTCAAGTAATTCTAAGAATTAAAAAAAACCAAAACATACTGATTTGGGAGCTACAACATTCTTCCCTAGCTCAAAATAGGCTTTTGCTGGTGACTAATGCAAAGACTCTTTAGAGGCAAAGGTCTGGCAAAGCCTTAGTAAAGCTGGATCAAGAAAATAATTTGGCCTGGATCACCGAATTCCTTGCTAAGTTTGAAACATGAATGTAAGAGGACTATCAAAAGGAAACAATAATTATTTGAAATAATCCATACCATACTGCCTTCATTGTTGCCCACCATAGTGTTATAGCTTCCAGTTAGTCTTCTTAATTCTGTTACCTCAAAGGTTACATCTAAACCATTTGGAAGGGCATCATCTCCTGCATAAACAAACACACAAACAAACATATGCTATCTCTAAAGAGCTATATTTAAAAATACAGGCAGAACATGGCTTGAATTATTTGAAAACTGGTTGTATTAAATGATAATAAAAGCCCGCATTAGGAAGAAAAATGGCTTGAGGAAACGATGTCGTCTGGATATAAGTGCAGAACTTGGCTCAACGAAAAGCACGACTGGCTTTAATCATCAGCACATTGGTTTAATTTGTTTATTACCTACCCACTAAAACCAGAGACGTAAGTAAATTTGTACATCATAACGGACAGAAATTATGACAAATTAAAGCAGAACAGCATGAAATTCCAAAGGGTTCACATACCTTTTCTTGCAACTGTGTGTACCCTAAGCAAAGTTTCAAACACAAGCACAATTACTAGCATTTATTTAAGCACCGAGAATGTGCTGATTTAACGTCAGTAACGTGACATGTAATACATGTAAGTACAAGACACATTTTCAAGATTTTTCTCAAATGTCCCTCTGAAACTTCGGATTAAGGGATACGTATTATAATTATTTCAGTGCTGGAAATTCACTCATTTTTGCATGTATATGAGTAATACTTATATACACATATACATATATACAGATACACGCAAATATATCTTTTCCATGAGGATAATGGAAGTAGACACACACATCCCTATATAGAGCACATTTAAACAAGCAGCTAAAATATATAAAGGTATATGATATGAGAGAGAAGGTTTTATATACAAAAAAAAAAATTGTCCAGCCTATTAAACAGTGAAATATACGTTACAGGTATGCATGTGTCTGTGTGTATGAGGAAAAAGGTGAGGATTAATGAGGCAATACATACCTTGACAGGTATCGATCAGAACCTCTACCTGTCTAAAGATTCCTAGACGCAGCAACTTTTCACGAGCTTCATGGGATTTTCTCATCACCTAAAGGATGAGATAAGCATCTCAGTCTTTCTGGTTATAAAAAAATAACCAGATCAGAGAGTTAAAATACAGCCAAGTCACACAATATTCAAAGATTTTGTATACAAAGACACAGATATGCACCTTCGAAACACATCATGACCACTTTAACACTTGAATCTGTAAAGAATAAATTAAGCTGAGGGCATCTGGCTCAGTTCCTACCTTCTGTTAGTTCGCATCCTAATTGCTATAATACTTAAGCCTATTATTCAAATAGGCTTCAGTACTTAAAGCTTATACACCCATTTAAGGGGCCCATGCTTTTCACAAAAAGAACCAAACATCCTAATCTGTTTAAATTTAGACCAATTTACATGTCTATTTGCCAGCTATACTCCAGAAAGAACCACCACCTAAAAGGGCACAGACATACAGTATAAATCACACTTTGATCCGCTGTGGAGACTGGCATCAGTTTTCTGTTCTGAGATGCAACAATCTTGAGCAAATTAACTGAAAGTGTGACCTACACAGCCAACAATTCTCAAACAGGAAGAGAAGCTGAAAAAATATCTGAGAGTACTGTTTGTCATCTCCCATCTTTGAACTCAATACAGTATCTCCCAGTATTTCATACTTAAGTTTGGCTTCCCTACCACATGACCAGAATCATCACAAAACTTGAGAAAGTTGCCCTGAGTCTGAAGAGAGCAGCCCAACACAGGAAAACAAGAGAAAATCATAACCTGAATTTTCAGACAGTAGGCCTGATATTCACTACAGTACTTACATCAATGAGATTTTTAGCCTTGAAAACATCAGCTATTTCATACATGATAATGTCATCTTTGGTCCTTCCAAGTCCATCAAAATGCACATGCTGAACCACCACCTAAACGCAACAGATGTTTAAACACAAATAGTGAATTTGCATCTAATAATGGGTATCAAAATCAACAATGCAGAAAAAAATATTGTTGTCCAAGTGAAAAATCCTGAAGATTCCTAGGCTAACCTATACATCAGAGATCAATGCTATCTACAGTTCTGCAAAGTTGTTCCCTTAACATGAAAATGAAAGAAAAAAAGGACTCTAATACCAAAGCTAATACTGATCGTAGCAGAAGAGACAATAACAGACTGTAGGTGCTACAATTTTAGTTACAAGTGTTTTACGGTTGCCCATAAGTTTCTGTAGAAATCGCACTGAGATGTTAAGACACATAAGGCAAAACGTGTAGTTAGTCATACTTAGCTACACATAACCAAAGAGTTAAAAAACAAACCTACAAGCCATACATATTTAAATTCTAACTATGAAAATTATTCCTACCCCTGCAGTATTGCAGTTTAAAATGCAAATTAAGATCACTAGCATTATGAGGTTTTATATTTGCTTAAAATGATTCATCTTGTTATAAAACATCAGTTGGAAAGACAACACAGCAGGGCACAAGCAATCTAGGAGATTCCTGGAATGCAGAGATAATAACTTCCTCCTCCAAGCAACAGAGGAACCACGGAGGAGAGGTGCCATGCTAGACCTTGTCTTCACCAACAGGGAGGGGCTGGTGGGCAATGTCTGGGACACCCAGAGAACCTGAAGGTGCACAAGTCCATGGGACCTGATGAGATACATCCATGGGTCCTGAAGGAACTGGCAGCTGAAGTTGCTAGGCCACGAGCCATCATATTTGAGAAGTCCTGGTAGTCTGGTGAGGGTCCCACAGATGGGAAAAAGGGAAATATATCCCCCATTTTTAAAAAATAGGGAAGAAAGCCAGGGAACTACAGACCAGTCAGCATCACCTCTGTGCCAGGTAAAATCATGGAACAGACCCTCCTGGTATCTGTACTGAGGCACATGAAAAATAATGAGATTATCAGTGACAGCCAACATGGCTTCACTAAGGGCAAATCGTGCCTGACTAATTCGGTGCCTTCTATGGCAGAGCTACAGCGCTGGTTGACATGGGAAAAGCGATGGATGTCATTTACCTGGTTTTGTGCAAAGCATTTGACACTGTCCCACATGACATCCTTGTCTCTAAAATGGAGAGACATGGACTTGACAGATGGACCACTCGGTGGATAAAGAACTGGCTGGATGGTCGCACTCAAAGAGTTGTGGTCAATGGCTCAATGTCCACATGGAAACCAGTGACAAGTGGAGTCCCTCACGGGTCTGTTTTGGGTCCAGTGCTGTTCAGCATCTTTGTCAGAGACATGGACAATGGCATCGAGTGCACCCTCAGCAAGTTTGCCAACAACACCAAACCGTGTGGTGTGGTGGACTCACTTGAGGGAAGAGATGCCATCCAGAGGGACCTTGACAGGCTTGAGAAATGGGCCAGTGCAAACTGCATGAGGTTCAACAAGTCAAAATGCAAGGTCCTGCACCTGAGTCAGGCCAATCCCAGGCACAAATACAAACTGGGCACAGAGTGGGTTGAGAGTAGCCCTGAAGAGAAGGATTTGGGGGTGTTGATTGATGAGAAGCTCACCATGAGCCGGCAGTGCGCTCATGCAGCCCAGAAGGCCAACCGCATCCTGGGATGTATCAGGAGAAGCGTAGCCAGCAGGTCAAGAGAGGTGATTCTGCCCCTTTACTCTGTTCTTGTGAGACCCCACCTCGAATACTGCGTCCAGTTCTGGTGTCCCCACCATAAGAGGGACATGGATCTGTTGGAACATGTTCAGAGGAGGGCCACAAAGATGATCCAGAGGTTGGAGCTCCTATGCTGTGAGGACAGGCTGAGAGAGCTGGGATTGTTCAGCCTGGAGAAGACTCTGGGGGGACCTTATAAATGCCTTCCAATACCTGAAGGGAACCTATGGGAGGGATTTTTGTAAAGTGTCCACTGATAGGACAAGGGGAAATGGATTTAAGTTAAAGATTGGATCTTAGGAAGAAATTCTTCAGTCCAAGGGTGGCAAGACTCTGGAATAAATTGCCCAGAGAAGTTGTGGCTGTCCCCTCCCTGGAGGTGTTCAAAGCCACTGTGGATGAGGCCTTGAGTAGCCTGATCTAGTTGAGAGGCGTCCCTGCCCATGACAGGGAGGTTGGATTAGATGATCTCTAAGGTCCCTTCCAGCCTAGGCCATTCTATGATTCTATGACAACCATCTAAGACAATATTATCTTTAAAACCACAACACTCTCCAAGTTAGCCAGTACAAACAGACTACAGTGATTGCATGTTCCTTATTTTTCCAGCTTTTTCAGTGTATTATAATTTTAGGTGTAAGTGTGGCAAAAAAATCACCTGCAAATGCTTCATGCATTCACATATACCAAAAGAGCAAAATATGAGTAACGTAGCATTACTACAAATTGCTTTAAAAAACCCATCAGAATATATGCATAATTAACTAAATAAAAAATGTTATTACCAAGATTCTAGGGAGAATGACTCCGAAAAGCATAAAGGAAAGGAAATCTTTAATAAAAATTAAGATAATGCATGATATTTCATCCCTCTAGGATCGCTAAACATAGCATGGGCCAAGACAGACGTGTTCTTACATGCCAAATATTTTTTAAAAGGTCCTCAGCTGAATTTAATAATTCCCTTAGTAACACAAATCACTCGGTGGCACTCTACTCTAACCTGGCTCATAACTGCACTGTAGCAGATTAAGGACAGTTGCTTGGTTTGCTCCTAAGCAGTGCTGCAGAAGCAGTAATCTCATACGAGAGAGAGAGGGGGGAAAGTAGCAACAGGTCTATTAGCTCAAAGCTATATTTTAATAACAACTCCTTTGGTAGGAAAAAAACGGACAGGAACTAGAGAATGTCAGATTAAACTCACAGTGCTAAACTTAATTCTTTCACATCTCAAACTGTAGTTTAGAAAACTCCCTTAGGAAAAACAAGTAAGCAAGGGTGCCAAGACACGTTTCCTAAGAAAAAAATAGAAAAAGAGAATGTTGTTCAGGTACTTACATCTTTGTTCTCAAGAATTTCCTGCTTGGTCTCAGGTTCAACTTCAACCAATTCAGCCTCCTCTCCCACGGCACCAAAGTCTGGTCCACCCATCGGAAGAGGTTCCAAACTCTGAAAGCATAAGAGTAAACTGCATTTAACACGGTATGCAGATATGTGATTCGTGTCTTTTGCAAAGGAAAAAAGAAAGTATGGTTCTTGACACCGTGCTGTTGATCCTAAGGGGGGAGGAAGCAAAAGAGAAAAACTAAAATTAGCAGAATTACCAGTACACTTTTTACCTACCTGCTTAATGATTTTTTTATGAAAGCTGAATAGTTTCCATGGTGAGTAATTTCTCAGGTCTATTGTGTACTCTTCCAAAAATATTATTTTCCAAAAAACCTTATTTTGTTTTCTTTTATTTATTTTCTTTTATTTATTTATTTTTATAGTATTTTTATTTATTTATTTATTTATATTCAAAAAACCTTATTTTAAGGTGTGCTTCCTGTGTTAGAGATTCATTCTATCTTCTTTAAAAAAGAAATCTAAAAAATTAGGGTGTCACTACTTGTTTTGGGTTTTTTGGAAGGGAGAAAAGCATGAATGTTGGAGAATAAAAAAAGCAAAAGATGTTTTCAGCATGTTATGTTTCATATACTAACATGCTTTTATACTAAAATATTTCTTTAAAAAAGTAACCTTCCAAGTGATGCTCGGGAACCTCTGGCCCTATCTATCAGAGGTGAACACTTAAATCAAAATGGTTTCCAGTACAGCAGTTTTATTTACTATACCCTCAAAGAGTCCTAAAATAAGACTTATCAGGAGATAACGGATTCAAGCATGAGTAAATAGAGGGTTACCTGCAAAAGCAGAGGTCAGGATTAGATAACTCAGTAAATCTACTTTTAATCTTAAGACACTAATACAGTATTTGCTGCATTATTTAAGAATAGCTGTTTGGCTGGAATAGTCAACTGCTGTTACATATCAGAATCAAGTTAAATGAAGGCAGAATCTCCTCTAACTCTCAGTAATTTTCAAGCAAGCATGAAACACACCCTGCAGCCACACAATATTGTCTATCAGTTTACACTACAGATGGCTACAAACCCAAGAAAACAATAAAGAAATGTGAAACAGAAATTAAATTAGTCACGGCAATTAGATACTCTGGAGCCTTAGAAGCCCCCTGCAGTTGCCTCCATCTCGTTAACACTGTGTAAAAAAAGCCTGGTTTTCAACTAGCTCATAGAAAAGGGTATCCTGCCTGGGGTCTTGAGGAGTTATTCAGACCATTCTTACTCCCCAAATAAGTCAGTCAGTCGCTCACTAATCATACCAGAATTATCTACACCGGTTTTAAACACCTGTTTTAAACACCTCTATGCAGGCTTCCTATGGCCACTTTAAGGGGAAAGTGGTTTAGGCAAAATTCACACGGTATTTCACCAAATGCACTTACCATTTGCTCTGCGATTCCTTTGCTTTACAGTTAACACCACCACCGACCTTTTCTGTGTTACACTGATATTCTTACAGTTTGACTTCCTCAGAACCTGTCTTGCACGAATCTTGCCCTTTCCCATGAAGCTGACTGCTCAAGAGTGGACTGCTTAACAAGAATATCCTGAGGGAAACCTCTCTAACGAAGCCTTGAGGCACAGAGCCTCCCTCACCTTCCTAAACTATTCCAGACCCTACGTACTCTTATTCTTTGAAATTATTTTCTGACGGTTGAGACACGCTTTCCCCTGTTGCTATTATAACCACTACCTGTCCCACCACACCTGAACCTTCACCTTCCTTCTTTCAGCAAGCGTGGAGGGATGTGGAGGTTTTACCCTTCTGTTCTCGGGGATCTCCCGGCACTGGGACGAGTGCGATGCCGCGGGTCTCCCTCAGCAGCGCCGCTGCTCAGCGGTAAGTGCAGACCTACAACCTCTGCCCGCTCCTACAGTGCAGACCCACAACCTCTTTGCTCCGTGTTTTGGGGGTTTGCTGCTGTTTGTTTGGTTTTGAGGGTTGGATTTTTTTTTTTTCCCCGTTTGTTTTTTCCCCCGTTTCCACCCAGGCACTCCGGCTTTCGCCAGCCCCCCCCCCGCCCCCGCCGCAAGGTCAAACCCGACCGCGGCCCGGCAGGAAGGAAACACCCGGGAAGGGGAGGCGGGCGGCCCCCGAGCACCGGGGCGACGGCGTCGCTCTTTCCCCGCCCGCCACCAGCCGGGCACCGCGCCCGTCCCCAGCCAGGACGGCGGTTACCGGCCCGGCTGCCCCCGGCAGCGCCGGGCGCGGAGCCCCTCAGGCCCGATCCCAGGGCCGGTGTCGGCCGCTGTTCTGCCTCGGGGCCTGGCCCGAAGGTCGCGGGGGCAGAGCGCAGCCGCACTGCCCCGGCCTGCGGCAGCCCCTCCCCGGTCCCCCGCGGCGCGGCGCTTACCCGTGCGTGCACGGTGCCCATGGCGGCGAGGGGCGGAGGTGCGCGGCGGGGCCGGGCGGGCTGGGGGCCGCTTGCGCTCAAGGCCGCAGCACGGGGGCGGCCATGACAGGCGGCCCCGCCCCGGCTCCCATTGGCCGACGGGGCGGGAAGAGACGGGGCGGAAGCTCGCGCGGCCGGTGTGCTTCCTCGCGGGAGGAGCGCGCGCGCAGGCGGGGAGAGGGGCGGGGGCGCTGCCCGCTCCGACTGCGGGTGACCCTCGGAGGCCCTTGTCACCCCCCCCCCCCGCGTGCTGTGCTCAGTCACGGAATTTTAAGGAAGAAAGGACACGACGCTTGTTTTCCTCCTCCAGAGCCGAGTGGAGGCTCACCAAGGCTCTGCCCTGGTGAGGCCACATCTGGCACCTTGTGTCCAGTTCTGGGCCCCTCAGCTCAAGAGAGACAGGGAACTGCTGCAGAGAGTCCAGCACAGAGCCACAAAGATGATGAAGGGAGGGGAACATCTCCCTTATGAGGAAAGGCTGAAGGAGCTGGGTCTCTTCAGCTTGGAGGAGAGGAGGCTGAGGGGTGACCTCATGAATGTTTATAAATATGTCAAGGGGGAATGTCAGGAGGACAGTGCCAGGCTCTTTTCAGCGACATCCAACGACAGGACAACGGGCAGCGGGTACAAGCTGGGACATAGGAGGTTCCACAAAAACATTAGGAAAAACTTTTTCACTGTGAGGGTGACAGAGCCCTGGCACAGGCTGCCCAGGGAGGTTGTGGAGTCTCCTCCTTTTGAGACATTCAAAACTCATCTGGACGTGTTCCTGTGTGACCTACTGTAGGGGATCCTGCTCTGGCAGAGGGGCTGGACTAGATGATCTTTTGAGGTTCTTCCAACCCTGAACATTCTGTGATTCTGTGAGAAGGGGTTCTGCTCAAAAAGTTACCTGGGAGCCACGGGACTGGATAGAAAGTAGGTTTTAAGGTGACTTTTAGGTCCAAGGGGAGCACAAACAAGGACCTCTCAAACCTCAGAGTAGTAACCTATGTTACCACTCTTAAGAAGAGACACAAACTTTAAAATCATTTAAACATTCAAAGAACACATCCTGGTTTAACTTGCAGTAGGCAAATTATACTTAAGAAAGCTTACACAAGTAACAGAAGAGAGTTGGGTTTTTATTTTAGAAAAAGGAGACAAATATCCGAGTTGTGCACAACAGAGGAAGTGATTAAGGTTGGACTTGAATGTAGTAAATCCAACTATTCCACTTAGCAGAACAGAAGCAAAACTTGGCATTCCTGCGTATATCCTAACACATACTGGTAAAACTAATGTTTTGCAGAACATATAAAGTTTAAAGTTACAAATAAAGACAATAAAAGATACAAGATCTGATTTATAACTGCAGGTAGAGCAACATTTCAAAATTTTCTTGCAAATTTAAAGATACACACAGACAATGTATGAATCAGAAAGTTGAAGTAAGATAGCACCAGTCCTCTGTAGTATGGAAATGGATAGCGTGATGCTTTCTCCCCTGTGCCCCACCGTTCTAAAATCAATTTTAACATTGTAAAATTTAGCACTTCAAAAGCAGGGAAATCACAACTGAAACTGCTTAAAGGCTGGCCCAATTCAGAAATGCCACATTTAGCTATTTGACAAACTTCTGGATACCAAAGTTCACCCTCCACAGTCCCCTCTCATGAGCACCACAATCTAATCACTGCTCCTCCTTCTACAAGATACCATCTGTAAACATCTCTAATCTCTTCCCTGGGGTGCGCCCCACTTGCACAGAACTCACATTCTTGAATGAGAAGCCTTCAAATGTCACGTGCCTGCCCCCAAACACATGCACAAATTCAGCTTTCCAGCCATCTTCTCCTACTTGAAAATAAAATTTAAAAAAAAAAAATCAAAAGAGCAGTTAATCTTCACAGTTATTTACTTCTCCTGATGTATTCCTACACCAATGCATTGTCTTTATTAAAATTTTGCAGAACATTTTAGACCCTGAAAGTGTTTAAAACGATCATCACTCGGTACAGACAGGATTGGGCTGATTTGCCACGCATTACCTGAGACCTTCACACAGGTCCCTGGATATTGATACTTCCACCAACTCTTAATGTTTGCTTCTTCCAACAATTGGTCCTGGAAAACTTCCTTTGGGTTATCATACCTCACTGAGACAGGACAGACCCCTTCTTTCTTCTCTCCCTTAGCAAGAGGGAAGTGAAAGGAGAAGAAAACAAACCTTTCAAGTTGGAGGGGAAAAAAATATTGAGAACTACTGAGCAGCAATTAGAGCTAAGACCTAACATCATTCACCACTTGATACTGATTTTTGTTTTAACATCACCTGTAAGGTTTGACACCTTCTCAACTTACTGTCTGCTAACTAATCAGTCACTATTTTACCTACCTTTCAATACTTAGTCAAGTATTAAGCCCTTATTAATTACCAAAAAAAGTCCTCTGACATCACTAAAACTGTGCCTTTCTACACTTTGGTGGAATGTGTCCCATTTCTTACATCTTTTTCCCTTAAAGTGTTTGAAGAGGGAAAGAGCCATAGAGGTGAAGGAATATGAACTGTGGAATACATACAACAACCTAGAATACTGTTCCTACAGTATCTTGTACAGACAACTTCTCCAGGAACACAACAATATGTTTAAACATAAAGCAAATGAACACTGGAGGCCACCAAAAAGCTCATTTGTGTATTTCCCTTTATGAAGTAAAAGTCCAATTTCATTTAAGTGTTATAAAAGTCATCCTAACACATAATATTGTTAAGAATTGTATTTTTAAAAGCTTTTGTTACCAATGCTTGTCTTGTTTACAGAATTTACATTTTTATGCCAAAAGTACATTTAAAAAATTTCCAGAGAGACACTGTTTACTGTAAGTCTTACTACAGTTGGTTGTGCTGGTGCTTCAACAGAATCATAGTCTATTTACTATAGCAGCCACCGTTTTTATAATCCTTAAAAGAGTATAATTCCCAAGGCAGATTTATCAGAAAGCTGTAAACAAATACTTTTCCAAGAGTTATTGGCAATAAACAAAGTGATCTCCAGTCCTGTATGATTGAAGTTTCTCTGCCCAACTGGAATTTTTGAAACTGTGGAATCTACCTCCAAATTAATACTCTGGAGCAGTCTGGAAACTTGTTTCTGAGGAAGAGTCAAAATCTATTTCCATCCCAGACTCTTCAGAATTTGGGAGAAAATTAGGATAGGAGTTTAAGTCTGAATGCTCTTGCATGTTAGCAGAACCATTTTGCATAGCTGAGTGCATGAAGCATGAAGATTCCCAGAGCCAGGTTTCAATGTCCACAGAAGAGTGAGGCATTTTAAGGTGACAGTATGAAGAATTAAATTCCGTAGTAGATGGGACAGTTTGACATTTTCTTAGTGATACATAATTGTCTTTCCTGTTTAAAAAAAAAATTAAAAATATTAGTGTCACAATGACATTTCTATTACTGTTCAGATGTCTGACAGGGAATCCTCATACAAGGAAAATAAGGAACCAACAAGGAAAATAAGGAACCAACAAGGAAAATAAGGAACCAACAAGGAAAATAAGGAACCAACAAGGAAAATAAGGAACCAACAAGGAAAATAAGGAACCAACAAGGAAAATAAGGAACCAACAAGGAAAATAAGGAACCAACAAGGAAAATAAGGAACCAACAAGGAAAATAAGGAACCAACAAGGAAAATAAGGAACCAACAAGGAAAATAAGGAACCAACAAGGAAAATAAGGAACCAACAAGGAAAATAAGGAACCAACAAGGAAAATAAGGAACCAACAAGGAAAATAAGGAACCAACAAGGAAAATAAGGAACCAACAAGGAAAATAAGAAATTCTAAATGTATTTAGTTAGGGCATGAAACAAGAAAAGGATCTTGAAACCATCATATCTAGAAGAAGGGCAACTCTACCATTATGTCTTGTTCTCAGAAGCAGGTATAAAACAGTAATACTAAAAGTCACACTGTTCAAAGAGCTCAGAAGGGTGGACTCAAGTTTGTACATTTCTTTTTAAACAGTCCCGATCTCCCCCCCAGCCATCCACTTGGAATATTTGCTGATTCACCAATCACAGCGCTAACTGAACGTTAACAAGAAAGGTCTCAATGTTTACAAGTTGAGTAGCAACTGCAGTTGTTTGACTCCCCAAATACCATCTCTGCATTCCACTTGACAACCAGCTAATTATCACCAAGCTCAACAGCTGGAACAGAAATTTCCTACACTCTAAACCAGCACTTTAACAACCAGGTTAGTCTCTTCCAATTTGAGAAACGGGAAACTGAAGTTGTCACCAAGAATATCCTTTTTCTTCAAATTTTCTCCTCTCTTGCAGTGCTTTTAGGAAAAAACCCAAAACAATGCACGACACCCCCTCTCACACACAAAAACCCCCAACTTGCCATACACACACTTCAACACCGGTTTCCATACCTGAAGTTTAGGTGCACTAGAAGATACCATCCACCAGGTTAAGTTTCCTAAAAGGATTTTTCAAACTGTAAACAGCGCAAAATTTCATGTGATTTAAGTTTGATTCCAAAACAGAAGCTAGACCTGATGACATAAGGGGAAGAGCATAAAAAAAAAAAAAAAAAGGTGGGGAAGGGGATCACTTTCTGCAAAAGCAGCAGTAGATTCTCGGTGGATGCTGAAACAAAGTACAAGTCACAAAGAGTCACCAGTAGAATACAACGCAGGATTCTATTCACAGATCCTTGGGACCTAGCTACCTGAAGAGAGAATCCACTTAAAGGAAGGCTTCAGAAAACTTAGAAGTTTGATGGTGTCAACAGTTCAGTGGGAACTGATCACCCTGAAGATACCATAAAAGCATACAGCAAAAGCCACATGGCCACCACACTCTGCTTTATGGCCAAGAGCTTCTCTTTCCACAAGAGGAGAAACAATGTTTCTGGTTAATCATGTCTCAGTGACCCCGAGAAGTCAAATCTGAGACAGTCTTGTGATACTGTGCCTCCCAAATACCCATTTCGGATGAAAAGTCTCATAATTGGTAAGGCTGGAATATGAGCAACATCAAGAAGCTGCTAAATAAGGAAGGGTAAAAGCAGCAAGATGACTACACTCAAATTTATTGTGGAAAGGAATCAGAAATATCACTAAGACAAGAAGGATAAAAGGACATTGGATAACATGTGCTATCAAATCACTGAAGAGATGATAGCAGGATGACAGCAAATATATACCAATAACTATATTGCTGCTTGGAGAGATGGCCTCAAAAGCCAACTGGTGTTATACAAAAGGCTTTAACTGATATCAAAAAGGGAGAAAAGAGACTGTGTGCATACAGGAATTAAATGCATCTGAATTCTGGATAAAACTGAACATTATGAAAAGAAAATATCTCTACAACCTAATATTAAATACCTAATACTTTCAAAGAGGGAAGGAAATCCAAGCTATCCAGTCTTCCATTAAGCCAGAACCTTTAACAGTAAAAGTCTGACTGCTCTGCACTTCTAAGGGACGGAGAGTATGAATCAGAGCTTTCAAGACGCCGATCCAGAATCTGGAAAAGCTTCTCTGAAGGCAGCTGGGTCAAGCAGTCCTTCTCAGACATGTCAAACCTGCATTCCTGATGGGTCAGCGTAAGCACTGCCAGGGCAAAAATGAGCATCTTTTATCTTCCTCCTTATCTAACTTTAATAATAGAAACAGTAAGACAAAACTTCAAGAGCTCTTGTCTCAAATAAAAGAGTATTTTTTGTTTTAATTTTAAAATGTGCTGTAGATAGAATATGGCAATGCTTTAATTGAAATAATTGCTGCAGTTAAGAGCCTCCAGTGCTACAGCTCTCTTGGAAGCTTTTATGAAGCATTTAGGAATTCTGTTCACTCTTGATAGCTTATCAGGCCAACTTCTCTCCTCCTTCTACTTCCCACCCAGCAAATCCAGGAGTTGAGACAATCCTCAGAAAAATTACAGTAAATTTGATATGAGTTACTCTGCTAAAGCCTGGATTTAAGCTTTCTACACAAAATCTTAGACTTCGTATTTATAAGCATTTGGTCTTCAGAGAGAACCTATATTTTTTAACTTAGAGTACTACTCTGACAGCTGTGCAACTCTGTTCCAGCAACAAGTGAATTTTGTAGCAAGATAAAACCAAGCTGAATATTGGTCATATTCATTTCGTGAAAGTTTGCAGAGTTCCTTGGGCAATGGTATTCTTAGATTCATACCAAGATGAGTTGTCAGCAATTCCTCCATACATACAGTGCTACGAAGTTTAACAGAAGCAAAAAGTCTGAAAAGCTAAGTCTCACACCAGTTCAGTAAGAGAAGCTTAATGAATTTCGTTACAATCAGATTAGAGGTTCCTAAAAATTTTCCACGTGTATCTTATTTTAATTATTCTCAACTATCTTTCAAGTCAGTCCTTCATATCCATCTACTTTTTCACTCTTACAACCTCTCCTGTCCAGACTCCTAAGAACCTAGTCTTTTTCCCAATGTTTCCCGGTTTCTACCTGTATCACCTGATTTAGAACATACCGAGCAACCATTTCCTCCTCTTTTCTTTCTGATGGTGCCAGCTACTGTCCAGCAGAGAAGAAATAAGGTCTCTCTTTTCAGCTAATGCCTGCTCCATTACTCCTCTCCCCAAAAAGCATAAGTCTACCAACAAGTAACAGCTACTTATCTACAAAATGTAGGAGTCATTTATGAGTTATAAACATGAAGCACCAGAAAATATACTTAAGAAACAATGCTAAGGATTAGAAGCATTGAGAACTATTTTGTGCTACCTTTGAAAAAATTATTTAATTTTGTTTCTTTAGAGAGGTAAACTTGAAGATCTGACAAAAGAGAGAGAATTTCTAAAAAGCATCATTTGAGTGCAGCAGCACTCCACTTTACCTGGAGGTACAGAACAGCTTGCTTTTAGCCTGGGAGTAAACTGTACCAGCAATCTGGCAAAGCTGTTCTTGCATCCATCGAACATCAGCAGGCATGTCAGGAAACCAGTTTACTAACCTGCAGTCAAAGACAAAACACACTCGTTGTTTTGCAAGCAGTAGATCCAATCTGCATTACGCTCTTACATACCATGTCCAACATCCAATAAATTAACATAACTTGAATTTTCCCCAAGATAACTGCCCCACCAAAGTCCCCAGGTCTTTCCAGCCTCTCCAAATTTCCACCTAGTCCTTCCTTGCTTTTTTACAAGCTAAGAAAAAGGGCAAGACAGACCACTGCATCTCTGATTTATGATGAGCTGCTGACCAGTGTGTTCATTCCACACTCCAGGACCAGTGTTTAGTAAGCCTGCAGAAAAACTCCTGTCTCCGAGACCTCTTTCTCTGTGGTGGGAACTTTCTGATCAGAAAGATCAGTTCAAAGTCAGGTGGGAGAGGAAAGAAGAACAAAAGAAAAGGACAATGGAAGAAGAAATAGAAGGCAGAAACAGAACAATGTCACAAACATGTTTTTTTTTTTCCTTAAGATACTCTTAACAGAAGTCAGTTACACGGTCAGGTGACAAGGGGGAAAACCCCACATTAAAATTCTGTTGAAACCTGCTTCCTCCCCATTCCCCCAAAAATAGCACAGAAATGCCACTTAAGTGGTGCAGAAACAAAATATTTTACTAAAGTTCTATGTGGTTCCATTTACAGAACATTTGATTTTTCAAATATTGCTAAAATGATAGTAATGACATCTCTCAGTCAAGGACTGGAGTTCTCTCTTAAGCAAGCACAAGGCTTCGGGTTCATGGTGCATTCAATTAGCATAATTTCTCCTTTACAAGAATTGCAAAACATATGAAATTAAGCCCTACTTCAAAAGCACAACTTACAGAAAACCTAAACAGAAAAACTTATATGGTGAGTAAACACTGGATTTCAATCCTGACTTCAGAAAGGAGCTGAAGCACAAGAACTATTTGGATAGAATTCAAATACCCCTGCAAAATATAGCAACAGTAATAAAGAATAAGGTCCTGGAAAACACAATTAAGGGTGCCTCTTTCAAGCAGTTATGAGACAGCTACTAGTAATAAGAGTAAGTTGTTTAGAAATATTAACATTTCTTCTTCTAGCCGTAGTCTATGGAGGCTTTAGGAGGATGCATTATGTAGGTAGCAATAATGGTCTTTGGACAGTTACCAGAAGAATTCTAGAATACCTGAATGCCTATAACACTGAATAAGCTCTCAACAAATTTCCAAAAGCATAAATAACTCTAAAATGGTTAAAAGTTCCTTACCGTAAAGCAACAGAGTAAGCAGATTCCACCGGCAGAGTATACGGTAGCATCAGATAGGATATCACCCGCATTGGGAAGAGTTTAGAGAACTGAGCATAGAATCCATTCTGTTCTTTACAAGCTTCCTGCAGTGCTTACGAATAATTATTTTTGAAAAACATGTTAGATTTTGAAAACAATTTTAATATTATTCGCTAAGTTTGGTAACCTTAGAATTGTAGAGTCATAGAACTGTTTAGGTTGGAAAAGATCTTTAAGATCATGGAGTCCAACTGTTAACCTAACACTGACAAGTCCACCACTAAACCATGTCCCTAAGCACCACACTTATACATCTTCTACTAAATACCTCGAGGGATGGTGACTCAACCACTTCCCTGGGCAGTCTATTGCAATGCTTGACAATCCTTCTTGGGAAGAATTTTTTTCCTCGGATCGATTCCAAACCTCCCCTGGTGCAACTTGAGGCCATTCCTTCTTGTCTCATAGCTTGCTGCTTGGGAGAGGAGACCGACCTCCACCTCGCTACACCCTCCTTTCAGGTAGCTGTAGAGAGCGATAAGGTCTCCCTTCAGCCTCCTCTTCTCCAGGCTGAACAATCCCCTTTCCTTCTGCCATGCCTCATAAGATTTGTTCTTGAGTCCCTTCACCTGCTTCAGCCAATATTATCAAGTGTTACTGAATAAGGCTCAAACAGAAAATGAAAGAATTGATTTCAAGACACTCCTACCATAAACATTCTCTACGCTATTTTAAAATATGGGAAACAGACTCATACCACAGGGACAAAAGCCATTACCCAGAACTTTTAAGCAGTAAATCAAAGAATTAATTTATAGTAAAAGGATGTAAAGGTCACCTCCCCAAAAATACTTATGTAGATTCCTTTTAGAGACTGCATAACTCTTAAGGAGTCTGTTTAAATTCTAGAGTTCCACATATTCCAACTGTAACATATAATTATAAGAAGTATCACACTTCAAATTTTACTACCCTAGGTCACTGAGATCACATATTTTGGCAGCAACCCCAGAATGAAAAATACCCAGCAGCATGCACAAAAAGCCCTATGTGAAATTTATAGATTAAAGAAATACCCAAAGTGGTTTTGGTCTACAAATAGCTTATTAAAAGAACAGGAAAGCCAGATAATTACAAGTCTACATAAGTGAGTTTTAAAAATAAGGATAACCAGTGTTTGGGTTTGAGGTTCAACTTTAGTACGAAATATATGCTTACAAAATGCTGCACATGAGCAAAGTTTATTCATAACCAATGACAATTCAATTCACAACTCTGTAGTGTTGCAAGTAGCTCCTTCCTCCTGCTTCAGTCTTATTTTGGTAGCTAAATTAAAATGTACTTGTTCACATCCAATACGTATTTAAAGAACTTCTTTGGGTTGAGCTAGTGTCTCAATTTTATGGTTATAAGAATCACAGAATCACAGAATGTTAGGGATTGGAAGGGACCTCGAAACATCATCAAGTCCAATCCCCCTGCCAGAGCAGGAACGCCTAGATAATGCTACATAGGAACGTGTCCAGGCAGGTCTTGAATGTCTCCAGAGAAGGAGACTCCACAACCTCCCTGGGCAGCCTGTTCCAGTGTTCCATCACCCTCACTGAGAAGTTTCTTCCTGAGTTTAAGCGGAACCTCTTACGTTCCAGTTTCAGCCCATTACCCCTTGTCCTATCAGTGGTTGTCACCGAGAAGAGCCTGGCTCCATCCTCGTGACACTCACCCTTGATATATTTGTAAACATTAATGAGGTCACCCCTCAGTCTCCTCCAAACTAAAGAGCCCCAGCTCCCTCAGCCTTTTCTCATAAGGGAGATGCTCCACTCCCTTCATCATCCTAGTTGCCCTGTGCTGGACTCTCTCCAGCAGTTCCCTGTCTTTCTTGAACTGAGGGGCCCAGAACTGGACACAGTATTCCAGATGGGGTCTCACCAGGGCAGAGTAGAGGGGAAGGAGAACCTCTCTTGACCTACTAACCACCCCCCTTCTAATACACCCCAGGATGCCATTGGCCTTCCTGGCCACAAGGTCACAGAAAGCATCTTACTGAAATAACAGTACGGAGGGGAAGAAAATAAATCGAAGTTTGCCATTCAGAATTACAGGAAACAGTCTAAAGAACATACCTTTGCGAAGTCTAGGTGGTAGACTCTCAAATATGCTCTTCTCCAAAGGCCATGGATTTTGCTTCACCTGGTCATTAAGTACTTCCATTTGCAAAGTTTCTACTCTGTTTTCTGTCAACATTTTTTTCTTCATATGCTCAACATGTTGTGCAGACTCATGAGGATTTCTTTTTGTGAAGGACAAGTGGATATAAATAGAGTCATTCAGAATACCTGAAAAAGAGTTTCCACTTAAGCTTGATCCATGGGTCTTCAGAGTACCCATACAAAGGCCCACCCTGACAGAACATGATCTATCCAATGTCAAATACATCTGCTTTTACAATCCCACAAACATTTAATCACACTGAGGAATACTCATGTGCAGGTTTAGGTCTTACTTTAAAAGGGATTCTGAAGAAAAGGAAAAAGCAAACAATTAATTGAAACTGCACTGGAAACATACAGTCACTTATAAATCTTGCAAATTATTTAAAGGAGAGGAGGAAAACTGATATAATATTTATCTGAGAAAAAAAACTGCATGCCTAAACCACAACAGACATTTGGGAAATTTGACCTGGCAGGTGTCACAGGAGTAATTTGAGGTATTCCTACAACAGGTTGGAGAATGAAAGTCTGTAGAGTTCAATATTAAGAAATATCCAAAGTATACATCTAAATTAGCATTGGTTGCCTTGCAAAACTGGTGCAAATTAGAAAATGGCATTGATAACTACCTTAGAAACAAGCACTAGATAATGAGCACAAATTGAAAAATAAACAAATGGCACTTATCCTCAGTTTCCAGAAAATCATTTTGAAGTTATCTATATGTAAAGACTACCAACACTGAATATGATTCATACCTACATACAACAGAATCTGTATCCTACTTACAATTACTCCTAAAAGAATATATGGTAAAAATAGTATATAGTAGATTTTTTTTTAAAAAAAAAGTTATATTAAGTGTTACATATGGGGGTAAATTAACAATTTATAATTTAACAAGAAATGAGATGCATAACAACGGACTTGGGAAAGGTTATAATTATCACTGATTAAGCTTGAAGCAAGACAAACCTGTGACAGGATAAGAACAAAGGTGATCACAGGATCAGTAACATGGAAAAGAAGGACAATAGTGCAACACAGAGGATGTGGGGAACATACATGAAGGAAGAACTGCAAGGGATCTCAGATACCAGGGTCAGATGGAAACATGCACACAGGAAACTCAGGGGGTCAGAACACAACCACAAGTTACAGGTGCTTTGTATAGGCTCTTGTGCTTTAATCACCTGGTAAAAGGCATAAAGCAGGACTCTCCCATGGAATATTTAATAACATGACTAGAAAATTAAACTCTTAAGCAGAACTGGGACATTCTTAGAGAGCAGTGTTCTGAGAAAACTTGAATATTTAATGTTTAGATATAACAGAGTATAACCAGTGAGCACATGGAGCTATGACTGCATTACAATACTGGTATCACCCGTACTCGTACCAACACCACATCTCGGTTTCCATTCCTCTAATCCGACCCAGTATCAACTTGCTTCTGCGCCCCAAGACTACAGAGGCCAGGCATATTTTAACACATGGTTAACTTCATGCTAATATCAAGTTACTATCTTTAACTTGTTTGTCTCAAAGTGTGTAGAGCAGTAACATTTAATAACATATAACATGTTACCAGAATTAAGAGAGCAGAGCAACTTTCAGTTCTTCCTAAATTTATCTGGGTCTCAACAACTGCTACATTACAAGTTGTCTTCTAAAGTCTTTCACGATACAGACTAAGGATTTGTCTGTGACTAAGTTTAAACTGTTGCTAACCAGCTCCCAGTTGTGGACTACAGGACTTTACCTAGAAATTCACTTGCATGTTAGCAGAGAGGAGGTGATAAGTAGATACAGGTTTCGTAGGAGTGAGAAGCAATAGCGTATTCCTATCCCTCAGAATTAACATAAAAGAAACACTAATAGTATGATTCCCCTAGAATTGGAATTCTTTGGTAATTCCACTTAACACCTCAACACTCACTTCACACAAATTTGATGGAAACACAATTTCTGTGTGGTAGCACTTCTAGCGCAGGTGAACAGTTACTACAGCTATGTGATTCCTACAAGGACTAAATTTAATCATGATCCCTTAAAAAAAAACAAAACTCAAAGACTTAGCCCCTTCTTAGCTACGTATAACCCCCTCACCTTCTTTGGTTTTTTTAACTCAGGTAAAGACCACATCATCAATAATTATCCATACGTGTAACATACCATTCTCTTTCAAGAACTTAAGAGCATCTGAATATCCTTGCTCACAGATCTCTCCTAGTACCTGTAAAGACAGGGTAAATGAGTCAGATAAATAAAAGGAGATTCAACTTAAGATCAACAGTTTGCAGAATGAAAAGCCACTTCCAATCACTCTCCATTCTTGTAAGAAAAATTTACATTAACAATTGTCATAATTCAACAGATTCCGGTCAATATTCCTACTGTGATGATGCATACATGTTCATGCCTACATGACCTTATCTTTCAGCTATTACAGATGCACTGAATTATACACCAAAAATGCAAGCAAGAACAAAACAGGGTGGCTTGGAATATGCCAATTTCCCTCCTTCCATCCTAGTGCTTCCCACTCCTCAAAACTATGAAAAGTCAGCTCTGCAATTCTCATGCTCAGACTCAAGAGTTTTCCATATGAAAACATCTTTGACCAGATCCAACACCAACTCACCTACACAGTAGTTCTAGACAAAAAAAAAAAAAAGCCTACATAAACAGAATTTAATATTTTTCTTCAAGTGATCAAAACCACCTCAGTTAAAAAAACCCACACCTATAGCAGTCAGGAGCATTACTTCTCCTCTGCAGTATCTCTCAAGCCAAATGGCAAAGTCCATTTTCATTTTTTCAGCTTCTACAAGTGCAATCCAAGAGCACTTCCCTCATCAGATCTGCAATTAACAGCAGTTAATTGCAATCAACAGTTTAAAGGCAGCTTGCCTATATGAAGCATTACTTGAGAACTTCACAAAACCATGAGGCTTTAGAACTTCTGCTCCGTTTTACAGCACCTGGCTAGCAGGTAAATGTGAAAAGATTACAAACTGAAAGTTACTGATTTACCAGTGTTGATTTTGTGATAGAATCCTGTGCTAATTCCCAAATAGATACTGAAAGCCAAAAGCAGGACATCCATTTTTAGTCTGAGAGAGACTAAAAATAAGGAGAATGAAGACTAATCATGAAAAAAAAATCAAAACCAAACTACTAGATGAAATGCTAAGACCACTGTAGCTTTCTGCAAAGCAAGGCCTTTATATGGAAATATTTTTTAGTAACTACATGAAGACAATGACTTACTTTAGGTTCTGGTGGAAAGAGCGCTTGTGTTAAGCGATAAAGGTTTCCCAAACTGAACTGAATGCTGGTGTTGGTCACATTCATTTCATGAAAATTGGCAGAATTCCCCTTTGGACAGATATCGCACTCCCCAGCAAAAGGTGAAACTGTGATGGTATTCTTAGATTCATAGTGAGGTAAGTTGTCACTGATTCCTCCATCCACGTAGCGCTACAAAAATTAACAGAAATACAAAGTCTCAAAGGCTGAAAATGTAGAACTAGCAGATTTCCCATGAAATAATTAATCAGCATTTAAGACTAACAGAAGAGTCAGTGCCTACACATTTTGAGTAGTATGCTTTGTGCTCTAACGCCAGTTAAAAAAAAATTATCCCTACCTACAGTTCCACAGACAGCCTAGAAGTATTCTATCTGGGATTTTTCTGTATGTTTAAGAAAGAGTAAGTCCACTGGAATGATCATAAACCTACATGACATGCAGAGAAAAAGTATTACAGCTCTGTCCTCTTCCTCAACGGCAAGTATCAGTCAAAAAGCTACCACTTCTGAAAGAACAGCTCTACTCTTGAAAGCTCAAGTTCCATGATACTAAACCACTCAGCTAGAACAAGAGTAACTTAAAATTACTCTTATTAATTAGAATTTTATATAAAAGCATCAGAAATATTTGGACATAAAGAAAATCTAAGTAAAAAACAGACACTGCCTCAGAAACCTTGCCAGCAGTCACAGATTATCTATTCTGCTTTGAGGACAAGTTTGGAAGCTGTTCCAGGTTACGCTTTTGTCCCCTTCATGTCCAGTTGTCCATTTCTACTGTTCTGGTGCATCACCACCTCACACATTTTAAGATCTAAGAACTGAAGAGTTCTATATTGGGGTACCTAACCTATAATGCAGCAGCTGCTGTGGCCAAAGACAACTCCTGCAGCCACACACCACAGCTGTCATTCCAGTGAGACCAGCTGTAGCCAGTTTGTTCAGAGAGTGGCAGAAGACCACTCCCCATTACCAGGATTGCTGGTTTAGTGGTTGCATTTTCCTTTTTCCTAACCAGGCAAGAGACAAGACCTGGAGGTCTTCCTAAAACGTAAAGGTAACAGAGCAGGTGTTTTGAGCAGGAGCAACCTGAATTACCAATTTCATCTGCCTTGATACTCACTCCCCAACCATTCTGAGAAACGAGTTAGGAATTAGGAAGAAGACAGCTCAGAATAATTTATCCAACATACTCTTCCAGAGTAGCCTGTTCCTACCTGTCAGCTTTCTCAGACACTCGTTAAACCAAGCAGCCTGCAGCTACTGACAAACTTCCTGTAGATGGATAATGAAATCACTAAGCTACACATGCAATCACCAAGTCCTTTGTGGAAGCATCAAGTACAACACAACAGGTTTAGCAAAGGCAGAGCCACAGCATGCAGCCTTCTTGTGAAATTATTAAAAGGTGCAAGTACACATCTGAGTCATTGTTCTACAGAGGTAAATGGTTTTAATTATTTGGAGTTTCTGCCTCTCTGTTTCCTCAAGTAATTTTTTAATTAATGCCATTGCTGCGTTTGAAAGCACTAAAAAAACCCCACAAAAACACAACCAAAAAACCCACATACAAACAAACCCCACTGCACCCAAAAGCTTCACAACAGGCAGTTAGATATATCTATTGAAAGCTATGCTTAGGTCTTTGTTTTAACATAGACACGCACGAACCAGCAAGCTGGTAAACAGCAAGATACTACAGAGTTTACATACTTGGCATTCTACTGCGGATAAGCCCTAGAGGAGCCATGCCAGGCACGTGACTGCAGCATTCTCAACCAAGCTACGTCAAAAATGCTTCCTAAGCACTAAAATTGTATCAAAACAAGTATGAAGATGAAAAGGATAGAGTAATTCCTTTCTTCCCTGAAAATACAACCAAATAAAGCAACACTTGTATGCTTTTGTACGCTGAACTAAGTCTTTTAAAATAACGTTGTTGTCTGGTGACAAGAACTAAGAGCCAGATTAGCCTGGATCCACCTAAACCTTGGATTCAGTCCAACGTCCTGTTTTCATAACACCTTTAATCTGGAACAGTTTAAGGAGACATACAAGGTTTATAAATACAAATAAAGAAAAATCCCCTGGGCAGTTCTAATCACTTTTGCTTAAATCTCACCATGAAGACAAAAACACATTTCATGTCTACCCTTCTTGACCTTTTATCGCTTTCTGAATGCCTTGAGAATACTCAGTAATCAAGCACTGTTAAAGATGTTCTGAGTTTTCTTTCAATACTCTTCCCTTCTCCTTGTAAGGAGCACCAAAGCTGGCAGGAAAACCAACCCAGGCTAATACAACACTGCAACAAAAAGTCATGAATGTCACTGCCTGGATTTGAAGTGCATGTCTGCTTTCAGACTCAGGCTCTTCTCAGTGACAACCACTGATAGGACAAGGGGTAATGGGCTGAAACTGGAACATAAGAGGTTCCGCTTAAACTCGAGAAGAAACTTCTTCTCAGTGAGGGTGACGGAACACTGGAACAGGCTGCCCAGGGAGGTTGTGGAGTCTCCTTCTCTGGAGACATTCAAGACCTGCCTGGACACGTTCCTATGTAGCATTATCTAGGCATTCCTGCTCTGGCAGGGGGATTGGACTTGATGATCTTTCGAGGTCCCTTCCAATCCCTAACATTCTATGATTCTATGATTAATCAAAACCCCTACAAACTACACTAAGTTTTCTGCAGTCGTTGCCCCTGTAATGGAGAATTTTAGAAAACTCAGTACAGCCATAAAGTATTAAGAGGTTTTGTTATCAACAGTTCCTGCAAAGTAATAAAACAGACTAATATACTGACCCTTCACCTTTAAAAAGCAACATTGCTTACACTGGATACAAATGACAGAAGACATTCTAAAGCTTTATTGGTATCTAACTGAACATGGAACTTGAATCAAGTTTTAAGGCAGATCCAAGAACACAAAGATATACCATATACTATCCTACAAGGTTTTTTTTAGGTCAAATGACCTTTCCTATAAATTTGCACAGATGAATAAGTATCAATTTCTTTAACAATGTTTATCCTCAGGTTAAATACTTGCTGGCTTAGGATGCTCTCTTTAAGTTACTGCATCAGCAAACAAGAAATTTGGGAGAGAGAGAGCATGCGTGTGTGTTGCAGGGTGGAGAAGAAATATACGTAACACATCTTGCACACATCTAGTGTTCCCTGGCTTTTTTGAAAAGTTGTAAAATACAGCTGCAGTACTAGAAGCTATGACAAAGGTATTAATTCATTTTACAGTAGGGTAACTGAAAAAAAAAAACCCCACAACACATACACTGTATCTTAATATTTTCAGCTGAAAGTACTTTTAGATCATAACAATAGAGACTTACCACACCTCTAAACGATGGTGGAATTAGGCCACAATAAATAGGGACAAATGAACTACAGATTAAAGCCTGTAGGAAAACAAGACCATATAAATTAAATGGTAAGTATTCTATTACTGAAATTATCATTTATCTTTATCTCTTTAGACATTAGCAGAAAAAACAACCAACAAGCAACCAAAAACATCCCCAATAAGTACACTTGAGTAAAACGAAGGAAAATAAGGTGTAATCAAGCACTATTTTAAACAGGATGAGTGTATTTCACATTTCTTTTTTAGAATGTAGCCACAGTCCACACTCCATCTAAAAAGAAAGCTAAACAAACCATAAACAAGCAAGTTTCTGAGACTCCCTAAAAGACAATTTCTAGAAATGCTAATTAGCAAGAAAAAAGGTGATCATTCACTTAAGCTGTACATTTTCTGAGTAACCAAAGTCACCAACTGGGGACACAAATGTCAATGTTCTGGTATCATATTAAACTAGCTTTGTAACTGATATTAAGAATCTGTAAAAGATATATTTTTGATTATTTCTCAATCACTGCTTTTATAAGAATGGTCTCTGAAAAAAAAAAATTCATAAAGGTTATAGTTTAATCAGGAACACTACATTTAAAAATAAATGCCTTTAAAGATTGATCCCTTGTACCTACTCACTACAGCAGTTTGGAGATACATGGACTGGGAAAACTAGCAACTGAATTTGGCATAATGAAGCTTGAATTCACCTTTAAAGTACTGTCAAAGTCACAGTCTCTTACAATGTCTTAAACAGCAATCCAGTGGATGATGTTAAATGGATCTGAGGTTACAGAAACTTTTAAAAGCTGCAGAAATAAACATACCTGGACAACTTCTTCTTTAGAGTTAAAATTAGATATCAATGCATTTTTACCATCTGATACTCTGGTTAGTGAGATACACAGTCTGCCTGATGACAACTGGTGAGTGTTTTCTGGAAGATTTTTCATTAGTCCATCTCTTATTATTTTTATCACATTAAAGGAAGGATGAAGAGGACCAAGATTTCGCTTTCTAGCTTCTTTGGCTAATGCCAGAACATCTGCACAAGCTTGAGCTGAAAATAAAATGCATTTCATTTAAGACCAGGAGATATGTCAAAAAACATAAAATACACTTCTAGCAACAAAGCATGTCTAGAGCTCCAGCTTTTCTGATTGCTAGCATGAAAATTCAAGAGTATTTTAACAGATAAAGCAACCGTTGACTAGTGTTTAACAGAGTTTAGGGATTTTCTGAGGAACAAAAAAGACACACAAAAAAGTCACGTTAGACTTTCGACTGGTGAAGACCAAGCCACTAAGTTACTTATATGCTATTTATATATACACTGTAGGTGAAAAATATTTGTATAGGACACTTGCATTAGGAATTATTAATTCCGGAGACACATTCTTTAAGAAAAAACAAAGGTAAGGGACCTTCCGTAAGCATGTGCACACAGATACATTCCCTACGCAACATCCATAAAAACCTACAGTACATGATGCACAAATTTAAGGTCTACAGCACGTCTGAGGAAGGAAGCAGAGCACCTCGGATCACCACAGTAAGACTTGTTGAACTTGAACCAAACTTAAGGTTTCAGGGCACCACTTCATTTTTATATAAACACAATAAAGGAAACATTAAATATGAACTTATGGTAAGGAACATCCAGATGAAAGTTTTTAAAGCAGTAGGTAAGGATCATGGAAGAGATGTGCAATACTTCTCATACAGGTCTCCACCTAAACACGTGCATTTTTACCAGTATGTAATAGGCATAATTTTCTGTCAATTAAATCAGCATTTGGGAACTAGATCAAACCACTACATAAGACAATTGTTCTTGAGGAACACTATAATAATTTTATACAATAATAAAACCACACGCCTAGTCATAATCAGAACAGCAGCTCATCTACCTGCAATGTTTTGTTTGAATTTAGTGCCATGTTTTTTCACGGCATGCTTTGAGGAAATTGCCCGATAAGCTTGTCAGCTTGGTAGAGGAAAGAGGGTGGGGAGGAAGGTCAAAGTAACAGGTTATTAACTTGAGTGATATGCTACAAGGTCATTCAAAAATATTTTCAAAACTTGCATATTTTAACTTACACAGACTCTTTCTAGAACAAATAGGATTGAGCTTATCAAGTTAAACGTGAGCAGTGCAACCAGAAACTTTGCTTAAACCTTTGAATTCAGATTAATCTCCAAAATTAGCAATCTCCCCAAATAGCAATACCTAAACCTTTCTCATTCTTAGTGCAGCAAACCAAGAGTCTATGTTCAAAACGGTATCTAAAAAAAATCCTAAGGTATCAGACATACTCTATTTTTACCACTACAGGGTTTTTATTTTCATTCTGCTCTTGCAGTGTGAAGCCCAGGACCATGAATCTGCTGATACCACCAGCGTGACCCCATCTACTATCCCCAGTAAATGTTCATTATTAATTCAACAGACTTTCTTCTCCTTTACACTTCCTTCCTCAACAGGACTAAAATATAGGTATGTCTTAAGTCAGTGTATTCCAAAATAGGATTTTCTCAGAAAGGGACAGAGGGCTAGAGCTCAAGTCAGATGGGGATTTTAGGCAGGCATTAGTACACCTTTTTCATTTTTTGAAATACAAGACAGCTAAAGAAATTAACGTTCCTATTAAATGTGAACTGTTTCATGTTATATTTCTGTATTCCTGTTTATAGTTACGTATTGCTATTGTTAATGGTTAAAAGACTATTAATTTCTCACAAGTAAAACCCGACCTTCTATTTACAGCTCCCCCCCAACCTGTTCTCTTTAGTACCTCACTAGAACAGATGACTGCATTGCCACCGAAACACCACATCTCCAAGACATCCACGGGAAAGATCTAACAAGAGGAGCGTACCTTAACAGTTCCAGTTTGGAACAGCCCGGAATGCAATTCATCCTCAGAAGAGCCACCTCTAAGCTCCTCCCTCTACCTTCCCCCAATTTCAGTGAAGGAAACATCTTCCTCAGTCTGAAAAAGTACACTTATTGTTTTTTTTCCCATTCAATGGCTAATGTTTACACTTATTCAAATGACATTTGAGACTCTCAGTTTGCCTGTCCAACTTAGAATGTGACGCACAAAGAAAACCCTTTATTTAAAACACCCAGCTACAAACCTGTAAGAGATTAACGATGCACATCAATTTTAGTCAAAAACACTGTTCATACAAGAGTTCATGTGCACCAATAAGTGCGCTAATTCAAGGCTGGGTCCAAGGGCTAACCTCCAAGAATGGAGATCCCACAGCCTCTCTGGGTCCCTGTTCCAACAGTCTACCACTCTGGTGTAATTTTCTTTTCCTTACACCTAATCAGAATTTGTCATGTTCCACTTGTGCCTGCTGCCTCTCATCCTTCCACTACCCGTCTCTGAGAAGAGTCTAGCTCTGTCTTTCCACAGAGAAACACAACTGTGAAAGCATATAGGACTTACAACCACAACTGCAGAAATAACAAATATTGCATATTAGAAGTATATCAATACGAACTAATGAAACACAACATATTATACCCCACAGCATTTCTTTAGAGGTTATTTACAATCCCCTGCTTTCACACAAACTCACAAAAACTTAACAGCTGAAAAGATACAGAATTAACGCTGGAATACCTTCTTAGTTTGATGAATTTACAATGATTCACGGATTTTAGAGTGTGGCTGGTTTTGAATTGTCTTCCAACATTCCTAAGTGGCTTTTTTTTTTTCTTTAAAAACAAAAGTTTCCAGAAGACATGCACTTGCACATGAAATACAATACCCTGGGCAGTGATCACACACATACTAGGTATTCAATTAGAGTAAAGCAAAAATCTCAGTTGACATACACTAAGGGAAAGACAAGGGAATAATCTGATGTCTGCAAGTCTCAATTATTAAAACACTAAAAATTTTAGAAGCTGTTAACAACACTTTCAGATGAACAATACATTTTTTGTGCTTAAGAGCATTTCAAATATTTTAAGCAGCTTCCTTCTTAAATCATTTACTATGACTTAAGACTTAAAATCGGATGTGTTCTAAAAATAAACAGTTATTGTGGATAAATATGCTTTGTTTTAAAAGCTGATATTAGGCTCATAATAACTCTAGTGTGTTATGTTAGGAAATTACAGCAAAACTGAATTAAAAAGTTTAAGTAGCACAAGTAGCTAAAGCTTTGAACAAATCAAGCATATGTGATAGAGATCAGTGGCTAAGCAGCAGGCACAAGCATTTCATAGCATTACTCTCTTGCACGTACAACGAACTTCTGTTCGTTTCAGTGAATTGTTCCCTCAGAAACTTAAAAGCAAAACCCAAACCCTCTTCAAATTCAGAACAAGTATTTAGGGTATCCCTCCTCTGTCTATAAGTAAGGTGAAATGTGAATTTACAAAACCTCCCAGCTCCAAAACTGTTAGGGGTGGTGCTAACAAAACTGATAGACAAACGAAAAAGAACATTGTGTCATGAATTAGACAAACTTTTATCCAATGGAATTCTTTGGTTTAAAAGGAAAACCATTTTCAGACACTTCATGCACTTTTTTTTAAAAAAAAATGCATTCCAGTCACTATCCCAAACGCCTTGATATTTCACTTGTATCAAGTTCGCTTCAGGGACTAGCACATCATCTATTTCACTACATAAATGTATATTTGGGTTCTTATGAGCCTTTAAGAGGTAAAAGTAAGATATACTTTTCCCACTGCTAGAAGATAAGTGCTTATTTCTCAAGAGAGACTATCTTTAGTTGCAAACTAACATCTTCTACCTGGTATAAATAAAAACCAAGACTATCTCTATTACTTAAACCAGTTAAGATCTGTGATTTTAATCAATCCACTGTTTCTAACCATACACCCGAGCGACCTATGCAATATAGGGGGGATTAAGGGGGAAAAGCACGTTAAAGCTAACCTAAGCCTTGACCTTACCTCTCTTAGCCTTACCCCAAGAAAGGAGAAGCTTTAGGGGAAGCAAGCTGAGCCTAACTCAAACCTCACGTATGAAGGCAACTACAGAAGAGATGCGTTATTTCCCAAGGGAGTGTAAATATCTGGTTTCAGCCCGAGGACAGGGTCAGCCCGCCTGAGGTGCGGTTAGGAAGCAGCTGCATCCTGCTCTCCCGACAGTTTTTAGCATCTCTCCTTCGCGCACAGGCAAGAGCAGCTGTCACCGACCGGGGTTGGCAGCTCCGAGCCCGGGAGGCACAGGGAGCTGCTCGGACGGGGACCGCCCCAACACCCCCGTCCCCCTACCTGGGCTGGTGAGCCCCGACGGTTCGGCTACACAAGCGCTGGAACGATGAGAGGCACCATCGAGGCCATTCCCTGAGCCCGACAGGTTGCTGAGGACCCACCCAAAGCGAAGGGGAAAGCGCCACCTTCACCATCCTCCGCTTCGCCCTCCCCTTCAAAGAACAACCCCGGCGTTTGGGTGTCCCAGACAGGACGTGCGGGATTAGAGAAAAGAGACACCCCGGCACCTACGGGACCACATAACGCGCCCGGGCTTCGTTTCATAAAAGGGGCCACGTTCCTCGCTGGGGGCGGAAAAGGAGAAAGAGGGAGGAAGAGCCGCCTCGCAGGGAAGGGCCGCCCAGACCCGCGACCCCGCGGCTGTCCCCGCCAGCGCTGCGCTGGGGCCGGGCAGCGGCCGCCCTCCACAGCCGCGGCACCGGCCCGGCCCGCCATACCTGCCCCTGCTCGCCTCCCCTCAGCCCGCCGCCGGACCCCCCGCCGCCGCCCGGGAGTAAGTATGGAGCCGCTGACCCAGAGAGCCGCCTCCGACGAGGACGGCGCCGGCGAGAGCCCCGGCAGAGGCACCGTAGATGTGCCGGGCGTCGCGGATGATGTGCGGGGCGCGCTCCTGCAGGCAGGTGGCGGCGCCGATGTGGTAGACGCCCAGGAAGCCGCAGCCGGCGAAGGAGACGCTCCAGCCGCGCTCGCGGTCCAGCATCGTCACCAGCGGGCAAAGGGCGACGCACAGCCCGTTAGAAAACACGGGAGCTCCCGCAGCACCGGCCGCCACCCTGCGACTGCAGGCGGGAGATCCTGCGGTTTTACATGGCGGCCGCGCCCAGCGCCGCGGCCAATCCCGCTCGCCCCGCCCCGGTGGCCCAAGGCTCGCCAGCCAACCCGCGGGCAGATGCAAATGACGCCCCGCCTCCTCCCGCTCCGTCAGAGCGCGGCCGCGGCGCTGCGTGACCCGCGGCCCGCGTGGCACCGCCGTGGGAGCTGCGTCGTGTCCCTCGGCCCGTACCCCCTGTCCCGCCCCAGCCCCCTCCTCGCCTGGGGCGCGTTCCCAGCCCCTCCTGCCCCCGGCTCCCCGCCCCCGGCAGCGAACCGAGGCCCGCGGGGGCTCGCCCCGCACAGCCTCCGCAGGGAGCCGCACGGTAGGGGTGCGGGCTTGGCAGCTGTTGGCGATTAGCCGAGGCTCAGAGCAATATATTGTGCTAGCGGGTACAACCGTTTGAGTGCCATGACCTGCTGGAAGAGCAAGCACTGTTTAGTAATCCCATAATAAACTTTAAGAGAAGAAAATTCAGGATGATAATACCAGGCTTATAAAGGGAAGATTATAGAATAATCTGCTTTTCTTCCGAGCATCTCAAACCATTAACTTGAACAATTCTGCGTTCATGTTCCATCAACATTTTACAGACAGAAGTACAAGCAAAGCTGCAAAATGCCATTTGAAGTCTAGAACAGCATCATCTAAGAGAGTTTCACAGCAGTATCCTGCTGACTGATCCACCAGGTGTTGGGTACTGATGGACCTTTGGATGTCTCGCAATAGCATCTTTAAGCACCTGAAGACCTCCAGAAAGCCTGAAGGACACTGTCAGAGTGATTGACACCAGCTGATTAATAGGGTCATTTGCAATTGTCTTTACAGAAGTGCTTAGTGCCGTGCTGCACCATAATGTGTAACTTAGCTGCAGACAGGCCCATAATCACAGAATGGCCTAGGCTGGAAGGGACCTTAGAGATCATCTAATCCAACCTCCCTGTCATGGGCAGGGACACCTCTCAGCTAGATCAGGCAACACATGGGGACCCAACGGGGATCGAACCCGCGACCTTGGTGTTATCAGCACCATGCTATAATATTTATTAGCGCAGCACTGTGCAAGAACAGCCTGTTTGCTACATCCTGTGCCCCTGTGAAGCAGGTGCTTGTGTTGGCATCAACCAGCCCTGACTCTTGCCTGCATCAGAGTAGCAACACCATTGTGCTTTCAGCTCTTTCGATGATTTCCTCATGACTAGTTTCGGTATTTCTATGGAGTGCTGCCTCGCAGGCCAGGGATGTGCCCCAAATGTTTCTCTGCTCAACTCCTTTGGAAGTCTTAAACACATCAGAACACGTCCAAGGAGGGTTTACCTCCCTGTAAAAGCTGCTGATTTCCTCTAAAAGTTAGTATTTGAATATAACTCCCCACTATCACCAAACTCCCAGAGTTTCCTTTAGGCTCCCACTGTAATGCTGGTGGAGATTGAGTGGCTTGGGAGCGAATTCACAATTACCTTGCCCAGCAGGGAGGTCCCCGGAGATGGACTACGAAAAAAGCAGAGAACAACATGTCTGAAATCTTCCAGGATTTAACTGCCCTACTCAGAGCTGCAGAAAATCTCTTTAGCTATTTGCATTTGCCATCATACCCTAACAATGGGATTTAAAAACACCTCAGAAGAGTTCAAGAGGAGCTCATACTTTCTAAATACACCTAGGACAGCTTGTGTTGTACAATTTTTCATTTACAGAGAGCATGCTGCCAGGAAGAAGAAACAGGATTCAAGCACTTTTTTAACCTGAGTAGGCTTGAAGCCACACTGAGCAATCACTAGATAGTTTTACCAGGGAGATTTTGAACAAGCCTCAGACAAAACACTATGATGAGAAACCCATAACTATCTTACCTTGTACTTTGTCCTTTTACATTAGTATTTCCTACATGTTGCTGACACTGTTTGGAGTGATAAGCCTTATTCCTTGCCAGCCCTCATTCTGTGATACTCGGGGAGCTGAGCTCCTCTAGCTTCCTCTCATGAGAAAGGTGTTACAGATGCTCCCTGACCAGTACTGCAACCAGTCCTTCAGAGGGGGTTTCACTAGACCCTTACACAGTCTCTGCTAGGGAACTTGAATCACTGATTCTGATTACTTATAATCCTATTATGACCAGCTGATAAATCCAGGTCCTTCTCCATCTTAGCTTAGATCAATTTTTTTTTAAAATCTATTGCAATTCCCCAGTACACAATGCCAAGTTTTCTTCCCAACAAGGCTTTGCTTTCTGCATGTACATCTTCTTATCTCCTTGGGCTGCTCCCTAACAGATCTTGCAATGTCTTCATTACATCATCTCCAGCTTAGCAAACAGCTTCTCATGCATATAGATGGGATGGATCCCATTTCCATTCCCAGGAGAAGCAGCTGTTTCATGAAAAAGGGATATTAGTTTGACACACTGAACTTTTGGCTAATCACTGGCTATCTGAACTCCCTTTTATCTCAAGGCCTATAAAGATAATTGTCCTTCCTCCCAAAACCTGTTCCAATCCCTTCTTTATCTTCACATTTTTCAGTTCATTAATTTAATTCCAATTACAGTTGTAGCTGCCCTGCATATAGCTGTTTAGGATAAAGATCCTGGAGCTAGCTCTAAAATCTAGGCTATCTGAGAAAGCTGCTGCAAGCTCATCACCAGCACTACCAACTGAGCCCACTGCAGTTGTACAACATGCAGTTTCAAGATGGTCCCATTTATTCCAAGCATCACTGTGTAGACTATGCTGCAATACATGTTGTAGACATATCTTGGATTCCTTTACTGAATCCAGTCCGTAATGATTTCACCCTAACGCCAGGAATATGAAGTCAGGCCTGAAAGGCCATGTGGCAAAAATCAAATATAGTTTGATGGGGGTACAATCCACCAGGATACCCGCATGCAGCTTACAAACTTCTGTAAACAGACAGGTTGATCTCTGGCATGTAAATTCAACAGATGTGCCATCTGTCCATCATTCAACCACCAAAAGCTTCTCCCTTAGTCCTTTCCATTTAGCTACCACATTAATTATGATATAGCATGCCATTTTCCTAAGATACGGATTAAAAAAAGATCTATTGTAAAACAAGAGAGAAACTGATAGTGCCCTCATAAAATGCCTTTAACTCCTTACAAGGAAGGTACTGTGTCCAGTTTTGAGCCCCTCACTACAAGAGAGACATTGAGGTGCTGGAGAGAGTACGGAGGCGGGCTACCAAGATGGTAAAGGGCTTAGAACACAAGTCATATGAAGAAAGGCTGAGGGATCTGGGACTGTTTAGCCTAGAGAAGGGGAGATTGAGGGGAGACCTCATCGCCCTCTACAACTGCCTGAGGGTTGGTCTGTTCTCCCTAGTGGAGAGTAACAGGACAAGGGGAAATGGATTTAAATTGTGCCAGAGGACGTTCAGGATAGATATTAAGAAGAATTTCTATATTGAAAGGGTGTCAGCAATTGGAAGAGGCTGCCCAGAGAGGTGGTTTAGTCACCGTCCCTGGAGATGTTTTAAGAGAAGGGTAGATGTTGTGTTGGGGGGAGTTGTTTAGTAGGTTGATAGGCCTGGGAAAAAGGCTGGACTCGATCTTCTAGGTCTCTTCCAGCTGACAAGATTCTATGATTTAAGTATGAGGCTAGCTGAAGGCATATAAATTATAGGAAAAGGAACCACGTAGAACTTAGCACCAGCAGGAGGTGATTAGAGCACTAGTGGACAGGTGGCAACTTATCAGGTCTGAGATCTTGGCCAGCCTTGAAAATCTGATGAGGATGTAGAATCACAGAATCTAGAATCCCATAGAATGTTCAGGGTTGGAGGGGACCTCGAAAGATTCTCTAGTCCAACCCCCCTGGCAGTGCAGGATCCCCTAGGGCAGCCACACAGGAACACATCCAGGTGGGTTTTGAAAGTCTTCAGAGAAGGAGACTCCACAACCAATCTGGGCAGCCTGTACCAGTGCTTTGTCACCCTCACAGTAAAGAAGTTTCTCCTCGTGTTGAGGTGGAACTTCCTGTGTTCTAGCTCATACTCATTATTCCTTGTCCTATTACTGGGCACCACCAAAAAGAGACTGGTCCCTTCCTCTTGACACTCGCCACTCAGATATTTATACACATTAATAAGATTCCCTCTCAGCCTTCTCTTCTCAAAACTGAACAGCCCCAGTTCTGTCTTTCCTCGTAGGAGAGATGTTCAAGTCCCTTAATCATGCTCATAGCTCTCCATTGGACTCTGTCCAGTAGATCCCTGTCTGTCTTGAACTGGGAAGCCCAAAACTGGATGCAGTATTCCAGGTGTGGTCTCACCAGGACAGAGTAAAGAGGCAGGAGAACCTTCCTAGATTTGCTGGACTCACTTTTCTTAATGCACCCCAGGATCCTATTTGCCCTCTTGGCCACAAGGGCACATGGCTGTCCCATGGACAACTTACTGTCCACTAGGACTCCAAGGCCTTTCTCCATGGGGCTGCTTTCCAGCAGGATGACCTCATCATCAGAAAGAGAAGGATATTAGCTCCAAGAGGTGATTGCAAAGCCCTGCTTGGAAACAGCAAAAGTTTCCTATGCCTTTTTTGACTTTCAGGGATTCATTAGCAATCATTGATCTCTTGCTTTTCATAGAAGAGATTGATGTATCATGATAGCCATTTTCATAAAGGAGGTAAAAAGGGCTACCGTAGTGAAGTTGGCCCAATATCACTCAGCAAAGTCAGTTCCAAAGTTGGAGGAGAAGCCTGATTTACTGATAGCATTTCTCTGAAGGATGACAAAGTACCTACTAGAATTTCTGGAGTCCAGGAAAACTGCCTTAACTTGCTAGTACAGCCTGACATGTGTGTGTGTGACATTATTCTGGCCTTATCAAGTGATAATCTACCCTATCTAAAAGCATCAAGGCCTCATCTCTGGCTTTCTGGGAATGCTCTACTGTGAAAATTTTCTAAGAAACACATCATCTGTTGGTGCAGTTTAAGTGCCTTTGGTGAATAATGCAACCTCATCTCATAATAAAAAGCCTTGTTCTCCTCTCCCTAAAAGGATCCAAAGAGCAAAACTAAGGGATTGCTTACACTCCCTTTGAGATCTTACATGGGATTGCTGCAAGTTTAGCCCTTTTGTTTCAATGCATGCAGAGGAGAAAGGGTATAAGCTATACGGTCTTTGTTTTTTAGGCAACCCAGTTACATTCCCCTGAAGATGCCCATTTGTCACAGAAATTATAATCAATAACAGATTGATTTTACTCCTTTTTTGTGATTATCCTGTATGATCATCCTGCTTGGGCAGACCATAAGGGAAATCCTACTGGATCAGTGGCCAGAAGACCATTACACAGCCTCTACTGCTTAACACACAAGGAACCACAGGGCAGGAATGGAGAAGTGTTGAATTACGGAGAGAGGTAAGCTGAGGACAAGTACTGATCATAACCTGGACAAGGAATCCTATTACATTCCTTGCACTAAGGCCCCGCATGCTCAGTGCAGCGCTCTCTTCACTGACTTCTGCTGCGAAGCTGGGGAGCAGGGGTGGAGAAAGGATATTTAAATTTTCCTGGCAAAAATAGGTCTTCACAATTTTTAAATTGTTTGCTGCACCAACTGAAGTGCCTTCACTACACTCTATACAAACCTTCACAGGGAAACTTGCACAAGCATCATTCTTATTCCATTATTAGCTTCCAGTTCTGTTTAAAACAGTGATATCAACTAGCAAAGACACAGACACTTTGTGTAGATTTTTTTCTCTTTGTATGTCATATCACAGTCCATTAAGCTTGCGAAGGTTTCCAGTTAACTACTCTCAGGTTTCTTTGGCAAGAGATGGAAAGTAGGTCATTTTAGTGAAAGCCAGTGACCTGCTTTTCCCTTAGGCCTGATCTTCTAGCATTTGAGTAAGATTTTGGGGTTTATGTTAAGTCTGATGATTCTGTTCCTAAGCCATTATGACAGTGCATAGTAAAGTTGTAGAAATTTAAGAATATGATCTCAAATGTTGGTTTGTACACATCTAATACAATAGATGCTGATGGTTTGAGCAATTACAGTGTATCTTTCAAGCTTCACAGCATAATCCTAATGATTGCTTTGAACTAAGCTAAGATGTCTGGTTCTCTGAGTTTTAGTTGTGACTGTGGATTAACAGCCTCCAGTTTGGTCAAAGGGAAATCAGCTGTAAAGATCTGTATGAGAGGAGAAATACAAAATCTAAAACCGGATAGATAAAGTGACCTCAGGAGTTTTCTGTAGGCTTCTGCTACAATCTTTTTTAAAAGGAAAGTAAATATAAAAGTCAAGCATTCATTTCGCCTTTTGCTAGGATTCAACACTAAGTCACCCTGTAGAGGTAGATTCCTATTTTCTACAGGGTTAGTAGGGCTTGCTTTCAGTAAAATCTCTTTACATGCCCTGTTTCAAGCTGTATGCTCTTAAAAAAAAAAACGGGAATTTAATTTTGGAAGCAATATTGGAAGGACTTGGTCTGGTTACTTTGACTGGTCTCATGTGTAACCATTTTAACTACTGCAGAATCTCAGAATATATGTGAGGTTCTCAGATCTGGGTGCATCCCATGTCCTAAAGATTCTGTCTGTTGAAATGCTAATTCTGCTGCCAACTCTTGCTTACTCCAAGTGATGTAGGAAAGAGAAATGTAGCAATCCAAGTTTAGAAAAGATAACATAAAGCAAGTGTTAACTAACAAAGTATATTGAGCCGTATTTACCTTTGACCCACGTGCTTGTAAACATCTCTCTCTTAAGAACATAACTTGTTTTGAATGACAGCAGGTAGGCAAGAGCAGGGTGCAAGGGGCACGGACTATGCATCACGCATTTGGCATCACTGTGCTGCTGGCAAGGGTCTGATTAATCCACAGTGCATGTAATCCACTTGCCAATGATCAAGAGCTATCCACCTCATGATAAAGGAATGGAAATAGTGACAGAGCGCTGTGACCAGATTCTTGCATTGTCAGTTTATTTCTAAAAGCATAAAAACATCCTCCAGCACTTAGATATTTTCATGCTGGAGGGTGGCTGGAAACCAGTGTAACTGGTTCTGGTAGGAGAAGCAATGAATCTTCGTATCTTGAATTCCTTGGCATGATCTGTGTTTTTCATTCTCAAAGGTAAATAGATAAATCCTGAAAGTTACAATTTATTTCTCAGGTCTGATATCACAACTATTGCCTTTACTCTTCATAATTTTAGAACTATTGCATAGAACAAATAGCCTAACACTATTTCGCATGAACATGGTCCATTTAAAAAAAATCTATTTACCCATTATTTTTATTTCATAACTGTGACCTGATATATATGTGGCAACAGTTAATTGCAAAAGATCCCATAAAGCTTTATATATCCTACAAATGAGATACAGCAATGACCATGCCCATTGCTAGTTTGCAACCTTAGCTTTTTCTTTTTTTTCCTTTTTTATTACTAGTTACTTTTGAAGAATGTGTTATTCTTTAAGACAAAAATCTAAGAAAAAAGAGTATTGCTAACAAACTGTGGGGGAAGTGCAGATAGCCACAAGAGTTAGATTTTTCAAATATCTTGCAGAGCACAAGTTCCTTTTTCTGTTTGCAGTAGGGCTACTGTTTTCTCTCTTAACCTGTGTAATTTCTACGTTAACTATAGTATTATTTTTAATTACAATTATGGGCATGAATATATCTGGTAACTGCTGGGTGACAATGATGTAGCATCTTAAAGACCGAATATTTTGTCATAAAAAGGCCTAATAATTAGCACCTTACAACAGCTGCTGAGACTTAGTCTCAGCAAAGCCTCCTCCTTGGTCTTGACCTAAGAAAAGACTTCAAATATGTTATTGCTCTAAAGACTAGGTATTTGTCTTCCCAACTCTAAGGCCAATAATATTTAGGGAATTATTCTAGAGATTGAGTTGTACATAAGGAACAATTTCTCTGACAGATTACTTCCCAAGAGTTAAGATACACTTTGAATTTTGTCTTGCAGCAAAATAATCCATCAGCCAGGAAATACACATGACGACTCTTTTATATTCACCTCCTTACAGAGGTTCCCATTTTGCAGGGAAACTGGACACAGAAGTAGCTAGTTCTTCATTCAGCACCCCCGAGAGGTGGAAACTCATGACAACAGTGTGGAACTAATATTTGTAATAAAAGGAAATTATTGCTTTTGTAAATAGCAACCAGTAAGCTGCTTAGCATGCATTAGCCCCTTCCTGGCATTTGAAAATGTGGTAAGAAATTCTGGAGAGGAGATTATGGAGCTGACCATAGGTGAAGCTGCTGTCAGCAGTGTGTGGGTAGGACATAAACATAGGTACTGTGCATAAATACAGTTTTTTGTTATAGTAGTCCTGGTTCCCTTGATTCTTTAAATACCAGGGATTTGAAATTCTTGGATTTTTTTTTCCTTCCAGTTGGAGAAAGGAAGAAAATTACATGAAAAAACTTACACTTTACAGTTGGTTAAACCAAGCCACAGGCTGGATGACAGAACCACATAATGCCAGCACAAAAGGAGCAGGGACTTCGCAAGTGCCACACGAAGTTACCCAAAGGAGTTCACACAGTTTATCTTGCAAAGCAAAAATTTCTAGTGAGCTTTTGCGTAGCAATACCAACCTGAGCCTGCCCACTGCCTGCCCTCTGCCACCCTTGGCTGTACTTATACAAGCATCCATGCACAGTGGACCATCTGCAGTAACTAAGCTGCCAGAAAACAACATTTTTTCCTCTGGGGTGTTTCTCAACTTAAATCACTGTGCTGCTGAACAGCTAACTACCCGTGGCCTCACCAAGGACAAGCTTCCTTGCTGCTTACGTAAGCCAGGTGACCTGAGGAAAGGCATTCACAGGCATATAACAGAGGACAAGGGATGCTGAGAGACCAGGGGTGGGAGTGGAGGCAGCTAGATGGGGGTGATGTGCACTGTATGTGGCACAGTGTTTAGGGACCTTTCTGTTCAAATCAGCTGTATGGGAGATTTGAGGGACTTACGGAAAGTTACCCCTGTGTTGTGAGGATGTTGGACAACTGGGCATGGCCATTGTGGCCAGTCACACTAAATTCTGTAGCATCTAGACTTCCTAAAAATGTGGAAGAAAGAAAGAAAAGACAAGTTATGAAGTCTGCTTTTTCCGTGGTGATGGAAGGTTGGAGCAACTATTCCAAAACATAGCTAGAGAAAAGTGGCTGAAACTATGAGAGCTGCCTACAACTTCATCTATAGGTCAACCAGGTGTGTTACAGAAGTTGTCCTAAGTGACCTTCCTCAGTCTAGACCTCTGTTTTAATCATCAAATAATAGTGCAAAGAGGACAACTTGGGAGAGGCTCTTCATCCTACATTTCTGCTTTAGCAGGAATAGAGAGGATTATTCTTTTTATATAGAAGAAGGTTGTTATTTAAGGTCAGTGAGAAAGGCATCTAAGCTATGCATCTCTCACTAGCTTAAAGTAAACATCTGTCCTCCTCTTCCTCCTGTCAGTTGTTTTAGGCAGTTAACTGTGCAAGGCCCTGGCTGTTGTGAGTCCCATTTTGAAGAATTCACCATTCTTCTGAAGTGTTGCACAGGAAGTTTAGGCATAGCCTTAACTCTAGGCTGTAAATTTTCTCCCATGGGACCAAGTGTTTCAAAAGAGCTGATGAAACGGCCAACACAATACTTAAGGCCTTTTGTTGGTCTAATTACCATTTAATTTTCATCTAGATGGCACTAGATACAATCTGATTGTTTAGCAGACAAATAATCTATACAGCAGAAAATGAGACCCCGTTAAGTTTCCAGACTGAACAGGAATCTTACAGAAGTTCACAGTCAGCAAGTAGACTTCCAAGGTCACCAATTGTTTAAATGCCATTATAAATCAACAACTCCCTATCCCTTGGTACTGGGATTTAAAAATAAATGCCAGGTCCAGAGGTCCACTTGCTGCAAATCATTGTATTCACATTTCAAATCTGCTGGTGAATGTGCAGTTAGTTTTAGAAGTCAGTAAACTGCTCCACTCAAATAATAATTTTGCTTTGAGCAGTCCCCTTACTTCAGTGAGAAAAATAGCATAAAATTTGTACCAGAAAGTGTTCTATACCCATAAAATCAGACAGCATCAAATAACCGAAAGGAGACATGCCACCCATGCAGTATGGCTGCCTGAACTTCAACTGAAGTGCAGGGATAACTAAAGGAAAAGCTGCATGTAGTTGTGGTATGGGTCAAGGTAAGGAGAAAGATGTGATCCTGAGCAAGCATGCTACCCTGGGTGGTGAATGACAGGGTGGGGACTGCTGCCATTCTCTTCTCCCCCTAACACATGTCCAGGAAAGGGGGCTCTTGCTCCATCTTCGACTGAAGAAGACAGCAAAGAGGAGGAACAAAGGTAGGGGCTGACAGTGAGAGCAGAAATTAAACACATCTATGCAGTCACATTAGCTGTCTTCTACACGTAACCATGCTGAGAACTTGCCCAATATTCCCAGTCTGAGACCAATATGAATCCTTATCAATTCTGAAACAGTTGTATGAAAAGGAATTTCTCATAGTAACACTTGAACTCACACTCCAATCTTACAGTGATAAGATTGGTCAGTGAAAGCTTTTTCTTTGACTAGAGACCTTGGAGTTTCTAAGTATGGCCATAGGGCTTCAGAGAATTACGGCCTGAGTTTCACATATAGGATGTGATGATGAAGGAACAGTTAGACAGCCACATCTTAACAAAGCAAGCGTGTCAGGACTTACCACTTTTCCTACTATTGCGCAACAGCAAGCTTATAAGCAACTCAGCAGAACAAATCAACAAGGAATTTGAGAGCAGGTGATATTAAAAAATGAAAGATAGATTTCTCCTCCCTCCAGCCATTAAAGTTTATAAGTAAAATGTAACTAGGGCTACTTCTTCAGCTAGAGACAATCTTCACAAGAAACACTAGCATCATGGTCTGCATCATTCGAGAAACTTATATTGGCCTCCACAGACAGAGATTGAAGGCCTTTTTTTGAAACACTGTGGTGACCAACATTGTCCAAATTGCAGCCCATCTCAAAATATAAGCATCTCATTTCTCTGTTATAACTGAGTCATTCTGAAACTCATATAGCTTAACCAGGAATTTGACACTAGATGAAGAATGAGTTCATTTTAGAGTTATTTTTATAGGTCAGTGCTGACTGCTACAGAATTTTTTGTCATTTCTCAAGAAAAAATTGCAAGCACATTCTCATTGTGGATTTGCTGTTTTTCTATTTCTGAGTCAATCAGTTCAGTCAAATTCATACTACAGAGCTCAGTGTGTCTAGTGTTAAATGAATAGCCCACAGCAATACACATTTTATAATAGAGATTTTACTTTGGTAAGCATATATGTTCAAAATTTGTCATATAGTATGGACTAAATTAAGACTGAAGCAGATTTCCCAGACAAGCACTGTCAGTTCATATACTGTGCTGATGTTCTGCTAAACTTTTGTTTCAATGCAGCATTTGATCGTCATTTATATATCTGCTAGTTTGGTATGAACCGTTCCCTAACATGTTTTTCCTCTTGATGTGATATTCATATCTGATAAATCCTATTTATTCTGCTATATCAGCAGAAGAGAAGCTGAAAAATGATAACAGAATCAATATATCATCTTGTAACTGGTTTGTGCTCCATTTTTAAACAATTTTACATCTTCCTTCCCCTGAGAAAGTTTAGTATTTTCAAATGTGATTGCATTCTGATTTAGAATTTAAACACATTTCTTTTGCTACAGAGAAGAAAATAAATGGTTATTTGGAAATATTTTGGTGTGAAAATTCAAATATTTCCTTTGAATAAACATTTTTTTAAAATATTAAATATGCCATTAATATGAATATGGAGCTAAAATCAAATGAGTTCATTTTTTTGAGCTGAAACCGTCACATTCCTGTGATTATTATTTCCGTGGGATTAAGTTTTCTGAAGGAAGAAACTGTTTAGTTTGTCTGCAATTTAGTTGGAACTGCTGTAAAACTTTATCTGTTGATCCTTTGGTCAAACTTTAAACGACAAAACTTAGAACAATTCTCCTCTTTGATCTTCACGTGTGCGTCTAGACAAGACCAGTGACAATTAAACCGAGAGCCACACAAAGGACATCACAGCCTTTATTGACCTTAAACCAACTGTCCGTTCCTCACTCTAATACTAGCCATTGGCATCTATAGATATGCCCATTGTTTCCACAATAGAAATAATTGAATGTATTCCTAGGATATACAGGTGATTGCTTATTACTTCTTGATCTCTTTTTTGTAATAGTTACTTTGTCCATTTTCTCAGACAGATTTGCTCAAACCTCTCACGTAGAGGGACACCCTGTGCTCTGGGACCTTCCTCACTATATTTGTAAGATTTCTTATTCTGAAGGAAGTCATTATGTAGCTTATGGTAGGTGTTTCTTTGGACCAGGAGTACTGACATCTTTCCCACCTCTGCTCCACTACAAGACCAAGGACTGTTCGCTTCCTGATACTTCCATATTTTATCCCTTTGCCCCTTGTCCCACTCCTGATTTCTCTGTTCCTTCCTCCTCTGCTTCCATGTTTCTATACTCCTCATCTTCCTTTCCTTCTCCTGCCACTTCTCTGGTCCTTGATGCAAATATTTGCAAATTAATTTATTACTTTTTATAAGTTAAATTGAGAAAGACAAAAGTGAATATCTTGCTGAGTTAGGAAGCTGAATTGCCTTAGCAAGGAGCAGCTAAGCAGTTACCAGAGGCAGTCTTTCCCTGGCAGAAGGCAGCTGGTGAATTGGCTCTGCCTGTAGCATAACTTCACCTTAAATAAGGGTCAGTGCAGCAAGGCTGCGGGTGCTGAGGCACATTTGTAATCATCTCGTGACTTGTGGGCAGCCCCTGCTTCCCTCCCTTGGGTGCACGAGGGAGACGGCACAGTGCCAGCCAAAGCTGGTTAGTAGGTCAGTCAGCTGCCTCTGGCATGGGAAGAGACCGACCTTCACCTCGTCTGCCCTCTGCCATTCTCCCTCAGAAACATGGAAATCAGATTGCTGCTGCATGTGCCTTGAGTTATTTCAGAAGTCTGGTCTTCTGCAGCTTCTGTGTTTCTGCTGTGACAGAAGAGTGATAAATGGGTGGGGCTTTTTCAATTTGCCCCATCCTCCTCTGTCCAGTCTGCTCTCTGTATACCCCACACATATATAGATGCCACCTGATGTGCTTCTGATGTCTGTATGTGGGCCTTCTGAGAAATGCTGCAGTGGACCACACTGTTTACCTTTCTAACCATCTCAAGTTGTGTACAAAACAGTAACCGTCAACTTCTCATGCCTTAAATTATTGCCTGTGTTCTGGGGAAACACAAAATACCTTTTTCTTCCCCTTCCCTTCCCTAATCCATTCTAATTTACTAATCCAGGCCACTGTGTCACACCACCACCCCATACTCACCATCCCCTCCCTCCTTCTTTCCTAACTACTGAATGTTGGCTTGCTGTATGGAATTTGGCTGTGGAGCGATATGCCAGTAATGTTGTGAAACAATCAGACTCTGATCTTAATTTCCATCTGGTATATTTAGAGAAACTCTTAACTTCAATTTTACCCATAGTGATAGATCTGGTCCTGACTTGTCACATGGAACGAGTTACACTACTCCAAAAAAATACAACAATTGTCCTTTACCTAACTAAATATTGATTTTGGTCAAGCCAGGAAACAAGATTTGTTTGCCTCAGTCAATTTCAAAAGCAAAGAATAAAATTTAATCTCACTGGAGTCAAGTTATTTGTAAGAAAATTCCCTATCTCTAACCACCCCTCTTCCAGGGAGCACTGTCTCTGTCTGCCAGCCCGCTGCCCTCTGATTTCCCTCTCAGCCCTCCTCCATGTGCACATACACCTAGGCAAAGCACGGCCCCAAACGTATTATATCTAGCTGAACTGTGCTCCTCAGTTCAGCAGAAGATGGTGTTCAGAGTAAGACACTGCAGTCCCAACAGTTAACAGATCAACCCCTTCTTTGCCACCTCTAAAAGGGGGCAATATGTATCTCACTGCACAAGAGATGAGGCCAATACTGATTATTCCCAGGAATAATACGGCAGTGTCACAGGAAGATCGTAAGGATGGCAACGTGTGCCAGACAGATGATTCACTCTCCTATAGCAAGCTCTTTTTTTTCTCCGAATACAACAGTTTTTTTCCTACTATAACAAGAGAGTTCCATCATTTCTGGATGGTCCATGGAAGCAGGGAGATAATTCTAGACTAACTCAGAAGAAACACCACTGCTTTTTTTCATCTACACTAGGCATGCAGCAGTCTAAGTAAAGATTAACTGGGAGACTAGGAGGAAGAGAGAATACCAGTAGTTGAGATAACCAATCTTATCTTTCAATGACCTCTTTTAATCTCATTTGTTGCCAAGATCAACAGAAGTGCAAGTTCTGCATATGCCAAAAAGCAAAAAAACAACATACTTGGTAGCTTTGTCTTGCATTAAATTTGCCAGGCAGAACTAGAAGCTTAGCATGAATTCATGGGGCATTTCAAAGTTCAGCTAGATAATGATGCCTTATGCCAGGAACTTGCAGTGTGTCATCAGGGTAAGCTGTTTTCCTGGCATAACTTAAGGCACACATTTTGATATCTCAGAGAAGACTTCCATGTTGTTTTGCCTTCCTCCATTGTGCCACAAAAAAACCCTCACATGTATCTACAGAATAATTAAAAGCATAAGAACTGAAATATAATTTTAGGTCTTTTGCTGCATCATAGATTTATAAACTGAGGTGCTACTGTATCACAAAATATTAGATGAATCATTTAACCACACAGTTACACGTATATGCTTACATACATACTTTCTAACCCTGATGTCTGATTATATTTTTCAGCCTTTTTATGAGTACCAAGAGAATACTCTTCTGTGTGTGGACCATGGAAATCCTGGCCCCAAAAAGCAGGGTGCAGTCTCGGGAAATACTGAGATTCAGTCATGATTAGCTGCCACAAAGGTAAATACAATTTGTCTCAGTCCATACCCATTGGCTGTTACTGGGCTGTTGATTCAATTTTGGCAAATTTCAGACTGCAACCTTTGCTATAGACAAGCATATAGGAGACCATACTGCAGCCTACAGCGAGTGTTTCTGTATCCAAAGCTCTATAGGCATCCATTTAATGGCTGCATTTCACATCTAACAGTTACTGAGGTTGAGGTATATTTTGTAACATAATTAAGATTATAATAGGGAACAACTAAGTAAAGGTTTCCCTTTCTATCTGCTATCCAGACATGATGAGAGGTTACTTATTAAAGAGGTATTTGACAGTTATGTGCTCTAAAATCATAGAATCATAGAATGTTAGGGATTGGAAGGGACCTCGAAACATCATCAAGTCCAATCCCCCTGCCAGAGCAGGAACGCCTAGATAATGCTACACAGGAACGTGTCCAGGCAGGTCTTGAATGTCTCCAGAGAAGGAGACTCCACAACCTCCCTGGGCAGCCTGTTCCAGTGTTCCGTCACCCTCACTGAGAAGAAGTTTCTTCCTGAGTTTAAGCGGAACCTCTTATGTTCCAGTTTCAGCCCATTACCCCTTGTCCTATCATTGGTTGTCACCGAGAAGAGCCTGGCTCCATCCTCGTGACACTCACCCTTGATATATTTGTAAACATTAATGAGGTCACCCCTCAGTCTCCTCTTCTCCAAACTAAAGAGCCCCAGCTCCCTCAGTCTTTTCTCATAAGGGAGATGCTCCACTCCCTTCATCATCCTAGTTGCCCTGTGCTGGACTCTCTCCAGCAGTTCCCTGTCTTTCTTGAACTGAGGGGCCCAGAACTGGACACAATATTCCAGATGGGGTCTCACCAGGGCAGAGTAGAGGGGAAGGAGAACCTCTCTCGACCTACTAACCACCCCCCTTCTAATACACCCCAGGATGCCATTGGCCTTCCTGGCCACAAGGGCACAGTGCTGGCTCATGGTCATCCTGCTGTCCACCAAGACTCCCAGGTCCCTTTCCCCTACACTACTCTCTAATAAGTCATTCCCCAACTTATACTGGAACCTGGAGTTGTTCCTACCCAGATACAAGACCCTACATTTACTCTTGTTATATTTCATTAAATTTTTCCCCGCCCAACTCTCCAGCCTGTCCAGGTCTTGCTGAATGGCAGAACAGCCTTCTGGTGTGTCAGCCACTCCTCCCAGCTTGGTGTCATCAGCAAACTTGCTGATAGTACTCTCTAGTCCTTCATCCAAGTAATTGATGAATATATTGAATAATACTGGTCCCAGTACCGACCCTTGAGGGACTCCACTGAATACAGGCCTCCAACCAGACTCCGCCCCATTGACCACAACTTTTTGGCTTCTTCCCCTTAGCCAGTTCACAGTCCACCTCACTACGCGAGAGTCTAGACCACACTTCCTCAGTTTAGCAGCAAGGATGCTGTGGGAGACTGTGTCAAATGCTTTACTGAAGTCAAAATCAAAGTGTTAAAGCATACTGGTGTATGTAGAGAGCAAGGAAGCTGCCCTAGAGGCATGTCTAGCTAGGCAAAGCTAGGCAAGGGACAGGGTGAAGACAAAAGAAAAAGATCAGTCTTGGAACACTGTTTTGTAGAGACTTTGCTCTGCCCTCTAGGCTTAGGAAACCTGTTGCAATGAAGCAGCCTAACTCCTGCAGCTGCAGCACCTGGTCAGGAGTCATCAGCTGTTCTTTTTGGTGACTCATTACAATAACTACAAGAGAATGTGGCACCAGCTGGGTTTACATTACAAGGGCTACCATCTTCCTCCTGACATTTGGTCTGTCTCCCTGTTCTCGAAGGCCCCTCTTCCCTAACCTTTTCCTTTGCCTTTTAGTCTTGGGTAGGCAGAAGACTCCTTGCTCTGTTGGCCATAACGCCAAGTAGCACTCCTGCCTTCCTCCAGCTCATGCTGCAGCTCTGTCCCCATTAATCTGGCCAAAAGGCTTTTCAAAGTAGAAACGTTGATAAAGATGGGACTTTCTCCTGTTGTCAGGTGCAAACAATCTATTCTCTTCATGGAAAATATCTATTAACAATGGGTAAGCTGTGAAAGCCAGCCCTTGACGTCAATACTCCAAGGTCTGTCTGCCCCATGGAAAATTAAAAATTCAGAAAAAACCCCACCATTTCATGGATGCCTTCTTAAAGAGGCATTAAGATGTTTACTGAGTCTACAGCTAAAAATATTTTCATGTAGGTCACCACTGATGGGTCAACTGAGATTAGTTATAATTTTATAATTCTTTCAAGGAGCTTGTAGAGACAAACCACTCCTCCTGAATCAGTTTCTAAATTGGTTGGGGTAGGGGTGTAGCTAGTTTGAAAGGGTCTTTAGACAAGTCTAAAGTTACCAGTCACTTTGTAAAACACAATTTCATATAGTCTACATTCAAATCCAATGTTCAAGAGGAGGAGCATGTGGGATTTTTTTCCCCCATATTTTGATGGGAAGGTCCAGCTAGAAGCTCTTGGCTGTCCATCTCTTAATCACTCACTGATGAATCCTAGAAGTACAAAAGGTGGCCTGTTGTACACAGCTTGCCCAGTACATATCCCAAACTGCTCACAAACACTTTATTTGTTCTGAGTTGTAGAGACCTCAGTCAGCCTTTCAAAATGCAACCAACACTGATAAAACACATTCTTAAAATTCCTAATTTTCTGAGCTGGCTGTGATGTCCCCTACTGAGGGGATGCATCCATTCCCTTGCTTGTTCTCTGTTGCTAGCTTTAGCAAATCCAGAACTTCAGTCCCAGTCTTCTGCTTAAACCAACACAGTTATTCCTTTTCCCTTCTGGAGAAATCAAACCAGACCAAACATATAATCAAAATTTACCAAGTGTCCTGACTGAAACCGTAACTTATTGCTTCTTAGCTCTGAGGAAAGTGCTCATACTTCCAATTCAGCTGCCTGAGAAAAGAAAGTTGTCCCCACATCTCACTGATCTTCCTATTGCAGCTAAGTGACTAATTCCTCAGATGTCCACATCACCTTTAAAAAGAGCAAGAGAGAGAGTTGAATGACCGATTAACTGTTTTTCAAATAAACTGAAAGAAATTTGTTCAGTATTGCCATCCTGATCACTATGTACTACCAATTATTATTAGATTATAAAATCTTTTTGTTTTCCCAGAATGGAACAGACATAAGGTTGTTTCAATTTCTGCCAAGATTTCTCTGTGAACTTTCACTTATTGTGGCCAATCAGTAGCGCACAGACCCTAAGTCAAAGAAACAGTGGCTTGTAGTACCAACAGGGAATAGTTCTGTTAAGTTGTTTCTAATACATGTATATTTCTGGTTTTCTTGTAAATAAAAAACTTTTTCTGTGTAAATTTTGTACTTAATTTGCCGATATTCTGCTAACCAGAAGCCCAACTCCCTAATAGAAAATCATTCCCAGTTAAGCACTTTCTGTCAACATCCTCACACCTTTTATTTCCTCCTCCCAATAAAAGCTCTGAACTTACAGAAGACTGCAGCTTATCCTCTCTCATCATGGTCTATCTTGCAATCTGAATGAGCAGTCACAGAAGCAAAGTAACACAACTGAGAAGCTGGCGCAGAAGCAAATAAGCAAGAATGAACAGCTGAGGTTGGGGAAAAGAAGGAAATGAGTAAACAACTGATCAAGAGAAGGCTTGGTGGAACAGCAGTCTGAAACTGTTCTTTAATGTGCTAAGCTTTTTCTGCCATCAGGGCTATGTGCTGTCGTTGCTTCACAACAGGAGTGGTTTGAGTTTAATGTACACAGAATAGCTGCTTTAATTGAGTTTAAGAGAGAGTCCTAATTCAATTTAAAGATTTTATCTTCTGTTAAAAAACATTCCTGATGTCGAATAAGCTTGATTCACTTCTAGTTTCCTGGAATGACAAAATAAGTTGCTGCAAAGCACAATTCAACCAAAAGCTTGTCAAATGTTCCTTTCACAATTAAGAGAGTACAATATAGAGAAAGACTGCATAAAACAACCTTTAAATCTTGAAACAACTCTTAAAAATATCAGAAAAGATATTATAGAGCAGGAGAACATTGCATAGCAGTAATGTTATTTTCATAAGTTCTTTGAGGCATATCTCAGGCATATAGTAATTAAAAACATAATCTTTGCTGCAGCTCGGAAGATCCAGTTAAAATCTCTGAATGTTGTTTGACTTATAGTCTATTTTCTGTATTTCAGTAGCTTGATTTCTCTATGCAACAGCAGATTCAAAGGACCACAGAATGTTACCTCTCCACTATTATTAGCACAACATCATGCATAGAAAATGTAACCTCCGTTTTTCCCATTCTAACTCTTTTGCCTGCCTTTACAGAGAAGGAACAAAAAGCAGATCTAAGACCTAACTGGTCACCCACTTCTTGCAAACCACAAGGAGTACAAACAGACCTTTTTTTGGTTGAGGCTTTGCACTTAAAACTAAGTTTTGTTATGATGTAATGGCCAATGTATTTATACATTTACAGGAGAAAAAGCATAGTGCTCAAGTATTTAGCTAATATAAATTGTCATAGACAAAAAAATTGAATGGTGTTACAATATTTACTATAGTAAAAGTGACTGACAAGTAGTTCAGTAACTTTTGTTTCGCTTAATCCTACAGCTTTTCCATCGCAGTGCCAACAGCAGTAATCTAGAAAGCAGGCCTAATATCGATTAATCCAGTCCTATTCCTGACACGGAGTTTACAGTCTCAGTAGCTGGAAGGCACAAACACAGGCAATGAGGGTTCTGGTTTCTCAATTCCAAAGCCAGACCTGTTAAGCCAAGTTTTTCTTTCTTGTTATTTTTTTTTCCAGTTTCATTTGCATGTAATGGAATGTAACACTAATATAAATCAAACAAGAGAAAAGCCAGGTGCAAGACAACTAGAAATGGATTTAGTTTGATGTGCAAGAAGGAACACTCCTTTTCAGGTCAGATTTTCAAAATCTAGCAGGCTGAATTTCTTGCTAAATTCTGACAGGCCCATTTGACACATGCCTGGCTTTTGCAAATGAAACAGCATAATTAAAGGATAGTTTAAACAAGAGTTACATAGGTTAGGTCATGCAGTATCTAAAACTGTGGAGGTAAACAGACTCCCAGTTACAGCTAAAGTGCCATTCATTATTCTGTTTATTTGATTTCTCCTTGCATATATTATTTACTTAAGTTATGAGGTGCCTGTTTTTAACCAAATTCCATTTAAATCCATATTTAAATCCAGGATTGCTTCTTTCCTGTGACAGAAGAGATGTGTCCCCAGTGTTAAGGGATGACATGTGGTAGTCACAGCTGTAGCCCTCAAATGGAAACCACCCCCTCAAAAGAGAACGAAGCATCTGAAGTTGCATCAGTCGCTGCAGTTTCAGTCAGTGAATACAAATTGCATTGCCTGAAACTGCAGTGTAGGAAATTGTACAGTTTGGGGTTTTTTTAAATATCACCTGGAGTTATACTGCTATTAAGAGTACTCTGTAGCACTGGAAATATTGCCAGATGAAACACACATAGTGGATATTTCCGTATTATTTTTTACAACAAAAAAGTATTCATTTTGAAACACATCAAGTCTGACTTTAGTTATGACTATCGCAGTGCAAACCAAAAGCAATGGAATCGCTGAAGACCAAGGACGTGCTACTTAATTTGTAAAACATTAGCCTGGACACAAGTTCGTGCTGTCAATCTATGGAGCAGCTGTTTTGTTTGTCTCCTTGCCACCCCTTTCCAGAGATCACTGCTCCCACAGCAAAGTTGATAAAAGCAATGGGAGCACACATTATTTTGCTTCAATGCAGAGTCACACATTTCAGTTTAATTTGCTATAGAAATGCAGGAGTGACTGAGTTAGTTTGGGTGACCCAATAGTAAAGCAGATCAGAGGAGTGCGCAGACCACGAGTGTACATTGCTGCTGCGGGACTCCGGATGGGGAAGCAGGGACACCCATTCAAAACATGGCAACTTCTCATCAGTTGGAAACAATGGCTCTTTCTTCAGGTGAAAATCACATTAGAAATGAGTAAACAGTGATTCGGGTCAAAGATAGTGCTTCCTTTGAAAACTGAATTTGACACAGCATAGCTTGTAGTGAACGTATACTGGTGTTTTGGAGAACCTCTACAGGCTATCTAGAGTTTCAATGCAAGTCACAATGTAAATACCAAAGTAGTTTAGGAAACATTAATGTTTTTTGAACATATGCCTCTCCATTATAAGGAGTTGAAGCTCAATAACAGATTTCAGTCTATGTGTGAAAGGCAGAGCAGACCTGTACAAAGAGCATTTCCTGCCCAAATATACCATTACAGCTGAAGCCTTTGCATCCCTTGTTACAAAAGAAAGCCTGCCCTTTGGCAGCAATCCAGAATATCACCCTCAGCTTGAGCATCTGAGGGAGGAAGAAAAAGTAATAAAAAGTAAAGCTGCACTTTGGAAATAGCTGAGCAAGAGAATAGCAAGAACTTGAACAACTTCACTGTTAAAGTTGAGAGTGCCCTGGTGCGTTCTCCTTTTCCTAGTGACTGTTTCAAAAATCAAACAACTGTTATAAAGCATTAGAAGTTTGGCACAGCTGTGCCAGTTCCACCTCACTGCCTAATATCAATGTGAACATCACAGCTGCAATATGAAAAATCAAGGCACTCTGGTTTGATATTAAGAGACTTAGAGAACAAATTTCTCCACAACGTGGTAGCTTGAATAACTGGGATTGAGAACATCTTTTCATATTTTTTTGTTTTTCTGATTCCAACAAATCTCTAGGTGCATAAGACCCTTGGAACTGCTTTTGCAATTGGAGTAAACGTCTCTCCAAATCGCCTCCACAATCAAAGTACTCTTCCTGCCACAGCCTTTCAGAGCACTCATCACTGATTTAGTAGCTACTGGCTTGGAGTTAAATTGTCCAGAAAGCTTTCATCAGTACTGTCAGCAATTGAAGTCCCCGCATGTTCATCTTCACACAGCTCCCTTAGGACTGGCTTCTGTCTTCATGTTGATTTCTCATATGCTTCCAAAGAAATCTCCTTTACTATCTTTTTCAAAACAGCAGCAAAGACAGCTGAATTTATCCTGATTTCTATCTGCTAGTTAACACTTTAACGAGCACAGGATCTTCAATTATGTGTAGAACACCTTCAGTTATAACCTGAGCTGTATTTATTAGGACTGTTCAGTGCAGTTGCAGACAGTCAGTTTGAGGAACTCTCTACTGGAATTTTAAAGAATGAACATGAGACTAAAAAAAAAAAATAATAAAAAAGCATTAGCTGTAGGGCCCTGGAACGATGTACTAAATCCCAGCCTCATCACAATCACATCACTAAGCCCGGCCATGCCTCCAACACTGCCCAGTACCAGGGGAAAGAAGCCAAAGACTCCTAGGGTGTGCTTCTGAAGTCTTCTCTCCTCTTGGCCCAAAGACTTTTCTAGTCTGCAGCATTTACAGAAAACTTGGTGGAGCCCTTCATTCTCACCAAGTGTATAACACAATGACTAGGCCACAGTCCAAGGATGTTTTTCATCTTTCTTTGCTCAGGCCCTCATTCAGGCTCCTTCAATGTAAACACAAGAAAGGCTCATCTGTGAGAAAACGAAACTTATTTCTGAGGCTTCGCATAGTTGATTCAGGTGGCATCTGAATGCAGGCAGACTTCAGACACCTTGCCTTCTGCTCCTGGAAAATGGCTTCCTGCACAAGCCACACAAGGTACTGAACGTAACCAGAAGATCTTGCAGTACCAGCTCAGAAACATTCAAGCCTGTCAATGGAGAACTTATTGGGCAATAGCTTCTTTCCTTAGCGATTGCCCTCTCTGTGTCAGTGCTTGACACAAACAAATTTAATTTCCTCTAAATCGCTCTCACAGAAGATTTTAATTAGGTGCTTATTGTAGTTGCTCCTCAAATAAGTATGAGTTTGTTCAGTTTTCCTGAGTCATAAAGTAACTCCCATGTGCCTTAATTTCTCCTATTACTCTGATGCCCCTCTTCCTATCTTATACAAGCTATACTAAATATGTGGGCATCAGGTGTTCCCTGAGTGGATTTGTACCGTTCATCTCACTAGGTGGTCACACATACATGTCCTGGTGGCAGATATTAAGCTTGCAACAGAAGACAAATAAGAAGAAAAAGTTATATTAGTCTTACAAGTTATATCGGTTTTTGTCGAGGGTTAGTCTTGCAAAGTCATTGTTGCTCTGCTGTGTAAGTGAAGGTTGAACAAGTATGAAGTATTGGGAGTCGGCATTTGTGGTGGGAAGAACACAGCACTAGAAATGTGGTAAACACTCACATTTAGCTCAGAAGAGGCTGCTGTAAGGTAGGAGACTTTAGTAAATCCATCGTAAAGACTCCAAGACACTAAGACACTTGTTACATTTGGTAAGTAGAGAAAGATGAGGTTTAAGAACTTGAGAGGGGATGTCAAGTAAATTAGAGCAAAACTGGGATTAGAAACTAAGACTTCTATTTCCCATTCACTTCAGCTTAAACTTCAGAAAAATACTCTCTCTCCTGGAGTACATCTGATTTGCAAAATTTCTCTTTTTAGAGAATAAGCTTACATCCCTAATTCATATGGTCAGTCCCATAAAACTAGTGAGAAAAGTCAGGAAAAAGCATTTAAATTTCAAGGCTTATGGTTTTGTTAGCTTTTTTTTTTAACCCAGTATCTATGCTTTCTTAGCACTTAATACCTAACCTATGATAAAAAAAAAGGTAATTATGAATAATAGTAGGTTACTCTATTTCAAAGGCTCCAAATTATATTTAGTAAACAGGCTTGCTGCTGAAGCTGTAACATACAGTATAAGAAAAATATAGAGAGCTATTTGCCAGCCTAATTAATGTGTCTGGTTAAGATAAGTCATATTACACCTGAACACATGACATACTCTTGAGAGATTGTGACCTGTATCCTCATTAGAGGTCCACCCACAGGAGATGACTGCAGGCACTTCCAGAAGACACGTTACACATGAAGAATTCACAGGTGCTTTCATAAGGCAGCTAATGATACATCCAGGATCATCATGACACTGCCACATGCCAGCAGATACTGTACCATAATCGTTGTGACTGTGTGTCTGAAGAACCATATTGTTACTTATAAGTATTAAGATCAGGATGGAGCTGGAAGCAGTCTGGAACCAAAAATTTCTTAACTTTGCAGTAGTCAGCATGTGGATTTGGCAGATGAGTAATGAACTGCTTTATTTCCAAATACAGCAAGTGCCACTAAAGAGCCTGCTTTTCCATTTGTGTATCACTTTAGAACTTGTAGGGCAGAGTGGCCTTGAAGCCTGGCATATAGCAATGCACAGTAGTAATGTGGTTCGTTAATCTCCGTTACACGCATTTGGGCACGATCAGGCCACTATGAATTAATACAGCTGTTCTCACAGAACCACTCGTGGCATTCTACACACAGGGAAGGTTCAGGCAGTTGTCTAGTCGCTCCTGGGTACCTGAGGGTTGTTGTCCTGTGCCTTAGGCAATCCATGCAGGCAATGCTGTAGGCACTGCTGGCATCTTGCTCCCTGCAGAACAGACCCTTTTTCTGTGGTAAGAAAAGAGACTGGTTTCTTCCTTCCTGCACCACACAAGCCTTCAGGGAGCGCATTTTGCAGGAGGAGCAACAGGCAGGATCAGAAAGAAGACAGGTCCTGAAGAACACTACAGTGGCTGTCACCACTCACACAAGAAGCCTTAGCAAAACATGGGGCAAGACTAGGCTGAAATTTCTCAATTGCTAACAGCTATTCTGTCTACACTCCATTTACATAATAGAAATGTTATTCAAACACTTGTATGAGAAAATATCATCTTCACTTTCAGCAGTATATGCCTGCTACTGCATCAGTGTTTGGAATAATCATGAGGGAGATTTACTTTGCCCTGTGTTCACCAAGCAGCAAGATCACAGTTCACACCTGCAGCTTGTAGTCTCTACTCTGTGAGCTGTAGGAATAACATTCTGATGCTCTGAATAACTATCTGCCTCAAGACATCTGTGACCACACTTCCTTCAAGCCTTTTCAAGTTCTTTCCAATCACTATGCTTTCTCACTGCTGAGTATTCTGCTAGAATCTAGCAGATACTTTTCCTCAGAGTAGCTGCAGCAGTAGCAGTTGGTAGGTGTCCAGAGGCTGTCATCCTGGACTGCCTACAATTACAGAAGAGGAAGTAGTCCTTTAAAATTCCTCTTCCTCCACCACACACCTAGGAATCAAATGATTGACCAAGAAGTCGCTCAGGAGACAAATTTTGGATTCAGGCGAAATCCCAAAGTTTTCTCTGAAGACTGAAAAGAAGCACTCTAGTTGTATGGTAAATTATATATGGTACAACCTACTTTGTCTTGAGAATGCGTGAGACATGTTCAGCTGAGGACAGTGTTGGACAGCAGTACTGTTGTAGCTCAACTTCACAGGTAACAAGCACCCTGGCACCACCTGCTCCAAAGATGCTGACCAAAGAGAAGGAAGGAGGATTCTGCATTGATTCTAATCTGTAAGAATTATGTTCTTGCAAACAGGTTATCTACATGATAGACATTTTGTCACTATTTAGTGTTTCACAAAGAACGTAATCCTTACCCCAGGATTGCCCCAGGAGTTAAAAATAAGAAGCAGGCGTAATTGTGAGAACCATGTAAGCCAGTTGCTTCATGTCCCAGATAAAAGTTTTCTCATCACACTTCCTGATGTATATGTTTTGAGGCTCAGGTGACAAAACTCACAATATCGGATTCTCTGGGAATGTCTTTGAGAATGAGTCTAACCTTGACAACTGTCATGGGTATGTGCTCACATGCAGACAGAACACAAAATAGAACAGAGGAACTGTCAGGACAGAGATCAACAGCAAGTATTTTATTGATCATCATAGCTTGACTCAAATCTGTTCTGAAGTAGTAGATGACTAGTTAGGTGAATAGGTATGTGATACCTACATGTATGAACATACAAACATTGTCAGTTGTGTCACTAATGACATTACTACTATCACTTCCCACTCAAAGTCTGCACATTTTAACAAATTTGTTAGTGACACATTAATGCAATAAAAAAAAAGCACAGTCATTTTAAGTACATGAAGAGTGACATTCATGTGATGTGGCTCATGTAATTCGAGTCATGTATTCTTCAAAGTCTGCATCTTAAGTCCTAGTCAACATTTAAAATAGTTTAGTATGGATCATATTACTATATAAAAATCTCCTCAATTTCTTTTAGGCCCCTTGTGTAGGCTTCCATTTCCCACTCTCCTTAATTTCTGTCTTATGTTTCTGGGACTTTTCATGCTCCTGACTGCAGCAGGCTCAGTGCCAAGCCATCACCCACTCTGGCAAGCAACCTGGCACATTCATTTCAGTATCCAGATCCTTCCACCCTCTATTTGGTAAGCACTTCCACTCTTCATAGGCTGATTACCTTTATGCTGCCTTTCTGTGATCACCCTGTCTCTTCTCTGTCATTCTAGCTTGCTCACCTCAGTAGCAAAGATGTTTTTAACACTTTCCCCTCAGTCTCTCTAATCTCTTCCTTCTGGCTCTCCTCTCCCAGAAATTCATTTGGAAATGAGGCAGAAAGCTGCCTCACAGCTGTGTATATCCATTTGGTTTTCTCTGTTGATGCAAGGCAATTTTTGTAACAATTGTGTAGCAGAGACTGTTGTTCTGTACCTTTCTGAAATCATGTAAGAGATTGTCCAGGATGCCATATTTACTGCTTTCTAAGGTAAGTAGTCTAGAACCATGACCAGCACCTGATGATGAGCAAAGCAATCCTAGATGCTCCTCAGTAGCCCAGCCAAACAGCTCCTTTCTTTGCTATGACCTTTTATTGCTATCTACACTCTCATTGTAAAAATTAGTGCACACTTATGGTAGCTAATTCCCTTTAACACACTTTTTTTTAAAAAATCATTATTTTTTGTAACGCTTTTAAGGCTGGAGACCAGATTTATAAAGCTGTAATTGCTAAGAGACACTGATCACGTATCTGAGTAGTTTTACAGAAGTGCCTGAAAGGTAGGCATTGCACAGCACAGAGTTCCTAGTTCAATACCATCCCTTCAAATTCACACACAGTTGCTCAGCCATACACAGAAGGTTGAAGCCGCTGCCTGGAAGCAGTGAAGCCTCCCTACATCACTACACAAACCTGGCTACACCACATGCGGACTCATGCAGAGTCAGCTCAGAGTTTTCTTTTCACATACACATGCTTCCAGTTAACTGGACATGACATACTGCAGTTGTCTGAATAGCAGAAAACTGATACAAAAGCATGCACTCCAAAGGCCATTCAGGAACTCATAGAGTCTTGTGTGATGACTCGAAGATTATCCATCTTCATACCATTGTGCAGACATTTAGATAACAGAAACTAATGCTAATATACTTTCAGAAGCATGATACAAATGAACATTTTCTCACTGATGCTCATGAGGGACAACTGTATTTGTGCCATTTCTACATCACACCGAATAGTTACTATAAGAATACAGTGAAAGCCAGATTAATTACTGCCTTGAAATGATCATTTGCCTTCAGTGACCTAATCTTACTTAAGTAACCATTTAAATTATCTTCAAAACATTCATTATCAACCTTAATAATGATGCAAATAATGAACAGAAGAGTAATAATTAATAAGCAGAATTAATTAGAGTGCAGCACAGTCTGGGATCTACTTGGCTTGGGAGCAGCTCTGTGAGAAAAGAGCTGGGGGTCCTGGTGGACGACAAGCTCAATAGGAGTGAACAGTGTGCTGCTGCATCAAAGAAAGCCAACAAGATGCTGGATTGTATCAACAAGGGCATCAGCAGCCCATGATCCAGAGATAAAGGAGTCATTATCACACTCAGCACCTGTCACACCACACCTGGAATATTGTGTTCACTTTTGGTCCCCACTATATAAAAAAGAAGTGGGCAGGCTAGAAAGCATCCAGAGAAGGGCCACAAAGATGGTCAAAGGACTTGGAAGCTGCAATATGAAGAAAGGCTGGGAGAACTGGGTTTGTTCAGCCTTGAGAAAAGGCGGCTTTGGGGAGACCTTATCATCATGTTCCAGTATTTAAAGGGCGGCTACAAAGAAGATCGAGACTCCCTTTTTACAAGGAGTCACACGGAAAAGAGGAAGGATAATGTGCACAAGTTACTCTTGGGGAGATTATAGTTGGGCACAAGTGGCTAATTCTCATAAAGAGAACAATCAGCCACTGGAAAAATCTCCTGCAGGATGTTGTGGATTCCCCAACACTGGATGCTTTCAAGATTCAGCTGGACAAGGTGCTTGACCATCTTGTCTAGACTATGCTTTTACCAAGAATGGCTGCACCAGATGATCCTTGGAGGTCCCTTCCAATCTGTTTTTCTACAATTTTATGAATTGATAGCACTCAAATTGTACTTTCTCCCATGAACACACAAATATGATCAGCTGTCTCGGTCTCCCTGTAAAATGAAGGGTGACAAAATATCTCACCCAACTTCACCTATGGAAGTGGCTAGAGTTTGCAATGGAATCCAGATACCCAATGTCCCATGCCAGCAGTGTGCCTACAAGGCCACATTGTGACCATTTCCAATGAAACCTAGGGCAGATTAAGTTAGAAATTTTCTTTCCTTATGGCTCAGCCATAAACAGTTATGCTACAAAAATTGTCTCCAATTAAAAAAATAGCCTTTTTTGAATAAAAGTTGCTGTTAGAAATAGACACAAGTTCAAAACTGTGGGAGGATGGAAAGAAGATAGAAATGCACAGGTAGCTAAAGCCATCTACTACCCACTGGGGAAATATTTACAGTGTGGCTAGCTAAGTTACACAAGACATCCCCTACTGCCTTGCCTGGTGGAATTGTTATTGCACAATTTGTGGTGGGTCTTTACAAAACTCTATTTCTGACCTTTCAGGAAAACAAAGCCATTAATCCGCAGTGTTGACTTATTTGCTGGTCATCTTCCTGGCATGTGACCTTTGCTTTGACTCACTGAAAATATTGGTGCACTTCTTGCGTTTTTCCTTTGAAGTGATATCATATCTTGCTGATTATTTTTGGTTACTTGCCTTTTTGTGTTCCTGTCCTCATTTCAAGTGTAATGTACACAACGCATCAGCAAAGTGACCACGCATTTCCTTACACTGTTTAGTCTGGTGGTAAGGCAAGCTCATCCTGTCTGAAAGTCTCTGACGTCTACATGTACTTACGATCCAGCTCTGCTGAATCTGAAATGCCGTAGGGTATAATTTTCGAAGCACTGTAAGTTTGTGAAAAATATTTTACAGTAAGAATCTACCTCAGATTTCGCACATTGAGCGATTTGCATTGCCTCTAAATTTAGTGCCAAGTGGTCTTCTGCAGCCTGGAACACTGAGCAATTGGCTCTTTCAAGTACCAAACTCTTTAGAGAGAAATACAAACTCTGACTGTATCAATCAGGATCACAGCAAAGAAATGAAAATTTGCATGAATCTTGCCTCTTAGAAAGACCACGAATCTTATGCTAGGGTAACAAGAGGCAAGAAATTTATCTTCAGATAGCCTTGTGAGGTGGATTACAGTACTTGCATTGTTTTGACAGGTGGAAGTTAAAGCACAGAGAGACGGAGGCTTCCCAGGGTAGGATACAGGGGAACAAGGGAGAGAAGCTTTAAAGAGGGAAAGAGCCCTTGAAGCAGTGTAATGAAATAGAAAATAATACTAACAATAACAATGAATAGGTTATATACACATATATACAAGTATGTAAATATATTCAAAGATGAAAATTAATATGCTAATATGGAACCTGCACCTTTTGGATGGGAACTGGGCCTTAACTGGAGAAATCCCAGACTGGACCTGGCAACAGATGAGAGTGCCCAAGCCCTGAGTTCTGATGATACTTCAATTACAAAAAAACCCAAAAAACCCCAAACAAACAAAAAAAAGAAACACTGGAGCATCCACGCTGTTTCCACCCAAGAAGCCAACCTCTCTCAGCACACAATGGTGTGCAGGAACACCAGCAGCACAGGGAGAGATTACAAAAAGCCAACAGCAATCCTTCCAGTATAGCACCCAGGAAAAGTCCTAGGGTTCTTAGAATCATAGAATCATATGATTCATAGAATCTTATGACTCATAAAATCATATGAAAAGTCCTAGGGCTTTTCTCATGGGCCTTTTATAGTGAGCACCATGGGAAGGAACACTGGGACTGGTCCACTTGGGTCACCCGACCCATCCTTTCCTGCCCATAGGCACAGCTGCCCCTCCCTCACCGGGACTGCCCCCTGTGTGCCAGGAGCCCCAGAGAACCTTCATCCTGGCGCTCTCAAACCAAGACAAGATTACACAGAAATCCTAGCAGAGACGGGATCAGATTCCTTAACCACCTTGGCTATGAGACCAGAGCTCTCACTCCTGGTTGCAGGTACCAGAAACAGGAAAAAAAAAAAAGACAGTGAGTGCCAATCCTCAGCCACATTCAGTAGAAGAATTAAATATTGCATTAGGATCATTTGCTCAAACCTCACACAGTTACGGCTCATATTTGGGCTGAGTCAGTAAGAAACATTCCCGAAAGTTCATGTGTATTCACTGAACAAACATAAAGGACTAGCAGACACCCGTGTTTTATAAACATCAATCTACTGCACAGGTGTTTACTGCATTAATACTGTATCACCTGCTGTTATTAGGGTATCACTACATTAGCTTCACGTAATACTTACAGAATCATGGAATCATTTAGGCTGGAAAAGACCTTTAAGATCATCAAGCCCAACCATCAATGTAGCACTGCCAAGTCCACCACTAAACCATGTCCCGAAGCACATCTACACGTCTACTAAATACCTCGAGGGATGGTGACTCAACCACTTCCCTGGGCAGCCTGTTCCAATGCTTGACAACCCTTTCTGTGAAGAAATGTTTCCTAACATCCAATCTAAACTGCCACTGGCGCAACCTGAAGCCATTGCCTCTTGTCTTACGGCTAGTTACTTGGGGGAAGAGATCAACCCTCACTTCATTACAACCTCCTTTCAAGTAAGGTCTCCCCTGAGCCTCCTTTTCTCCAGGCTAAACAACCCCAGTTCCTTCAGCCACTCCTCAGAAGATTTGTTCTCAAGATACTAAATGCTACCCTCTGATAGCATAAATTTGTAAATGCTACCATAGGGTAGCATTTACAAATTTAACACCTAAACTAAACTGCAGTTGGCACCTCAACATGAATAAACAGTTCATCTTCCTCTGAACGTGCCCCTCCAACCTTGATGCAGGTTGCTGTTACAATGGTTTAATAAAATGGTAAGACAAAACACTGCCAGATTTATCTTTTTTCAATAGATAGATTTTGAAATCTGAAACTCCATTTTTGTGTGCGTGCAACAGTATGCACACATCTCAAGAAAGGGACATTCTTTACAGTATCTTCAACTAGTAAGTAGGCACATTTGACAGCAAAGACAAGGGGACACCTTCTGACTCTTCAAGGGTACAAACACATATGAGCGTTTTTTGTAGTGACAGACCACAGAAATACAGACATACCAAAACAGCATAAGAACAGTCAGTCTGTTTCCAGGGTTAAATCCTACTTTCTCAGATCTTAAAATGACAATATTTTCTTAAGGCAAACATTTCATTCTTTTTCTAATATCCTCTTCTTTTCCCAAGTTTCTTCTTATCCAAGTTTTATACAGAAATGAGTCTAGTGACTTCTGTGAAGTTGGCCCCGGTTTACATCATTGTGAAAGAATCCAAACTTTTTCACCTACATTTCTTCCTGCTACTTCATCAGGACACATGGGATTCATTCACATATATCCTGGGATCAGTTACATTACAGATTGGTTTAAGTATTACAGAAAGAGCTGGAAACACATTCAAATAGACTGAGATGATGTTACAATTTTTCTTTTTACACAGAAAAAAGCAATCTACTGAAAATTACTTTGCAGTCTACATATTCTGATTACCTCCTCAACTCCTCTGTAGTTTGAGGGTAACTGAAACACTGCAGAGTGGTTCAGCTGGTAAAGGTGGATCAGGTCATTTGCATATACCCTTGGGTAAGCTAATGATGGTCTAGCAGCTTCCCCATTTTTGTTGTAGACTACCCTGTTTGCAAATACTGCACTGCCTCTGAGCACAATGTACTGCCTGTAGTCTTTTAGAGAGAATTGCTAAACAAATGGCTTCCATGCATTTAGGAGTTCAGCTGTCTTTGAATTCCCAGCAAATCTGATGTGTCTCAGATATGTCAGATCTGAGTAAGCAGTGAGCCAGTGATGTGCACGCATGCAGTAAATCCTGTATGTTTAATATCCACACACGTATATCAGCTGTGCAATTTGTGCACTACAGGTCTACTTTCCCTATGTTAGGATTTACTATACCTGTAACACAGGGATGATCTTTCCAACCACAGTTAATCCAGAGCACCTGGTTTCTCAGCCAAATAGGACTCAAATTGCTCTTTCATTTGAAACATTATCAGGTAAGTGAAAGCATCCATTGCTAAAGATATAACTCTATTGTTGCATCCCTTGTGGTAATGCCTGCCTGGCTTTTTGCTCTACATAAGCTGATATTACACCCTGAGATACATTTGTACAAATCCTATTAACTTAAAGAGAAAACAGAAATAGGCCTTTTTCTATTGTCAGTAGGGCTTCCTCTACTTGATGTATTGAGCAAAGACCACACCCATGCCTAAGCACTAAGTTAGGAATTCAAAAACCTAAATTATTTTTTTAAAAAAATAGTAATAGAGACTAGAATTCAAGTATCTCTGTTTTGTTGGACTTTACAATTATTTATTACTTGTATAGCTTAATGCTTTTATTCATCAGAAAAGACTAATAAATAAATTTTGCTTCAAAGATTGGCTAGGAAATCCCACAATGTTGCTTTCTCTAGAAAATTGCTATTTTGAATTATTTTGTTCAGCAAGAAAAGAAGAAAAAAAATCAGACCTTTTAAAACACCATAGGAAAGAAAAGAACAGGCACCAGTGCCCAAATGTCACTTGCTTCTGAGTTTACACCCAACTCCTTGCTATTCTTATCAACACGCTTTTTATAAAAAGTTAGTTTTTAAAAATTAGAAAAGTTCTCTTAGATGTCAACAGATAACTCTGATTTCAGTGTCTTAAAGAAGCAGGCTCAAAATTGAACTTCATATCACAGGAACTTAGACCCACTTTATCAACTAATAGGGCAAGTCTTACTACTCAGCCACTAAGGCATTGTTTTTGTTTTGTTTGGTTGGAGTTTCTTTTGTGTTCTTTTAAAATCTAACACATTCTTGCAAACTATTTTAATTTGACAAAACAATACTTCTAACGTTTGTTTTTCCTACCTGCTCTAACCAATGTCTGCATTTTATTATTAATAGGAAGAGATATAAGTAAACTATAGTAAAAGCATTGGTGCATGCATGCCAGTAGATCGAACTATAAAGTCTGAAAGCAGTTACTGCCCTCAGCTGTTTGCTCTGTTGTTTTTCCTGAGGTTGCTCCTGTACAGGGGACAACCTGACAAGACACACAACCTCCAGCTGGCTGCTGTTCACAATTCAGTAAACCAAACTGAAATTAGCTGTAATTTAGTTGCTAGCACTTAAGAGCCATATTTTCCAAGTCACTGTACCTCTTTCCCTCACTCTATTACTTCTTCATGTGCTTTTCTTTTCTTTCAAATCCACATCTGCTACAGACACTTTTTAACTGAAGCTTTCAAAAACTTTTGTTATATTTCAGCAGCATTACAGAAACATACATAACTAAACACACAATGGAGCAGCTATTATAAGCCTAATGAAAATAAATTATACCAGAACTCTTCACTAACCTTTCTGGAACCACTAGAAGTCTTAATTTTGTTGAACTACTGCTAGCTTCTCATTCATGCCAGACCAAACAGCCAACACAGTCTTCATTTCTACAGTACAAACAGATCTTAATGGAGGTCAGAGTTTTTATACCTTCCCATCAGATACCAATAGGCCTTAAATACCCTGAACAGCAGCACCCGGGCTACTAATAAACCCAGTTGGGAGTATTATTTTGTGTCCTAGGTCTCACTTGTACTGCCAGGAGCAGTGGGACTGCAGCTGCTGCAGCAGGAGCAATGGGTAGGCAGCAGCCGTTGTATAGACAGGGCTGTGTCCTCGCTAAACAGCTCCCAGAAGCATTAGGGTGGGGGTGGCTTCTGCTGCATAATGACCGCCTAACAAGGTAAGTTACTGGCTTCCTTCTGATGCCAGCTTATGAAGCCCAGGGAGCAAGTCAGAATTGGCAGCAGTTGTGCTGGGTACTTGCCTAGGCAGGGGCTGGGTGCTCAGGCCACAGCCCACTTGTCAGATACCTCATGCGGTAATGAAAGCTGCTATCAGATACAAAAGAGGGGGATTGGAAAGAGAGGGAACCGGGCTGAAGAGCTTGTTTTACACTACAAGGAGCAAACGATCTGCGTTGCTGAAAAACCTGTGTATGCTCCCTGACTGACTCCTTACCCCCCGCCAATGCCTTGTGCCTGGGCTCACTGCAAGGACAGGGACGCGTCCCCGGTGCCCGTGACCGCTGCTGCTCAACTCCCTCTCCCGCACCCCTGCCCTCTGCAAGGCCGAGCCTTGGCATCGCAACAGCGCCCGCACCACTGCCGCAGCACCGCGGGCTGAGGGGCAAGGAGGGAAGGCAGGTCCTCCCCTCCGTCCCCTGCCTCCAGCCGCAGGCGCCTCTGCCGCATCGTGCGCGTGAGGCGTCCCAGCCCGGAGAGGAGGGGGCCTGAGGGGAATGCGGCCAGACCGTTACCCGCCGGTAGCGCCGCGCGCTGCGCCTGCCGCCCCGCATGACATCACCGCGCGCGGAGCCCATGCGCCGCCAGCCCCGCGCTCCCTCCCCGTGCGTGCGTGGGGGCGTGCCAGGGGCAGGGGCTGCCGCGCCGCGCCCGACGCCGCCCGCCCGCGCGCCTCCCTCTTTCCCTCCGGAGCACCCGCAGCCCACGCACCCCGCTCCGCCTTCCCTCCCCCCGCCCCTTCCCCCGCCTGTCCCCGCGGCCGGCAGGGAAGAGGATGGCGGAGAGCGAGGCCGAGACCCCCAGCACGCCCGGGGAGTTTGAGAGCAAGTACTTCGAGTACAATGGGGTGCGGCTGCCGCCCTTCTGCCGGGGGAAGATGGAGGAGATCGCCAATTTCCCGGTGAGGGACAGCGACGTCTGGATTGTCACCTACCCCAAATCAGGTAGGTGGGCGGGCCTCCTCCCCTCCTCCCCGCCCGGGCCGGGGCTGCCCCTGAGGGGATGTGTTGGGCTCAGTGGCGGAAGCGGCTTCGGCTTGTCCTTTCCTCCACCTCGCCGGGCGGCCGCCTCCGGGAGGGGCGGGAGGCGGCCCCCGCAGCCGCGGGTCGGCGGCGGCCGTCCCCGGCCGGCGGGCAGTGCGCAGCGGCGGTTCTGCCCCCGCCAGCCCGCACCCCTCCATCGGCCGCGGGAGGCCGGGGCGAGGCCCGCGCCCTGCCGCCCTCCGCCGGCGCGGCGAGGGGGCTGCCCGTCAGGGCCGGCGGTCCCCGAAGACCCTCGGAGTTCAGCGGGGACCGCCCGCCCCGGGTCGCAGGCACGGGTGGGGGCGTCTGCGCCTTCGGTCGTAGCCGCCGAGTTGAAGTCAGCACAGGGCGCTGCAGCTGGTGGCTCTCGGTTCGGTGGAGCTGCTGCCCGCTGGCTGAACTGCTCGGGGTTGAAGACTGCCTCAGGCGAGGGGGAGTCTGGCCAGGCGTGAGGGTGGGAAAGTGGGAGGGTGTGTAGCCTGCCTGCAGGTTTGCAGTGTGACACACGGCTTTGCTGTCTGCTCTGCTGCGGTCCCGAGGCGGCCGCCCAGATCGTTCCGGGAGAACATGTGCTCCAAGTACGTTCTCACCACACTGTCTGAATTGCCAGAAATACCTCCTCTTAGCGGTATAAGTGTGCATTTCTCCAGTAAACGCAGCCTTTGGCTGTTTTAATATCTTTTTTTCCCTATCCTCTCTGTTTCCAGGCAAAAATGTCTAAACAGAGTTAACGTGGATGTGCTGCCTGCAGAGAGGCAGGCAATACGGTAGCTTTGTAACCCACCTGATAAAATTAGATTCTCTTTTTTTAAATGATTTTTTTGTGCAAGTTTTTTCCTGAAAATAAGATTTTTTTTCTTTCTGGAAAATTCAAATTCTGCTGGAGAAAACGGATGCTAGCTCTGTAAATGCCCTTGTAAGATGATGTTTCAGTGTCATAGGTTTCTGACTTATTTCATTGTTATGTGAATGGCTAATGCTTTTCTCTTTCTTGGTGTGCTGCTTCAAACATATACACGGTTACTACAATGCAGCGTCTCTTATGTTATTTCTCAACCAGTTTCAAATATGTCTTCAATCTCTTTTTATGTTTAGTTACCAATAATGCTGTTAAGGACCAGCTAGAGCTTGATAGATGCATACATTAGATAAGGAATAGCATGTAGATGGATGGCCCCCAGAATGCTGGGATTAGGAACAAACAACTACATCTTTATTGTTCTTTGAAACTGACTTCTCAGATTTATAGCATGCAGCGAGAAAACATTTTTTAAATTTTAAGATTTCAGTTTTGCGAATCTGGATTTACAATGTTCCTGTGTTAGTATAGCATCCCAACTTCATATTGGCAGATCTTAAATATCCTCAGCTAACCGCAGTTTCCAGCAGCCAGACACAATCTAACTAGTACATCAGCTGGCAATAGCTTAGTTTCGATGGCTGTACAGTTGGCCATGGAAAGCCAGCTTGCATAATCATATTTAATTTGCTATTTTGTGAATATAGGAATATTATGTTAGGTCTTTTGGGGCCTCAGCTGAGGCCAGTGACAGGCAATAGACAGCTTACAAAGTTATTATCAGTGCTTACTGCAAGAGGGTTTTCTAGTAGTCACTGTAGAGGAAAGAAAGGGAAGATTGAGGACTTGGACACCAAAACTGAAGGTACAGTTTGTGTGGAGGAGCAAGGGGAACGGTGTTTGGATCAGAATAGGTGCCATAGTATTTCACTTGCCAGGAAAGAGTACTTAGATCTTAAGGAATCTGATGTCCTTGTCATGGGAATAAGCTCTAGAATACAGTAACGTCTGCAAGCTCCACCCTTAGGTAGACTGAAGTCTGCTGAGATCCTTGGAACTTGTTTTGTCAGATGATCCTTTGTGGCTTATAACTCTGTGTGCCTTATTTAGGCCTTCTGAATCAATTGTCCGGACTAGGGACAGACATGCCAGTTGAACTTAAACTTGGTTCCCACAGATTTAGCCAAAGTCATACAGGTAGTCTACAGCAAAACCAAAAATTAAATCCAGAACCCCCAGCTCCTCTGCATTACCTTAACTTACAGCTTCATCTTCCTGTCTCTCAGTAGCATTGACAAAGATTTTTCTGTTTACTGGAGCTAATCAGAATTTTCATAATGTTGCTGTAATCAAAAAAGTAGGTTTACAAAACAGATATTGTGCACAAAATGTAGTTTGAGGGTTAATAAGTTACATTTGAACAAATTTTCAAGAATATTTTTGGCAACAGGATTTTACGAAAAATGCAGCAATATCAGGTTCAATGAAAAACTTTTTTGTTGTTTGTAAGCAAATGAGCTTTGTTCTGTGTTTTACCAGCTCTCCGTCTGCTCAAATGGTGAAAAATACAAACAAGCCTGTCTGCTAGATGTGTGAAAGGCCAGAGCTTCTAGCTGTTACTGAGCCCTGTGCTACCACCTAATAGCAGAAGGCTCCGTCAGTAGCTGTTGCCCATACGTTGGTTTATCTGGTGAAGAAAATACGCAGTGGCTTATAGGGTCAGGACTACCTCGGTGATCCTAGGGACTGATGAGGTAGTACATGTGCCATTTTGAAGACATTATACTCTGCAAGACTAGATGATACAGCTCTAAACATGTGAAATGGAGATAGTACTTGGAAATAGTTGCAGCTGTTGGTAAATAGGGGGTGTCCCAGGAAAAGGCAAGTCCAGTAAAGGTAGAAAACTAAATGTACCAGAGGCCTTACTGGGAGTAATGCAATAAGCCTAATGGAAAATATCTCCGCTTTAATGTGATTTCTGCTGATGGATGCATAAATAATGATACTCCTTGTGTCTAATTATTCTTAACACCTGTGTCCAATCAATGGTAACAGCTTGTGGGAGCTGCTGGATTAGGAGAAGCTTATACCTGAAACCCAGAGACTCATTTAGACATGTAAATATGTGTATGTGCATATACGCTTATGCATATGTATATAGTAGAACTGTAATTACAGAAAACCTTTTTGCTGTGATGCATAATTCAAAATCAGGTGTGCTACCACTCTTGAAGTGAAGTCATAAGTTTCATCTTCCATATAACTTTGTAGTATAGAATGGGAAGGCTGAACGGAAAGCATTGAGATTTACAGTAGCTGCAAATGTAAAATGGAATACTCCTCTCTATAGCATTAAATAATCAGAGCTCATGCAACAGATTGCTCCACAATTAAGATACAGATGCAATGTTCATAGGAAACACTGTGCCTCTATTACAGCTTTCCTTGAACCCTATCATACTGTGGGCTTTTTGTATCCTACCTGAAAACTTAAAATCTTCTGTATGAAATTAAACTACAGAATTAATGAATAAGCAGATTCTTTCATGGTATTCCCTCAGCCACCATGCCAAGAGCTGGATTAGCTGTCTTTTAGGGTCAATGATTTCAATGGAATTAAATCAATCCCTAAAGTATAATATTGAGTCCAAGTTCACTTAGTGTTTTGCTGTCTCTTATGATGCTAACCCTTAACTGTACATGATCTGTCCATTTGCTTTACTCCTAAGTGGTGTGCAATAGCTCAATACCATCTTTTATCTGTTCTGAACAAATGTGCATTTTGCGTTCTTGGGTCAAAGCCCACAAATTAATGCCTTTTGCAAAACTAGTAATTTGAGAATGTGAGCTATTTGCATTAATAATGAAACTTGTCTCTCCCATGTTGATTATTTTGCCAAATAATTTTCTGGAGTTCTCTGTGGGAAAATGTCAGTTGTTGGGCATATATCATCTTCAAATCCAGACTATCCATGAGAACTCTTGCATTTAGTGCCATACGACACGTCAGAAGAACAAGTGCTGGATATGGCCTTGACCTGTCTGGAAGCATTTTTTTATAGATAACGTTTTGAATTTTTCCTTGCAGCACTGGATTTTTATAACTACCTACTAGCTTGTAGGGAATATGATGGCCAACTCTAGACCTTTGGCTTAATGAGGTGCCAACAGTGAATTTGCAGATTCAAGTTCAAGGACAGCTTTCCTGTGTGTACATTCATTGAGTCCTCTTTCAGATTCTTCAATGCTTACCTCCAGTGTTAGGAAATCAACCAGAGAAAGTTAAATTAGGTTGTCCATCACTTTATTTGCTTAAAAGATTCTGTATGCACAGAAAAGAAGGTCATGCTTCCTATCGCATCTGTTGGTAAAATGCATTGCATGCATTGTGGGTTCCCTGTCTCCTCCTGTTCTGCATGCCTCTCCCACTGCATACATACCACTCCTTTATCTTCTTTGTTTCCAGGACTCTTGAATCCAACACCTCCTCTCTCCTGGACATCCGTGTGCCCCAGTTGCTTACCTGGCTGATGGGAGGAGCTCTGTTCATTGCTCTGTCCTTTGTCCCCTTTCTCTGACACATGTCAAGGGCTCTGTCAACATTTTTCCACGGTCCATTTCCCTTGTTCTATAATCCCTATTAATCTTTCCATGCTGGGGACACTACGTGCCACAGGGTTTTCTTCTGTTACGGGGAAACAGTTTTTTGATCCATTGACTGTGACAGCAGTGGCAATCACAGCTGCTGGGTTATGAACTAGATATTGAGGGTGCAATGTAAACTCTGCTTTTCTTGTTTGTTTGTTTCTCCACTAAAATTAATAGACCTCTGCTTATCAACATCTAGAATATTCTTTGACCAGACTCAGAATTCAAAAGTTACTACATTTAAGGCAGAAGGAGGTTTGAACAACTGGAGATGTAGGTATGTGATTTTCTTTGACGGTGAAATTAGTTTAAGGATCTTTTGTCTTTGGTCCCTGTTTTTTTCCACTTCACCTTCCAATCAGTCTTAACTGTCTGTGGGGCTATGTTACAAAAGTATTGGCAAAAAATGTCTTGATTTAAGAAATGCACCATAAAGGAAGTGTACAAAATGGCCGTGCCATGCATGAAATCTTGCTTTGTTGTATGCAATCCCACCCTTTGTATTTTCTGTGGACTATAAAAATCTTTTGGCACTGAGGTTATATTTACTGTTAAGATTGGGTTTTGGTTCTTTAAGTGTTATTGTACTGCGTAATAATACTCTTATTCAATATTAAGAGTGTTATTGCTTGACTAAGATTACCTAGCTACACCTGGCCTGTGCTTGCAGGGGCATCCAGCTATCTGGACATCTGACCCACCAGATCATGTATCTGCAGTCACCTGCCATAGCAATTAGTGAGCGGGTGACAGATCTCCGCAGAGCTATGAATATTATGTCAGGAAATTACTGTGCCTGTGTCCTCTGTTACCTGCCTGTAAGCATACCCCAGTTATGGCTCAGTAAGTTGTACGTTTTCAGTGCCCTGGCTTGCTGCCTGACTGGGTAACACATGCTCGTGACATCTGCGTGATGTGACAGACTGACAAGCCTAAGCACAAGCAATTCAGTTCTTCTCACCTGCCCAGATACGCATAGGTCCAACAGAGCTGTCAGTTAGTCCTGATTTGCACAGTCATAGATGAGAGAAGAATCTGACTGAAAGGTTGCCCAAGGATGTGCCCAAGCTGTGGGAGTTTCTAGGCTGGGAGCTGTCGGACACAGTGATGTGAGGCAGCTGCGGTAGCTCACAAAGATTTGCCCTGCTACTGGCAAGTCTGAGATGGCCTTACGCCTTCGTAGCTAAGGCTCTTCAGGGAACATGAGCATCCACATGCCATGTTTGTGTGTTAAATGAGTTGACTTGCCCTAATTTCCTGTGTTCTCAGATGGAACTCCTCCCAAGAGTTTTGTTGGCATTACATTGTAGCAACAGTTTCACAGTTGCAAAAGAGCTGGATTCTACTATTCTGGATTTATAGTCCCTGTTGCAGGATTTTGGTGCCTTGGGCTTAATCCATTTTCATTTAAAGAATGAATGTAAATGTTACTGACCTAGAGGCATGCCTCAGGAAGTCCTGAGGTTGGCATAAAAATCAAGAGATTTTTACACAAAATACATTTGGGATTCTTTTCCTTTGACCTCTATTTTTTGAGGCAGTATTATGCACACTTACGAGCTCTTCCCTGTGACATGGAACGATAGGAAATATCTATTAGTTTCATGAATGCAGATAAACAAGTTTGTCTTTAAAATCAGAATATGGTATTAACTTTTTTACAGTAACATCACAGCCACTTGGTTTCTCGTGTCTTAAGTAATGTAGAAAGCTCAGATATTGTTCCATTTTAATGTGTTACGAATGTGCATCAGTTCTTATACCAAGTGGCCGAAAAGAATGGACTTCTTTAACAAACAGAAAGGGAACAGCAAACTGCGTTGGGTGATGGAGAGATGTTTTCTGAGCTGTTGTTTTAGGGGCTTGCACACAGTGTCTGTCCTTGAATCTGATTTCATGCTCTTGGTGGCTGGAGTCATGTTTCTTCCAGTAAATAAAAAAGTAAATAGTCTGCTCTAAACTCACTCCGTTGAGGATCAGTCAGGTGCAGGAAGTAACACCTGGGTTAATAAGTGTTTCTAGGAGTTAGGACCCACTGGGTTCCTGTGCCTTGAAAGTCCTTTTGAAATGGGTCTACCTTTTGTTTTATGCAGAGCTCGAAATATCTTCTGGTATTGACTTAGTCTTAAATACTGCTAGGCAAAGAAATGATAAATAAAACTATCAAATAATACGTAATCGAAGAAAATGTCAAAGTTTGTCACTGAAGCATTTGACTTCATTTCAGTGGGAGTAAATTGAATAGGTCCTTACGTGCCTCAAACAGGAAATAAAGGTGGAGAGGAAAAATCTGTTAGGGAAAACTTGTTTTTTGCTAGCTAGCTAGTAGCTGTCTCATGAGACTTTTATCAAAACAGCAAAGAGATATTACTAGAGACAGAACAAATGGTTCAGAAGAGGAAGAATTCTCCAGCTATATAATAGGTGTTGCTGGATCTTTTGCAAATGTACCATAACTGCTTTCCTGCTGTGAAGCAGTGCAAAACTCAAGCAACGTGCTTTCTGAAAGCAGGCTCAGGAGAAAAAAAAAAAAAGAAAAAAATATTTTACCCTGTGTAAAGAGAGAATTCTGGACATGTGAAATCACCGTTGTCTGGATTAGATGATAATGACCCCAAAGACTGAAGAATTAGAAAATTATGTAAATTGGCCAAACCCAGCAGCCATTCTCATTTGACGTTGATGTTCATCTTTCATAGTGGCAATAATGAAAACAAGCAAAATGCTTGAACGTTGGACTAAATTACATTAAGCATGTATAATTTTTCATTCTCTTGTGCAGCGTTTTATTAAATGAAGACTTTTCTATTACTTGATACACTAGGGATTCATACACCTCATGCTGAGGGAAGGAACTACCCTCTGTGTTGTCCAAGCAATGGCACTTTAGAGGTGGTGCAAGGTTTAGTGCACAGGCTGTGTGATACGACTTTCTGACTAGAGTTTCTGTGACCTTGCATAAGGCATAGAATCTTTTTGTCTATGTTTTCCGTTGGAGGTGTGTGGATGTATTTCTTTCCTACCAGAATTTTTCATGTATAACAAGAAGAAATTCTCCTGGAAAGGTTGTCACCTAGCATCTCTATTTCTATAGAGAAACTAGCAAATTATGGCTTTGAAATTGAATTAAGTGTCCAGGTATTAAAGCTGAGCACATAAAAATGCTAGAATGTAGGAATGTTTTCCCCTCATTGGGACGGAACAGTAAACAGAGAATCCTCATAACAATAATAACAGAGCATTAATAACATGGTTCTCTATACCAAAGTCCTTTACAGACTCTTTATAAAAGAAAGAAACCATTTATGTAATTTCTTAATCCTGTGATGTAATGCAGATTCATAAGCAAGAGAGGTGTTCTGCTCTGTGTGTGCACAGACAACATGGCAGAGGAAATGGTCAATTATTATAATGTCTCAGCCAAACTGGATTGTAGGGTTAGGAAAGCCACTTTGAGGGGAGTAAAGGGGACTGAGGAATGTCAGGAAGGAAGCATATAGGGCTGAAAGTGTGTAGGAGAGGTTTATCTGGTAAGTCTGAGGCAGTGGCTGAGATAGTAGAGGATAACAACTGAAAGGAAGAGTACTGGAGAAACAACTGAGGAGGGATTTTTGTCCCTAAATGCTAAAATCCATCTATAATATAAAAAATGCAAGTTGATTTCATATGCCCTTACCCACCTGCTGTTTATAGTGCAGGATGTGAAGACCATCATCCTTTATAAGGCTGCAGGTTCTAGATGATTTGTAAGGATATTGGATCGTCAGATGGGAGGTAGACAGTGGTGCTCAATTAGCCCTTCCTTGCATTCACTGCATGAGTTGTAAATTCATCTAAGGTGACAAAATGACACAAGCATGAAGCAGGTGAGATGAGAATTGTGTTCAGAAGACATGCACTGACTATACGTGCAGCAGTCTGGATTTGGCAGTATGCTGGCTGCTTTGCAGTGTCCTTTTGATATAGGGCAATCATAAACCCAGGTTAACCATCTAATTAAAAGCCTGTTTACTGCTGGTTAGGATTGCCAAAGTAGCACAGAACAGCTACAGGCATTGCTAAAATTGGATTACTCTGTGTCTGTATAGCTGAAATGTACATTAATCATGATCAATGTCAGTGCTTCTATTGGATCACCAGTGCTTTCTACCAGAAGTAGTGTGTTCTCTTCAAGGATTTTGTTGCAATGCTGGGAAACCCCAGGATGATATAGATTGGCTCATCTCCTTTTTTTTTTTTACTCCAATTAGATCTATTCCCATTTCTAATTCTGAAGAGCAGCAATAGAAATAGAATAGAAATGGCTGTAGCTTGCCTAAAACATCAGTTCAGCAGACAGAGGGAATGGCTGTGTGTTAGATATGAGTGAGGGCATAAGTACCCTGCAAAGAGTGGTTTTGCTTACAGCAGCTATAATTTGAGGGGCATTCTGATGGAGACAAATTACTTTACTCCCTGACTGATAGTGACTAAAAAGGCTGTGTATTTTCATGCATAGAGGATAAACAGTATTTCTTGAAATTCTGGAGAAAAAAAAAAAAGTGGGTTTTTTTTTCCCTCTTATGTATCACCTATCTGCAGTGGTTTCACATTGTACTATTGGTGTACCACTTTCTTGCAATTTAACCACCTAATATATGTAAATGCACATTCATGCGTAGGCAGGTTTTGCCTAACAATTTTTTTCTGGAAGGGATTGAAACTGAAGCATAGAATTGCATTTTGCATAGTGACAGGCATCTTCTGAAATATGGTTACCATATGGAGAGGGGAGCATGTTTGCAGCAAAGGGCATGAGATTTACCTCAACACAAGTTTCTGATATTCATGCCCGATTGTCTCCTACCTTCTGCTCCTGTTTCAGTCAGCAGAGCTCACTGTGAGGCTCTGCATTTAGCCATAAACCATCTTACGACTCTGTAGAACAGAACACGGGAAGTGATGTAGTTGTCCTAGAAATCAGTGGTGCTAAGGGTAACTATACACTTCAGCATAACGAAGTCGTTGAGAGTGATTTTTAAAAAACAAAGACTTGTCATGCTTTTCTGCGTTGTTGTCATTGGTAATGTGTTTTGTTACCTGTGTGAAAGCAAGGGAAATTAGACACAGTGGGGTGACTTTCTTTTGGAGATGGTGAGCTCCTGCTGGTGCAATGTACCATGCAATCGAGTCAAGTTTTAGATATAGGCTCTAAAAGATTGGGAGAACAGCATTGCCAGAGAAAGCAGGACGGCGGGATATGACTGAGGTAAGACTGGGAACATGTATGTGTGCTCCAGAGAGAAGGTGAGGTTTGGAGATGTACCTTTTGGCCGTGACTGTGAGGAGGTAGTACTATTACTAGTTTATATGGCCAAAGTTTACTAGATGATTTTTTGTGTACTTGAGGCGGAATCTGCCCTGTAGTGTATATTAGCCAATACAAGTACTCTTCCCCCATGAATTACTGTCCTGTTGGCCAATCTTCTGGTGTGACTGCGCAAACCTGTGTGGTGGCACTGTTGTCATGAAAGGCAGGGTGTCTGAATTGGGTCATGAGGATGTACATCAGAGGGAGGAGCCTGGTGGAAGAAGGTAACAGCTGAATGTACTGACTGACGTTAGACCTGGTCAACCTTGTGTAAGTGTGGGAAGGGTGAAAAGGGTTGTCTCATTCTGCCAGGTAGTTAGCAAGGAAACAAGCAGACTTTTCTGTTATTTTCATGTTCCTGACTTATTATACTATACATTTTTCTTTTTGTTTGAGCACAATAGGTGCTCTGTTATACAATGGGAATGTGTTTGGTAGAAACTGAAAGAGAGAAATAATGTAAGGATATGGATAGATGTCCTCTTTTAAAAGCATCTGTGATAGTGCAGGATCTTTGTGTCCTTAGCCCGCTGTTTGTAATTTCTCTTAAGGAACCACCCACAGAGTATTCTGTGTGGATGCATTCTAGTTTGTCCCAGGCAAAACTTGCTAGGTGAGTTGATGCCACAAAAAGAAACTCCTTAAGTTAATTTGGCTGATATAATTTTAAGTGAATTGAAGTAACTTCACACAAACTCCTCTACTGGTGGTGACTTCTGATGCAGACATGATGAGCATCCATAGACATGGATATGTTTTACCAGCTCAGCTAAAGCTTAAAGAGGAGAATAAAATGCTTTTCCCTTTGAATATCTGATACCAAGAAATATCAGTTACCAACCAATATTAGCTATCAGCAAAGGACCTGTAACAAAATCTGGGACACCTGGATATGATGAAATCGTAGATGTGGAGTCAAACATGAAGAGACAAGCATCATGACTCATCAACCAGACAGCGAATAAGACAAACTCATGACTTGTTGTTTTTAATCCCAGGTTTTTGAGCAATGTGTGGAGTTGGCTCATACTTCTTAGAGATGTTAGTATAGTACTTACCTGAAGCTTGCTGCAGTGCATGTGAGGATGTTGTGGCTTATTAAGAGGGATAGAGAAGAAACACGTTTTGCCCCAGCTGACCTCCACAAGAGGCCATTGCCTTGTGGACCTGTGGATCTGTGGACAGATTGCGATAGCCATGGGTTAGATGCAGTGGTTAGGGAGTATGTGACTCTTGAGCTATTTTTCTTCTGGTTTTATGAAGTCTAAAGTGGGCAACATGGACAGTCGAATTATCTGCTTCATTGTGGCTACACTAGTAAATTAGTACGCTGGACAGAGGCTCTGACAGGCTGTCACCCATGCTGTTTCCTTGGTGGCACATTTCCTGACAGTTTTGCCCTCTCTCAGACAGGGTGCTCTGCAGAATGGTGTAGGAGATAGCTGGGGATTGTTCTCAGGAACCTATGGATGAGGCTACCTTGTTTTGGGTAATTCATCTCCTTTGATGTGGGCTGTCCCCCATGTCCTCCCAGAGAACAGGCCCTGGTGTGTTTTATTTACCAGTGTTGCTCTGGTTTCAGGATCCAGCATGATCAGAAGTGTCAGTCTTTTTCTCCAAGATGACTCTGTTGGTGTTAGCTGGGAGATGTACTGCATTGCCTGCCTTGCTGTATGGAAGTGGAGATGCCTCAGGAGTCAGAGCCTGGTCTGAGATGCGCTGTGGTCGATTTTGCACTTTTCATCCTGTCCTCTATTGAGTATTTAGTGTGCTAATGTAAGGAAGAATTAGGACCCAAGACATTTTTTTAAAAATAGTACTAATGCATTAGCCAAAAATAACACTGTTTTGTAACCAGTTCATTAGAGCAGTCCTTTAGGATACTGTATTATACATAGTAGCAGTAATTCTGTGAATAATACATGTATGGAAACAGTTCAGGGACAGTTCTTTTACCAAACAAAGTACATTTTAGGCCTAAATAGAATACGGTTTTCATAGTTTGCTGTTTACAGCCTCTGGTGAAACACATTTGAAATGCAACTCAGATCAAATGGACCCATGTTTGTGTTCTCTGATGAAAGTCTGGTGAAAGACAAGCAGAATTTAGCTTGTTGGTTTTGTTTTAAAAGCCAGTAGCAACAGGTGGAAAAGCAAACTGATTAATAAGTCTAAATATTCAAAACTCTATTTATTGAATGTTGCTGGAAATACTGGTATATTGGCAATATAACATCACAATTTCAGTCTTTATTCTGAATCCTGAGTCTCATCTAGGAACAGAATTGGAAAATATAGTATCAAGGTATATACATAATTTTTATTATTAAAACTTTGATAATGAAAATCCCAGTTCTTAAACTAATTGAAATTGCAAGATGTAGGAGAACTTGAATGTATGGACCTCAAGAGGAGATATTTTTATGGTTTGGAAATTGTTTTCTTCTAGTGGAAAAATCTAAATTTCCTCTCACTATTGTAGGGTGAAGATAAATCTGTCATACTTACCAGCAGATACACACTGAAACTGGTGAAATGGGAATGAGCTTGCAGGCAATTAGAAGAACTATGTGAGGAATCACTATGTGAGGAATCACTTTACAGCAATTGCTAGGCCAATCTGACAGCTTTAGCAGCCCTCATTTTTAATGAGCACTTAGATCTACCAATGCTATAGAAATAACATGAGTCATAATGGGTCTGTTGCATTGTATTAGCTGAAACTTAAGCATTGGTAGATAAAATGAAGTGCAACTGGTTGAGAATGCTAGAAGACTGTTAATACTAACATTAATATTTCTTTATTTTTTCTGCTTGGTTTCCAAACACGAGGAGACTAAAGGCAATACACCAAAGACTTGTGCATCCTTGAAATGCACCTTCATTCTATGTTGCCTTATACAGAGAGGAAAAAAACTAAAATAAACTGCATTAGAAACCATGTAGGGAAGCAAAATTTTCGCAGAAAATGTTACGCTTTTATGTCTGCCACTCACTTTCAACCAGTTTGTGAGGTTCAGTGGCTGCATGGGAGTGTGCCAGTGGCCAGTAAGTAGCAGTAGGAGCCAGAGAACAGCTGTGCTAAGGAACATTTATTCCTATAGAGACTAAATTTGATGTCAGAAGACATCTAATGCATAGAAGCAGACAGGAGTAGCTGTGGTGTTTCAGTTTTCGCCATCTTGCTCTGCTGTCTGGTTGCTGCTGCAGCAGGGACACTTACTGATAAGCAAAGGCACTATGGCTGTGACTGACTTTGCTTTTGTTGCTGAGGCATTGGCCACGAAAAAGGGTACAAATTAAGAGTTCCCAGTCATCATAGGGGCTGCTGTAGCTGTGATAGGATCAAAAAGTCCTGATTTCTGTGTGTTATTAAGTATCACAGAAAAGGACAGTGCAGCCCAGCTAGCACGCTTTGAAACTGATGTGACTGGGCCACTTTTGTACATGCTGGTACACAGTGTAGAAATGCAGGTTCACAGATAACTTAAAAGGATCTCCTAAAAACCTGCAAAATCAGGTAGCTTATCACAACTGTTCCCCATCCCATCTCTTTCCAGATACTGTATGGTAAACTGGAACACTGTTTTCTCCTGAGGTGTTGTATTGACATAACAGAAGAGCTTGTCAAGGAAGAGCATTTCTCAGGTACAGTGCACTGAAGCTTCTCAGATGCTGACTGGCTCTATTTTAGTTGAAATTGGATAATTGTAAATGAATTCCACATTTGTTTTGACAATGTGACCTTGGAGGTGGCAGGGCCAGCAGTCTTCCCGCAGGATGAAACATGGAAGGAAGCAAGGGTAGAATTGCTGGTTACTGAGTGTTACGTCTTGTGCCTCAAGCCCAAAGGCTGACAGATTCATCCTGTTTGTCAGTGATTGTTTACTCTTCTGTACCATCCCAAATGAGGCATGCATGTATATACACACGCATTCAGCAACACATGGAGAGAATTTGGTTCAGATATCTGTAATTTGAGTTGTTTTTAATGCTAATAGAGATGTTAGGAGGTTATGTGTATTTCTTTTTAAACAGATAAGCATATGATGTTTTAGAGTGATTTTTTTTTTAAGCAAGAGATCATGTTGATGAAAATTTTTTTTATATGATGCACCTGGGAATGTGTGTGTATGTGATAAATAACTGATTAAGAGTGATTAAGAGTGGCAAAAAAAAATCACACTGGCCTTAAAAGTTAAATCTTTAGTTTTCATTTGAAAGACCCTGAAAATCTTAACCACAGTAGCTTGAGTGCTAATGTGGAAAAAATGAAGCTAATAGAGAGAGTGGAGAAAATGATAATTAGCACAGAGTTCATGGGTGGGAGAAATCACAATCAGTAGTCTACTGCAGTGTCGGGAGGAGAAATTCTAACCTGCTGGATGGCCAGAAGCCAGATGTCTAAACTGTCAGCTTGCAATTCTTCCCGTTGTGGAAGAGATATTGCAGAGATATTTTTTGCTGTGTGAATTAGAATGGGATGCTGGAGCATGTGCAGCATTACATGCGTAACTACAGTAATTTGTGAATGTGCATGCTAATAGTTGATGCTGAGGTTTACAGATCTAAAGCACTGCTTTAAAGAACCTGCACTTGGAGATTTTTATTTTTCTGACTTGAGTACCTGCCATGTGCCCAGCATTACTCTTTCAATTGCTGTTTTTGAAGTCATCATTTAGATGAAGACTTCTGAGCTTCCACAGGCCCACATCCTTCTGAATCAGAACCCTCCTTCCCCGGGCCTCCTACATGAATGTGCTATTTGCTATCTCTGCAGTGTTCCGTGAGTCTGCTAGCAATCAAGCCAAGTCTAGGGCACGGCCCTCTCCTTATCTGGTGACTTTGGGGAGAGCTGCTAGGGAACATGATACTCTCCTCAAGTTTCAGCATAGTTTTAGCTCAACCCTGCAGCTTTTCTGTATTTAGAGGCACAATGGAGATAGACTTCTTTCTTTTTGTCTATGGAGCAGTTGAATAACAAAGAAATTAGAAAGTCCTGGTGGTGTTGTTTATCCCCACACAATTACTGCATTTCCTTTCAGGGAACAAGGTTGCTGTAATAGAATTTTTCTTTGCTGGCAGAATTGGAAATACAGAAATAAATTATGGAGATCCGGGGTGCCTCCTGCCAGCATAAATATTTAATGAGAAAAGGGGCTGTGTTCATTCAGAGTCACAAGGATTGATACTAAAGTACTATGTATATGTTAATTTTAATGTATAAAATATATGCTTGGACTTAAAAATGCAGAGTGAACAACCTCAAGGGCAAGTGTGTATTAAGTCTGTGACAGCTGTCTCTGTGGTTGAAGATAATGTAAAAGCTTTTTTTTTTTTTTTTCCTCCCCAAGCCATTTTAATTTACCCACCAATCAGTCAGGAAATGGAGGAATCTTGAAATACTCTACTCTCCAATGAAATTCTTGAAGGCCTATGTTCTTTCACATTGTATCCAGACTGTGTTTGGTCTAACTGGCTTCTAAACTACATCAGCTTTTTTAACTCTTCCTAGCTCAGATTAAAAAAATATCTGAATAATGATACACTGGTTTCCTTTGTGTTGGAACAATGTACAGAATTTGTACAAAACGTGTCAGTGTGTACAGTCATGCTAGTTAACGTGAATTACCCAGTTACTGTTACAAGTTACTTGCAAATTACAAGTTATTTTCAAGTTAAAATAGGAATGAAAAGCATGATCTCGGAGTTTCCAGCTCATCCAGAGTTCTGGAACAATTACTTGTTCCTTTAGGCAACACGAGAGACAGAATAAATCTGGTCTCATTTTGCTTACTGCTCACAACTCTTAAATAATTGGTCTATCTGTCACAGTATCCAGGAGGGCCCATGCCTGTGTGACTTGTCATCTAAACTGGGGGGTCCCTTCCCTGCTAGCTTGCTTTGATCTATCCCCATTCTGTGTTTCCATCTCACCAGAAGCCTGTGCCTTTCTCTTCATAAGCCTCTGTGAGATACCTCTGAACCTTTATTTGCCTGTTTTATGTGTTTCCTACCTTCCTGAAGGTGAAGTAATTCAAAATAGTTTGCTTGTTCAAACTTCTATTTGGAATACCTATTAATGTTCCAAAGCACAGTCATTAAGGCTATCGTCTCTAATGGTTGCTTTGCAAATGTCCTCGGGCTGGAGAAAGATACATAATTGGGGCCTCTAAAGCTTATGACTAACTCTCAATGCATTGGTGCATTCAGTGGCCTGTCCAGTCTATAATGTGGAGGTATAAATAGACTCTCAAATCATTGCGTAACAATAGAATTGCCTACAATTCGGAATAGAGGACACTGGCAATCTCCCAGTATGGCCACTAATGCATTTTGTAAACTTAGATGACCTCTATCTGCCTCATTTTTAAAATGAAAACACTAGTATTTTGCCTAGCTAACATTCACAGGGGAAAAACTTTTTGAAAATGCTTTCCAATTCACAGGTGAAATGGTTGCGAGACAGAAACAAATTTGTTACTGAAGAAAAATGTCAGATCTTTTACATGCAAGAGTATATTCATGTGTTTACAACTAAGGGAGCAGACATACTATGTTAAAGCAGTAGTTACAGACTTAGTTCACAGCAGAATGTTAAGGATGCAAGTTACCATTATTTCCATGTCTAGATCTCCTTTCATATGCTCTGTTTAGATAAGAACTGTAATACAGTCTGTTCCCTTTCATTGTTTGGTTTTTGCAGGTACAGGCTTGCTCCAAGAAGTGGTTTATCTAGTGAGTCAGGGAGCTGATCCAGATGAGATTGGACTAATGAACATAGATGAACAACTTCCAGTCCTAGAGTACCCTCAGCCTGGTCTGGACATCATCAAGGTACGATTTATTGCAAAGAGAGTCTTTGAGCGTTTGGCTGTCTTTCTCCTTGGTTCCATATATATTACTTCATTTTGTCCTGTGTCCTCATCCTTTCCATCACTGGACTTGCTCAATTTGTTGGAATGATTCAGGGTATTATTAGGTTATTTTGCAGTTGTTTTTATTAAGTATTATAGTCTAATGCTTTAGATTTTTCTTCATGTTCTAGATATCTTGGCAGTGGGTTTTCCGAATAAAAGTTCGGGGACTCCCTTGCTTATGTAGACATAAGCTGCCCAAATGAGGCAAGTTTGCTTTGATTCCTTCCGTGAATTACAAGTACAGAGATCTGAGGATGTGTAGACCCAGTGCCCTGAATTTCCCATTAAATCCTAGGAGATGTAACATCTGTAGATCTAAATCTACCTAGATCCGCGGATCTACAGACTTGGCAGGTGTTGTCTGAGGAGTTTAGAGTGTTCCTCATGAAAGTACTTCTGCACTATTAAGAATCACTCGGAAGCTAGTGACATGGCAAGCAAGTGTGATCTTGTCATTGCTGTCACTACTTTCAGTATAGGCCTGTCTTGGAATGATTAGGCTAAATACTGGGCTCCATCCTAGAACAGCTATGGTGTTTGTTGAATTGAGCTAGCTAAGTCTGGCACAGATAGATTTAAGCTGGTTTACAGTGAGGGTGACGGAGCACTGGCACAGGCTGCCCGGGGAGGTTGTGGAGTCTCCTTCTCTGGAGACATTCAAAACCCGCCTGGATGCCTTCCTGTGTAACATCATCTAGGTGTTCCTGCTCTGGCAGGGGGATTGGACTAGATGATCTTTTGAGGTCCCTTCCAATCCTTAGCATACTGTGATACTGTGAATGGCAATTGCAGCATTGGCCTACTTTAGGCTGATAGTATTTAGCGATCAGAGATTGCTTTTGTTTTTCATTTGTGTGACATGAGACCTCAGTGCTACCTTGACGCAAGTAAGCTGTGGCAATAGTGAGAGATTTAGTTTGAAATTATACATTGTTGCCCATACTATGTGATAACAACTTGATTCAATATGGATTTATGCAGATTTTAACTACTGGAAGATGAGCAAGTCTAGAGGAGAGACATAAAGATGTTTGGGGGCCAGAGCATCTCCCCTGTGAGACCAAGTCAAGACAGTTGGGGCTGTTCAGCCTGGAGAAGGCTCTGGAGAGACTTTATAGCAGCCTTCCAGTAGTTAAAGAGGGCCTGCAGGAAAGGTGTGGAGGGACTGCTTATAAGGGGAGTGTCAGCATAGGACAAGGAGTAAGAGCTTCAAACTGAAAGAGGATAGATTTAGATTAGACATCAGGAAGAAATTCTGTACTGTGGTGAAACACTGGAAGAGGTTGCCCAGAGAGGCTGTGGATGCCTCATCCCTGCAGATGTTCCAGGCCGGGCTGGATGGAGCTTTGAGCAACCTGGTCTAGTGGGAGGTGTCCCTGCCCATGGCAGGGGCGTTGGAACTAGATGATCTTTAAGGTCCCTTCCAGCCCAAACCATTCTGTGATTCTGTTCTATGATTTGTATCATAAGACAATTTTGTCTCAAATTTATGAAAAAGTTTGAAAGATGTTCACACGCTCAGATAAACCTTTGGCCTAATTCTAAGGTAAAATAAGTTGCAAGAGTAAAATTTTGAAGTCAAGAAGTTAGGAGTAGAGTTTTAGTAGGGACTTTAGCGAAAGCATCGCTGGAAACAAAGTTAGTTTGATACTAATTATCTTCAACCGTGCCAATCATTGGACGTTCTCAGGGAATATAAGTTCTTTGAAGACAAAAGTAACTTCCTGACCTGGTTTCTGGTCCTAGACCCCTCTTAAATTAAGAAGTGAATTTGTAAATGTGTCTCAATATAGTAAAGAGCTTCAAATATGACAGTTCAGGACAGCTCAGGATGTGCCAAAAACTAATGTACAATAAGAAATGTTTCTGTCTGCTTTACTGTAGGAACTGACATCTCCACGCCTCATAAAAAGCCACCTCCCTTATCGTTTTTTGCCTTCGGACCTCCATAATGGCAATTCAAAGGTAAAAATTAAATTAAATCATGTTTTATTAACTACATTGGAAGTAGTTGTTCAAGTGTTCAAGTTGTTCTGTTCAAGGGTGGGGAGAAAGATTTGAGTAAGATGTTTTTATTTTTTTCCGCCCTGCCCTGTCATAGGTAATATACATGGCTCGCAACCCCAAAGACCTGGTGGTGTCTTATTACCAGTTTCACCGCTCCCTAAGGACCATGAGCTACAGAGGAACGTTTCAGGAGTTCTGCAGAAGGTTTATGAATGACAAGTGTAAGGAGCTGTTCTCTCTGCACATGCAGTTACACATTTATTTTCATCTCTGCATTCCTTCTGCAAGTACAGAAATGAACTGGATAAAGGTGCATTTGTTTTGCATATACAGCAAGGAGGTTGCTACAAACAGTGCTGCATGGACTTAGATTTGTCCATGCAAACTATAGCCATGCCTTGGAAATAATTGCCTTATGGTATTTGACCCCAGGGGGATCACCAGTGTTCCACTTAGCTCAGGGAATACTCTGGTCTGCTCTTCTAAATTTTAGTTTTCAAGTTACTAGGTACCTTGTGAAAAGTGGTGAATAGTCCCAGCATCATTTGATTTCACTTGTACCTCACTGTTAGCTACTTCACAGGAGCCTTTCTGTTCCTCAAGATATTTTTTTTTCCTGGCAATTCATTTTGTGTTTTTATTCACCAAAACCTCAAGGTTTGTCCCTTGCAAGATTCCAGTTAACACACAAAAATCTCTAGTTTGCATAAGAGTATTTCAGTAAGTCGAAGTGAGCCCCTGTAAGAAAATGGTTGCAGACTCTATAATGAGAATGAAATAACCTGATTTACAGCAACTCATCAGCTGCTCGCCCAGTAACTCCTTTGAGTGAGGGCTGTTTCATGATACACCTACCCACTGCGTTCCTGCTCAGACTGCACTAGCTCCATAAACTTACAGGGAGGGCAGGCACTGTTTCTCACATAGCTGGCTGCCACTGGGTTTTTTGCCAATGGATTGCCAGACTTTGTAGGGAGGAAGAGAAAAAAATGGTAGTGCGTTCTATTTCTCTGCAAAATCTTCTCTATGATACCTTAATGTGACACTAAGAATTCACCATGTACTTCACGCTCTGAGAGCGGGATCTTCTCTGGATCCAGTGCAACAAACTTTCCTTCAACCTGGTATCTGGAGGAGTTGATACTAAAGGAGCTGTAAAATACTGAAGGGAGGAAAAAAGTAAAAGCCTACCAGTGGAGGTTATTTAACAGGCCTTAAAACCTTTATTATTTTCATCTGAAAGTTTGTGCAGGGAGACTAAATGCTTTCCTTCCATTCTAACACACCTTGAGTTTTTTCTTTTGCTTTCCCTGAGAATGGGATGTTGTTCTGTAGCCCATCATCAGGAACTTCTAGGTCAGAGGCATAAAAGACAAGTTAGAAGGTCTTCTAAGATAGGAGGAAGGTTCTCTATTCTTTTTCACAGAAGTATCCCAAGAGTTACTTATATCTTCCTCTTATAGTAACTAACTGATTTATCACAACCTTCCAGAGTCAGTAAAACATTACAGCATGTTCTGTGTCCATAATGGTGCAAATGGAGTGTTTCGTTGTACTGTAAATATAGCATTTAGCTAAATGTTTGCATCTCATGGAAGCAATGCAGCAGCGAAAAAGCCTTCACAAGAAGTCAGAGTACTGCTAGAGGGAGTAGCATTGAGCCCAATGAGTCCCGCTCCTTTTATCCCTAATTATACCTGACCATCTTGAAACTAATGCATGCTAGCTATAATGTTTGAAAGCATACAGCTGGAGAGGAAATACCCTTGCATGTGCTAATTTTTTGGCTTTCTCTAAAGCTTGAGGGAATTTCTTACATAAAGCATAGGTAAACTCCACTAACATAATCTTAATGGATTCTTGCCCTGCACCGTTAAGAGCAGCTAGGTACACTATTTTTTGGACCAAGGTGTTAGCTTCATGTGTGAATTTCTTTAGGGACGTATGGCATGGGAGTACAAAAAATGGATTTTTTTTTCCAATACCTTTATAAAAATTGACAACGAGTCAGCTGATTAAAAGAATTTTCCTATGAAGGTGACTTCTTTGTCCATTGCAAATGTTCCTGTTACTAGAATTAAAAAATTCTTTTCAAAGGGAAAAGATAACTTCAAAATACAAAACTAAAAAGTTTAATGTTTTTCTGTGGCTGCTTTGCTGAAAAGATAAAATTGACCAAAAAATATTGGGAAAGAATGTGAAGAACTGCGCACCGTATTTGCTTAACTCCTGCCTTGTTTATCTGAAGTACTTTGTGGGAACTTAGCACTGGTAGCAAAGAAATACGCAGACACATTTCTCTTTTGGGTTGTCTTTCTAGTAATATTGGCAGCAAAAGACATTCTCTAGATAATTAACGTGAGTGTCTGAACCTCTGCTAGATGCACATAAATTGGCTGAAGTCAGTGCAAGTGTGGACTCTATCAGAGAAGCGAAAAACAAAGGAGGAAAGATTTGGGGGGAGGGTTAAGGCTTCCAATAACCACTGCCTGAGCAGTGCTGGGAGCAGAAGCCCTCCTGATCTAACACTGCAGCTTCTCTTCAGGTCCTGAACCCTGCACAGCAGATCTGTGGGGAACCGAAGACAAGCTGCTGGGTGGGATGCAGGAGGTAGGTAGGAGGCACCAGCTTTCATCATTGGCAACCCTAAATACTGGGCCTGCTCGCAGCTTGTGATATGTGGGAAGTACCCCGTCACATCACTCGGAGCTTTTGGGAGTACCCAACACCTCACGGCATCTGGTTGTAGTCTGGATTTGCTGTGTAACTGAGATAACAGGTAACAGCATAACTGAAACCGTACTGGCATATCTGCAGAAGTTGGGTGGAAGCGTTCAGAAAATTACAATAGAAGAGAATAGGTCTTAGATTTTAGCAGGGAGGAGTGGGGGACAAAAGATGTAATAATAAATAGAATATTTTGCCAGTACCTCCTACGTTTTTGGGAATTACTATTATGCATTTTTACAGGTCTGTTTCCTCAATACTTGTTTAATTAAAAAGGACAATGGTTGTTAGCAGTACTTTGTCCATAGTGGAAGATTCTTTATGGACGTTTTCACAAATGCCGTATCTAAGCTTGTAAGTGAAGGAAGCAACAGTGTGATGTTTTAATTGCGGGAATTCACACAGGTTGGAGCCACTAGAAATTTCCCTTCTGCAAATTTTCACTCAGTAGTTAACTGTTACTAATACTGAGCTGCAAGAAATATAATGAAATCATGAAATCTAGTGGCATTTTCAGTTGAACGTTTTATCTTTATGGTAAGTTCTTTTGAATATTCCATACTGAAAGAAGAACTCTTTTTTGATTAAGTTCTTTGCTGTGCGTGGCAATGGGTCAAAACCAGACACTTCTCCTGGGGCATGAACCACTCGAGTTAATTTATTTTTCTCTTTTTTGTTCTTTTTTGAAAAGGACTTAATAACACAAGTTATTTACCTCATGCCAATCCTAATGTCTTTGTAGTAGGATATGGTTCGTGGTTTGAACATGTGCAAGAGTTTTGGGAACATCACATGGATGCCAATGTACTTTTTCTCAAGTATGAAGATATGCATAAGGTAGGTTAGATGTAGCAAAAAGTTATTTTAATTACATTTAGCATGGTAGTGTTTAAAATACGTAAGGCACAGTGTTTGCTTCTTATATGCATATTTAGACTCCCAAATATCTGATGCCATTTTTAAAGCAGTGGCATTCAGTAGCTTCTGTGGACTTTGGCACTTTCATAAACTTCACTTCTTAACTCAAGAATCTGCCTGCATCTGTAGGGACTAAACTACTTGCAGAAAAGGCAGAGGTGTGTAGCTGTTCAGTGCTTGCTACACTCAGCCCTGGGCTTTCATTTAAAAGAAATGTCTTGCTCTGTCTGCTGTATCAATGAGAAAAAAAGTGTATAATTGGCATTTTGCCCTACATATTTTGGCATTTATTCTGATTATTTGGTTGTTCGTATTGTCTTCTGTGAAATAACGTTAAACAATTAGGGATGATTCTGTAGCATAAAGTGAACATAATTATTGGGTTCTTACAGTATGCTAGCTAATAAATCCACTTCATTTTAAATCAGAAATTTAGTGGAAATGCTACATAGAACATTGGTTTCCACTTTCTATTGCAGTAATATATTTTTTGAGAGTTAATGAAAATACTTCAAAATGTTTATTTCACTGCAAAATTAATGCAAATGCAGGGAAAACCTAGCTCCTATCTCTAAACCTACAAAAAGGCAAAATCAGGATAGAACTCAATAAAGCTGGGTAAATTATAATTTGAGCTTTACTGAGCCTTCTGATAGAGTGGGATGCTAAAAGAAGATGTAATACAATCAGAATAATGAAAAAATTTAGTGGAAATTGTTTCAGACCCATGTTTTTGAATAACGATATATTCCTAGCTGTGCTCAGTGGTGGATGCTGCCAAAAGCTGGTGGCGTCACAATATCTTTGTACTTTGTGATAAATATTGCTATTTTGTCGTCACAACTCCAGAACTCTTACTTTTACTAAGGAACCTTGGAGTTCTGGATATATAAATTAAAGACTGGTGATTCTCAGAGGCTGCCTCACTAGATCCTTTCACTCTGCATGAATGCAGTCGCAGAAGCTGACAGTGAAGGAAGGGCTGTTCCAACATCTGTAGGCATTTATTTTACAAAGGTCAAAATTAAAGTAACTTTTAATTCTTCCAAAGTGCACTGGTATTCCAAAGTGATTGGTTAAAGGTATGGTGTTGTCTGAAGTGGGAGGCATCACACTTGGTAGATCCCCGTTGCCATATTTCATGTGATGCCATTGTCTGCTGACCTGTTGTACCCTGGTTGCTTGGAATGTGTTTATTTTCAGCGTATTGGAAGGTGACAAAACTTTAAGCCACCTTAATTTTGAGCACACCTTAAGTGGTATTTCTAAACTTCTGCATTTGTATTTTTCATGCTCATCAGGTTATAACTGTTTTTTAAATACTTTAATTTTGTAAAGGTCATTTGAAATAAACTGTTTTTTCAATACTGTTTTACAGGACCTAGCAACAATGGTTGAGCAGCTGGTGAGGTTCTTAGGAGTTTCTTATGACAAAGCACAGTTGGAATCCATGGTGGAACACTGCCATCAACTCATTGATCAGTGCTGTAATGCAGAAGCACTTCCTGTTGGCAGGGGTATGTTTAAAACCCACAGTAAATCTCTTGTTGTGGAAATTGCAAGAAGCAACTGATAACTTAGTAACCTCCAGGATCTGTTAAGAAGTTGGCAAAATATTGCTGTGTAAATGATGGGAGGTAACTGACTGGCCGTGCAATTCAGGGGTTGGTTTGTTTTGAAATAAAGTTAGGTGGAAGTGACTAAAAAGGGTGGAAGCATCAAAGATCAACAGCGTATATTCAACACGGTGCAAAGCACTCTTGTTGGAGTGTCAGCTTAGTTCACCAGATTGACCTATTCATGTTGAGAAGACTGCACTGCTCCTTCTGACCTCTGGCACGCCAAAGCCCACACAATCTCATACAGTTTATCCTGGCCTAAGCCCTTCTGTTTAAGTGTATCAGATTTTCTAGAATAGGGGATAATAACAAGGAAGTCTAGTTTTCCTTACGAGCTTTTGCTTTTCATTGTCTTCCTCATCTGTTTAAAACGTGTTTAGCTTCTAGATGTTTATTCTGGGTGAGATCTTTCTCTAGGGAACCTGAAGTGCTCTTTAAACTGCTGATAGATCTCTCATTTGATAATGCCAAGAAATCAAGCCCTTTCTTAGTCTTCTTTGTGCTAAGCATAGAAGAGTGACCTTAGTAAGTCTCTCTCAAATTATTTTCTGTAGGCTGCTTTACAGCACTTAACAGTTTTTTGAAAATGAGACCATAAGAGCAAGATGGAGAATTCCTATGTCAACCTCACAAATACCTTATCCAGACATAAAACCACTTTATCCACTGATTTAATCCAGTTTTAACTGGAACTTTCTGTCTCTCTCATCCATGGCCATATTAGCCCTTTTTGCTACAGCATCATATATCAAGTATGGGTAGCTTATCATGACCACAAAGTCTTTTCAGCAGAACTAATTTTCAGGTGCTCGTCTCTTGCTCAGAGAGCATGACCTTAGTACTTTGTTCTTAGGGTTTCCATGTAGGAGCCCTTGCTGTACAACCTCTCTGAGCCAACCTTCTTGTTATCTGCAGGTTTTATCAGCTGTAATTTCTATTGTTATTTTCAGATCTCTGATAAAAATGCCAAATATTGTTAGTCCTTCTTGACTGCTAATTTTGAGTTAGCCAGTTCCTTATTCATTTATCATGTGTTTTGTTGATGTTATATAGTTCCATTAAAAAAACTAAAATCCCACACCTTACGAAAGTCTATTGTATCTTTGCATTCACCTTTAATCAGGCAAACTGTAATCTTAACCAATGCTCAGTCACGTTTGTCTGAGAGCAGATTTGCTTTCCCATGAAGGCAGGTTCACTGCTATTCTATGCTACCTTTGCATCTTTCTTGACAGAACCTTATGCCAGTTTTCCATTATTCAGCTCAGACCATTATCAGAGTAACTGACACAGGATAACGTGTCCTGTTTGTATGCTAGAACAAAAGATTCAGAATGTCATATTTGGAAAAAAGCCACTGCTCACACCTTGCTTTTATCTGTGACCTTGCACACCTGCTGTGACGAGGCTCTTGGTGTGTTCTGTAGGGGCTGTACACTCCATTTTTTTTTATAGTAGAACTTGCAATCCCTGGAGATTCTCTGGGGAGCTCTCTGTCGTAACTGTTTATGGCTGGTGAGACATCCTGAGGGCCGTGGGTAAAGTGTTCTATGTCAGTACAAAATTTTACAAATAATAGAGCCACGTTCTCTTCTGTTGACTTGCATGTAGCACAAAAAAACCTTGATTTGTTCTCAGCCTCCACAATCTGGAAATCCGTGTGGAGCAGCAGCACATTTATGTGCTATGCGCTGCCCAGATCATCCCTCCTTGTCCCGTGAAAGCCAGAAGGGTGGCTGTGAAGGAAAGGTGAGGTTTCAATACAAGAGGAAAGACAACAGAGCTGCTGGTGAGACCTTCCACAGGCAGAAGGGTCAACACCTGCCTCTCCATCCAGATAAACGGGGTGATGCCCGCTTTTGATGCATGCCCCGTCCTGTATATGGTGTTAATGTTCGTCATTCCGTAGTGGAGTCTGCAACCCCCCAGCCAAGGAGCAGAACCTCTTATTTATACCAAGTCTTTCAGAAAGAAGTCTCCATTTTGTAAGAGAGAAGGAATGGAGTTACAGCAGTTAATGTAATATTTTGTCATTTGTTCATTGTGTGCTTTTTATTGAAAATATCCTTACTTTGAATTTCTTTTGTTTGTCTCTGGCTTTTATAATATTTTGTCACTTCAGAATGCAGCTTCATTAGCAGCGCTTTGTTCTTTCTGTGTTTGTTTCTGTGACAAAGAATGGTGGCAGTAACATGAGTGCTTATTGTAATTCGTTTCAAATATTTTTAATTTGTCATTAGTTACATTTACTTTATTATTTTGCTTTATTTTAGTTCTTCATTTTTTTTCCTTTTAGCACATTGATCTTTACTCTGAAGATAACCCCGAGCTGCTGTGAAAGCAGAACAATGATTAGTTATGTTACTTATATTTGACTCTTATCACATCATAATTTACACAGTTGCATGATTCAAATCATAAACCAGGTGGGTGACTTTTTGACAAGCTATCAATTCATACGGTGACAAAAAAATATGTTACAAATAATCCACTGTGTATGTCCTGTATAAAACTTGTCATTTGTCCATACATGTTGATAGGGAGATTTCGCAATGAAAGGCTTATCTTTCCCAAGCAGAGGAAGAAAATGCTTTATTATCATTATTGAAAAGGAAATACAGGGTTGTATGTTTCAGGCTGTACTTTGTGCAATTACAGTTGCCAGAGCAAAACTGAAACTGATATCAAATGTTTGAGTGCAAGAGTTTTGTTAATGTTTTTTTTGGATACAGGAGAAATTTGATGAAAACAATAAATAATGCATTTTCAGTCAGTTTCAGGTTCATTTGATCTTTGGATTCTGAAAACAAACCAGAACACTATTATACCTTCAGGAATTATAGGAAAATCCTGATTTCATGAAATGGCCCTTGCCACACATACGTCCTGTTAGAATGCAGTTTGTAGATGGTTTAGACATTTTTGTCTTTCGACTCAGTTATAGAGTTGCTGCATAAAAGCAATGGTAATTAAATGAAATGGGTATTCTTCTTACGCATCAAATGCATAATTAAGCTTCCTGCATGTAGTTGTGTTCTTGCTGTTACGATTAAACTCTCTGGTAGTGATGTCCCAATTCTCCTTTCATTTATTCTAGTTGAACAAGCCTGAATTTTGTCTTTATTTATATCCAGCATAAATGAGAAGAGAATTGGGCATCTCAGTCTGATTACTCCACAGGGGTTTTTCACTAACAAGTAACACTGGCTGACTTTGAGTTAAATTTGGACTGCAGTGAAACAGTGGTTAAGGGGCCTCAGCCTTTTACTGGTGGGTTCAGCAGTGTCCTCAGGTTATGTTACTAGTTGGGTTCATTAGAGTAAAAGAATACTCCGTACAAGAACAAAATGTTCAGTGTCCATATTGCATCCACCAAAAGCTTCCTATTCCTCATGTACAGAATTACAATTTAAATGGCACAAACTGGGTGCATGGCACTTGTTCTCTTCTACAGATACAATCTAGGCACTCGTATTTGACAAATAATTCTCTCCATATTGAGAAATGTAAATTCATCTGTTGAACTTAACCTTTAAACATGAGATAATAGAAAATAGTGATGGTAGTATTATTGAATTCTGATTATTGAGATGTAATCAGTTTAATACTCCTCATTCCATACCTTTTCGATAGTTCTCTGACCAGCGTATGCTGAAATGTGTGATTGTTAGCTATTGAAATTATTAAACAGCCATAGGCTGCACTGGAATCAGAAATCCACTTTAAAATGAATACTCAGACTGAAATCTGTGTTCATTTCTGATAAAGGCTAGAGCAAAATCTCACAAAAATCTGAACTCTTGGCTGGTGCAGATGACCAGTTGTATTGTAGGTATTTTAAGACTTTGCAAGGGTTGTAGCAGGGGAATTGGGTAAGACAATGAACAGCCTTAAGTCTCACTGAGCTTTGAGTGAAAGCTAAGACTGATTAGTATTTCACAGATGATACTTGGTGCCCTGCACAATTAGACTGTAGATATTTGGTGTCCTGTTATGCCAACTCTCTGACTTGTGTTCCTTCTCTGTGTTTCAGGACGAGTTGGGCTATGGAAAGACATCTTCACTGTTTCAATGAATGAGAAATTCGATTTAGTTTATAAACAGAAGATGGGAAAATGTGACCTCACATTTGATTTTTATTTATAAAAAATGCATGCATATGGTATCCAAATATAGCTAGAAGTGCTTTATGCATTCATTTATTACCTGCTGGACAAACTACTGTAGCTATTATGTGTAACAAGATTAAAAAAAAAGAAAAACAATCTAACTAAACCGTATCAGATACAATTATCTTTGATCCTAAACAGCTGTTTATCTCTAGTATTTAATCCTTTGTCCATATGCAAGAACTTGCCAGACAATACTAGAATATTCAGCTGTTACGGAATGTATTATATACGTATAAGGTATGTATAATATATGCAACTAGAATGTACACCTTTTCAGCCCCACATTGATAATTTAATGTGTTTTATAAAAGCTTTTCACTAGAACCTAAATAAACATCCATAAACCAAATGAAAAAAATTATTTCAGAGGGAAACAAGTAACAGGCCAAAACTGTATGCTAGGATGATCTCAGGGGTTAATTGTCACATTTATTTTTATAGCAGGTATATCAAGTATAAATAGATCCCATTCCAAAATAGTAACTGATCAAAGTGGGGTTCACGTTAGGTTCTGCACACCCTTATCTGTATCATTTTGAGTAGGTTCTGTGCACTGGCATATTCTGCAAGACAGGCCTTGTTGTGAAGTCCAGCTGTGATTGTTGCTCTAATCCCCAAACCCATCCATGCTTTCCAGAATGACAGCACACATCTGTCCTCTTGACGGGCGATGTTCTGCTCCCTGCCAAAGGTCGGCAAACAGAAGCTTCTTAAGGCCCCGACTGTAATTTTGTCCCTCAAAATGGGGCTTGAAAGCAAGGTGCTTGGTGCAGGGTCTTACTTGAGGAATTGGAGTCTCTGGCCTGTATTGCTTCCCCTTGTAGATATGAGATTCACCCGTTAGATAACAGTAAGGGAAGAGGAGGTGCTGGATATCCTCCAATTTCACTAAAAGCTAAGGGTGCTTAGCTTATGGTTTGTGCTACCAGATTCCAAAAGACCCAAGTGTAAGATGAGTACAGGTGCCAGTGTAAGCAGGCAGAGGAAACGGCAGCACTGAAGGGAGGGAATTAAAAAATATGCCACTAGGTGGGAGTATTGCACAAATATTCATGCAAAATACAGTTGTAACAATTGTTAGCCATGGCTGGTCTGGATTATAATCAGGATTCCGGTTTATTTCTGTTTCTTTTATTCTCTATGACAGGTACGCAAACAGCCTGAAGCAGGCTACAATCACTGTAAAACTCCAGAATTATTTTACTGTTCTGTTTGATAATGACATCTATGCTTTTTAGGTTCTCGGCTGCAGGAGGCCCATGTTTGCTAGTCAAATATTCAGGCTCACCGAAAGCTGTGAGGAAGGACTAGCAGGTCTTTAGTGTTTCAGTTCTGTTGGGAAACTGTCAGTTCAGCAACTGGCAAGTGGTGTAGCATGATGTGGCTTGACAGCACTTTTCCTTGTATATTTGTGAGTGAAAATGCTTTCAGTGAGATTTTATTTCTATTTTTATATTTTTAGTACTGTATCAATATTAAGCACTACACATTATACTTCTGTGCTTGCTTGCTTATTGAATAAAAGATGTGTTCCGTGAATTGTGGTTTGCTCATTTTCTAGACCTCCTACTCAGGCCAGGTAGTCTTCGTACAAGCTGCAGGTCCTCTCCCCTACCCACACCTCCTGCCTTAAGACAGAAGAACCACAGAAAGATGACATCAGCTCAGTTGACCATCTGACCCGATGAGCTGTCTTTGACAGCGGCCCGTAATGATTGCCTGTGTAAGAGTACGTCAGGGAGCACAGGACTCTTGAGTATCCTTGTGTTTAACAGCCCTCCACGGTGCTTTCTTCCCCATGTGCAGGTATTGACAGCATCCCGTGGCGATGAGTTCTTCATCTAAATACACGTATATGAAAAAGGACTCGTTTTGGTTAGACACTGCCACCGGATAGCGTGATTTGGTGTTCCTTTCTTTGTGCATTATGACAGATGATACTGTTCAATGCACGCAAGATTTTACACATGTGTATCTTGCACCTCATTGGCAGCCCTAGGGTGAGGAATCCTACTGAGCTCTCATACAGAAGACCAGAACTCATATTACATTAAGGTGCAAGAAAATGGAATGGGAGAATTCCTTCTCGCTACAGAGGAAGACAAAATCTCCCCATAGTTCCTGCAGATTAGAGTCAGAAGAAGATTTCATTAGTACCAAAAATCTACTTAAATCACATAATCCTGAGGATGTATGAGCATAGGCAGTCTTTATCAGCTGCCTAAAAGGCTTCTCACGTTTCTGAAGACACCAGAGAATCTTACTCCCATTCCCAGGTACAGCCTCTTTCCTTCACTAGAGCAGATCACCACCACCCCACCCACCCACCCACAAAGCCAAAAATGTTCTAAGGACACATTTTTAACAACCAGGTGTATATCCGTGCCATTGCCAAACTGAGCCTGTGCAGAGGACGCCCAGCTGCCAGGCTGGAGGGAGAACTACTTGTCCAAAACACTCTCAGAGAGAGTAATAGCCTCTGTGACAATCTGTTGTGCAACTTCTGCAGCACTGGTACTCGGTGTTTTACACAACAAAGTTGCTGTGTGTCAACAGTCTGCTATCTAGGATCATAAAAACTATCCAGCCAGAACTATTCTTTCCTACCCTTCAACTGTTGCCTCCTGTGATGTCAAGTGAAATTCATCCAAGAGTTAGAAGTTTGGTCAAAACCCATTCCCACGTAAGCCATGCTGAAATTCTACCTTTGGATCTCTGGTCCTTAAAAGCATTTCAGTCCTTCTATTAAAATCCGTAAGTAGTAAGCTCCTTCCTATTTTGACAATTTGAACTTTCAGGACCCGGCCAAACGTCACTGCGACTCTCTATACACAGACACCCCTTGGTCAAGTATGGAGAGGATGCCTCATCGATATGAATGCACTGCAAAAAAAAAGAACAAAAACACCAGAAAACCAAGAGGATGATTTATTTTTTTTTCCTCCCCTCAGCTTCCACATTTGATGAGCTGCTTCTGCTGAGGTAACTGCCGCAAAGTTAGCATGCTAACTGAGATTGCTCATCGTTGGCAGCTGGCAGACCTTTTAGTGATACAAAACTGCAAGGCACGTTGAGGATCTGGATGGCTTCATTGCAGTGCTATTTCAGATCACCTACAGGCATCCCCCCCTTCCCATAAAGCACCGAGTACCCTCACAATTTTGCACAGTTTCATATACAAAAGGTTGAAGCGTTCATTGCAGTGAAATTGGGTGGTAAAGAGGAAAGACAAGAAAGCTAATGAGTAACCATGAAAGATTCTCAGCACTTTTATACAAGCACCACAACACAATATAGCACCAATGGTTCTGGCGATAATTATAACGATTTATAGGCTTGGGTCACCATTATTATAAGCTATTCAGTCTTGCCCAGTCTATAAATAATGCCACGTAGTAACTACCAGCAAAGCTTTAGAGAGAGGATTAAGAACAGCATTTACCTCTTCAGTCAAAAGAAAAAGTCTAAGCAGAAATTCAGCTGAATCAACTAATAACAAATTCTCAAACCCAGTGACCACACCCATGGGAAAGACAGTACAGAAATGATGATATGTAATCTCACTACATAATCCATTTGATTTCTGTACCACAGGATCTGCAGACTGGTGTCCTCTAGTGTCTGAATCGTAAAACGTGCAGATGAGTATTTTCTGCTACCTGTCATGGTGTGTATCGCGCAGATAGAACAGAAATAACTGCAGCCAATAATCAGCTTCATTCTGGCAGCAGAAAGAGAGTCTGCAAAAATGAGCACCTTCATTTAAAAATAACATACACTCAGATTTTGGCATAATGAGATTTAAACTTCAAGTGACAAATGATACTCCAGTAAAAACTGCTGTTCTATCCTCAGGGAATGGCAAGGAAGTCTGACAATAACACTGACAGCACTCTGCCCTGGTCTATCTGCAAATAAATCGCCCCTTTGAAAGATGGGAGGGCAGTGGCAGATTTTGCAGGCAGACTGGAGCAATGCCTCTTTCCAGCTCTTGGGCTTGGATCATACGTTAGGTGCATGCAACATCCAGTGTCCTGAAATTGTCTCAGGTTTTTTTCTGGTCTTTAAAATTTTCTGGTCTTTAAAAATGAGTGCAGGAGAGGTTTACTAAAATGCAGGGCAATTTTCTGGGCTTTACGTCCCCAACATGTGGCCATTACTATTAGCAGTGTGGGACTCCCTACCATAAATTAGTTTTAGGAATAGTGAAGCTGTTTATGCCAATCGAACGGGAGAGAAAGAGAAGCCTTTGTACTCCCTGGCTAATGCAGGAACACACACAGGTTCTTTTGGTAAGCTGTACTGTGCCCATATAATTTTTTCTGGATTTGGCCACTTCATCAATGGGTAAAACTGTAAAGCTATGCAACAACTTCGGCTGGAGTTCTCACTGTGCACAGATGACAAGCCCTGGCAACACAGACTAGAGCAGTTTTTGAAGGTACCACCTCCAGCTGTCCACTCTGCCTCTCTGCCAGGAACGGCCACCACAGAGAAGAGACAGCAGAAGCAACTGTGTGCTGGCTCCTCAAGCTGCTGTAATTTACAGGCTGACATAATAAACTGATAGGGATAGCGGTTTCAGATAATAGGCTGATTTGTGAATTGCAACTGCAAGGAGCCAAAGCATGTCCTCCAGTACTGCCCTGACTTGGAGGTGACCTCCCAAGTCCATGTCAGAGCTCTTCTGAAAAGCTCTGCAACCGGCTGAACGCAGCCTCTACTTGGGAACAGACCATTTCACCTATGGACCGAGTTTCACCTGTGAAAGATGATCTGTAAGGATGGAATCATGTCGTTCATCAAGGAGACAGATCCACGCTGCCACACGAAGCGAACTAACTAAAACCTACTTTTGGAAGGAATATTGTTTTGTAGGAGGGAGTGCTGGAATAAGACATGCTGTGTGACAGCACGCAAGATGCAGAAAGAACAGTAGCGTAGTGGCAGCTGACTGCTCAGACTGATTCCAATCGCAATCACTAATATGCCGACTCGCTTGATATGTGTGGTGCGAGTGATATTCAAAGTAACTGCCACCCAGACGCTAAACCCACTGTCACCATCTCTGTCACATACTCAGCTTTTGCCAGCACTGAACATAAGACGACAATTTAATCCTCACACGCAGATAACAGTAGCACAGCTGGTATAACAGTGTGCTAAGACTTCAGCCCTCGCAGGCCTTACATCTGCTTTCTCCCAGCTTTGGGAAAGAGTCACCCATAAAATATGTGATCTCAGATCTCAGCTTGAGCGAACCAGTTAGAACAAAACAAGAACCAAGGAAAATGTTTCGATTGCAGGCTCTGCTTGCAAGACGGTATATTTTGTTTTGCCCATATATCACACAATCAAATGGTTGGGGCTTAAGTAATACATCAAAACCTACCGGAGGAAACAAACGTAATGATAAATATTCCCTACTCAAAGCTTGCACCACTCCAGATTTCAACTTTTCCCATGTTATTCATGTTTTTGCACCTTAATTATTTCTGGTGCTGCAACCCCTTCACAAAAGGCCATTCTAACTCTACCGAAATAGATAATCCTGGAAATGCTGCAAGAGATTTTTGGCTCTTGGGATTGCCACGAGTTGGTAGGATTTAAACTCACGGAGGAAGAACCAGAGTGGGTTTCCAGGTCCACTCTTTCAATCACTCTGCTTCAGCCACACATGCTTAGGGGTCAGTCTCTGAACAGCCAGATCCTTTTGGGTGCATTCAACAGTCCTGCAATCCTTAGTAAACCCTACTGAGTTTGGAGACTAACACTAGTTCTGACTTTATTGACAAAGATCTGTGTAAACCTGTGTGTTGTAAACAGGATGAAAAAGGAATATAAACAAAAATAGAATATGGGCCAGTTCAAGCTATAAATACTTGTTTCTAACCATGCAAGTATGAATAATTTGGTCACTTTTTTTTTGTTCAGTGATCTGAAGCAATTTATGTGAAGTGTTTGAAGTAAAGAAATCGTTTAAATTTTTTTTTTCTAGCAGTACCTACACCACTGTGTGTACTGCCATTACATTCCTGCAATCTTGCCTGCTTCTGCTCAAATTAGTCTTTAAAGGAGTACTAGAGTTGAATTCAAAGGAAGCACACATGAAAGTCAAGTTATGTACACAAATATTTGTAGGAATCAAAGCTTTAACATTCCCTGAAGGGCATTAGTCTACATCAAGAAATACTGAAAGACTGTTCATGGGCTTTTGAAAACAGAAAGCACTGTTGGTTAATTGCCGATGCACGGCCCGTGTGTCTAGACTGGGCAAAGGACTGTATTTTTCTCCAGACAATGGCTATAATACAGTTCTCAACAAATCTCATTACATTTATTTTTTTTAAAAAAAAGAGAAAACAAAACAAACAAAAAAACCCCACTGAATAAAAGCCACAGCAAGTCAAACCTTGTGGAAGGCCAGAGAGCAAGGCTTATCTACTCACATCCAACTGCAACAGTTTATGTAAATCCTGTTGGGATTACAAGAACTTAAAGATGGAAAAGACCCGACCAGCACTCTACAGGGGTCACCACACCGTGGAAAAGCCTTGAAGAGCCCCATTTGCCACAGAAACACTCAGCGGAATCCTAAACCAGAAGCACGCCTGCACCCGCGGGGCAAACGGCACCGGGGCCCTTTCACAGCTCTGGGCCCGGGCCCCAGCAGCAGCCTCTCCCCGGGGGCTGTGGTGGGTCCTGGGCTGTTACCAGCCCGGCAGCCGGGGCACCAGGGGACGCCGCAACCCTCTCAACCGCCGCCAGCACCCGGCGGCAGCGGCAGATCCCGGTTGAGAAACGGTCCTGCCCGGGCAGGGCAGGGGGAGGCCCAGCCCCGCACTCAATAGGAACCTGCCTCACTGTTGCCATGCGAACGGCGGCGCCCCTGCCCAATCAGAAGCGAAGGCCGCCGTTACTACGGCAACAGCGTCCCGGCAACGGCAGGACCTCCAAGAGGCACCTGCGGGCCCCTCTCTCCCGCCCCGCAGGTAACGATCCTGGGCTGGGGAGCCCGGAGCCCGTCGCAGCTCAGTGCGGGGAAGCGGCCGGCAGCGGGTCCGGGGCGTGAGGACCGCGTTGCACCGACCGAGGGCCGAGCGGGACAGACCACCGTGTCGGGACTCTGTCCGTGAGGGCGGCCGGACCCCGGCCCGCAGCACCCCCTCGCCCCAAAGGGGACCGGCCAACGGGGCACCTGCCTCCCTGCATGAGGGAGGGCTTTAGTCGCGGCAATTAGAAACTTTGATTTTCCGCCGCCCAACGAGAAGCGCAGCCTGAGGCAAGGCTGTGCGATGCGCTTGGCCGGGCTGCTCTGGAGGTCGGGGTCGGGGACTTTGCCGGCCCAGTGCTCGCTGCCAGGGCGAAGGGAAAGGTGCCTCCGAGTCAGGGTAAGGGCTACAGGTTTGGACTGAAGAAAAGACGGCGTGGCTGTTGAAATCCTCTGCCATTAAGCTCGAGGGGAATAAGGAGAGAAAACATTATTTTAGCAGGGAGACCATCCCTAAATTGCCCCTGATAAAGAAGAATCTGTTTTACAAGTGGTTTATTCCACAGTCCTGTTTGCCAGGAGTTCTTTCGCCTTTCCTCTGAAGTACCTGAAACAGAGACTTTAGAGTTCAGGACCTTTGTGGGCCAGTAGTCTGTCACTGCAGCCCAACTCGAAGCATGTCCTAATAGAATGACCTGTCTCACACTGAGGAAGCACAGGGCAGCATGGGAGGCAGCCTGTGTGCTATTGAATTTACGTATTTGATGTGTTGCAGGTTGGCTTTAACTTTGGGGGAATTTCATCCTTTGTGACATAAAATTGCACGGTCCCTGATCTTGTAATATATACAATCCTCTTCTGCAAAATAAAATGTGCATCCTGTAGGTTATCTCAGTCTTAGCCATTACCCATCAGAATCAAATCCTGGTTTGGGAATGTCTGTTTTTGGCTGAAAAGTCAGCATCTGCTGTAGCAGGAAGGTTATCACTACAGATTAGAGTGGTGCCAGGTCCCTGCCTGATCCTTTGGAGGTATTGTGGGATTAAGGCACTTTTGCCTAAACTTTAGTTCTAAACGCAAGGCAACCATCTTGGCTAAAACGTTACCAGAGTGCTTGGCCCCCAAAAAACTAACCATTCTCATGACATTTGATGTGGTATAATTATCTAAAATTACTTAATTGCCTACATAGCATTGCTCACACATAAGAACATCGAGAAAGTTTCCAGGACAGCGGTGGAGCTGGTGCATAAGGAGTTCTCCCCACAAAGGTTTCCAAAACAAACTTAAGGGTTAGTAGCATTAAGGTAGTTTAATATTCTGACACTAAGAGAAAATCCCACGGAGCATGGAATGTTTTGGTCAAGCTCCATGAACACAAAGGAACCTGAAGATGTCAAGGAGACAGTTGACTGCACATTTACTATCCTGGGCCAAGAGTCTTTCGATAGACGCTGTCCTTTAGGTGAACTATGCTCACTATAATCTCATTATAATACCAAAACACACCGCCATCCCAAAAGCTACCTGCCTCCAAGGTGCAACCACCCCTCACTGAGCTTGCCTATTAAATTTTTCTAGTCTATACCTTTAAACACAAAGTGAGGAAAATTTACACCAATCACAATAAAGATATGCGTGACAAGAGTCACTCAAGCTCCATTTGAAAGGTAACAAATAATACAAAAAGTGCCTAAGAGAGAGAGAACTTTAGGGATTCCACCATCGTCAGGGGAGATACCACCACGGACCACCTCTGACTTCTGGGATCAGTTGATGGGCTCAGCTTCTCTTTCCCTCCACAGTGACACCTTTGGGTAAGGTCCAAACACTTGGTCTCACCAAGTGCTGCCCGGGGATACTTAAGAAATCTTTATAGAACTGCTCATAATCTATTACATCTGTAACTTCTGCACATGCTTTGCAGTCAGTCACTATCATCGGCAATCAAAACGAATTTGTGTATTTGTTGCTTCAATAAATTACATTTGATGTGTGAGTCCCTGCTGACCCTTTATCCATGGAGTCTGGCCATCTGAGTATATCGCCACCCTCGTGAAGGATGGCCTTATACTTCCAGGGGGGCCTCCAGATTGAAGGCATATGGGAGCATCGCATTACTAATGATGAATTGGGCATCACCCAGAAACTAAGCCTAACCATCCCCAGCCCCTCTGATATCTGAGGACAAGCTAGGACGCAAGGGGGTTTAGCTTCTGCCGAACTGATTTGCCCCTTTATGCAGAGAGTTTGGCCCTGTGAGTTTTTGGAACAGCAATTGTTGCCTCTTTTTTGCAATAGTAATTGTTACCTCTTTTAATGCAGCAGAAATTGGCCCCTCCTTTTTGCGACAGAAATTGTTGCCTCTTGTCTGCAACAGGAATTGTTTCTCTCCTTTTAATGCAACAGGTCTGCTTCTAGCTGTACCACCTTGTTTGTTAAACACAGGAACAAGCAAACATGCTCAGCCACTTCAATAGCATTAGAACTTTTAAGGGGCAGTGCCCCTGAAGGTGGTTTTTCTGCGTGAAAAACACGTGCTGGAATCCAGAAAGTTCTGCCTTAGTTTGCCATACGGGGACAGCTTACATGCAGGAGAGAATATGATATCTAAGTGATTGTTTGTTCTTTCTAGAGAGAGCTTTCACATTGATTCGCTTCTGTTTTGCATATCCCATATATCAACTGCTGCTACTGTTTTCCCTGGATTGTATGACGTGAGGCGAATACTTCTTTGGTTATCCTCTGAGTAGGGCAAAATCTGTCCCTAAGTAGTTGATATTTCTAGAATCAGCCTTTCCGCCTCAAGACAGAGAAAGAGAATAGGAAGAAATATCAATTGCAGCCTGAGAATATATTAATTAAACCTTTCATAATTGGAGTTAGGGACATAAGAAAAGTAAGGCAATGAGAAGACACCACCTTTACAGTCGATAGACTGTAATTTGCACACTAGAATTCTTCCTATGTCTAATAAACACTGATGAAGATGCTGCATGCCTCAGAGGCAGGGAGCTCCAGGAAAAGTTGTGAGGTGAGAGGTAATGGTGATTTTCCAGCAAACCCCTGCTTCACCCATAATTTGGATTTCAGGGTGACTTGCCCTGTGTATTAGGTGTAGGTGTCAAGATGTTGGCAGTGGGGGGGCTGCAGGGGCAGCCTCTGTGAGGAGGGGGCAGGGGAAGCCCCTTGCCAGATACAGCTGCTTCAGGCTGGCTCCAGTGGACCCACTGCAGGGCAGAGGTGAGCCGATCAGTTGTGGTGCATCTGTGAAAATATATTTAAGAAAGGGTAAGAAAAAAATTTAAAAATGCAGCATAGCTGTATTGTGAGAGAGGAATGAGGGGAAAGGAAGAAGTGTGAGAAACTGTCCTTGCAGATACCAAATCAGAGAAAGAGGACGAGGTGTTCAAAGCACTGAGCAGAGATTCCCCTGCAGCCCGTGGAGGACACCATTGTGAAGCAGGTGTTTCCCAGCAGCCCATGGAGAGGAGTGCACCAGAGCAGATATTCACACTGCAGCCCACAAGGGACCCCACATCACAGCGAGTGAGTGTACCCTGAAGGAAGATGAAGCCCTTGCTGGAGCAGGCTCCTGGCAGGAGCTGTGGCTCATGGAGACAAGCCCAAGAAGGAGCAGTTCATGAGGGAATGTAGCTGATGGGAATGACCCGCACTGGAGAAGGGGAAAATTGTGAGGACGAAGGAGTGACAGAGAGGAACTGTTACGGACCGACTGCAATCCCTCTTCTCCATCCCCCTGCACTGCTCCAGAGGAGGCAGTAGAAGAGTTGGGAATGAAGGAGTGAAGTTGAGCCCGGGAAGGAGGGTGGGGTGGGGTGGTGGGAAGGTGTTTGCAGATTTTTGTCTTCATTTCCCACCATCCTATTCTATTTTTAGTTGGCAATAAATTATTTTTCACTAGATCAAGTCTGTCTTGCATGTGATGGCAGTTGCTGAGTGATTTTCCTGTCTTTATCTCAACCCATGAGCTTCTCCATGTTATTTTCTCCCTCTTTCCTGCTGAGGAGAGGAAGTGAGAGAGCAGCTGCGTGGGCATGTGGCATCCAGTCCAGGTCAACCCACCACATCCATTTCAGATCATGCAGGAGTTTATAGTCTGATGTGGCTATGCTACCAGTTGTTTGCTGCAATCCTATCATGAGAACAGCAAATTGTGCCAGCGCCACAAACTGTTCACCCTTGATCTAGATGGGAAAGTTCATATCCTTAATTGTTCTCTGACAATTGCAGAGACTGGCACTTTTTCAGTGGGAATAAAATGAAATAAAGACAAGGTTACAGTGATCCTTTTACTTTAGATTACATAAAATAAAGTATGTTAGGCTTTTAAAAAAAAGCTAAGTGAAAATTCAAGTGAGCCTTGCTATCTGTCTTCCCAAACATGATACAAAACATTGAATCTTTCAGAAACAAATAGAAAAAGCATTCTGTTCTAATCCTTCTTTTATTCTTCCAAGAAAAGAAAAGGATATAGTCCCATGGTTCTGACCAAAACACTGTAACAGGTAGTCATTATTCTGTTAGTTAGAAACTGCCTTCTACATTTCTATTTAAACAGGCCAGAAATATGTTTATAACATTTGCAAGATCCATCCATCCATCTCTTAACTATAGTGAAACATGCCTCAGATGCAGGAAGTTGGTATATAGATACTTGGGAAACTCTTATCAATGAAGTTATTGAAATGAGAAGAAATGAAGGCCAAATCCCACAGCAGCTATAAATTCTGTAATTCTTCCGAAGACAAGAAAGCCAGCAGAGCTATTCTGATTTATGGTAACTGAGGATCTTGCCCTCGTACTAGTAGGAGTGTACTTAAAAATATAATCAATGGATTTGATTTATGTCTTTTTATGCACCAGCATGAATTCCAAGTAACATATAAATCAGGAGCTATTCAGTGCAGGTAAGTGATTCTTGATTCATGCACTGGTATTTGTGGGTGTAGAGCGAGTGTTCTCATCTCACAGTGTAAGTGACAACTAGGCTGAATGACCAATGATTAACCAGTATCAGAGAGCACCAAGATGAAGGTTCTCTAGGGCTCCTGGCACACCAGGACAGGGGGAGCAGCTGTGCTTATGGGGAGGAGAGGATGAGTCAGGTGACCCAAATGGACCAGTCATGGTGTTCCTTCCCCTGGTGCTCAGTATGAAAGGACCCCAAAGAAGAACACTTGGGTCTTTATTGCTGCTATGCTGGGATGATTAGCATTATCTGTTCATCTTCCTTCACTGTGCTGCTGGTGTTTATGCCTCCTGTTTCTCAGGACAGATTGTCTTTCCTGCCTCTCTGGTGGGAGCAGCACAGCCACTCCAAGGTTTCCTTTTCTGTTTTTTTTTTTGACTGTATCAAGTCTCTGGCCTCAGGTGCTCCTGTCTGCTGCTGAGTCCAGTCTGGGACTTTTTCGCTCAGGGGCCTTGTTGCCATTCAGATTAGCATCCCATTAGTGGCCAGCCTAGCTTTAAATTTTGATAAACTTTACATTTGATTGCTCTGTATCAGTAGTCTTTGTCTTACAGTATGTGGACTTCTTACGGACCGTGGACGATTTCTGAAGGGTCTCTGACAGATACCTAAAAAAAGGCAAGCTGACTGTTAGACTAGATGGACATATGCTTCCACTGGAAAAATGCCTAGAGTCCAGAAAATTACCAGCTGTATTTGGTTTTCACAAGACTTCTTTAGAGCTCCATCCTGACTTTCTGAAGTCAAAGAAAGCATTGCTAACGACTTCAGCAGCAGCACGATGCTCCTATTGTAGACTAGTTACTGAGCCGTGTAGCTGTTGCTGCCTTAGCTGTTTGAATGGTCCTTTTGCTTATAAATTGATTTGAATATGTCTGCTGAACCTGTAAAAAGGGCAAGGAAGTACTGAAAGCTCTGTGAATTCCCCTCTGACTTGTACGAAGAGCTGACACAGCCTCTTTTGTATCAAATCCCCAGTACCTGAGATAGAGCTTGGTCGTGCCTGAAGAGGCCACAGTAGAAATGGCTTGCGTTTGTTTGTTCCAAATACTCTTACTGTCTGCCCATACTAATGATGGGGTAGATCCTGCAGCCAAAACCTGTTTGTTTGAACCCTTGGCCTCTGAGAAATGGGCCCTCCCTGTTCATGGTTTCTAGGGAGCCAAACTTGCAGGGGTGCCACTGCAAGTATCAGCCAAGAGACAGTAGTAACAATGACACTCTGTAATGTATCAGATGAAGAAGAAAAGGTTGTTTTCCACCTGAATGGTGGAGACAGAATGCTTGGAGGCTGATTTCTTCTAATGGATGGCTACAGAACTAGGACATCTGCCAGGGCTTACCACTGTAGGTGGGCTGTCCTAGTAAATTTAGTGTATTTGTGATTGTTTCTTGGCACTGAGGCAAACTGGTATGGAATAGCCCATGTCCAGACTGCTAAATGCTTCTCACTTTTTGAAACTGCCTGGCTGCACACAAACTGCCCATTGAGAATGATTTCTCATCAAGCTAACTCCCAAAATAGGCTCAAGAAGCTGCTTGGCTTGAGTCAAAACCAGATCAGAGACTATTCTAACAATTTAAGTGTGCAGAGGATGAAGGTGCAGTGCCCAGTGACAGTACCCAGCAACTGCTTAATTTGCTGCATATGTTAAGCAATGGGAATAGTCTACTCAGATCTACTTAATTTCTGTGTGGTAAAATGAAGATAAGATTGCTTAAGGTACCAGAAAGTTGTTTTTTTCTTACTTTCCTTTAATCTTTTTATTCTCCTTTGTAGCTCAACACATTGGGCTAAGTAATGGAATCTTGAAGCTTTTAAACTGTGATGAGTTTGCTTGTTTATTCATTTTGGATAGGTTTTGAGGGGGTGGAAGGCCTTTTCTACTTGTGTGAAATGCTGTATAGTGCTGCATTTTTTGCTGGAGAACTAGTAAGGCTTGCTCTTATCCTGCTGTTTTTTACTTGGCTGTGCAGTGTCTGCTTTATTTTTACTTTTCATCTCAGCATTGACTGAATCTCCTTATATGGCTTTTGTCATTTGTACATAATGTGCTGGATTTTCAGAAGGCTGCAGAAGTCATAGAATTCCCTGTGCTAACATTTGCTTTCTGTACTGTGGTAATTGAATGGCAGGAGCAAGGTGTGATTGATTGGCACATGTCAGAGAGAGGAAGAAATTTATTATATTGTCTGACTGCCACTCAGTTTGGGAAGAAGCCAGATTTCTAATTCTGAATTATGTTTGTAATAGACGAAACAGGGCCTTTAAAAATAATTTCCTTTGAAGTGTCTGATTGAGTTAACTGCATAAGTGTCAATAGAAGTACCCTGTGATCCAGAGCGTAAGACTTCCAATATTTGAAAGTATTTTTGTGACTAATAAGTGTAAAACAGCATGGGAAAGATTGGTTGATAACACCATCACCTGGATCACCCGAATTTTATTAACACTCCAAACACGTTCCGCATGGGCAAAGACAATAAAAACCTTCTCATATATGAATAAGCCCCAGAGTGGCATCTCCCGAAGTTTTGAGCGGTAGAGCACCATCAGGTCTCAGTGTTCCTAGTGGGAGCTCACATAACGGAGTTTGCCATCGCCGACACTGTTCAAGGTGTGCAGTTGCACAGAGCAGGTGCAGACCCTTTAACACTGCCGAGCGGGCTGCCAGCAAGCCACGCTTACGAAACGGTTGCGTATGCTGCACAATACTAGCTCCGCTTCATTGTTACTTTCCAAGTTAGCTCTTTCGTTTATACTCATGGTACAGTTTGCCTCAGATTTCCTGGTGTAGAAAATTAGTAATAGCTCTTCATAAAACAGAGTTATTAGTGTAATGTGCTGGTGTCTGGTACATGCATTTTTCTCCTGCAAAAGCTCAAAAGTCTAAATAAACACCTAGTCAATTGTACTGCTTAACGAAATAGCAGGCTTTCTTAAATAAAAGGTTGGTTTTTAAAAGAATTTTTTTTTTTTAAGAGTACTGAAATGTGCATGCCCTTCAAGATAATGGGCAAAAACATTTCTGGAGACAATTCTGTGTTATTTGGCAAAGGAGTTTCTTCTACCTCTCTAGTCTCCTACTTTAAATTGCAAAGCTGAGAGTGCTGACACAGGAGATAGTGTCCAGCACAACCACAGAAATTGTGAATTCCTCTCATCTGGTCAGTGCTTGTCAGCAAGAACTATCCAGGCAATATTTCTATCAGAAAATTAGATCTCCTGTCAAGAAATCAGAATTTGTCTCTCCTGTTGCCAGCCACACTGCTGCTTTTCAAGGCCTTTATTCTGGTGTAGTCTCACGATCCTGTTTTAAACCCAGGGGAGACCATGGCCAGAGTGACAACTGCAAAAGACCTCGAGACATTGCACTTCTCCTCTCAAGGCATCACAATTACCCCAGGACATCGTTCTACACAAACCAGAGTGGTGGTGTGTGGCAGCAGGCAGTGCTCGATTAAATCAGCCGAAGGTTTCTACAGAAGTCTAAGTGTTCACAGTCCTGGGACTTTAAATCAAGATCCTTCTATTGGTCAGAGGACAAGCACTGTGTGACTTGCTGATGGCATCATCCTCTCAGTCCTTTCTGTCCTGTTGCTTGCTTGGGGTTCAGTGGTGCCTTCCAATGTAGCAAGTTTCATTGGCCAAGGAATCCTTGTGCTATTTAGGGTTTGGGGCATATTTCCCTCGCTACTTTGAGAGAAGTCATCTGTCACTGATACGTGATGCTAGCTAGGTTCTGGACATGAACAAAATCAATCTAGTTCTACTGATGGAAAGAGGTGGAAAAGGGAGCCATGACCTTTTTCACCCAACTCTTGCTCCTCCTGCTTGTACGTGAGGAAACAGGGTCCTGATTTTCTCCCTTTCTCCGAAGACCATTGGAGCTTGAGAGAAATGTCTTCTTTGGACCACTGTCTCTCTTCAGTTTTGAAGTCTCTAAAAGATCACTGTTTCCAATTAGGACACATTGCCAGATTTGATATACCTCTTATCCTTTGGGAACTAATTTGAAATGACAGTATACTTACCACAAAATCCTCATTTTCTGGAACGGTAAGATTTATGGTTTGTTCCAATCAAGTATGAATTTGCAGCTAATCCCAATGTGGACATTCCTCCTGGAAGTAATTTTTAATTATTAACACACGAGGCTTCCTTCATCACAGTTTGTGCCACATTTCCTCCTCTCCTTGCCATGTAGTTTTAGATTAGGGTCGGATTCATTGTAGGAATAAGCTATGACAGCTCCATTGATTTCACCGAAGCTTTATCCAGCTGTGAATTTGAACACTTTCTCTTGTGAGAGTGACCTGAAGTTGAAAAGGAATGTGCAAGGTACCCATGATTGTGTACTTTCATTGTAAGGAAGGGATGAGAACAAGAAAAAAAATTGACTCTCATAAACCTGCAGTGAACCTGTAAATAATAAAAAGCTATATTTTGCCATCTTGCTTTTTTTGTAAACAAAGCTGCCTTTGAAGGCAGGTACATTTTGTTTATAAGCAGATCCTAGATTAAAGTTTGAAAAAAGCATAAATGCTTACGAACTAGCCCCAGTGTTCAGATTTGTGTACAAAACCTGCCTTGATTCAAGTTGAAGGTAATTAGATCCTCATAGCTGTGTCTGAATTTGGCTCATTATGAATCCAAAAGAAATATCAGGCCAAATATTGTGGTCCTTGTTAAATTCTTATTCGAGCCTAATGAGAGCCAGAGGTGTCTTAGGTAATATAAGGCAGCCCTATGCCCTGTCAGGTACTTCCACTCTCTACTGCTCGTTGTGCTTTTAGTGGGAAAGTGCCTGGTGTGTGCCGAAATGCTTAGTAGCCACAGATTCCATATACAGACAACAAATGCTGACCCCACTACTATATGATATCTCTACCCAAACTTCAATAAATTTATAATAAAGTCTAAATTTTAGGGGTCAAAGAGACCTCTCTGTAGTTTGAAGTGGCAGGGCTGCTGTCATGGAAGACATCTATGCCCTGTAACTTTATTTTTTTTTTTCTTTTTTAAAACTCAAGTGTGTATTCCAGCTCACTGTTAGGGCTGTAGTAACAGAAGGAGAAACTCTGGAATCTTTTATTTAAATACCTACAATTGTGTTGATTATTTATTGCTTTCAAATTAGTGGACAAACCATAACTGATTTACCTATATATTTCTAGAAATGAACTGATTTCTATTGAATTCTCAGAAAAATATGTGGCTTTGCCAGACTCAGGAGTAGCTGGGAACTGCTTAATATATTTTACAGCTATGCCTGTGAGCTCTGTCCCAGATCCCACATTATTCTCTGGAGACATTGGGCAGATCCTACTTCAAAAGACAGCTGAAAAAGAAGATGAACTGAAAAAAGCATTTCACATGCTTGATGTTGGTCAGACCCTGACAGTCACAAAGGGTGAATTCAGGAGAGTGATTGAAACCTTTCTCTTCCGTCTAACAGAAGCTGGATTTGATGCCCTGCTGGCAGAGGTATGCTACGTCATTGCCATTTGTAGTCATTTAGAGGCTGTTCCTATTTATGTCAAGAGCAAAATTACAATGGGAGCAGTTTCCAGACCAGTATTATCAAAAAGATGCTTATGGTATGTTTATATGAGGATTTTTGTCTGTGTAGTGTGTCTCACTAGAAAGAGTTGCAATTTACTAGCAGGTTTTTTTTAATTAAATAAAAATCTCACAGCTTAAATTTATATACATACGGTGTTATGAATATGCATAGATCAGATCATGAACTCTGAGTCAGAGAACAGCTGTTTTTTGTCTGCACAGGGAGTTTCTCAGTTCATTTTTGGTATTTGCTACCTTATAAACCATCATCAGATTGGACTTGAAGAAACATTGGGTGTTTATACGATATCATGACTGACGCTTTTCAAAAAGTGGGGATGATTTTGACACGCAATCTGCACCAGCATTATTGTACATTTAAAGTTCTGTCCTGAAATTGTAGGTGATTAGGATTTTTATATACATTTTCTAATGTGCTTGATTTTTTTTTGTTTAATTCTGATGAACTGATCTATTACATTTGCATTATTTGCATTTTAAACTAATCAGTCTGTAATGGGTTAAGCCCGTTTCAACTAAGATTAATGTTAAATTATTTGCAATACTAAATTGTATTTAGGGGGACACATGTGCCTGGAACACATTAAATAGTTTTTTGGAACAAGAGAAGGATGCATCAGTGAGGCTGATGAGAATGGATGTATTTTCGTATATACATGTGAAAGAACATAGAGGTTAGAGAGTTGGGAAATCTCTATCTTACATGATGAAAAGACTTGCAGGTTGTAACATTTGGGGGAGGGATTTACCAGATAATGCTCTGCTTAATTTTAGACAAGTTGTTGAGAAGTGGTAATGCACAATATACAAAACAAAATTGTAAGCTAGGTTTATTTTTGTTGTTTAAGAATAAGTAATGCAAATGAAGTGTTTTAAAAAACTGATATTGCTGTGGGACTTAAGAGCATGTATTGAAATATAGATCCCAAATATTGGCAAAATTACTGTCCCGTATCTAGACTTCCTGTTCAAGCTCACTGAAACTGCCAGAAGTACCAGCATGCTCAAAAGGTAAGTGATGCATATTATGCAGTCAAATTGCTCCTAAATTGTAGTCATGAATCACCTGAGTTGTCTAGCTCTCAAGGCAGAATCTAGCTGCTAATGTGAGCTTCTAGTGACATAGAGATATGATACAATTTTTGCTAAAATTGCTTTTTTCTGTATGTGCAATTGGTGTAGTTGCCATAGGAATGTTACCTGATTGCCAAAGGGAGGGGGAATGCTTTGCTGAGCCACTGATCTGCCACTGGGAAAATGCGAACCTTTAAGACTAATCAGTCTGTTCTCTAAATTAACAATTAAAATTGTTGTGTGTCAAAGAAATTATAACTGATTTGGTTTAATAGGGATTTGAAAACATGCCACTCAAATTTGCTATGTCTCTAAGTGAAAAACAGAAGCTAAGCCGAGGGACCCAGCAGTGGGAAAGTTACACTGTTTCAGGATTCAACCTTTTAGGAGTAAATAATTGGCATTCACCTTCATTTCCTGTGCAAGTAATTTTTTCAGTAATAAAGTAGAGAAGACACCAGCTGTTTGTGACCTGGGATTAAGTTTGGATTCTTACCTTCAATGACGTAAAATGGAAAATAGAGCCATATTCTGTGGAAAAAAAAAAAAAAAAAAGAATAAAACCAGATCTGTCCTCTCACAGTAGCTTTCTTAGTGAAGCATAAAGTATTTTTCACACGTTTCCCCCTGCTGCCTCGTGAAATATAAAGGGTGAAATTCTGCAAGGAGGTCTGCAGGGAAATTCCTTTTCCTTCAGTTTGTCCTGTGGGTTTGTATGATCTGACCTTCAATAAAGAGTTGCCTCAAAAAATATTCTGTAAATTCCAGTCCAACTTTGTTCCCAGCAATTGCAAAGCTAAGAAAACTCTCAGACAAAGAGAGAATGAGGGTGTGTAATACCGAGGATACAAAAATGGGATTAGGACTTTGAAAGGGAGCAGGAGGAAGAAGAGGAGCAGCAAAAGAAAAGAAGAAAAAGGGAGGGACCTAAGCCACTTTCTCCCAGAGAGACAGGGGAGCTTAAAAAATTCTAATTAATTAGTGAAAACTAATTAAATAACAAATGAGAGATCTTTCCTGGAATAAAAGGTTAATCTTTTCTTTATTACATGCAGTATAATAAAATGGTAAAGCTTTTTTTGTATGCTCGGGGTTGGATTTTCTTCCAGTGTTCAAGGAGAATATGTAAGATGTTACTCTTGATTTCCTTTCAAACTCCGTAAAATGTGGAAAGGAAGGGTCATGCCTAGACGATCTTGTCTTTTGGCCAGCCAGTTTGTTAAAGAACTTCTCTTGAGACTGTCTGCGATGTACGGGAGCAAAAATAATGGTGGGTTTGTTAGAGCCATCAGGCACAGATCGATGAGATTTCACCACTGGAGGGCAGTATAGGTGCTCTTTTCCGGGCGTTTTGCTAGGAGCTACTTTTCTTGTTTAAAACTCAAGCAATTCCACTAAATTCAGAGGCTGAAATGATGGCTGAGCTTGGTTTCCAGGACTTCGATCCACAAATACATATATGAATAAAATTGCACAAGGTTTTCAAGAAGCAGTTAGTTGAGGCTGAAACCAGAGAAGGATGTGTGGAGAGTGGAATTTGGCATCTGCAGAACCCACTAGTGAAAGTAAACTGAGCTGGTAGTTGACTGTGAAAATTACCTGTTCTGGTGCTTGGTGCAAGATGATAGGATGAGGAAACAAAAGCAAAACTGAAGTGATGTGGTTTTAAGAGCATTGTAAAAGGTACCGGTGACAAATGAGTCTCAGATTTGTGCTGAGGGAGAAGGGGAGGAGGAGATATGCTTGTCGTGCTCTGAAGAACACTTGATGAGAGCAGAGGAGAGGGGAGAACTGGCACTCTGTCTTTCTTGACCTTGGGACTTCTGAGTACTCCGTCATCCCAAGGACTGTATTGAACTGCTAATATCCCTTCATATCCTTTCTGGCAGCCAAAAAAAATCCTTCAAGAAAAAATATTTTACACTAACAGTCCTCAGGCTTGTGGTAAAGGAGCAGCTGCCACATCTCTGTTCTTCTCAGGGATCCAGATTTGTAGTGATTTTCGCCAAGAGCAGTGCAGAGGTGTGAAGAACAGGCAGGATCTAGGCACTTTCTTGCATTTGCGGTTATTGACATGATAAAACAAAACTCTTCCACTGATTGCCCTACAGTGGTCTTCAACAGTACTGTGATGCACTTGCAGTTTTTGTTCATTGATGCACTTATGTTTAATCTTTTTTATTATATTTATTTTCAGGTTGAACATCCACAGTCATGAAACAATGACGTTAAGTCAGCTGGAATTCCTGCTCAGGGAGAAAGTATGTTGACCGGCTTAACAAGAGAAACCACATGCTGGGGTAGTAATTCATTTCAGATAAGTAGGTGATGCACTTGATGTACTGATAACAATTTATTAACAAGTTTAAAAAGATGTTGCCCTGTTGTCATGTCATGACAATCTGGTCACACTAATAATCTAAGGTATTCATGTTGTTTTAAGTGTTCTTATTATGCTGAAGTACTAAGTAGTATTTTAAAACCCGCTTTAAACCACACTGTGAAAAAGAGTTTTAGCATCAAAACCCTAAACATTCTTCAAGCAGTCTTGCAACTAACCTCTGCTGTAGAACTGGCATAGTTCCACTGAGATTTTATTTCTTGGTTACTAGATGCTCATGATTGAGTAATGACACTTGACTGGATTCTCCATGGCGGTACAATTTCTGTAATTGTTTAGCCCTTTGCAAGATTGATGTAAAGCATTCTGTCACATCAGAAGAACAGTATTTTAGGCATTTTGTACTCTCTTTAGTTAGAAGTATTCGGCCACCTGAGAGCTCAGTCTACTTAAATTTCAACATGAATTTGAACAAAGTGGGCACAAGCCCACTTTTTTAAATTGAGGAAGAATTGATGGTGTGACTATGGGAAAGCTAGATTTTTATTACTTTATTTTTGCACAAAGTGAGCTATGAAAATCTGTTTATCAACATTGTGATATTTTGTTTTATTTGGGCATTTGCAAGTTAACCTAATGTCACATACCATGCCTAATAACAGTTATTATTTACAAGGACACAGAAGAATGTTCCATGCCTTCTAGAGAACTGTGTGACAGTCTGTTGGCTCTACCCTAAGACTGTTCATAGAGGAAGAAATACATTAAACATAACCTGATGTAAATTCCAAGGAAAATCCAACCTCCTGCTGTGCTTGGCATGGGCTTGGCCTGTAATTTGGGAGGGAGAAATAAAATCTTTCTGATTTCACAGCTGTTATTGCACCTCAGGGCTGCAGTAGTATTTGCAACCCATTTGCTTCCCTTCCTCTGAGTAGGACATCTGAATATATCCTCACTCTAGTCTGAATAAAATATTAACATATCGCAAGGCTGTTAGGACAGATTGTATCCAAGACAATCTTTTCTCGCTGTAGAAAAGCCTATCAATCATAACTTGGTATAGTTGCTATTAATGCCGTAGCTTTTATTCATTTGGCTATATGCAGCTAACTGAAGAGTAACATTTATGTTTTCATGTTAAGCGTTTCCTATCACAAAAGAAACTGCTGAAATATCTTCTTATTATAGAATTTATGAATTGAAAATATCCTCCAAAGTCCTAATTAAAGGTATATTTAATTTTCAAGGTTCTATGTTATTTTAGCAGCATTGTGAAATAGAGCTGTTATGTATATTTTAGTACATTAACAGAAAATATAATTAATGTAAGGCAAGGTTACTGCTACATATATATTCAAGGAACAATTCAGTTGAAGTACTGCAAGATATGTGCATTATAATGCCTGATGTACACAGATGATTATTCAGATACACTTAGGAGTTTGTATACACTTTTAAATATTTATCTATAATGTATCACAGTGGTTATTCCTAAACCAAACCTTACTCTGCCTCTGTTTGGACGCACATCATCAGTCAAGGATACATTTATATTTGTAATTTTGATTGGATTTTGAATTTGTATGTGCATGTTAAAAAAACAACAAAAGAAAAAAGGGTGTTCCTAATGTCTTCAGTAAAATATGGACCACTCATTTTCTCATTGTATAGGCAGAAAGACACATTTCGGCCACCTGTCACATGCACCTGAATTTAAACATCATAACTAGCATAAGGATCAAGATCAAGAAAAGCAGCAGGTGGTTCAGAGCATCTCTAGTCAGTGAAAATGCATAGAGGAACCAAGACCTGACAGACAGCCTTGGATTCCTTGTCACTGTCCTGCACTTAGAAACTTTAGCCATGGTGACAGTTCACTTAGTTAAATGACCCAGAGCTGACCTCAATTTTTATGACACCGGAATTATTTGTTGTTTTTGTTGGAAGTGAGACCTACTGCCTTTGTAGTCAGTCTTACTTGCTCAGTAAAGCATAGATAAGCTAGGAAAAGGTATTATTTCAAATGCCAGTTTTGACTACAGGAATACTTCCACCATTTCTAGTCAAATGCAATTGAAATGTTCTTCCTGAAGGTCACTGTCTTATGAAAAGCAGATTTAAAGAAAAGGAGAGGTGGAAAAATCACAAAACAACTGATCAAGAAAGGAAAGTAACAGCAAATTGTAGGAAAATGACCCCAATGTGTAGGATCCACAGTGCTGCCTCCTATGAAAAGAACAGTCTGGGAAGGAGGGCCAAATGCTGAGCAGATGTGTGCCTGGGAATATAAATGACACTGCATAAAAGATCTATTTTCTTCTGAGTCGGTGAATGTTCGAGGCAGTAAGGCAGCAATGTAGTTGGGATACTTCTGTGCTTCTTTATGTGCTGTGAGTAACAACAACCAGAACTTTCATACCATACCAGAAGCCCAGACTCTTCTTTTGCAGGCAGCTGATGCCCTGGCTGCATGCTACTGCCCTGCTACAGCACAGGCCTGTTCAACAAAGGGAAACTTGTCTTCTATGATTCTAAGCACCCAAATCTGCCTTCTCTTTCTTTATAGAGTGCAATTTCACTAACTTGGCTGCTAGGATGCCAAAAATAGGGACACAATTTGTTCCCAGGTAATACTTGAGAAAGGACATGGCTCCATAGAAAGGAGCCTCAGCTTCAATGCCATAGTGTTCCTGAATGTTAAAAAATAAAACTTTGTTTGAGAAGAGCTTGCAACCTGCAACAGTAGGTTGGTTTTTTTAATGGTAGTAAAAGAATTCGTGATGTGAGTCAGACCCTTCAAATAATAGCCTCCTTAATAAAGGAATCCAGCAAGTATTAAAAAGAAATAACTAAAACTCAGTTTACTGGAGTACAAAGATGACTCTGTACTGCATGTGCGCATCCATTTTATATGGAGGTTTTTCACTTATGACTGACTGGTGGTAATATTACATTAGCCAAGTTCAGACCCTAACTATTTCCCTTGAAAGATTACTGATTACTGGATTGATTCTCATTTACAAGAAGGCTATTCATGTAAAGCAGAATGTAAAGAGGACTGAAAAATGATTTATTTTGTGTACTCTTCGCACAAATTCCAAGGTCTCTATAAATTGCTAATGGGTAGAAAAGAACTATCAATATGAACAAGCATCAGACACATATATTTTCCTCACTACCCCTACTTTTATCTCCCCTCCCCCATTAATTTTTGATTTTATGTTTATGAGTATCTGAAAATAGTCTAATTCTTTTCTATCTGGTTTGGGCCTATCTTTACCAGCTGGTAAATAGGAAATGTTCACTGTAGGAAGCCAATACTCTGCAGAGTGTAAACAGATGGAATCAATATAAAGTGACAAGTTAGACTGTGCTACTGAGAATACAGAGCCAAAACTAAGAGCATAACAGTCACGATACTTATTTTGTTCCAATTCATTTGGTACTGAATAGCACTTCATATATGCACAGCTGTGTCCTTCCGTTTTTTACTTTCTTTCTTCTGGTTTGATGATGACAATTTCAAAGAAAAACTTTAATTAAAGATTTTACACAAAATGGCCCAAAGTAGAATGTAGGGAAAATGAGTACTGATGTGTTTATAGCAAGAGAAGAATATTTTTCAGGCATTTATTTTCTTTCTTTCTCTTTTAACAAACCAAACAGAATCTGATGTGCGTATGTCACTGCATGTAATATGCTAGATTGATAGATCTTTGCAGATTGCAGTCTTCCATTTGGAGATAAGGTGTATAATCATACCTCTAAAAGCTTCCCCATTGCCCCCTTTTTTTCTCCCGGTGCCCACTACAGCAGAGTGCAGGGATTTCTAAGTGTACATTTCTGCATGGGTGTGCTGGCCGAAGGGAAGGGGACAGTCAGAGAGACTGCTACAGACTGCTGTCAGACTGTCCTGACACAAACTGGAAGCAGAGTGACTGAGGATCTCTTTTTTTCCTGCTCTGGTCAGTTTGCTTCATGTGCCCCTCCTCCACTTTCAGGACCGGTGTTTTGGAGATGGTGGATCTGATGCACAGTCCCTTCAGGGACAGCTAGCAGGGTGATAAGCTTCCAAGCTGTCCTGTGTTGCAGGGTTTGCCTTGAAAGCACATCTGAGCTCTAGTCCTTTTGCCAGAGAGAGTACCAGGTGTTGTAGTATGGATTTTTCTTTACTAATTTATGCATTTTTGACACATTTTCGCAAAAATGGAAGAAGGCAGCATGTTTTACCACTCTTTCCCCAACTTATTCCTTGCAGCATATTTCTTAATGCTGCCATTAAAATTTTGCTATTTTTGCTTTCTTGGCAAACAGTAACCCCAGATTTCGCATATGTTGTTTATTAGGGTGACTGTACGGCTCTAATGAGGGGCAGCAACCATGAGTCTGAACACAGATTTCACTTCTGATCCTCGTGTCAAGGGCAAGCAGCTTTTTTGTTTCTTGCAGAAGAAACACGGGGGCTGTCCCAGTCCTCCCCGTGCATCTCCCCCTGGATAGGCAAGCCGTGGTAGTGCATCTGTGTAGAACTTATCCACCTTCCCACCCAGCCAGCTGCCCTCTGCAAAGCAAAATTCTTCTCCTAACTATGATGTTAGGGGTGTATTTGTCCCAGGGATTCCTTAAAACCTCTTTCAGACTCATTCAACATCAGAAAAAAGGTATATGTAGTTGTAGGCAGAATTCAGGAGTTTGGGGTAATGGGAATGAGTGGAAGCCCTGTTCTAGATCTCCTTCTCACCCCTGCCAAATATCCTGCAATGCACCAAGCAAGTTCCACAAAGGCTGGGAGAGGGAAGCCACGCACAACGGAGGTGGAACCTTACAAGCCCAGATCTATGGGACACATGGTTGTTGAGGAAAATGCCTTGCTATACAGTGATTGCCAGTACTTGTGTAGGTAGCAAAATGAACTTCAGTGGTTTGTGGCAGGAAATAGTCTCAGCAGCAAGGAGCAGTCTGCATAAGGGAGTGTCTGGAAGTTCCTCCTGTTTCGATGCCTGAAGAGGGTGTGTTTTCAATGGATAGCCTTTGTGTTTCTGAAGTATAACAAAATATTTACAATATTTATTGTCTTCCTTCTTCGCAAGGGATCCCCAAGTGCTTTACATGCATAAATGCTGCTGAAATGCAGTCACTGCTGGGGTGGGGAGCAGCAGCCAGCTGGCATGTGCCAGTGACAACAGAGTATGTTGTGCCAAAGACACTATGGCAAGGCCTCGTGGTTGCTAAAAGTGCTGTGATATCACTAATACTCCAGAGAACAAACAGGAACTTTGCTCCTAGTGTCTTTGCTAGAAAGATTCTGATAGCACAAACTGGTTGATACGTAGCTTATCTAACCAGTAAGGACAAATGGTCATATCAAGCTGGCAGAAAAATGTACCACCAGTGCCAGGCACCATGGTATCCAAGCCTGTGCTTCACTCATTAAATAATACATTTCAGTTAAATCTGATTACAGGGAGAAATCAATCAATATTGCTGCTTTTCTTCCTCCATGAAAAGTTTGGAGTTGTTACTGAAATGTTTTGCCAAACATGGCAAGGAAGCGAAATCATGGACTACTCTGGTAAAGTCTATTCCTTAATTTGAATTTGAATTTCCTTTGTTGTTTTATATATTCTTTTTAAAAAAAAATCTAATAAACCTTTTTTTTTTTTAATTTTTAATGAATAAAAATAGGTTTCCTTATTCATGTCTTTAGCCAGAAGAAAAAAAATGCTTTATCGTATTTCATCCTTTTTTTTGCCAGGCAGAGTTGCCATGAAGTGATCAAATCTTCTCAGTTCATAACAATTTAGTTTGGGCAAACTTTGCTTCCATCAGTGAAGGGTTATAGGCACAAATAGGCCTAATCCCTGTGCATAAATGCTCTGCAGTGGGAGTACCGGACTTGAAATCTCCACTCTCCTAGGGAAAACAAACGAGATATGAAATCTTGGCTCCAATGAAGTACTGACTTCTCTACAATCAGGATTCCCTCCAAAGACTTTCCTCCTTCTTGCTTCTGGTAGCACTGCAGAGCATATGCAAGTGATCTGGAATTAATTCTGTCTCAGGCAGCCACATTCAAATGACTGAGTCAGGAGTAGTGGCAGAATCTTTATTATTGCTGCTATTATGCGAGCCAGAAAGAACAGAGCCTGACTCAATTCCTCAGTTGCATATGCAGAAATAGCAGTTAAAAAGAGTGATATTTTTAAACAAGGCTTTATTCTTGTAAGCTGAACAATTCAAGGCAGAACAGAGTAAACATGGAAGCCTTCAATAACTACTTTTATTGTCAGTTTTCAGCTTGTAAGCTTATTTTAAGGTCCAGGTTGCTGTGATTTTTAACAGACTAAGACAGTTGCGTTTCTAGAATGTTAATGTATTTTTCAATTTGTCTCATGTATACATTTTCTTTCAACCCCTAAACCTTCCTGATTTTGGTAATTTTTTAAGTGAAGTGAAAAAAAGAATGCTTTGGTATATACAGAACAAATAATTCACTGATAATCTGGAGTTCACTTATACTTACAAAATGTATACCCGCCTTGATCTTTGATATTCGGTTTCCAGCAAATCTCTAGGTTTCAGTTACTGAAGGAAGATCCTCATCTGCCTGCTGTTTAAAATATATGAATTGTATCTGAAATTCATTGCTTTGCCTAAAAGAGTTTTGAAGCTTACTGGTGCCATTTAGAGAGGAAATTACCTTAGACATTGAGTAAATGCAAAATATTCATTTCTCATGGAGTGTTATTGTAACATTTTCTACTGTGCCAGAGAAGGTTGTCCTGTGTTATCAAAACAGGTATAAAATGGCATTTTGTATTATACGTTAGCAAAGCTTTCCAGTGCTTGCATTTCTGTAAGTTGTGTCATTTTTCATTGAAATCACCTGTAATTTGTAGATTGAAAAGAATGTGAAAAACATTGTCAAGTGCTGCAGACTCTGACTACAGCTGTGCAGGATGGATACAGAGGCACACACTAAGGAAAAATCTTGAGATTGCCTGTTTTAAGATGAAGGACTCAGAATTTGAAAAGTAGGTAAAGAAACAGCCATGTTTTTTTCTGTGTGAGTAATAGTAGCAATAAATGATGGGGGCTTTGTGATCTCCTGAATGACAGTAGCTGGGGGCTGCTCGCAGCGGGCTAATTTGCCCGCTTATCTTCTCTATGCAAGGTGCAGCCTTCAGCCTTTCTCTGACTAAATTGATCCAATAGTATGCAAGGATAAATATGTTAGTAACTCATTCCAAAGGTGTGAGTCCTGCATCAGAATTCGTCCTAATCAGCTTGATCTTCTGGGTAGGGGTTAACATAGTAGAGGAAGAATATGGGACTCTCCCTGCCTGCAGACTCACAGAGTGACAATGGGGGTGGAGGTTCTTGACCTCAGACCAGGACAGAGCTAAGGAGTCGGAATGGGGATGCTGGTGTCTACTCCAGTCTGAAAGCTGAATAGAAGAGGCAGTGAGAATACCAGAGGCTTGTCCAGAGGAAGAAGTAGTGAAGAGAGGAAAGGATTTCCTTACCCTGCTTCTAAGAGGTGTTATGACAGCTTGACCCTTTCAGTTTCTTTTGGCTAACGCAAGATATACATAAAACATTTTTGAAATATTGTTCAACACAATTAATGTACGAAGAGGACGAAGTGTGTGTGTAGGACTTGCCTACAGGAGCCAGGAACCTTTCCCTTTCACAGCGATTTGAAATTGTTGGCTTCTGAATGAGAGAGTGTCTTCCCACCCCTGCCAAGATCAGTGAGTGGGGAAAGCCAAGAGCCATTGCCTCTCACTAGAAAAAGGATCCCGATAACCAACTAGTGAAATCTTGCAAAAGGCAACAGCTCTGCTCAACTCTTTTATGCTTCTGCTGAGTTCCTGAAGGTAGTTTGAATATGACTGGGTTCTTGACCATGGGGCAGAGCAATACTGTTGTTTAAAATAAAATGGTGCCATGGCATATCTTCATATCCTGTGCGGCTTCAGGTGATGAACAGAGAAATGTTGCATTGTGGATGCTATGATCTGCTTCCTCTCCCCTTAACGTGGTTTTCATGTGAAGCGATATGGTGAATTGGAAACTCAGAGGCTGCCTCTAAGTAGGGTGATGCCAGAAAGCAAGGAGTGGTTTGATTCAGTGACCCCATCATCTAGGCCTGGCAGTTGACTCACCAGGAAGCTCAGGAGAAGAACAGTTTTAGGGCTATAGTTTGCACAGCTACATAAAGGAAAAATACTCACTTACCTCAGAGGTACAATGTGAACCTTGGTTTATGTTTGTATGGAGTTTGGAAACTAGATTGCTCTTCAGTGACGGAGCAATGGCTCGGTACTAGTAGTGGGAGTTCACATGTGCTTCCGATACGATGGATCCAGCACCCTTACCAGTTTGTACTGACAGAAGCTCTGTCAGAGCCTGCTCTCTCAGAGCAGGGATGTGGGGATGGGAAGAAGCCAGAGCTTTGACTGAAGCAGGGGTTGCAGGAAGAAGGGTGGCCCAAGCATGACGGAGTAGGAAAGTACATATCCAAAAAGTGTGTGGAATACTTCCTTAGTATCTTTGCGAGTGGGTTGCTGTGAAATTGTCCTTGTAAAGCACCACGATGGAAATGTTGAAAAAGATCAAGTGATAACAATGCCAGTGAGTTGATGCCAATGACATGCAGGGAGATTAGCTACAAAACTGCCTTAAACCAACATGAATCTGATGTTACATGCTCTGTTTCCAAAGAATGTTTAGTGTCTTATGATTTTTGAATGACTTTCTGTGGGTTTTGGAGTCCATGAAATCCATCAGGAAATAGCACTAAAGATACTATTTGCTGGATAGAGACCTAAAAGAAAACGAAGCAAATTAGGATGGTACTTTATTGCTTGAGGATTTTTTATCTGGGTTATTTTTTCACTGTGAGCAACTTCCAAAACAATTTTTGTCAGCTCATATTGCCTGGCTACATTGTTTCACTTCGTGTATTTTTTTTCTGGTTGGGACACTTTCCAGAATTAGATATCAACAAAAGCAATTAAATAATTCGGTACAGGCAATTATAGAACAGAAGCAATACTCTTCTAAAGCAGGCAATCAGAAAACCAAAATGATGCTTTATTTGACAATAAACCTTGTGTTTGGCATTGCCGTCTGAAAGGTAATAAATCTATAAAAATGTTACTACATCTCGTAAGTGCTGAATAATAACACAGAACACAGATTTTCCTTTTGGGGGGTTTAAAACTGTAAAATAATGAACTTTTATCGCAAAAACTTCTGAAGCTTAACAAAAAAAACAATGGTACTGAGCCACCCCTCTACGAAGCAACAGAATATCAGAAATAATACAGAGATAAAATGTAGCATTTATTTTATGCTGTTACTGATGCAATATCACACAAATGACTTTTGAAGGAGCCTATTAAATCTGAAAATGTTTAAATATACCTAAATTATACCTCAATTTCTTTTTATGGATGAACCTTAGAACAACTGAAAGTGTATTTTCATCTCAAAGTGTAAGTTGCAAGATAATTAATGTTGCTAATATGTTTAAGGAAGGATATTCCTAGCCAAATGAATAAATGCTTTTCTTTTGAAAATTTGGTTAAAATCATTGGTCAAATTCACTTCTGTGCTGGTAATTTTGCACTGATGCAGTTAAATCTCAAGGACAACATAAACCAGATGAGTGTACTCTGCTCCTCTGTCTCCATATCTATTAATGGATGAAAGCTCTATGTCCTGTAGTCCTCATGGCCTAAAAGAACATTGTCCAAGTCAGTGACTTAGGTCATATTGACTGGGTTTATTTTTTTCTGTATCATAGGTGGTTGGGAGGCAAGGGCAACGAGAGAAATTTTAGTCTAAATGTCCTCTGCTGTTTGAAATATATCCATAGTATATCCATGCCTGAATTCCTGATAAACTGGACAAGCACAATACTTTTTTTTTTTTTTTTTTTTTGCATTTTGAGAATCTTGCTGAGTCACTTGATAGCTCCAAAAATCAGCACTGCTGACAGTAGCAATAAAGGCTGAGAAACTGGAAAAATCCAAAGTGAACAGTAAAAAAAATTAACAAAAACCTGTCTCCTTAGGTTTTTCAAATGATCATCCATGAAATTCTTTGACAAAAATCAGTAATCCTATGGCTTCTTGGATGTTTTTTTTAGTACGTCAACCACACATAAACAGGTGGGGGAAGTAAATGCCAACAGTCTTTTAGACTGTTTAGATGTATCTATTCCCCTTTCTTCCCACTTAGCACCCATTCTTGGACAAAGGATCAGAGTGTCATATTCCAAACACAGCAGCCTGAAAGAAATGTTGGTTTCATCAGAAAGAAATTTTCTTCTGTTTTTGAGATTCTCAGAGAGGTTTCTGTATATCAAAAGAGCCTTTGCTTCAAGGCTGTGGGTCCAGGTGGGTTCTAGGGCATTGGAAGCTCAACTCCTAGGTCATGTTTCTTTGATATGATTGTCCATAATATTTCTCTGTACAGTTTGTCTTTCATAGCATGGACCTCTGACTATGACTTTTAGAGAAAATGCATCCTATGTGATAGGGCCTGGGCTCCGTCTATCCTTCAGCTTTCTAGTTTTTAACTACAGTCTAATATAACTCACTTAAAATGCTTCTTTCTGCATTGATTTAGGAAAAGACCCCAAACCAATATTGTTCTTTGGACCAGATTCTGCTATCACTTTTCTTCCTGCTGTCCCTTCCCAGTGTGGTCTCCTGAACTGATTTCTGCTTTTGGACTCTGCAGCTGTTTCTGACGCAAGCCAGACCCTGCTGAATATTTGCCTTGGATTGATTAACAAATATTTTTTCCCATAATCCTGTTATGGTCGTTCTGGGACACGGTGTCGAGTCTCTCAATTAAATTTAATGGACTCTGGACCAGTCCTGTAATTATTAAGCAGGTTTTTTTCTGTCAAGATCCTGACATAAGGCACTGCCCATACATATCTTCTGGGCTGGGGACACTTACTATGTAGTCAGGGGAAAATACCCATTTTCAGAGATGTGTTTTGGGTCCACAGACTCTGCCAGAGAGCCCTGTTTGTGCTCAAAGTATTTTTTTTTCAGATAGGCCAGCCCGACTCCATAGAGACAAAGCAATTGCATTACCTCACCAAAAGGGTATTAAAAATTTTCTGAAAAAAACTCAGAAATCTAACAGTTCTGAAAACTAGTTTCTGCTAGGAAGAGGTAAACCTTTTTTGGATGGACCTCCCATATAAATATTTACTTGAATATGTGAAAAATATAACTCTTCTTAAGACCAGATTTCAGGACCTCAGCTTTTAGGCTTTCACAGTTTGTCAGTCTTGATCATCTAGTCCTAATGGTCAGGAAAGTTATTCAGGTTTCATACCAGAGCTGCATTCTGGAGGAAAAAACATCCATGAAATATGTATATATACCTGTCTCCTTAACATCCCAATGATATCCTGAATTCATTGCAGCTGGGCAATGCAAACCTTCACTGTTAGATAGATGACTGAAAACATAGAAACAAAGCCATTGGACTGCTTCCTATGTGCAATAACTGGATTTAATTTAAAAATCAGAGGAAGAAAAGGGATATGGCAGCAATTTTTAAATATTGAACTTAAAAGCTTTTTCTTAAAAGTCACATGCTCAAGATGAAGCTGTCCCTAGGCACCTTTAATGTACTCATGTGGCAGTTATGCGGCAAATAACTCAAGGTTATTTTCTTTGGCAGCAATTTCAGAGCAAATCTTTGTGTAAAGAATGATTTCTTTTCCTTGAACAATGGACTGGAGTCATAAAAAGTATAATGGATACATTTGTTTGTTTTTCAATTTTAACAATTAGGAGGTATTTGTATGTGTGTAAAAATAGAAAGTAGGAAAATAATGAATAGTTGTACTTATAATTAGCATATTTTGATACTTAGGAAACCAGAAGCCATTTCTATGCTTATTAAATGTGCATTGTCAGCTTAATTTTTTTGAAAATTGCTAACTAAAAAATAATTTCAGATGAAGTGTTGCTTAAGGAATATATACTGAAATTAAAAGTAAACCCGGATTTTAAAATGGATGGAACAATGCTTAGCTTTTTTGTGCTTAGAATCATGGAAGGTTTCAGGATGGAACGGACCTTTAAAGGTCATCTAGTCCAACCCCCCTCCAGTGAACAGGGTCATCTTTAACTAGATCAGGTTGCTCAGAGCCCTGTTCAACCTGAACTTGGATGTCTCTAGGGATGGGGCATCTACCACCTCTCTGGGCAACTTGTTCCAGTGTTTCCTTCATTGAAAGAAATTTCTTCCCTCTATCTAGTCCAAATCTACTCTCTTCTAACTTATAATCATCAACCATTGTCCTGTCACTACAGATCCTATTAAAAAGTATGCCCCCATCATTCTTATAATATTGATAAAATCTTAAAAGCTTGTTTGTGTAGTGGTCTTATCAGCACTGAGGTATGTGCTAGCCTTCAAGCTTTTGAGTAAAACTTGTGCAAAGGTCTTCCATTGTGGATCCAGGTAGTCCAGCCCCGTTCGTGGCACTGGTTCAAGAATATCATAGCATCAGTCTAGCATCAGAGCCAAAACTAGCGGTAAAGTTAATGTAGTTGGGGTGCATGTACTATAAAAGATTGTGTGTTTGCAAGAATGGGGCTTTGGGTCTGATATTTTCATTATTTTCAATTAGTTTCAATCCAGTCCTTCCATCTGGAGTGTAGAGAGGAAGCAGTGAACGAATTTAAGCAGTCATAGAACCTAAGCAGATACTGGGTTTTTTTTTAAAAAATGATAATCTATGAATTGGTTTAGACTATATAAATAGGGAAGTCATAGAAATAAATAGGGAAGTTGCTTAATGACAGAAAGGGCAAGGCAATCCAAAGGCTAGCTTAAAATATCTGAGGCTTGTTGCTCTTTCTAATAAGTGAAAAGATATTAGCATATCCAGAGAGCAAGCAGATGAAGACCATCATTCAGGGTTTCTGAATTGCTCTGTGATAGTACTTGTTTTCTTCCTTCCCTCTACAGAGAAGGGAGAGAAGGGTGAGAGGGACTGCTGTCGGGGTTTAAAGCTAGGCCTTGGGGATGTATTCCTTGGTCACTAAATTTATGAGAGCAAACTAATCATTGTGATGATAAGGACCAACATTTTGGGTTTAAGGCGTATTACCATCAATCAATCAAGAATGATGCTACATAATTTGTGATCTCTTCATATGCCAAGATGACTGCAATAGCAAATCTATTGATTTTTATCACGAAACCAGGCTGTGGCCCAATTTTAATGGCTGCTGCAAAGACCAACTTAGTCTACATTTGTTACATGTCCAGATTTTATTTTGCCCCTTCTGTAAGGATGTGGTTAATGGTGTGCAAAGCGCGATGGTGATCCTTGCCTGTTCATGGGGATCCTGTGTAAGAAGCTCGAGTATAAAGAACAACAGGCAAAACTGCAATTTTGATCCAGTAATTAGTTCTGTATTTCTAATTGTTTATTAAATAGGATTGACTTTCCAGCCTTGATATATGCAGATCCATAATAAGCCATTTTGTTCAAAACAGCAAGAATTGCCCAAGAGTAACAGTAGAAATTTCCTAGGGGAAGGTATGCAACTGTTTTCATGCAACAGAACACAGAGTACCCCACGGATTGCTGAAAACTGTCACTAATGTAGGATAATGACTAAAGAGTGTTCCTCTTCTGTAGAAAGGCCATGGTAATTTGTGTATGTATCTGGTTTTTGTTGTAGATTGAGGTTTTCGGTAGATCAAAAACTGAGCTGTAAACAAGGGAGAATTTCAAACACTCGTAAAATGTCCCAAAGTATCATTCCTAATGATGAGATTCACTGTTAAACTGGTTTTTCTCGTGGCATTTTCTTAAAATAGAACTGTCAATCCGTAAATAATCCAATCACACAAACGTTTTTGAAGTATTCCGTTTATTTTAAACATATACATGAAAAGTTTGTTCGAAGTGGAGCCAAATCTATCCATTTTATTACATACTTTTCTCCTGCAGTCCACGTGTGTTGTGGTTCGAGCCGAGTTACCGGCGGGAAGGAAACAAAGGAACCACGCGGTCGCTCCCTCCCCCCCCCTCCCCTTACCGAGAGTGAGGGGAAGAGCCCGAGAGGAGTTCAGGCAAAGGCCTCCAGAGGTTGAGATAAAAACAGTTTAATGGTGAACATAAAATGGTAACAATAACAGTGAAATAACAGTAACGTTTAACCAGATATAACGCGAGTAACATGTAACGCGGAGCTCACCGCCCGACCGGACCGGAAACCGGGAAAGAGCGCCAGCCCCCACACCGACCGCTCCATATATATATACCCCGAGCATGACATCACGATGGTATCGAATATCCTAGCGACCCCCTATGCCCAGATAGCTCTTCACTGAGAATTAACCCTATCCTAGCTGAACCCAGTACATTATCCACCCCTTATTCTATACCATCTACGTCATGCTCAGATCTCACGCTTTACAATTATCATTCGCTTAATCTATACACTCCTTCAAGTATAGCCTTTGAGTTCATGGCTTCAAGGTTCCATTCATTGTAACAGTTCTTTAGGGTAGGAGGGAATGGTGCTTGATTGTGATATACTTCGTCCAAAACACGCTGTATTTTTTATGTAAAAAACCGTCATTCAAGGGAAGTCACTGGGCGCCACCTCAGGTTCCCTTATCGCTGTCCCTCTCTCCTTTTCATCGTAGTCTATCCTGTGTTGGTCTGGGTCGTTCTTACTGTAATATTAATCAACATGACACATAATAACAGCAGCAGTGATGACAAACATTGGCAGGGTAATTTATCAGTTAACATCACATGATTTAGTCCACTGGCTATTCTCTCCCAAAGTTAAATCCCCCTGGGGTACACACCGAACATCCCCATCCTTCTGCATCACCCACCAAGTACACCCAGGTCCCTGAGCAAAGGCAACCCCACGGATGGGTTTGCCTTTGCCTGAGGCAGGGCTAGCCCATACTGTCTTCCCCAACATGTTCCTCATACGCACAACAGGGACTTTATCTCCATCCACAGTAGGTGGGAGTTTTGACTGGGCAGGCCCGGCTCGATTGGAAGATCCTCTATTATTTACTAACCATGTGGCTTTTGCTAAATTTGTGTCCCAGTGTTTGAAAGTTCCGTCACTCATTGCTCTCAATGTACTCTTTAGCAGTCCATTGTGCCGTTCCACCTTTCCAGAGGCTGGTGCATGATATGGGATGTGGTACACCCACTCAATGCCGTGCTCTTTGGCCCAGGTGTCAATGAGGCTGTTCCGGAAATGAGTCCCATTATCCGACTCAATCCTCTCCGGAGTGCCGTGTCGCCACAGTACCTGTTTTTCAAGGCCCAAGATGGTGTTCCGAGCAGTGGCATGGGGCACAGCGTATGTCTCCAGCCATCCGGTGGTCGTCTCCACCATTGTGAGTACATGGTGTTTGCCTTGACGGGTTAGTGGGAGCGTAATATAATCAACCTGCCACGCCTCCCCATATCTGTATTTCATCCATCGCCCTCCATACCACAAAGGCTTTACCCGCTTGGCTTTCTTGATTGTAGCACATGTTTCACATTCATGGATAACCTGTGCGATAGCATCCATGGTCAGGTCCACCCCTCGATCACGAGCCCACCTGTATGTCGCATCCCTTCCCTGATGGCCTGAGGAGTCATGGGCCCACCGAGCTATGAACAATTCTCCCTTGTGCTGCCAGTCCAAGTCCACCTGAGATATCTGGATCTTAGCAGCCCGATCTACCTGCTGGTTGTTTAGGTGCTCTTCTGTGGCTCGATTCTTGGGCATGTGGGCATCTACATGACGTACTTTCACAACCAGGTTCTCCACCCGGGCGGCAATATCCCGCCACAGTTCGGCAGCCCACATAGGCCTACCCCTGCGTTGCCAGTTATTCTGCTTCCATTGGTGTAACCACCCCCACAGAGCATTTGCCACCATCCACGAGTCAGTGTAGAGATAGAGCACTGGCCACTTTTCCCGCTCAGCAATATCTAAAGCCAGTTGAATGGCTTTTACCTCTGCAAATTGACTCGATTCACCCTCCCCTTCAGTGGCTTCAGCAACTCGCCGTGTGGGGCTCCATACAGCAGCCTTCCATCTTCGATGCTTTCCCACAATGCGACAGGACCCATCAGTGAACAGAGCGTACCGCTTCTCATCCTCCGATAATTCGTTATATCGTGGGGCCTCTTCTGCACGTTTCACTTCCTCCTGCTGTGACACCAAGCAAGATGTGGCACACATTCAGAAGACACAGGACGAAAACCAGGAGACACAGGACGAGAACCATGCTGGATTGGGTATTCCAAGAATATTCAAAGTTTTCAAAAACGGTTGTGATCAGCTTGAAGGACAAACGGGAGAGAACATTCTCCTCCACTTCCCCAATAGATTTGGTGCCATTACTAATGAATTCAGAGAGGAGGCGCCCAAGGCATGGGAATGACAATAGTGCCTCATACAAATACCAGCTTACCCTCATGGCCAGTGATACAATCATATTATAAGCTGTCAGCACCCCGTACAAAAGAATCATGCCTTTGACCCCTTTTCCACAGTTGATAAATACCAGCGCAGGAAATATATATAATACATAAGGATTCAGCCAATGCCACAGTGTAAATAAATAAAACAACATTATGACCACCAACTACTTGACTAATGTGCAGAATCAATCTAACAAAGTTATCTTTTTAACACTCTTTTGTCAAATCTGTTGTTATCTCAAACCCCCGGCCCCACGTTGGGCGCCAAAAGTTGTTGTGGTTCGAGCCGAGTTACCGGCGGGAAGGAAACAAAGGAACCACGCGGTCGCTCCCTCCCCCCCCCTCCCCTTACCGAGAGTGAGGGGAAGAGCCCGAGAGGAGTTCAGGCAAAGGCCTCCAGAGGTTGAGATAAAAACAGTTTAATGGTGAACATAAAATGGTAACAATAACAGTGAAATAACAGTAACGTTTAACCAGATATAACGCGAGTAACATGTAACGCGGAGCTCACCGCCCGACCGGACCGGAAACCGGGAAAGAGCGCCAGCCCCTACACCGACCGCTCCATATATATATACCCCGAGCATGACATCACGATGGTATCGAATATCCTAGCGACCCCCTATGCCCAGATAGCTCTTCACTGAGAATTAACCCTATCCTAGCTGAACCCAGTACAACGTGTCAGAGTACTCTCTGTATATTCATTCTGCATTTCCGTATGTACAGCTAACTCACAGCTAACATAGTCTTAATCCCTTCAGAATTTCCTTGAAAATAAATTCACAGATATTCCTTGCCCTATAGTATGACACAAAGAGAAGGCTCAAGGGGAAATAGAATGTGGGAGAATTGCTGGGCAAAAGAAGTGAAGTCCTCCATGAATTATGCATATGCCCATGGCTTACGTGCATCAGAAACAGGTGTGTGGTTTATTGTGATAATGAACATAGCCCCATGGGTTGGGCAGGATTGTAATTCCATTTTTACAGATGGGAAACTGAGGCAAAAGGCAAGTCAATGACTTCCCAAGTTAATTAGGTAAATTTAATAGTGTGATTGGAAACTCCTGTCTTTCAGGAATGATCTTAGCAGATGGTGTTTCCTTCACATTTTGCCATACAACCCAAAGGATAGAGAGGAAAACAGGATATGTTACAGTACAGCTCTTTTTTCGTGTCCCAAACAGAGTTTGCCAAATGGCTAACCAGGTTCTCTTCTCTCTGTTGCCTAAATGGTCCCATATATTGCAAGTGGAATTTGCCCTCTTCCCTCCATCTTGATGCAAGTGGTGCGTTAAAGTGAGTGGTATTTGTCATAAGATCTTGGATTCTACTATGAGTTTCTCTGAAAAGGTCCATGTGCCAAAGATGTCTGGAAAAAGTACTGAGTAGAAATAGGACTTTTGTTTTCTTGTATTGTCAAAATGAAAATCAGAACACAGCTTCACATCAAGTACTCTCATTTCCAGGATGTTGGAAAATTGTGGGGGAAAAGACAACAAAAGAAAAAAAAATCCTCAATCATGATTCAAGGGGTGTTGTGGATGCTTTAGAGCTTGATGTTAGCAGACAATCTGTTTAGCCTTTGAAAAAGGAGTGTAAAAGGTGACTACATCATATGGTATAGTATTTTTACTAGATAGACAAATTCAAATAGAAAAAATAAGACAAGCAATTCTTCTGTTATGAGTCCTTGGAACAAATTTGTCAGGACTAACTAGAAGCACCTTTGTTAGGCTCTAATCAGACAGAAGTCTTCTTATATTTAGGGACTAATTATTGGGCTAAATGCAAAGGAAATTGAGAGAAACTTATTTGCCTTAGAAGATGTTGTAATAGTACCATTTTAACTTTAGACATTATGAATCCTCTTTATGCAACAGAATTTCACTTTTCATTTAAAAACGGCATCTTTCTAGGTTTCATGATTAGGAAGATAAAACGTGAGCATGAGTCACAGTGCTGTTTTCACAAGGGAATTGGAGATAAATCCCATAGTAACTTCTGGTACACTGCTACTAGATTCTCTGATAAACTGTTGTTCTGAAGGGTGAAACCTGCTCATTTTTTCCAAGCATTTGGATACAATCTGTGGATGGCAAGTGTGTACAATATTAACAACTTCACTGCTGATCAGGGGAAATATCTAGAAAGTAAATGCTTGCAATCAAAGATTAATTTTCAAGCTACAGAAGTTAATACCATGTGGAAATGAGTTCTAATGGTAAAGTGAGGTTTCCATTTAATCCAGATGCTGCTGCTGCAAATTTTCAAGCCCACTATAAAATCCAGAGAACTTACTACAGAGTTTAGGTATGTCTTATCATAAGTTACACTGAAATTTGTTTAAGGATATCATAATATTCTTACATTATTAGAAGAGAAATGTCCTTGTAGAGATACATTAAAATTCATGCTCATGTAGATGGCCAAGAAAATGACACTATATGTAGGATTTGAATGATATTACCCAGACAGCTTGTATGCTATGGACAATCTTGGACAGAGGAAAGAGACCAGAGAAAAATACAGTGGGAAGGTAGAAAAAAGTAATCCACTGCTTATCTGTTTCTTGCAATCTTTTATGTATTGTGTGCAATTCTGTGTTTCCAAAGATCTCATAAATTTCCTGTTTCTTCAATTCACTACAAGTATAATCTGGAATAGCTGTTTTTTCTAAGAAAATTTTCTTTTCCTCAAGGCTTTGGTAGGAATTATATTTGAACTAATTCTGAATAGATGCCTGACATTCAAAGGCTCTGAATATCAGCAGTTCACATTGGCTTTAGTAGGATCAGAAGCCGAACTGCTTTGAAATCATGAAGTCAGAATATCCAGTATTTTAATAGTATTTTTTCTTTTCACCATTTTACACAACCGTGGCATGACTATGCAGAGGTTTGTAAGTTTGTGCGGTGCTATGAAAAATCATTTTAAAAGCATTATTATAAGTAAATATAACTATGAAAAATAGAGGTTTTTTCTTTTCCCATGTGGAGTACAAAAATTATGGAGAAATAATCTTATGAATTAAGGCTCCTCCTCCTTTCTCATACCTGCTGTGTCTAGCATTGTGCATGTTTAACCCTCTTGGTTTTTAGTTATCAGGACCTGGGACACAACCTCCTCACTCATTCCACCACAGAACGCCTCAGACATTCAGAGACCTTGCTTCTGGGGTGTTCCTACTGCACTCAGAGTGAATTGAATTCACCTCTTGCCCTCTGATTCCCAGTTCCATCTCTTTCACACACGCACTTTTAGAAGTGGAGCTTATCCATGTAAAGTAGTTATTAAAAAATTACCAATCAACATTGGTCTGAAAATAGATTTTAAAATCATCCAGATAAATTAGTGATAATTTCTCTGGTTCATTTCTGAGGTGTAAAACCCAGTGATACTTGTTTAATACATATTAGTACCCAACCAAATCTAATTTGAAATAAGATAGTTCTAAATGGGATTGAGCAGTCACACTAGTAATTTTCCAAAATTTAAGTAGTAAAAAATACATATTTATTTAAACAGGAAGGAAAATCTGTGTTGAGCAGGCCACTGAGCGGGCAGAGGGAACAATGGAGTACGTGCCCTAAGCACAGGGTACTCACTTTTTGGTATCTATTTCCATGCAGAGCAGCATTTTATTCCCTATGTATCCCCACTGGAATAACCTTTGAAAGATTGCGGTGCATATATTCTTTGTGCATAAGGTTCTCAAAATGTGTGTGTCTTGTCCATCACAGTGGTTGCAGCTACACTCTGAATCAAGTGTAACACATCCACAGCAGAAGTGGTATCCCAAAACAGTGTATGAGCCAGCAGCACATTAAGTAGAACGGTATACAACAAACCACCATCACAAAATGAGCTGCTCAGTGCAACTGAAATAAATATTCCACAGAATTGATTTGGTTTTGGTATCATCTTTTTTTTTTTTTTTTTTTTTTTTGATGGGGAATCATTGAGGAAGCCTGTTTGACTTAAAGTAACTGGAGATTCTTCCAAGGACTCTGGGAGGTAAGGTGGGACAGTGAGATGGGAGTATGTGAAGAAAATGGAAAAGAGGTCAACAGGCATATTTGTTACCAAAGGCCTGTAAGGATGACGTCTTCCATTTCTTGAAAATGTATTTTTGATAATGGATCATTCCGGAAACATACTGACAAAGAGGGGGAATTAGTTTCTAGTAGTACCTTCTGATACTAAATGCAATAAAAGTTTCTGTTAAGATTGTAAGTTATGTGTATGAAATATAAAATAAAGAACTACTATAACAAACACAAAGATCAGTTAACAAAACATTGAACTACTGATAAGGTTTGAAATACAAGAAAATACAAGAAAGTTTTATTTCAGGTTTGGTTTAGTCTGCTTCTACGTAAAGATTTAACCAGTTAACAAAAGCAGTCTTTAGAAGTTGTAGACGACTTTATTTATTTGAAGCTGACAAAGATTTGGGCTTTGCTAAATCGGTTTTCTTAACAGCACTAATCTGCCAGAAAATAAAAGAGAAAGAACAGAAGCAGAAAATTTTTTTTCTGCAGTCTTCACCAGCTGAGCGTGCTGTGACAGAGCGCAGCCTGGATAGCACTGAGAAGGCATTTAGAGAAAAGGTAAGGGAGTGAGTGCCATTAATACTTTGGAGTAGGTGAAGAAGCTGAGCCTGACATCACAGGAAAAGAAACTTGCCAAGCTTTGAGGCCGGTTAATTATACTAACTTCTTTTATGAACAAATTCCAAGCACAGGATTTCTTGTTTGCTTTTAAAGCCAGTTAGCAGAAGAAACAGTTCTGTTTAATTTTGTGTGTTCCAATTTTGCTTATTAGATTCACGGTGTTGAAAATGTATGCATTAGAATGCTAGATTCCTTAGGCTAAAACAAAATGAGAGTGCATTGAAGCTTGATGGCTAAGGTGTTTCATAATCTGAATTGCTCGATCACTCTGCCAGATCAAAGTACGTAATGACTTACACTGAGTAATGACTAGTTATCATTGTCTGACAATTATCTTCTGACCCACATGGAATAAATTATTATTGGACATGTGCTACTGAAGAAACACATTTTTTTCAGATGTGGTGGCAAGCTTAGAATAGAGAATTGAGCTGGGATAGACATGGCAAATGACCTCTCTGCAGGCCCTTAGATGTGATCTTAACTGAAGAGGACTGGGGAGTGTGATGGTGGAACCGGACTGTGTTCCACCTGCTTTATGGGAAGGCAAAAAGAAAATTTTCCAACCCTCACTCTTGTGCCTTCATGTCATGAATATTCTGACTCTCTAAGAAAAGAGAAGCTGGTACTGTGCATCAAGACTGCATATTCTACTACAAACTCAATTACAGAGGCCTGTAACAGCTCTTTCTCAGCCCTGAAAAGTCAGGAGAGGAGGGACAAAAAAGGCTACAGGGACGTTCAGCATCTTGACCCTTTTTCATCTTGTGTATCTTTGATACAGAGGTCAAGGCCTGGATTGGGAGCACAGTACATCTTGCCTTACAAGCCCTGCCCATCCCTGATGTTTGTTTTGGGCTTTCTAAAGTCTTTCTATCCATTACCTTTACACTGCGATTTCGGCAGTTTTGAATGTACAATAATCAGCTTAGGAGCAGATGGGGTACTTGTCAAAAAATGGCGGGGGGAGAAAAGCCTCAGGGATGCTTGCAGTATTCAACAACCCAGCATGAGCTAACATTTCAGAAAAACAAACCAGTCTTCCTATTGTTTCATGAGCCTTATCAAAATCTGCAGTGAGCCAACTTTCAGGCATTTTACAAGTCCCATAAGCAAAAACACATCCACATAGCTCCTTTGCAACAGCCCATGAATTAAAAAAAAACAACAGCTATGTTAACTATTCCCTGCCATCTAACATTTTCCAGTATTCGTTGTACTAATGACTCATTTTAATGAAGGGAACTTTGGCACTAGGTTATGCCATGCATTATTTTAAAGTTACATTAAGACAGGTGTTATCAAGCAGGCTGATCTACCAAGTATTTCTAGCACTGAATTTTGAGGCACAGTTATTATTTGAGAAACTTGTCTGACTTGTCATTTGAGAGTGTGTGACTGGGAATACTGTTTTGTAGTGAGCTTATTAATTAAACATCTGACGGTCAGAGCATGCCAGGGTAACCTATTTGATCAGTTCACAGAGAAGAACATTTGAAAAGGTCTTGTAAAAAATGCATTATTGTTTTAAAAGCTTCATGAACTTGGCTTTTCTGAACAAAACACTATAAATTGTATTCATTACAGCTGTGTTCAGCCTATCAGGACATTGAAAAAGCCTTCAGAGCAATTGATGTTAGTCAGAGTGGATTTGTGTCTTTGGATTACTTGAAGTCAGTCATAAATGGCTTTATATTTCCTTTGCCAAATGAAACTTTTCAAGAGCTAATGAATAGGTAAGAATCATATTATTTTCTTAAGGGACATTTTTCAGTGCTGCTGCCTTATAACTTTATTATCGCTTTTTGTGACTACTGTCATTAATTCATCTTTCTTGTGCCTGTGTTGCTGTATGTATGACACAATATGTAAAAGCCAATATAGCTTGGTGTAAAAACCGATACAGCTCGGTATAAAACCAATAATTTGCAGGTTTATTGGAGTAGAAGCTTTAAGTTACTACTTTCTTACCTCTATTTGTCCACAAATTTGTATTTAATTTCCTAAAGGGAGCATTACTTTTTTGCATTCAGATGACTAGTGGTGTGGGATGGTGTGAATTTGCTGGAAGAGCGGCCTCACAACTATTAGCACCACATTTGTACGGTGACAGCGTGACTCTGTAAGCCTCCCCTTCTTAAATACACTGGCACGGCAAGGAAAAGAAAGGACGAAGTGAAACTTAAGTGAATGAACAAACTAATGCTGAAATCTTTCACTTAGCACTGCTCATTGTCAGTCACTGAAAAAGGTAACTGAAGGGACACTTCCATGCTGCATAATAAAGCAATTTCATACCTGGAAGTCTGAATTTAAACTAAAATGAGAAGAAAATATTTTGAACTTAGGTTTTGACATTGTAAATACTTTTGAAAGAACTACTGTGAAGGCGGAGAAATCATGTCAACTACTGGATTCAAGTCAATGTACTATTTTACTTTAACCAAGTGTCTTTGTTGTATTATGACCAAAGCTCAAATCATCTTGTGGGCAGTACAGTGTACAGAATATAAATGAACAGAAAACATTTTTCAGACCAACCTCAAGGATCTCAGCAGACAGATTTTAAGCCACAAGACAATTTCCAAATTGTGATTTTCTGGACATGATCACTTCAGCATATGCTGGCTAGCTTCCTAAATTCATATTTTCTTTTTAAAACCAAAATATCGTAAGAATTGATGGTTTTGTGGTTTTTGGTTAAATCTAGACCAGGATCTCTCATGATTAATCTTTTGTACTCAAATCTGTGAGAAGAAAACTGCCAGAATATACTTTATACTTGTTGGCAACAGTGCCAAGGGCATATGGCCAGTCAAAGAGAAAGGAAGAACAACTTAACTCTTACAAAGCATTTTTGCTCCAAAATATTGCTCAAGCTTACAACAACAGGACAAAGCACCCAAATTATACAGTGTGAGGAGGTCAGTAACCAGATCATGTGTTACTGCTTAATGATTCCACAGTTTTTATCTGTTTAAGTTGTTGGAGGAATAAAATCATCCATGTAAATAATTGTCTGAGTTATTTTTTTTTTCTTTTCATGCACTAGTTGGCTGTAAAGACCTCAGTGCAGATATATGTTTTACAGCAGCAGGTGCTGTATGAGAGTGTCATCTGCAGTAACCATATTGCTTTGTGCATTCAGCAAATAAATCTGATTTGCTTCTAGTCATTCACAGTGTGATATAACAATGATCAACTATTACTTTGTCAAAAAATTGCTATTATAGTTGTGGTTTTTTTTCAATTCATCTCATTTGCTAGTTTAAATCTTAAAGTAAATCTTGCTCTTAAGAGCAGTTGCATAATGGAAACATTTCTGCATGTATTCTTCCACTGGAGCTTTCTCTAGCATTTGAAAAATATAGTGACATTTTAATGATGCTGTAAACAGAAATGTTCACGCCTATGTATGCCATATCTCTTAGGTGATATTTCTCAGATAATGTAATGCAAAAGCTCCACCAGGTGAGCAGAACAGCAGCAAAAGTTCCTCATAGTCATCTAATTCTACTAATGAAGTAACTTTGTTGTAGCTGATAATAAATGTAATAGTAATTGATGGGCAAGGGACATGATTTCAAGGATTTTAAGATTCTATTTAAATAACGTGACATGAGACGTGCCAGGAAACTGTTTATAAGAAATAATACATGACAGCATTTTATGGCTGCTTGAGGTATTTACATCTTACGGGCTTCTGATATAAAATTTGGGGCCCATTGAAATTGATGCAATTTTGTCTTAGACTTCAGCTAGGATTTCATCCCTGGCTAGTTTAGAACCGTATTACCCATGTACTTATCTCTCAGTATATGTCCCCACTGTAGGAAGATTAAATATATCAGAGGCAGACCATGGAGGTGTATTTCATTCAAAGAACAAGAGGCATCGGAGTCCTGTATTCCCTGAACTTTGTCACTTCTTCTCTTGAAAAGCCTTTCACTTTAGATGTAAAACATCATGAACTTGAGGTTATATAAAGACTATATAAGCTAAAGGAAATAATTTCACAATATTTCAGTGTTCCCATGTGCGCAATGCTTTGCTGTGGATTGTGTCCCTTCACAAGTTGAGGGGTGTGAGCGAAGGGTATTCTTGTTGGCAGTGGGGAGCAAATCATACATGACCAGTATGAAAGCTTCGCCAACAGAAGGACTAACTTCCAAGACTTTTCTAGTGGCTGCCAGCATTTCTAATTGATAACTTTTATTTGTGATAAGAGGCAAATAATTGTGCTTATTTGGTCAGGAATCTAGTGAACGTAGTATCAGTTAAAAACACAAGGACAGTTTTCAGCAAGAGGTGGTTTTAAACTTTTTATATTACCCTCATGCTTCATTTCTTCAGTTTATGATTTGTATAAAAGTATCAGATGCTAAGACACTAATGGTTAAAAATTTCTCAATGGATAGTAGTATTTCTTAAAGGATCACTATGAGATGATATATCATATGATTTTACCAGGTATCCATGTTGTTACAGCTCTAATAAGTCAATTCTTTGGAAGTATACCCTTTTGTACTTGGAAATAACCATAAACATAGCTCCAAAAAGCTATGAAGAATTTATTTTTATTACCTTAGTAAGTTAGCTGGCTTACTGTTGTAGATAAAATGCTGGATTACCACTCACAAAATATGCGCATTTTTTCTGGCCCAACCGTGGAATGATCTTTCTATGCCTCTAAATACTGTACATATTCCCCTTTTAGCACAGGTTGGAATCTGAGAGCCAGTATTATAGCTATAAAGAAAGTTTTGAAATTAAAAAAACACTCTGAAGTCCTTCCTCAGTTTTTGTACCCACTGTCTTAGCTTTGTCTGAATAGGGCTTTCTTCAGTTTGATCCATGAAACTTCATGCTGGGGAGTTTGTCCCCCACTTTGGCCTCTATGAAGGCCTAATTCATCCCTTCGCATGCAAAAACCTGCAAGAGAAAAGTGCTGTGTCGGCCAGCCGCAGGCAGAACTGGAAGAACTCCACAACCCACTACCCACCTGCAGAAGGGAGGAAAACCCGTGTGCCTCGTTGACTGATCAATGGCACCACAAATCAAAGCTAGCAAAGCCAGACCTTCATGCATCCACGTCAGTATCTTTGCCTAAGTTCCCTTTAGCTCCCAGGGTTTTGCAATCATCACTGCAAAGTCAGAGAGGTGATTGTAGGGCTTCTGAGCATGGAGGTGGAAGTGGAAAGGTCTGTTGCTCTGATTGATGCAGCTTTGGCTGGTTGCTCATTTTCGGTGCAGAATTGCTCTCTACAGAGCAATTTGAGTGATTTAGTAGGCCATAGACATTTGAGTGTGAAGGGATCTCAGCTGGGGGCTCAAAATAACAGTTGTTATCTTGGCCTTGATTTTAAAGATCATCTGTTACTTCATACTGTTTGTTTCATATTTGTTTATCCAAGACAATAATCAGATATGAAATATCTATCCTTCCCACAGCTTTTTTTAATAACCCATCCCTCAATAGTATTGTTGGCAAAGCTCTTCCCTGCAGGGAGTGAAAAGGCTCCCCTGGTGAAATCTGAATGCCGGCACTACCTCTGCCTTCACTTACCTTGAGCCTTTGGTGCTTGGCCCTTCCCAGCCCCTCTTCTGGGCTGGTGCAGTGGGAGATGCTCAGCCCCTGAGGCACGGAGCCGTGGTGCTACTTGTAGGCAGGACCACTGTTGAAAGTCAGGTTCCTTGCCCTCCCATTAAATACTCTGTGCTGTTCAGGTTGCAGTCGACCAAAGCCTGAATGCTGTGATTCTTGTCACTTTGGGTATTTAGATTTGTTGGCTGAGCTTGAGAACCTGCTGCGTAGTCCAGGAACTGGAGTTTTTCTGTAAATGATCCAGGAAGTCTTGCATACCTCTGACTGCATTTGGTAATTTTTTAGCTTTGTCCTATGCATCCTGGATTAGCAAATGCTCTAAACACCATCTGCCACCATTTTAAGGAGCATTAGGAGTTTTTAAAGCTTTTCTGAGATGATTAGAGTAGCAAGTCAGCACGTTTCTGATAGTATGGCAGGATGTGTAATTGCCTGCAATGCACCATCTGAAGTAGGAGTGTGTTTCACCATGATCGTTGGAGCTTTCTGCAATATCATTGAAACTGGGGAGGAGATATGCCAATGGTTTGGGGGGTCATGGGATATCTATTTAAGGGTAATTATTTGTAGAATATGATACCAATTAACTTCCTGGGATTTTTAACATAGTTTAACACTTGCAGTACTTTCAAAGTTTTGAAATTTGGGTACAATGAACAACACAACATTTAAAAAACCCAACATACTATTCCCCTTAGTTAATTTCTCTACTGTTATGTGTAAATAATGAGAAGGGATGCCTTAAATGCTATCTCATTCTAGACATCTCTAATGTGAACATCTATGCCTGAACTGCTCCTCTTAGACTCCATTTTATAGTCACTGGAGAGAAACAATGGGCAGGATTCATCTAACTACTTTTAGATGCCTACTTTAGGATGAGATGAATCCTGTCCTGAAAGTGCCTGTTTCTCCCCAATGGCTATAAAGGGAACTTAGAGTGACTCGCTCAGGTGCAGGCACGTACATTTGGTTAGATGAATTCTCACTTGGGGTCTAGTTCTTCCACAGCTAGGCATTTGGAATTGAGAAAGGAAGTTGGCTCCATTTACATATTTAGTAACAAAGAAAAGCTATGCAGGCTTACTCTAATTATAAATGTTGCACACATTGATATTATAATGGTGTGATGTTCTGATTCAAAACTCTTATTGGAATGTAGTGTTTTTACAAGAAAATATTTTAAAGCTGTTTTCCTTTTTAAAAATCAGACTTGAACTGCAAGCCACCAGTAAAATTGCTTGGCAAAAATTTTTAGGAAAAATCCATGATACTGGGAGCACCTTTGAAAACAAACAGACAATTCCTATGAGAGAAAAACATAGGTAAGTAGGAAATTCCTCTTTAATGTGAGTAAACTGCAGTATACATATTTACTAAAAATGAGAAGTGTATCCACTTGATAGTCACCCTTGATTAAATACAGTTTAAAAATCTTTTGGCAATGCTTTCTTTATGTACACTCATATTTTGAATCATATCAAACCCTGAATCTTAATGAGGTGATTTATTTTTCCTGCTCTGAGAACACAGTGTATGAAGGAAGGTGAGACATGAAAGCATTGCAAAGGCTGTCTTCTTCCTCTTACAGAGTAAACCCAGCTAGAAAAGATAAAGCTTTCTCCAGTGACACTGTTCAGAAGCTGCACAGATACATCCATGATGCTCATCCCTCTTTAAAACAGGCATTCCTTATGCTTATGAAGTAAGACCAATGATTTTTAGGTGTTGCCTCAGTTAATTACTCTTAGCGCTGAACATTCGTGTCCCATATCTGCTTCAAAGTAATCTGGTGGTTGTCAGCCCTTTTGTGTTACAGTAGCACACAGAGTCTGTTTTTCAAGTTACTTTAACATAGATATGTGCAACTGGGGACTAAATAATCTGTAACAACCTCTCTGATAAACAAAAATTATTGACCTCCTATGTTTTCACTGGAAGTCATGTTGGCCAGTTCTTTAATCATCCCTGTGGCTGCCTTTGAACTTGGGCTACTTTTTCTTTGTATTTCATGAAATGTTACGACAGAAATGAGGATTGGTGCTTTCATAGACATTACAGTGGTGCCAGAAAAATAAATAATATAACTTCTCGGATACTGCAAAGTGTTCCGCTGTTCCTACCTCCCAGGACTGCTTGAGTCCCTTGTGCCTAACATCATACTGGCAATTTATTTATGCTTAGACTATACATTATGACCTGCAAATTTTTAAGAGTAACTGTTTCTTATAATTAAGATTCCTCTTCTGTTCTGGCATATTTTGTCACCATAGGACTTTATTAGAAAGCATATGCTTATTCTCCCCAGGCATGCTATGTCAGTGTTTTGTTCTCTTCATTTTTTACCATTCTATTTGTCTTTCAGTTATCTATGGTTATCTGATGTTTTAAAGTTTTGGGGTCCCTTTTCAGGCTTTGTGTACATGTATGTATGTCTATATGTGTGTATATATATCTACAGAGAGAGATACCTGCATTTACTCTATTTATACACACACACAGAGACGTGTATGTACATATGTGCATAAGAAGGATCTATAACATTTGGCTGTGAATCAGCCTCTGCAAGACCTCATTAGGAATAGATCTACTTAGGAATGGGTTATTATCTACAATTCCGTTTGAAGGTTTCTGTTATCCAGTTCTGTTACCTATTACGTTTGTTCAATATCTGCCTTTTGTATCCACAGTGTTCTCATTTCTTAGTAAGAACGGCATACTGCGAGGCGTAAGTAAGGTAGTGCCGTTGCCTCAGGCAGCAGACTGCCCCAGAACAGCAGCATAGGCAGGACACCAGTTTCTATTTTGCCTCTGACAGAGTCCCGGGCAGCCCTGTTAGCTGCTACTTCTGAGAGAGGGATCCAAATACGTTAATTTGCAGCTGTGGACATCCCTATGCTGACTGGTACCATTGGTTACCTCAGTTTTGGACATTATATCCTGATTATGCAGAGTTCAACTCCAAACCTGGCTTTTGCGGTTCCCTCTCCCCACTCTTCCTTCTGCTCAGGGCTGTCCCTGGGCCCAAGTGAGTTGCCTCCTCTCGTTGCCTGCTCCGATCTGTCATGAAGCATGGTAGCTCCCAGAAAAGCTGCTTTCCTTATAAATGAAATGAAATGTGATACCTACTGGCTTTGACATTTAATGAAGAGGGAATGTTATGAAAACTGTTCAGTCTTGTGTGATCACCACCAGAAAAGTCTTGGATGTCATATTTCCTTTTCACACTAAGCTCTGCATAGTAACATTTGGCAAATACTTTTCTCCTGCTCAGCTGCTGTGTGCAACAGTTCAACAGAGCAGTGATCTCACCAGTGAACTCATGACTACTGTCAAAACATATGTGAATTTATAACATTTGTAAATATTTATGTAACCATGCAAGTGGGTTTTCAGCTATTGTGAAAAACCAAGTAAAGACATTTCCTCATGTCTTAGAGTTAACAAAAGTAAGTTTCTTGCTCTTCTTTTTCAGGAGATAGAAATAGATTTGAACTTGAATGTCTCCTGTTCCAGGACTTAAATATATTTATATTCAAGTCTTTAATAGGTTCATGCAACATGCTTCTGATTCTTCATCAAGTTATTGCCCAGCCCACAAGCAACTCCCTGCTCCCTTTTTCTTCCAACTGATGTTTTTTTCTGTACTGTTCTTTATGTGTTGGAGTCTAAAATGCTACTGGCCCCTACTTATTAACTCATATTCTGAAAAAAGAAAGTGCAAGCTTGAAGTATAATGTTCCCTGTAACTATACTAAAAATCTGACTTTAAAATGTTGAATCAGATCAGTGTTTTGTGAAAGGATGAGTGAAGCACCCTTTGACATTCTTTTGTGAGTCTTGCAATATTTTATGATTTACTTTAATACTCAGATCCTAGAAAGAAATAATTATAAAAATGTTCCAATACCAAAGAATTAATAGTAAATCAAATCTTCTAGCCTCCTAGAATGTTTTCAGAAAGTTTCTCCATATATTCTGAAACATAGGAAAAAAAAGACACTAAAAATATTGGTCAATATTTAGTATAAATTAGTTGAGCGTTTTTTAAATTGAAAATCTCATTACTGTATATGTTATTTTTATACATGCCATTATATGGAGTACATTGTTTGATAGCTCTTGTTCACATGTCATGTCCCAATCACCTAAAACATTGGCATTTGTGTCATCTGGAGATGTGACTTTCAGAGTCATACTATTCCATCTCCTGAGAATTTAGGAATTTAGAATTGCAGTATCAAGTTGCAATCTTTCACCAGCATAATTTAATTGTTTTTATTTTAGTCTCTTTTGAAAGGCGATTGTTCACCTCACAGCAAGGAATTCAAGCAGTGTTGGAAAGTCTTCTAACTCAAGTTCTTAAATGCATCAGATTCGTAAGAAGAGCTAAACTATTTTCTGTCCTGTGCTGAAATGTAGTATCAGGTAAACTTTAGAGTGTTCCCAGCATTATAAAATATTTAAAGGAACATATCTTGTGGTTTTAATATTATATCTTAATGCCACAGAACATTAATACCTATATAACCTTACATGCTGAAGGAGACCCATCAGTTGCAATTGACATTTGAATTAAAGATTTTAAATACATTAATATGTGCAGGATAAGGCTACACCTTCACGTGAGATACAGCATTTTGAGAAAGAAAAGAGATGTCGTAAGTGTGTACATCCAAATACACTGCTTAGCAATGAATATACATCCCTGCGGTCCCTGTGCGCACAGGAGAAATTACAGATGAGGAAAAATCTCTTCTGATTAAAGGATAAAATCAGTGTGATAGATAAAGTTAATGAGAATCAGAACTGTTGTAGTAAGTATTATAAGCTCATATTATGTAATATAAACAGAGAGTGCTATCATATATTTGGAAGAGGTTTATGTTTGCAGTTTGTCATCTGACAGGTGGACTGTAACTGACGTGTGACACTGACAATGGTGACCCTACTGTTACATAGTTCACCCCAGTTTCAAAAGTACCTCCATCTGGCTTCTTCTAGACTTTGGACTGCCTTTTCGTGTTCAGTTTTGCAGTATGAGCTTTTGATAGGACCTGTCTATCCTTACCAATTCTGTGGCCCTCACAACGTATAGAACTATGCTATAATGCCTTTTTGTCAGTTTTGATGGAATGTCATGATATGTATGTCCCATACACTGGATTGTGTGATCATCCCTTTAGTGGACAAGCTGGATTTTTTTTATTACTTTGATTTGCTACATATTGCACTTCTTAAATTGTAGACTCTGTGTTTCTGAATTGAATGAGCAAATAATAGACTGAAAAAATTAAAGCTCTCAGTCTGGTTGACACAAGCAAAAGGAGCACTGGGCATACCTTCAGAAATACTACAGGCATTTTTTATTAGATGGTTTTATATAGATGATATATCACAATTCCTTTCTAATATAATTACATGAAAACTGTTCTTTTTGGCTCTGCAATATTTCATCTCCATACATATATATATGACCACAAAAAGAAAGAATTCATGTAGCAATTTATAGGAAAAGAAATCAGTTTCATACACTGCAGTAGGTAATAATAACGCCTACAGCATTCAGGCCATGATTCAGTAAGGTACTTTACTACATGATTTTAATTCATTTACTGAACTGGAGCATTACTGAATGAAATTGTTAACAAAGGCAGAGATATTGGAGACAGTGGAAAGATAGGCTGAAGAAAAAACTACTTAATCCCCAGCATCTGGAGACTCCCACAGTGAAATATATGTAAGAATGGTTTATATTTATAGTAACATCATTATGTTTTTGTTGGAGTAGACTGGTACATCCCCAGTCACATCAGTGTTGCTGGGTTGACTTAGAAAATGATCTGGGCAATAAAATTAAATCCTCTTGAATAAATAAAATTGAACTTGCAAGGTGGCCAAATAAGCAAATGCAATCTGCTTAATAAATCCTGATGCAGTATATCTTTAACTTTCCCGTATTTTCTAAGGTTTGAACAAAATGTGGTTTGTTTTTATCATGACAGATATTTCATCTTCATGGGTAAAGCCTAGTCATTCTGCACAACTGTTTCTTGTGAAGTACAAGCTATCTTTGTAGCTTCAGTACCAGATTCCCCAACTTATTTATTCGGTGAGGTAGGTATATTATCAGGTTTTCCTTCCGTATGATTTAATGCAGTGACATCAGTCTCTAAAGAAAATTCAAATACCAGATAGTAGTTTCACAAGATCATTATCTTTTGATTGCCAAACTTTAAAGTATTTCCCAGACCAACTGATGAAGTAAATAATTGCTCATCCTCTATATTATTACTGCCACCCTGGATCTCTGTGGAGGACTAAAGGGAAACAGAATTTTCTTAGGGTGAATTTTATGTACAGAAGGATATTTGTCTAGTGCTTAGCCAGGAAAACAGAATCACTGAAAGAACTGTTTACTCCTAATTTTTCTGTTATTGTTCCAAAGCCTTTATTCTACTCTTCTTTTTCCCACATTATCTTTCCTCAGGTTTCTTTAGAGAAAATAAAGAAACAATAAAAAAAGGCAGCTCAGGAACAAATTTAAAACTGTAAAATGCAATAGACAGTCATAGAAAAGAGGTGGTACAAGCCCATATTTAAAACTCTCCTACACAAATTATGAATATTACTTGCCATGGGAACTGAGAAAAAAAACTATGCCTTAAGTGTAGCAAAATAACAGTATTCTGATTCTGTTGCATCCATTGCCTTACAGTCCAGATGATGGTATGACAGTGTGAGTGAGCATCAGGTCCTAGATAAAAATTCTCCCTGAGAGCTGATTTACCCTCAGTAACCACGTCAAGAATGCCAATAGACCCAGCCTAGCAACATAGCTGATTTAAAGGATGCATACAAAGATGCAAAGGAAGCATGAGAAAAGAAAGAGAAGACCCAACAACAGTAGGTCTCAAAAGTTTTGAATTTACACACCACTGTCAACAGTCAGAGCTTCTCAAGGTTCATTGTGTATTTATAACTGCATCTCTAACTGAAACTTCTCTGAGGACCCAGACGATTGCATTTGCTCTGGCCTTATGGACTGTCATGGCCATGGATGACATCTGCAAACCGCTGCTGTAGAAAAAGTTGTTCTCGAACGTAAAATGTTTAATTGAGTTTTTGGTTGTTGTTGTGAAGAAAATCCTGCCACAGATGAGTGAGCACCGACAAACAGGCTCATGTGCTGTCTGTGAATATGGCGAGGGCTTTATTAGGATCTAACAAGAGGCAGCACTTGATGGTCTTTTGTGTGGACTTAGGACAATGGTTAGGGTACATGGTAACAGCAATTTAGAGTCAGCTTGACTCAACTGACTCAAGTTCACTCAGGTCTGTTAACTATTCAGTCACACACAACTGTCGTGGTTTGACCCTGGCCAGCAGCCAGGTGCCCACACAGCCGCTCTATCACCCCCCCTTCTCCACTAGACCAGGGGAGAAAATATATCAAAGGACTCAAGGTTTGAGATAAGGACAGGCAGATCACTCTCATTTACCATTCCGGGCAAAACAGACTCGATTTTGGGGAAATTAGTTAAATTTATTAAAAGAACAAATTAGAGAGGAGTAGTGAGAAATAAAAACAAGCAGATCTTAAAAGAAAAACACCCTCCCCCCATCCCTCCCTTCTTCCCGGGCTCAACATCAGTTCTGGTCTCTCCACCTCCTCCCCTCAAACACCGCAGGGGGACAGGGAATGGAGGTTACAGTCAGTTCATCCGATGTTGGTTCCACTGCTTCTTCTTCACTCCGAAGGAGGACTCTTCACACTTCCCCAGGGCCCTTGTGGTGTCCTTCTCACCGAGCACAAGCTTCACACTCTATTCTCCAACGTGAGTCATCTCACTAAGGGCAATTCATCACAAACTGCCCAATGTGAGACACCTCACGAGGGACAGCCCACCCCTCGTGAGTCTGAGGCACAGTCCTTCAGGGGAAACTGCTCCAGCGTGAGTCCCCCGCAGTGTCACAAAAGTCCCACCAGCCAACCTGCTCCAGTGTGGGCATTCCTCTCTTCCACGGGTTACAGGCTCCGGCAGCGACCTGCTCTGATGCGGGCTTCCCACGGGCTACAGTCCCCTTCAGGCATCCACCCACACGGCGTGGGGTCCTCTGCCCCACGGTGGACATCTGCACCTCACCCATGGGCTGCAGGGGGACAACCCGCTTCACCATGGTCTTCACCACGGACCCGGGGGACTCTCTGCTCCGGCGCCTGGAGCTCATCCTCCCCCCGCCCCTTCTTCACTGACCTTGGTGTCTGCACAGATTCTCAGTCCTCCATCTCTGTGCCAGCTGTTGTGGTGCAGGTCTTTTCCCCATTCTTAAATACGTGTTTCACAGAGGCGTTCCTCTGCTATCATTTTACCGATGGGCTCAGCCTTGGCCAGCGGCGGGTCCCTCTTTGGAGCCGGCTGGCATTGGCTCTATCGGACTCAGGTGAAGCTTCTAGCAGCTTCTTGCAGAAGCCACACCTAGAGCCCCCCCACCGCTGAAATCCCGCCAGGCAAATCCAATACAACAACTTTGTGTAAACGTTGATTGCAGGCAAGGTAAGGAATGAAATGCGGCTGGCTGAATGGGAGCTGGTCTGTGCAAAGCACATTTGCGTATCCATTCACTCGTGGCACAGTTTACCAGCAAACTAAATAATCTATCCCAAGATCATGGAACAGTCATTGAAGTTTCATTCTCATAGTTTTAATCTTCCATCAAGTGAATATTCCAGTTGTATATTCACTGGGAACTAGAGTACATGCAGGCTATTGAAATAGCTATGGAGTTCTCAGTTACTGTAGGTCAGCATGATCTAGCAGTGTAGAACTGCACATTGGAATCAGGATTGCTTTAGTAAATGTTATTTCTTTTTTATGCAGGCTTTTTTTTTTGTCTTAGAAATGAGATGGAAATACCACGAGAAATTACCCTCATTGTGCTTTACATGAGTTGGTATTTCAAATGAAGGAAAAAGATTTCCAGGAGCTAATTGAGATAACTGATCCTGAACAGACTAGATACCTTGACTACCATGAATTTTTAGACTTGTTTGAGGAAAAAGGATCAATAGTAAGTGTTTACTTGTAATTCTCTAATCGTAACCTCTTTTATAATGGCAGTGGGAAAACGCCAGATTGTGTTTTGGTAAAATGTTATGCTCTGCATACAGTTCTTATCTAAGCTGCTATGTTTACATTAATTCCAGCAATGGAATAATCATAACCAGCACTTCTTGTTTTGTTTTGGATTTTTTTTTTCTCTGAAGCATCAATTTAGAAATCAATCTCATGGTTACTGTAGGTTTTTGAAAACACCAGAATCACCAGCTTACGCATGTATGTACAGCAGTGGAGAAACAGTAGCAGTACTTCTTCACTTTCAGTTGTCAGATCTGTTTTGCTGATATTTTGCCGTTTTCTTCTTTTGTCTGTTATTCTTGACAATATACATTGGTTCAAAACATATCCTATATAGTACACAGACATTGCATATTTTCCTGGGTACACCTTTGATACTTTCTAAATTTGCAGTCGTCTTATAAAACTTTTCTTTTGAAACATTCACAGAAGGTACAGAGAGGATATATACTGAAACCAATAGTCAACAGTTTTGTGCAGTATGTCCGTTTCCTTTGACAGAAACAAGTCAATACAATTTTGCTTACCAGATTATTTTAAGAAATAACCTAAACTGTAGTCTGCAAATCTACTTCTAATATTAAGAAGCTGGTTTCAATATCAACTCTCTTTCAGGTTTGCATTAGTATGTCAATTAACTAACTCCACATTTAGCTTTGTCTTAGGAAGTCTGGATAGTGTTTTCGAGAGATATCAAAGGAGAGCAGTAGTGTCAAGAAAGATACTAGAGGCACAAAAAGAAGGTCCTATTGAACATCCCTGAATGGTGTGCATTGCTTTGAAATGCTTTGATGTTAGGAGCTGAAACAGGCTGCTTTCCACTCTGATGGCTCCAACAATAGCAACATCGGATGCAGCAGCTCAAGTTCCTTCCAGCTGGTTTTGAGCAGAATAATGGTCTGGCTGAAATTCTGGGGCAAATCTTAGTAGCTGTAAAATTAGCATGCTGGGGAAAATGCAAATGCTGATAGTACCTACATGTATAACCGATGTGCATGCTAAGTGAGATTAAGCTGGTTAGATTCAAGCTAGAGATGTACACAGATAGCCAGCCATTTTTGTCATTCAAAATAAGCATCCCAAATGAAGTAAGTGCTAGCATGAGGGAAGGCAAGTAAAGAAGGCACTAACTGTCACAGAATATTGTAACCTTGGGATGAAATACCACCAGGGATGGCACAGTAGCCACGCATGACCCTGACAGCTGTGGTGTCACACTTGGAGAATGTCTCTGCCCAAAAAAGCAGGTCTGTTCTGGACTTTGTGGCTGAGTTTGTACCACCTCTTGACGAAAAGCAGCTGTAAGGGAGTCTGAATGTCCGGGAGTCCTTTTGTTTTGTGTCCTGAGTGGTGATGCCAGCTCCATCAATATGCCTCATCCTGTACAAAAGGCAGATTATAAATTGTACAAATGGAAGAGGACAACTTTTCAATAAATCTCTTAATCTTTGTCAATCCTCCAGGAAATTATTCAGTTGGAGGAATCTTGAAAACATCAATGGGCAGAACCAGATCCTGGAACCAATCTAGGTGCCCAGCCAGGTAAGACAACCTAAGGGGCATCCTGACCTCCTTCCTTTCACCTGGAATTTTGCATAGTACAGTGTTTGATCAGATCTGCAATTAGGCTGAGACTTTTTGTCAAAATGTGAACCTTCCTGAGTTTCTTCTCAGAACCTTCTGTTCTTAATGTGCTCAATTTGCAAATGAAAACCACTTTTCTTCTAACTGCTAGTGCTACAAACAGATCCTAAGTTCTGTAAGCCAGATTTTTGTCACTATTTCCCCCTGTGCAAGCCTATTGTCTTCAAATTATGCCCTCAGTTGAGTGCCCTTTGCAATTCATTCAGTCGAGTGGATTTTAGTCTACAGAACTGGGGGGAGAAACAGACACCAGAAGATCTGTCTTGTTACCAGTCAGTAGACATGCCTCTTCAGTCACTTAAAGAAGAAGATTCATGAAGTGAGGTATACGTTTTCTTAAAGTCAATTTTCAGTCAGTGTTCAGAACAAATACTTTCAAGGGTAAATTTTGGGCCTGATGTTGCATCATATTTTGAAAGTAATTAACTAGCACTAACATTGTTTTAGTTGAACATGACTGTGTTTTAAATTAGATGGTTCATGAGTAGCTTAATGGAACAAACCACATAAAGAAGCCTGCTCTTTTTCTAGCTTGTAATACTGTAAGTAATAACATATTTCATTTTCAGTAAGTGTTGGTCTTCCAACATTAGATTTTTCATCTTAGTACATTTTTTCATGTGGTAACAATATCATAATTTAACTTCATGGATGTTTTTTTTCTTTCCTGCATTACTAATTCATTTGATTGCTAGGTGGAGGAGATCCTTTCAGACAAAATCACAGAAAATTGGAAAGATTTTCATAAGGCTTTGCAGTCCTATGATCCTAAGTGTACCGGCCCTATTAACAGAAATCATCTAAGAAAAGTCCTACAGCTGTTCTATCCCTCTTTGTCAGATCAACAATTTATGAAGTAAGTTCATGATGTGTGAGTTGTAATAGATTTAATGTAATTTCTTTTCTTACCGTATCTTTCTTCCTGTCTTTTAATATCACAGCTGTAGCTGGAGGCATGAAGTATTTTGGTTTGCCTTAAGCATATAGAAGAGAAAAGGTTGGTGGAAGAGATGCCCATTCCTCATGTGATCAGCTTGTAAATCCTTTATTTATTTTCATAATAATTCTATGTTGGAAACTCTTGTGAGTTTCACATTATTTCAGTATTTCAAAGGTGACATAAGCCTTTTTGACAAGGGAACAAATGATGTGTTGGAGAACCAAAATATTATCAAACATTGATTAGTATTTCCAAACACAATGTAATAAAGGATAATTAAATTAATGTTGTGTTTTTCCTCAGTAGACTATTGTTGCAAAGAACAAGGAATTGAAATTTAATATTTTTAACATGAAATCTTATTTTCAACATAAGCAGATTCCCCGGAGTGGGGAGTCAAAAGAGCTACAAGCATGAGAGGCATGGGGTCAAAATATCTATGTCCAAAGAAGAGGGAATTGTATTAGGCATTTTATTGCGATAACATTTCAGTCCAGTTATAATCGGGTCTAATCTACTCTCTCAAGAGCTCTAGTTTTCTCTGCTTACAGCCAGCAACTTTCAGAAAGATGTGGAATTCTTTCCTACCTTTGAAAACATAATAGGAAAATCAAAGAAATCAGTTCCAGTCTGACCCCTACAACCCAGTGTCCTGCAGATCATTGTGTGTGAGGAGCAAACACAACAGCATCAATAGGAAATGGCTTTTGGAAAATAATCTTTGATCCTGAAATATGAATGAGCATGAGCGTGATCAGTAAAATCAATTCTCTGTATGCATTTTCCTTTCTATAAATGTCTTAGAGAAAACTTTGGGTGCTATGCTTTGGGTTCATAAAAGTCATGTTCCCAGCATAGCGTGTTATAACTATATGCTTTCATCATCTGTCAGTTTTATAGCTCTGTGTTCCATAGTATATAATTAGCGGTCATTGATCATGAACAAGTAATTATCCTTTGAATTACCTGGGACTCAGCAGTTACACAATTTTCTAAATAATATTTCTACCATTATTTGAGTCAATGAGAGATCCGTACTACAAGAAAAGTCAGGAATTGCAGTCACTTTGAGTTGGAAATGGGTCTTTACTTGAAATTCTAAACACTCCCTATAAGAAAATAATACAGAGTAAGGTAATGAGAGGCAAACTGTAAAGGTTTAATTCATTCATCATTGTGGTCAATGGTTGTTTTGCTGTTGTTTTAAAAGGATGCAAGGTAAGCTTTGTGAGATCAGTCTAGCAAAGTGCTGAACACTGAGGTGGCATTCTAGCAAAACACAGGAAGAAGTGGGTGTAATACTTTAAGGATTTCTGTTGCCGTGAACGTTGAGCACATTTGTGTATTGGCATTATTGGACTGTGGAGTCATTGAAAGGTGCAGGTGTCTGTGTTTAGGAAAGCGAGACGTGCAACACCACGAGTTTGGAGTCTTTTTATAGGAATAGCATCTAAAATATACATCTGAAAGATAAAGTTCAGATTCCATTGTCAAAGATGTTCAGGGACATACGGTCTTGCATTGGCCAAGTTCAGGCTGTGAAAACGTGATCTCATATTATTAATTCTTCTGTAGTAAACATTTCTAAAGGCACCTGTTCTTAGCAGTCTCATGCATTAGAGTCATGTTCTAGAGAGTTGATGACTACACTGAAGAAGAAATGTAATTCTTATTATAAGATGAAGATAGAATTTATGTTCTACAACACAATAGATGGCCTGCTTGATTGGAGAAGTAACAGTACAGATAATTAAGTTAGAATGGCTTATCCACGGGTGAGAAGATATTTGAAAAATCTCCTTTGTTGTAATTTACTTTTGGAGTTGTCATTCTGTGATTTAGCCTGACTCCTTAAAAATATGTTTTGACTCTCATCTTTTTACCAATCTATATTTCTTTGTTTCCGATGTGGCATTAATTTTTATGTTAAATCTTTTTAAAGACTATCTTAGGAAAGTGTTGTGGGTTACGCAGAGAAACAGTGGATGGCACTGTTCATTCGCTGCTCTGAAGTGGTAAGAAATGCCAGGTTTAAAAAGGCTGTATTTTAAAATAATAAGAAAAAAAAAAAAAAGGTAATTGACTCCTCTAAATGCATACACACTGGGCTTAAGACTATCACATCTGTGCTGGGAATGTCATAACCAGATTGGGGATTTAGCACGGGTGCTTTAAGGGACGCAGGGTTTTTGAGCAAAAGGTGATGAAGTGACTGAATTACATTCTGAATTCCAGTGGTTTAGCTACATCAGTCTTATTTATTTGAAATGATACTTCTGCTTTGGGGGGCTTCTACTATAATTGGACTTTTGCATTGATGTGACTCATCCTGAGGCACTTGAGGACAATACTGCTATCGCTGCAGCAGAATAGCTGGCATGCTTGTCCCAGATGGCTTCCTGTGAGATGACATTCAGACTGGGGAAAAGAGGGAACAATTTTTAAGGGCATTTGGAAGCCTTTTATGGATTACACTCACAAAGCAGATGTTGCTCTGTAGTGTTCACAGCCATTTTCTGTGTGAAGGCTACACTTGTTTTAGCCAAGCAGAGCTTCACAATTACTAGAAAATGGAGACTCTTTCCCATCCCTCTCTCCATTCTGACACCTTCTCCCCTACAGTGTGTATGGTGTGGACTAAATTTCTCAAAAGAAATGAAAGCTTTGATTTATTTTTCATTTTTTTTTCGAGAAGGAAGACATTGAGGCCCTTGATATGTTAAGTTACAAGAGTTTTTTACCACAGCCATCTTTTTTAGTGTCATTCTAAGTGGAACAGGCACTTGGAGTAAGCAGAGTGCAGAGAATGCTATGCATCTCCAGCACAAGGACAAGGAGCCCTCTGCTTTCATCCAGGAATGACTCAAAGTTTTATGAACATGAATGAAATCCTGGAAGGCTGAACACCTCTCTGTAGCAGGCATCTCTGACACAGTGATGACAAGAGCTCTGATTCATAAGCTCTGCTAATTTATACAGGAATGATTTAAGAAGGTAATTTAAGAGGCACAGGGAACTACCAACTTGACCTTTTCGCTGAAAGTTACCCTCAGAATAATAGAAGGGGCTGAACAAACAGTGTGTCTGCTCTAGGGCTCCTAAGGTTCATGTCCAGAAGCATTAATTTGGGCTGCTAGTGATTTCATTTCATATTCATATGGCAGGCAGCAAGTTAAGGTAAACAAGAGCTTCCATTCATGATTTCTGACAGACTTAGTTGCGCAGTGGCTGTGATCTTAGCTCCCTCTGCCACCAAAGCAGCTGAATTTGACAGGTCAGTGTTGGGTGAACCAAGTTTCTTCCAAGTGTCCACCATATAATTTGAGTGAGAATTTGCACAGAGTATTCACAAAGGGTAACTGTAGATAGCGGAAGTTTGCGTCATTAGGCTCCTTCTAGAGCTAACGGAATTCTCCCAGGTAACAATACAGTGTTTAAGTTAGGTTCCTGCATTCTCTCTGTAGGATGCAGAAGGAGCCTGGGAAGGCTAGTTTCCAGTGCCTAAGGATAGCCTTCTGAATGATGCCCTAAACTGTTTATGGAGAGGAAATGTGTTACTTTGATCATCTTTGCCTTAAGACATTTATATTATGCATTGTTCTCAACCTCCTAAATTATTTTAAATTCTTATTTTATCCAGGTTATGCTATAAATACAAGGATAGCTCTTCTGATGGAATCTATTACAAGATGCTTCCGGATAACTTAAAAGTTGCTGTTCTTTCTGATGACTTAAATGGTATTGGCTCACATATATCAAAGGAAAAACAACAAAGAGAAGAAAAAAGGCAAACAGAGCTTTGAAAAGGGTACTGTTATTACAGACAATTTTCTATTTAATATAAAGAAAAAAATATGTGTAGAAAGGAGTCTTTCAGATAGACTGAGGACATGATTTTTTTTCTAAGGGTAAGTACTGTCCTGGGCTGATCTCTCATTTCACAGAGATACATTCAAAATTGTACAACAGACAGAGCATTGCATTGGGAGAGCAAACACATATGGATCATTCACCAAAGAGTCTAGGATTCAGGTAAAAATGTTTGAGCTCACTTTACAGGGTCTGCAGTGATTATATCTCAATGCACGATTCAAAAATTGGGGGTTTACCCTCTAGATAACATCTGAAGAGTAAGCTTGTGATCTTTTGTAGAAACAGTGCAGCTCATTATTCAGGAACTGGATTTAAACATTCTCAGAGGATCAGGAACTCTGGCACATCTGATGGCTGTGACTACTGCAGACCATAGCCACAGCCTCCAACTGAACCAGAATCAGCGATATTGGAGTCCAGGTATATGTAAATACATGCATAATCTGGGGGAAAATCAGCAAACTTTCTCTTGTAATGGAATGTGTTTCTCTTAAAGGTATTTTTTTTCCTGTGTTTGCATGATAATCTCCATGTACAATCAGACCTGGGACACATATATTTCCTTTCACTTGAACTCAGATATTCACAGAATCACAGAGTGTTAGAGGTTGGAAGGGACCTCAAAAAGATCATCTAGTCCAACCTCCCCGCCAGAGCAGGATTCCCTAGGGCAGCCACACAGGAACGCATCCAGGCAGGTTTTGAAAGTCTCCAGAGAAGGAGACTCCACAACCTCTCTGGGCAGCGTGTGCCAGTGCTCCGTCACCCTCACAGTGAAAGTTTTTTCTGATATTTTTGTGAAACCTCCTATGTTCCAGCTTGTATCCATTGCCCCTTGTCCTGTCATTGGACATCACTGAAAAAAGCTTGGCTCTGTCCTCCTGACACTCCTCCTTGACATATTTATAAACATTAATGAGGTCACCTCTCAGCCTCCTCTTCTCCAAGCTAAAGAGACCCAGCTCCTTCAGCCTTTCCTCAAAAGGGAGATGTCCCCCTCCCTTCATCATCTTTGTGGCTCTGCGCTGGACTCTCTGCAGCAGTTCCCTGTCTCTCTTGAGCTGAGAGGCCCAGAACTGGACACAATATTCCAGATGTGGCCTCACCAGGGCAGAATAATGGTTTACTCTAATGTAATAGGGGCATGCTCACTGCCTATCTTCCCTCATTTTTCCACTAGTATTCCATAAAACAGAATGCCCTATGCAAAACTCACATTTCTGTTAACAGTTCTCAAGACAGGAGTATGCTCTGTCTTGCCCCAGATTCTCCTCGGACTTCTTTGTTCCCTCTTCAACAGTCTGACCTTTCTGTGTTTCTTACGTGCCCATCTGAATCCCCTTCAGAGCATGTCGCGGGTTAGGGCTGGGCCGGCCACTAACGCGGACAGACGCTCTCTAACCCCCTCTTCCCCCCCTAAACGGGAAGAGAAAAGGGAATGAGGCAGAGAGACTTACGTGTGAGAGAAGAAAAAAAACCGAACTAGAACAGCTTTAATGAAAGTAATAGGAATAATGGTAAAGAGATAAAAGTAAAGAATTATATACAACTATAGATAGTAGCCCGATATCAAACCCGACTCCCTCCCCCGATAGAAATCACCACTGGTGCTGCAGAGCAGGAGGCACTGGGGAAACCCCAGGCTCAGCGGCGGCGGGAGCTGGATACAGGGAGCTGGATTCGGGAACTCAGGATCCGGATCAAAATCAGGAGGTCAGATGGAGTCCTCTCTGGACACCGGCCATTGCAGAAAAGGAGGGCGAAAAGAAGGGCCGAAACTCTCGTGATCACTCAATTTATACCAGATATGACGTATATGGGATGGAATACTCTCGTTGGTCACCTGTCCTGTCTATTACCCCCCGGAGGTGCCACCTTTTACTTCCTTGTGCCCCCCTCTTACTACCCAGCACCCCCAGCGTGGCACACAAGAGCCAGCAGTGGACTTGGTCACTATAGGAATAAGTATAAGCAAGAGCCTTTCTACATACCAGTCCCAGGCAGTGACTGTAAACATCAGGTGTTATCACTGCCAGTAGCACACACTGTCTGCAAAAACATGTTGCTGACTTCAGAACGTGCAGCCTTTTAGAAGACACTAAACTGAAAAGTAAAAATCACTAAACAGGACTGGGTTTTTAGCTAAACCCAGGACATTCCACCCCTTATTCCATACCATTTACCTCATACTGATCACGAGCTAATGATCTACTTATAGGGAAAGTTCAGTAAATTCATAAAGTTCATAATCGTCGGTTCCATCCATCATAGCAGTCTCTCAGGGCAGGAAAGTTCATGTGAGATTCGTTACAGTTCGTGTCCACAGGTTGTAGGTTCATTTCGAAGAAGTTACTGGACGTCACTCAACAAGGCTAGCTCAGTTGCTGGATGTCACTTGATGAGGTCAGCTCTGGTCATCACTGGTTTATTACTCTGAAAAACACTTATTGAACACTGTTAGTATTATGTAACAACATCATACAGGATTAAATCGAGTATTCTCACCTAGAGTTAAATTTCCTTGAGGTACACATTGAACTTCACCATCTTTCATCATCACCCACCAAGTAGTTCCAGGTCCTTGAGCGAAAGCAACCCCACGAATGGGTTTGCCTTTGCCTGAAGCAGGAAATACCCAGACAGTCTTCCCCAATAAATTCCTTTCATACACCACAGGGACTTTATCTCCTTCTACAGTATGCAGAGGCTCTGAATGAGCAGGACCAGCACGATTGATGGATCCTCTGGTGTTAACTAACCAGGTGGCTTGTGCTAAATGCTTGTCCCAGTTTTTAAAAGTTCCACCTCCCATAGCTTTCAGAGTAGTTTTTAACAGTCCATTGTATCGTTCAATTTTCCCAGAGGCTTGTGCATGATAAGGAATATGATATACCCATTCAATACCATGTTCTTTAGCCCAATTGTCTATAAGATTGTTTTTGAAATGAGTCCCATTATCTGATTCAATTCTTTCTGGAGTGCCATGTCGCCACAGGATCTGCTTTTCTAGGCCCAAGATAGTGTTTCTGGCAGTGGCGTGAGGTACGGGATATGTTTCTAACCATCCGGTAGTTGCTTCCACCATAGTGAGCACGTAGCGCTTACCCTGTCGAGTTAGAGGAAGTGTGATGTAATCAATCTGCCAGGCCTCCCCATAGCTATATTTTAACCATCGTTCCCCATACCACAAAGGTTTTAATCGCTTAGCTTGCTTAATTTCGGCGCATATTTCACAATCACGGATAACCTGCGCAATAGCGTCCATAGTTAAATCCACCCCTCGGTCACGAGCCCATCTGTATGTTCCATCTCTTCCCTGATGTCCTGAAGTGTCGTGGGCCCACCGAGCTAGAAACAGTTCACCTTTATGTTCCCAGTCCAAGTCTATTTGGAACACTTGAGCAGCCTGATCCACAGGCTGGTTGTGTCGATGTTCTTCAGTGGCACGACTTCTGGGCACATGAGCATCTACGTGACGCACCTTTACAACTAAGTTCTCTAGCCGAGCAGCAATGTCTTGCCATAGTTCAGCAGCCCAAATAGGCTTACCTCTGCGCTCCCAGTTATTGTGCTTCCACTGTTTTAACCAACCCCAAAAAGCATTTGCCACCATCCATGAGTCAGTATAGAGATAGAGCACTGGCCATTTTTCCCGTTCAGCAATGTCTAAGGCCAGCTGGATGGCTTTTACCTCTGCAAACTGACTTGATCCACCTTCTCCCTCAGTTGCCTCTGCAACACGTCGTGTGGGACTCCACACAGCAGCTTTCCACTTACGACGATTTCCTACAAGGCGGCAAGATCCATCAGTAAATAGGGCATATTGCTTTTCATTATCTGGTAACTGATTATATGGTGGAGCTCCCTCAGCACGTGTCACCACCTCCTTTGGGGGCACTGCAAGGTCTTTACCTTGTGGCCAGTCTGCGATTACCTCTAAAAGTCCTGGACGATTGTGATGACCCATTCGAGCTCTCTGTGTAATTAGGGCAGTCCATTTACTCCATGTAGCATCAGTGGCATGATGTGTGGAAGGAACTTTACTCTTGAACATCCAGTTTAGGACTGGTATTCGTGGTACTAGGAGAAGCTGTGCCTCAGTACCAATCACTTCCGAAGCAACTTTAACTCCTTCATATGCGGTCAGTATTTCTTTTTCAGTTGCAGTATAGTTGGCCTCAGAGCCTCTATATTTTCGGCTCCAAAATCCTAAGGGTCGACCTCGAGTTTCTCCTGGTGTCCTCTGCCAGAGGCTCCAGGCAGGACCATCATCCCCAGCTGCAGTATATAGCAAATTTTTAATATCTTGTCCTGTTCGAATTGGCCCAAGAGCTACTGCCTGTACGATCTCTTGTTTGATTTGTTCAAAGGCCTGTTGTTGTTCAGGGCCCCATTGAAATTTGTTTTTCTTTCGAGTCACATCAAAAAGAGGTTTCACAATCGGACTATAACCAGGAATATGCATTCTCCAGAAACCCACAGTACCTAAGAAGGATTGTGTTTCTTTTTTGTTAGTTGGTGGCAACATAGCTGATATTGTGTCAATCACGTCTATTGGGATCTGGTGACGCCCATCTTGCCATTTCACTCCCAAATATTGGATCTCTTGTGCAGGTCCCTTGACCTTGCTTCTCTTTATGGCAAAACCAGCATCCAAAAGAATCTCAATTATTTTCTTACCTTTTGTAAAAACTTCTTCTGCTGTGTTACCCCATACAATGATGTCATCGATGTATTGCAGATGTTCTGGAGCTCCACCCCTCTCCAGGGCGGTGTGGATCAGTCCATGGCAGATGGTAGGGCTGTGTTTCCAGCCCTGGGGCAGTCGGTTCCAGGTGTACTGGATACCCCTCCAGGTGAAAGCAAACTGCGGCCTGCATTCTGCTGCTATAGGAATAGAGAAAAACGCATTAGCAATGTCAATTGTGGCATACCACTTAGCTGCTTTCGACTCCAGCTCATACTGAAGATCTAACATGTCCGGCACGGTAGCACTCATCGGTGGTGTAACCTCATTTAGGCCCCGATAGTCTACAGTCAATCTCCATTCTCCATCAGACTTACGGACAGGCCAGATAGGACTGTTAAATGGTGAGCGAGCTTTGCTGATCACTCCTTGACTTTCTAGTTGACGTATCAGCTTATGGATGGGAACTACAGAGTCTCGGTTGGTACGATATTGTCGTCGATGCACTGTTTTAGTAGCAATTGGTACCTGTTGGTCTTCAGTTTTCATCAGCCCTACAACACTAGACTCCTCTGAAAGTTTGGGCAAGCTAGACAGCTGATCACTGTCCTCAGTCTCTACAGCTGCTATGCCAAAAGCCCATCGATACCCTCTTGGATCCTTGTAATACCCTTTCTTGAGGAAGTCTATGCCAAGAATGCATGGGGCATTTGGACCAGTCACTATGGGGTGTTTTTTCCACATATTCCCAGTAAGGCTCATTTCGGCTTCCAATACAGACAGTTGTTGAGAACCACCTGTCACTCCAGAAATAGTAACAGTTTCAGTACCTGTATGATTCGATGGCATTAGAGTGCACTGTGCACCAGTGTCCACCAGAGCTCTATATTTTCGTGGTTCTAATGTGCCAGGCCACCGAATCCACACGGTCCAATAAACTCGGTTGTCCCTCTCCTCCACCTGGCTGGAGGCAGGGCCCCTCTAATTTTGAGGTTGATTCACGGGGTTTACCTGATTCACAGTATTAACTACATTTACATTCTGATTATTCCTTCTCGTGGCAGATTGTTGTCTTCTGTTGGTGTTTCGCAAATTGGATACTCGTTCTCGTAGAGCAGAAGTAGGTTTTCCATCCCAGTTTCTCATGTCCTCACCATATCCACGTAGGAAAATCCACAAGTCATTCCGTGACAAGTTACCATCATTTTTAGTTGATCTTGAAGGTCTGTATTTTCTAACAGCATCAACGCGGCTCCATTGAGGTCTGTCATCTCTCTTGGACAATGCATCAATCAGCTTCTCTAATGATTGATTGTTTTTCTCAAATGATTCACTATTTTTCTCAATTGCTTGATTGGTTTTCTCCATTGCTCTCTCAATTGATTCATTGGTTTTCTCCATTGCTTTCTCAATTAATTTCTCCAGTGATCTGTTGTTTTCCTCGATTATTTTTTCCATGGCAGCAATCTGAATTTGTTGGGGATTGGCAGTACTGTCTTCATACTGTCGTGCTTTGTTGGTCACTTCACTCACTGTTGGTACCTGACCATCTCCATCTAATGCCCAGACCATTGTTGACAAGGTGTGCTTATATACTGGTGGTGCACTCCTCACAAACATCTGAATAACGTGTTTGTGGCAGGGCATTTGATCAGGGTTTAAAATTGTTTGTGGATTGCTGTAAATCACCTCTCTCACTGCTAGTTCTCTCAGGAACTTAATGCCTTTTTCCATGCTGGTCCAGTTGGTTCTGTGGATAGGAATATCATCCTTGTGGGTATACCGGTTCTTAATAGCTGTCAAGAGTCGTCTCCAGAGGCTGAGACTGTTGTCGTCTTTTGCAAGTTCCGTATCAACGCCTGCGTTTCCAGACAGGGATCCCAGCTGTTTGGCTTCTTTACCGTTCAGATTAATGGTCTCGGCTCCTTTACCCCAGCAACGGAGTAACCACTTGTAATATGATTCACCTTCACGACGGCCAAAGTCCTTTCTCACATCTCGCATGTCCCTCAGAGTTAAAGGTTTGACAGCTACGTCTGATTCTGACCCTGAACTATCTGATGACTTCGGTTGGGAAGGACCCTGTCCTGGATCAGAATCATCTGATGATGGATGACTTGCCTTCCAGGCCGTAACTAACCTTTCTAATACTGAATCTGTTGGGGGACCAGCCTTCTTTTTTGAGTCTGAATCTGAGTCATCTGATGGTGCTACTTTAGAAGGACTTTGTCCTGGAGTTGTGTTATCTGTTGTTAGGGCAATTGACTTTTTCCGATGTTTCTTTCTAGTCACAGGGGCGACATTTGCTGATACAGACTGAGTGTCAGAGGCCACAGTGTCTGTCATTGTCCCACACCAATGCTTACTTAACCGCCAAAACATAAACAGATTTGAAAAAATCAGCATTAACATCAATATTAATAATAAAATCTCAGCCTTTCGATTAAGATAGCTGCATTCACATCCACAATCACAATCATTATAATCTGGTAGACTCAGATTAGCAAACAAATGGGTATAATTTCCTAAAGTGAAATTGAAAGTGTAGTTAAAAACAAAATTCACCATTGTGCTCTTAAGGTATTCAGGTATGCCAATCACCCAAATTACTGCAGAATACACCGACCCAAAAAAAACCAACACAGTGAAAATTCTCGTTTTTAAATCGGAACAGGCAAACCACAGAACGATATACCAAATCACACTCGAGAGTTTGGACAAAATTTTGACACCCAGGGAGGAACCCACATTTAAAAGGACATGACATAACATTTCACCGACCGATAACATGATGTGAGCTGTCCGGTTTTTCTCCTCTAACCCTTCAGAACTCTCAAAGAAAAGATCTGATACGCTCTCAACTGCGCCGGATGGAATTTAAACTATGCAGGCAATATATCAGAGCCCAGTTGTGTCTAAATAACTGGTAAAATAGAATGAGCCTGATTGGTGTTTGTTTTCGAGCCCCACGTTGGGCGCCAATAAATCTGTCGCGGGTTAGGGCTGGGCCGGCCACTAACACGAACAGACGCTCTCTAACCCCCTCTTCCCCCCCCAAACGGGAAGAGAAAAGGGAATGAGGCAGAGAGACTTACGGATGAGAGAAGAAAAAAACTAGAACAGTTTTAATGAAAATAATAGGAATAATGGTAAAAAGATAAAAGTAAAGAACTATATACAACTATAGATAGTAGCCCGATACCAAACCCGACTCCCTCCCCCGATAGAAATCACCACTGGTGCTGCAGAGCAGGAGGCACTGGGGAAGCCCCAGGCTCAGCGGCGGCAGGAGCTGGATCCAGGGAGCTGGATTCGGGAACTCAGGATCCGGATCAAAATCAGGAGATCAGATGGAGTCCTCTCTGGACACCGGCCATTGCAGAAAAGAAGGGCCAAAAAGACCGAAAAGAGGGCAAAAAGGGCAAAAGGGCGAAAAAAGGACGAAACTCTCGTGATCACTCAATTTATACTAGATATGACGTATATGGGATGGAATACTCTCGTTGGTCACCTGTCCTGTCTGTTACCCCCCGGAGGTGCCACCTTTTACTTCCTTGTGCCCCCCTCTTACTACCCAGCACCCCCAGCGTGGCACACAAGAGCCAGCAGTGGATTTGGTCACTATAGGAATAAGTATAAGCAAGAGCCTTTCTACATACCAGTCCCAGGCAGTGACTGTAAACATCAGGCGTTATCACTGCCAGTAGCGCACACTGTCTGCAAAAACATGCTGCTGACTTCAGAACGTGCAGCCTTTTAGAAGACACTAAACTGAAAAGTAAAATTCACTAAACAGGACTGGGTTTTTAGCTAAACCCAGGACAGAGCAGCTCTAGGGTTTGCCTTGTTTGTACATTCACAGGTCAGAACTGGCAGTTTTTTCCTATGGCTCAAAAGGTGTGTTGCTGTTGTCTCAGTTGCATTGTGTTGAAGCCCTGCCACAGAATCCCCACACACATTTCAAAGGAGGCCAAATGCTGCAGGGACAACAAACATATGTATGAACAACAGCCTCTGAGCTCTGACCCTGAAGATAAATTTCAATGCCACTCTTAATGCAACCTGCAGCAAAGCTCTCCCAAAACGGTTTGTAGGACCACCAGGACCTTCATGTTTCTGTCATGAACATAGAGAAATTGGCAGTGGGTATTTGGCGTTTGAATCAGCAGTACAAGGAATCAAATGCCTGCTGAATGACCCTGCTGAAGCACAGCTTGCACTCACCAGAATTCACTTACCACTCTTGCCAAGCTCTACTGCAGAAAGGGAAATTAGAGGAGGAGAATGCTATCCAACTACCGAAGGCCTCTCAGGCACTGGAACATCCTTCTGTCTCTCTTTCTGGGATAATTTTAAAGCCACCACAGTCTCCTTTACCTTCTTGCCAAGGTGACTGTTGGCTACAAGGCCTTTGAACTGCTTTACCCAGTGCAGTCAGTCACTGGTTGCTGGGAGGATATCAACTGTTCTGAAGTGTCACCTTGCTACCTGCCAGCACTTCATGTGAGACAAATTCTCAGGTACATGGCTTGAGTCATTTCGCTACGTCAGGCCTCGCTCAGGAATGAGTCAATCCCTTGCGCAGAAAGCTGAGACCATGCTGCAAACACACCAAGTCTGACCTTTTATTTATAATGCTGACAAGAACTGTTTGTTTAAGTATTCTGACAAGTTTAAAGCATAACTTTGAATGTTCAGTTCCCGAGTTGCCCAGCGTCTTGGAGCTATGCCAGATGAGTTGCTCCTTTTGTAAGTACAAGCAGTGGTTCACATCTTTGCTTCAGTTCCTCTTGTCCCGGTGATGTTCTGTGGCGGCCAAGCCAGTTCTGCTACCAACACCTTCTAAGACTTCTAGCCTGGCTTCTGTCCCTCCTCCTGAAATTGCTAAAATATAACTTCAGTATCCCTGTGATCTTGATGTTATCTCTTTCCTTGCTAAGTAACAGATGCTATGTGGCTCTAATTTACCAAATTATGTCTGCTCCTCTCTTTATTACGAATTTGTGACCAGTAATGGGAAAGAAATATTATGTGAAATCGCTAGGAAAGCAAGCCTGGCCTCTTTCTTACCAAATTTGTTATTTTGGACCAATGGTCTCCAATGTATGGAATCTTCATACTTCACATCATTCCACCTGTAAATTCTTTAACGGGTTGGTGTAGTTAAGGTGTCCCTATCTGTGAAAGATCCTGTACCAAAATAGCCTCCATTTTAATCCTCAGGACTTTTGGCAGACTGTCTCTGCCTCTGAAATTCTTTCCTAATTTGCTTGTGCAAGACATTAGGAACTATCTAAGACCTTATGGTTGGCTTCTTCTATGTAATTTCTTTTGGGAACAGATAGTTCCTGCAGATGCATTCCAAGATGGTCCCAAAGTAGAATATGAACTGTACTTCAACCAAGAGACCAACCTGTCTGTTTTCTGCAAGCTGATCTTGTCCCTCCTGTTCTTGAGACCAAAAGGTCTTTCAGAAATTCCCCAAAGTTTTTACTGAGGTCCAATGCATTTCTACTGGAAGACTGTCAAAGCAGAGAGCTGGCAAGATTAAAAAAAATGCAGATGACTCACTAACATGGAATATAAGTCTGTCAATAAGACACAGTATGCTAAAGTCAAGATAAATCAATGGCCTCACTAATAAGTATCTCTGTCCCTAACTTCTGCTGAGCCACCATCTGGAGTTTTACCCATACCTTCAGCTAACATTCTGGCACTCAGAACTGATGTGTTAAGGGTAGATGGGTAGGGTAGGGTAGGGTAGGGTAGGGTAGGGTAGGGTAGGGTAGGGTAGGGTAAGGTAGGTTTGTCAGGCATGAATGAAGAACTTTGGGACCCAGCCTGAGTGAATTGGGACTGTAAAGGGAGTAGGGTTCAGTGCTTCACATGGTAAACATACCTGTAGCTTATTACTTGAAGGTAGAAAAAGAACATACTTCTCACTGAGTGCTTCAAACTGGCAGCTGGAAAAGACACAGCTCGTGGCTAGCCCAGAGAAGCACATATGCTGGTTGCCTGGCTAGCTGCTAACAAATGGAAAAGGTAACATCCTTGCCTTCCCAACTAGGAGAATGAAGAATCTCTCCTTTTTGTGACTGCCAATGTCACAAAACTTGTAACCGCTGTATCTGAAGACTCCTAGCCCTCTCAAGTTTGACTGAAATTAGTAGATGGACTCCAAATTTAGGAGAAAGGCTGACAGATGTGGATGAAAAGGCTGATTGCATTATTCTTATTGCCCTAGGAAGCCAACGTAAAAGTGGTGCTGGTTAGAGAGGGATATAATTTAAAATATAAGCTTCCCTGAAATCAGGGTAGATCTCAAGGATCCCCAGTGGCTTTTGTGTCTCTTAACAGACTTTGAACTCTTTGTGACTCTGTAATTACTGCCTGAAAGCAGGAATAGATTTCCTAGAAATATGTCAGTAAATCTCCAGTTCTTCTTCTTCTCTCTTTTTAAAGCTAGGTAGTGTGTTTGCTTTTCTGCATAAATTTTGGAGACAATTTTAGTCCAATTTTAGAACCAATGTGAACACATAGCAATATTCTGTAATTTGTTCTTTCCTTGTTTGTTAATAGTATTCACTGTTCAAGCAGCCTGCTTGTTTTTCTACTGAAGACTGATACAGAAAGAGGCTTTAAGTGTGTCATCCCCTTAATGTAATGTGTTCATAGTTTTCTTTTTCTGTTGAACAGAAAGTGAAAGATTTTCTTGAACCTCTTGTATTACTGAAGTGTTTATAGAGTGACTTCTCATCACTCTGGATATTTTTGATATTGAATCTCACATTGTGTTGTGGCCTTTCAGATTTTGGTCATATACTCTCCTGCTTCTTTCTTAGGCTGTGATGGTATGTTTAGCTGATGCGCTGACATCTCTCCTTAAGTTATTTTCACTTTACATCCATTTCCCATGAGACTTTAGTTCCTTGAGAAGGTAAAAATCTACTTTTTTTCACTATTTTCCTGTCTTCTTTTGTCATAAACTCTGTCATTCCATCATCATTCCTGCCTAAGCTGTATTTCACCTTTTCAAGCAGGTGTATTTCACATTTTCAAGCAGTTTCTCTGTGCTAATTAGGATAAAATTTAGAATGACTTTCCCTTCACTACATTTTGCAGCATCAACAGAACATCACTGACACATTCTGATAATTTGCTAGAAAATTTGTGTTCTACTGTAATCATTACCCACCAGTTACAACCAGCTCTTCTATCCTGGATCATTTTGCCTCCTTCATTTTTTTCTCAAAAAAAAATCATCAAATCTTCTAGAGCTTCAAATTAGTGATGTATAGTAGGTATCCTACTACTGTATCACTCATATTCTCATAGGTTCTTTGTCAGTAGAACTCTAAATAAGACTTAGTTACTGAGCTGTAGGATTCCAGGATCTTCCAAAAACTGTAAGGACTTTCAGGTGCCATTATTTATAACACATTTCTTATATTGATGTACTGACAAACAGCATGCTTGACCCATTCTGTCTGGTTTTGTCTCTTTCGTGACCCTGTAATGTATAACCCTGTTCCAAGTAGTTTGAGGTCCTCATTTAAATGGCTGAGGTTAATACCTTCCTGTGAGCTTTTATGTCAGCTCCTTTCTTCAATCTCGTCTAAGGCTTCCCTACTAGGTTTTTGTGGTGGTTCAACCCTGGGTGGAGGCCAGGTGCCCACCAGAGCCACTTAGTCACTCTATCTTCTTAGATGGACAGGGGAGAGGAAAAATATAAAAAGAGTGGTCAAGATAAAGACAGTTTAACTAAGCAAAAGCAAAGGCCACATGCAGAAGCAAAGGCAAACAAAAAGATTATTCTCCACTTTCCATCCACAGGTGATGTCTGACCGCTTCCCGGGAAGCAGGGCTTCAGTATGTGTAGCAGTTTCTCCAGAGGACAAACACAAATAATGAATTCCCACCCTGCCCCCTTCTTCCATCTTTCTCTTAGCTTTTATATTTGGGCTGACATCATATCGTGTGGAATATCCCTCTGGTCAGTTTGAGTCAGCTGGCCTGGCTGTGTTGCCTCCCGAGATCTTGCCCACCCCCAACCTACTATTGTGGGAGGGTAATCTTGGAGAGACAGCATCATTGCTCTGCAAGCACTACTCAGTAGTAGCCAAAATGCTGGTGTATTATCAACACCCTTCTAGGTACCACTACAAACCACAACACTATGAAAGCTGCTGTGGTGAAAATTAACTGTGTCTCAGACAGCACAGTTATAACTAATTCTAACCCAATACAGTTATAAAGCTGGTAGATAAAGAGAGTTTTTGTGAATAAGCTCTTCACCAGGAAGATGGTCTTTTAAATGTAATCATAGAACTGTAGAACTGTAGAATCATTTAGGTTGGAAATCATTTAGATTGGAGAGATCACCAAGTCCAACCATTAACCTAGCACTGCCAAGTCCACAACTAAACCATGTCGCGAAGCACCTCATCCTACATGCAGGGATGGTGACTCAACCACTTCTCTGGGCAGCCTGTTCTAATTCTTGACAACCCTTTCTGGGAAGAAATTTTTCCTAATAGCCAATCTAAACTGTCCCTGGCGCAACTTGGGGCCATTTCTTCTTCTCCTATCTCTTGTTACTTGGGAGAAGAGATCAGCCCTCACCTCACTACAACCTCCTTTCAGGTACTTGTAGAGAGCGATAAGTTCTCCTTCAGCCTCCTCTTCTCCAGGTTAAACAATCCCAGTTTCCTCGGCTGCTTTATTTCCACGACACATCCAGCCTTTGCCTCAGTCTTGAACTTCAATAAGGAGGAACGGTATACAGAATATTTGAGTTTACCTTCATCACTTGTTCTGTAATTACTTTTTCATTTTCCCAGAGTCGTTCATGGCAAGGCATATGTTGATAGGCAAGAGAATATAACAGTCAGTGGGATGGGGCAGGTAATGCTGATAGTGTCTTGGCAAGCTCTTGCATTCATGCAAGAGAGCAGATACCTCAGAAGACCAGATGCCTTCACCAGATCAGTCCCTCTGAGATCCTCAGGAGAGAGTCCCCAGTCACTGTCATATTTTGATCCCTTTTGGGAGGCTTAATCTTCTGTGCTGCTCAGATCAAAGTAAAACTCTTTTCATTAGCATATTTTTAGAATAAGAGTTAAAATGTTAATGTTATATTCAAGTTTAGAGAATACTATAAAACACACTTTAAAACTATAAAATAAGACTGCTGAATATTTCTGCATTTTGCTTATATGGAAATATGTGCTTTAAATTTTAACAAAAAATAATTGTTCTAACTTTCTTTTTCACGAGTTATAGTAAATCCAGAATGGGTGTAAAATAGGTAGATGTGGGACATATTATATACCCTTAAATCTAATTTCTTTCCTGTCTTCAAAAGTTATTAAGTATTTAATTGTTATTTATTTTAATGACTTATTAATGAGGGTTGTGGTATTTCAGCAAGAAGAGTTTATAGTCCCTATCTAGAGAATTTCTTATAAAACTCTAGAAAGAAATGTATTCTTGCCATTTCTCCAAAGAGAAAAAGCATGAAAGTGATTTACTTAAGTTGCAGGAAGAGAGAAAATGTCATAAGATATATTTTTTTTCCTTTTAAAATCAACGGAAAGACTTTCATTAACTTCTTTCATGTTAGCTTAGCCATCTCATGTTAACTGAGGAGGTATTAAAGGATAAAGGCAGCTCATTAGCTGATGTAGAAACTTGGGCTCATTAGGAACTAAGCCTGCGATTTGGAGGTCTAAGATCTCCATTTGCAAAAGAAATACTTCAGAGCAATATTGGTCAATTTTCGTTTTCTGGTCTTTTTTTTTTTTTCTTTTTTCTGTAAAGCAAGATATACTTAAGAAATGTTTGTACAGTATAGGACTTGGAATCAATGTGTGCTCTAACTCAACCTATAATTTTGTTTTGCATCAAAGAAACTTCTTCTATGTCTGTCTTGTCTGCCTTTAAAGCAGTCTTTTTCATTATTGCTGAATCTAACATTTGAAAATACAGAACGTAAGCAACTTGTCTTCATGAACAATCTTTCAATTTTAGAATGGAGCAGATTGAAGATCAAGCTAACAAATATGCCCAGAATAGAACTGTTGATGAAGTAATTAAAAGGCTGAAGGACACAGTAAAACAACAGGCAGCAACTACTAAAGACAGCTTTTTTTTTTGCCTACAACAAGCAATCACATGGGAAAATTAATAAAGCCAGCTTGCAGAAGGTAGGAAAAATGTTAGCTATTTTTCTCTCTCCTGTACTTTTCCTAGAAAGACACTTATTGTCTTAGCAATGTGCCTGCTCACACAGCTAGAGTTAAATCCTCCAGGACTGTTTCAGTTACTGGTAAGCTAAACAGGTCCTCTGAAGGTTATTGTGTGAGAAAGAGTCAAAACTTGCATTTAAAGATGTAAAATTGTCATCTGGTAGCAGCACTACACCTTGAAAGCCTCGACTGCTCCCAGATGTCAAAAAGAACATGTATGCACTGGGACTGGCAAGGACTGGGACTTGGAGGTCTAATGCCAACCAACAACACGCCTCTTATGTGAAGTGAGTGGGTGTATCTTAAAGAATCACCTAAGCTTTAACTCGGAGTCCTTAAACCCTCTTCACAACTCCGCAGTGGTAGCTGGTAGGAACTGGATATAGGTAGGTGGAGAGTAAGGTTCGTAACAGATAGAGCATGACACTTCAGGGAGAATGACCTAAGCTAATTTTATAGCATCTTCCAGCTTTCTGAGCCTCAACTTTCTCTGAACCACTCTTGGACCATAGTGTGGCTTGGGACTAGGGGTCACCCCCTGGGATCCCCGTCTCTTTTCCTTGCTCACTTTTACTCTACTTTCAAAGGAGCTTGCAGTTATTGTGTCAGGAGAACCTCTTCTGGACATCAAGTAACATTTCAGGGCATAGAGTGGTCCTCAATAGGAGAGAAGAACATTTCTGCAGCTCTTATTTGAGTTCAGTGGATATGATCATGTTGTAAATTTCCAGTGTAATTATTTGATATTGGACGGCTTTTGAAAGTGAGTTAGCTGATTTGGGTACAGCATCTCAGTGCTAAGAGGATCCACAACAACATGAATGTATTGATATTGAGCAGTTTTTATTTGCCAAGAATTCCAGTTGAATTTTGTAAGTGTCTCTTCTGAGGTAGGGGTTTTCTGTAGTGTTCCCAGGGCCTGTCATGGCCTCGATGGCTTATCTGACTGCAGGGGACTCTCCCCCGGCCTCCGACTGCTTCTTTGGAAGAATGTAGGACTCTGTATCATGTCTGCCAGATGCATATAGATGTTTTGGATGCATAAGGTTACCACAAATGGTGTAGGCAACAGGACGTGTCCCAAGTGCAGTTAGGTGGATTGTGAAGCATTTTGATGTGCCAACGCCATTGCCCACCTTTCTAGCACATTTGAAGCTGCTACTCTGATCTACAGCTTGATTTAGAGTAGCTGAATGTGTACATTTAGTGAATAGCCTGGCAGTTGCTTGTCCTCAGAGGCAGAGTAGGTTAATCAAACAGTACTAGTGCAGTGCAGTAGTGACAAACATAAAAGCATCCTCGTTTTCTGATTTGTTATTTGAGGCCAAGCCATAGAAGCAGGCAAAAGCTATCTGCACAATTTGAAAGTGGATAAGCTCTGTTTGTTCATATAACATTGCATCCCAGCATTCCTCCAAAGGGTAGCTGATCTTAGTTTTCCTGAATAATCCAAAAATGCAGACATAGAATCACCAGTTAACCTTTGCAGGATTATACCAACACTGTCACTTCTCTGTGTTTTTCTTTACAGCTTTAGCATAAGGCCTTTGAAGAGAGACTGAATGCGGCACTTAGTGCCATGGTCTGGCCTATGTGGTGGTGTTGGGTCACAGGCTGGACTTGATGATCTCAGAGGTCTTTTCCAGCCTCAACAGTTCTGTGATTGTGTGACACCTTTTAGCTTCTTGCCTGTGGAGTACCAAAGGTCTGGGACAGGTTAATGAAGGGAGGTGCTGAACTCTACCTCCTTTACCAAAGAGTCTGTCTTCACTGTCCTGGGTCTCCTACGAACTGGGCAACTAGGCACAGACTCTGCCTTTGCACCTTTGGACTTGTCTAATTTTTAGTACAGTTAAAAATCAGGAAGATGGCAATTGAAGCTCTGTCAGGGGTCCTGAGAGTAACATCCACAATTTGTATGTGTGCCTTCACTTTTGTGAAGAATTACGTTATCTGTTCCCTATCAGATTGTCATCAATCCTCTTTCTTTAAATAAGGCCTAGACACTATGCCTTTTGTGAGCCATTCAGCACAGGACAATGACCTAGTTGTACAATTTAATACGACTTAATCTTGTATGCAGTTTTGGCAGAGTTTTATCACTTTTTTTTTTCTCTAGATGAAAGTGCTAATAGTTGAGACTGTAGTCACTAACATTACTATTGTGACTGATTCTCTCCAGCTTTGATTGGATTTGTGTGGCCAGATTTCTTTATCACTACTATTAAACATTTGATCTGATGGTAAATACTTGTTCAACTGAATGTAAAATGTGCTTGCTTATCCAGAAGCTGTACATTCATAGAAAAGAATGATAATTTGCTAATTATTCTCACTGTTTTTAACACTCCTTTTGCTGTTCAGCTATTTAATGATTTTTTTTCTTTTAATCTGTACAATTAACTAGAATATAATGGTAGGAGTAATCACTGTAGGAACGCTTGGAAAGTCAAGACAGAGCTGTGTAGGACAGTTATAAAGGAATACACCCACATCAGGAGTTACAAAGCAGCTGAAGGAAACGAAAGGTTTTGGAAAAAGCCCAGGGGCTGAAGCTACAAATTTTCAGGGAAAAAGGAGGTGGGAAATAGGGAGGAAAATCAGAGGCACCTCCACAGCTGACTGCCAGTTTCAGAAATGTAGTCAAACTTTGCTCTCTGTCTCTTCCCGAATAGAACTGAAGTTGTACAAATAGAACTATATTTAATATTTTTAAATAGCTTACTGCAAATGTAAGGAAGAGAGATCAATTTTCAGAGTAATTTCAAGTTGCGCCATAGGATAAACCACCCAGATATTTAGTATGCAAAATGGCATATTAATCAAGAAAATAAGCCATTGTATAACTTATTTTATTTCTCTTCTAACAGGTGTTGGAAGATCACGGCATGCCAATGGATGACAGTCAATTTAATCTACTAAAAGAAAAGCTAGGGTTTCCAGATAGAGGGCTGAATTATTTGGGTTTTGTGGCAATACTGGGAGGTAAAGGAATTTTAACAGCATTAAAGGATCAACGAAACCTTACTTGGAAGATCCAGAACTTTCCTCTTTTGAGGTAAGGATATTGGTGAAATTAGGAAGAGATCAGCAATACAATTTCTAGCACATGAATGTATTCTGTCTGTAGTTCTTTGTCTCCTGATCCAGCTAAGCTGCTGAGTATCTAACCTGAGACAAGAGGAAAATGTTGGATGTGAACTAATTAAAGATCCACAGGTGGATGCCGTGGAGTTCTCACTAACATTGCAAAAAGCAACTGAGTGACTGCTCTACCTTGAGGAGATCCGTGTCCTCAGCATTTCTAACTCTTGTTCACAGTCTTGGAATTATGTTGTATCCTAAATTACAGTGAATGATTTTACATTAGTGGTGTCCAGTAATGTTTTTCTATTCTGTATAAAAATCCAAAAGACAGTAACTATTCCTTCAGGAAAGAAAATCTGCTAGTAAGTCATTAGGGTGGAGTTTTAGTGGCAGTATATTCAACTGGAGTTCTGTGGTGTGATGTGGTTACTTATTGGTTATTGTTTTAGTGTAAACTACTGCTTTTGTATGTTAAAGCTGCCAAGGGACATTGCTATTAGAGAATGCTGAAATGTAGTTATCTCCCAGTGAGAGAGCAAGGTTTACTTTTTGTGTAGATATAGATGTATTGTCCACCCATACAATGAGAATGAGGTCTTCAGTGATGTACTCTTGCTGAGGAATGTATACCAGAGGAATATTTTTATAATTCAGAAACACATTTTTTTTCACCTCAGCTACTTGTCTTACCCCATCAGTAATTTCACTGATTTCAAGGCCCTGTAAGTAAAGAGTTTGATTTTCAGCTCTTAAAAACGAAGGTGACGGAATCTGATCTGATTTCTTAAGGCGGAACCCTGAGTGCAGACTAAAGCTAGAAAGTAATTACTCATTTCTCTTTTCTTTTGTATTTATGCTTTAAGTCTAGATTTTCTGGGTAAAATTATGATACCACTGAAGCCAATGGCAGTTTTGCCACTGGCTTCAAGGCTGCTTTTAGCTTCCATTTCATGCCTCTGTTATTTTTCTCAGAGGTGCACATTTACTTTTTTCACAGTTACCCTTCTTTCTGCTGTCATTATTTCTCTTTTAGAACTAAGAGAAGGGAGACATGACTTGTGTCTGGCTGACATAATATTCAGGTTTTGCTTCATAAAGGCCTAGAAGTTTAGGAGTTTATGAATATAACCAGCTAATCATCTATCCACCAAAATATGTGCACTTTCGTCTAGTAGCTTAATAAAATATGTTTGAAACTGGTTGACTTTGGTGAAAATGAATGTGCCAGCTCTGTGATTTAAATCAAGAATCAACAGTGTTTTGTCTGTATTTAAAGTTTTTGCTTTTGCCAATTATGAGATTCACAGCTTTTCTTTCCATGCATTACTGTATCTTATAGTTGTAAAAGGAAGTGTGACCCACATTTTACATAAAGTAAGTCTCAGAAACCAGAAGGAAAAGAAGAAAGCCTCCTACCTTTTATTTTTCAGTGATTTGTGATTCTGTGGGGTAGAGGGTGGTGCGTAGTTACAGCAAAAGAAACCCGATTTTCTTCTGATAAGCTTTAGTGGGAAGATAACATGAGTACAAATTTTCTTGACCAAACTTGTGTAGAAACTGGAATTGAAAAAAGGGCAGAATAGTGCATGTCTTTAAGAGGGAGTAGGATTTAAAGGATAAAATCAGGAGAAGTTAAAATGAGTGAATGCTATTTTTTTGGAGTCATTGTACAGGCTGTTGTGTGCCAAGTATGTAAATCTGCTAAAAAGAAAAAAAAATGTTCCTTTAGAACAGATCATTAACTTAGTATTTTTCTTACCAATCGAGAGTAGGGAGTAGTGCAATTTCAGTCTGCACATTTTTCTTTGCAAGTTTTTCCCATTTTAAAATCTGACACGAATTACTTCACTATATGGCTCAAGGTGCAGAAAAATTCTAAAGTTCCTAAGAGGCTACAAAAGATGCTTAGTCTCTTTTTCCTCAGAAGCAAAGCAAAACAAGTTTCTAGACTATCGCTGCACAGTGAGCAGCAGGAATCAGATCTGGAACAGTGACCGAAATAGCTTTTCTATGGCATAAAAGAACGTTAGCCCTTCAGGACTGGAAGCACATGGGTGGCCTGCTGGGAAGCTGGCTGTTGCACTTTGCTAATCCTGCTGGGCTATGAGATAATAAACTTGTGACAATATGAAGCTGCAGTTTGTGCAGGCCTGAGCCTTGCCAGAACACAACATCAGGCAAAATAGTTTCAGGGGTGATGCTCTGTTAAGTCAGGAATGTTTTGATGGCAGATCTCCTGAAATAGCTCGCATCAGTTCAAACCAGAGAAGGGCTTAGCCAGGATAGAATTGCTCCAGGAGAGATGGTCTAGCATGCAGCAGTTGTGCTACGCAGTCAAAGATGTAACAAATTACTTTCTCTGACACTGTCTACAGCTCCTGTGTTCCCTCACTGGGACAAACAGGCAATATGATAGCAAATCGTGGCTTCCATGTGCTCCTCTCCTCCTGCTCCAGTTGGATACCTCCTTTCCTCCAAGCAACCAGGCACTAGAGAAGGCGATAGCAAAAGACTTTGTCTCAGCTGTGATTTCTTCAGCTGAAATTGTCTTTTTCACCTATGGTGGGTGGGAAAACTACAGCAGCTGAGGCTATTACTCTAAATTGGGTGGACACCACTAACACTGCATACAGCTACTGGACTTTGTCGTGTTTGGGCTGTAAAGAATATGGTTGCAGGGTTTCTTGGTTTGTTTTATTACTGTGCTATTTGTCAGATACATTTAATATCATCTTTTCAATGTTTGCTGTACTTTGATTTCATTATTGTAGGTGCCAGATTGAATGGGCCAGGAGCTACATTTTGTGGCAGCCGAAACCACAGAGTAAATGATGTTAAAAATCACTACATGACTGCTGAAGAATGTCTCAATCAACTTAATGATAAGCTGATGGAAGTCTATGGGGTAAATACATAGAGCCATGGTTTGCTTTTGGCAGTGAAGCTGGTTGTTATTTTGATACAAACATTTGTTTTAAAAATTGGTTTACAGGGCCTGTCAGGAAAGTGAATCTAAAAATTGTGTTGGATTTCATGTCTTCTGTGTTCTCAGAATCTTCCAGTTCAAATGCATTCAATTTTCTAGGCAAAAAGTTCTTTTTTTTCCCCTTGTAATTGTCTTCTCTGCAGCCTCTGCCAGGAAAATAAGATCTGAGTTATTTTTTCCCATCCTTTTGTGAGCACAGCTATTAAAGATTCTGCAATTAGAAAAGAATAGCTGTACTACTCATTCATGGAAGAGGCCATTCATGAGAATGATCTTTCAAGAAGAGTTTCTTAGTCCCTAAAGTTTGCAACACAGTGATCTTCAGAGTTGTTTTCCAGCTTTTCCTCATTTGCTTTCTATTTTCCGTAATTACAATTTGAATGTACTTCTTGAATTCCCATGATGGATATGCACGAAGTAAGAGAGATCACATTTTACAAAGGAGGGAAGCTGCAGTTTTTACCCTTTCGCTTGGTCCATTCCGTCCCATCCCATCCTGTCCCATCCCGTCCTGTCCCATCCCATCCCATCCTTGATTCCTGGGAGAAGTGGAAAGATCAACGTTCAGGAAAGGGATCCTCTGTTCGAATCAGCTTGGACACTCCTAGCAAAGCTGATCATATTGATCAGCATTACTTCAGAGTTCTGAAGAACTGCACCATTTTAAAGTTTTTGTTGTTTGGGTTTTTTTTGTGGTGTCTATTTTAGTGAGAAAAGCTGTTCTGCTTGTAGACCAATTGCTGTAAAGTCTCTCATCATTACAGGTTTTCTAAGGGTGTGCATGGGTAGAAATGAGGTAACTCTCAATATAGTACTGATGGAAAATGGAAGATAATTTATAAATTTGGGAGGGGGGAGGGTGGCTTTTTGATGCTTCCTACTTTGGTTCTGTATATGATTGAGATGAAAGCAGAAAGACTGCAGTTTACTGCGGACTATCCCAAGTGTTTAGTAAGGGAGTATTACAAATACTTTGTATTCTCAAATGGGGTTAAAATATTTATCTGTTGTCAAAATAAGTCTAGAGCAAACATTTGTTATTTATGTTTAAAAAGATGTAGCTGATGTGTTAAATATATTTAGTTAAATATTCCTTGTTAGGACACCTATTCAGCCTTCCACGAAACAGACAGTAACCATGATGGTATCATCAGCATGCTTGGCTTTCAGTAGTTCTTGAACAGCCTTCTGTTTCATCTTAGAGATGAGGAATTCCTGGGCCTACTTATTTTTTTAAGAATGAACCTAACCTCCACGTTAAATTACCAGGAATTCTGTCAACGGTTCCACACGCAAGAAACTAAGGGGGTACTTCCTCAGCTTGCGCCATTTCACAAGTAAGAAGGAGAAAGTTGTGTCATACCCATAGTAATCTGATGTGTATACAGAAATGAATATGCTGCATGAAAAATTGTATTTAGTATAACCATAAAAAGATAGTATTAAAATATCTCTTTATTAAGCTGAAGTTGGGTATCGTTACCAAGTTCTAAGTGATTTATGACTTCATTAAATCAGATATTGAACCCACCACTAGGTTAAAGTGCCAGAACTGTCCCTGGGGACTGCTTAAATCTGTAAGGTCAGACATACAGACTGGTGGCTGAGTTGCAGCTTTAGAGCAGAACTAGCCTCCAAACTGGACAATCTTGCTGCCTCTTACAGGCATGCAGGACTGAGAGTGGCATTTGGGAATCAGTTGTCATTTTGGATTGAGGAGCAGCCAGGATATTGCCTGTGTGGCACAGTGTCTGTCAGTTCTGAGACTAATATTGTTGTCAGTGTATGTCACAGTAGCCCGAAGCCTCATGCTCCAGACCATTATGCCCACAGGACACTGTGGGTAGCCGTGATCACGTGAGGTGCACGGAAACACGGAGGCACTGTGGAGTGGGTTGAGAATAGGGAGAATAGGGCTGCAGCCTCCCTTCCTGTTAGAAAAGGTGCTTCTTAGAATACCTGGAATTTTAAAGTTTGAGCTTAACTTTAATGATAAATAACATTTAGGCACTTAAAAATTAGTTCTAAAAACTCAGTGTGACATTCTATTTAACTATGCAAACATAGATAAATTCATAGAAATAGTGTCAAGATACAGCAGGACTGAAAAAACTCCTGATCAGTATCTCATCTCTGTTGTGGCAGTGAAGATGTGATATATACACATAGGCTTATTTCCCAGTTTTTATTTGTCTCTGAGAGCCTTACTGTTGGCTCTGACATTACTAATATTTTGCTTGGTTTGTTTTTCTTTCTTCCTGAATTGGACAACTGAGTGCAGCAAGGACATCAGTCTAAAATGACAAAGTCTAAAACAATGATGATTGAGTCTTGCTAGCAGTTGGAGTCTGAGATCAAGTACTGTTGCGCTCTCATTTCTGTTTCGGTTTGGACTTAGCTAGAAATAGAAACATTTTGAATTTAGCTCCAGAATCTCCTCGTTTCAAGCACTGTTACATTTCAGAAGTCCAGCAAAGAAAATATCATGATCGAAAGCCTTAAGAGCACTTGCATTTTCCCAGCTAAGTTTTTAGACTATTTTTGTTGGTCGATTGTTTAGGCTCACAGAATCTTCTCTCAAGCAGTGGGAGTGGGGAAAGCTCAGAAGGTTCCCAGCCACCTAATACAGATTAATGTGGCATTCATGTTTCTAAACGGAGCCCTCAGCAAGGGCTGTCAAGGCCTACAGCCCCAGGAGCTCAGACGTGGCTGAGTTTGCACTATTGCAGTTCTCCAGGACCCGAGTTGTGCTCTGCACATGCCGTGGGTGTACAGGAACTCAGTGAGTAGGGGAGATGTAGTTACCACATCTGGCCTGGTCTGCAGACCAAATATTCTGCTGCCTCTCATTTGAGAATCTTGGTTCAGGGAGTGGATTCCTGGAGCACCACTGAACCAGGCTTTGAAGCCACATGTCTGCAGCATCTCTGTACAAAGCAATAGCTGGAGGAGAAATGGGTCCTAGAATGCAGCATGAGGTGGGCAGCTGTGTGTTAAGCAAAATGACCAGTGTTCCCTTAGTTTTCTAACTGGAAGTGTTTAGAAAAGCTAAAGAGAATTAGGTAACCAAAAGAAGGGCTGGTCTTCTCAGGTGAAGGAAGATGCACTATTTCAAAAAATGGTGAGATGCAAGGTCTCCTTGATTCTTGTGTAGGTGTGTCCTTGTGTAGCACACAGGTTTAGTCAGCTTTCTGTGTAGTGTCACAGCTGTGCTGCAACCTAATTCCATATTCCTCTGCATGCTTAAATTTAACCAGAAGCACCAGGCTCCCAAAAGTTAAGCACTTGTAATGGCTGAATTTTCAAACGTGAGTCTTATTCCTCGGACTTACTAGCCACGCCTTGGTTGCTCACGAAGATAGTTCTGATCTATGTTATTGCTGTAAATCAAGGATAATCTTCCTGGAGTCACTCCAGAATATAATTGTTTCTAAGCTAATTAACATTTCCTTTTATGCGTATAGATGATCCATGTTGGCTTTTGAGTTTGAGGGAGAATTGAACAACATTGATTTGAAAATAAAGAGGGAATTACAAAATTTAAAACATCTTCGCTAACCTGCAGCTAGGGAAATAAGGCAATATTTAAAGAATTAGGTTTACACAGATATGAAGTAACGGTCCTTAATGGGTACCTTAGAAACTAGGAAACAAAACCATCAGTACAGTGATGACGAACAAAAGGGAAGGAAACTTGTGGAGATTAAAGATCCCACTAACGTAAAACATAGTTAGTTGTTATTTTGTCATTTTTTTTCTTTTCTCAGAAAAAAAACAGATGATAACGGATGCAGAGCTAGCTTGTGATCACGCTCATTACTACCTTGTTATCAAAGCAAGAACCAGATGGCATGACCTAGCAAGGGTAAGAAGAATGTTTTCTTTAAACAAATAAGCAGCACTAATAGATTTCAGAACATTATGCAATGTTGATCTTCAGAGTCTATAAATATTCAAAGAGACTCTTGCAAAATAGCTCATTAATGATAAAAACTCACTATGTGATTAAAAAAACCAACAGTTCGAATAATACTCAATTTTTATAATGTTGATTATGTAGTAGATATTACAGTTATCTCTAAAACTTCCTTCCTATTTTACTGTTGATAGTTTTATGTGATGTTTCTGTTGTAAGAGTATTAATGGGCTTCATCTGGGGCCTGTTTGAGTACATGCTGTACACAAACACACGCCTATTCATACACTGACACCCGGTGTTGTCCAGCACAGTGAAGCATTGCCTGCATCGCTTATGCTCTCACAAAACTGTCCTATAAAAATTATTTCCACCATTTTATCTTTTTAACTTGTTGACTAGTTGCAATATTTGGACAACAGAGTAGCACAAGGAAAAAGAAACATAATTTTTTCATTAACTGTTTGTGTAAATCAGACAATAGTGGTGGTAGTCTCTGCAAGATGAATAGTAAAAAGCCCAACAAACCAAAACCAAACGGAAAATCTAGTTCATATTATTGGTAGAACAGGCTGGGGAGAAAATCCACAGGCCTGCCATTTCCCAGTGCCTTCATCTTCCACTGGCATGCTTCAGCAGTGAGCACACCCACAGCTGCATGCACGCTTCTCATAGAATCACAGAATCATGGAATCATAGAATGGCCTAGGCTGGAAGGGACCTTAGAGAGCATTTAATCCAACCTCCCTGTCATGGGCAGGGACACCTCTCAACTAGATCAGGCAACACCTAGGGACCCAACAGAGATCGAACCCGTGACCTTGGTGTTATCAGCACCACGCTCTAACCAAGCTCATATCCCCTGTGTTTGCCATCAGTAAGAAACTTTCCACACAGAGTACATCACCTAAACACCTGTGATGTCAATCCCAATTCAAGCTTTCGAGAGCTGCATGTCCACAGACGAAAGGAGGAAACAGTAAAAGTCAAATGAAAAAACATTAAAAGATGAAATTCAGACGTGCACGATTTTCTGTTTCTTTCCCAGTTCCCATTAGTCATTAAGCTTATAGAGAGATCAAACATTTTGTCAAACCTGTTGGTTCTTGTTAGTGATGATTTCTTTTACATTCCAGAATTTTCAGGAATTTGACAGCGAAGGAAATGACATTATACAGCCAAGGGACTTGAAGAAAGTCTTGTTCAGATTTGGCATTCCAATCACCCCAGAAGAATTTAAGCAGCTTTGGGCAAGGTATGACAACTCTAAATGATTAGCTCCTGCAACAATGCATCTTTTACAGGATTACAGAACCTTTGGTAGTGCAGCGAATGACAATAGATTACACTGCATGAGAAATCTTTTATTTTACTATGATAGTGGCTCTATACCATGACACTGTGCTACAGGAGGCTACATCTTATCATACCAAGCTCGAGAACACAACTGGATCCGTCAGTTTCTGATGAATTCAAAGATAGGACTTTCTCTTGGCTTCAGTATTACTGACCCTTTTAATTTAATACGCATTTTCTTCTTGGATGGCACTTTAGATCACTGGCTAAGTTAACTCGGTTTTCATGAGTTTTGCTTAAACACCCAAATGCCTACCTCAGTTTGTGATAGGTGAAAGTCCAGATGTCTCGGGTCAGGTGGGAACTGCAGACAAACGTTTCGTCAAGGTGGTCTGTGGGTAGTCCACACTGCATACCTGTCTGAAGGCAGTGCTACCATCCTCTCCTTTTCAAAGCACCAAGTTTACTTAAAATATTTTCAACCTAAATGAAAGCAATTCAGTCAAAAGGCAAATGCTACATACCACCTGCATAACAAAAGAAAAATTATTTCATGCTGTGTAAAGATGGCAAGTAATGTCATGAAATGTTTTTATAGACAAGTAATTTGTTGTGAAGTGGGGGAAAATACGTGTCTGCCTTCAACAAAGAGGAGCTGTGCTATAAACTGTATTTGAAATGACATAGATGTCAGCTGTATGTGACATTATATAAAAAGTGACCTTCATTACAGTTGTATTAAAAAAAATAATCACTCCCTCTATGTTAGAGAACCTGAGTGTGTTGCATTTTGGTTTCAAACTGTATTAACTACATAGGTTTTTCATGGCACTGATTCATCTTTGAATTATTTTCTACTCCATTAGATTTTATTTCCGTTCTTATACCTTATGGATGCCATGGCACATTGAAGAGTATCCTTTTCATGCAGTTGTCTGCTGCACAACTACACTCCCATCAGCCACTCCTTTCAAGGAATAACTAAAATCTCTTACGTGTCTGATATGTCTGTAACTTGAATAAAGGAATTAGAGTGAAGCTGAGGCTAAATTAGGCATTACCATGCACTGGAGTACTAACAGGGGAAGAAACTGCAGGAGAAAAAGCCTATGGAAGGGTTTATACCTAACAAAATACGAAAAGTGTTTCTGAAGTTAAACCTGTGTTTCTGAAGGATGATCACAATTCTGGGCATCTCAGACTTGTGTGACCACTTTGAGACACTTGAGACCGGAATTTCAGGAGCCCAGTTCTCTGCATCTCAAGCCACATGCTGAAAGGCAACAGTACCGAGAACTGGAGAATACTCATGACAATTTGGTCCTCAGTGTAGTATTTTTAGAATCAACTCTGTGATTACAATGCATAAGCCCTATATTTCAAGTCTCATATAAAGTCACTCATTCATCCCCAGTGTGGTATGGCACCTCCATAAGGAGGGGAAGTCAGTGGGATTTAAGCTGTTGAGTTGCTTAAGGACATCAGTGATGCCTTTCTATGAGGAACATATGAATATTTAAAAAGAGCATTTCTTTTTCAAGGTATGATACAGATGCAAAAGGATATCTTACTCACCAAGAATTTTTACAGAAACTGGGGATAGAGTTTGCACCCGCTGACACAGGGCTCAGCTGACACATCACGGAAGACAGCTATGCACATTTACAAGCACATTGTAATAATCAACAAAAGAAGCATTCAAAGCTGGAAAAGCAGCAGAACCAGCAAACTGAAACTCTGCATGTAAGAGAAATTAAAAAGCAGATCAAGTAAGTTATTTATGAGCCTAGGATATAAGTTTCTATGTCTGTGTCTAGTTTGTTAAGGTGACACTGTGTACAATACAAATGTAATTTTGCAGAAAAAAAGGCTCTGAATAAGAGTCTTAGAAGGTACTGGACCAAGCTTATCCACAGTGTTATTCCCTTGATTTGCTGGAGATAAGCCTAGCTCACTATGAGAGTTTTTTTACAGATATTCTCCGTGACTCGTATTACTTATTTTACAGTCTTTATGGCAGCATCTATGCTGGCAAAATAGAATGTCCAAAAACATTCCCAGACTCAGTCACTGATGCTGCTAGACTGCAAAACACTCTTCATCATGCTTTGGCCTGTGTCAGCTAATGTTTTCTCTGATCCCTCCCAGCACCATTTGGGTGCAAGGATGCTTCAAGGATCATTCCTAATAGTCAATTTTAGGGCAGCTGCTCCCTTTCGATGGCTAAGAAGGTTCACTAGCAGAGATATGCCATATGGCCTCTGTGCCCAGAGCACTCCCTGGCCTGTTTATTAGTACTGTCTCTGCGGTTCCAGTCCTAACACACTGAGGGAGAAGAGCAAGTGTGGTATTGTCATCTGCAGGTCTCTCTCGGATTGCTTCAAGCAATGTAGGCTTACATCTACCTAATTACACTCAGCAGAGTCTTTTTTGCGTGGGCATGTAGGATAATGTGGTCCCATATCCCACCCTGTCCCTTGGATGAGTACCAAGTAGCAATCGCAGTTGGTTTCACATCCCTCTAGCAGCTAGTTAAACTGTTAGTAAACAGCTTTGTAGATGCAGCAAAAAACAGCCTTGACAAGGATGGACTCTGGCTTCGTATAACAGAAATAAGTGTCTTGTCTCCAAGCAAGAGGAGTTTCTGCCTCAAACAAAATCAACACTCACAGAGTTAATAGGTCATTGCTCTTGAGAAGAGCATTTGACAAACAAATGACAAAATGATATCCTACTCAGAGTGGAGTCTAATGATCCATGCTTGCCCTAGTGAGTCAGCAATGATTAGCCTGCTGCTGCAATAAGATTCCTGCACCTGCCAGCAGACTGAGGCAGCAGGAGAATCTTCTGCTCCAGTACAGTGCTGTTAAAACTTTTTATTTCCAGGTTGTGGATAGACACCACTTGGATGCTTATCATGTTTTCTGCTTGTGCTTTCACTTTCCTCCTGAACTGTTGTGTGGGGGTTTTTTATTTATATTATTTATTTGGGAGTATAAACTCTCAGGAGCAGAAAGCATGTAAATATATATCCGCAAGAGCACAGATGTGATGTATTTTGTGTTTGAAAATTGTCTGGAAGTTGTAGGAACTAATAAATTATTATTGATAAGAATGATAATTCCCAATGATATTGTTGATAAAGGTGATACAGTAATAAACAAAGAAGAGCAGCCTTGTCTTGCAGATAAAGAGGCAACTTGGGAAATCATTAGACAAAAAACCGCGCACAAAACACAGAGAGAAGCCTGTAAACTAAGGCTTTTGACTTTTTACCCTGCTTTTTAAAATCCTGTTTCTCATTATCCCAAATAGGTTGAAAGAATCAAAAGCAAAACCGTCCTTTCTTTTCAGCATCACAGCTCTCTCACCTGCATTGCAGCTCTCTGGCACAAACTGCACTTAAGACACCCACAGGTATCAGCAAGCATTTCACCTGTAAAAATTGTGTGGTATACAACAACGATGGTTAGGCAGCTGCTGTGTTGTAGGCATTGCTCATTACTCTATTTGTAATCATGTGATGTGAAACAAAGGCCCTGTCTCATACTGGAGTCTTCTGCTCCGTTTGTTGTGCCATCCAGTTGTCTCTAGTCTTACACTTGGATGAAGAGCTCTTTTTGGTCAGGAACCTTTATTTCTTTCCTGTTAGTGCCATGCCAAGTGCAAAGTGGCCCCGCCTCCAATACTATAAATAAGAAGCAGCTCTGCAAGTAGGGAAGATGCCGTGCTGCAAGCAGAAATTATGCAGTATGGCTCAAAGATGTAAATACTCATCCTGAAGCAGCTGGAGAGTAATTAAATCAATGGGGAAGCCATGCCGGGTAAAAATAAGAGTCACGATGTGACATGCTGGCAGGTCTACATCATTTAGAATTATTTACTTTTCAGAACCTATCGTAAAACCAACCATGTATAGAACTATGTATATGGCAACTATACACACAAATATACATATATGAGAGCATAGAGATTGCTTAACCATAGTGTGGAGGAAAAGAAACATTGACGGACTGGGTCAAGTGTAACTGGATTCAGTTACCTGCTAGCAACTGGAGCCAGATGGTTTTGGTTGAGGTGGAGCAGTGTTCTAATAGGTGGACGTGGAATATCCTGCCTCTCTGCACTGGCATTGTCTCATCCTGGGCAATGACAGAGTTTAGTTTAAGCCCATAGATGGGACTTTTACATCCCTTTCAAAAATCATGTTTAATTATTTGTTAGATTCTGTCTTTGCTTGATTTATATATGCAGGGCATTCAGTTCTGTTCTTAATCTTATAAAATTTCTGACATCTGCAGCTTTGCCTGAGAATGAGTTCACAGCTCAATTGCTTATGGTCTGCAAAAGTATGTGTTATTATTGATTACTGCCACCTTTCAGTTCCACTGAATGTTCTCTTTTTTTCTCCTACACTTCCTCACTCATCTCCTGGCCAGTGGAAGAAGTCCTGTGAGAGCAGTTCCTGTCTGCTTTACTCTCTCAGAAAACTGGAGGCACACAAAGAGTTGATTCCAGGACTCTGAACTCCTCAGGTTTCCTGTAAGGCCTTGGAAAGTCATAAATGACTCCTAATCTGCGGTCATTTTCTGACCTGGATGAAATCCATCCAGGCGGTGGCTGCGACGACAGTGATCTAGCTGAGTGTCAGCCTTAAGCTCCAGGACCACATAAGACAGCTGAGATACAAGGAGCACAGGTGGGCACTGAGCCCTCCTGTTGTAAAGGTCAGCGTAAGGAGATCTGCTCTCGGTCAGGAAAACTCAACCATGGTGATCCATGTGTGTCATTCATTGGGAATGAAGTGGGCTTCATTCTCAATGAGTTGGAAAATTGATTCCTTTCACCTGTCAAATTCAGCCTCGGAGGAGGTATTTCCCCGAGGTGTGAATTTGCTGGTTACAAGACCCATTTCAGCAGCACTGGGAGCAGCACCCATGCCTCCTTCTGTGATCTTACCTTAAGCCCTCTCATTTCTCTTTGCACAATGGCTGCATCCACCCTGTGTCCCTTCTTCTGATTGACTGCAAGGGCAGCGAACCTCACCCTAACAGCTCTGGAGCAGTTCCAGTGTCCTGTGGTTACACACTGTGAGGCAGACAAAAACTCTGGACATCTTACAATTCGAAACATACTGCTGTGCACTTTTTTTTTCCCTTTTGCTTTTGTTGTAACTCGCGGGAACAAATCGCCCAAATTAGAAACAGACATTGAACAGTGGCTCACCAGCTCTTCAAGAAAAACACAAACCATTTGTAAGAAATATTATTTTTTGGCATTGTAGCTTGATCTATGGTTTCAATCCTCATTTTCTTCACGCACATATTTACTGCTGTGAGTGGAATAATTACTGCCTGGAAATCTTTTATCAGCCCCAAAATATTGAATGCCTCAGTTTTCAAAAAATATGGATCTCAAAAACTGTTTTGATTTAACTTCTCTCTTTGCTTTCATTGAGAAGATTTCAGTGGAAGATGATAATGGTGATGAAGAGTGGTACTGAAAGGAATATATAGTTGAAAAGAATTCCAAAATTTTTTTACGATGAGGGCACAACGTGGACCATATCACACCATCAAAGCACATGCTTGCAAGAGGGAAGGAGCAGTGCTCAATAGTCTTCGAGGGCTGGAGGACATCAGTCTCTCACTTGAAATCACAAACTGCCCTTGGGGTGGTTGGCTGGTTTTGGCTTTTAGGCTGCTGTATCCTGCTTCCTAGATGTGACTCTCTCAGTCTCTTGCTGGGGCTCAGCACCCATCCTTCTCCACCGTTGCCCCTTCGCAATCACCGTGAAGCTGTAGGTTTTAAGCTGTGGCACGTAAGAGTAACTCACAAAAAGCAAACCCTCTGTCAGAAGATTTTAGATTTGTGTCTCTGCTGGAAAGTCTGTAGGCTTCTGAACATAATAAAACTCAGAGATGTAATTAGCAGATGTTTGATCTCCAGGGTCTCAAATCTAAGAGGAGATTGAAGGAGTCTGAGCTGGTTAGTCAGTAATTAGATACATGGAGATTCAAGACTGTAAAGCTGGCTTGAGTGCAATGCAAGTGCACTCTGACTGATGTGCACATTCAGCAGTGTACTTTTATGCTCTCTCCAATGCCTTGAGTGTAAACCAAGTACCACGTAGTAACAGAAGCAGAACGTGAAAAAGAAGAAGGAATTAACTAGAAAAAAAGAGATTTGAAAGTAAGAGAAAAGGTGATAGCTCTTTAGGGCCTTTAGAGACTCTAAACCACACTGGCAATATTGCAGTTTCCTTGAAAAGATCCACATCATGCTTTGCAACCTATATAGAGTGGCTAGATTAATCATAAGGAAGCTCACAACTATTTTCTGGAATATTACAGGAGTAGGAGCTATCAAAGTTTTTAATGGCATGAAACCAAGACAGGGTGAGAGGGCAATCCATGCAGCTACAGAAAGTAAGTTGAAGGAATATTGCACTCCCAAGGAAACTTGAACTTTTAGAAGACACAGCTTTCATATGAGAATGTGGAAGGAGGAATCCTTTGAAGAATTTTTAGCTGATCTTTAAATAACGGATCAGGCAAGTAGCTATGACGTTTTCAGAGGTTCCATATTAAGGAATCAGATAGTGATTGGCATCAAAGATCCAAAGATACAGAAAAGATCCCAGGAAGGTAGGATCTTAAAAAAAAAAAAAAAAAAAGGAAACATAGAATAATCTGTTTAGTCAAGCTAGGACAGTAATAACAGACAGCACAGAAATATAAGAATGGGAACAGGACATTCTGTCTGTCAGGAAAGGAAAGTAGGAGAGTTTTGAAGAGAGTCTTCAGAGCTATCCGCAAGTAGTCCAAGTGAAATATATGAAAATTGACAGATTCGCATTATGTCCAGGAGATTAGATATTCCACAGCAGTTCTAAGAAATACAGTTATTTTGCAAGACCTTGCAACTGGAAAAGCAGAAGCAAAAGAGAGTACCCTCCACATCCTCAGATCTCTGTGATGGTGCACAAACCAACAACACAACAAAAGGCCACATAGAAATTCTGTGCAAAAGCCACACAAGAGGGCTGTAGACTAAGAAAAAACACCTCTAGATTCAGAACTGGTGCTCGGTTAATGTTATCTCCAAACACACTAAAAAATCTGGCTCAGGAATCTTTACATATGAAGAAAGATTACTGAAGCTGAGGGTGTCCACCGAGAATCTAATTCCTACTAAAGGACTGCAGGAACTTCAACTGAAAAGTGAAGATAAATGAAGTACTTTAAGTTTATAGTCAGAAGGAGCTAATATTTGCTCTAAAATATGCCTAGCCCTGGGCTTGGTTAAAGCAGTGAGTCTGACAAAAGAACCATAAACACAGGAGATCAGTACCCAGAAATTTTTAGTGTCAGAAATAAGTAGACACAGAATATAGAGCTGTATTTTCACATCAATGTGTGCTGCTAGGAACATGCCTCTGGTTGTGGGAGAGAAGCTCGTAAAGGAGTTAGTTTATGTAGGAGTGATGGCGGAAGTTTAAAAATCGAAGCACCAATTAGCAATAGCAAGATCAAGAGGCAAGTCACTGAGGTTGTTCTTGAGTTCAGTGGGGCTAAGTATGTATTTCAGAGCAGACACTGACCTGTAAAGGATATTTTCTGGCAAAAAGCTGCATACAATTTTAGAAATACTAATATATTCTTCCAAAGATTACAAATTCAGGTTCTTCTAGTGGATCTAAGCAAACTTCCTTGCATGACAGGAGTTTAACACTGCATTTTAAGACCGCTGTACAGGAGATTCTGCTTTCGAAGACTTCCTGTAGGCTTAAAGTCCATTCCTGAGTTTTCACAGTGAAGTGTAGGAAAAGCCATTCGCTTGAAGCTTAAACAGATAGTGAAGATATCAAGTAGAGAGAAAACCAGTAGGGAATCTGAAAAATCTAAGAGGGTCTGCGAAGTATGATTAGACAGAAATACAAATGTTACGGCACAGAAATAATATAAAATATTAACTGTCAACAAGATAAAACAGAGTTATTACAAATGTGCCATCTGCAAAGATAACAAGGGTGTCCAGAAGCCTGTTAGGATGTGTTACATCGGAGTTCCTATCACACGGGCAATCTGTACAAGTAGCTTTTGGATTAGCATATAAAATGGACATACTGGGCTGTAAATCTGGGTAAAGAATTCCCAAATTAAAGGCATTAATATAGAAAACTTCTGTTATTATGTATATTGGCACTGGGAGACAGACAAAGTCTTCAAAAGATGACTTACAGGCAGAATTATTGAAAAACTAGTCAATGGAAATATGCGGCCTGTATTTCTAGGATACGTGTCAACGTCACGATTCGAGACGTAGACCAAGACAGTAGAGCTCTGGCTCTGTTCTCTGATTATAAGAAATGTCACATAGTTTTTTTATTAATCTGTTACAGTCAGAGCTGAGACAAGCCACTTTGTAAGTAAAAGAAAGTCCAGTTTCCAGAATATAAAAAATACGTGACTCTTGTTAATGGAGTTCTTTCAGGTAAAACCATTCAATCTGGCAATAAAGTTTGAGAAAATCCTGATCAAAGACATGCCTTCCAGACCATTTGAGGAAATGCTCTTGGAAACAACATAGAGAATGACATACGAACTGGAAATACAATTTAAAAAAAAAAAAATTACCCTATTTCAGAAGGAAGTGGGCTAGGATTGGTGAGGTTGTGCAGAGGATGACACGACGCAGAAAATCATGAAGGTTACCATCTCTTGGATACTGAGGGCATTGCATACCAGGCCCATATGATGAAGTAGATCAGTTTTAAGTGTTTAGGGACACTCACTTCAACGGTAACAGATCATGATGTCATGTGTTATGACCTGATGTGCCTCACAGCGTACAGAACACTCACGAGGCTGCTGAAAAATGTGGAAGAAAAGGCAATATGTTGATACATCTGAACCTGTTGTGAGTATCGGGCTTGGACATTAGTCTGAAACTGCATTTGGATTGAATTTAATGTCAGAACATATTACGGGATATATTAATGCTCTGTTTGTTCGGGTATGGAGTCCCCAAAAATTTGTCTAGTAGCGGTGCCCTGTTCAGAAGCTCAGACCTGAAATGAAGGATATCCATATATCCTGAATACAATTTCAGGCTAAGTTAAAATTGTTTAAAAACAGTTTGAGCAAGCTGTGAAGCTGAGAAGTGATCCTTACTTTCACTGAACCCGAGAGAAATGCTATTGAAGAAGGGTTTCTTGCCAGCCGAAACTTGGTTAAGCAGAGTCCCGCTACTCTCAATTTAGTCCACATAACAACAGAAGGTACAATGGATCTGATATTAAAATCCTATCAACGCACCTAAGTCATACCATAATTCAGATTTTTTTTAAGGTAGATAATGTTGTTTGCATATACCATGGTGTTTCCTGGACCCTGAGGACTGTGGAGAAATTACTCTTTGTTCATATGCAAACTCCAAAATGACAGATTCTTAGCAGTCGTAATTGTCAAGGAAAATGTGTTTTTCTTGTAACAGCTGTACTGAACTTACAGCTTCTTGAAAACAAATGGAAAACCAAGGACTCTGCAATGCTGTAATAGGAAAGACAGCACTAGTAACTGGAGCTGAGAGCAGACGCCTCTGAGGAGATCCATGAGAGTTTGTAAGAGCTCTGAAAAGACTTACTGAGTATTGCTAAGAAACATATGAAATTTATTATGTCCCATGTTAGACTTATAACAAGCAACTGCACAGTATTCATACAAAAGAGAAAATAAAAGGCTCGGATGCTGGCTGACTGACGGTGATCTAACAAGGAGCAGAGTGAACTGGTCTGAGCTGTTAGATCCACAGACAGGCTTGGTGAGAAGCTGAGGAAACGAATCGTGCCTGATTATGTGAGTTACACTGGTGAACTGTGTTGTCACTGTAATAAGCCTTTTATACTATGAAACCTGACTCTCTAAAGAACCCAGCCTCCACCCTCTGTACCCTAGGGCTGTCAGAAAGAGTAGTCCCAAATCAAATGGAATGTGACTGTAGGTATTAACCCAGATTCAAACTCGTAGGTTTTGCCATAAGGGTAGCATCTTTTAAGTGCTGAGTATATGTAGGTAGTTTATGTGTAGTTGGAAATCTACATGAAGATGTAATTCATAACTATAGTAACTTACACTAATCTTAAGCCACTTTGCTAGCTGAGGACATGCGGTAGCGAGAGATGTTTGTGTCTGCCTCGTCCTCTCGCGCAAAAATGTGAAGAGGCTTCAGCTGAATCAAGAGGCAGAGAGGCACATTGCTTGGGTTTCCAAAGTTTGATCAAGAGGTCCCTGACGTCAGTGAAATGTAAGTGACAAATAAAGTGAGAGGAAGAGTCAAGATTTTGATGCCTGAATTTAGTCATGTGTAAGAAATGATCAATATCTCAGAGACGCTGATCCCAAGTCCACGTGAGTCAGCTGAAGCCCTGCACATCTTCACCTGGGGCATGGATCAGACTCTGCGCTACTCCAGGTTTTTGTCAAGTCTAACTGTTTTCGTTGAAATAGTTGTTCTTATATGTCAAAGTTTCAGGACCCTCAAATCGCAGAAATTGCTGCCAAACCTTTATCATTTTAACAGCTGTATTAAACATTTTGTAACTCTGAACATGACAGGCTTTGAAAGAGAGAACTATGTTTTATATCTGCAGTTCTGAACAGGGAGAGCAGCCAGTTAATCACCAAAGTAGCATTTATTTACAAGGGGAGGCTTCAGCCATGCAATTCCATGTGCAGATTACGTGGAGGGGGTGGGGGGGTGTTGGGTTTGAGGTTTTTTTGTGAACGATTTGGCAATCTTTGAATAAATTATATGGACTTACCACACATAAATAAGCTCAAAATCTTTCTCTGACCCTCCACCCCTATTTTGTATATTTGTTTGTATCCTTTTATCTGATTTACAAAAGGAGCTAAAATAAACATCTGCGCTCTTTCAGGGATAAATTTAGGGATTACTTCCAAGATTTCAATAAGGCCTTTCATAAAGTGGATAAAAATAGAGATGGCTATATAACAGTATGTGACCTGCACAAGATAATACAAGAATTCAACTATTACCTTGATCATGACCAGTTCAGCAGTCTTCAAAATGGGTTTGTATAATTGTCTCCTAAGGACCTCTTTGGTGACACCCAGCAAAGACTATAGGCTTCTACTTAGTGTTGAGCACTTAAGAAAGTCTGTTAAAATTAATGGAAATACACACGTGCTTAAAACTGCATATGCGTGAAAAATCTTTTTAGGTAATATGTTGATCCTGCAGGTAATGAGAGTGAAATGGCTTCTTACATTAAAAAAATATGCTTTAAGTATGTGTATTTGTTTGCTTGTTTGTTTTATTTATTTAATTTCGCTTTAATAGAGCAAATGTTTGAAACAGATCCTGTTCAAAATAGAAACATAATTAAATCAGGTTATAAAATAGCAATAATTCCCAAATGATCCAATGCTGCTGCCATGCAAAACTACGCCTTTAATTCTCCTTGTTAATATAAGTTAGAAAAAAAATCTTTTTTTTGTAGAGGCTGAAGAACACAAAGGACCAGCTCTAACATTAAGTACTGCAGTTCTCTGCACCAAACAGTCGCTCAAAGGTCATATGCCTGGCAGCACTGAGTTTTGTTCTCCAGAGCCCGCCAGACCAGACTCTTTTTTGAAATAAAATTAACAAAGTCTTTTCACAGTTCACCTTTAATTGGGCGATCAACTTTCTATGAATTGAAACCTTAATAGGAATCTGCTGCTTGTTTCTTTCTCAAAGACCTCTTGATGATAAACACCTCCATTCATTGTAATTTTGTGCAGATTATTCCTTTCTTGATCCAAAATAGTCTTTTCTAAATAATACAGAGTAGATTAGCATATGCATTTAGTTTTATTACTAAAATTTTAATGCCCACTTGGCAATTTATTTCTCCTCTGAAATGGTGTTGATTATTTCCTTTTCCACACACTGTCTCCAACATTGGAGCCAGCTTGACACGGGTAGTATGTGGGAGTGCTGTGCAGCTGCAAGATGCAAAATCAGGGCTCTTGAATATTTTTTTTTTTCTTACTAGCAGATATGAGGTCTATAGTTAATTTCTTTTCCAGCCTGTTTTATAAAGCTTCCTCTTTGTTTTACTGGCTCTCCCCATTAATTAGACATTCTTGTAACTGGATATTCTGGTGATTGGTAGCTGAGGCATTGGTCCCCAGTGATTTACTGTGGAAACAGATGATAAAAGTACATTACAGTAATTCAGTTTTAAACAAGAAAATCAGGGTTGTGTAGTGAGGCTATCTCTCTGTCAAGTCTTGGGTCTCTAGGACTTGCCTTGACCATGATTGGAACAAAAAAGCTGAAGACAAGACTAAAATGTCTCACTTTTCCCCTACAGCATAGTAATTGTCTACCTAAAATGTGTGTTAGAAACCTTTAGTTCCAATAATTGGCTGTGAAAGTATTAAAGTCTGTTAAAAACCTCTTCATGGATGGTGGATGGTAACTTTAAGGTCAGTCTGTAATAGTTCTATGGGAGACAATGGGTTTGTATTGAAACCCCTAATGTATATTTTAGTCTGGAGACTCTCTGATTGCCTCTCAGTGGTAGGAGATTCCACAAACTGACTGCACTGGCTTTATACCAGGTAAGCGAGAGCAGAACAAGACCCTGCTATTGTATCCCTTGTGGTGATGAACTCTGCAGGCTCATTAGACAGGTTTGAAGTCCTTGTTTAAAATCTACCAGTTGTCTTTTCTTTAAGTAGTTACAAGCCACAGGATATTGGAGGATAGCAGGTTTTCATGTAATAGTGCTGTTCATCTTGTCTTAATCTTTCATGCTAAGTAACTTTCATATTCACGTATTTTCTGCATATGTGGAGCTTGCCTTAGTTCAATCTTTTTATGGTAAAACATCTTTGAATAAAAATTAATTTAGTTTGGTAACAAAGTCCTCGGTAAAAAAAAATAATTCCCAAATCACATGCAAGAGTTCATCTTTCCCCATGCTGATATTTGATGCAAACATATATTCACTGTTGTTACCTGGAGCTATCTGTAGTCAGCTCTGTAACCCACTGAATTTCTGATGTGACAGAACATGAAACTCCCCAGTGTCTGTTATCCAGCAGATGTTTCAGCTGACAGACAGAAATTCGGCGAGTACAGCCTGCAGGGCCCACGGGCTGAGCTCCCAGGTACAGCCTGACCACAAGTGATCAGAGGAGAAACCCTCACTGAAGGCAGCGCACCACAAGGCAACGGCAGCTGCTGTGTTAGAGAAATAGTAAGTACAGACCTGTGCTGGTACATCTATGAAATGTATCACAGAGCGGTACTGGGTGTCCTTGCTCGTGTCTGGTAGCAGCTTACCAGGCTGCGTGTGGTTCTGCTTCTTTCTCTCAGAATTGCAATGATCATGACGGTGGGAAGCTTAAGCAGCTCTTCAGCATCTGTGAGCCAAAGGTATTTTTGTAAAGCAGAAAGTCAAGGGAAAGTACCAGCACTTAGCACCTAACGGACATCTACTCCTCAACAGAGTCTATTAGACTCTTTACACTGTGACTTGAAAAGGAGTTTCAAGGATGAGGCTGGGAGCCTGCATGTCCTTTGGCCACATTGTGGATGGTAAACTCAGTGGTAGATTGTGATCAAGAACGTGCTATGTTTAAAAAGCACAAAGTTAATGCTGATGGACTGGAAGGTTACGCACTTGGACCCAGGCTAAAGCAGGTCTCCTCTTGAGCATCTGGAGGTTGACCTGGATCTGCATCTAAGAGTGTGCATGCATCTAAATGACAGGATTGGTGGCTTAGACCTGATAACGAGCTTGGGCTGAAACTAACAGGATTTATACACTGACAGCATAATACACTGAATACACTGAAGTGCTGCTGCAATACAAATAATGCATCATAATAATTAATCAGTACAGACAACAGCGAGATAATTATTTAAAATCATTGATATCTCATTCTGTGTTTTTCCCTTAGCTTAGGAATCAGCATTCATGACAGCACGCTCTCTTATTTTGATTTCCTGAGAGCAATTGATGATGGCAGAACGTCTAAGTACCAACAGAGACAAAAGCAGGCTGCACCACCTGCAAGCTTTGCAGCACTCACTTTAGAACAGACCCTAATTAAGATAAAAGAAATAGTTGCATCATCTTATGATTTGTTGTGCGAGGTAAGTTTTATGTGGTGACCACATCTTACTTAACGTCTATATTTTTTTGTCTGCCTGGCTGGGGACTATCCAAAAGGCTTCAAAATTTTTCTGCTATTAATTGAGTGCTACCAACACTGCCTATGCAGAAATAGCATTTTCTGACAACTGTGGACTTCTTAATTGACTGTATTATGGTAAGTCCACAAAAGGATTGGAAAGGAAGAAGAGAACAGCAAATTATCAGGACTTCCTTCTCTTCCCCAAACCCCTTTTGCTCTTCCAGTTGTCTGTAAATTGTGTCCCAAGCATTTAAATATCATATATCTTTCAAATATCTGTGTTGAGTTTCCTAAGCTGAGACATATATTAGAAGTGGATATAATGTGCTACTGCAGGCAGGCATTATGGTTTTAACAGTTGAAAGGATCACGTAACAACTGAGGATAAAGACATATCATCAGATATGATAGTGGCTGGAGAAGTTAACACCTGTCAGCTGGGGCTCTGCAACTATCTGCATTTATGCTCTCAGCCAGTTCTGACACAGACAGATAAGGTGAATTATCTGTCTAGCAGCAACTTTCCTGGTTTTCCCACCTATAAAATGAGAACAATAAAAATAACCACTTCTCTCAAGAATTTTGAAAGCCCTGAATGAAAAAATGCTGTATATTAAGTAGTCTAAGACTGTTGTGTTGGAGTCTACTGAAATGCAGTAGCCTCTAGAGTAAATAATTCTTGATGCCACAGTAAAATTGTTTTCCAGTATGGGAAAGAATACTCACAAAGACCTTGGAGGAAATATCGCTATTGCAAGGAACTGTAGAGCTGTCTCACCTGCACCTACAGTTTCATGTCCAGTTTAAGCTCATGGCTGCAGAGACAGGCTTATGCCTGGAAAGGTGGTCTCACTGCCCCCGTAGCAACCCCAGCTATGTGGTCCTCCTGCTTGCCTTGCGTCAAAACAAGTTACTTGTCTTCCTGCCCAATGACCCAGGTCAGGGAACCTTAAAATGACAAAAGCCTGATCAGTTGTGCGTGGCCATGGGAAAGCTGCTGTTGGCACAGAGGAGGGGAAGGGAACAACGACTGGGAAGACAATGTGGGTAGAAATTCCCTGTCATCAATGGCCGCATTTCTGAAATCTCAGTCTGTGGTGGACTCTGTCCTGCAGTTAAAAATAACACAGGCTTCCAACAAAGACATCACTAGTGATGTAACTGGTAGAAACACCTGAAAAAAAAAGTAATACCCTGGGAGATGATGTTTCTTTACAGAAATCTCTTTTCACATTATTTGGGGACCCCTGTGCCATTTGTAAACTTATTGGGGCCACGTTGCCATTTTTGGGTAGACTAACTATTCAACAGGAAAATGAAATATTTATATAATCACTTTACATTTTTCATAGTAAAGACAAAAGAAAAAATCCTTCCTGTACTCTGCATTATTGAAATAAGAAATATATAAATTCAATAGAACAGGTTAGTGTTCATTAAATTTTAATAGAACGCAGTATCTGTCCTCTCATTCTTGGGAGTCTTGGGAATGGAGAAGGTCACAGTTTTGTCTGCTGAGAGTATGATTAGAAAATGACTTTTGGCATGACTAAATCATCCATTTAGTCTTTTAGTATACAGTTTGATGGTTGATATAACTTCAGGAACCTCCATGAAGAAGCAGACTTTGTCCACTATGCTATAGAAAAGAACTTGTTTCTCATTTCACTTACATAGGAAAATGAGGAAGATCTCAGTTTTCTTTCAAGTTTGTTTTTGAGTAATAGTTGCTGCCGCCTACGTAATGGAGGCCTCTAATGCCATAAGCTTATAACAAAATATTTTGTTAGAAAGAGGTAGATCAGAAAACACAGTTTGTATGGTCCATCTAGTTGAAAAAAAACAACACATCCCATCCTATCCCATCCACAATATTTCTGCAACTGACTACAGATCTCTGAAGTTTCGTAACAACTAGTTTAAGAGTCCAGGTGGGTCCTCTCTGTCAGTATAATTATTTCCCATGCATTTTCACCATATTCAGTACAAGGTATACCATATACTCAATACTTTGTTTTTCCCATTTGTAAGCAAAGATCTAATATTCATATTAAGAAGTTACAGAATCCTCTCTAGTGTTCAAAAGATTCCTTTCAAATGTCCTTTGGATATCGTAGCATTTGTCTTGCCAGCAGACATGGTTCTTGTACATTAAATACACATTTTTGAGCAGATTATTTAGAGTAGTTCTAATGGTAAAACAAAAATTTCTCTGTTACATCAATATGCTATAGTGTTAGCAAACTAATAGGGCTTTAACCTGAAGTTTTGAAAGGTGTAATATTCATCTATATTTATGGAATCAGTGATTTACATGTGCAGCATTATAAATAAGAGGCTGAACAAAACGAGGGGACATGATAAGTTAGAAACAGCCAGGCAGAGTGAGAGTGGATATAACCCACAACTTTTCTAGACATTGGTATTTTTGCCACTCATTTGAACTACTCTTTTTCATGCCTCCTGCTGCAACTGTACCAAACGTAATCTGTTTCCCCAGGGAAACCTTTGGAAAAATCTCATTTTAATTTTATTGGGCATTTTCATAGAATCATAGAATATGTTGGGCTGGAATGGACTTTTAAAGGTCATCTAGTTCCAACCCCTCTGCAGTGAGCAGGGACATCTTTCACTAGATCATGTTGCTCAGAGCTCCATCCATCCTGACCCTGAATGCCTCCAGGGATGGAGCCTCCACCACCTCTCTGGGCAACCTGTTCCAGTGTTTCACCACCTTCATTGTAAAGAACTTTTTTCTAACATCTAACCTAAATCTACCCTCTCTAGTTTAAAACCGTTGCCTCGCATCCTGTCGCTACACACCCTTGTGAATAGTCCCTCACCAGCTTTCCTGTAGTTCCCTTCTGGCACTGGAATGCCTCTGTAAGGTCTCCCTGGAGCCTTCTCTTCTCCAGGATGAACAACTCCAACTCTCTCAGCCTGTCCTTATGTAGGAGGTCCTCTAGCTCATTGATCATTTTTGTGGCCCTCCTCTGGACCCACTCCAACAAGTTCACATCCTTCTCGTGTTGAGGGCTCCAGAGCTGGACACAGTACTCCAGGCGAGGTCTCACCAGTGCAGAGTAGAGGGGCAGAATCACCTCTTTCGAGGTCATCTTCTGATGCAGGATGCAATTCGCCTTCTGGGCTGTGAGTGTGCATTTTTAGCTCATGTCCAGCTTTTCATCCACCAACATCCCCAAGTCCCTTTCTGGGGGGCTGCTCTTTAGCACATCATCCCCCAGTCTCATTGATAATGAAGATTGCCCCAACTCAGGTGCAGGACCTTAGACTTGGCCTTGTTGAATTTTGTGCAAGGGAGGACGAGAAGAGAGCAAGTAAGCCTTCAGGATGAGCTGAAGCTAATGGGATGGAAGACTATGGAGTCCTTTACAGAGTAGAAAACAAACTTGCCCTGCCAGCGATAATCTTTTGGGTGGGGGAAAAAAAAGGCGAGTTAAATATGCTCAGGTGAGTTTAATTAAAAATATTTTATTTCAAATTCTATAAGGCAGCACTTAAATATTTTTGGTTTTTTCCTCTTTTGTCTTAACCACTACCTTTTCTGGAATGTTTGGATACTTGGTATAATGCCTTTTTGCTTTTACTGCAGGTTGTTGTTTAGTTCCATATTTATATTTACACGTGGCACAGAAATACAGGCTATTTTTGGCTTATATCAACAACTGTATCTCATTTTTTAAAAGAAAGCTTCAAACTACGTAAGGTTCTGAGAAATGTGTTTTGTTTCTTCATGCATAAAACATCTGCAAGTAAAAGGCATATGAGCCTCAGGTATTTCTGCAAGAACTGTTAAATGGTTGCTTAAAAAGACTTCTCTTTTGGAATGTCTAGTTTTGGCTAAATAATTTGAACTCTTGCTTCTCAGGCATTTTCTCTGTTTGATGAAGAAGACACTGGGATAATTAAAGCACTGGAGTCTCGTCAAGTACTCAACCATTTCTGCTTTAAATTATCAAACAGTTCAGACACCTTCTTAAGAACCTTAACCCTCATGAGGACTTCACAGTAGACTGGAAAGATTTCCTGGAAAACATAAAACACTTCACAGAGGTAAGAAGATCTACCAAGCTATAATATATTTCTTTAAAAGATACAATCTGATGTGTTAGAAGTGGCTAAGCATGCGATATTCACACATATTTATATTGTCCTCTGTTGAACTCCACGAAGCCCTGATCTTGCAAACTGCTCTGAGAAGTAAACTCATGCACTCATGTAGATTTAGATCTGTAACATGGCAAGCAGAAAGCATGACCACGGATGCAGCCAGATTGCCCCAACTGAGCAATGCAGAACATGGGATATCCAAATATGCTTGATGACCCCTAACATATCTAGATGGGCTAGCAGCGGCTGGACAGAAAAATGAGCGGAGTGGGAAGTCCACCAGGTTCTAGATGTCAGATAATAATGGCAGCGTAGTGAGAAGGTCAAATACAGAGATTAGTCAAGTACAAAGAAAATCTTGACTGCAGTCATGGACAGAGTTCTGATACTTTGAATATGCATGTTGCATCAACTCAAATTAAACTGGAGTTTCTCTGTTGCAGAGGTTTGTGTCCACAGCCCCTCACTTGGACTCATTCACTTGGCACAGACTGCAGGAACAGATCTGGAGAATAGATTTAGATTAGATCTTAGGAAGAAATTCTTCAGTACGAGGCTGGCAAAACTTTGGAATAAATTGCCCAGAGAGGCTGTGGCTGCCCCCTCCCTGGAGGTATTCAAGGCCAAGTTGGACAGAGCCTTGAGCAGCCTGATCTAGTTGAGAGGCGTCCCTGTCTGTGACAGGGAGGTTGGATTAGATGATCTCTAAGGTCCCTTCCAGCCTAGGTCATTCTGTGATTCTATGATTCTATGATCCTTCAGTTCATAATCACATCCTTTTGTCAGTGCAGCAATTCTTAGAACATTTGTAAATAACAGGAATATTATCAGACAGTGTAAGTAAAAGAAATCTCTGTCCTAGTTTGATTTCACTGTCCTTTCCTTTCCTCAGGCTTCTTTCCCCTTAGCCTGCCATACCCAATGGAAAGCAGGTATAAGTAGATCTGAGGGTGCAGGAGGCCAGAAGACATTACCTTACAGCTCATTCCTAAACTAAGAATGTGAAAACTTGTTACTGGCTGGATAAAAAGCCGTTTAAAAAAACAAACCAACAATAAACACATTAACTTACATCTTATGTTCTAAGAAGCAACTATGTTTCATTTTCAAAAGTATATGCTCAAAGCACAAATAAAATGAGAAAAATAATAATCATCACCCGATGGAAAACCATATAAAAAGCCTACCACTTTATTGCCATGGCAATAATGGAATGTTGTGTTAAACAAATCCGTATAGAACTATATGGTGATTAAATCTTGTGTCATAAAGGAGAAGCTGGAAAGCCAGTGAGATCTGTCTCAGCCTTTTTACGTCCCGAGTTTAAGACTGTGAGAGTTCAAGTAATTGCAGGGCTTGAGTAATTCATCGGAGGAGGAGGAGGAGGAGGAGGGACCACAGGTTTCGAATGAAGGAGGACCCATAAACCGCTCTAAATGTTTGTAATGTGTTATAGGCTTTTGTAGCAAGTTAAAGACTTTATCTATGCGTGTCAGTTACCAATAGGCATAGCTTTACCAAAGTGCTTATTATAAGTGTAGCTTTATTCAAACTTTTATAAGGTTGTTTAAATGTATTTTATTCTCTGTAAATTTAGCATTAATATTTATAGTAGTGCAACTGTTACTTTGTCCTTAGTGGCAGGGCTACATTTAATTATAGTTATTTAAAAAATAGTTGGGGATTTTAAAATATTTATATTTTCAGCTTATTAAAATTAAAATGCAGTCTTAGCAGATATAATAGATTACATGGTTCTCAAGTGTAAAATAGTTGCATAGTTTGCATAGGTTAGAAAATACCACATTTCCCCTTTCCTGCTTTTATGCTGATATAAATTCAGTGAGTTTCCACTGAATCATATCAGCACAAAGACCAATTGTATGAAATATAACATATCTGTATAATTATTTTAATAATGTATTTGTGTGCTGTAATGTTGGCCCACCAGCAAACTTTCATGTTAACTCTAGAATAGGTAGCTGGTTTTTTTAAGGGAAGGGTTTGTTTGTCTTAGCATCCAGGTAGGTGCTAAGCCTCTTTAACAACTTGACAAGCTGCGTAATTCCTGGGATCAAACTTTGCAAGAGTGCACATTTTAATATGAAGTCTTTCTAACGGTTAGTCTCCAAGACACAGAACACTTTTCACCTCAACTTAGCAAAAAAATAAGCTACCTCCATATCTTTCAAGAAGTACTTGGTCCGTGACAGGACTGGAGCCTGTACTTTTTTTTTTCAATATTGAACATTCACCTTGAACAGTTTTCTTTGATGTGTTATGGGTGGAAGGGGTGAATCCATCATTAGAACCCCAAATTAATCCACAAGGTAGCATTATTGAAAAGACAAAACAAATATGAACCAGGTTGACAGTGCTGCTTCAGCTTCCAGATGCTCTCAAATCTCATGTTTTCTTTTTGAGTTCAACCCAAAATTTCCCATGTTTTTGCAATTTCATCCCACCCTGGGTTCACACGTATTCCTGGGCTCCTGTGTACTTTCTGAGAAAAGGCTGGTTGTTAAATTATTCACTTCATCCAAACATGCTACAATTTTGGCCTGTGCAGTAGGTATCTAAATTAATGAGGTATGCAACTCATTCAGGCACATTAGGAAAACTGATCATTATGCTATACAATTTGATCACTGAAGTATATTAAAAAGTAACAAGTAAAGTATGCAGCTTGATCATTAAAGTATGGAAAATTTACTGAACTAGTAAAGTATGAGCCTGGGATGACTTTTGTCTCAAATGGCACCTCATAAATAAAACTCACTACCACAAAGGCAAACATTCACAAACCCCAAAGCCATACTGGTTTAAGTTGTATTTTTTCGTAGAAAAGCGATGAATAAGAAGAGATGCAAAAAATCTTGTGGAAATAATTTCTAAATGTTTTATATGTCACGTGGATCTTTTGATGGCTTTGACATGTTGATGAGATTAATTCTATTTTTGTGCGGTATAGCCCTACAGCTCTACAGAGCTATATTTCAGTGGGCATCCTGCTCACACACAGATGCTGTAGTGTGTATTCTAGAGAGTTAAAGAAATGTAAAGTATTTTAGGCTATGTGACTGCAGCTTAATACTCAGATAACAAAGAACCATGGTTATGGCACTTAGCTTGGATGTTGCTAACCAACTGCAGAAGAGCTGAGGAAGGAAACAGAGAGGACATTGTCTTAGGTGGGATGCCATTCGCCACGAGTGGCCTCTCTGAGGTTGTTTGTAAAAGTCCAGACCCTGGAGCTAGGAATATACATCATGAACTTTTTTTTTGGCTGGGATGCCAGTATTATGATTAATAAGGCCTGAGCGGAGCTCTTCTGCATTAAAGTAAGTGGCTAATGCAGTCTGGCCTAATGAAAGCTGCAGCTGGGAATCAGACTCCTCCAAAAGAAAATGTACTCATGTGTCTTTCCCCACTGCAGGCTGTTCCAGACATGGAAGGAGAAAAAGTAAAGAGCACGTTAAAAGCAATAGTTCAGGGTCAGGTCTAGAACAGGATCAGCACAGCTGCCTATGGGGGGAGTATATGGAGAAAGGAAGGATTATGATCAGGGCCAGAAAATTTGTTGGTTTCGACTTCCTGGAGCTGAGACTGGAGTGATTCACTGCAAGCTTAGTAAACTCTCACCTGTCAAGTCCAGCAGTGAGGAGAAAGAGGGCAGGGCAGGTTGAGGAGATGACAGAGAAAAGTGACAGATTACTGCTTGTGCCTGTTCAAGGGCAGAAACTGGGCTAATTAGGGGCTTGCTAACACATGTGTCTTTCAGCTGACAGAGGGAATTACTGGAATGGGTAGAAACATAGTAAAGCTTGGTGGTTTGTTTTTTTTTTCTTAAAATGTGATTTCATCTTAAATGATGAAATTTGGAAATCAAATTGAATTCCAGGACTTCTTTGCGAAAAATTTTGCAGAATATGTCAATATCAATTGCATTTGATTCAGGCATTTGAAACATTCTGTTTCAACTCCAAATTCTCCATTTCTGTTTAGCCTCCCATTCTGAGTTTCTCTGCAGCCTGTCTCATGCTGCAGAATGCCTTCTTCACCTGCCCACTGCATTTTGTTTTCAGCCAGTTCCTTCTAATCAACCTTCCTGCAAAGCTGTAGGTTTGTTGATCCTTGATTCTCCTCCTGCTGCCAGTGAGAGCATCCTGCTTCTCCTTGGACCAGTACCTATCAGAGGACTCCCCCCAGTATTGCAAGTTCACATCTCTTAAAGCCTGGCACTGTGAGAACTGTGCCTCCTGGTCCCAGGACTGAGACCCAGGACTAATCTCTCCTATTCACTAGTGGGTACGTGAGTATATGGGTACATCATCAGTATCTCCGTCTTTGTTGGGAATGTTGCTGGTGGAGAGTCTACAGAGCTAAAGCCACTTGCTCTCACATCCTATTGCTCTCTGCAGTTGCTGCTACATTCCCTTCCTGTAAAAGGCAAACAAAACAGCTTCCTTGTGATCTTGGAAGCTATTCTTAAACCAAGAGGAGACAGCTCTGACACAGCTTTCCAGCTCCACAAGAGAAGAGTGGCTGCGCTGTGACTTCCCAAACAGTGATTTTCCTGCAAGCGATGAAATGCAGAGCGCAATGCTGCATGGTACCTGTTGTAACCATACAGGTTTGGAGCTCAAAAAAACCCATGCAACAGAGAAGTGACACCCTCAGTCACTCCACAGCCTTTCTTCCTAATTTCCACAGTGTTAGTAACCCAGCCCTTCTGCACTGTGATCAGGTGTGGGGAGCTGAAGTTCATTCTGCTTCCATGATCTAGCTGTGAAATTGCAGCAGGAATACATAATAACCTGCTCAACAGAGGTGATGCTTTTCCCTGTCTTAGGGGTGGGAGCTTTACAGATTTGTTCATTACTCACTGTCTTCATCTGTTGGAAGTCTGGGACCTCCTGTTCTGGGCCACTGATTTGATCAGACAACTGACTATCATCAGTCATGACCCACTGCACCAGAAGCAGAGATTCGCAGGTCTGCTCATTATGTCCCTACCCTCAGACAGCAGCTCAACAAACTTTGTCTGTCCTCACGTAGAACAGCTGTGCTCCAGGGAGATACCCCTTCTGGGATACCTGCACGTTTGCATTTATTTTCCTGTATGACACTTGCTTCAGGCTGAGAAACGTTAAAGCTTTCCTTACGCTGCAATGTAATCTATATCTATATCTCTTTATCTATAGCAAAACTGGTTTGAAAATTTCCCTTCCTTGCCCCTGCTCTCCTGTGCAGTGTCCTCCCCCATGACTACAATGTGGTGTCCCCCACTGTGCCAGGATATCTGTCTTGGGATCTTTCCCCATTGAACAAGCCTGCCAAAGCCTCACTTCCCTTCTCCATTCTGAGTAATGAAGAAAAGGGTCTGATGGAATTTTAAAATGACAAATTGTTCCTTGGGGTGGAAACCTTTCACTCAGTAGCTACTAAGAGTAGAGGAAAAGGAGAACATAGGGGTAATGGAAAGTAGGAAACATAGCATTAGGCCATCAGGCGTACTGCTGATGGGCTGGGTGCTGCTGGGGAGGCAGAGGAGCGGGAAAGCCTCACTGTGGCTCCTGCTTCTTTGCCCAGTTCTACCTGGGCTTAGTATTTCACAGTTATTTAGCACAACAGTTATTTTAATTACATTTAGAGGAATGTGGCTTTTTTCTAGACAGGGCAGAGAAGGGCCACCTTTAACTCACTGTGTCAAATCATTTTGTCAAACCATCATATACCATTATATATTCTAAACACTAGAAAGAGTGTTTTAATCTGTGAATGTGACCTCACAACCTGAATGTCTGTTGCAAATAGTTGGTCAAAAGTAAAATGGTGCATTACAGAATGTCCCTCAATGGAGTTTTCATCTTTTATTTATAACTGGGTTTTTTATTGCAAGCTCCTGTTGCACACCAGCTATCAAATCCTCAGCAGGTGTAAATCAGCAGCCAACTTACACTGCCAGGTGAGGATATAGCTCTGCTTGTAACCCAGGGATAAAATACAAGCTTCTGTATAGTGCTAAGACTCTGAGAGCTAGGACAGGCTGGCTGGTGAACTACTGGTTGTTCAAACATGAGAAGAATATCCATTTCCACTGCAATCCATGCTCAGGCACCTAATTCTGCAGATTCCATGCCTCTTTAGGGAAGAGTATTTATGGAAAACAACTTGAAGATACATGTTGTTAGAGCAAAGGAGGGCCCATGGGCTTAACACAGAAACCTGTAAAATTGTGTAAACTGTCAAAGGGATGATTACTTCTGGCAAAGGTCATTCTCATGTACGAAGAGGAAAATGCATCCTTTTCCAGGAGAAGGTACAAGGTACTTCTTGTATAAGCTGTTTCCCAAGACCTTTTCTTTCTGAGCCTCCCCAGATGGGGAGGGAGGCCAGGCTCATGACGGGACAGAAGAGAATTTGTAATTTATCTTGAGGTAGCAATTTACTTTCTAATTAAGAATTCCTCTTAACAGCAGAATCTTTCAGAAACAGGAAGGAGCTGCAGGAATGGAGCTTCGCTGAGCAGGTGTGGGTGGTGGAGCCTTCTTTTATTACTAATCAGCATAGTTATGCCATTTATAGAAAAGGACATGAGGCTGTGCAAGAAACTTTCTAAAGAAGAAAAATACAGCCCTGCTTTGAACAGCAAATGAACTACACAGGGTCGACTATAAGAAAAGCCTCGCAATAACGCCCCCGCCACCTTGGCAAAAGCAGGAGGAAGAAGTAGACTTACATGGTCCTCCCAGGGCACTCTCAAATTCTGTTAGGAAGGGTGAGAAAGCCTGTGAAGAGCTGAGCAGGACGGCCAGGTAATCTGGACTTCACAGCCTACAGCGTGACCTGGCATGAGGCTGTGGTGGGGCAGGCACTGCGCAAAGACCACGCGGCAGCCTGAGAACCTGCGAAGCAGGATCAGGCTGCAGAGTCCCGGCCCCCAAATTCTGAAGTGCTCTAAGTACAGAGCTGGGTGGGTTGAGCAGGGCACATGGCAGCGAATACCACGAAATCACTAAAAGAGAGGTAACCCCTTTTCTGTCCAAGGGAAACTCTTCTCTAAATGATCTATAGGCACCACTAAGGGCGTCCACTGCACAGCTCTGAGGCAGCTTCGCTCCTGTTTCTCCCTTTCACTCATGAGGTTAAAGTCGGACACCGCAAAGCGAAGAAACCTCCCCACACTGTGTACAAGGTTAGTTTCAGATGCAGAAATGGCACTTAAATGTCAAAATACCCAGTCCAGAGTCTGAGCTTTCAGGCTCCAGCTCCATTATTTCAGCTAAAAGTGATTATTTTAGCTGCAGATGATGGAGTCGTATATACACACTGAATGGACTAGCTGCATGTGGTGGATGAACATAAATGCAATAACTGAATATAAAAGGTTTTCTAGTTTTCAGTCTGTGGTTTGCAAGACGAACAAGTGATTTATTTTTTTATTGGCTCTCTAACCATTTTAAGATGAAAGTCCATTAGGTCTTAGGAAATAAACAAAAAGCTCTTGAAATTAAATAAATCAGAAAAGCTTGCACTTACAAAATTGTTTCTTTAAAGCTTGCAGGGCAGTAGCACTTTCCTTAAGTCTTTGCCTTCATTCGAATAATTAAAAGCAGCAGTACGTTGCTTTACAGTTGCAGGCAGGCAGAAGGTGTACTCTGCGCTGGACCGTGCCTAACAATCTTCATTTTTTGACTGTGGCACAGATCAGTTTCTGTGCCTGCATGCACGATTCCACTTCTCCTATTTCTTCTCTTAATAATAATGCAGCTGTAATGCCTGTCCCGCATGTATGTTTTATGTAAAGCATGGTTAATATTGAAAAGTGTTATTTGCATCTGAAGATAGCGGAGTCTTTTCTGATTAGAAGGCAGGTTTCTTGCAATTCTCTAAGAAACATATTTTCTTTTCCATCCAGTTATAATGATCATGTGAGACGTGACAAGGAAACAGGAGCGCAGGACCAAAAGCCATCTGTTTCTTTTTTGGTATTTCATATTGCATGGAGCAAGAAGGTGGCAAAGCTTATTATGCTTAAACATGGGGGTATAAAATATGATAGTAACATTTAATATGCTGTAAAGAAATGTCTTTGAAGCAAAAACATTTTTTGTTGTTGTTTTTATCAGGACCTCTTACCACAGCTATAGTAAAACTGACTGCCACTTGTGTGTGTGAAAACCTTGCCTTTGAGGTATTTTATATATTTAGTTTAGACAGTGCAGTGGGTGGAAAGTCGGCTTCTTCTTCAAAATTCTGGCACTGCTTTTTTTTGTTATAATTCCACATTGTGCCATTCCTGAGACCTATTTTATAAGTAAAACCTGGTTTCATTTTAAAAAATGAAGTTTACTGCTAATTCTGGAGGTAGAATGTAAATGTTGAATAGATTTCACTGATATTTAACTTTATGAAATGCAGCCTTTCGCAGGCACAGCTAGGCTTTTGGCATTCTCAGGCATGTCCGTTATAAAGCCTAGTAGTGCTTTGCTTTGCAGTTTATTCCACCCAACTGTATTTTGTCCTTTTTATTTCCGCTTGCCGTATGACCTTCTACTGTATTTACCCAAAGTGTGGATTTCAACCCTGCAGAATGCATAATGGGACCTTAGTCAGTAATAAGCTCCAGTGGTAGATTTTAAAAGCAGAACACTCGTGTTAGATTTGAAAGTAACTCACTGAAAAAAAAAGGGGGTGTGCACATCTTGTGCTGGCAGTAATGCACTTGTACCCAACCCCTTGTCTGTTTTCTCCTCACACATTCTGTACCTTTGCAGCTTTCAACAGGATCGTTTGGCTGCCGTATCCCTACTGTGGATGACCAGATTAAAAAGTACCGCTGTAAATATACCTGGAACTTAGAAAGGAAAGGCTCATAATTGCCCTCTCTTTCATCTCCAGACTGAAGCGCTTTTTCAATCAAAAAGATTTCCACTGCTTGCTAAAGACTATTCAGATGAGAAGAATACGTTTGGGATATTTGGGCTAGTTAGCGCTCACTTCCCTTTTTTCTGCATTAACAGAATAGCCCTCTTTGTAAGATCACCCAATTTTTTAGACCTTTGTAAAAGTTTAGGTCAGTCTTGGAGCCCCGTGCTTTTGTTGGCCTGTCACCAGTTGGATCACGTTTATAGAGTCTATTTTTTCCCTTAACTACTTGCATGGCCCCTTTTTTCTTTTGTGGTGCAAGCCAGAATTCCTGGAATCAGGTTTTACTGCCTGCGGGATCTTGAAGGCCGCCTTCTCCACGGACGTTTCCCTCTTCGACTGGCTGAACGCCACACCGCGATTTATAATTTATTCAGCGGATCCATTACTGATTCTCTGTGTATGTTTTTTGTCTAGACTGGGGAAGGGCAAAAAGTCCGTCCGCCTAAATCTTCTTGAGAGCTGTCAGAGAGAAGCATCCTCTCACAGATAGAAGAAGTGGTGACTGCTGGCTTTAACAAAATTGCACAAGAGTTTAAAGATATTCAAAAGATAATACAGTATCAAAAGAGGAGTTCTGGGATATATGTAACCAACATTTTCAGCAGCTGACTGAAGAACAAGTAAGAAAACTACATTATTTTGTCTTGTTAATTTAAGTGTACAACTGGGTAAATTGGCTGTGGCTAGAGGCCTGTGTTTGCGTACTGCTGTGTATAGGCAAGTACTTTAAAAATCTGGATGAAATGAAAATGTTTTAAGACTATCATTCCATGAACATTTGTTCCTACATTTGTGGGAGATTATTTTTTTTACTTATCTCTCAGTATGGTTATGAACTATAATAATCGCAGGCTTTCTAAAGCAAAGTCATGGAGATGCTATTGCTAATAACGAAGGTGTGAATTTAAAGCACAGTAGTTCTCTTTCACTAGTTCTTTATCTGTATATTTGCTATGTTAAAAGTTTCCTTTTTCAGTTTTAAATTAATCCACTTCCAGTTGATGGGGAAAAAAGTTGCCTCAGCATGGAATAAAAACTATTTCCACAGGGAGCTAATGCAAATTCTTTTTTCTCAGTAGCTATTTTGTTCTGTCCTTGGACAAAGAAAGGGGCAAGCATTTGACATTTCCCGGCCACCTATCAGCTACTTGGGTTAAAGATTCTGCCAGATTAACGTTAGCAGCGTTTATGTAACCTTGAATTTAGCTTGAGTGACTGAAGTCATGGCATGAATCTGGCAGAACAAACTGTCTGATTAGCCCAGTGCTAATCTCAGGGGAACCGGAGAGGCCAGTCTTTCATAAGATTCTGCTGAGCTTAAAATGAGAAGAGACATTTTTTTATCTTTGCTAATGCTGGTTCACTGTGATTTTTTTCCTAGTCCAAAGACTAGGTGAATGATAAAACAGAAGGAACCTTGACTAAAAGATTTCAGATTTTACTTAACAGCACTCTAACCTTCATGCTCACAATTGCATAGGTGCCATTTGGAAACAAACTGAAACACAAGACACAGAGCCTCCAAACTCACACACATGGCTGCACTACAGACAATTATTTTGGTACCTTGCTCATTGCAGATACACCGTCTCAGTTCTTGGCCCACCATTTTTTACTATAAATTACAGGCAAAAGTAGGGCCTGCTTGTAATTACAACAAAGAGATTGCACAGTCTGTTGTGTTATCAGGAACTGCTATGCACGTGTAAAGATGCAGATGAAAATACTGGAAAAAAACGAAAATATTTTGCACTTCCCCCCTGAAAAAAAGCAGGGAAAAGCCCCCAAAGTGGCCTGTGTGCTCTATTCCTAGCAGCCACACTTTGAGTGAGGTACCAAGTGCAAGTGCCAGATCCAAACCTGGAACCTCAAGTCCGAGTGAAAGCAAAAGCGAAAATATGGTGTTACTCTTTCCTCACCCCTGTGAACCACTGAGCAGAACTGCTGAGCAGAATGCACACCTTTCTGAGCTGTGAAAAATGTCTTGTTTTTTTTCTTTTTTTTTTTGGGGGGGATGCAGTAAAGCAGTCATCTCCAGCTGAAGCGTCCTCCAGACTAGATCCTGTCTACTTTACACTCAAGAAGAAGTGAAGGGACACAGGAGCTATTTTATACTTAAAAGAACCTCAGACAAGTGAAGAAAAAAAATCTTGATAGAAACTGTCATCCATAATAGCAACACGAAGCAGGCCTGAGGAGCTTCATTTATATAAGCAGCAGCCTCTGTGTGAGTGAGACTGAAGCCCTGTATCTCCAGAGATATTTTGATTTTGACAGGCCTCTCAAAGATATGCCTACGTATATCTATATGAAGATGCCCCAGGAGAGCCTTCCAATCTGGGTACCGGGTTTGCCACTGCTAATCTAAACCCCTGCCGTTCTGGCTGTTGTTGCTGTTAAGAGTTTTTACAGAAGTGTTACTAATAGTCATAGTCTGGATGACTTCACAGAAAACGTCTTCTTTTATCCTTTTCTGGATGATGGCCACTTACTGTTTGCTATTAGCAAGGCTCAGCTGGAGTCTGTATCGAGTAGTGGATGAAGAATTTCCTCCTGAAGTTTTGCTCCTTGGTCTTCCGAGTTTCTGATACTGTGACCTTTTTCATAAAAGGCTAAGGATGGTAAACACTCTGCAAGCAAGGTGTTGATTAATATCTTGTGAACTGACATCCCCCTTCTTATCATAGGCACTTTTCTCTTCTCTGCTTGAACTCCCTTGACTTGCTTGAACTATCTGCAATGCCCCAAATGGCTAAACTTCACTGGGTGTTGAAATAGTTTCTAACTATAGCTAACCCAGCTCATCAGGGTATTGTTCTATTTAATTGAAGTTTGTAATACACTTTGAGATCCGCGTATGAAGTGTGAAGTATAATCACAAGCGCAAAATAGAATTGTTTATAATTCATGATGTGGTAGCAGCCAGGCCAATGGGGGAAAGTTGAAAGGAAATTCAAAATGTATCCTTTGCCCTTTGAAGTTTGACTGCAACTTGGCACATGCATCAAAGAGGTGACTAGTTTCCTTTAGGGTTTAAGTCTCTGCCGAAAAAGATCAAATCAAAAGCAATCTGAGGTTCCCAATTAGATTTATATTAAAAATCAATAATGAAGACCCTAAAAACGCATACTGATGACTCTTGAAACACTTGCAAAATGAGTGCAGCTCATTTAAGGGCAGGCTGTGATAATCCTTACTTTGATTAGTAGCTTATACCATGAGTAGTCCCGTTTAATTCAGTGCAGCTACTTGCTGAATGAAGTGCAGTTCAGAGGAAAATCAGCTCAGCCCTATCTTTACGATTCCATACGTAGCCCAGAGGGTGGGCTACCTGCCTTGTGTCAGGCCAAGCAGCCACACAGACCTCCATGGGCAGCAGAAGCAAGGGTGTCAGCAGCTGCCCCCAGGTCTTCTGTAGGATGGCCGTACCTCAGAGGTGCAGTTCCTGGCCATACGTCATAACTATATGTGATTCTCAGGGCTGTAGCTGTTTCCTGCTACGCTCATTTGTGCTGATTCCTTTTTGCCGTGGGGGCGAAATAGTTTGTTGATGCAAATACGATAACTGAGGAATCTTAATGGCCTCCTGAGATGGTGCTATAACATGGGTGCACCTGATAGCATGAGAAATTTGCCTCAGTGGTACTTAGCCTGGATACAGGTGCACCATGTATTTGATTTACATCTCATGTTAAAGCATTATTCTTCTATACTGCAGCTCAATCACTGTGTCTAATCACAGGGTTTAGTAGTTTAAACAGCACACTAAGGGCCCAATTCAATTAAAAAATATCCTGCAGAATTTTTTTTCATTGTTTCCCCAGCTTTGTGCAGGTTTCTGCAGAGAAACTGTGATTTTTTTTTTAATAAGATAGGCCCCAGGATTCTCTCTACTCCAAGGCATCCTCTCCCTTTCTTTTTGGTATGTTTTGTCATATCCTTAGTACATAAGGGAATTCTGTTGTTGTAAAACTAACATTTACAGACATCATCTTTTGTTTATGCATTAGTTTGAAAATCTACGGAACGCAGTGAACATCAGTGCTGGTGGACAGTTGAAGTATCAGGACTATTTGAAGAAATTCAGCTCAGAAGTTGTGGCAACACCATCAAGAACTCCCAGTGTAACTACTTCTACAAGTTCTACCAGGCCACTTACCTGTGCCATGCAGGACTCATATGTGTCTTCTCAGCCTGAATGTCCCAAGACATCATCTTCTCTACTAGGGCAAAATAGTGTAAGTGTGGTTGTTTCATGAATTTTCTGGATTTTCATTTCTGTGCATAGGCTGAAAATAAAAGCTGTGGAACTCAGTGAAGGTATTCCTATTGAATGCCCATGAAATCAGGCACAACAGCCTGTCAATAAGCAAAGGAGGTGGTTTACAATGACAAAAATCGGCCTCATGGTAACTGCACTAAAGTCAGAGGATATAAGTCAATTTATACCAATAGCATTCCCTGCTAATAGCGTCCACATATTTGCCAAATCAAATTTGTGTGTTTCAGCACAATCAGATTTCTGAGAGCAAAGAACAAAGGCCCACTAGCTGAAAAAGCAACATTAAAAAAAAATACAGATGGCTTATCTGTGGTTTTCTGACAAAGCTTGGCAGGATTGGCAGTTGCAGTTTTCCAACAGGTGTTTGCTGGCCTGTCCTGAAATGTTCTGGTGGTCTTGCCTGCTTTCTGGCAGATGCCAAATTACAGCTGTCAATGCCTGATAGTCTGATAGATTTGCCATAAAGGACAGTGATCTAAGAGAGGTAAGAGACATGAATTAACAATGCAGCGTTTTGCTTCATTTTTGCATTCATACCTATACTTTGTGTCAATAATGCACTTCGGTCCTCTCCCCTGCCATGCTGGCCTCTTGCTCTAATGTGAGAAATCACAGAAAGATGGAGAAATCATTACAGGAGGAAAAATTAAATATCCCACTTGTGGAGCTGTATCTATCTATTCCGTGTTCTTTAGCTACAGCCAAACTTAAAACAGAAAAATAAAATATTTAGAATTATGCAGTTCCTGGAACACGCTCGGATTTTCTGACTAGTTCTACATCGAGATGTTTAGCTACTGAAAAAGAAATAACAGATTGAGCAAATTAAAGATGCAAACAACTTGTCAGGGCTGGTAAATCTAAACATTGGCCCATTGCTAGCTCAATTATTGCATCAACTATAGGTTCTTTCTTGAAAAGCCCAGATGATTAGCTACATGCATCCTTCATGCATCCAATTCCCAGAGAAAGAAACAGAAAATTCCTTTTTACTGTCTGTGAATGCTATATTGGTTATTATAAGACGATAGGAAGGTAACTTCAGGTCTCCCCAAAGTTATGGCTGTTGGAAAGACCCCAGGCAGCCTGAACACTGATCGGGATGAATGTTCCTGCAGCATTCATTGCACAGAAATGCATGTGAGGCTTTAGCAAGTCTGTGCCAGTGACACCCTCAAGGGAGCACTGGGGAGCCTCACTAAATATGAGATTATACATTGGGTCTGGAAGCTTAAATATTGCTCATGCATGTATCGTGCAATGGCAGGGTGAGGCTTTGCTTCCAGCTCATCCAGAGTACTGCTGAGGCAGCAATCAAAAAGACACTGAGCAGCAGGATCCTCTCATGTTCCCCCTTCTGTGGCTCTGCATAGGACCACTGCACAACTGAGTCGTTCCCGTAACAAATCAAAGCAATGTAATTTTGTAATTCATAGAATCATAGAAACATCAAGGTTGGAAAGGACCTTAAGATCATCAAGTCCAACCCACAGCCCTACACCACCCTAACACTAAACCATCTCCTGAAGTGCCACATCCAGCTGTTTCTTAAACACGTCCAGGGAGGGTGACTCCACTACCTCCCTCGGCAACCCACTTCAGTGCTTCACCACCCTTTCGGTGAAGAAGTTTTTCCTAATATCTAATCTAAACTTCCCCTGGTGCAACTTGAACCCAGTCCCTCTTGTCCTGTTGCTATTCATGAGGGAGAAGAGGCCAACATCTGTCTCGCTACAGTTGCCTTTCAGGGAGTTGTAGAGAGCAATAAGGTCTCCCCTCAGCCTCCTCTTCTCCAGGCTGAGCAGCCCCAGCCCCCTAAGCCTCTCCTTGTAAGACTTACCCTCTAGCCTCCTAATCATTCTGGTTGCTCTTCTCTGAACCTTCTCCAGCACCTCAACGTCCTTCGTATACTGTGGGGCCCAGAACTGCACACAGTGCTCAAGGTGACTTTATGTTGGTTCGTATTTGGTCTAAGATGGTACTATATAACTTTTTTTCACATAGTATCTGCTCTTTATTAAGGAACAATCTGAAGAAATGATAATGATTTACAGATTAAGCTAAATTTAAAAAAAAAAATTCAAGACCCATTAAATAGTGTTATTTTGACACTGGTTGTTCTCACACTTTTACCTACAGTTTTGCAGACCAGTTTCAAATCAGACTTAGAAGTGGTTCAAGTGGTACATTAATCTCCAGTTTGGAAGATGAGAAAATGAATTTGTCATTTCGTGGTTTGTCTACACAAGTAATAAAATTCAATAGAAAAAAAAATACCATTATCTCGTGCTTTTAGGTACCAGCTTCCAGTCGTCCTCAGACAACAACTTGTTCCACGCCTGTCGTAAACTGCAAAACAATAGAAAGTAAGATGAGAAAGAACATCCAACGTTCCTGGACAGGCATACTGAAAGTGTGCAAAGAAAAGGATGTCAGCAAGATAGGAGAAATCCCAGTGTCAGACTTCCTAGGTTTGTTACCATCTGAAAAGTACTTTATTTGTTCTCAGATGTGTTCTGTTTTCTCTCTGGTGTCTCGGCCCTAGGAACATCTGGCCTCTCGTAAGTGGAATCCAGTGCGTGATTGCTCCAGGTACCACCCTGCTACTGCAGAGCAGAATAGTCTTGGGTCTAACACGTTCACATTCCTACTCAGAATTAGCTGCTCCTTCAAACAGGAGTGCATGACTTTGCTTGTGGGTACTTATGGCATGTGTACAAGTTTCTCATCACTGTCCTAATGCGCTATCCTTTCTGTGCCTGGGAACATTTCAGTACCTCGATCTACCAGTAGTCTTTTCTTTGTGAGCTTGTATCTGCGTCTGGTTGCGCTGGTCTTGATGGCTGAATGTCTGCTGGTTTGTAAGGACCTTGGATTCTACTCTTTGAAAAATGGGGTCATGCTGCTCTTCTGTTGTGTTCTCTTCTAAAGAGAGGATTTTCTGTGCCTTTGTTAGGACATTTGCAACGCATGATAAGATGGTGCAAACCTGCATAATCAAATATAAAGTCCTGGCTCTAAGAACACATTAGCCAAATCTTTTATCTCAGTTAATGCCAAGGAGTACTTCTTCCGCATTTAAAATCAAAATAACATGTAATCAGTCACCTGAAACCCTGTAAAATGTGAACTGCTACACCAAAAGTTTGAATATACCTGCATATAGCAAGATCTGCATAACACACCTATGCACCAGTCACTATAATTGATGACCTGTCAACATATCCTTGGTAAAACTCATGAATACATGACAACGATTGGCTATTTTTAAGAATGGCAAAATGAATATTCTTTATTTGCATTTCAGATATAGTGGAGAAATTCAATCTGGGTTTAAGTGAAGGAGAAATTAACCAAATAACAACAAATTATGATTTCAAGAAAAATGGAAGATTTGCATACTATGACTTCCTTCAGAGCTGTGTCTTGTTGTTAAAACCCCAGGAAACCTCACCGCTACAGAGGGTGCTTATACAGAAGCCACAAAATCTGGTATGTACAAAGTTTATAAAAATCAAATTATTTTTTTTTTTCCAGTTTCTGCTGTACTGACAGGATACTTCATGGCTTGTTTCTATAGTCACTTCATGCAGGGATTTTCTTTTCTCTAATTTAATCCCATTATACTAATTGCCTAGTATTCATTTAGTATCTCCAGTTGGAGAATTTAAGTCCTTGGGATCACGCTCTGTGTATCCAGGTTATATGGTAAATTGGTTAGATTTGCTAAAATTTGGATCATAATTTCAAATATAAAGCACAGGAGGTGACAGATTAAGAGCTTTCGTTGAACTAAATAAAAATCAAGCTAGAAATAAAAAGTGCATGGAATTTGTCTTAGGGTGGCCTCGACTTGTCAGCAAACTGTGCCTCTGCTCTACACACAGCACTATAAGAAAAGCCCAGATGAAGCTCTCGCTTGTGCTGCTGTTAGTGGTCACTAAAAGTATCTTCTAGCCAGGACTGGCCAGCACAGTGTGTACCCTTGCAGATCTCCCTGCCGCACAAACTGGCTCCCCAAGCCTCACTGAAAAGGCAAAAGAGTCCCAGCAAAGCAGTTACTCACAGGGTGTTCCCCTCTGCCCGCTGCACTGCTCTGGGGAAGAAAGATCAGAAGAGAAACAGAAATCTGGCTCTTGTGGCCCAGAGAAGAAGGCGTCGGTAACAGCATCCCAATCAAGTCATGTAGTAGGAACAGTGCCAAATTCCAAATCTGCTCATTCAGCGAGCCTGCTACATTTTTAGGCTGTTTCTGACTGTGCCTAATTGGTTTAGATATGGTTAGTAGCAGCATTTTATAGAGAAATTACATTACCGAACTGTTTTCAGATGTGAAATGAACAGATTGCTACCAAGGTATGAAGAGAGTATCATTAGGAATTATCGAGTATTCACTACCAGTAGGGCGAGTTAAGGTAAAACTATGAAGTTTTGCATCAAAGAACTTCATTAGCTTACATAACGTTTCCTTTATACACAAACTTGGTGCTATAAAAATCCATTCCAGTATTCCGGAGTGGATAAAGCAATAATTTTTAAACAAGTCCCTATGTAGTTGTCTCAAATAATTTTTATTCGTTCTATTCAGAAAATACAACGAAGGCCTCAGACCACGTGCTGAGCACCTTTCTATAAGATAATACTCAGAGTGAAATTTCCTCTTAGACTGCTCAGTCCATTCCACCTAATAAGTGTACAGATAGACATCAAAAGGAATCATAAAAACCCAAAATACACCAGCCCCATTTCTCTTTTGGCAGACACAATTCTTTCTCTTTCTGAAAACCCTGAGAGAATCAATGGCCTTGGGCTTCACCTGAGCATTCAGGCTCTGAGCAATGAGAATAACCCAAGCTGAAGTGATTGTAGAGTGCCCTTCCCCTTCCCTTTCCCCCACAAGGGTACTCAGTACTTTGGGTTGAAAACTGCATTATCCGTGTACCCACTCAGTCTGTTGGAGGAATACCCCAAGAGCACAGAAAGATGGTGCCGTTGCCCCATAGGTCCCTTATAAGACGTGGAGGTGCAGGACAGGCTTGGTGTCCACTTAGCAGATGTATAAAGCCAATTGTACAATACCTTCACAAGATGCTTGTGGAGGCTCCAGTGACCTGTGCAACTGGAACCCAATTACAATGATAAATACCTGAAGAGTACAAGGGGAAGCTGAGATGGAGTTGTATTAAAAAAAAAACAACCAATCAAAACCAACAAAATCAAACAAACAAAACCCCCACAACCAAAACAAAACAAAGTAGTAGAGCAGATTCATAGCATGCAGGTGGATTAGGATTTGACTTTGGGAAAAGTCCCTTATCTCTTCAGTGTTAACACTCTGTACAAGTGATGTTAATTTTGCCTTAATGAATAGTTCCATGGTTCACCTGTGATCAGGGCACACCAATGTACGAAGTGTAGCCAGGCTAAAACAACCACAACACCTGTCAAGGAAAATTAACCCTATGGTCCAGCTTTGGAACAATAAAAAGGCCCAAAAGTGGTTAAAAGGCTTTTTATATACTGGAAAAATTGTACAGTAGTGTTTTGGTTTTTCTTAAATACCATACCACTTCCACAGTTGGCTTATGCAGTCACTTTTAGGCAAAAAAAAAATTCACTCTGAAAAATGAACCCTGCAGAGAGTTAAAAATGACTAAAAGAGGGAGTTGAAACAAGGAGAGCTTAATACATGTGAAAACACTGAGATCTGACCAGAAGTAACACTGACTTCAGAATTAGTTTTAAATAATAAAAAGTTAGGGCTTTGACAGTGATTAAGTAAATATACCATCTGCACTTCCCAAGAATATCAAAATGTTACAGGCTAAAATAATCTTGTGTAAACAGTATCTTGCAATAATTTGTAAACAAGTGTTCAGCAGCCAGTTGCAGATGAAGGCAGTATCACAGTCCAACATCTTTTCATTCTGCATTATGGTTCTGCCCAGTTGTGTTCATAAGGCTATTAGTAAATGTGAGTCTTTTTCATCCAACTTTTTCAGCCAAGTCATGGACCACAAACCACATCATTTTTCAGTGCAATGCTGAGAATTCAGCCCCAGATCCTGCGCTGCTGGAGACCAATGAAACGAACTTTTAAATCTCGTGGTGAAAGTAACACCGGACTGTTAAATATTGCAGATTTCAGACAAGTAAGTTATGCTTAGCAAATGATAGTCAGAAAATGATAGTTGTATAATCTAGGCTTCCTGGTTGAGTATTTTCTGAAAAATAGTGCTGAACTAGAGCATATAATCTCATCCTGGCTCCTCTCTGTGGCTTTAGCTCTGACCGTTAAGCTTTCTTCCTGTGTGATTACAGTTCCTTGAGGTCTGAGGTCTTGATGAGGTCCTGAATAGATAAAATAGATAAACAGATAAAACCTTAGTCCCTATACAAAGTTCAAACCACACACACAGGAAGGGAGTGGACTCGTACATTCCAATAGCTCTCCCTACAGGCACTGCTACAGCTGCAGGATCCTGTGACCTCCAGCTGGTGTGGTCCCTTCTAAATGTGGAATGGGCTCAGGTAATCCCTGTTAGAGAGCCTCTCTGTTTTCTCTCTTTGCTCTTCTGTGTGCATCGTAATTTTGAACTAGGCAAGGGATCTGTATCCCCTGCAAATATTTAGGCATCTCCTCAAACAGAGCGACACAGCTGTGTATTCTGGAATCACAGAATCACAGAATGTTAGGGATTGGAAGGGACCTCGAAAGATCATCAAGTCCAATCCCCCTGCCAGAGCAGGAACGCCTAGATAATGCTACATAGGAACGTGTCCAGGCAGGTCTTGAATGTCTCTGGAGAAGGAGACTCCACAACCTCCCTGGGCAGCCTGTGCCAGTGCTCCGTCACCCTCACTGAGAAGAAGTTTCTTCTCGAGTTTAAGTGGAACCTCTTATGTTCCAGTTTCAGCCCATTACCCCTTGTCCTATCATTGGTTGTCACCGAGAAGAGCCTGGCTCCATCCTCCTGACATTCACCCTTTATATATTTGTAAACATTAATGAGGTCACCCCTCAGTCTCCTCTTCTCCAAACTAAAGAGCCCCAGCTCCCTCAGCCTTTCCTCATAAGGGAGATGCTCCGCTCCCTTCATCATCCTAGTTGCCCTGTGCTGGACTCTCTCCAGCAGTTCCCTGTCTTTCTTGAACTGAGGGGCCCAGAACTGGACACAATATTCCAGATGGGGTCTCACTAGGCCAGAGTAGAGGGGAAGGAGAACCTCTCTCGACCTACTAACCACCCCCCTTCTATATTAGATGTGGCCAGGATGCCACTGGCCTTCCTGGCCGCAAGGGCACTGTGCTGGCTCATGGTCATCCTGCTGTCCACCAAGACTCCCAGGTCCCTTTCCCCTACACTGCTCTCTAATAAGTCATTCCCCAACTTATACTGGAACCCAAGGTTGTTCCTACCCAGATGCAAGACCCTACATTTACCCTTGTTATATTTCATTAAATTTTTCCCCGCCCAACTCTCCAGCCTGTCCAGGTCTCGCTGGATGGCAGCACAGCCTTCTGGTGTGTCAGCCACTCCTCCCAGCTTGGTGTCATCAGCAAACTTGCTGATAGTACTCTCTAGTCCCTCATCCAAGTCATCGATGAATATATTGAATAATACTGGTCCCAGTACCGACCCTTGAGGGACTCCACTGGATACAGGCCTCCAACCAGACTCCACCCCATTGACCACGACTCTTTGGCTTCTTCCCCTTAGCCAGTTCACAATCCACCTCACTACGCGAGAGTCTAGACCACACTTCCTCAGTTTAGCAGCAAGGATGCTGTGGGAGACTGTGTCAGATGCTTTACTGAAGTCAAGGTAGACCACATCCACTGCTCTGCCATCATCTGTCCACCTTGTTGGATATCAGTGATTCTCCGTCTAGATCCATGACGAGTGTGATTTTTGCTTAGCTTCACCGATTTCAAAATCTTTGACGAGGTTTTATCTAGGAATAATAATCACTATCTGTTCTGGATTGATTCTGAATATTTCCTATTCAGTTGCAAGAAAAGGAATAAAAATAGAGTGGGGCGCTGAACCCATTTAATGCTGTGTGCATCAGGACACCCCTTGGTATCACTACTACTTCAAAATCTGATGAGCTGGCAGGTGGGATGCTCAGTCTCAGTGTGGCTGCAATAAGCTATGTTTCTCACACTCCCCTTCACCTGAAGCTGCAGGAAGCCCGATTGTTGCCTGGTAGATCTAAACGCGTTCGATGATGCCAGCCACAGAAATGCTCTTTTAAGTCTTTACTTATTTAGCACTGGTGGGAATGATACATTCTGGCACTGCCACATAGCTGAAACCCGAATCCCTGCCTGCTCCTCTGTGAAGGCTGAGGAGCAAGATGAATCAATGCGGCCGTATCTGCATCGTGCCTGAGGCTGCCTGTCTGTCACTGCAGCTTCCCGACTGCTCGGGCACTGCCTCAGGAGAACAGGCTCAGGGGAGAAGGAGTGAAGATCAGGCTCCTTTGCATTTGATTTTAATTTGTCATGTTCCTCTAGGACATGTAAGGATTATCATTTATAGTTAGGGCAATGTCAACAACTTCCAAATCAAGCTTCCTAATATGATATAAGCTAAGAAAAAAAAAACGAAACGAACAAACAAAAATCCAGCTCACCCCACAACAGACCCACAAGCAGAAAAATAAGTCTTCCTGGATCTACATCAAGAAGCAATCCCCGATTCCAAAATCCTACTACAAAAGTGCTAATCCGCTGTTTGACAAGATATCAGATGATTTGTGGAGTTACAGATCCCTTTATCTCCTAGGTAACTTAATTTACTGAAACAGAGAAATTATCTCTCTACTAACTTCAGTAACACTGCTATTTATGGCTGCACTGCCTACCTGCAAAGGGTCATTAGCGATTTTTGATGCTGAGCTGTTAAGAGGGAGAGGGCCAGACTAATCTGAGGTTGCCAGAAAACTAATGACAACTGGCATAAAACACAAGGACACACCATGTTGCTGGTCACTTCCAGGGTTTAAATTCCCAAGTGCATCTAAACCCAGAAATAATCCTCAGAAATTAATGCATTATTTTCTTTCATGTCAGGGCATTGAGAACAATTAAAACTGTTGAAGTGCTGGAAAACACATCGAGTGAAATATTCAAAAGATGCAGGAATCTAACTTGGCTTTTAGCATTGCATAAACAAGATGCATCTTGTTCAAGTTGGATTCTCACTGAGGTGCTAGGAAGGCATGCTTACAGGCAGAGCATTATTATTATTATTAATATTAGTAGTAGTATTGTTACTACTACTGTTCTATTATTATTACACATAGAAGTTTGAACAGTTGGAGTGACTAGATTATTTCTTCTGTTTCTGCGGATGGAAAGGCTGCAGATCACTCAAGGAGAATAAAAAGGAAAATATTCCACCTCTTCATCTCCAGATGACAGCAAAAGCCATTTAAACATGTACTTTTTGTAAATTAGCTTCTATGCACATGGGTGCTGCCCATTTCCCAAAGCTCCCTCGGGCAAGTGCTAGCTGGGCTGGTGGACAGAACCCCGGCGTACACGGATTTTCAGATATGCATCCCAGGCAGCCAGTATTGGCATGGGAAGAGTACGAGATAATAGAGGAAGGCTTGATTTTCTAATATTCTGAGAAACCCAAGACAGAGTGGAGTTCATTCAAGTTATTTTCTAAAGAAATTTTGGCAAAATAGACTGATGGTTTTATTTCTTGCTCACCCAAAGCACTGAAATGAACTTTCAAGCTGTCTCCATCTTTTGTAGGTTCTTCATGAGTACAGCATCAACCTAACTGAAGAGGAGTTATTCAGTATTTTGGAATACTATGATAAAAATTTGTCTTCAAAAATATACTACAATGATTTTCTCAGGGCATTCATACAGTAGGATTTGGTCAAATGCAGGAAACTGTGGATAAAGACAGTGACTGATTTATAATTTCAAATTTCAAACTAATAAATTAATTGAGTATGGCTTTTTTGTATCTATTCATATGAAAACTCAAAATACTTTAAAATCCTGATAGTGGTCCTGTCAGTTGTGGATTAAATCTACATAGTGAGAGAATTAATTTTGCATAATCCACTTATCAAAAAAGAAAAAGACGACAATTAACATTGTCAAAATAATGCTTCCTAAGACATCTCCAAAAGAAATTAATTTAAATAAATTCTTTTTTTAATTTTATGCATTTTACTAATGACATACTCTTAATTGTAGTAAAAAAGATTTATAAGACATTCTATTGAATTTCTTCAATTGTCATTTTCCAAACGTATTACTTTTAATACGTTGGCCTTCATTATTAAAAAAAAAAATAAATCCTATTTCTCAGTGCATCCTTTTCGTCTACTTGCAGTACCGTATGTGTATCAGCAACTGGCCACTGAAATCTGAGCAGATTCCAACTGTGTGTGGACACCACACCTTCCTTTATTAAAACTGCTGTACATCCTTCAGCACAGTTTAAAAAAGAAGCCACTTTACCAACAAGCTTTGGCTTCTTAACTGCAGAGAAATATTCCCAGTGTTAGCCATAAGGTTTATTTTTTTAAGGATACTATACATATACATATTTATGCAATAAACAGTAAACTGCAAGTAAAACCCCTGGTTAGATTTCCCAGTTCTAGAAAAATTCTATTTGAAAATCTTGCATGGTACTTAGAGCTTGGCAACGAAATTAAAAGATAATTGTTTGACTGTTGAACTCCTGTGTTAATTAAAGGATAATATGATCATCAGAGCCTTCTTCCTGGGATTATATCAACAATTAAACACTTACCTGCTCTGAAGAATTGTTATATAAATATTTCACTGTCTGGTTCCTGAATTAATTTTCATCAGCACATCAAAGAGCTCTCTCTTCATCACCTGAGCTCATTTAGTATCTTTATATGTTACTTGGGAGAAAGAAAGGTAAGTCAACAAAAAGTAATAAAACAACGAAAAAAGACCAAGTTAAGGGTGTAAAAACATACACACACACACATATATTAGGGGAAATCTTACAGAACTGGAGAGGGTAAAGGAACTTAATCTTGTTTTTCTTAGTGAATGTGTGAACCATTGTGATGAATCTGAAAGATTCCTGGTGCAGAACACTTTAATGCACGTTTTTGCTAAAAAAAAAAAACCACGTTTCTTTGCTTTTGGAGCTATTCAGAAGATATTTTGAAAATTTTGAGTAAAAAGCATTTGGGGAGGTTTCAGGTTGGCTGTCCTGTAATGTTTCTCTTTCAGCTTCCAAGATCTGTGCAATTTGTACTCTGCTATAAAATAAATACATTTGGAATTGGGTATATTTGAAACAGTAACAAAAAAAAAAGCTTGCTAGACTTGTTTTTCGCCAAACTGATGGCTGCTTAGATATTTGATTAATAGAGGAGACTGAAGCTGCTGTTATTTAAGGACATTTCCCTTATCAAAGCAATACAGAAATTCCTAGTTCCTTTAACAGAAAGCAGTGGGTTTTAAGAATACATATATATGTACATATGTGTGCATGTATCAGCAAAAAGGGCTGGTCCTAGTTCAGTTGCCTGACATGGGACCAAGGTAGCCATTCCCACCCGGCCACCCCAGCAGGTCCTGTGCTAGCCCCGGCCACCCCCACGGCGATGTCAAAGGACATCTCAAACTGCAACAGTCGGAAAATCAGGTGAGCCCAAGAGGGGCTCAGTTTAGCCCCGCTGGAGATCCCATGAGCCTATTTTTGTTTAATTTTATCCCTGTAACTGGTGTGAAGCCTCAGACTCCTCTGGTCCCTTATAGCAACCTCACTCCTCCTCCCCAGTCAGGTGCAACATGCCTGATTTATTTTTTGTTATTATTTCATGCAATTCATGTACCAAATTAATAATTTGTATTAATTAAAGAATTTTCTGCCATTTGGAATACGTAATAACACAAATACCACATTAATTATTTTTAAATAGTGGATTTCTCTCTACTGATCTAACCAAGGAGAAAAAAATAAACTATGTAAGTGATCATTAAGTAGTGTTGTCTGGGTGGGGTTTTTTTGTTTGCTTGCCTGCTTTCTCGTTGGATTTCGGCAGGATTTCTTTTTTTGCTTAGTTTTTTGTGCTTGGGTTTTTTTTGTTCTTTTTTTTTTTTCTCCAAAATCTCCTATAGATCCTGTTTGATCCAATTTTATATCAAATACAATAAGACTACACTTGTTTCTGTCACAGAGCACAGGTACCATGTTTCACAAAGGGACGCAGGAGTTGTGTCTCATGCTCCACTATTTTCAAGATACCCACATCTTCAGGAGAGTCAGGGGATACATGTCTCTATTTTTCCTGATACATCCTACCAGAGGATTTTTCATTAGTTCGACTGGCAGGAGTATCAAATCCAACAACTCTGAAGGGATTAAAGAACAATCTCTTCCCTCTACAAACAAATCAAATCATGCTGGGTTTTTTTAGTGAGTTCTTAAAGGCCGGGATGGCACTTACCAACTGTTTATCCGACCTCAAAAACAGAACAAACTGAATTTCAACCGCCAGCTTTTCAAATTAGCCAAGGTGATATTTCATATTAAAACTGCAAACTGCAACTGCTGGATGGATAAACTTTGCAGTAGAAGAGAGCTTTATTTTTTGCAGCCGCTCCCCCTAACCAACGGTCAGCCACCCAGCCAGGAAAGGCTGGCAGAGATACCCTTGTGTTCCCACCGTGAGGCAGATAATGTCAGCAGGATGGAGCATTATCCCAGGGTAATGCTCTCCCGCTGCTGTACGTAAACACTGCGGCAAAGCTGAGGTGGTTGTGGAAATAAAAGCAGTAATGCGAAGCTCAGAAACTTCATTTCTGAGTGGAGGACGGCGGTGCTGTGTCTGCTGCAGATCCCACGTCTGCTCTCCTGTTTCCTCATCCCCAGGGGCAGCGGCACAGGCAGGAGGCGAGGAGTGCGGCGCCTCAGAGGGATTTTGGCAGTGAGTCCCTGCCAGGCAGCACCTGCTTCCACCGAAACACAGCAGCAGTGGGCAACGACCTCCTCTCTGCCCCTCACCGGGCATCAAGCTGCAGGGAGCCATCACTGGCTCTTCCAGAGGTACCTCTTCTGGGCTCGGCAGAGAAAAGCCCTGAAGTCTCTTCCCTCCCTCCCCAAGGGTCCAACCGTGGGCTTTGGGAAGGGAGGCACCAGCCCTCACCCCTAGGAGCTGGGTCACAGCCTCCTGGCTACAGCCCAGCCCTCACACTTGGCTTTGCAGTGGGCATCCATCAAGCATCTGACTGGGCTAATCAAGCTCAGTGCTGTCAGACATCCCACAGGGCATGAAGAGTGGCCAAGCACATCCTGCCTTCAGCAACCTCTCCAGCAAAGCCTGGAGAACAGAAGATGCAGATCCCAGTGGGTTAACTCAGCTGTAGACCAAAACCTGCTCCTTGCGAGAGCATTACCAGGCCCCTCCACCCTGCTCTGTCCCCCAAACCTGTCCCTGTGACTAATGGTGTGCCTCTCCTGAGCTGGGGGCAAAAGACTTGCTAAGGCTGAAGGAAAGTGGGTCCCTCAGCAGCGTTTTAACATCGCATCAAGTTTCATTTCCTCCACTTAAGAGCAGACTAAGCAAATTAAAGGAGTCTGAGGTCAATAACACATCTGCACAGGAGCCAGCTCACCCACCCACCCAACTGCTAGACCCCTCTTCTTTCCCCACATTCAAGTTTGGCTTCATTGCTACGTCCCTCAGCAAAGCAGCTGCTCACACATGGCACCTCCACCTCAATGCTGCTAAATTACATACTCCAACTGTCTAGAAAACCCTTTTATGGTAAGAAAACATCACAAAGAAATAGCAGCTGCCAGCACTGGGAGAAGCCCCCCCAGAGCCACAGCCTGCCCAGAGGGACCAGATGACCACCAGCACTGGTCATTATTACCCTGTGCCGTGAGAAAGCTTGCAACAAGCCAGGCATCGTAGGGCTTCTTGGCAATTAAAATACAATACAAATACTCCTCACCACACAAAAAGTGAGCTTCACATAGACCATGGAAGAAGAGACAGTGTCTGTCCCTGGTTTTTCTTCCTCACCATCTTTCCTCCCAGGCTTGTCTCACTTGGAAAGCCGTGTCAATAACAGGCGCTCACCAGTAACATGTGCTGCTCATTAGCACATCCTCAAGCCCACCTGAGCTACTTGGCCCCTTCAGATCCCCCCGCCCGCAGGCCAAGCCAGCTGCTACTGCCAACGAGCAGGGGCTGGTTTTGCGGGAAGGGGCAGCTCCAGGAGAGCCCTTCTGGAGCAGGGCACAAAAGCTGTTGGCATGAAGAATCAGGAGAAAGGAAATGAGAGACGGGAGTCAGTCAGAGGAGGGAAGCAAGAAGAGGTCTGCAGACTCCGTACCAGTTATTTCTATCCTAGGGCTTGGCATGGAGCCTAAGAGAGCAGAAATAGGGTCTCTCTGTTCTCAAGAAGTAGGGAATGGCAGAGAGAGGGCTGGGACTAGTCAAATGGACAGAAGAAAAAGGAAAGAAGGGATTCATATGGGCTGTCTTCTACACTGGCAACTGGCATAAAGCCTGCAAGGCTAGAAATAGAGTGCGCTTCAGAAAATAAATAAATCAAACTTCTTCAGAATGCAGTCATTTGTTTGATTAAGGCATTGCTGTGTGAAGTGCCTATATCTCTGTGCAATTACTGTTTTTATCTGGATGATATGTAGCAGGTCGTGAGCAGTAAGGGATGCTCCAAACACAGGAAAATGAAAATCAGATTAAAAAAAAAATCCGTTTTCTAAAAAAAATAATTCTCTTCTGTTTTTGAATTTTTCTGTGCTAAAGGCTGTCATGCAATGGAAAGAGCATTATTATGCTGTGAAAGAGTCATAAAAAGAATTTTGTATTATATCAATACTTAAAATATGCAAATATGGTATCTTCACAACGCCCCAAAATTATGCTTGGCATGAATTCTTAGCAACAATACAAATATCATCATCTTCAAATAAGCAGGTATAACATGCTGCTCAAATAGCTGTAAAAACAACCTCATCACAGCTCTGGGAGCATCCAGATTTCATCTTTGATGTAGGTAGATTTTAAATAGGAAAGGGAAGAAAGTTGTCTTAAACATCAGGGTGTATTGGGATGAGCCTTAGCAGATCAACTGCATATTTAACGTGGAAAGGAGACCTGCTGGTGTGCATTTACAGAGCAGTTGATGTCATAAAAACCTGTGGGCAGAGCTACAGGGGCTGAGCGCCCCGACACCACAACCTCCACCCCTCCACAACCCACACTGAGAGAGGGTGATCCCCCACCTCGTTCGGTGTGTTGGAGCCATATGTTAGCTAGTGTCTGTCTTTATCGTTACATGTAAGTTGGCTGTGATTTTAAAAAAAAACAAACCAAAAACAATTGGGGAAGAATAGTAAAAATAGTATAAGACAGATGTTTCATTGTGGGATGGATGCCCTTTCACACCTTCTTCCATTGTAAATCTTTTTTCCAGGGCTTTATTCTGACCTTGTTAAATCAACGACGTACCACGACTCCCCCGGCTTCGGTGGATTTATCCCAGTATTTGAGATCGGAATCAGACCTCAGCACTTCATTTTTCATTGTGGGTTGTTGTTGTTTGGGGTTGGGGGTTTTTTTTGTTGTTTTTTTGTGGTTTTTTTTCCTGCAGTCAGGTTTTCAAAAAAGTAGCAGCTATCTCTGCTCACTCCAGAGCAAGAGTAGTGGGAGGGTTTTGCCCGAGGAACAATGCATCTCCCTCCATACCCTCTACAGAATTCCCATCCTGTGCATTAGAATAGATGTTGAAACAGTTCTAATTAACATTTTTAATTTGCATTTTAATTGCCTGCCAGGGTGTGAAATGACATGTCTGGGTAAAGGAGCATTTTTCTTAGTTCCAGTTGTTCGCTCAGTCCCAGTGAGGTGCTGGGGGCAGAGGCACCACGGCCACTGGTCATTTTGCAGAATTCCCCAGAATTAAGGCAGGGCCTGGTCCAAAACTCAGTAAATTAAGCTGTAAGGGTTCACACTGGTTGTTTGGTTGTTTATTTTTAACTAATGGAACTCCCACAATAAATTTTTTTCTGAAGATATACATCAGATCTTGATTTTAAAATTGCCGGTTGCAAAGAATAGTGCAGTCATTTGAAGGTTGTTTTCACAGAATCACAGAATCACAGAATGTTAAAGGTTGGAAGGGACCTTAAAGATCATCTAGTCCAACCCCCCTGCCAGAGCAGGATCACCTACAGTAGAGCGCACAGGAACGCGTCCAGGCGGGTTTTGAATGTCTCAAGAGAAGGAGATTCCACAACCTCCCTGGGCAGCCTGTTCCAGTGCTCGGTCACCCTCACAGTAAAAAAGTTTTTCCTCATATTTTTGTGGAACCTCCTGTGTTCCAGCTTCCACCCATTGCCCCTTGTCTTGACAGTGGACGCCGCTGAAAAGAGCCTGGCTCCATCCTCCTGACATTCCCCCTTGACATATTTATAAACATTAATGAGGTCACCCCTCAGCCTCCTCTTCTCCAGGCTAAAGAGACCCAGCTCCTTCAGCCTTTCCTCATAAGGGAGATGCTCCACTCCCTTCACCATCTTTGTGGCTCTGCGCTGGACTCTCTCAAGCAGCTCCCTGTCTCTCTTGAACTGAGGGGCCCAGAACTGGACACAATATTCCAGATGTGGCCTCACCAGGGCAGAGTAGAGGGGCAGGAGGACCTCTCTTGACCTACTTGCTACTCCCCTTCTAATACACCCCAGGATGCCATTGGCCTTCTTGGCCACGAGGGCACATTGCTGGCTCATGGTCATCCTGCTGTCCACTAGAACCCCCAGGTCCCTTTCCCCTGCGCTGCTCTCCAGCAGGGCAGTCCCCAACCTATATTGGCACATGGGGTTATTTTTTCCCAAGTGCAAAACTCTACACTTGCCCTTATTAAACTTCATAAGATTTCTCCCTGCCCAGCCCTCCAGCCTGTCTAGGTCTCTCTGAATGGCAGCACAGCCTTCTGGTGTGTCAACCACTCCTCCCAATTTCGTATCATCAGCAAACTTGCTGACAACATTCTCTAATCCCACATCCAGATCATTGATGAATATATTAAACAGCACCGGCCCAAGCACTGACCCCTGAGGGACCCCACTAGACACAGGCATCCAGCCAGACTCAGCCCCATTGACCACAACCCTCTGGCTTCTTCCCTTCAACCAGTTCCTGACCCACCTCACTACTTGATCATCCAGACCACACTTCCTCAGTTTACCTATGAGGATGCTGTGGGAGACGGTGTCAAAGGCCTTGCTGATGTCCAGGTAGACCACATCCACTGCATGGCCACCATGTTTTAGTAGCTAATTACTCTCTTTTTAAATAAAACACTATCTATGTACATATGAATATGTATATATGTATTTTTAAGACCAGGTTATTTCAAATATGTAACTGCATGCTGCGGTTATTTAAAGGTAACAATGAAACCATCCTGCACCTTTTGGTTTTTCAGCAAGACATAGTGAGCTGCCCAGATTTACACCTTAATTTAGGGCAAATTTTCCAGTCCTTCTCACATTTCCATGGGTCCTTCTGGTGTCAATTCCAACATCTCAAAATCATGTTAGAGTTGGAGATGTCTGAGCTGGGATGTTTGCAAAGCTCAGCCGCAGGGATGCCAAATGCAAATGACATGTCACCTCCTTCTGCAGGCTTTGCCCACTCATCTGCTGTGTTTGCTCTTCTGGCTGCAGCACCAGGTGGGAACACCCATTACTTTTTGCCAGCCAGACTCATATCCAAGTCCTTTATTTTCAGAGATCTTCTCCGTCACTCTGGCCCATATCCTTGTATTTAGGGATACGACTTCACACATGGTCGTACAGAAATGTAGACCGATTTGCTGTACCTCATTTTCTAAAATGCAATATTTCCTGCAGTCCAACACTTGGTTCGTCTACAAAAAGTTTCAGTAACACATTTTTTTTTTGGGAGGAGGCAGGTTTCCTGGTCAAGATCAAGGATTTAAATCATGTTGGGACAGGAACCACTACCTGGAGCACCCTACAAACCATATAGCCTCTTTAAGATAATTCTTCATTTAATTACATCAGTTAGGTGGTTTTTAATTCATTTAATGTGTGCCATGTTGAAATTATATCGTTCCCGTTTCCTCCTCAAAATACCAGGCAACGGTGCCAAGTCATGTGCCTTACAGAAGTCTATTACCTTAACACTATTTCATTTGTCATCCAAATTTGTAATCTCATAAAAAGATATCAAATTAGTTTGAGGAGATCCATTTTACTTAAACCCACCTTGATTAGCATTTAATTTTATTAGCCCCTTTAAATTCTTTATTACTGAAGCCTTGAACAATCAATCCCATCACTGCTTTTTTTCCAGGGATCAAAGTCAGGCTAACGCTCTCTCACTTTGGACACCCTCTTTCCCTTTTTAAAATATTGACACAATTTCATCTTTTTTTTCTGGGCTACTGAGTCTTCTCTCACATCCTGAAAACTCATTATTAGCAGTTTAAAAAGCTCCTCAGCCAACTTCCCAGATACAAAGTTTTGATTCAAAAAATTTGGTAATTGCTGTTTGACTTGCTGTTTAAGGACTGCTAGGCTTAAATGTACTTGGTCACCAGCTGTATCTAATGTCCCACTCACTGCCACCTGGTCATTTTATCTGCACATGGCAAAGATAGTTATTTTAAAGTTCCACCTTTTTATTAATGCTGCTGTTGAATTTCCCATTCCCATTTTCTTGTGTATTCTTGTCATTACCATCTGAAGCCATTGTTACTACTACCTGTGCATGTTTATTTTCCTCATCATGTTTTAACAGAAATTTCTCTATCAGTTTGGTATCCATTTTTCCCCCCCAGTCCGCTTTTATTTACCCTCCAAAACAGGATGGGGCTTTTTTTGAAATTAGTTTGAGTCTTTCTGAATTCTGAAACTGTTCTTTGACGAACCTCATTAAAGAGTTTGCAAATACCTTGTATATTTTCCTGATTAAATGTTTTTTTCTCCTGATGTGTCAGTATTTGGCTTTGCAAAATTGCCCCTCTGAAAGACAAAGAGTTTATCTGACTTCTGTCTCCATATTTTACATTCACACAGTGGATGTGATCAAAGTCATAACCAGTGATACCTCAAGCTGCATAAGTGTCCTTGTTCTGGGAACCAGTTTTCCTTGTCCACTAAGCTGAGATGTGATGTAGATGTTTTTCCTGTTGGTAGTAGCCTTTCTGTCAGAAAATTGTCAGCTGGGGGGATTTAGAAGTCCTGGCAGACCGAAATCTCCTTTTTATACCATTCAGAATGAAGTGCCTCACAAGTGCAGAGTGTTGCAAACATGATTGATATGTGTTTAAGGAGCAGTCATCCTCTATAGGGATGACTCACAGAGCTCAAATGAATTTAATGGTGTCAAGTGTGTATCACCTAGAGGATCAGCACAAGCTTTACTTCTTAGGTCCAGTGGATGAGTAAATATTTCAGTTGACCGATGACTTAGTTGCCAGCATCACTGTTTTCTACTGTGAGACACTTTGATTTCCCTTTTGCAGAGCTGATCTTTTCTAAAGAGATTATAAACAACTTAATCAACATTCCTGTCATGTGTCATCCTTTTAGGTTTCATTAATATCAGCTAGTTCAAATGCATGTTTCTAAACCAGCAATTTCTATTCCTTACATTTATTACCTGGGCTTTTAATCTTGATACATAATCAATTTATGACTTTCTGCACAGTATAGTCTCTATCTCTGCTAGATATTGCCAACAAAAATAATTTGCACAGCCTGAGAGTTTGGTGGTCCCTTCTTTGCACACTGTTCTGTTAATTGAAACCCCTCTGTGCAGCCCCATATAGCTTGGTCTTCTGCAGAAAAGGAGCTATTCAAAGCGGTGCACTTTTTCTGGTGTCCTAAACCCCCAAATTCTTTATTTTATCCTTCCTATTTGAACAGCATTTTCACTGTCAGGTCCATGTACCTTCTAATTTCCTTCATTTGCTTCCAAGAGGATGTCTTGGACATCCCTCTCCCTCAGGTCCTTTTGGGGTGTAATGTTTACTAAACTACATCGTAAATCAGTGCAGCTGTGTCTTCTAATTTCATGAAGCACCCTCCTTTGTGCTGTGAGTCTTTGTGTCAGTTCCTCACTCTGGTGCCAGCCTGTCTCTTGGAGAATATTTCCTCCTCCCCTTCTCTGTGCAACAGGAGTCTATCTGCCTCCCTGCTTTTGTCTTTTTCTGCCTCTTCCAGGTACCCAGTGAAGGGATGCTCTCTGCATTTCACTGTCCCAGTACACAAAATTTCTTAGACTTGTGGAAATAGTGAAGGCCGTGGCACCGCATTTACTTATCAAAGGCAATCATCAAATGAACAACTTCTGAAGCAAAAACCTTCCCCAAAGAATGAAACTTTTTGCTTGCTACAGCTCAAGCTCCTGCATTTGAAGTCTCGCATCTCAGCTAAACCTGAACCAAACCGCCACAGTTTGCAAATCACAACATTGCCCAGCATCCCTGACACTTACAGGGATAAAACTGCGGCGACACAGGGGCACGCACCTGTGCCCGACTGAGGAGTTGTTCCACTTTGAAGATGTATTCCCTTGAAAAACTGCAATGTCCCTTGGAAAACAGCCACAAAAATAAAGTGTAAGTAGGTCGTAAATTCAGGCATAACGAGCACAGCGTTCCATGAAAACGTGATCAGAGCATTTCCCCTGGAAAGGAGGCTGCTCTCACACAGCCAGGTCTAGCACAGTGGGTGTCTTCCTGGACTACTCCAGCTCAGCTAAAAAAAGGTACAGTGCACAGATAAATGTGACTACTCTTGAAAACATCCTGAAAAATTGCATAAGCCCTAGGGCGTGGTCATATGGGGATGCTCTTGGCCCAAACTTATTTAAATGCTCATTTTGCTGAGGTCACTGCACATATTCCTGCTGACTTCAGTAGGACCAAGACATTTTCCAGTACACTTTTCTTCAGTGCAGATTTTCTTTCTGCTCTCACCAAACAAATGAAGCAAGTTAAGTTGTACTGAAGACTTCAGAGCAGGAGACAGGAAAACAGCAGACTCCAGGTTGTCGCTGTGGCTCCCCACATACGTTAAGTTTTGGAGTGACTGGGACAGCCAGCCAGCCAGGTGAGCCAGCTGCCTGGAGGCCACATGCCAGCTCTGAACCAGAAACCATGCAGGACATCACCATGCAAGATGTCACTGTGTAGCCATACAGGTTGGGGTAGGTAGATTCCTTTGGGAACGCAGGACACAGGCTTTCCCTTCTACAAGGAAGAGCATTTAACACCATGAGGATTGTCAAACACCAGTACAGATGCTCAGAAAGGTGATGAGGTCTCCACTTCTGGAGCCCTGAGCAGACTGGCTGGCTGGACATACTTGGAGCAAGAGGTTGGGCTGGGTACCACCAGAGATGCTCCAACTTGAGCAGCTTGGAAGCCAGACTTTTTGTTCCTCACAGAGTAAGCTGGTTTCCAGACTCAATGGCTTCTGACACAGCCTTGCACAGATTCAGCTCAGGTTTCCACTTGCACTGGTATCAGCATCCTCTTCTTGTGGGAACAGTAAGACATCTTTGACATCATCTCTAGCCACATATGCAGGAAAGGAAAAGCTGCTGTGAAGCCACCAAGGGAGTCGAGAGAAGTGACTGCATTTTACATCTATAAGGAACTTTTACAGAATAAAGCTGGTCTTTTTTATTTGTTGCTGTTATTAAAAAATATAAACCTTGCATACCATCTTCCTATTTCCACTCTACATCTGGGCTGTGAGATCCTAATGATTTTTGGAACACCACCACAATTGTTGAACACAACTGCTGTTAATAACGCGAGTGTGGAGACAACTGAGACAGCACTGTTCTTTAAATGACACTCTCCTTTTTCACTCAGAAACAGAAATGAAGCCAATAGGGATGTCACCGTCACTTCTGAGAGCCCCATTCAAGTCATTTGCTTTCATACATTTTGTTGCTTTCCATCTCCCAGCTTTGAGTTCCTTTTGTTGTTTCTAATAGATAACGCCAGCTTCAAAGTTTGGAGGAACAATTCCTCTTCTGCCTCTGTTGTCCTTTTTTCTTTTATTCCTTTAGCAAATGTTGATTTTTAAAAAATTATATTTTTTTTGCAAGTTAAAAGGAGCTACTTTAACAAAGCATGCCCAGGACTCAGGAGAGCTGGGCACCTCATCCTGCAGCATCCTCACAAACGGTTGGAAAGACTCTTTCCTGATCAGCAAAATCAGCTGCACCCTTTGCCCCTCTGTTCTACCCAGCCTTGGGGGCTCAGCGGAGATGGTCCTACACTTTGAGTTAGAATCTGTGCACAAAATGTTCCTATCCTTTTGAGTGATGACATGTGCTTGGTAGCAGGTAAATTAAAAGCAATTAAGAAATCCTCTACTTTTAACTCAGAAGTAATTTCCAAGTAGAAGAAGCAGTAATTTGCCAGTACCAAGAATGTATTTCCAAGTTTACCACAGCATTAAGTGAGGGCTCCCTGGCTACAGTTGTCACGCAACCAGCTCAGCCAGTGCCGGCTCGAGGGCAGCACACTGACGCAGAGCTAAAGGGGGCTGATGAAGTGTCTTCATCATAGTTTGCTGAGTGCCTTGTCTATATTTTCATGATTTATTACTTCCTTGACTTTCTTAGCTGTTGGAAGGAACAATGAATCAATCCAAACGTTTTCAGAGCAGGGACTGCTAATTGCGTGAGCTCTGTTTACTGCTAGAGAGCTCCAGTTTTGACAAGTCTCTTGACCGCATGTTGATACATATGATTAATTATAGTTACGGGCATATGCAGAAATGAAGAGTATAGGTAACACTTCAGAGCTCTTATTTCTTTCTGACCAAGTACACATGGTGTTACAAGCATAACAGGAGAGGGTGGGAGGTGCTTTTGAAGGCGTGCAGACAAACCATCACTCCCCAGTGACAGGTACCCAGAGGGCACAGGCTGAAACAACGGGGCAGCAGTTTCGAAGCAGTTACATCTCTTGACTCCTTGGCAACTTCACAGAAGCTTTTCCTTTCCTGAGTACATGGCTACAGAGGACCACAAACACAGGCAAAGGTGCCACATCACCTGGCTTATAAATGAGCCACAGATGTCAGAGCACCATGGGCAGGCCAGGAGGTCTCAAATGTTTGCACTATTGCACAAACAGGTGGGTCCCTGATGCTGGAAGGTTGGAGGACCCCGCTGGGCATATGTCTCTGGAGGCTTGCCCTGCTCTGCCATGCTTTGCTTTGGCTGCCCTGGCAGGGAGACACCTTTGCTCTGGCCAGCCTTGTCATTTCTCCCCTCCCCACAGAGTAAACTCACCCTGTATGGGGGTACCCACTCACCTGAAGAGACTCAGGGTGATGCTGGGAGATACTCCTAGGCTCACCCCAAGCAGAAGGACCTGTCCCTTTGTCCTACACCACTCTTGGCTTGTTGCAGGTCCTTGGAGCTGGTGCTGATGGGGAAGGCAATTGGATTGTCTGTAGGCTCAGAAGGTTTGCACATCATCCCTGAGGAGACCATAGAGGTATCCAGGGGAGGGGTACCCACAGCAATAGGCTTCTTGGGGAGCTCCACTACAGGTGGCATGAAGTGGTGGGTGCAGACAGGACTGACTATGGGAAGCAGAGGAGTTGGTGACAAAAGAAGGATAATCGGCAGCCAACACACGTTTGTGTGAAGCAGCTCTCTGATCATTTTGAAGTATCAGGTAACAGATGCAATCAGAATGGCTGCGCCGTGCAACAGCCTTATAAAACAGTAGAAGAAATACAAATACGGGTTTAATTGCCCACTCCACTTAAATTGCTTTATTCTGTGTAACTTCATTATTTCTAGAAAATTTGGCCCAAGCCATTACAGTGGGAGGGTAAGCTTGCCTGTGAAATTTCCCACTGCAGCAGCAGAAGCAGCAGCAGCAGCAGCCTGCCAGGGTGGGTTATTACACCACGCAGATGAGAATGTTTCTGTCTGCACAAAGCCATCCACCAGCATGTTGGAGGTGAGGCGCAGCGCTGTGTAGCTGGGAACCCGATCATAGAATCATAGAATCATAGAACAGTTCAGGTTGGAAAAGACCCTTGGGATCATCGAGTCCAACCATTAACCCTACACTACAACCATTAACCCTACACTACAATAACCCCTAAACCATATCCCCCAACACCACATCTAAGTGACACTTAAGCACATCCAGGGATGGCGACTCAACCACCTCCCTAGGCAGTCTGTTCCGGTGTCTGACCACTCTTTCCATGAAGAATTTCTTCCTAATGTCCAGTCTAAACTTGTCCTGTTGCAACTTGAACCCATTCCCCCTGGTTCTGTCCCTAATGACCTGTGAGAAGAGACCAGCACCAACCTCTCTACAATGTCCTTTCAAGTAGTTGTAGAGCATCATGAGGTCCCCCCCAGCCTCCTCTTCCTTAAACTGAATAGTCCCAGCTCCCTCAATCGCTCCTCGTAAGGTCTATTCTCCAGGCCCTTCACCAGTTTTGTTGCCCTCTTCTGCACTCGCTCCAACACCTTGATATCCCTCTTATACTGAGGTGCCCAAAATTGAACACAATGCTCAAGGTGTGGCCTCATTGCTTCTGCGCATCCCTCGTGTCTCAGTGGAGGGACAGAACCACCCATCCAAAATGGAAACCTGGAAGGGCAGGGGCAAGCCTTTCCCCTAGATCCCTGACAGACAACACCAGATCCGCTTGGCTCTGTGCCCTGCAGAGGTGGGGAGGGAATCATGTACCCCATGCAATCGCCTTTGGTCCCCATGCACCCACAGGCACATTCCCTGCTTGGGTGCATGCTGAGGTGTCCCCAGCTGTTCCCCCATGAAGAAGGGGTGGCACTTGTTGGGGAAAGGCACTTCAGAACCCTCTGTGACTGCCTTCCCACTGCACCGGTGGTCTCTGTGGAAAGGGTCACACCATCAAACCTGAGAGCCTCTAATATTCCCAATTTGCATTCACCAGGGAGCTGGGCCAGCCCTGGTCCCCGTGGGCAGGCTCTGGTGGAGAAGGGACAGTTGGGGCTGGGCTGGTGGGAGGGGGCTTCAGCATCACCTTCAACTCTCCTCAGCCTTTTCTGGTCTATTGGGTAGCTCAACTGGTGGGGCAGACCATTATCCTTACCCTGATCTTGAAGTTCATCACTGCGGTAAGCCATTTCAGCGTGCTTACAGCATCCAGCATTTTCCCATCTGGCCTTTCCCCAAGCTGCTCATCTCATCCGGAAAACACCACAGGAAAAGTGTAACAGGAGTAAGCAAAAGAGCAAACCTGTCCGGGTCATTGTTTCCTACGGCTCTCCTCCTCTCCCCGAGGCCCACCGTGACCCAGCAGCACAACCTCACCTCCCAGGGAGCCCTACCCGGGCTGGATCCATGGAGATCCTCTCCTCCCTCTCCATTCTGTTCCCCTGCCTTGGTGGTGCCTTGCTCCCCGAGAGAAACCAGGGAAGAAGCAGCCATGCTCCCGGGTTCACTCTGTGGGAGTGAACGGCCTCTTCTCCCATGGTGGGGAGACATTTGTCCACTACCTGGGCCTAGACTGGGGTGAATCGTAGTGAACAGCTCGAGTGCCAGGGCATGCTGTGTGCTTGTCCGGCAGCAGGTAGTGAGGTTAATTATTCTGCTCAGTTTTAGCCCATCGTGCTCCAGAGGGGGAATACACTTCACTGGGCGGTAGGGGGGGAGGGAAACAAAGCTGACCGGCTTGTGTAAAAGAAAAGTCTGTTCCTTTAATCTATTTGAAAGCTTTTGGTACATCAAAGTCCTGGCAAGAAGAGGTATCTCCGAGATAATTGGTGTGGACACTCGCAAAGGGTTTGATAAAGACTTTTGTTGAAAGAGCTATTCGTGAGAAGCCAAGGAGGGTCATGGGTTAGGCACTAGCCAAGAAACAAAAACTCTCAAAGCAGGATGAGGACTGGGCAAACGTTACAGGGCTCTGTACCCCTCGCAGCAGCACCCCAGCCCCAGGGGGGCCACACACGGCAGACAAAGTGCCCCTGGCAGCAAAGCCCGACTGAGGGTAACAGGGATTGCCAAGGGAAACCAAAGCTGGGGAAACAGGAAAGGGTCCCCCCAAGAACACAGCCTGGGTGGGGCTCCCTGGGAGGAAGGGGATTGGACTTGATGATCTTTCGAGGTCCCTTCCAATCCCTAACATTCTATGATTCTATGATTCTATGATTCTATGAAGGGGGAGGTGGTTGTGAAAACCAGGTAAGTGCACATCAGCTGTCACCTCTTGAAGAGAAAACCCAGCTAGGGCTGTGGGCAGCTCACCACAGTCTTCCAGCACGGGTTGCAAATATATATCACCCCCCTGAAATTCCTAAACAAATGAAAAACAGAATTGAATAAAGAACAGGAGAGAAAATAGCAGGGAACTGTGTCCAAATGCTCAGATAGGAAGAAAGAGGAAGCATTGCTGTCTCTCACCTACTCCCAAAGGAGACATAAAAAAGAGGGGAGCATTTCTGAGATGGCAAAGTAGGAGGGTTAGGAACAGAGTCTAGCTAGAATTGAAATTATTTTAATTTCTAGATGAAGTGAGTAAAAAGCAACATAATGGCCGTATACAAAATAACAAATGGCACAAAGAAGGTACATATAAGTACTCCTATTTACACTTTTCGCATAAAAAGAGAACAAAGGGACAGTCAATAAACACAAGTGGCAGCACACGTACAAGGATAAGTGAAATACTGTTGTTCTAATGCACTGTGCATAATCACACAGGGAGCTCGCTGTTCCAAAATGTTGCTGAAATCGAAGATGCAGAGAGACTTGTGAGAAAGGGACAGAAATGTACCTGAAATAAAAGAACATTTGCAGCTATATTCACTATATGTGAGTTACATTAGCAATGAGCAATAATATGGGTTTTTAAGAAATTCTCATACAAATAAGAATAAATGGGGGGAGGGGGCAAAGATCCCCGTGGTCAAATTACTCCAAAAATTGCCTTCTAAGGAATGTCTTGTTCCTCCTTCCTTTGAAGCATTTACATTGGCTGCTGGCAGAAAACAGAGACTGGAGAGGGCAAACTACTTATTCCCTGTGGCTCCCTCCTGCAGCAAGGCCAGAGCACCTTCTCACCTGCTCCATCCCCATGCCATCGGGGGTTTTCACCTTCCCATCCTGCAGCCACCTCACTGGTGGAGCATCCGACAGGGCCAGCTCTGAGTGCTGGTGCCGCCAGCCTTGCTCTCTGCAGCCACATCCTTGAAGACCATCGTAGTTTTGGAGTCTCCAGCTTCAGAGGCTACCAAATAGCATCATCCAAAAGCCTAAGTCCAGCTGCCCAGGTTGGGGTGCAGCTGCAATGGGTGGTGGATGCCTGGGAAAAGGCAGCTGCTCGGGTGGGTGCTGCATCCCAGCTTGCTTGTTCCTTGTAGACAAGGAACATTTCACATCCTCAGCCATATGTGACTGAGGGAGGTAAAAATAATCTTGTCTTTTTTTTTTTTTTTCATTGACATGCAGTGACATCTCCCCTATTCGTCATTGAAATGAACTGAAATTAATCCTGGTAGCAATTCTGCCCAGTGATGGGAGCGCACGTATTAGTGATACACATCAGCACACCTTCGGGAGTGATGCTACCTGGATAAATATCAGTGAAGGTCAGCCATGGGGAGGTGGGGTGGGAAATGACTTGAGAGTGCATCCCTGAATTTAAGTAGAACCGACAATTGCAAAACTGCAGTTGTGGAAACCTTCCTTTTCATGGCCTCCCTCAATCTGAGGTAGATCATACTAGAGGCAAGAAGCCCGAGCCTTGACTGTGCCCGCAAAATTAAAAATCATAGTCACCTCACCCTGCTCTCCCTCTCTGTGAGGTTTGTGTCCTTACACTCAGGTCAGAGCATGAATTATCCTTTCCCTGAGTGCCATGCGTTCCCAAAGGACAGCATGATTAGGAGACTAGAGGGTGAGTGATGAAGAGAAGCTTAGGGGACTGGGGCTGCTCAGCCTGGAGAAGAGGAGGCTGAGGGGAGACCTTATTGCTCTCTACAACTCCCTGAAAGGCAGCTGTAGCAAGATGGGTGTTGGCCTCTTCTCCCTTGTGAATAGTGACAGGACAAGAGGGAATGGGTTCAAATTGCACCAGGGGGAGCTTAGGTTGGATATTAGGAAAAACTTCTTCACTGAAAGGGTGGTGAAGCATTGGAATGGGTTGCCGAGGGAGGTGATGGAGTCACCATCCCTGGACGTGTTTAAAAACTGGCTGGATGTGGCACTTCAGGAGATGGTTTGGTGTTAGGGTGGTGTAGGGCTGTGGGTTGGACTTGATGATCTTAAAGGTCCTTTCCAACCTTAATGATTCGATGATCCCAGCACTCCTCTGCCTCAGTGCTCCACTGCAGCCTGCCCTCGCCATCAGCTCGCCCTGCCTCACAGGCACATCTGGCATATTCCTCCACCAAACTACAGCAGTTACAGGTAGCAGGGTGCTGTCTTCCCCCTCTCACTCTCTGCCACTCCAGCTTCAAACTTGCTGCCTTCTGCAGGAGATGTGGTGGCCTGAAGTTCCCCCCCGCCCTTCTCCCCCCCCCAGCTGATCCGCAGCCTGTCACGGTCACAACTTTTAATGTCCCACATACTGGGACCTGCAGAAGAGAGACTGCCTTTCCCACATGGAGCTGAGAGCATGAGGTGGATACAAAAAAGCCTTATTTTTTGTTGTTTGTTCGTTGGGGTTTTTTTAAGACTTTATTTCTCTAACATGCTTGACCAAAAATTACAACAACAATCAAGTTATGCCAAAATGATTAAATAATATTTAAGCTTTCATACCTCGAGTACTTTAAATGATATCTTGAAGTAACAGCTGCTTTTGTATCCTTTCCACATAAAAATACACAGGATTTTGAAGATACCTTAGGAAAAATTATTTTTAAGAGAATAGTTTATGGTTGACATAGAAACTTTGTTGAGGCTAATAAAAGGACCTCTTCCCCCCACATTAACATTTTAGTCTCTTAAGTGCTGTGAGCGAATGTAAACATTTCAGACTTTTACTGTACAGCCAATTTCCTGCCACATTTGTGGCAAACCGCTTGAATTGTGACTAGCTAAGAGACTTTTATTCTAACTACATGCTATTGCTCATCTTCCCAATGGTGGCCGGAGTTCATATTCAACTATGAGTTTCAAACCTTGCTGATTTAGGAGCTGATCCTGCAATTTTGACACCAATAGTTTTGACAAAAGTGGCCCCATCTGAATTCACAGCAGACTGCTCATGTGCTTGTGAACTATTCACCCAAAGCCCACTTGCAGGCATCACCAATTGTTTTGGGTTTTGTTCCGGGTAAAAGCAGCACGGCAAGTCTAGGACCCGAGACACCCAACAGAGTACAAGAAATGACAGACCTGAGGCTTGTCACGTTTTCTGGTGGTTTCTGGGGGGTCCACAGCACCAGTTAAATTAGCGGGCTCTAAGGCTGCTGCTGCCCTTGGGAAGCCAGTGCGATGTTTTTGCCCACCTCGCCTAGAGTTGCGGCTGACATAGCCTGGTTTTGCAACACCGGTTTTTCAAATCACGTATGCGCATAATGTACATGCAGTTGCTACGCGAAGCTCACATTTACATCCATCTATCAGGCAAAGAGTAACACACACAATCATGGAATGCCTGCGCGCAGATGCGGGCTACACACAGACCTGCCAACAACTCCCTGTCGGTAGTGCGATGATGTGCCCAACCCATGGGAACAAGATTAATGTCTAGATGCCATCAGCCCCAACTCAGGATGTCCGCTTTCCGAATGCAGCAGGTAAATTACCTCCCTCAAGGCCAAAAGGCTTCTCTTTAAGGATCGAGATGTTTGATAGTTCAAGGCAGAAACCCATGTATTGTAGGGCTCGCTTGAAGTACTTTTTTTTTGGTGGGTTTGTAATCAGATCTCAGGCTTCTGCCTAGGACAGGACTGAAATCCCAACAGCTTCAACATCTCTGTCAACCTGCGGGAAAGCCACATGAGCAGCACTATGGCAGCTGCCCATCCCGAGCAGCTCTGGACACATCCCCTGCTTGGCCTGGCGTCACACGCAGCGTGACAGATGAATTTCAATTCAGTTGACCATTTTGTCTTGGGCCGCCCTCAGCAGTGAACATGAGTAGGTAAACAGCCATGATGGGTTCTCTGAGGCGACCCCTGTTCTGTACCCGTCGGTGTGTACTCACTCATTACTCATCGCACTGACGCTGCTACATAGCTATCCAAAAGCAAATGCCCAAACTCCACCTTGGGATGACCCCTCCCCTTGACATCCGTAATGCTGCCCAAGGACAGAATGATCATGATGACATTTAATCACTTCTGACTGGGGCCAAATTCAAACCAGTAACCTCATTGTTGGCTGCATGTCCCATTAATGGGTTTTAAATAAATAGTCCCAGAGGGTTTTATTTGAAATACCACTACTGAACTGGGTGGGGATTTCGTGGGGTATTTTTGTTTGTTTGTTTGTTACATACAATCACATATCGCCTTACCATATGAAAACACAGTTACACTTTTTCTTCCTCTTTTTTTTTCTTTTTAAGGGAAATGTCATCTTTTTTTCACAGGCGAGGCCAGGTTATGAATTCCTGAGTTTATACTGCACTTAATGCAGTCTCCCTTCTCGAATGTTGAGCTGTTTACAGCATGCTGGCAATATGCACCATTTCCCTTACCATCTGTAATGCCAGATGTAGTAAAAACTTCATTTCAGTACAGTGAATTAGGGCCCCTATTCCACTGGGTTTGAAGAGATGCAAAGACTTAGACCTGGAGGACTTGAAGTAAGAGCTTTCCTCCTGTGACTGGTCATTCATGCACCATCTTTTATATTTGCCATGTTAATTAAGGGAAAACGTCCTTACCATCATTTTTCTTTAACCAAGAGTTCACTGGGAAACATGGAAATTCTAGTCTAAACACTTAAGTTTAAACTGCAAACTTTCTTAAAGAAACACTCCTTTGAAAGACATTGTTCTTTTAATAAGTCCAATATAATGTACGGTATATACAAAAGTCCCTACTTGAGAGAGAGATATATATATGTATATGTATATATATATATATGTGGAATGCATTCACTTTTCTGTGTTCACAAATATTTTAATGGTGAAATGTTAAAGTCTTTAATCTGTTTCTGGCACGAAAATGTCTTTGTTCCTCATCCACTTTCGAAATTTATCTGTGAAGAGCTAGCAGGGAAAAAAGAAGATTTTTGCTTTTTTTGTTGAATGGTTCCCTATTGGGATTCTCAGCCAGCAATATAAAGTTGCTAATGTGTTGGGTACAACTTTAAATCCTCATTATAATCATGTGTTCCTTGGAGTAGGTAAGTCAATAACTATAGGTGGATTAAGCGGCTGGTAATTCACAGTGCACACAGATGCATTCACATAGGTAGTAGTTCCATCAGCCATGACACCATAACCTACGAAGAAAGAAAAACTCTAGTTACTCTCATTATTCCTTATTACCTTCTTTTTAATTATTCACCTTTATCACACAATGTTAAGTGCCACATTCATTACTCAGAATGAATTTAAAAATTCTCTTCATGCAAAACATAAAGGTCTCCTGAATTAATACCATCTTTGTCCTACAGCAGAACTTCTTGCCATCTTCTAAATTTTGTAAGAAAAGCAAAATGGACCCTCACTAGCTGGTGGCTATCATCTCTGGCAGTCAGCTCACCAAACCTCCTTAGAAACACAGGTATTTTTCTCCACAAAGCTTTTTTCTTAAAACCTTCTCAGTTTTGGAAGGGATGAGAAGGCAGAGCTTAAGCAATTGCAGCACTGAAAAAACCACACTTCTCATCATTTAGGTTTGCAGTCGTCAGTATAGCAATCTCTGGGCAATTCTAATCTTCCTACCTTTTTTATGTGCTGTGTCCATCTTTATACCCATCTTTGAAGTAACCAGTGAAGAAAAAGCATTACTTGACTAAGGGGAGTATGTGTACATGTGCACCTGCATGGGATTTGTCTAGCAGGAACTTCTTCCTATGTGTTTGAACTTGTTGACCAAATTTGATGGAAAGACACTAAAGGGCCTGCTCAGGCAGAGAAAAAATGGCTTTATTAATGCACTCTCTGACAGCCAAGGTGAATTTACACCCTAAGACACTATACCATTTTCATGGGGAAACTCTTCTGTAAGTCTCACAGGTGGCAAAAAAGGTTTAACTACATCTCATGTCTGGACACCCAAGCAACACAATTCCAGAGATAAATCTGCAGAACATCAAACTTCCAGCTCTAACGCCTGTAGAAATCCAGTGAAATGCTGTTTCAGAAAGTGAAGAAGCAGCCCTTTAACTGCCCTGGTATTATAAAAAAGTAGGCACACTGTCCATTGTCAACATTTTTGTCATGAACGACTAGGAATAAAACATAAGCTTGGTTACACTAAAACTAAAAGCTTCATGTTGGAAACTTGCATTGAAATACTATGATCAATATGAAGAAATGCATTCACCATCAGAAATACAGGCTTTTTGGGAAATCACCCAGTAGAAAGCATTTGTGTATTAGGATTCAATCTCACCATTAATGAAGTTAATATTGAAACGTATTCACTGCTACATACGCTGAGTTCCAGCTATTCAAATCTGAGGTACCGAGAATCCTACCGTTTTTCCGAGTGCAATTTTGAGTCTTATAGTTGCATAATTTACAAACAAAGAAACAGTAGCCAAATTCATTTCTTTTTTGTTCCTGAGAATACCCTGAATAATGCAGGGCCTCCTGGACTCCCCACGGAAAAAACACATTATAATTAGGGACTAGGGAGGAAAGAAAACTCTGTCAGGTTCCTGTCACAGACATCTCTTTACATCATTCGCTGTTTGCCACAGAACAATTGTTCTGTGTAAAACACAAGCTGCACGGAGGACAGTGAGCATTGCTGCTGGGACTTTCTGTCTCCTCAGCTACACATCTGGAGAGAAGAGAATCAGCTTGCTGGTAGGCTCTTTTTGCTGGAAGATTCCTAACGCCACAGTTTTCACTCCTACCCTGCTGCCAACAGAGTTTCCTTGGCCGTGACCTCAGCCCAGCACTGGCCACAACAGGCAAACCAGGATTTTAACCCAAGTCCCTGCCAGGTTGCTTGTCAGTTCCATGGGTTGATCAGCAGCAAGCCCATGTGTAGAGGTATTTTTTGGCAGAGGCAGCAGTGCAGTGGGGGAATAGGGAAGAAACATCCCTTCTAAGCATCTCTTCCTCCCGGATGCTCGGTAAATGACTGCTGCAGATGTAGCGATGCTCAGTCAGGGGAAGAACTCATCTGTTCAAATCATGCATTCTCTTTACAAAGAGCAGTTTCGTTTGCACAGGCTGTCTGCAGTGGGAATTCTCCTCTGCAGAGATTTAGCATCCCACTGCAAAACAGGCTATGCAGTTCACCACTTGTTTTCTCTAAATTACGATAGTTAACAAGAAGACTACCTCGTTTCTGTGTTCTGATACCTATTGTGCCAACTGCATTAATTCGCACGATTTACCATTCTGTGGAGGTGCCACTCTTTTCCCTTGGGAGCTAAAGTTGGGCTTGGTCTTTAGCAGATGTGATTTTGTTTACTGGCCTGAAGCTTCGTGGCTTGCTAATTGTTTGCTTATACCCTCTGCAACCCACCTGACATACGATTTCTGAAAAGACAATAAGCTTTTTTCACCAGCTCTCTTGTATGGCATTCCAAAGACTGCTCTAACAGCAAAGGGTTAGGAAGAGATACAACCTATGTATTGCCTGCTTACACCATGAGTTAACAGCACTTTGGACATTAACCAGGCATTAACAGGTGACTGCAGATGAGACATGTGAGGAGAATGGATTTAATCCTTGAGCTGTAAAATAACTATCTGAATGTCTTCTCCATCAAATTTACACCAGCACACCTCTCAGCAATGTCACTTCTAATTTAGCATGGTGCAAGTGTCCAGCAGCAAGTCAGAGTGGGAGATCTTGGGAAGGGTAATCATTCTTCACAAAACCAGAAGAATCTGAAAGCCAGCTGCTCCAGTTTTTCCATTTGTTCATTTCTGCATTCGTAAGACCCACAGAGATCCTACATCTAAGGCTGGAGCAGTCCCAGAAGCAGAAAACTGGCAATTGTGGAGTACCTTTTCCTGCCAGTAAGTTAACTTTGACAAGAATTAAGCAGGTGATAATCCCAGCAGGTACACTTTTGCACAGCCCAGTAGTTTCTTCTGGTGGGGGCACTGCTAGAGATCTTGCTGCCATGGTAGGTGAACAGGACAGACTTCTCTATAGCAGATAGCATCTGTATCTACCATCCCCTTTGCCTGGAGGAGAACTCCTGCTGTCACTAACTTCAGTACAGCATATTCATCACCATTTACTGACTTATGTGAAGGGAGGTAATTTTTTTCCAGTTAAAAATCAAACAGACAAGAGACGCGCTGTTTTGTCTGCGTACGAGATGTCTCACCTGACAAGGCAAATAAATACATGAATAAATATCTTAACTGCACAAGTCAGTGGTAATGTCCCTTTTGATTTCACCTTCATATATGCACTGATGGAGAGAGGCAACCTTTACTGCACCATTTTGAAGATTAAGTCTTAGAATCATGTCTCAAAGCATTCTTGCCCATTTTACAAACACAGAAAATGAGATACAGAGAGCTTACATGAATTATCTTAAGTCACAGAGATTCAGCAGAGGAAAATACAGTCTATCAATCCTTATATTTAATCACCTTCTGTAACTACTGGACTCGTGTTCTTATTTTAAAATTCACAGTAATAGTCTCTGCAAAGGAGGCATCACCTTGTTTTGTAGATATAGAAACTAAAAGAGAAGCTGAAGTACAAATATTGAACTGTATCAGTCAATTTCATCTCTACAGATGCAGCTAAATAAGTATATGAATTCCAGAAGCACTTCAGTTCAGACATTCAAGTTTGAAAATGCTAGTTAAATCAGATAACTTCTGTGTTTGTGGTTTCTAAACATATATAGAAAGAAATGTGTTCTGACCTTCATGGATATGTCCAAAAACATGAAGCCTTGGCTGTATTCGTCTCTGGACTGTGTTCAGCAGCTCAACACATCCTACCCGTTGCATTTTCTTGGGAACCCAGTCTAGAAAACCTTTGGAAAAGAAAGGAAAGCTTTAAAAGAAGACAGGGTATCTTCAAAGCTGTACTGCTATACAGCATTTCTGAGAGTTCATGTCTCATGGTTTCTCCTAAGCAGCCCTAGAAGACTTGACACAGAAAAAAGTGCTTGCCTTGGTAAGCACAAGAGGAGGGAAAAATACTTGAGGAAAACCATAAAAGCTCATCTGAAGAAAAAGGACTATGGTAACTCCTGCCAGTTGTTTTTCAAGGAAAAAAATAAATCACTGCAATTAAAGGATTTTTGCACTCCTGTCAATGGGAAAACTCAATGCTTTGTCCATTCTTCCTTTAAGAGAGTGAGGCATAAAGAGAGGCTATATCCAAAATAAGTCTCTAAAGATTTTAAATCAACATTTAGCTGTTTAAATCTAGACCTGGGATCTAGTTTTTTTAATTGAACACTTTTACTCATGCAAGGGAGTCTGCATTGCTAATACTAAAACTACACCGCTACTGCATCGAATCTTACAGTAGTGGAACTCAGATGAGGAACCCACAGCACACGTGAAAACAACACCCTCAAGTAAAACTGATTTCATGGCACGGCAAACCCCACCAGGCTAAATCTATGGACCTCAGACTGGAAGAGAAACGCAGTCCTTCTGCAGTAGATGTTTTTAAGTGTTACATTTACTTCCACTAAGTTTGTATAAAAAGGCATTTTTTCTAAATGCAGACAAAAATGTACACCAACTTGCTTATATGCCTAAAAACATACTGCAGCGGGACGCTTACTGCCAAGTGAAGTCTCATGCTTCCTTCAAGCTAGTAGTATAAGAAGGTTGTAGTTGTATTAGAGGGCTTGCAACAACCAAACTTGTTTTATTTCTATTGTTCTGCTACTTTCATCAGGCTCAAATTTTGAAACCTAAAAGATATAATCATCCTGGTTTTCTTTAGTCGTTCTGGTGTTTTCCCTGTGTGCTCATCACAGCTTTCCATCTCTCAGATTGCTGTGATAGTAGGAATATATTGTGCCTTTGAGAAAACAGTAGTCAGCCAGAGTGGTACAGAGCCTGAACCTAGTTTTCATGTGTTTACTTTTGACGTTCACTCAGGCATGGCTAAATAGCAGCTCACCAACTGGCTTAGAAGACCAGAACTGTGGTATTCCAGCTCCTGGGAAAGCTCTCAAATTTGCTAGAGCTTCAGGGTATGTTCACACATTGAGCAACACCTCTTTAGATGCCAGTGGTTGAAAAGTGCACTTGGTATACCATGGGGTTTTATAAAAATGGTAAAAATTTGCTCTGGTTTTGTAGCTACTCAGAGAGCTAAGTCCAATTTGCAGAAATGGGTTGAGAATGTGACATCCTAAGTGCCAAAAAGAGGAAGTTCTGATAATCGCCATAGATTCCTAATTCATTCAGATGCCTGTGAAGATGCTGCTTGACTGCTGTCACAGCGGTGTACAAAGAGAAAGCTCCACTGAATTACAGACTGCGTAGAGCAATGTTCACTTCTCGTAACTGATTTTACCAGTCACTCTTGGTCAACACAGGTCAAAATTCACCGTAGAAAATAGTAAGCGTTTAAGATGTCAAACTGAGGCCAGCAACTCCTCTGGAATCTAGCCATGCTTTTTTTTCAGAGCAAACACGTTTATAACCATAGGTTTTGCTACTTCAGTGTTTTGAAACAGTTAATTGTCAAAATGTCTGTGGTGAACATAAAGCCAAAAGTATTTCCACTTCAAAAACTTCACAAACAAAAATCCATAAAATTAACTTCTCCATTAAATTAAGCATTATTTATGTTGAACATGTTTTTGTTTACATGCATTATCACCCTTCTGAAGCTTTCCCATATGTTTGCAGCTTATTATGTACACCTGACTACACAAACTAAGAATAATTGATTACACCTAGCTAACAATTAGAGTTCATCTTAGGGTTTTTTTAATGTTTGGTTACTTGAAACAGGTTTCTGCAGCTGTCAGGGAAGTATAAATCTTTGTCACAGACAATCAAGCAGACAGCTATAAATGAAGACTTAAAGGTGAAATTAAATTTAAAAAAAAAAACACAGAAAAGCAAACTTTTTGAAGAGAAATAGGAATCATACAGATCTTTAGAAAGCAAGGAAAATACTTTAAAAGTTATACTATACATAAAAGTAACAAAAAAAAGGTGATACAAAAATGAGCATTTGCACTGATCCCACAATCATGAATACTACATTTCCTAAGCTACAAAATGCACGGCACATGTTTATTAATATTAACCAGGTTACTAATAAAATGGTCAATAATAGCTATTTTAATCTTTGTTTTCTCATCCTGTGTGAACCCATTTCATCTCAAAGCACTACTCTAAAACAGAGAAGAAAAATTAGATTTTTATGTGCCTAACTGACTTGGAAAAAACCAAAGTCCATTAACTCTTAGTGGTGCTTCTGCACCTAAATCAGGCAGGGAATTTTAAATCTATCTAATAATGTAGTATTAATTAGTTTAGGAGGATGTGCACTCTTTTGAAGTGAGGGAGTGAGAAAGCAGCACAGAAAATGGATGATGGACAGAATTTAGGCAGCCGTGCTGGAGAAAAAAGAGGAATTTGCAAGAGCACTGATTGCTATTTATGATCATCAGGAACAGCTTTACTGGTGCTGTCCAAGATCAGAACAACAGTAACCAGCTTTCTGGTTAAAATAATTGGCCAGGAGGGTCAAGGAAGATCCTGTCTTCCAAAATGTCCGTGGGCAGAGCTACACAATACGGAGGTTCTGTAAGTTAGGCAGAGTGCTAATTTCTTTTGAAGCATCATATATTTGCTGCCATGGGTGTCAGGGAAATCAACAGCTGATGCCCTCAGGCCAACAGTTCCATGCCTGAGCCGTCTATTAATGCATCAGTAAGAAAAAAACCCCAAAGACACAGGAACTTTTAAACAAGAAAATCCTTGGAGAATGGCTGAAGCTTAAGAATTGAAAAAAAAGAGAACCAATACGGAGACATGGAGACAGGGAGAATTTACATTACCCCATTCCAGTCAGTGGAGATGGGTGGCTCTTCCTCAGATATGCTACAACTATTAACTAACTTTTCAGTTATTAAATTTACTATTAAATTTATTCTTAAAGCATGTCTGTTGAGTGCCAGCTCTGCAGCACTCTCTTGAGGTTCTCCTTCCTCTGCTGATCCCAGAGGCTGCCTGGAGAGGCCTGGAGGCTAAATCAGTGTCTGAAGCTGGGTGGTGCAAACTCCCCTCTACTTTCCAACACTGGATTTCACGTGCTAGACACGGGGATACTCTTTGGATCAGCCAGAGGTTAGATTTCTTTACATCTGATCAGATGGTTTTAAAAATGGCTTTAAAAGTGCGGAAAAAGCTTCTGAAAAAGTTTTTAATATGACTTATAAATAAAACCATGTCAAATACCCAGCATGATGCCTTGGATCCTAACAGGGATTTTCCCCAGTACTAACCATTTGGAGACAGTATCTCAAGGCCGATCCATACCAAAATCAGTCTATGGCATGGCATGAGACTCTACTTAGGTGAAGTATCAAAGCATACGCTCTTACTGTGAGAAACCGTGCTCACAAAGAAGCCCTTGCCCCCGGGATTAGTGAGCAGTGGAATGCAAACATGTCTTTCTAAAGAAAACAACGAAACACAAACCCTTTAGATACTTTCTCCTCCAAGCTCTGAAAGGAGGGAAGACAAGAGGGGTTTTAGCTTCAGGAAACTGGGGAATCTAAAGGTTTAAAGAAACCAACTGCCTTCATTTCACACAAAGCACTCCTCCACACTAAGACTCAGCAGAACACTTAAGCACATGCTTTGTGTTCGTGTTCATTTATTAAACTGGTGAGAGTTAAACACATAGTTGCATTAAGTACAGCTTCCTGTGTGTCAAATACATTGAAAAACATGTTAAAAGACACAAGCCTTTACTGCATCTGACAAGTTTCTGTGATTATATTATTTCCATGACACAGTACTATCTAGGACTACAGGAAATCTCTCATGGCTTTTATATCATCTATATTAATATTTCTAAAACAAAAACGGAAAACTATTTCTTGTTGGTCTTTTATTGTTGCCAGATTGTATTACAGACAGGCAGTTCACCCTCACTGTCCAAAGAATAGGCAAACAACGGCAGCATTTGGGTTTGTGAGGCAGAACATGCACCAAGTCAGCAGGAAGAGGAAAAATAGGCTCTGGGTATCTGTTAGCAGGGGAATGTTACTGCAAATGAGGGAGAGGCAGTATTAAAAAAAATAAGATCCCAACCCTGCATTTCTTTTCAAGCAGGATTCCTGTTTTAAATCTACTAATTTCAACAGTGGCAGAGTGGACAAATGCCCCTCGTGACATGGCAAGGAGCAATGGTTTTAAACTAAAATAGGGTAGGTTTAGATTGGATACAAGGAAGAAATTTTTTACAATGAGGGTGGTGAAGCACTGGAACCAGTTGCCCAGAGAGGTGGTGGAGGCCCCATCCCTGGAGACATTCAAGCTCAGGCTGGATGGGGCTCTGAGCAACCTGATCATGTTAAAGATGTCCCTGCTCACTGCAGAGGCGGTGGACTAGATGACCTGTAAAGGTCCCTTCCAACCCAATGCATTCCATGATAGGAGAACCAAACCTTCCTTATTTATAAAGCTCAGTAAGGTCTTATTTTTTTAAGTCATTATTTAATTCCCTAACATCAAGCATAGGTAATCATGAAACATAATCCTGAGCTGTCCCGGTGCTGCTGAAATCAGTACAGATGTTATTTCTGACTTCTATAAGTCAGGATTGCACTCCTTGTGTAAGGAGAGGCATCACTTACTGTATAGTCATCTGAAATACACAGCTAAGAGCACTAGTATTTTCTTACCGAGAGGTGGTCCATGTGTTATAAGAATATCTATTCCATCAGGAATAAGGTTCCATTTCTCTAATAGTGCTTGGCCTCGTGGAAGATTAAAGCCCCAGCCATAAAACCAAGGTTGCCTGCCAAGAGAGGAGGAGAATGTCTTCAGTACTACTTCTATGTACTGGTTATCTAATTAAAATACGGAGATTGACTCTCTACTAGCATGGAATTTGGAGACACAAATAGCATTCATTTTCTTCTTTGTGTGCACAGTAAACCCCTCCTTCCATACAACCAGCATTATTTAACTTGCGTGGTAAATCAGTGCAGTCCTTCCCACTTTCAGTAGGCAGCATACAGTGAAATATTCACAGTATTCCTCAAACTAGCTGAAAAGTAACTCTTATAAGACCTGGATACCAAAATCTCCATCTGTGGATTAGCATGCTTGACTCCTACAACATCTAGAAGAACACCTGTCTCAGATACCTAGGTGTGGATATATGTTTCACATTGGCTCCTGTCACGTTTGGCCCTGAGCTTATGACCAGCTGGGCAAGGACAGACCCTGGCATGATGACAGATCCTGTTCCAAAGTCAGAGACATCATCTATGCTGCTTTGTTTCCCTAACTGGAAGCATCCCGCCAGAACAAGAACTGCTTCTTTTCTTACACATAATTTTCTTCTGGACTCTGGTGTGTTGACTTGCTTTTAAGTAAGACTTTCCATATTCGGGATTTCTTATCAGACAGGCGTTTACATTTTTTAAAACATATTTATGGAGCAGCTCATCATGGAGCAGTGGGACTATAACACTGCCAGTCAGAACACAATTTATCCGTATCTTGCTGTCCCATTGATTAAAAAAACTATATTTCATAGCAATTATATCACAGTGGTAAATTATGTCTTGCTGACTATGCTCTAATTCTAGGTCATAAAACTGAGGGGTTAGTTTTAGGTTGAAATTTTTAAATAATTTTTTGACTGATGTCTTCTGGCCATATCCATATTTGGAGAACAACAAATAAGCTGCTGTGATTTAATAAGGTTTATGGTAATTGCAGCCTTAGCGTTTATAAATACACACACATCAACCAGAGCTCCCTTTGAGATGTTACTTTGTTGAAGAAAGCTTTACACTCCCTCACCGCATCAAAAGACAGAAAGAATTCTTTCAAACAAATTCTCTGAACTCCGCTTTACAACATGTACAGCAAAGACAAAAGAAATGCCCATAAAGCTATTATTCATCATCTTCCATTACTGATGCTTGACTAACATTTCAAAAATTAGCACATCTTCATGATGATATATTTTCCACTTTTCCTTTTGGAATGCTGTAAGACACGTCCTATTGAAAACAGCTTTAAAAATACAGAGTTTGCTAAAATATAAAGGGATGTGGCTTACCCAAGGAAATAAAATTCTAGTAAAAGGAAAGGAAAAAGGGGGCTTTGCAGAAGGTTTTCGGTTTTTCTCCCACAGATGGAAAGAGCCTCAACTATGTCAAACAGATGACAGAAAGGCTTTCTGTGTCCACAGCTAAGAGCTCATCTCCCAGCTCTTCACCACACGCCCTGGATAACCAGGGTGTGGATAAACAGGTGTCCCAGGGAAGAAAAAAAAAAAAAAAGAAAAAAAGAAGTGAAACTTTGTACATCTGCCATTGGGACCAGAAATATATCCCAGCCTCCAGAAACTGTGATGAGGGAGGTGAAGGATGTGTGTGAAGAAGAGATGCTAATAGAACTAGCAATGAAGCAGAAACCTTGTTCTGAGTCAGGTTGCTCACACCAAGGTGGCTGGCTAAGAAAAAGACCTATCCCTGTATCAGGGATATGAAATCAGTTTTCTGGTTACCTGTCCAACTCCTAGCAACCTTTCCTCATAGGAAGAGCAGCACCTGGCCCACAGGTCTATGACTTCTCACCTTCGTACTGTTGAGCTGGTAACTCCTGGTCTAGTTAGGAGGCTCAGGGGAGTCCCCATCCCTCTCTACAAACTACCTGAAAGAAGGTTGTAGCGAGGTGGGTCACTTGCTTCTCCAGCTGAAAAGCTGAGAGGAAAACCCAGGGGGAAAAGGAGACCTCGGAGAGATGCCCCTGCAAGACACCCATGACAAGCTGTGTCACAAACCTGTCAGGACACAGCAGCTCTTACTGGGATGGAGGTGCAGGAGAGAAAGGGAGGAGCCCTGACACACCCTGGACCTGAAAGAACCCATCAGCCTCTGGATGGGTTCCTTACCTTACTATAAGGAGGCTCAGGGAAGACCTTATCCCTCTCTACAACTACCTGAGACGAGGTTGTAGTGAGGTGGCTCTCTTCTCTCAAGTAACAAGCAATAAGACAAGATGAAAGGGCCTCAAGTTGCGCCAGGGGAGACTGAGATTGGCTATGTAGGGTCTTGCATCTGGGTAGGAACAACCCCAGGTTCCAGTATAAGTTGGGGAATGACTTATTAGAGAGTAGTGTAGGGGAAAGGGACCTGGGAGTCTTGGTGGACAGCAGGATGACCATGAGCCAGCACTGTGCCCTTGTGGCCAGGAAGGCCAATAGCATCCTGGGGTGTATTAGAAGGGGAGTGGTTAGTAGGTCAAGAGAGGTTCTCCTTCCCCTCTACTCCGCCCTGGTGAGACCCCATCTGGAATACTGTGTCCAGTTCTGGGCCCCTCAGTTCAAGAAAGACAGGGAACTGCTGGAGAGAGTCCAGCACAGGGCAACTAGGATGATTAAGGGAGTGGAGCATCTCCCTTATGAGAAAAGACTGAAGGAGCTGGGGCTCTTTAGTTTGGAGGAGGCTGAGGGGTGACCTCATTAATGTTTACAAATATATCAAGGGTGAGTGTCACGAGGATGGAGCCAGGCTCTTCTCGGTGACAACCACTGATAGGACAAGGGGTAATGGGCTGAAACTGGAACATAAGAGGTTCCGCTTAAACTTGAGAAGAAACTTCTTCTCAGTGAGGGTGACGGAGCCCTGGAACAGGCTGCCCAGAGAGGCTGTGGAGTCTCCTTCTCTGGAGACATTCAAGACCTGCCTGGAAACGTTCCTGTGGGGCATAGTCTAGGCATTCCTGCTCTGGCAGGGGGATTGGACTTGATGATCTTTCGAGGTCCCTTACAATCCCTAACATTCTATGATTCTATGATTCTATGATTAGGAAAAACTTCTTCATGGAGAAGGTTGTCTGACATTGGAACAGACTGCCCAGGGAAGTGTCTGGTTGAGTCACCATACCTGGAGGTATTTAAAAGATGTGTAGATGTGGTACTTTGGCACATAGTTTAGTGGTGGACTTGGCAGTGATGGTTTTACAGTTGGACTTGATGATCTTAAAGGTATTTTCCAACCTAAACAATTTTATGGTTCTAATGACTAGCTTATTCTGCAGCAAGCTACCAGCCATGTTACCATGTAACACTATCATGCAGAACCAAACCCCGATCCGTGCAGCCTGATCAGCCTGTTTTTACGTTCAGCTCACCATCGACAGAATGGGAGTATTTTTATCTCACAGGAGTGTCCTGAAAATAAATAAAATTAAGTCTGTGAGGTGCTTGGATAATACAGAAGTGGGAGGCTTTATAAAAAGATACAGAAGTTAGGCTTTTTCTGAACTCTCCCTCTGCTCCTGCCTTGGGATTGCGTTCTATTCCTTACATGCCAAGTATTTTTCTTCACCAAGATGAAAATATTCAGTTGTTTGACAAACTATCTGTAAGCACAGAGTAACTTTTCCAGGAGCAAAATCTCACTGACAGAAAACATTTGCAAGGGCAAAACAGGAGGCAAATGAAGTATCAGCATAGTAAATCACAGGTCTCTGCTCCCATCCATCACTCGCCCTGGTGCTGCTGGGCATGGCCAGGATAGTGCCCAGGACATCGGTGTTCCCACTGAGGTCTTTTTGCCAGACACAGCAAAATGAGTCACGGTCACTCCACACCCAGGGGAAAGATCAGCATTTTCCCAAGAAGATAAGCTCAAAAACCTATGGTATAATTATTTTAAGGATACAGTGAAGCATTTATTAAGAAAAATAATGTGACTGTCACAGGTCTTGCCAGAAGTCAGCTTAATCCCGCTGAAATCCAAATGACCACGCATGGCACATGCAGCTGTGAGAGTCTCTGCCTGCCTCTACTGGGGCTAGCTTGTATACGGCCACTTTTTAAAAAGCCCATTTCCCTTTATGAATAGGCATGATCTGCTTATTAAGACAAGAAGCACTTTCCCCCGTCCCTCCCTCCCTCCCTCCCTCCCTCCCTCCCTCCCTTTGTGGTGACTGCAGCGTGTCGCCGCCTGAGTGCAGGGCTGGTAAGTTATGCATGCTGGAGCTGTTCTTTTGTGAAGGGGAGATGTTACAACTTGTGTGATTTGCCATCATGCTGTCTTTTGTGACAATCGTGCGATCGAAAGAAATGTCTGGAATATTTCTGGAAGGAAAAAAAAGAAAAGAAAAACCTGAAGTCCAAGAAAGGATTCAGCGGAGGATGTTGGTTTGCTTTGCATCTGAGAGAAGAAAGACAAATCATACACTTCAGTGCCCCCACCCCCAAAGCAAAAAACATCCTTATATACATACAGGGATTTTATAAATCCCCACGTCCCTTCCTCTGAAAATTTATTACAAAACAGCCATCAAAGTTTCTGAGTAGGGAAAAAAAGATCTCTAATACCCACCACCAAGTCTGTGACCTGGATATCATGCAAAGACAACTTTGTCTCAAATTTCCATTTACAATGGAACCTGAAAGCAAAGTTGAAGTCTTCATATCAAGCACTGAATTTCTGTATCCCTTGGCTACTGCTTGCTCAAAAGAAAGTGTAATTATTTACAAATTATTTTTCAATAATAGTTTACATTTTGCGAAGAAAATACTGTTATGTTTGTTCTTTAAGAGATAAATCTGCTGTTCTCGAAAAAAAAACCATCCCAGGAAAAATGTATTTGGCAATTACAGACATACATCATGAATGTATTTCACCTCTGAAGTGAAGCACTCGTGTAGAAATGTACTTTGATTTAGGTCTTAGCTTCTTAAAGTGAACAGTTTGAGTCTCTCCACAAACTACTGAAATTCAATGGTACTATTATTATTATAAGAATAATGATTGTCTGCATACAAGACTCCAGGGGGAAAATATATTGGAAGTGCATTTGTTTACAGCACCATTAACCTTATGTTAAAAACACATGAACAAGTTTCGCAGGTCAAATCATCCACCATACAAAAAGGGCTGAATTATCAGAATTTGTGCTAGCAATCAGATGTTGCTTTATGTACTGAATTTCTATCTTTCTGTTCTAAAGTAACCATTGGAATAATTTTCTTACAGAATGATAGTTGCTATGACAACCATAGCAAATTTTCCTTTTCTGAAACAGATGTCTCATTTAGTTGAAAATTAGAATGTGAAAAACCCATGGGAAAAATTAATTCAAACTTTAACAGAACACTGACTACAATGTAATCTCTTATAGGTTAACCCCTTAACATCTTTCTGCACTCTTATGGTAACCTTCTCATAAATTCTAATTAAACCAGTTTAACCTCCTAGGAATGACCTTCTTAGATATCATTAGCGCCTTAGTTGTCTTTGAAAGGGGCATTTCTGTTACAATAATAACAGGAAAAAGTCATACTAAAAAAAAAAGTGGTCAAACATTACCACCTTAATTATTTATTAGTTTTTCTTCTTTTATTCAGCTACTAGGGGCAAGAGCTGCCATGTAGTCCAAGAATTCATTTAAATGGGGCACAACTCAGTCTTACATGTGATTTACTGTAAAGGGCAGTGCACTACACAGATTTGACCTGTAATTTACGTGAAAATTGATGGGTTTCAATTTCCAAACCGCTGGTACCCATCTCAATCTGCTTGACAGACGTACAAAAAAAGGGACACAAGAAAGGTTACTTGACCGAGGAAAACTATCAATGCATGTGGATTTTCCTATTATAAGCAATGAGAGAGTGCAATCTGATTCTCCATTACCTTGATCCAATTTAAACATTTTAGCTCAAGGCATGGATTCCTTCCTCTCTGTACACTTAGCAGCTCAAGGGGACCCTCCACATACTTGGTCACTGGCTACAAACGAACAGGGCAGGCAGCCAGTGGGCAGTGCAGGGAATATTCTCACCACAGCAGTGCCTGTAGCACTTGCGGGCTTGTCAGCTACTACAAGAACTTCAGGACTGCAAGGCTTACTCCGGCAGCTGCATCTAGGTTGTCCAATCGAGTAAGACAAATCCTGCCACCGGTAGGCATGCAATTAGTCTCTTGGACTTCAAGGAAAAATCCCCTTGCACAGTCCCATACCCACGAAAAGCTTTGGTTGGTAACTGACTGATCAGCCATTAGCGTATTCAAGGTACGGGTGGGCAGCAGCTCGCAAACGCATTAGTAGCAAAAGACACAGAACGAGATCATAATGCGCAGATCGTTGTATCTCCTCATTTTGATAGGGTTTCCTACAGAAATCTTTTCTGCAAGTTCTCTCACTAGAATTCCTTTGCCTGCAATACACATTTCAAAGGTTCACACACGCATGCAACTTGCTCCAGTCTTTCCTCCATAACAGTTGTCATTTTTCTCCTACTGGAAAAAAGACAGATACTGGCCGGTGACTGTAAAGAAGGTCAGTGGGAGAAGGATGGAACAAATCACTCTTCTCATTCCTGCTCCCCTTCCTGATAACTGCAGAGCTGCGCATATTAAACATTTAGAAGACTGGACTACGCATGCTGAAAGTTACACTGGTGACCAGCCGAAGGCCATGAAGCACTAGAAAAGCAGATTCAGCTGTGGCAACCACGGGCAAAACTCCCCACACATCCTGATTCCCAGCCCAAGAAGTCTCACTGTTGGATATTTAAGTCTATTTTTTCCTGGTCTTGATTTCATCTTGCTGTTACAACTAGCTACAGTCCTGTGAACACTGGTATACAGTACTATATAAGCTCTATACCTTCCTTGTCTGCTTTTGGGTGTTCATATTTTTACATTCCTCGTCACAGTATTAGCTGAATTTAGCCAGTCTCTGTAACTGCCTTTTTTAGCCTTTCTTCAGTAACTAACCAGTTTACTGAGTATTTCCACTGCTTTTTCCTCAGTTTTCTCTCCACGTAAGGATTTGTAAAAGCGCTTTTTTTTTTTTTTTTTTTTTGGTTGAGTATTGGCTGTTTCAACATCTGAACTAGTTGTGAAATAACACTCATCTTCCTGTCTTTTATTCCTTGCATTCAAGAGGACCATCCAAAGCAGGCACGAAAAAACCCAGCTATTAGCTAGGAAGGACTGGCAGGGCACTGCTTGGTTATAGGCTTTGAAATACCATTCAACATCCTGGCATCTGACCGTTTTAACAGCATAACTGAGATTTAAAAAAAAAACAAAACAAAAAAAACCCAAAAACCCCACAGGTTTTGAAAGTTTTGAGAAGACTTGTGTTACAACCAACTTCCATGTGAGAGAGACAAGGCACAAAAGGTACCTTGAGAAGTACCTTGAGGTACGAAAGCAATGTACAAAAAGAATTAAATTACGCAGAAAAGCAACTCATGAGTCACTCATTCATAATATTGGAACCAGGGCTTTTTTTTAATGAAAGCTAAGGTCTTACACTTAGAACTGTTAAATGCAAATGACGGTTAAGCTCATATAAGATTATCCCCTGGTACACTTGGCCACAAAGTACAGCTCAGCAGGTGGAAAGGAGAAAGCAGAAGGGAGAGGAATGTAGGTGTTTAAGACACGAGCTGGGGTGGCCATGGCTCGGGAGGCTGAAGTGAACAGCAAACTGAAGTCAGATCCTCTGTCAGCCTGCTGGCCCCCAGCGACAACGCTGCTTCCTTGGGACAGTTTGCTGTGCTCTTGAGTTTTTTGCCTTACTTGCTTTGCATCGAAGGCTGTCATTCTTGAAACTCTTAATCAAATTATTGTTTTCAGGAAAGGAGGGTAAAAATCAGAATATGGCCCTCTGTCAGCAATTATTTCTTTTGCGATTTGAGTTACACATGAAACAATTCATCTTTTGTTTAGTAAAGGATTTCATACATCTCTGACTAGAAAGAATAAAGAATGAGCTGCGACTAATAGGAACTGATCATTTCTAAACATTAATCTGTTATAAAACAATGAAAAATAAAAGGAAATCTACTTTATCTTCATAACAAGCAAACAGAAGATAACAGGTAAGGAGAAAAAAATAATGAAAGGCTGAATTTAAAACATGCCAACACCAAATGCAAGTATTTTATTTCATTCTGCTGGAAGGCAAACGATAATATCCCATCCGATACTTTTTAAAAATAATAAAATGAACCCAACAAACAAATGTAAAAGCTAATTCGGAATAATTAGTCAAGATATTCAGTGCTGAGGATCCAAATGTAAGCTGTACATGCTTTCAGTACAGTTTTATGGATTTAATGCAGGGCTAAGAGCTTGAGTTCCTGATGTGTCAGAGTATGTTTCCTCAAGTCTCTCTGATACGCAATATGTAAAAATAAAGGTACATTCCGGTTATCCAGACTGCACTTCAGATACTGACAGCTGATACTCACAGAAAGAAGAATTAAGAAAGAGGAGGGATTAACAGCCCCTCTGTTCACAGTATAGCCACCATCTCATTTTAAGCGTAACACTTGCCACAAATGGGCCAATCTGTGAGGAAAAACCGATTGAGGCCCATCTATGCATGGCATCTTCACAGTCTTTCACGATCAGATGACCAGACCGCTAAAGAAAAAGAATATTCTTCTGCACAAGCAGCTACTTAGTGCTTACTTTAGTTCTCCCACACTTTGCAGAAGTTTGCTAACTGAGTAGATGGAATATCCCTCCAAATGGAGATCTTATACTTGTGGGATTTTCTACGATGCAGCTCCTGGAGGGACTCTCCAAGACGAAATATGACTAAAATACGTAGGATGTGTAATAAAGGCCCTCACAGTAGCCACTTCTCAGTTTAGTAACTCACCAGGTTTACATTCTTTTCTCAAAATACCAGGAGTAATTAGGCCATATGGACTAACTGTCTGCCAGTTCTTTTCTGTTCCTCCTTTCTTGTTGTTTTTTTCTACCTTCTTTTCCTTAGAAAATTCAAAGCCATTTTGAGTTAAATAAGCATGAAAATGCTTCCAAAACTAATAAATTAATACAGCATGTGTGCATATATGCATAAAATGTATTATTTTTAACATTTTCAGTTTAGCAACAAATAAACCTACTTCTTGCTTTAAAAAGCTTATACTGATACTTCATATGCCATATTTCTACCTGAAGTGAACAACATCCAAGCAACCCTAAATTCCAAATTCTTGTTTTCCTGCAGTCCTAAATTCACCCCACGGTACAGGGGTAGAAACCAACTGCTGCAGTAGAAATTCCTATACCAAACAGATAGAGCTCTAACATCTGGATGCTCATTCAGCTAGCTAGGAATTCTGAGATAACCTTAAAAAAAAATCGTATGCCGATGTAAATTACATAATTGGAAATATTTGACAAACACAGGTGCAGCCCTGTGTGGTAATAGTGGTTCCAATTTACTTTCTTACTGGGGAAGAAAATTCTCATCCTCATATTTATTCATATTCAACGATGCTAATTTGTTAAATAAAATTAATTTTTGAACAACAAATCCAAAGGAAGTGTTCTGATATTAAACAGTTTCACAAGTGGTAAATTACTTCTTCCCTTAAAATCTGGTCAGGGAAAAGAGAAAGAACCCAGACAAGTGTGTTACAATTAGTTCCCGTGATGGCGCCTCTATTTACAGTTCTTCACGTAGAGCACAATGTAAAGTCACCATCTACTTCTTGATGTAGTAACACATCTACTGTGTAAAAACCTAGGGAAAATGCATATACACAAGCTACCGTGAAGCGGGGAGGCTGATTCTCACCTGGTGTAAACGGCTCAAAAGCCGGTGGAGCTCTGCCAATTTACTCCAGCTGAGAATCAGCTCCATGTAGATCCGCTCCAAACTAGTTAGCTATTTGTGTTTCTCTTGGAATATCGCCAAAGGGCTCATCTCAGTACCCAACTGTGTTTACATCTTTGGAACATCCTGAAATTGCTGCTGTCTGAGACTACAGCCCAGACTACAGATAGAGCTGGTAGTCCTTTTGTTCAAGAAAAAAAATGGGGAGAAAGGCATTAAAACAACAAAAAAAAAAGCACTTTCAAGTTTAAAATCAGCTCTGTCTCATAAAATTAAACTTTCGAGCAAATGTGAAAAATAAAGAGAAAACTGCTGTGGGGGATTGCAATTTCATTCTTGTGGTTTATGAACTGCAGGAAAGTGAAGCCAATTCCCTGTGGTGAGATTACAGGTCTCCTCTTCTATAGGTCTTAAATTAAAAACCAGCTGAATCCAAAGTGAGCTAGTTTACTGGATCAGAAGATTCAATTATTTCTGCTAAGTAACTGAATGTGAACTACTTCGTTTTAATAATATACAACTAATAATTACTGCCCAAGAAAGGACTTTTTTTTTCTACCAAGCTAATTAAATTAAAGCAATATATTTTTCTACTGCTCTCAAATTTAACTAAAGCTGGGAACACTGCAACAAAACAAGTAAAAGCAAATCTCCACTCACATACAGAAATATAAAGCTGCATGATGTGTTCAGAAATTATAAGAAAGGGTACATGAAATCAGCGTTAACTTCTGGTTTAAATTCAGCACACACACACGCGTGGGCAGCATGAAGTCCTGCACACTGGTACCCAGTAGAGGAACACAACTGCAAGGTGGATGCAAAACATCTTTGGCTTCAATAACTGAGTAAGCTCACTCTGCAAGAAGTCACTGTGCAATGAGTTAAAGAATCGATCCCCATCCCTAATACACAAATATGTGTAAGTAAACAGCACGCAAAGGTGTTTGACTTACTGCTTTTCCTCTATTTTGATATTCTGTGATTGAACTGATCCAGACTCCTAAGCCCTGGGCAATGTTGGGAAGAAATTTTCTTTGGGAAAAAACATTTTCTGGAATATTCATTAAGAATAAAAGAAAAAAGGGATATTCTAAGCTGCTGTGACTTTAAAAAAATCCTGTGGGAAATGGAAAAATAGAGTATCTCAGGAGCACATAATAACTAGAATTTATCACACTGGTCTGAATTTGATGATATTTATGGGCTACAAGAGGTGTATTTCAGATTACATTTTCACTCACTCGCATACCTATTGCAGAGTTTAATTAGATAATAATAACTGTGGTCCTTTAACATGCTATAGAAAGTTCACTTGGAGTCTCAGAAGTTTTTATTTTGTTCCACACACATTTTTTCCAGCAATGTTATGATTCTTCCTAAATCATTTCAGACACTTAATTTGTACTGCAGTGTTCATTAAAAAGACCTCTCCTGAATTCAGTCTGATTTCTCATAAGAGCAATAGCACCTGTATACCCAGTGTCTACGGAATGAGACTCATATTTCCTGTATTTCCAAGTCACATAAAAACCCGCTTTCCATGATGTGTTTATCACATAAAATGCCCTAATTTTAGCGAAGTGCCATTAGTAAATAAAAAGAAAAAAATAAAAAAAAAGGGAGAAAAATGGTTTCTGATGTTAAAATACACAGTTAAGAATGCACAGTTAAGTCTCACTTTCTGCCACTGGAAAACCTTTCACATTTCAGGAGTTCAGCATCTTACATTTTTTCCCATCACCTTCGCTGAACAGCTGAATTTAATAGATCAAAATCATTTTGCAGGAAAAGAAAGCATTCTTATGATCTTCCATATGCTGCAAAATAAACTACAGTGTATTGTGTTCTTAAGTGTTTCTAGAAGCAGCGTTTTCCAAAATGAAAAATGGTTTCTAGTAAATATGGAACAGGAATTAAAAATATCACTCCAGCATTCTACTAAAATACAATTAAACCTGTATCTATGTGCCTCAGATTGTTAATTAATATATTTCAACAGGTTGATGAATTCTGCTTTCCCTCTTCTGAACATGTTGCTATTTCTTACACATCTGTCACATCTTACCTACCTTTTACTGAATGCCTGAAATAAAACATCTTCAGTGTTCTAACCATAATAATGCACCCACATCAGGCAGGCTTAGATGCTAACCTTCTCCCCAAAATTTCTGAAACTTGAGATGCCTCAATTCTAAATAGACTGGAGTCTATTATTCCCACTCATCATCTTCATTTTCTTCAAGAACCCTGTCAGGGTACCTAGATTACACACTTATACTGCCCGCCTCAAAGTCACCAATTAAAAAAGCTCTGAACAGTTCCCAGCTTAAAAAAATAAGAAACACCTACCATTTTAAAAATATCATTTTGAGCAATCAAAACCTAGCCATTCTGCAATACTTCCATATCCGGCATTTCCACATCATCCATACAAAACTGTAGCACTGACAGAGCTAGACATGAAAACAAGCCACCTGCACAAAAATTTACTTAATGTGAGGTTTGCAAGAATTTGAGAGTGGTATTTTATTGCTTTAGAAAACCATACAGAAGCAACTGAACTCTAGTTATTTGTATTTTTATCTTTTGACCAAGTGAGGGTGCAGAGTGGAGACAACACAGGAGGATCAGCTATTTTGCACAGAACACCTTCTAGTCCGTTTTTTTCCAGTAACACATATTTTTCAGTGCCTATACATTTTAGTCATGTGCAAGGTACCGAATAGGTTTTTTGCAGATTTGAAAAGAAGCATAAGAACTAAGAATCAGAGTCGTCACACTGAGGCAGAACTTGTTATGTTCTGTGAATTTTCTAGGGAGTCAAACCTGCCATTTAACACCTTGCACTGCTGCTGCTCCTGCTGCTCTATCTGGAAGCCACACACCCAACTTGGGAGGTATATTATGTTAAATGATGTCAATATTTTATTTTAATACAGTTTCATTTTAATTGATGTTCACCTCAATGACTATAAAGATTTGTACAAGGCCTGGGAAAGTAAACATTAGATGATTCATCACTGGCAACATGAAAGCGGGTCCCTCTCATGAAATGCATCTATAAATCTTTGCTACATTATTTTAGTGATGGAAGCTGAGTTCAGCGAGGAGTGAAAGAGACTGTTACAGCTGTTCTTGAAGAGATGGAGGAGGAAGGCACTGAAACAGAGACCTGGGGTTTGGGTGGACTGAAGTCTGTGTAGAATAAAAATAAATCTGTCTCATTTTGCCCTTTGCACGCTCTGTGAAACTACCCCGGCCCCACAGGGAAGTTACTGGTATTTCTATCCAAAACGCACACATTTATGCGTATGCACACGTGCTCAGAGAAGGGAGGAGTACAACAAAGTCACCTGTTTTGTGATGAAAACACAAATCAGACAAGAAAATAACCCTCATGTGAGAGTTACACACCTGTAACTAAGCACTATTGATCACACCGGACTACAAAGCTTGAGGACAGACACTTGGCCGCACACTGGAAGAGTACAGAGAGCTGCTGCATGCCAAGAAAAGGGCCAACAGGTTGAAAGAAATTTCTAGCCCTCACATCAAAGTGGGATGATGATCTGGAGAATAAGCGCCCCCAACAAGGTTGCTTTGGGTTGAGCTGGTGGCTGATACTTGCTAATGCAACCTGCAGGTTGATGTTTTTTACGCTAGGAAGGAATTCAGCTGTCTTCTCCGACATAGCCAGAGCCCACTGAATGGCCCTGACCCAGAACGTTCAGCTCAGTAAAAAGAATACCTGAACAGAAAAAAACCCTCGCTGTCCACATACATGCCCCTAACTTGCTTCACTTGGTTTCCATTTTCTGAACAAGAATGTTGTCCCAGAGCTGCAGGCCCAAGTATACACATGCAGGGGCCACATCTAACCAACATTCCATTGGAGAGAAGCTACAAAAACCCCGGAGTCCAGCCCAAGCGTCTGTCACTTCAGGACAAATGGTCACAAATGTGTTTCTAGGCTGATATTAATCTTTGCTCTCCCATTTTCCCTGACTGGGAAATGAAAGTTTCTGAAGTTCCAGATGGCCTATAACAAAAGAATGAAGGAGGAAATGAGAATACATAGACACCAGAAAAAACCTGTAAATCTGCAAAAAGAAAAATGAGGTTGTTTCACAGGAGTAGATCCCTTCAGATAAAGCCAAGCAAAAATCCACTCTCTGGATAAGAAATTTGGAGGCTAACTCATCCTAAAGGGCTTCTTTAAGCTATCCAGGCCGACACGTCACTTAGAATAATGAAACTGTCATGTGTTTGGTAAGAAGGCTTTGATTGTCCCTTCCTTTCCCACATTGTGGAATATGATAAAAAAAAGCACTGAAGGAGATAAAAAGCTCTCCTGCCATCCTGTATGCCTGTTTGAAAGCAGGAGGACCAAGGTTTCTCCTGCAGTTGTGTACAGTTGCTTGGAAACATCATGGAAATTCAGTGCAAGCAAGAATATGTCTTCCTTCTGCCACTTGCACTTCACCTGCTATGTCAGGTAAAAAGTGTGCTGTCACCCTGCCCTCAATGCTCAATAATCCACCTTGTAATAGAAAATGCCATTGGAATTTCTGCCATTTTCCACATGATCAGACCATACAGGTGCCCATCTTTTCTATAAACTTGAGGCAGAGATGCAATATTAGACATTGGGGGAACAGCCAGTAAGACTTTTGTCAGACAGAAACAATTTCTGACTATCAATCAGGGGTCAATTCATTAGTCTTCAGGTCTTATCATTAGTTTTTTGCATGCAACGAGAACAGAGAGCTAAGTTAGTTACTCACTACGTTGTAAAAAACTCAGTGGAAAAAACACATAGTAGGGCATTGTTGGAACCTTGTGCAGCACAGAAGCAGGTGTAGCAACACTCAGGATCACACAAGCAAGTACGAACCTCAGAGGGTTGTTCTCATATTGACACAAAAATGTACATGCACCTTTTTAGGCATTCATTTTTACATGGGAATTCTGAGTAATGACAGTAAAAGGAATAATATATAGTTGATCTATTCAGCAAGCACAGCAGATCTCACACACTAAATGCATCAGGGCTTTTTGTGCAAACACAGCGTGTAATTGTGCAATTAAAGTCTTTAGTGGTGCAGAGGCACAAGTGGATTGTACAGCCCATCTTTGTTCCAGCTATACTTAACGCTAAAACTCTTACCTGAAAAATAATAACTCATTGTGGGAGTACTGAACTATAATGGAAGGCTGAAAACCACTAATCATTAATTAAAATGGTTCCATGAATGACATCATCATAGTGATAATACCCCATCTGATGACACAGAAAAGACCTTCTGCTTCAAACCCAAATTCAAATTTTCACTATCATCTTGGCTTCCTGACTTCCAAAGCACCTGTTTTGACCATGTACTGCTTGTCGGGAGTTTAATATCAACAGCAAAGCTCCCTATTGTAAGGACTTTGTTGATACCAGTTCATTTCAGGTATCGACACTGACACCTCCATAGTGTGATGGAGAGAATCACAGAAACATTGCTCAGAAGGGACCTTTGGAGATCTTTAGTCCAGCCTACACTCCCTTACCACTCACCACCACTAGATCTGGTCAGCCACAACTGTCTAGTCAAGCCTTAAAAACACCAGAGGATGGATTCTCTGCCACCTCTCTGGTCTTCCTGCTTGCTGTACTTTTACTTCTATGTTATGATTTTGTATTTTACTGAAAAACAAGTTAAACCTCTCTATAAAATGGCTTAATCTTCGGGAAGGCTTAGCAATCAAAAGTACATTACACAGAATTATTATATAGAATGATTTGGGTCATTCCATCTGCCAGTTTGACTTTTCTCACAGGAGCCCAGAATAAATTAGGGTGTTTAAAAGTACTTTCCAGCCAGAAGTTTTCCAATTTACAATAGATGCTATTGAGAAAACAGTGTCTTTCTTTTACATTCACAGCAACTATGGCTTCGAGACTATGAGCTTGAGGGAGCGGGGATTGTTTAGTCTGCAGAAGAGAAGGCTGAGAGGAGACCTCATTGTTGTAGTGAGGTGGGTGTTGGTCTCTTCTCCCAAGTTACTAGCGATAGGACAAGAGGAAATGGCCTCAAGTTGCACCAGGGGAGGTTTAGATTGGATATTAGGGAAAATTTCCTTACTGAAAGAGCAGGGAGGCATTGGAACAGGTTGCCCAGAAAAGTGGTGGAGTCACCATCCCTGGATGTGTTCAAAAAATGTGTAGATGTGGCACTTCAGGATACAGTTCAGTGGTCATGGTAGTATTGGGCTGACGGTTGGAGTAGATGATCTCAGAGGTCTTTTCCAACCTTTATGATTCTATTTTCTACACAAGATCGCTTCCAGGTCTGTTAATATATTCTTCCCACGTCCTGGGTTTTGCTGGGATGAAACCAGAGTGCATGTTCCGGTGCCTAGCTTTTTATGAAAAAAATAAATCATGGTGTAGAGGCTTTATACAAGGGGAAAAAAAAAAAAAGAAAAAAAAAAAGAAAGAAGCATGTTGCCTTCCTACTGATGTCCTGCTCACCCAGATATGGCAACCAACGCTGTGTAATGTAACGCACTGTCAAGAGCATGAGCCCCCTAGGCCAAACAAAACCACCCTTAAAATTCAAATTTGCTCTCGATACATCTAACATCTTGGTATTCCCAAGTTTCTCATGAAGCATTTAATGTTTTTATACTCCTCTCCCTCTTCATTCATACTGATAATCTGTGGTCCAAGATAGAGGTAGCAAATACTAATTCTTAAACAGCAGTGTTTGTGCTTTGTAGCTTGCATTTCAAAATGGCTGCTCCCTGCTTGATGATAATACTAACATAATTAATGTTTGAGGCGGTTAAATTTCTGTTAGTGAGCAGAGGCTCAATTTGGCACTTGAAATGTTGCCCTTGGAGCCCAGGAGAGTTAGAGTATTAGTTTCTGAGACAAAACGGTATCCCATTTCTTCCATGCAATTAAAAATAACCGCTGAATTTTAGATAATAATAGAGGTCAAATGACTCAAGTGCTATTGAAAATATTTAACCACACACAAATGGTACATATTTAAAAGGCCTTAGAGACTGGCATGTTATGCAAACCAATCAAGCTCTCCTGGCTTACTTTGCAACTAAAACATCTTAAGCAGAAGTACAAACTAATTGTGCACAGGTCATATGTAAGAACACAGATGGCTACAGGTAAACGCACTAAAGCTGGTTGGCATTCACTCAGACCTTACTCCAGTGTTCTCAAAGTACTCTGCAACTATTGATTAACCTGTTTTATTAAGAAAGGATATCTGTAGCTTTTACTTACTTTTACAAAGGGTAAGTAAGACAGAAAGTCAGGGCTGTAACCAGAAATGGAAAAACAGGATCTGGGGCCCCCCTCTTTTAATTTCATTAAATAGAGTCATGTATAGACAACAAACACAACCTGTAATTGTGAGTTTCTGAACTAAAAAAAAATCTATTCAAAAAGCTAGATATACCTTTCAAGGCTGGAAAAGAACATTAACTTAGGATATTAGCTTTCTTACTAAGTTCTGAGATCTTAAAGAATCTAAATCTTGAAGCCTTGGGTAGGTTCAAAACCATTTCCTAAAGGACTGGCTTCATAATGCAAAAGCAAAAAAAGATTCACCATGGAAAGTTCGCCAAAGTTGTGTAGTTTCTTACAGATTACGTTACTATGACATAAAAAGACACTGAGATTGATTTTCCAGAGGGGCTATGACAAACCTCTCTCTTCATGGTGAATGAAGTACAGAAACAAAAAGAAATGCGAAAGAACAACAGCGATCAGTCGGCACAGACTTGTACCACAGCAGGCAACCAATCTAGCAGGCAGCTAGTTTAACCCCCACAAAATAGCTGTTTCTCCTCCTAAGTTTTCTGATTGCTGAGCTGGCTGATATGACTTTATTACTCCTGCACCTGCTGTTCTCACAGGCTAATGAAGAATGACTTATTATTGCTATTATGTTTCACTGGACACAACATCATTCAGCATGGAAGCTTCATTCAGCATTGCATAATAACAAGCAAAAAAACAGTTTGGCTGGAAGATTTCCATCAAGACTTTCTCCCATGTGGAGTAAGCAAAGATCTTCAAAGGACCTTCCAACACCCATCTTCCCGGACCATAAGGGGGTGGGAGATGAGTTAGGAACACTGTGAAACATGTAGTGTGGAAATTTAGATACAACCTGAAGATGCCTAAGAGATCAAAAGCAATCTTCTTCCATGAAGAACAGGTCATGCCACATAGCTTAGGCAACTTGCGCAAAATGACAGGATTAGCGCACAAAGGGAATGCGGCAGATCTGATTTTACAGAAATATTATTTATAGGTTAGTGGGTGGACAAAGTTTTCTCAACAGACTTTTTCAGATCTAATCACACACAGAAAGTTCAAATGGTTTCCTTCAGCCTCTACTTAGTGCTACTTTATAGAAAGTGTTTTGCTTTAATTTAATTTATCTAGAATTTAATGAGACTTTTTGGTGCTTTACTGCCTGGAAAATTATTACTGACACTGGAAATATGGTGCCTGGTTATGAATATTGCAATGAAGATATGAAGTTGCCAGACATATTGTAAACAGAGCATAATTACAGTATTTACAGTTGAACATCAAAATGGGAAGAGATGCCAAGTGGCATTTCTCAGAAGTTAATATTGGGACTGATACCATCTAATATCTTCCCTAATAATTTGGAAAATGAAGTAAATTGTACATTGATTGAATACACAGTAGACACAAGAGGAAGATGAACTACAACACAGCAGGTGGGTAGGTTGAAAAAAACCCAGAAAGATCTGGAGATCTAAGAGGCAGAGAGAGAAGGGTGCATTTAAGAGGGAAGCTATTTAATGTAGACAAATGTAGAATAATAAGCTCAGAGAAAATTAACACCCATCTCAAGTAACCAAATGGGAAAATGCCAATTTTCATTTTAAAAAAAAAATCCAAGAGATTTCACAGTTTATTCACACTGAAAATTCACATCGGGGTATATGCATCAGGTTTGACAACTTGTTTGCTACATTCCAGCCTGATGTGATTTTAAAAGGAAGAATAACAGATCCCCTTAAAAACCTGCCTTTTAAAATAAATTTTTACTTATTTTAAATGCATATCAAATGCTTATAGAAGACCCCGTTTACAGTCATGCTAGCAGAAATAACATAGTAGTAATGTAACATAAGTAAGAGACACAGAAAGAGCATACACAAGGTCCAAGGTGGGAGTCAGGAAGCCAAAGCCCATCTGCCTCCAATACTGTCAAGGAGCTCTAAGATTCACTCTAAGCAGTAGAGCAAAATCCATGAAATAGTAGCTTGCCACTGATTTGTTGACTTTAGAAGTTCAACTATACCTTGAGGAAAGCAAATACTATATAAAAGAAAGATTCTAAAGGATATCAAAAAAAAAAAAATCCTAAACAAATACTGAAACAAGCTTGCTGCATTAAATGACTATGGTATATAGTAAAAAATCTTAAGTATTATCTGTGAGATGGAAAGTGCCAAAAGAATGTATCCTTGCAATAAAATTAACCTGTAATTATATAAACTGACTATAGAAAACATATGTCATGACACAAAAAACCCCTACACGGACCATGTTAGAGAACTGCTCCTGGCTGAGAGTCTAAAGAGTACACTATGTTTTTCCCATCGTTATTTGTTTAACAATACCCACAGCACAAGTACATTATTTTGTCACAGGAATGATTCATTATAAGAAAATACAAAAACTTTATCAAATCGAGTATTACTTTTCTTCCTAACACAGCAATCCAAATACAGCTGATGCATATGAAACGGCTGATGTGATAGCAATCAACAGTATTTTTTTTATGTATGCTTAAAAACCTGCTTACCAAGGGGAGCCATATATTCTGAATCCCCTCACCGTCACTTCAGAGTCTTGAAGATAGATGCAGTTTGTTAGAAGAGACTGTACATTTTCATAGCTCTCTGGCTTCAGCTTAGAGACAGAGGGGAAATAGTAAAAGTCCTGCTTGATTAAGTCAGCCATGAATTCCTGGTCAAAGGTCAATTCATGATTTCCTGCTATCACAATCTTGTATTCATAGGGCAGGCTACCTAAAACAGTGAAAAAAAAACAAATTACTTGGTTTATGAAAAATCTGATAAAATAAAACAGACAGACTCAGCCACTATTATCCATTCCTACAATACGCTCACGTATTTCAAAAAAATCGAGCACATCCCGACTACATGTTACTGTGATTCCTGATGATTTCAGGTAAATGACACTGCTGTCTCTTTCAGGGCACGCTAGGATTTCGCACAGTTAGCATTAATGTGTTGAAACTACTTTCAACTCATCAACCTTAAAAACCAGCCTGCAGACTTCTGCTCTACTATTTACTCCTAGTTAATTGCCATTTGTGCTGCAAGTATCACTTACTGTGACAGTGATGATAACTCTGTGACAGAAATTAGGGTTCAAAGAAGATCGGCCGTAACACTTTATGAAATAACGTCAGCTCTCTCTCCCAGAGCTGTGGTCTTTATCGGCCTGTATTGAGGTCTTACAGACTCAGAACTTGGGTCAGCCAGAGGGGTCTGTTGCCCTCTTTGCCCTCACATCAAGATGCAGCCTTCAAGCGAGACAGGGACTTGGCTTAGCTGTCAAAACTCCACATCCCACAGAGAAGTCTTGCAGTTTGCCTCTATCCCATGTTTTTTCCTGCTCCATTTTCTCAGTGACTTCCCAGATCCATGGACTATAATTTAAAGTGACTCATGTTCGAGAATATTTTATAACCCGTATTTAGTGAAAAACCTTACAACAACCTCCTGCTAAAAGCAAGAATACATATGCCCACACACGTGGGTTCTTCCTGCAAGCAGCAATGCAACAGAAACTTTCCACCTGACTCCACATTTCGTTATCAACTGGTTTCTGCCACTGAGAGCAGGCATCACCTGTCTCAAAAAGTTCAACAGAAACCTGCTAAGTATATCTGAGGGGAAACAAAGACAGAAACTGTGTAAAGCTGCATTCATTAGCTTTGCTTCTGCAGTATTAATTTGCATCAGGATGAAGACAGCCAGAAAAGGAGACTGGAAGTAGACAAAAATATTTTATTGAAAATAAGACCCATCTTACACAGCAGCAATGTTGTCATTTTTTATTTTAAACATGCATTGTTGATAACATAGAGACCTTTAATGATGACCTCAAGCCTAACCTAGAGGTAGGACATTTAGAGAATGTAAAACATCACTCTGCACGCAGTGGCAAAAGTTGGCATGAGCATGACTTAAGAATAAAATGCAACAGCATGATTCAGAGTTATAGAAACAGGAGACAGAGAACAGTGCTAGCCCAGAGGAGATGCCACATAGCTGAACTCATTATTTGCCAAATGAAAAGATCTGGGTAACTCTGAAGTGTAAGTTTTAGACACTCGTAACACCTGTATTAGGAAAGTTGATTGTACAGGTTTCAGTCTTTCCTGTGGACCCAAAACACATATGCCTTCAGAATATTTATTAACATAAACTCTTTTCAGATATTTATAAATCAGATGTTGAATGCTGGAGATTCAACTATTTACCTGAAAGATTACTTGAGATGTAAATTGTGTCATTTTTGCTTCTGAAATGCTTTGCATTTTACAGATGCATATTCCCATCTCTACAAGTTTTCTGGATGCGTGCAGACGTGCACACATACACAAGTTAAAAATGTCACTTACATGCTACAATATCTCTGGGCATCTACAGGCCTCAAAGCATTCTTGGGAAACAGGAAAATCAAGACACTCTGTAAGCCGCAATATTGTTAACAATTCCGTTTCTATTCTGTTTTGTAAATCTTTTCCAGCTCATCTGATCCATCCATCTAGCAGCCAAGAACCTGTACGAGCTGGTTATAGTTGTTGCTTCCACTAATGTATTTATGTCATGTTGCTGTCTGTGGGTGTTACTTAGGCAAATTAGCAAATTATTCTAAATGTACAGTTACATTTATTATAGTGGCGGCCAGAAGCGCTGCTGTAGTTACAGGTCTGTCAGTTTTTCAATTAACAACTGTGTTTTTGATGAGTTTGCAGCTCAGGGGTTTTTTATTTCATTCCATACCAGGCAGCAACTTGCTAAGCCTATTGCCTTCTCTTTGTCTCCACAAGCTCTCTGTACTCTTTAACTCTTTTTTTTTTTTTTGTCAAACGTATTTTTTTGCTGCTTGCACATAAATTTAACAGTATTTTGTGTAAACTTTGTTCCTTACAGAACTCGAAAATGCTTCACTTGTTATTCCAAGTGCTCTAAAAGTGCAAAGTCAACCTTCAGCATAAATCTTTGAAGCCTTGTTATTGGCTGGGCACTACTTTCATGAAGTATACATTTAAGATACCAGTTGAGCAGTTGCAGACAAAGATCCTCAGCTACCAGTGTGATCCATACTTACCAATGCTCACTCCAGCCCACATCCAGAGATCAACACCGAACGCTAAACATCTCTTTGCACTAAAGCATGATCCTCCTACCACTGGCCTCAGAGGGACCAACACCACCTTACCACAGCAAGATGACAGTCTAACAGAGTATGTAAGCACAATTCTGAGAAATGTTGACTGTTTCAAGTGCCTTTTACAGCATGAAGATCCACCAAACATTAGCAATATCTGATCAGTATTTATCTGAAAACTACCTTAAAGTAGCAACTCTTTCCTCTTTCTGACCTACAATGTCTTACTTTTCCTTTTTATTTGTTATTATTTAAACAGTTCCATATTTACTCATTCCATGTCCTTCCAACACAAATAGATAGTTTTCCATTCCTAGACAGAGACTACTGCACAATTTTTAGCCTTGGCTCAGTCCTTGGCTAGGACCAAGACTTCCCCAGGAGCACATAGCCTAATAGGTGTTGTATGGCTGTGTTTCTACATGTGTCCATAGCTTTAGAACAAACACTTTTCTATCATTTTTTTGTGCCACCAGCTCTTGATCAGAGATATTTCAGGCATTTCCAGGTTTACTAGTTTATTCCTGCATCAGCAAGTGGGTGCTAATGACAAGCTGGGTAGAAAAGACACCAGGCACATTTCCCGTCCCTTGCTAAACAAACTGAGATGAGAATGCTGCATTCCTACTCATGCAGGTTTTCATGGTTTCTTATAACAATTGCATTTTTCTTAAGAAATATTGCTACCGAAGACAGCAGTGGCTACAATGTACCCACTGCAGCGGGTTCCTTTTGTCTTCTGTTTACAAACTCAATGAAAACAAGTCTTAGTAAAGGTACTGGCTAACATCCTCATTTGCTAAGCTGTTTTCCTTTTCTTTTTTCTCATCTTCTATTCCAAAATAGCCATATTCTAAACATTAAGTTCCCTTACTACTCATCCATGTGGGCACCAATAGTATCACTAGAGCGACTTTGAGCATATCAAGGGTGACTGACAGCCCTGAGATACCTGTGAGGGGATGCAACCCTGGTGGGACCTCCTCAGTCCTCCCAGTGAAGGGGCTCACTGCCCAGGCAGCAGTGGATGTATCCCACAGTCAACACGATGCCGCACGGCTGGTGCTGCAAGCAGGGCTCCAGCTCCTATGACCACGGGACTCTTTTTGAAGAACAAGAACTGCTGCGCAGGGATAGCGTTCCCGTGGCAAACTGGAGCAAAAGCACCTTTGCCAGCAGGCTCACTAATACAATGGGAACAGTTTTAAATTAGGTGTGTTGCGAAGTGAAGGCATGGAGGCAGTGAAGAAGCAGCTGAGAGACAACAGGATGCCAAAGGCTCCTGCATTACCCTTGTAAAAGCAGGGACCCCTCACTGGGGTTCCTCTCAGGTACCTGTATGCACACACACAGAGCACAGGGTACAAATAAGAGGAAGAATTCCATGCACAGTGGAGAGCTGTGACATCTCTGACATAGAGACATGGTGGGATAGCTTACCTGACTGGAGTGCAGCAATGGGTGGATATAGGCCTGTTGACCGGTCTATCACAGGTCTATCACAAAGATGACGAAGGGTGGGGAACATCTCCCTTATGAGGAAAGGCTGAAGGAGCTGGGTCTCTTTAGCTTGGAGAAGAGGAGGCTGAGGGGTGACCTCATTAATGTTTATAAATATGTCAAAGGGGAGTGTCAGGAGGACGGAGCCAGGCTCTTTTCAGTGATGTCCAATGACAGGACAAGGGGCAATGGGTACAAGCTGGAACATGGGAGGTTCCACAAAAATATTAGAAAAAACTGTGAGGGTGACAGAGCACTGGAACAGGCTGCCCAGGAAGGTTGTGGAGTCTCCTTCTCTGGAGACATTCAAAACCCACCTGGATGCGTTCCTGCGTGACCTACTGTAGGTGATCCTGCTCTGGCAGGAGGGTTGGACTAGATGATCTTTTGAGGTCCCTTCCAACCCCGAACACTCTGTGATTCTGTGATTCTGTGTGATTCTGGATTCCCCAGTAGAAAATCTACTGACAAACTAAAGCAAGTCCAGCAGAGGGCCACCAAGATGGTTGGGGAATGTGGCATACGGGGAGAGGTTCAATCCAGACAAGGTGAAGGGATGGCCTTACTGCTGGCTGCAATGACCTGATTTCAGGGTAAAGAGAAGGCAGAGTGAGATTCTTCTCAAAGGTACACACAGATACCAGAGGCAACAGACACAAGTGGCAACATGGAACAAGGGAAGAATTTTACGATGAGGATGGTCAAAAAGTGGAACAGATGCCCAAAGCAGCTCTGAAATCTCTACCCATAGAGATCCTTAAAATTCAATTGGAAAAGCTTCTGAGAAGCCTGCTCTAACTAGGACTGCTTTGAACAGTAGATTGGACTCAGTGACCTCCAGAGGTCCTCTCCATCCTGTTTCTTTAAAACTCCAGGTTTCTTTAAGGCTACACTGGAAAACAAACAAGAATTTTAAAGAGCCTGAATGCTGAAAGAAATTAAAAACTCATTTCATGTTGTGATTCTAATGGAACAAATGTATGGTAGACAAGCAATTGAACAGGACTAGAGAGTATGTTCCATTAACTTTGGTATAAGTTTCTCGTACTATCCATTTCGCAGATGAGTAGGAATAAATACCCAACTGATAGCCAATTAACATTTGATGCTAGCATATGGCTTTGCTTGTGGGCAGGTAGCAAACGTGGTACTAATACAGAAGCTCTACGTATACAAAGATATTAAAGAAAATTTATGGCTGTCACAGGAATTCTCCACACACATCCAGGACAAAATTCATTCCCCACTAAAATTAAGGCAGCAAGTATTTAAGAAATAGATCTGCCCTTCAGGAGTGCCAAGAAACACATGTAAGAACATATGCTATGGGAGTCAAAGATGCATTTTCAAACCAAAAAAAAGGAAAAGTTATGAATTTGGGGGAAGTTCCATTTTTTTTCTGATCTCTTATTTTGACTAGCCAAAGCAAGACAACTGGTTTTGTCCAAAGACCAGGGATCCCTCTCTCCTTGGCACCTGAGAAGCTTCTGCTAAAATATTCCTATAACCTGGAGATGAACTACAATTAGAATTGGTAGGAAAAATCTTACCTATACAGTTTTCTCCATTAAAATTAATAAAACACCACTTGGATATGGGATATATTTAGAAATTCATGCAGAGATTCTGACATTACCACGGAAACAAAATGAAGTAAAATGTCAGTTTAAAATATTTTGGGGTGAATCAAAATTTCACTTTATTTTTTTCTAAAATAAGGGGTTTTTTTCATCCCATAATGTCTAACTTGAGAGAAATTAAAATTATTTTCCTCCAAAATGAACCTCTAGCCACTTCATCCTATTTGGATTTGGAATCAACAGAGATGTTTACACATCAAAATTCTGTCAGAAGCACACTGGCTCAAATTCTGTCCCAGGCTTCAGGGCTTTCTCGCTCAGTCCACATCCAATTTTTGACTTCTGCCAATTTGGAATGGGGCTCCAGGCCACCATCCACTCTTTTAGCCTCTGTCTTAACATGAGATGAGTGATTTTTCCCTTACTTTTCATTCTTCTCTGCTACACAGCTCTTCATCTTGCCGCCTCACTTTCCCCCCTCCTTCCCTTTTTGTAATCTCCACCTATACGCAGAAAAATACTAGAAACACATTATCATGCACTTAATGTAGCAGTTTAAGCAAAAGATTTCTTAGAGAAACAAAACTTGTATAAGTACGATGCTTTAGACTTCTCTATGCTTGTCTCTCAATATCCCTCTGAAAATTCTCAACAGATTCAAAAGTAATTTACTACATTCAGCAAAGGAGTAAAGGCCTCAAAGACAATTATGTTCTCTTGAGTTTCCTGAAAGTGTCTACGAAGACTAATGTCCAGTCTGAAAGAGAAGCTTCAAAGGAGTGAGACGCCTTAGCTGTCACCTTATGCAACACGTAAGAACCCACAGAACGTCTACAAGACGAAATCCAAGAAGCGACTCTGCAGTGGTTCTACTCCCAGAACAACTCATCACAAAAAAACTGTGCCCTAAATCATCTAAATCAATATAATTTATTATTCTTTGAGATCATTTTACTGTCAAAAAGTCTGGGATATCGTATTCAGCTTATATACAGCCAGACGGTATTACCATCTTATTAACCTCTTCACTACATACTTGGAGTTATTGTCAGTTATGGCAAGCCCTCCTCAGAAGGTTTCATAGCCTTTGTTTGCTTAGTATTAGTAAGTATACTACTACTACTCATAGCAGTTCTGGTAACGTAACATGTAGAAGAATATATATATATTGTTTAGCTAGCAACATTTTTGTTTATTCCTTTCATTACCAGAGATTGCTAATTAAGAAAATCAAATGAACATCTAATTTTTTTGCATGTTTATGCACCAATTACAAAATTATTACAGCAATTCTTAACTTCTAAACTACAGTAAGTCCTTTTTATGGTAAACATAATTTTTACAAAATAACTTGAAATGCTGGGGAGACATTACTTGAACTACAGGCTGCCTAATGTAAAGCACTGAACAATGTGCCTTTGTTTGCTACTTCTCTGCATCCGAGTTTGTTCAAAGTAGAATTCTGCGTGCTTAAAGGTTTATCCTGTTCTATCAGCAGGTCTTCTGCTCAGGAAATGAGATCAACACTGCAAATAATTCAAAAGCAAATGCATGATGTTTATACTCCAGGCTCCTCTTGTACTAAGAGGTTAGGTATCTTTATCAACCAGTGACCTCCTCTGCAGTTTACAATTGTTATCAACTTGCAACTTCCCCAAGATAAATGCAAACTTGTACAAGCAGATGTGCTTTGTTTCTCTCTTGGTATTGTACTGAGCAGAATCTTTAGTATTCATTAAAAGCAGTGACAATCATATAAGTGCCCACTTAATGCTTTTTCCCCCTCATTTCAACCTTTTAGAATACAGCAGTGAGTGATATAGTAAAAAGACTGCATAACTGTCTCAGATTGCTTTTTAGCATCTCTTTGACAGTTCTGTGTTTAAACACTGGGGCTGATGTCTGGGAAATTCACATTAACATACTTTTTGTACGGTGTGTAATCTGGAATAACATTGTAAACGAACACTCGTTCCTAAATCATCTGTAACCTGCTAGCTATAGACATTCTTGCATTGTAAAAGCCAATAATTATACCAAACACATCAAACACGTACAATACTGCTCACACTTGTAAAATAGGATTTCTTAAAATAAATAGAGGCAAATCAAACTTAAAAATATCTGATAATAGCCCAACTTAGGCTCTTTGATATACCATGCTTTATACTCACCCCCCCCCCCCATATATAGTAATTGGCCAAAATTACTTCTAAAGGAAAAGCGGACCTTTTACCCTGGTGTATGTAATTACTCTGTAATTACGCCGGCTGCAGACTAGGCCATTACAGTAGCTTTAGGGAGTCAAGCAAAAAGATTATGTCCCTTCTGTCCACTAGTGGTCAGTAACAGATGCCTAGAAAATTGTACAACTGCAAGGTTTGCCCAGATTGAAACTTCCTTCAATACATCCCCTTAGATTATGGCAATTGATGGTTTAAGAACCCCCAACTACATAATGCATGGAGTCCATTTTCATTTAAAAAAAAACCCTTTTTTATTCCTGGAATAGTTACAGACTTAAATAATGTACCTTTCTGAGGAGACATATTTCTACAACAGCTCTTCTGCCTTTTAGAATATCCTAGTTTGGGTTTACAACATGTATCTGGGGGCAATGTAAGCGAAGGAGATAGAGAACTGTGATAAAAAAATAACAAAAATATTTTAGACTTCCTATAGGGATCTCTCTGCACACGGATACAGATTCCTATTCAGATCTTTAGACCCCACAAAGGTGCTCTCAGTATCTCCCAGTTGTCACCTTCTGGAAGGGAAGACTACAAAGAGCTGCGTGTCATGTCACCATGTGAGGTGCTCAGCACTAATAACAACGTTTAACATGTGCACAGCTCTTTGCAATAGGCGTTCCAAGTGCTGTACTGAGAATAATTAAACCTCCAAGACACTCGTGTGGTAGGTGGATCAAGCATCACTTTCACAATTTTACAAGGGGGAACAATAATGAGGCTGTCAAATCTGAAGAGGACTAACTAGAATTTGGTTGCCTGTCTTCCTCAGGCTTTTGCAAAAAATCTCCACCACAGGCAATGACAGTTCACAGACTCATATTCCAGATCTTTCCGTTCCCTTGTTGCTCTCTCCACTTGTGGACCACGCCGCCTTCCTAAAGCTACACTTGTCTGTAAGTCTGGAATAAGAATGGGTATTTTTACTCACTTGCTTATTTTGGGGGTCAGAGATCTCAGTATGTATGAAAATCACAGGACGTTTTTACGTGAGTCATCCCAGAGACTCAGAATCTTGAAGCCTGGCTCCCTTCCGCTCCAACAGTGGAAAAAAGCAACCTCGGCATTAGTACAAAGGGCAAGAATCCTCCAAAAGCATATATGTTGTTCGGAAGCAGGGAATGAAGGAAAAATCCTCCAGCACCTACCACTCCTATAGCTTCTACAGCTTCTTACCACTAGCACGGGAGGCAGACCTGGAGAACAGTTTCTTCAGGTCATCTTCTCACTACAGGGATGTAGCTTAAATATTTCCTGAGACTCCAGGCAGCCAGTTTAAGGGTCAGAAGTCTTCAGGACACTCTAACTCCTCAGAACTGGAGAAATACTGGAAGAGTGTGTTGCAGTGCACTTCTTGGTGCTGTGCTGTCTGAACCTGAGATGTACAAGCAGATCTGAGCATTTAAGAAATGCAATAAAACCCAACACTTTTTTTAGTATGCCCAGTCTTTTAAAAATGACATCTGTTCTAAATCCCTACACAGCTCAATGTTTTTCACTGCATTTCCAAAGCCATTCTTTTGTAAATAGATAATTAGTGCTTAAATACTTCTTTCAAGGGGTTTCTACATTAACATAAAAATAGTGTAATTACTGATGGTCAAAATGGCATGACTACAATTTATAAATTCTAATTTCTTTTGCTGCTCTGAAGCTGATTTTTTTTCCACACAATTTTAATCTGTTTTAAATGTGAGTATTACTGAACCTAAAACTATAAAATACCTGTTAAGAGAGAAAGAAAAATAAATACCATCATTTTGCAAGATTTAACAGTAGAGCAAAAGTAAAGCTAGGTCTAGTGTTTCAGGATTTTCTGAAGAGCTTTGATTTCTTATCAAGAACTTAAAAGTAGGGGTGATGTTTATTGACCAAAATCAGCTGATTTTTCATCTAATATTAAAACCACGAGATTCTAGCAGTGCTAGTTGCTATAGTTGGGAAGGCAACTTCACTCTATAATACTTTCGTCTGAAATGAAAATGTTATTTATTGAGCTGAATTTGCCCAAGTCCATTCCTAAAGTGCATGTCAAATAACTTAATCCATTTTGTGTGTGTACGATACACAAGTAAGATTAACATTTTCAGGAAAATGCTCTGAAGGGCTAATTATTGTTTTATACTACAATGCAAAGCTACCTTCTATTTTGTTATTTCAACTTTAGCTTGAACTTGAATTTCAAATAGAAAGACTGTCTTTGACATTGGAAAATCTCAAGCAAACACACTGAAACAATGGATATTATAAAAAGTGTTAGTTTAAGTAATCTTTCCAATCCATGCACAGAAGATAATTCTCAGCTAGAATATGGAAGTATGTGTTGCAGCTTATATCACAGATCAATTATTCAGTAAAATTTCCAGGAAAGTAACCCACAAACTCACAGTGACAGTGAGTCCTGGAGCATACACAATTTGGAAATGATATTACAGACTGGAGCAAAGGGAATTACAAGAGCAACTGAGCCAAGCAGGCAATTTCCAGTGCCAACAATATGGGAGACAAAAAAATAGAGATGGTTTTGGAGTCATTATTTTATGAGTGCACTAAAGCAGGACGTGTGCTTTGTATTTGTCCTACAAAACATTTGATTTATATGCAGGTAGGAAATAAATAACAAATACAAAAATAATGAAAAAGCTGAGGACAAGGATAGCTACAGTGCATAGTGAGCTTGATACATCTTGTCGTATAATCTACCTCATCAAGCCCTGATTACATAGAACCACAGAACAGTTTGGGTTGGAAGGGACCTTTAAAGATTACCCAGTTCGCCCCCCTGCCATGGGCAGGGACATTTTTCACTAGATCGGGTTGCTCAAAGCTCCATCCGACCTGGCCCTGAACATTCTCATGATGTGACATCCACAACCTCTCTGGGCAACCTGTTCCAGTGTGTCACCATCCTCATTGCAAAAAATTATTGCCTTACATCTGATTTCAGTCTACTCTCTCTCAGTTTAAAACTGATGCCCCTTGTCCAGTCACTACAGGCTCTTCATCTTTGATATAATTCCCTTTACATAAAGAAAGGTCTCTCCAGATCCTTCACTTCTCCAAGCTGAACAACCCCAAACTCTCTCAGCCTTTCTTCACTAGAGAGGTATTCCAACCCTCTGATCATTTTCACGGCCCTCCTCTGGACCAGCTCCAACAGATCCCTGTATTTAGAAACAATTCTACCAAATTATTTTCAGCTGTTTAAAGCTATGTCATTAAAATCTCCTGGACGTACTGTAAAATTAGCATATGGTCAAAACTGTCACACCATGAATCCTTATAATGTCATGCGAAAGTTACACCAGCCTCACGGCCTTACATTTGGCCCTACCCTAATACATATTTCACAATTCATTTTTTCTGAATTTTCAGAATTTGGATTTTCAAATTTGGAAGATAAATACAATCAGAGAAGAAACTAGGTTAAAAAAAAAAAAGAAAGAAAAATATGAAATATAAAGAAAAGGAGAAAGGTCAATTTGGGAAAATATGGGAGGGAAATGACCAGGCTGGCACCACTGGCAAGCTATGTAAACTGGCTACTCATCCCTTTTTCCCTTCTTTTCTAAGCTCCCCTGAATAAGGGTAGCAAAATAGAAATATGCCTTGCAAACGTGCATCATGATACTACTGCATGACTGGGCAATAAGAGGACAGATGAAACTGCATATAAATTTATGCAGAATAATTCAAGTGCTGGAAAAAATATACCAACTATAGATACACACTGATGGGTTCTGAACTAGATATTACCACTCAGGAAAGAGTTCATAGAGTTGTAATAGGCAATTTTATGAAAATGCCATCTCATTGTTCAGTCACAGTCAAAAATAAAAACAGAATAATCCATAACACTAGAAAGGAAAAGAGAACAAACTAGGAAATTTCATTATGCCAGGGGATAAATCTGTGGTGTACTCAGATCATGTGCAGTTCTGTTCCCACCACCTTTAAAAGACTGTAAAACAAAGAGGTACAAAGAATGACAGAGATGGTCGAGGTATTTAAGGACTTCTAAACGGTCTTCAGTCTGAAAAATATCTTAAGGGCAGATATTCTAAGAGACTATAAATTCTTAAATAGAAGTAAGAATAAAAATGTTCACTTGCCTCTTCCGGTATTAGGAACTACCAAATGAAACTAGTAGGTGACAGGTTTAAAATAAGCAAAGTTCTTCATATATCACACTGTGGAACTCTGATGCAGGGTTGTGTCAGCACTCAAAATTTGCACAGATCCAAAAGGCAGTTAAAAAACTACAGAGAAGAAAAATCTATATATTAAACACAAAGTAATGCTGTGGCTCAGTAAGTCCTTGGACTGCCTGCCAGAGAAGGCAGAGAAAATATGCACATCCAGTTATCACCAGCATTTAATCTACTCCACAGAGTTAAGCGTGAAGCTAGCCCTAGTAAAAGCTCAAATCCCTCCCTGGGAAGGGGGCAGGGGCCTTTGAGAAGAAGAAAAGTGAAAGAAAACAACCAATTACCGAGAAGAATGCAGTGAAATGAAATGAAACGAAGGGCTTTAGGGGTCAGAGGATAAAAAGTATAAAACTAGGTGACTAAGGGGCAGACAAAGCAGAGCACCTTGGCTGCTAGCCACAGCCAAAGACAATACTGGGCTAGAAACACGTATTATCTGAGCTGGTACAGGCCTTCCTGTGTACCCACATACAGTTAGCCTAAAAAAGAGAGAACATATTTTAGGGTATGACTCAGCAAGCCAACGTGCCTCTATTAGCACAACACTTGAGCATGTGCTCGATAGAACCATAAGGTCCATGGAAGTTAATGATGTTCATGTAAAATACACTTTGCATCAGACAGGCACAGAAATTTTATGTAGAGCAGAAAAACAAAAAAATTAACTTGCTGAAGGGCCTCCTGAGAAGACGAAATGGGCTGACAGACCAGAGTAGCACACACCCGAGAGGGTGTGACGGAACAGAAATCTGAAAGGTTGGAATTAAGGCTGCACATGAAAATACAGCGCAAAAGCAGGAGTAGGGTGAGTATCTGGTGCCTAAGAGAAAGCCGAGATCAAGGGAAGGTGTAACAAACACATATTTTAGTGTTTGTTCCAAGGCATAACCAAAGTTATAGTCTAATGATGCCAGAAGACATAGATTTGACACAGAAAAAAATAATGAAGTGGGAAGGTGAGCCCTGTGCTAAGGGTGAAGGAACACACAGGGCAATTTGGTGGCAGCACGTAAGAATGACAGTGGAGGTAGAAGTCTGCGCTAGCATCTGTCAACTACTTTCTCAAAAAACTAGTAAAATGTTAAGGAAGAAGGAAGGTTGGATAGGCTGTGGGAGTTGCAAAATCATGCAAAGTACTGGAAGCACCAATAAAAACCTTCACGGATTACCGCCTTTCACAACAAAATGGACAACCAGCAACAACTTTTGAGTTTATTTCTCCTCAAAGAGAACACTTAACCATTCTACAATTTACTACAGATTTTGCAAACACTCAAGGTATTCAAGAATTGATAAATTGTTAATTCAAAAAAACAACAGACTTTTTAAAAAATAGGCTGAAGTTTCCATTTTGAAATCTCATTGGTTGTAATTTAAAGAAAAATTCACAGTTTTGAACTGGAGCAAAACTTTAAATGCTAGCTGAATGAAACCTATGTAGCGACACCAAATTACTTTTCTACTAGATTTTCCAGAATTAATTAAAAACATGAGTTAAATTTTCCCTTTTTTTTTCAAATTGCCAAGAAACAAACAAACAAAAAATCTTTAATCTGCTGCAATTGCATGTCTCAAAGATGCTCTTGCAAAAATATAACCCAAACCACCAAGATCACCTTTTCCACTACCATGAAATTGGAAGCATGTCAGAAAAATCAGGAAATTAAGCCTTTTGGACGAAAAATGATGAAGAGACCACCACAGAAATGCCTTGAGAAATCTCCCTACCACACTGAGAGGATTTCAGCTTAAGAACTTCTTCAGAACACTGTATAGCTGTGACCAGCAAGGAGGCAGATGGAGAACCAGGGAGACAAAACCTGTCCAGCAAGTGATGTGTTTAGCTCCCACCCTTGCTTGTTAGCATTATCCCAAAGCACTTTTCTTCCCACACCAGCAGATAAATCAAATGGGTACTACTTAGAAGGGATAACCATATGGTTTGTATAATCTTTATATGCTATTTTCAGTATAATATTATAATTCACGGTAGAGACCTACAAAACAGGATTAAAATTTGCTTTCTGGTTTACAACCAACCTGTTCCATTTGGGTACAGAGGCAGAGGTGAGGGCACTATAACACGAGTGTCTTACTTCCGTGTGCTGTCCCTACCTTAATACTCATAGAACGACGCAGTTGTTCCATGTGGGACACATTACCGAGTTCCCAAGCTCAAATAAATATTTATCAGCCTTGCTGATAATTATTTGCTAGTAAATATTTGTTTAAAATTGTGAAGTCCTGACTTTTTTTACACTCCATTTCAGCCTACATGCATCTGTCTGATTTCTGCCTTCCCAGAGTGGAATGCTGCAATATGTAGGAAAAAAAAAAACATAGGAAAGATGCAAAAATGTCAACTCCAGGAAAGAAAATCAACCTAAAAACTGAAATCCATTACCCTTAAACTGCGTCCTTTCTCTCTCCAACTCCTTCATTTCCTCTCACCCTTTTTTTGATAATGAAGTATCAGAATCCATTTTTATTCTAAATTAAGGTGTCCGTGCCGCTGCAGGAACAATACCGATCAGGGGTTTTGTCTGGATACAGTTCATGCTTTCCAATTTTCACTGTCATTTTTTTAGCATATAAAAAACACTGCAGAAGCACATGTAAATCACCACCCTCTTGCCCAGTGGAACAGAATTTCAGTTACCAATGCCAACAGTTGCCTACAGAAGGCATCTACATCTGGTCTGCTACATCCAAGACAGCAACCACAGGCACACGTTTTGCTTTGTTTGGAATTCGTCGCTGTGGTGCAGCTGAGCCACAGCTTAACAAAAAAAAACCAAAAAAAAACCCAAAAAACCCCTATGAGCCTCCGGGGTTAAACAGATAAATGTTTTCAGTCACAACAACATTTTTTTTTTTTGCGAGGAAGCAAAGCCATAACAATGTATGTAAGAGGTTTTATGTAAATCATTAAAGGTCTACTGACTTAAATTGTTGCTAACACCAAGAAGTTGCTTAATGTACACTTGAGAGTGTGAAGGCAGAACAGATGAATAGTCTCACAAATCTTATTTTCTCAGTTGGTAAAATGCAAAAGTAGTTGTTAAAAAGGAAAAAAAAATCTGATTCCTGCTCATTGCCATTCAAATTTAAAAGTCAAATTAATATTCATCATTTCTGAGTGCATGGCGGTTTTTACTGGGAGGCAGAAGGGCATACAATCAGTAAACAAACTTACTTTCAAATCCACACAGAATTCAATACCTACCTAGCCACTCGTTGAATTTTTTTACTTCACTAGGAAGTCCCAGCTCAGTAAAATCACCAGCATGTATTAACACATCTCCATATGGCATTTGGATGGGATCAGTTCTTGAGTGAGTATCAGAAATACAGACAAATCGTGTGTATCCTGGAGGTTTGGGAGCATCATGAGGCACCGGATCAACCCTGTAGGAAACGCATCATAACAAGGTTAGAAATACTTATGTACTTCTTAGTGTCTGCTTTGCATTTCTAATACTTTTTTTTTTACCTTCACAAAAGGTTACACAGACTTCTAGATCTGTCTGATGGAAGGAATTTATTAAAACAAACCTAACACTAATGGGAGGTGTAAAAATTCTTGATGCTCACATCACAACGTTTTCAGTATTTGTTGGGTAGATGGATTAACGTGAAGAGATTAAGGACAAGAGATTGAACTATGGCAGTAACTCTGAAACAAATACAAATAAATCAAAGACATTGCCAGTTTCAAAGGAATAGTACTATTCTTTTTTCATTGCTTAAATATGATTACACGGTACACAGGGAAAAGATTTTTTTTTAGATACATAAATACATTTAAATGCATTTTTTCTAATTATAACTTTTTTTCCTGCAAGTTATATAATTCCAGCAAATTTAATTAACACATTTTGGAGATATGTTTCAGTGTGTTAATGCAAAGCAAGATAAGAACTCTCCTGACAACAGCTGTAAATGCACATTCAAGCCTAACTATTGTCAGGACAAATGTGGCAACTTTCTGGGCTTAATTATACTAAATGAAATCAGATGCTGTGAGGGGTGAGGCTGCATTGTTCAGAGCCCAATATTCAAAACTGTGGAAAGGAAAAGATCTGACCCAGTTTGATGAGACTTACTTATGATTTAGAAGAGAAAAGCAGTGAACATTTCTCTGCTATGTGAGGAACACTTATTTTCAACTCAATCTTTTTACCCTCAATCCATATTTTGTTAGAATATATAAAACCAAATGTATCTATGTGCAGCTACACTTATCTGCTATTCTAGTTAGGGACTTCTGGTGGAATAAAATCAAAAACTCAGAAATGCAAGAGCTATATTTACGCCACTAGAAAGCAGAAAGATATACAGAATTGTTATGAATTATTTTAGAACATCTACTTTGAAAGGACAAATAAAATTACTTTTGTTCCCTGATGTAGTATGTGATACATATTCCTATCCCTTGCTTGTTGTGCTTCGCTTTTATATAAACTAACTCAGAAAAAAGTTGATCTTTGCTATTAATACTACTACCCCTGTTTATCAGCTAAATTTTTAAAAGGCATTTTAATATTTGATCGTCCAATTTTATCTCTAAGTGAAAGAATTCTATGAAATTTACGGGCAGGTAAACTGAGGTGTTTTTGACAACTTCACAAGATTAGTGAGAGAGTGAGGAATAATTCTAAAATACTTAAATCTTTGTTAAATATAGAAGAAGTACTTAGCATTTTCAACAATGTAACTACGAAACCAGAGCATGAACAGATTACTTTCTACCTGTCCTTCCTACACCTTTTTGGGAAAAAGAAACATTGCGGTTTTTTACAGCAGTACTGGAGAAACAGCCTTTTTTTGGTACAAATATCTCGTAGTCACCTTTCTGAAGTTCCCGCTTTTGAGCAGAAAGAAACAAAACATGAGGTAAGGAGTAAAGCCAGCTGTGATCCAACCATACCTACCCGACACCCAGCAGTATGTACATGTTAGTGGGATACGCAAGCAAGCACGGGCTGGGAATTGTAAAACTTGGCTGAGACAGGGTGGAATGTTTGGACCCAGAGAGAGAACCCTGCACGTGGGGCTGAGGGAGCGTGCCTGTCGGGAGAGGACCGCTGCTGCGTGCACAAGGGCAGATGTGAAAAAGGGAGTGAGATGCAGGGGACGTTAAGCACGGGAGGTCAAGAGCACAAACAGTTCAGCTGCACGACTGCCATCGCATGGTAAAAATGCCTCTGTAGGAGGGAAGAGAGCTGCCATAGAGCCACGGGTGCTGAGTGGAGGTAGCAGGGGTGCACAAAAACACGGATGGTGGGTGGTGGGCTTGAGACTCGTGAGTGAGGCTTGTCTGTCATAAGGCACAAGCTTTTGTGAAGGGTCATGCATTCAGTTCATGGAGTTCCTGCACAAAATGAACAGGGATCAATGAATTGGCCTCAAGTTGCACCAACAGAAGTTTAGATGGATATTGGGAAGGATTTCTTTACTGAAAGGGTTACCAGGCATTGGAACCGGTTGCCCAGGGCAGTGGTGGAGTCCCCATCCCTGGAGGTATTTAAGAGGCATGTAGATATAGTGCTTAGGGATATGGTTTAGTCGGGTGTTTGTCAGTGTTGGGTTAATGGTTGTATCCACGATCTTAAAGGTCTTTTCCAATCTAGGTGATTCTGGGATGGCTGGATAAAAATGACAAGGAGCTGATCCTGCTATTGTTGCAGCGGTTCAAGCTAGAAAGACTAAACACCAGTTCAGTAAACAAGTTTCTGGTTATTGCGCTCTCTGCCCAGCACTTCCCAAAGTGCGTTACAGGTCATATTAGTAAGCCAGCTTTAAACTATGCATATTATCGTGCCAGAACATAAGCATATAGACTGGCCTAAAATACCACTTTTTGACTTCTTTGAACCAGGTGCTTCTTCTCCTTCAGAAGTCTTTTAAAGCTCAGCACAGCAGTAAGTTGGGTGTTGGGAGTTGCTTCTCTAAAGCTGAATGCAAAAACCAACAGACTTACCATGGCAATCCATACAGCACATAGTACACATGCTTTTCCTTATAGTTTGAATAGGGATGGGCAAGACGTGGACAGCATTTTTCTGGCTGCTGAGCTGTGTATAATTTTTAAATCTTGTGCAGTGAGACAGAGAATTTTCATGGGAAAAAAGCATTGATATAAAAAAAAACACCCCAAATAAACGAGATGCAGATTTTTCACATTGAAGTGATATGCACACACTGAGGCCATATATAGGTAAAAACATATGTCAAGTTTCACAAATGCATCTAAGTTGCATTACTGGAAATAATTTCTGAAGGTTCAATCCCCATATCCTTGTGTAACACATTCCCACAGCAGCTGTCACACCAACACCCAATGCACTGCTTGCAGCACAAGCAGACGAATAAAGATGTGATTTTTTTTTTATACAAATGCTTTTGGTTTTTTTTAAACCAGTATGAAAACTTGCAAAGAAATTGAAAAACAAAGCTAAAAAATCCCAGAGCAAAAACACTGCCAGCGGCTGGTTTACACACCAGATTTCAAGTGGTTTCACAAAGAAGCAAGACAGGAACTTTCCAGAAATTACGGATGGACTTGAAAACACTGGCAGAATTTATCACTCTTCTTGTCGGTGGCAACCCAGTCATCTCATAAGCACAGGCCAGACTGAGATGGGGCTAGGAAAAGGCTGTCAGCATGTAATGGGTGCTAAAAAGCGAAATAAGAAATGTAAAACTGCACAAAGCACCAAGGAAGAGCTGCAAGACTGAGTTCAGAAGAAAAGGAGCACACAAAAAAAATCACAGTTGAAGCAGTTTAACACGAGTTCAGATGTTAACAGGTCTATGTGAAATCTGTTTATTATTGACTGCAACATCACTAATCTCGGTATTCTGAACTATACACAATGACATGGCAAAGTCCTCACCTCCCTGACGTTAACAACAAAACTTGCATGGACTAAAGCAGGGTTAAGATTTCACACACAACAATCATGTGAATAAAAGGTGCTTTTGTTACACTTTTTTCCCTTCTTTGTTACCATTCTATTCATTGGTAGGAGGCAAAAGCAATCCTGCTGGTATTCAGAAACATTATTTACAATTTCTGTACCAAGAGAAAGAGTAGGTCAGATTGTGGTAAACGCTTCAATTGATTTAGCCTGTTTTTCTGTTTACACAAGGTTCTCCAAATAGTATTAATCATTCATGAGAAATCGCTAAACTTTTCTGAGGAACCATTTTCTAAGGATAGCTTATTTTCTGCTACTTGCTTAGGTGCTGAACTTCTATCACGCAGTTGATTGTCTAAGCCCTCTGGTAATATGACTCGTTACTGGTTAGAAGTTTAAACAGCATATTGTTGAGTACCAAGTGGATACGAATAAGTAAGTTATTTTCAGCCCAGTAAGAAACATTCAGCTTTTAAGACCAGTGAACAAATTCATGAGTGCCCAGGAACTGTCTGAATATTCACAAAGAATAGCTAAGCCTTGACAAATACCGCAACCTGCATTTGCCATTTTCATTTATTAAAGTATTTCTGAACATACATTTGTTTGTTTGTACTTTTGCTCGCATTTGCCAGCTCTATAAACAAAAGGTGTCTCCTGGTGCTCACACTCAACTCATGTTGCTATTTGCATTTCAGGAGTACCTAAAAACCCCCAAGACAGACCATAAGCTAATACACTGCCCCCAAAAACTGAGTTTGCTCGCCACCCTGGTATATATGTTAGTGTACAGATTTTTTAATATAGTATCTGATTTATGTCACAGAACGTACATAAGTATTCATTAAATAGACACATAGCATTCAACTAGTCATAACTGCTGAGTTTTTTAACTGCAGAAATCATGGCCTACATTTTTAAATTATCAAATCATATTTAGAACCAAAAATGCGGATGAGCGTGATGATTTATCCAGTCTCTCTAAAGAAGAAAAAAAGGGGTTCTTTAGAAAAATGAAAACCAGCCTTCTGATCTAAAGATAAGGATGCTTCTCTCTTTAATAAACACAGTAAAATGGTGTAGACATTTTTATTCCCTATAAAAATATTTTACAGTAGAATTTTATACTTAATTTATTTGTAATAGCTTTACTCTTTTCCTCTTCCTTCTGGCTTTAAACTTTATGGCAGGTTTCATTTTGTAATTATAATTCTCCACTTTACATTACAAGTAAATCATTTAGAGCAGTTAATTCTACTGATGTTGTCATTATATAAGAAGTCAGAAACAAACACATTATTTTAATTACTCTTTAAGCACTTGGCATCTTCGGCACGTCGGTATGAAAGTAAGTTGTCGGATGAGTGCCCACACTATTTTATTTATTGATGTGATTTCTCCCTTCTATGTAGCTGAAATATAACTAACCAAAGAGTATGTGTTGTACAGACACAAGCTTGGTATTTTCAACAGCTATTTACATCTATAAGCAAGTGCATGATGGAAACAAACATTAAGATTGCACAAAGTATCCTTGTAGCATCCCTTATTTTATTACCACTGCTTGTTGTTGATTCCTCTTTTTAATAAGGAAGCTAGCAGAGTGATCTTTCTCCCACCCTTTAACAAAGTACTTCTATGTTCCAAACAGACTGACTTTGTATCATATCAGTAATTATTATCAGAAAGGCAGCAAAACAGTGTTCTCTGAATTCTTTTTTGACTGGTCCATCAAATTCCACATCGACAAGGCAATAACCATTCAGAAGGCTGTGCTAGAGCAATAACAAAACTGTAATACTTACATTTGCACATGTGGGGGTTGAAAACGTCCCTGGTTAATGTTGTAGAACGTGAAAGCCTGTGTGGGGTTGGAGCTGTACTCATCCACTTCAATTATGAGTCTACTATGCTGATGCCTTCTAGCTGCCATAATGTGCGACTGGGCGAAAGCCATGCTTGCGCTGTCAAGTTCGGCTCTTTCAGGCGATCATATCTGCTATCTTCCTACATCGACGGAAGAGGACCGTGACATCTCTTTACCTAATCAGCACACTCTCCTTCGAAAAACCTAAAAGCAGATTGGAGAGATGGAGCATAACTGTTTGACAGCTAACCTGTTTGGAATTTGCCTTATTTTAATGGGAGGTGAAGGGGGCAAACAGAGGGGTGAGTGAAGACATGCAGCTCAAAGAACTCATCACAAACCTTTCCTACTCAGCAATTTGATGAACAGACTTTAGTTGGGGGTGGGAAGCAGGGAGTGGAAGTAAACTTGCTAAAAAACACTGGGGCTCAAATACTTCAGATATTCAATACAAATCTGAAAGACGAGGCAGTCATTCAGAACGGCGCGTCAAATAATAACGTCTCTTCGACACAATCAATTACTTTCTTTTTTTATTGCATTGCTGAACGCTTGTTCCCCACCCTCCTTCAAAAAAAACCCCAAACCCGAAACTGAATACACGGCTGTGCACAACTGAAGTATGAGCTAACTAAACGAGAATCAGTTTAACCGATTTTTCAGAAAGTCTGTGCCATTTAGTATGGGGAAGCATTCCAAGCGGTTGCTCTTTACAGCCTAAGGAACAAAGCAAACGGCCTTCTCGGCGCTTGCTCCTGGATTTACAGCATCGCTGAAGGAACTCGACAGAGATATGAAGGGCTGCCCCCTTCAAACACATTCTCTTCTCAGTCAGCACTAGCCCAGCATTCTGGATTCACTGGAAAATAAAGTGATTCAAAGGCTAACACACAGTTAAATGTTATTAAATATTTAAAAAGTAAAATCCATATAGGCTTTATGTTGGGGAATAAATTTTTCCCCGAAGGTTATGCAAGTCTAGAACAGCAGCACTGAAAATGGGTAGAGGAACAGCAAAGCGAAACCAAGTGGAATGCAGAGTATCCCCTAGAAACAGCAGAAAGTAATTTAAATGTGAATTTTACTTTTATTTCCCAGTTTTAATAAAAAATGGATTATAAGCAATAAAGGTGGGTATTTTTACAGTATAATTTTGCATCATTTTTAGAAGTTGTCTGTCTTAAATATTTACTTTCATGCAAGTGAGGGCTGTTTTCTTCTAGGGAATACAAGTAATCTGCTTCAGATGTATTTCATGAAAAGCCACGCTAGAATGCAGCAATTCACTTAACATGGGCAGCTTCTGGAAAGCAGGATTACAAGTATTTTATGTGACCTTGCTGATGTGCCTTCCGTTCTGAAGGGACCACTGCCACGAGTGATGGAGGTGTTCAGTCACTCAACTTTGTAAAGCTCTTTACAGGTATTTAGGTCCAATGCAGTTCTAGGGGCAGTCAAGCACATAAGCATCTTTTAAAATCCATGCTTCGGTCCTTTGCTTAAGTACTACAGATGTTAAGTGCTCCAAGAAGTAGCGGTGTATTTTTGTTTTGGGAAATCTTCTTAGGCAACTGAAATGAGAGATTCAGCTCAGTTTTGTTACTTGCTGAATGGCTGTAAAATGATGACAACTTGCTGTCACTAACAACCTGCAGGAAAACAGTCTAAGAATAAAAAAGCGAATTCCTCCATGCCCTCCCCTAGAATTCAGTGGTAAGGAAACGGCAGAATAACAACAAAGAAAATTTAGGATTTTAAATGCTCTCAGATGCAGCGTTCAAGCAACAGAACAAGCAGCAGCACAAAGGAATGTGCCAGAGCAGGGGGAGGGAAGGGAGGCACGATCCTTGTAAGAATAATCAAGTACAAATTGCTGCATTTAGGAAATAAGAAATTATGACGGCAGATGTGAAGAACCCTCCCTGAGGAGCTTCCTGTATTAAATGATGCATTTGTAAAGAAGTTTGAATAGGCAAGGTCAGAGATTTTACAGGGGGCAAACCGTTCTAAGTAAACCTACTTCTGTTTGAAAGAAACTATTAGAACTGGTGACCTCTAGAAATATTCTCCAGTAAAATTAATAATTTATGATTCCACAGCTCCACATCAGGATTTCAAACTACCTGAAAAACACAGCCTTTGTTTTATAATTCAGGGATTATGACCACTTGACACACAACTGAACTGCAGTTACAAAGGAGTTAAGGCACCGCCTTAGGGACCTAGGATCTCCCTTCGGCCTTAGTTAAGTTCTCAGGAGTTCAGAGCAACTGAGAAAACGGCTGCTGTCAGCCTTCTCTTTGGGTCCTGTCTTTTATGACTTCTCTCAAGTCATACATCAAATCTGCTGCAGAAACAGCAGACGTACGCAGGTACCCAAATATTCACTCTTAAGCTCTGCTTCATCTCTCTGGGTAAGTGGAAAAGAGCACTTAAGACAAAAAAAAAAATAATTAAAAAAAAGATGTGCCACAGCACTGCTAAGCCTTCTGCCAAATGACAGTCACCCAGCATCAATCCTGGACATATCAAAAGCATCCAAGATGGGAAAAGGAAGAGACAGACCCTGCAATAAAAATAAAATAACAAGCAATCATATGAATAGTGTGTGCTAAACAAAAATCAGATATGTAACACATATAATCAGTGAGCATAATTCAATAGCAAGCTTAATCCAAGCTCATTTCAGAAACATACACAGATGTCTTTGAACCTTACCTTTCAGTCTAGGGTTTTCTTCCTGCATAAGTGGTTGGCTGACTACTAACATTCTTGGTGTTCGACAGAACAAGCTGTCTCTTTCCAGCTTGACTGATAACCAGACTGACACCCATTACTCCCCTCTTTCTGTTTCCAATAGTCCCCCAAATCGTAACTTTTTCTTTCTTTTAATATTCTGAAATTTCTTCCTTTCCCAAACCAGAGTATAAAATGCAGCAGGGAAATAATTATCTGCTTCTATAGCATGCAAGTTTTAAAATTATATGGCCGGCATTACCAACACAGAGCATTAAGACTCAAATCCCCACAGCAACAACATGCTAACCATCCTCTTCCCCCAGACTTATGGAGCTGCGGGATGTCTGCCAGGGAAAAATAGAGAAATGTAAAAAGGACTGCAAGAACATGAATACTAAAATAAATATCACAAACCTGGCTGTTAGAATCACAGACTGAGAAAAAGCTATTAAACCGGCTAAGCCATCTTCTTACTGACAGCAGGAACGTTCTCCACACATTATTTTTCTGCTTTCTTCAGCATGTGTTCAAACGTTCACAGAGCTGCGACCCAAAGCCCACGGTGTGCAATGGACACTGCTCCACCGTCTTCAAAAGGCTTTGATTCAGGTCATAAACGATGCGGCCTGCAACGGCTCTCCTGAGCTACGCAGGTATGAAGACGTATGTTTTTAAATGCTTTGATGAGGTCCTCAAATAATTCTTTGTATTAAGATTTTTTTTTACTTTTTCAGCCTGAAGTTTCCGGTATTTTCATCTTCTTGTATAGCTGGCATAATTATTTCCCTCTTTTACATATATTTTCCAGCCTTTTTATGCATTCCCATTTCTCTTCTTTTCCATTTCAAGCCAACAGTTTATTTTAATCTCACTTCTTCACTTTCTGCTTTACTCTGTGTTCATCCTTCAGTTTGCTCTCATGTCCACTGTCTCTTGCCATATCTCACTCCATCTTCCCCACTGTTCCCTCCATCATCTATCCTTTATCTCAAGCCTAAAAACAACACTGAGACGTCTTGAAAATTTTTCAAACAACACACAATATGAATCTAGACTTGAAAATAACACGGCTCAAGCAGATGTCACTGAAATAATAATTAGAAACTAAGATAAAATACTGATGATGATGATAACTAAAAAGCTTATAAATTAAGAGAGAAAACTACAAACGAGTTATCTATTGAGCAGTGAACTCTGCTATGTTACAAAAAAAATCTGGTGGTCAAGAAGCACAACCTGGATATAGCACCCCTGCAAGAGCTGAAGAGGGGCAGCTGCCAGATTTTGCACTAGTAACAGTGAGATAACATCAAGAAAGAAGGGGATGTTGGAAATCAGCAGTACCAACATCAGTGGCAAAGAGGTAGCTACAGAAAATACGTTCATTTTGTTCAGAGAGTCTGACAAGCTGGGATTTGGGGAGGCAATGAAAAAACAAAATGTAGTATCAAAAAAAAACCCAAAACCACAGGCAGCTATAAAACATCAAAGCCATATTTTTCAGCAAAAGCTAGTAAGACAATAGCAGTAAAATACCTTAAAGAAACACATGAGGGTTTGTGATAGAGCACATAGTGATACACTTGCTTCTCCTGCAAATGCTGGATACTGTTAACCAGAAACCCTTCCAAGAGCTTCATCAAGGGTTCGACTCTTCCCCTATACTGCACTACAGTGCTCTTCATAAACTGTCAGGTCATCTTTCGCATGGGGAAGTAGACCCTTTAAACAAAGAAACAGCACTACAGAGTATTCTGCAGTAATGGTCCCAATTGTCATAGTCATATTCCTATAACCACTAGTGATTGGATTCATTATCACAACTTACTATTTTTGTTTTAACTCCCTCAAAAAAAGCTTGTTATAGACTGACCAGCGAATGTACCGGAACCAGTAAAGCAATCACTTAGTATGAGAAATAGGCTCAAAATGCTTAAGGTTTTTTGCTCTCTACAATACCCATTTCAGATAATTCAAATAGAAGCCAATCAATGGAATTAGTCTGCTATCTTCAATTCTGCCATCAGGAAATGAATACAAAAATACTACTAAAAAGGCTTTATTCTGTGGGAAAGGATGAGCCAGGCAAATCACTTTGCAGATGAAAGCTTTTCCAAAGGGATACACTCTCTTCTTCCTCCTCTTCATTTTCTGAAACTGAATTCAAGTCCTGGCAAACCAAAACCATTGAGTCTCCGCTCAGAAGACTGGTTTGGACTCACTTGACAAATGAGGACTTCAGAGTGAAGGCAACATAATCAAATGTCATCGACATAATCAAATTTGTACTTGCAGATCTTAAGGTGGACCACGCATGTTTCTACTGATGGAATCCTTGGGCTTTCTAAATGAATATGATTTGTCATAGAAACATTTCCCACTGCCTTTAAAAAATAAACAAATAAAACTGCAATGTATTGAAGTGAAATACGCACTTATAAGCTCTTTTCCCAAAGCAAACACTACATGTACCTGCAATTTGTGTCAATGAGAACTAAACAACGGCGTTAAAAAATGAACAGACTCCTCGAGGATATCTGACTTACTCTCCCATAACCAGTGGTGCCATTTAAGGCGTTTACCACCCTCACAAACCTCCCAGAGTCCTTCACGACAAACAGGGTGACGAACAGGGTGACCCAGAAGTCCTGCCGGGAAACCTACCCCTACACTTGAGCTACAGAAGCAGCACGTGATTTGAGTGCGTTAGGTTTCCTAAATGCTGGTTTAGCGGTGATGAAACGTGCCAGGGTGACAGCCTTCAAGCCTGCAGCCCTCCACGCCCAGCACGAGAGTGAGCGTGTGGCAGGGCTGGCACCTGCCCCAGTCTGGCGCGCTTCCCCGGCCCGTGCCGCAGAGCCTGCCGCGCGACGGCAGCTCCGACTCCGTGTATGCGCAGGCTAAGAAATGCCCATGTTTAAGCAAATGAGGGTGAGTTTTGTAAAGCGCAGGTTTATCTCCAGAAAAAAACATGGAAGGCACACACTGCTCTGTTCTGCGAGTACCGTGAGACAGCAAGGTGCACTGCTCCATCTGCTCCTCGGGAGTGACACATAGGGGTATATTGCTGGGCAAGTTTATAAAGCTGTCTTAAGGTCAAAAATTGGAATAAAATCTTTACAAATGCCTCTTTACCAGGACTTTTACCATAGATTTCACAGTCCTCATCTGGCAACTAGAGCATACATGCTCCACTATGGTTTTTTCAAAAATCTTTGCCTATGGTGTATCTTTAATTGAAAGAGATCTTAAGCACCCCATTTTTTCAGTCTCTGCTCTCCAGTGGCTTTTGCTGAAAAAAGTCACACCATCCCTGTTACTTATTAAGGGGACTCCGGGCAGTCTTCTTAAAACACATCTGAGATGGTTTTCTGTGCCAGCAAATATAAATTTGGTAACTGTTATCAGTCAAACAATACTCAGTTCTGTGACCATATCTCTTCCCTAGAAGTCCAGGCTACTCCCACTCATATAACCAAAACCAAAGGGCACAATTCTGTGGTACTTGTGTGCCTCAAAATGCTATTGATTTCAACATGAAGAAAGGCAAGATCTATCCCCTACTGTTTAGAAACTCCTATTTCACCTATCAAGGAATACTTCAGTGCCTCATCCTATAAATCATATATTTGTTAACTGCACATCTCCAGGGCTCTGAGCAATCTGTTCTGCAATGTGAAAAATTTCAGCAACTTAAATAATAAGACTTCTTATTTCTCTGTAATTACAATTACCTTAACCTACATTAGAAAAACAAACAAACAAACACCAACAAAATCCCTCAAGATATTTCTCACCATGTTAAACCACACATCATTGCTCTCGTTTGCTGATTATAATGACCTGTCAAATACGGTATGACAAAACTCTTCACTGAAATTAATTTTTTTCTTCAAATTCGTTTTCCTCTATTGCTCTCAAACACAAATATTATACATGTTTCTCTCATTACTTTATTTATAAAGAATACTAACATACTTGTTAGCTCTAACTGTCATAAAATGATTATATAGACACAGTAAGTAGGAAATGAGATAAATAAGTTGCCTTTTGAAACTGTGTCCTAAAATCCACTTTTGTGTAGACTCCTCATAAAATATACAGTACCTGCTATATGCCAAAGTTCTGATCAGCCATCCAGAAAAAGAGGGAGAGAAATGAGTTCAAAAAACACAAAAATTGCACATTTACCTATGAATTTATTTATTCTGTATTTATTTGAAGCAGTTATCATTTAGAAATCTTCTTAGCTAGTCTTATTTTGAATAATGATTGCATGATTTTAAGTTACTTTTACTCATTTCCCTCTCCAGGTTTCCAAAACTAGAGAAATTGAATATTCTGTTTATGAAGATTAAATTTTATTTTGGCTCATCGGCAGTATCGTCTTCTGAATCAGATTCACATCCATACAAATAACTTCTTCATTTATTCCATTTAAAAAATAAACACAAGCTAATAATTGCTTTGCTTTCACTTTCAACTTCCACTTTACAATATACCAAATATATTTCAGTTTTAAACACTGCAATACTCTAAAATTTACAAATGGACTAAACGTTTGTCAAGCCTAAATGCATTATTGCAATCCTACACACGATCTTGCTTAAGTGTATAAAACCTTATCATATGTGGAAAAAATATTTTAATTGATACATTTTTCTTAAGTAAAACCAAGCCTTTTCCCTGAAATAACACATTGTTTTGGCTCAATACTACCTGTATTTATCCTAAAATACCTGCAGAGTTAGCTAATCTATTTAAGTAATTACCTCCAGGGAAAAAAAAAATAAAATAAATATCTAAAAGCCACAAAACTCACTCTAAAAAATTTGTCTTCATCTCTGGCAGTATTTCAGAATCTACTATGTTACCGAAAATTGTAAGTATATGTTCATAAAAGGCAAATTACAAGTCCCAAAATTATAATACACATTCTAAGGGAAAACAGCTAAAAATATAGGTTATGTGGGGAAATTATCGAAAATGGACATTCCAACAGGAATAAATGAGGGTTGTGAGGATTTGATTTTACGTTTCAGTCTGCAATTTGGGCATGTCATCTGATTAAGCTCTTGTATCTCTCAAAATATTATTTACTGAGAAGATGACTATATAAGTAACAAAACGTTATATATTTAAGAAATCATCTGGTTTAATTTTTAACCAAAGAACACTCTTTCTCTTCACCCTTCTGTGTCAACTGGCCTCACGTTCGTTTCCTAGCCTTCATCTGTACAAGCCCCACTGGGTCAAGTCCCACTCGCCTGCGACACTTCATCCACATGGTTATCAATGGAAATTGCGTATAAATGAAAAGAATTTGACCGATCTGATCATTCATGCATATCTAAGGGCAGGCTACATCCCACCCGGTTTAGCGTGTTCACTCTGATACCAAAATTACATCAGAATATGTCAAAGCCTGATACTGAGCAGAGAACTATTTTAGTAGACAATTCCAGTAGTTTTCATCTAAGTGTTCAAAACCAGCGTTGGTCACCAGCAGCGTTGGTCTGTGGATGGGCAAAGTACAGGGGGGTGGCTCAGGGTGGGGGTGAATGGCACACAGGCCCCCTGGGACAGGCAGCAGCAGAGGCAGCGGCTGAGTTTAGCAGGAGCTAGGAGCTCCTAGCTAGGAGCTCCTGCTTCATACCGGTAAGACAATTCACCTCTCAGCTGTGGATGAATTTCTGTTGCCAATATTCCGGTTTGATTTCAGAAAGAAATCTAACACTAACACCTCCTGAAAAGTTGCTCATCTCTATGTCAGTACATAAGAACGAGAAATAGAAGTGGCCAATCTATTCCTGTAGTTCAAGATGAATGAAATGCCAAAGGACCAGCACACAAACACATAAGGTGGAATGGAGAACACAGCTTACGTGTAATTATATTTACAGTGATACTACTTCTGAGATCAGTGTATCGTTTTCTATTAAGGCCTGGAGTTAAATTATAAAACTAATCAAGCAAATCCTTAACAGCCACATTTTTTTCTCTTAGATACAAAACTTTGAAAATTAAGTATACTGTCCTATTAATTTTGTGGTTCCCACTTTTCACTCCTTTAGCTGCATCCACCTCATCAAAATCCTTCACGTTATGTGATTAATGTTCAAGGAGGAAGTCACTGGGTTTATTCTGTTTTTTTTTTCCAGGTATCCTCCCCAGGACTGATATAAGGAAGAAATATCTGCGGTTGTTTGGGCTACTTACTCCTCCTACCCAAAGCCGCATCCACAAAGAGCCCCCCTACGTGGTCCACATGAAACCGAAACAAAGGCAACTACACCCTCTCCTTCAAATAAGGAGGAAAGATCGTATGGGGGAGGTCCCACACACACAATCCTGAGGGGCAGTATTTCAGGTCAAACACCTCTGGATATTCTTCAGACCTAAAATGGATCCTATTCATCAACAAAGCATCCAGTGCCACCCTGCCTCTCTCACGCAGGGATGCTTCAAATCGCTGCTGTCCCTGAAGCTGCAGAGGCTACTCAGAAAAGAAGTAATATTCAGGAGAAGAGCTACACCGTGAGAGCACTCACAGTACCCCATGGCAGCTAGGCTAGCTCAGGTGGAAGCTACCACGCTGCAAAACCCCACGCAGGCTGTGCCAAGTGACAGGAAGAGTTGTTCGGTGACTGGGCTGGCTGCCTCCAAGCTGTGACTCCGAGCTGTGCGCGGCGCTGTACATCAGCCGACTCACTGGCTGCTTGAAAAACTCTTCTGAAAATGTTATTTGGACCAACCACAATTTATCATGTGACAGAGAAGATGCTAAAACAAAGCCAAACAGTTTAGGAGTCAAAAGGGTGATCAAAGTGAAAACAGGAGAAAAATATCAAAGTAGTGAAATGAACTCACTACACATTTTGGGGTTTTCTTTTCCCTTCTGTCTTACTTGATCAACATGGCGAAACTAGAACATTTTTTTGGTGTTGCCAAATCTGAAGTTTCCACTGAAGTGTGTTGAAGATGACGTTCTTTTGTTTGGGTTCTTGTTCAAGGTATTAGATTGTTAATTACTGGCAGTAGCCGAGTTTTAATCCATCCCATTCCCACCACATTAGGCAAGGTATCTTGAACTTTGAGCAAAAACTGGTCATACTAGGGACAAACTGTTAAGGGGCAAAACTGAGATATAACTCTGTCCCAGTTTGAGCTAAACGGAACCAATTCTGTTCAGAATACAGTAAAGATAAGCTCCAAGTAAAAAAATGCTTTGCTTTCTACCAAGGAATCAGAAAAAAAGGTTGTCCCAAAAAGTCAAAATAATCCTATGTATTATGAGTGTCCACAGACCAGGTGAAATCCAACAGCAAACTACGCTTGACACTGTACAACCATACAGTGAGAGAGAGTCTCTGCCCCAAACAGCTTACAGTCTCCAGAAACTCAACAAAGGATATGGAAGAAAGATACTCAAGCTACACACAGGAATGATCAGTGCAATGGCAGAACACTATGCTCCTTCCATTTCCTTTTATGGAGAAGGAAAAAATAAGCAATATTAGCATCACAAAAGACAAAAGCAGAGAGGATAGGATAAGAGTTGGTGAGAAGAGGAAAAGGGTGATGAGAAATAAAGTGGCATGCAGGATGTTTGAGCTATACAGCACGTTAAGTGCAAAAGCTAGCAAAAAGGGAGCTTGAACAAAAGAGCAAATTAGGAAAAGGCAGAGGAAAAACAATCAAAAATACCAGTAACCACCAGTCTCCTTCGTATGCTGCCTCTACAGCTGCTCTGCTGGATTCAGTCTTTGGCTGAATGGTAAAACCCTTACCTTCCATAAGGGAAGTTGGACTAGGTGTATGGGAGAGGAACTGAATTTAAAAGGTCGAGAGGATGTGCGACATAAAAAATAGCTTTCAAAAAAGTGATATATGTCAAATATAGTAATTTTGGTTTTAGCAGAGATGTATAAATTAAAAATACATAACAAAAGCAAACACTTGCAATTGAAATGTATTACACCTATGTATTACACCTCTGAATCTTAGTAAAAAAGATGAGCCCTTATTACACGAATATTAGTAAGGCTCTCCATAGTCACACAGAATACAGTATCTTTAAATGACATTACGAACCCGATCTTACCCCCACGGTACATAACAGTATTTTGAATAGTGACTGAATGGAAAACACTAAGCATTTTGTATTTAGGTTATTGTAATGAATCCCAAATCAGTTATGACTGCAAGTTATGACATCTAAAACACGATGGTTATCTGTTAATCCTAATGCAATTTCTGCTGTCTTACCAAATCACAGCAAAACTGTCACACTTGTTGACAGTTTCAACAATGAGGTCAAGTGGTGAGCAGTCACACAGAATGAACTGCTTTACCCTCCAGAGGTGGTCACTGCAGAGGCAGGTGAGTAGCCACTAGCTACTCTCAGCTCTGCTCCTTTTTGCAACAGATCTTAAACAGGACTGTCATTCTGCAACCTCGCCCAAGCATTACATTCACATGTATTTTTATTTGTAATAACATCTGCCTGAAAGATGCCTTTTTAAGAGGAAGCCAAAGGATAACAGTCCAGTGACCGTAAAGAACTCTAACCTTGCTTGCATTTTGAAACATAGCCTAGAATATCCAGAATTTAAACAGAAGCATGTATTTTAAATTAGAAATAACAATTAGAGACCACCTTGCTCTCAGACACTCTCACGCAGAGCCAATTTATGTACAGATGATCATCACAGAATCCAAACTGGTGCACGACCCAGAACATCCAAATTAAAGTTTCCAGCACTACACTTAGTCTTGTTCCGAGAGCTCAAACTGTACACTGTAATATTCTAATATATATTAATGTAACAGAGCATGTGAAAAGGTTCTTCCTTCAGATTACCTTACACATCCTCTCTGAATGCTTCAACAAAAGGTTCAGCAAGAATTAAATGGACTGCATCGATTAATTTTTACTATTTTTATTAATCATTTGAGATGAAAGCTGTTTTCATGGTCAAAAATATTAAAATTCTCAATTATAAACACACTCGTCTTTAACTATATGATATTGTTTCCATATATCTGAAAAAAAAAAAAAAAGAAACTGCCTGGAAAATTGACTAAGAAGTTACCTGGCTTCAGGGAATTTGAGCCTCCTTCCTTGTAATTCAGTGGCACAACTCTAGCTGACTTAAAAAACAGTAACTTTTTTATATACGGCCACATGTTCTACCATACAGAAGAGGCCACTCCTGTGTAACTCTTCCGGGGAGGAGGATTGCACCTGGGGCAGCAGATCTGATTATGTTTGGTTCCTAAAATAACATAATCTGGACTTTTTTTTCTCCAATTCCATATAATAAATTCAGTTAAATAAATACAATTGCAAACAACACTACATTCTATGAACCATTAACTCAAGAAGCAGAAACATCAATGTCAGAATTGGCTCTGTATGCCAAATCAGAACTCCAATCCGCTTTACATTCCTGCTGACAGTTTCTGTAATGAGCAAGCAGCATTAAATAAAAACCATGACCTGTTTAAACAAAGATCAGAGCACCAGCTTTACCATTGCATTCTCTCATGTTTGTTGTTTGGCATCACAAACTAATACCAAAACAAGCACCTTATTAATACCAGCCCAGTAGGTTTTCTTACAGGGCATGAAAGGCTTGCTCTCATCTACCAAGAAGATATGTGTATCTTTAAAAGAGGCATTTTTCTTCACACGAACATATATAGGTGTTCTCAGTGGTTACTCTGCTTTAAATTAGACCGAAGGGGAGCAGGGAGAGAAGAGAGAGACGGAATAATGCGCAAGCATTACATTTAAGATTCTTCTGTCTCGGATAGCTTGAGACAACAAAACTACAAAAACCAACCTAAAACTGTTTAAGCATACCCTTAAATTTTTCTGGTTAATAAGTAATACCGATTCGTGTTTGTATCATATATGGAAGAGCCATTACCTTTAATAGTTTTTTAAAAATCCTTATGTGAAATAGAAACTAAATCCCTCTATTAGTGTAGCAGACTACAGAAAATTTACAATGCCTGGCATCGCGAAACTGTTTATTGCGAATGGGTGCAACACAGATTACCATCATATAATGACTCCTTAACCGGTCTTCTCAGAAAGATACGCTCCTTTTCAGTAGTCAAATTTCAGACATGCACATTTAAAATGTAGTCTTGTATGTTAAATATCTACTGATATTCGTTTGAAAAACTGAGAGTTCACTTCATCAGGAGCCAATCACAAAGTTTAATAATCTTACCTAGTTACCAATTTATCCAGACTATCCAAAGCTCCTTTATACTAAATTACCTATGAAATTCATTAAGCCTTAAATGAAGTTGAAATGGCTATCAATACTGTACATTACCAGCAGATCTCTTTAATTATGATACTGTCAAGGTATAGATTGTGTAAGCAGAAATCTTCAACTACTGATCTTCCTCCAAAGAGAATGGAATGTTTAAAATCCGTCTAGTTTCTGCACGCTTCCCATCTTTATCCTCTGCGTTACTGAAAGACAGGTATATGCATTTATAAATGCATTCCACGCTACCCATCTGTAAGTGCAATATATAAAACGCTGGTATTAAGAAATCAATGCATTGAAAGCAAGATAATAAAAGCAATGAAATCCCTACCTAAGTGTCCCTAATCTTTTTCTTCTTTTTTTTTTTTCTCCTTCTGCCCCACTGCCTGCTGGACACCAAATAACAGCGCAACAAACTACATGAAAATCGGCCTGAACCCTCAAAAACAAAAAATCAGAAACAACTTCTCGAGCGGTTTCCTCCCGGAACAAAACTTTGGAGGTCACTAAACCCTCTCTTACGACAAAGGAAAGTTCTTCCACTTCCATCACCCCTTCCGCCGGCTACGCCAGGGGAAGCTATCGCGGAAGGCGCGACACGGCTTTTCCCCGGGCTTTTCCCCGCCGGCCAGTCTCCGGCGGCGGCTGGTGACACCTGAGCACGGCGGGGACGAGAGGGGCGCACGGAGGCACCCTCGGAAAGGGCGGGCTGGCGGCGGTGCCGGGCGCCCGGGGGTCGCCTCCGCCCGGCGGCAGCACAGCCTCCGCGGGAACTCTGCGAACAAAGTAACTTCCCGGCTGGTTCGCGGGAGGCGGCGGGGCACGCGTGGGGCGGGCGGCGGGGGCTGCCTTCCCCCCGCCTTCGCCAGCACGCACTCCGCACGGCCGGAGAGAGAGAGAGAGAGAGGAGCGCCCGGAGAGGCGGGCAGGGCAGCGGCAGCCCTTCCCCGAGAGCACGGTGACAGCCTTACCTTCACACACCCCCTTCCTCACGCCCGGCGGCGGGCGAGCACCGGCAGAGCAGCACGGAGGCAGAGCGAGGGGAGCTGCGCGGCTCTCGGCGGCTCTCCCTCCGCCTCTCTCCCGCTCCTCGGAGAAGCCCTCCCTTCCCCCCCTCCCCTCGCCACCCCCCGCCCCGACCGCCTCACTCTCTCTAGCTTTGGGGCATATATATTTTTTTTATTTTTTTCTTAAGGAGCAAAGGGAAGCCACGGGGAAGCTTGGTTGGGAGAAGCAAAGCCCTGACGCGCTTGGGGGTGGGTAGGTGGGGGGTACAGAGGGCGGCTGGGGGGGGTTTCAGACCCTCGCACGGCAGCACAGGCAGATCCGCACACCCCGCACCCTCCCCCCCGTCTCCCCGGTCCCCAGCCGGAGAAGGCAGCGCCGAGGCTTGAACCTCGCTGCCTCGAACCGATCGCGCACCAGGGAACGGGCCCTGCGCACAATCCCCCCCAGCCCCGAGCCGGCGGGGAGACCCCGCCCGGGGCGGCCGCAGGCATCCCTCCCCCGCTCCCCATCCCTGCAGGGCCAACGAGGGCATCGGGGAGAGGGCTCCCCCCCCCAGATACTCACCCTGCCCGCCGGGGCTGCTTTGAAGACGCAGGATTTTGTGCTAGCGATCGTCTCCTTCTCCGGGAGCCCAGCCTCCCCTCCCCCCCCTCGCTTCCCCTCCCCCGCCTCCCCCACCTCCTTTGGGGGGCCAGGAATCCCCCACCGCCGGCCCTCCCCTCCTCCCCGCCCGGCCGGGGAGCCCCGCCGGCCGGCCGTGTCCCGCGCCGCCAGAGCGGTGAGCTGCCGGGGCCGCGGCCGGGGCGGCCCGGCCGGGTACGGGGCCCCGCGGTGCTCCATGGTCCCCGGCCGGGGCCGGGACGCGCTGCCGGCCCGCGCTGCGGCGGAGGCGCGGGTTGGCGCCCTCCTGCCTCGGGTGGGGGTCAGCGGGGGGGCGGCGCGGGGCCGCCTCCGGCGGGAAGGGGAGGCTGCGCCCCCCCGGCCCTTCGCCTGAGGGGACCGCCGGACCCCGCCAGCGCGGCCGCCCGCCCCGGGGCAGAGTTGCGACAGCACCCTGGGGAGCGTCTGTGTGTGTGTGTGTAGGGGGGGGAGACGGGAACTCCTTTGGCGGGTGCGGAGGGGCGTGGGAGGTGGGGGGGGCCCCGGCCTCCCGTGACCGGGCTTCCCCCTTCTCTCCCGGAGACCGGGGGGAAGTTTCGCCGCGGGTCTCCCAGAGGTGCCCGGCGGCAGCCAGGCCGCGCCGCGCCGCGCCGCGCCGGCCGTTAGGCGGGTTGGCGACCGTTAGGCAGGCGGGCGGCCCGGTGGGGTCAGGGCCAGCTGTCCCCACGCCCGGGGCCCGCGTCCCCGCCTCGGCCGCAGTGTCCTCCGGCCAGCGCCTCGGGGCCAGGGGAGCTGCTGACCTTCCCTTCGGCAGCGCAGGGGAGGGTGGTGGGCGAGAAGGACTCGAGGGCTTGGGGAGGGTGGGGGGACTGCGGAGGTGGGGTCCGGTGTGAGGTACCGGGAGGGCACTGGGGAACTTGGGGGTGTCGTGAGGGAAGGCCCCTTTCCCTGCCAGCGCCTGGTGTGTTTCTCGGAGGCACTGAGCATGCACAGCTTCCCTTCTCTTCAAAATCAGGCCATGATAGAATCATAAATATATAATATTACACTCCTATGATATTATGAGTGGAGAGCAGGAGAGTTTAAATGCGTACATCGAGGAGAGGCAAATTAGATATAAAGGGCTTTACTGCACAATTGCCGAGCAATTCTTAAATGAAATATTTTTAAATCCTTCCAAGAATAAATTTAATTCCTGCATGGTTGTTCCCGTACCACCTGCTAGGCAAGGAAGCATGCTGGATATCTAGCAACAATTAGTGGAGTTACATCTGCTTTTAGTGCACATGGTGACTTTATCACCGATCGAGCCGTCTTTGTAAAAATCTGAGATGGAAAACTTCCCTTCTATAAAAAACTGTGATTTGGCTATTTGTTCAGAACGGAATAGACAGCATTAGGAAATTTTTCTGGAGGAAATAATGCATCTCAGCCTAGCCCCATAGTCAGTGTGTTACCAAAGCAGAAGCCAAACTTGAGCACAGGTCTCCGCACTTGGAGGGGAGTGGAGGGGAAATACCTTAGCTACCCACTGAGCTATTACCTGTTCTGCATGCAGATGAAGATGAGGCTGGGCTGTGCATCAGAAACCAAAGACTGGACCTGAGAACCCTCCCACACAGTCGCTGTTACTGGCAAAACATGTATTTATCTTTAAAGTTTGCATTTTGACATGTCAGCGTTTTTACGACAATATAAATGTACTCGAAAAATTTTTGATCAGCCTAATGGTTAGGACCTATTAGAAGCTGCAGAACATATTCACAATCAATTCACTTATTCAGATGCATGAATACAAGCTTAGAAAAGTAATTACAGGCACCTTTTTTTGGAAATCTTGAGGCTGTATAGTTTCCCCACGGGAAATATGAGTAATAAATTCCTACAAAAAAAAAAAAAGGAAAAAGAAGAAGCAAGTGTGCTAAGCATTGCTCTTATTTATTTTTGTCTTTAATATTAAAAATTGTTGATTAAATGTTCCGGGTAGGGTAAGAGTGATGGGATGTAAATCCTTCATTTTAGCTGTTGTTTAAAAGAATAAGCAGAAAAAAATTGATCTTAGCAATTTAGATCTTCGTTTTACTTTCTAAAATTTAGTTGTCTTTTGTAAGAGAAATTGGTTTTCTATTCTGGTGGACATGTAAAAAAGATAAATTTGCAACTTATCGGTATTACCAAATCTGGCTATTTTGTTTCTTCAGTTAAGGGATTACATTGTATCTATACACAGTGAATTAATCTATTTCATCTTGAAAATCTTTTATTCAGAATATAATATTCCCTCTTTATTGTTACCAAATAGTGAATAGTACTTTACATTTTTAGTTATTTATTTGTGACTTGCGTCAAGTTCTGTTTGTGTGAAAACTGACCAATTCAGATTTACTTTAAGTTGTTCTTTAAGGCTACCTTAAATATGCTCAATACCTTTCAAAAGCATGTTTGCATTTTAAAGTATTCTACGAAACAACTGAAATTATGGCCTGTAGAATGGGAAGTAAATGGGAAGCTTCTAGTAGCCACGTCCTTCACAATCTTAAAGAAAGTAGATCTTATCCTCTCATACTTAGGTTTAGCTGTAGATTGACAGAGGAAAATAGGCAATTTTTTCTACTCTTCAGTTTTGAGTTAAATAGTTTTTAACTGAGCTGTTTGAATGGATTGAAACAAAGAAGATATTCACCTTGCCTTGCAGAAGAAACTGCAGCTCTCAAAAATTGCTTTCGTGCATCAGTTCCATCTTGTTCCATCTGCTTAGCCAGTGACTTCGGTCAGTTTAGTGGCATCACCTTCAAACTTCAGCAGCAAGCATCTTTTTGACTGACTACCTTAACTCATGTCAGGATGTGACAGCAAGTATAAAAAACCTAAGTGAGCTACAATATAAGTATAAATTGAAGAGATGCAGAAAAAATATCAATGAAATGTTATTTAGGTTTTTTAAATTATGAATTTTGGGGGAAAATGTTACGGAATAACGTCGTCCAATTAGGACACTACTTGCAATGGGATTTTGATTAAATCCATGGAATAATGAAGCAAGGAACCCTGAAATAGTTACCCTTGCTTGTACAAAGAGATTGTTACTTTAAGGCAGAAGAACTTGTATATCTTATTTTTTGAACGATTAGTTTTAATGACAGAAAGTGCTCTGTGTGAACCTTAACTTACATAGCAATGAACAAAAAATTTCAAGTGATAGGGGAGGAAATGATCCCGTTATCTGAAGTGAAAGGTAGCTGGGCAAATGAAGTTCAGGAGATCACTGGGGAAAGCAGAAATGGATAACACATATCCTGTGTAACAGCGCACCGCTTCGTTTTTGCTGAATTGTTGTACTTAATTTGGCTTTTCAGTGGTTGACAACTATTTATGTGCAGTTTAATTTAAATTTGCACGTCAGAACCACCCATTAAATGAACAGATCTAGACTACTTGAGGATTTTTTATGATTCTCGAGCAGTTTGATTTTTACAGATAAGCATTCATGCCGACTTCTGTCAGCACAGTGTCGCTGCGAAAGAGGAACAGTGGACCGTTGCTGAGTGACAGTCTATAGCTCTGAAATCTGCCATCCGTCCTCCCTTGCATTACCCATTTCCCATCCTCTGTGCTTCTTTGACAGGTCAGATTTCCTGCACATGAAGTTCAGAGCTAGTCTATGCGTATGCACTGAAGTCTGTACTTCCTAAACTTGTCTGACGTAGGCTCCTGCAATGCTTTCCTGAAGGATCATGTTTAGTGTACGAGTAACAGCTGATCTATACATTCAGCGTGGTCTTGGCCAGGACACCTGCATATATAGCATGCAAGTCAAAGTTAGTGTACCTGAGCTCTGATGCATTGCTGTATATCCATAAAATCTGGAACAATGCAGAAAAACATCAGGTTGTGCCGGGGTAGAATTACTGCATGGAGAGAATAACATATATAGGAAAGCTTGGCTATAAAGTAGCCTTTACCTCTTCGTCATCCAGAATGGAGAGGCCTGCTACTTGGGCAGTGGGAACATCACTGCTAACCCAGGGAAAAAAAAAAAATGTGTCAAAGGGTTTTTACCCTAAATTTTACATCTTTTCCATGGAAATTTTAAACTGGATCTGATTCATGACTAATATCCCATTGTCATTTCTTTAGTGGGGAGGAGGTCTCTAACATTCATTATATATTTAATCTAATAAATACATAGTTCTTAACACTAAACCCGTCAATCAAATTGGTCTCATGCAGTTTTCCAGTAAACCTCAGTGATCTCCCTTCAGCTGTGATGAGGCATTCCCTCCAGCTCCTCATAAAATACGGAACTGCGGTACTCTGCCTGTGGGGAAAGAGCCTGAAGCCACATAGTGATGTATCTGTTCAACAGTGTGAAAGAGAAATTCCCTATTCACAGTCCTGCATAGTCAACATTACCTGCTGGCAAACTTTTAAATTGCCTGAGTTGCTTAACATCGTGATTAAAAGCCACTTGTTTCTTTCTTGTATTATGTTATGTTTGACAAAATAGAAGAGACAGAAGTCTCACAATTGCTTGCCTACCAGCAAGCAGTTCTGTGTTGTCCAATGGTACAGGTTTTTCTTGTTCTTAAAACTGTGGTCTAGTAATGCTATAGATATCGTAGGGCCTTTTAATTTGCCCATCACAAGCAAAACGAAAAGCTGGAGTCTGGACTCCCAAGGCACAATTATGTGAATTGTGAAAGTGAGTAGGTATATCCAGCAGCTACAGAAAAAAAAGACAGGACAAAACCTCAGACGAGCCAGCATTGTTTCATCTCAAAGATGCCAAAAATGGCTTTGGAATTACACTCGGCTTTTAATGAACATGAATGAGAAATGTCACAAATCATCCGTTGTACAGGTCACAGCAAAACCGCGTAACTACTGTAGAATTTCTCCTTCTCAAACACTGATGTAGTTCTCAGTTTCATTTAACTGGAGATTTTCTTGAAGTTCACTACTCTGTCAGAGGCTGGAGTGCTATAAAAAAAGCCTGAGTAGCAGTTGCTTATGTTACTAATAGTAAAATGAAATGTCTGCATTGTCCTGTGTTAAAAGGGGAAAATTAAGTAGAGTGAATAGAAAAGAAAGCAGAAAGTATTTGTGTTTTGAAAGATCTGGAGTTACATATTTGGAACCGCTCTAAAGATTGGCTCCTTTTCAGTGATATAAATTAAAAAATATAACTGAGATGCCATCTATAGCCATGAAAGGTATTCTTTTCTTTTTTTTTTTAACCAGTGATATGTATCCTTCAGCTCAGGGGAAAAAGTCCGTTTCAGCAATCAAGTGGACATATTTGTGCTCCTATTTTAGGAACATAAATTGCTTTTATAGGCATTAAACACAGTTTACTAGTGGAAATTTTTCATTTATTATAACTGTTTCGTGTAGTGTCTTTCATGCAAACATTATGAAAAGGATTGAGTGTTGGATTTAGAAGTTGGGGTTTGGTATTTTTTACCCTTTGTTCTTGTTTTGTATTTTATTTCTTTGGAAAACTCATTTTTTCCCCCTCTCAGGAAATTTCACATAATCTTTTCCATTCGTCATCAGCCAGGTTGCTGATTACCAGAGTAACTGCCAAGCTTTCAACTCCTTGTCATCAATGGGCTGTGAATGACAGACAGCATTAATGTTGGCAAGCTCCCACTCTCCTTTTCGCCTTTCCCAAATGTAATTAAACTGCACTAATACAGCAAAAGAAAAGCTGCAGCTTTATTTTACTCACCCTAATAACATAACAATTAAATCACAGAAGCACACAATACAGTTAAATAAACCCACCATGACAAGGATATTCAGAGGTAAGGGAAGCGTGTATCTACCGTTTAGAGAAAACCATAAGTAAAGAGCCTTTCCTTTCCTTTCCTTTCCTTTCCTTTCCTTTCCTTTCCTTTCCTTTCTTTCCTTTCCTTTCCTTTCCTTTCCTTTCCTTTCCTTTCCTTTCCTTTCCTTTCCTTTCCTTTCCTTTCCTTTCCTTTCCTTTCCTTTCCTTTCCTTTCCTTTCCTTTCCTTCCTTTCCTTCCCTTTCCTTCCCTTTCCTTTCCTTCCCTTTCCTTCCCTCCCTTTCCTTCCCTCCCTTCCCTTCCCTTCCCTTCCCTTCCCTTCCCTTCCCTTCCCTTCCCTTCCCTTCCCTTCCCTTCCCTTCCCTTCCCTTCCCTTCCCTTCCCCTTTCCCTTCCCTTCCCTTCCCCTTTCCCTTTGGCAACCAACCTTCAGCAAGGTGATACAGCCGACATCTGAGTAACCACGCTGTTGCAGCCTGGTGACAGGGCTCAGAGCGTTGCCTCTTCCATTGCACCTTTGGTTTAAGCATAAAGGAGATAATTAGCTTCTCCTTCAAATGATCCATTACCTCCCTGGTAGGGGACAGCTGGATAAGGAACAGAAATGATGTGGGTCATAGCATACAGTTTGAATGGAATTACACACTTCACCCACCAGAAAAGGGCAGCGTTATCCTGACCTTTGATGAAGTTCTGGGCCTCTGGTTTAAGGTCTGTAGGGGTTAGAGGATAGCCAAGAGTCAGGAAGAAGGAGAAACCAGCGTCCTCACCTCACTTGTTGGTAGAATGAACATTTCTGGGGTAGAGAAATTGTCAGTACATGAATTTCTATATATTTCTCTGGACCACGGCGAGTGAAGAAGCTGCTGAGGCTCAGAAAGGCAGTGGAATTGAGCCATTTGCCTGTCATTCCGTGCTGCAGTACTCTAGGACGGGAGGCAAGCATTCATGATGCGTTCCTGTAGGGCCTGCCCTAGGTGATCCTGCTCTGGCGGGGGTGTTGGACTAGATGATCTCTAGAGGTCCCTTCCAACCCCGACCAGTCTATGATTCTGTGATAAGGAAGCTGAGGACAAACTGCCATGAGCTCTGTAAGCACAGCTCTGAGGCTAGGGTACCTGCTGGCATGATAACCTGTCTCCCTTTTCGAGCTATCAATAAAAATAATACAGTTGGCTCATAAAGTAAATTTACAGTAATGCAGAGAAATAGTCTGAGGAAATGCCGACAGAAGATAATGAAGGCTATTATACAGCTAGCCCAAAACAAGGGGCACCGTACTCAGTAGGGGAAGCATGTAAGAGCCAGGACCCTCCCCAGTGTGTACTTGAGCAACCAGAATGGGAGCGTGGTTACTGACCAAAGTAGAAGCAGCTTCAAACCTGACAATTACTAGGCCAGCCTGGCTAACCACACTCTAAATGAGTCTGCCTGCTTGTGCAATTTTGGTGACTAACAGTGACTGTTAGCTGACAGGTGGTACCTTATAAATCCAGCCTGTGCCAAATTCTCTGAAGATCTGTTACTGTGGAGTAAGTAATTTACCACTGTGAACAAACTGTCCTGCAACACTAAATGCAGTTCCGTATGATGGAAAAATCCTTTGGCTGAAACCATCTTTTAGATAAAGTTTACAGCAGGATCCTATGTGTTACATTTTTAACAGATCTGGAGCAGGGGTGAATTTTTATGTTTGATAATGTGGCTAATGTGAACACAAAAAGGAAAAAAGGGAAGTGCGTAAAATGTAAAAATGTAAATCCACTGGAGTAAATTAATAGTGTTTAGGAAGAACTCTAAAGAGATGGAGTTGAAGGTTTCTGTTAGATTTTTTTCTGATATAGTACTGTTGCTTTAAACAAGCAGTTGCAAAATAGCCCAGAAGACCTTTTGGTTAAGTGTCATGATTTCATCCTTGATTCTGCAAAGATCGAGGCTGCATTGTTCCAAGCCAGCTCCAGGCCATCAGAGGGAGAAACAGCACATCAAACCCTCACCTCATCTGTTTTTGCCATCAAGCAAAGAAAGAAGAGGCCACAAAGGACATGGAAAAACCATATAAGAAGAGCATAACTAAGCCTTCAGCTGTTCTTTTGTGTCAACCATAATTCTTGTTAGGAAAAGAAAAAAAAAGATGGCAGATTTGGTTCCTGTGTAGAAAGTACCTTAAACAATTTAGAAGGCTTTCTCTGAATGACCATGAACAGATGATTCCTCAGTCTCTGTAAAAATCTAATCTGATTTTTGAACTGAATATTAAGCAAAGTTTGGCAATAGATATTGGCCTTAAAATGAGAAAAAATGCTTTATTGCAAGCAAGGCTTGCAGCATTTGAGTGTGATGGCCTTGGATTTTTGTAGTGGGAAGCTACATTTGAGGAACAGCCAGAGGAGACTTTGGTTCAGAACTACTCCTGGCATGTTCACTACACCTAAGTAATACCCTGGGCACATGCTAGTTTCTTTAAACAAATTAGATATATTTACAAATAAGTTGGGATCAGCTCAGGGCTGCTGGTCTGAAACATTACCCAAAGAAATTGGAATTGTGTTATAGAGAATGAATTTAGGTCTGGCACACAGGAACATGAGGAGGGAAATTCTACTCTTAAGATCTCTGAACATCAGCCAGCTCCCCAGAGACTCCCAGATGTGCAGTTTTGTGAGACTTTAATCCTACCAGAAGAGGTTTATTTCTGTGTTTCACAGTACTACATAACATTTGCGTAAAAGCAGTAGGAAAAGAATGTTATTTCAGTGGTTTAAGTACAATTTAGTATTGAGAGATTAAAAAGGTTTCTGTGACTTTTTCTTTGTTAACTGACCAGGGCTTCAAACCTCACTTTCAATTAGACACAGATGCTAGTGTTTATGGACTAGATATTGATACAGGAATATAAATGACTTGAGAGGATGACAGTTTATTAAGAGTCAATGACTAAACTCTACTGGGAAAAGCTATCGTATGGTCTGCCTGTGATTAAAACTATAGAACTTGTTCACAACTACTTTGTATGGAAAGAAACTTGCAGTAGGAACGAACCAGCAGTGGTTCCTCAGATTCAAAACCAGAGGGGCAACTTACTCCAACCGCAGGCTGGAAAAACTGTGGTCCTATGGTTTTGTAGTAACACAAAAGCATGGGTTCAGGCTTAATGTCAACTACTATTGATGTTTTGTCCAGATAGCTTCATTGTGGGATTGATCACAAATGCCAGTCTAAACAAGCAAGGAGCAACAAATTGATTGCGCAGGGGAATGAGCATGTTCAGGAAGAGGCGATTGTTTCCTCCCTTTTTGTATCTTGCAGAAGTGCAAATTCAGTGGAACAGTAGCTACAGGGATTCCCAAGAAACCAAATGATTCCCAGAGAAACAACCTGAGACCAGAGTCCTGTGCTACTAACAACACCTACCTAGTCTCTCCCTTAGCATACCTCAGTGAAAACTGTTCACAGTGGAATGGCTTAGGGTTTAAGATCAAGTTCTCTATAAGAGATGGGAAGAAAGCAGTAGATTATAAGCTTTATTAGCTGTCTCTAGATCCTTTGCAACAGAAGGCTGTAGGGTAACATCATCATTTAAAATCTGCTATATATTTGAGGGTTTGCAAAGTGGTGTGATTTCCTTTGCATCGGTTACAAAATAGATACAGAAAAAGTGACTAGGAACTGTTAAGAGACAGGAAAAGCCTCCATTGGATGGTATTTTGCTAAGCAGATGTTTCTGATAATTTTGAATAAGGACTAGAGATTATTATTTGCTGGGGCCTTGCGAACTAGTTCACAAAATGGCATAAAGATTACTTGAGAAGGCATTGTCAGGGCCCTGAGTGCACTAATAAGCCTTAATCATCCTGACCACCCTCATCTGAAGTCTCCACCCACTTACAGGTCCAGGAGCTCTATTTAAGCTCAGTCCTGGGCCTTCAGTATCTCACTAAGCTTTGCTGGGGAATTGGTGGCTTTTAGACATGCTCTGTAGCCTCTTGATCAGGATCTCAACCCATGGGCTGACTTCCTGACTTGACCTGGGACCTCCCTTGTTGCTGTGGATCTGTCTTGTGATCACTGGACCTGATCTTAACCCTGACCCATGGAGTGTCTTTCTAGCTTGACTTGAGACCTTCCTCATCACCACAGTGTTGCCTCAAGATCTGGATTCTTGGTTGGACTGGTCGCTGTGTCTGAGTTTGTCCTGCTACATCTCTTGAGTTCTGTGGGATAGGTCCTGGCTAGTGAGGCACTTGCCTTGGTGGCCCCAGCATTTCCCTTGGCTCACCTTCCTTTAGGGAACAGCCCTGCCCTGCCTGCTCCCTTACAGACATGAACTACAGCAGACTGTAGCAATGAGAATGAAATAGATTTATATTTGGGAGGTGGTTCACACATGGGTCAGGAAAGAAATTTTGAATCAAAAGTATTTCTGTGGTTTTGTGACACTAAAGGAAATCTATTAAATAGCTACCATCTCAGTGCGTCACCTTCTGATGAGATTGTAGAGGAATTTAGAGTGGATGCTGGCAGTTCAGCTGGCTTTCGTATCAGCAGGAGGCAGGAGTTAGTATTTAGTATTCCTTTTAAACTTGTAGGAGTGTAGGCTAGTGCTCCTCAGTCTTGGTTGGGGCCTAGAGACTTCTGGAAATTTTCTATCTGGCATTTCTGTAGAGTAACAGTTGTTCAGGTCATTCAGAAGTTTTTAAATCCCAAGGGAGAAACTGAAGTGTCCTATGCTTGCTGGAATGTTTATAGACAACCTTTGATTAATGGAACTATCTACTGCTGATGCTTCTAGTATGTGACCCAGGACCTACTCTTGGGGGTGAGTGCTGTGCTGGGACAAGACTCAGACTACACCAGCCCTTTATATACCTGTTTTCACGGACAGATTCAAAGAAAGGTTAGAGTTTCTCAACTGGAGATACCAGGACTGCAGGGTGTGCCACGAATAACACTTTTTCAGCAGCAACAGTGTCATCCCTGAAACAAAGATGATTTGTTAGAAACCTCTCAAGCTCTGCTCAGTTTCACTGGATCTAAGACAGTTCCCGAGTTTCTGGCAAACTTTGGAGACTATCATGTCCTCCCCACAGAGTAAAATCACAGATGGAACTACTTGGAACTGAGAGTTTGAGTCCCTATCACTGCTTTGTGAAGTCAATGCTCATTTTAGCTGTGATAATCACTGAGCAGCTGAATGGTTTGGGGAACTTCCAGTTCAGAAGAATTCCTGAAAATATCTCGCTTAGATTTGATTTGGACTGAAACCAAATCTGAAAAGCCCCCTCAAATTTCCATTGAACTGCAAATCTTGCTTTTGTGCCAAATCTGATTGGAAACCTTAAACTGGGTAAGCCTTGGACAGGACCCTACATAGAACTGATGGGCATACAAGCGGTGTCATTGAAGATAATTTGGGATTCAGTCTTGGAAATAAATTGTTGTGTCCAACAGAGTACTTCCAGGGTTAAGATTATTCTTCTCCTTTTCTCATCCTAAAAATTGAGAGAATACCTGTCAATCTTGAAATTGCAAAAGCTGTTTCAGTAACAAGCCTCATCTATTAGGATATAATGTGTGGGGTGCCTCAGCCAGCAATTTGCACTTACACAAGAGATGCTGTTCAGGAGCTTTTTGCAAGGGATCCCTCCAAGTAGCCTGAAAGAAATTTGGGCTTGGAATGGAAAACTCCAAAGGTAGATACAACTAGGTATAATTGGAGTAGCACATGAAAATATTCTCAGAGAAGAACAGCGTATGACTGCTTAAAATTATATAATTTTTAATTAATCTTCTATAAAGGCTCTTCTTAAATTTTCTTTTAGAGGCGACTTATAGATGTCAACCTTCTGTCCTGAGCTGCCATGATGAGTGAGGTTGACTGAGATGTGGCTATGAACTGCCTTGAATCTGATCCTAATTGCTGCGTTACAATTCTAGTAAGAGCTAATAAGCTGTAAAGCTCCCTCATCAAACACTGCAGCAGAAGTGGTGGAGAGTTCAATCCAAAGCCAGAGATTTCAGAGAAAGATTTAAAAAAGCCGTTTAGGAATTTACAGTATGTGGCCACAGAGTCTTCAGTGGGAATCTCCTTGAAGGGAATGCAGTATATGTATATGAAAAAATAGAGAAGAGAAAGCTAAGTATGCAAAATGAACTAGTATTGGGAGCATGGTCCTGACAAAAAGCCAAACGGGAGTTTTGGGGGCTGAACCATGTTGGATGACTGGTACTGTGAACAGAAACAGTCTCCTGCTATTTGAGTTCTCTTCTGTTCAGGCAAAGAGGATGGCATTGGAGAAACAGCGACTCCTACACCAACGAATTTCTCCTTGTAGCTGGAACAACCTGCAATGCTCAAAGTTGTGACTCAGCAGGTAAGAGGGGTTATAACACATATACATAACTTGCTAGAATAGTTACGAAGGTTTAGAAAATAGTTTCTCTCCTATATTCAGTGTATGGATCTGACTTGTCATCTCCTTGTTTGCAAATGGACAGGAGTGGGGGAAAAAAGTTCTGGCACAGGGAGAAGTGTATCCTGCACACTAAAATTAAGGGATTGGGCCAAGCACAGAGAAAGTAGGAACATTTTTGTTCATGGTGCCAAGAAAAAATATGGCACGTGATACTATTAAGCTTGGAAAATAGGAGTCTCATGCCAGTGATGTTAGAACCTCAGAAGTAACGTGTCAAAGATGTTGAAACATTTAGAATACAATCTTTTACTGTTTTAACGTCATCAACATGTTGTTCTCACTATTTTCTGACAAGAGAATTTACTGAGTCAGTTTGTTTTCAACACATTAAATGTACTATGTGCAGGTAGGTAAAGTTAACCTTACTCATATAGTATTACAAGGGAGAATGCTAACTACACTCACCTTTGTACTCTTGAAAACTGTATTTCTCCTAGCAGAAAATACCACACATTCATTTTTTTCAGAGTTACAACACTCAGGTAGGTGTGAGAACACTATTTCTTGAAAGAATGGCTTTGACTAAGAAGAGACAGAGCAGGGGGCTAATCCTACCTGTGGTGTAGAAGTTACTCTGCTTAAGCTGCTCTCACAACAGATGCTGCTCTGTCTTAACTACAAAAATCCTCTCTCAGAATGAGACCCCAGGTATCTTTCCTTGCTGACCCTGAAATATCTGCCCCTTTTAGCTTCATGTATTACTTTAAGCATCGCAGCTCCACTTTTTTAATTTTTCTGTTGGTTTTCTTGATTTACAGGGAGAATTTTTTGTCTTTCTCTGTCTTTATGTTTATTTCCATGTCATCCCCCCTCTCCCTCCAGATATTGATAGAACAAATGAATGCTCAACCCTTTGCATTTTCCTTATCTTTCACTTTAAATCTGCTGTGTGCTCCCAAGGGTCTCAGTTCTCCAGTCTGCTCCTTCTGAGATGCTTTTCTGTCACCGGTGTAACCTGTGCAATATGACATCCCTCTCCACCAGTGCATGCACTCAAATGCAATTGGAAGTTTGGCTGGTTTGTGTTATTTTAGTGGAGCTCTCAGAGTTGCTTCTGAGGGGGTCTCCGTACTACTGAACTTCAGTGGCTGTTCTTTTCATGTCCTCTTCTCCACTTGGTGACTGCCTGCCACCTTTGGTGTTTTCCCTGTCCCTGTTACTTTTCCTATATACCCATAGCCTGTACATACATGCAATTGAGATTATGTCTGTGTGTATTCCTGTACCTCTGTTCCCTGATATTTTCCTGCAATCAGTGTGAGATCAGCTGTTGTTTATTTGAAATCTCACCCTGAATATCTAATTTAAATATATGCTCTTTACGTTTTTTAACTTTTGCCCTTTTGTCTGCACACAAATTTCCCTTTCTTCTCAAAGTGGATGATTCCTCCAGCCTCATATTTTTCACTTGCTTAGTTTTTACATGTTTTTTAAAGTAGCTTTGTTTTTTCCCTGCTCTTTAAATGGCTATTGGTCAAAACCCAATAGCTGTATTTCAGCAAAGTAGTCATTCCATGAAACTAAAATCTCCTAACAGCCCTTTTCCCCCCTAGCAAAGGTAGGCTTGGTAGCGTTTCTAGTATTAATGAATCTTTAAGTGCTTTCCTGTTTCTGAGAGGGGTGCCATATGTTTGACTTTCTCCCCTTCAGGCAGAGGTGACGTAGCTGCTTTTGCTAATCATGTGAAAGGTGATACTATATGCAGAGATAGGATAACAAGCAAACTGGAGCCAAACTAGTCCAGGGGGTTCACAACTTGAGAAGCATGGTCTGACACCTCACTCCTCCTCCTCTCCACTCTGCCAAATATTTCTTCAAAACATGACATTGCTTTCTTCTCCTGCTAAAATAGTGGTCCTTGCCATACTGTATCTCATACTACAGTCTGCTCTCCTTTGGCTTTCTAACAGTAACCTCACTTATCTAAGCTAAGCCATTAGAAGTCACAGTCCTTGACTGTTAGTCTCCTAGTCCAGCCTCTTTTCCCCTCCCCACTTTAAAATCATTGCATTGGCTTTTTACACCAAGCAGAAACTCATTACTTTTACCTTTCAGCACTCAGTACCTGCCTGCTGACATACCTGTCAGCTTGAACCCAGCAAACACCCTACTTTTACGGACTGGTATAGAGCATCTTCCTTCCCTGCTATCTTTCCTTGAACCAAACCCGTGTGCCTAGAACATTGTGCTGGATATTGTGTCCTGCAGCCTCACTTATCCTCAGATTCCCTTCTCAGTTGCACTGCAGTAACCTCTCCATTCTTCTGAACTTTGCCATTCATTAATCATGTTAAATGTCCAAAAGAAATAATCTGTTCCTTAAATACCAAAATTACTCTGGTGCTTTACAGAGATGTACACCTTATGATTCACTGTAGTGTCTAAGGAAGAGCAATCTCTGACCAAAACTTTTTTTGTTGTAGAGATGTTTGTACAGTCACTCCTTCAGGCATGGATATTTGACACCTGAAAAGTCTTATCTAAATGACAATTTTCTCAGCAGAGGCAATTGTAGGTTTTCTGGTTGCTTGAATTCACTGATGTTGTAAGAATTCGGTTACTCAGTTTGGAACTCTTATTGTCTGACAAATTTGGTTAAAAGCTTGTGGGAGGTACTCTGGGAGGGACAGATGTGCATGTGCACACTGAGAACAGGATTGCACAAGTAAAAAAGCCTAGAAAGAAGCTTCTAATGTTTGTAGGTTCAATATTAATCTCAAGCTGGTTTATTGTTGCAGACCTTGTTGTTTATTTTTCTCTCACTGCCTTACACTGTCATTCCTGGTAACGTTGCCACACCTACTGCACCTTTTATCAGGCATAACACATTCTTATATAAGTACTCTCTTGATTAAATTAACATGGTATAAGACTAACAGGTGGCTTCAGGTGTTTCACTCTCTTTTCTGTTGTTCAGATCATCACTTGCCAAAACAGGTCTGCAAAGGAACTTGTGTATGTATCCTTTAAATATTTTTAAATATTTAAAAATACATACATAGTATATATGTAAACTGCTTTCAAGAAACTGTACTAATTTATAGATTTGAGAATTTTGTACTTTAGCACAAGGCAATTGAAAAAATAGTTATGTACCAGTGTGTATAGAGGGAGAAATTGGAGACTTCTTTTCTCGGTTTTATTGGTTTTGTTGAAAGAACAAAGAGCTGTGGTGGCAGAGTTCACATCTGTGTCTGTGTTTTGTACAGTGGCAAGCACTCAACACAGTCACTGGTACATGGGCAGGCCAATTTGCAAATAGGGGTGCTTTAATAACATGTCTAAACACAGAACTTGGGCACTCTATTAAGGTCCTCCAGGGCTCACACAGTTTGAATCAGTTTGGCAATAATGTTGGGCACTTTATAAAAGCAAGACTAAACAAAGAGAAAATTGGGAAGAAAAAAAGAGAGACTCACTTGAGACATGGAAGTTTGGACATTATTCAAACCACAAAGCAAAATGTGTGAGGGGCAATGCAACTGTAGCTGTTGAAATAGATCTGGAAGTTGGAAGAATCCCCACTTGGTTTCACTGATGTGAATCCTTTCAAAGGCAAGAATGCAGTGCACTGCAACTTTTCGAAGATGTAACAGGTAGAAAGATTTGAGTGATTTCTCTTAAGTGGATGAAATGGCAGTGGCACAAAAGCATCTTTCCCATATCCAATTGTGTTAGGGCTTTAGCTAAAGTATAATTACACTAAGAATGCATGGCTCAGCAGTGTCACTGGGACACTGTAAAATGTAACAGAGGTCCATGCACACATTGTAAACTTTATGTTGTTTGGATTTTACTGTGAATGTAATGAATTACAGAACTAGCTTTGTCTAAATATGGGCAATAATGAGAGAAGTATTTAAAATTCAAGGTTAAAGAAGGGAATGAGAAGGTGGAGTTAGAGCCTCCATGTAAGCTCCGTAGGGCAGGGTATGATTCTCAGCATTTGCACCATGCCCAGATTAATAGAGGGACCCTGATTATGGATCTGGAGCAACTAGCATTAGAAGATAAACGAATCTTCAAGACACTCAAATCACAAAGCAATAGCATCTGAGAGAAAATGTCACTAAACATGCTGCATACATGCTAAAATTAAATCCACTAAAGGGATGCTTAGTCAGAAGATTTTACAAAGTTGGGGCCTTTGTATACAAAATTAATATTGCATTCTGCATGTGTATTAGGCAGTAATTTCCAGCTTCCTTAATTTGTCATTTGTTTACATTTTTCCTAATTGCTATCTTTAATTTTGTTTCATTACTTCCCACAGTGTTAAACCACGTGAAAGAACATCTACAAAGTGAATAGTACTTATTGCTATCCAAATTAAAGTATAACAAACCTTCAACCTGCTAATTCTGCAACTGTGCTAAGGTGTCTGTGCTATAGCAAGGTCGCAGCAGAAGGCTGCAAGGGAGGTCTCCCAGGTCTAGTCCCAGGTCTGCCAATAAGTGATTCTGGATGCTGTCCAGCTTTCACTGGAAAAAAAAAAAAAGAAAAGTTAAAACTTGCTCCGAGTTTAGTGACTTGAAACAAATCATGCAATTTTTTTAAAGCTATGATTTACTTTGACTAAAAAGGAACTGAATGAAGAATAGAACCATGTGGACTTTTTTTTTCTTCCCTGCAAAAAAAACGTTTCCTAGGAGGAAGTAAAAGAGGAATAAACAAATTACTAGAATAGGCAAAAAATATCTAAATAGGAGAGAAATTGAGTGCTTTAGATTGCAACACACAGGTCTTCTAAGCAATGTTTAGATGCACTCTTAAACTTGCTGTCTTGTACCTAAAGTACTTGAGGGGCAAACCCGAGTTCGTACCTCTGAAGCACGGCTCTTGGGAACTTAATGGATTCTTCACTTTCCTGGAAAATCCCTAACTAAAGAGCAGATAATTTTCTGAAATTGACCTATCTTCAAATTCTCTTTCTTATTTTTCAGTTTTATGCAGAACTGTCCTAGCCACTAAACTACGCAAGGGCAAATAATAACCTCCATTTTATTTGAACAACTTGCCTTATTAATCTGGTCACTTCTTTCCAAATTTTCATTTTTTCAGAAATAAAACACCTCAGGTCAAACAGAACATTTCCTTTCACTTGAAAAGGAATGTTTTCCCTTTCCCTAAAGCCAAAAGTATTGCTGCAGGTCATAGTGAAACCAAAAAGTTTATTAGATTCAGCTACCAAAACCATTTATTCACACAGTTCCACGGCAGGGTGTTTTTCATGGCAAATTAACAACTGCAGTATGCTTTGGGACCTTTGGATGAAAGGGACTATAGAACTGGAAGGGAATATTAGGTATATTTAATTTGCCTTTAGTAACATAATGGAGGAAATAATCAGTATATTAAACATACATGAAATATTTTTGGAATGTACAGTCTGTTGGAAAGGAATGAATGGTTTGTGTTATTAGCTGGGAAGTGAAGTATATATAATCCACTGTGTGTGGTTGTCATCAAAGCCCTACCAGGAATGCAAGAGTAAATGTGCTATTTTTACCTTATTTTTCTTTCCTGCTTTGTTTGTGGTTTTGGCAGAACAAAAAGAGACCTGGATAAAATTGAGGAAGTTTGTTTTGTATTTATCATGATTGTGTTTGAGGCACTGTCTTCACTGTGAAGGCACAATAAGCTTTTCATTTATTATTTGCATTAGATTAGAGCATAGAAGCCTAGGCTGATATTAAAGCTCCACCATCCTAGGCACTCTGTGTACTCATGGGGAGGAACAGCCTCTGCATCCAAAGAGTTTATGATAAAATAGTGATGGCAAATGATGAGGAGTGAGCAGAGTCACAGAGGAGTACCTCGGTGTTCACCTCATAATTGGAATATAACCAGGCCAGCGCTTCGGTTCTGGTCTGCTGCCTCCTCTGTTCCTTATTCTCTTGAAACATGCGGCCTTCCTCTGGAATTGCTCTCTCAACAGCCCATGATCTCAGTAAAAGTATCATCTTTTCTGCCCACAGATTTCAACAGAAGCAGTGGATGAGTGTGATACATGATTCACTAGGAGGTGCACACATAGGTACCCATGTTGTTTTAACTTTGTTGTGACAGAAATTTTAAAATAAACATATTCCTTTCATCTCCTAAACCTGACCTGGCAAGAACATTCATTTAAAGATGCTGGTGATAATGCCATACAAGAGACAAATCAGCCTTAAATCCATACCATTTGTAAAAGAAAATGGGATGGTACAAGCCTAGTCTTATTTTATTGCAGTATTTTAACAACAGATGCAATGCTGCCTTTGTGATTATCCTTTATTCCTCAGACAGTGTTCCCCCTCCTAATTATTACTTGTCTTTCTTAGTAAGATTGAGAAATGGCATTCTTTGAGCTCAGGTAAATATCAAAGCAGTCTTGCTGGTAATGACAGAGCTTTCACTGGAGAGTGAAGTGTAATGAATTAAAAAAAAAGGATTTTAGTAGTCTTTCTAAATTAAACAATGCATTCATTTCTCCCAAACAGAAGTTCCCAGCCCAACTTGAAAACAACAGTGCTTATATACACCTGCAAAGTTTGAGGGCCGTTTAGCAAACGGTAGCCAAGAAGCCAAAGGCGTTAGGATGCTGCTCTGTGCAAAATAGCTGGTGATGAAGAAAGTTGCCCCTTGTGCCCCTGCGTGGGCTTTGTCCCACTGCTGGCTGGGGGCAGCCCGAAGTGGAGACTCACGCTCTGGACGCTGGGCTGTGCCTGTTGTCTCTTGGTTTTTGCCTCTTCAGCCACTGGCAGTGAAACACGTTACTGCCGCAGCTTTTGCTGCCATCCCTTCGCAAGGGCTGCTCCCTCTCGCAGTTCATCACAGTAGGTACCGTTTCCTTGGCACCTCGGTTGCAGGAATCATGATCACACCCCCCTCTCAAAAATGGCCGGTTTTCAGCTTTTGTGATTGAATAGTTTGAATATAGGAATTCTAAAGGTTTGGAAATCAAAGGCGAGTTAAAAAACAGGCTTTTTTCTTTAATATTTTCCTTTAGGCAGTGACTCTTGTTTTAGGAACGTGTTTACTTAAAAGGAAAAGGGAAGATAAGAAACTTATTCAACGGTTTAAACCTCTTGGAGAATTCTTTAGTATTATGCTGAAGAATCAGTGTGTGATTGATCAGTGAATCAGTGAATGATTCTTTTTCTGGCAAGTTTTTTCTCTCTGAAACATCATTTTTTATTTCAGGAAACATATGGAACAAAATTTCCAAACAGTTTTATGTCAGATTTAGTGATTACTCTCTGTAGAGTGGCTTGAGGTCATTAAAAGTAGCTTTGCTGAGAGTGAGCGTGGGTACAGGTGTGCTTTGCTACACAGAGATGGAAGCAGAGACTTATTCCAGCAGAGAGGCGAAGTGGGATCTGTGACTTTTTAATCCACCTGTCTCTGTGAAACTCCATGTAGTCCAAACTGCTCCGAACACATCAATACATGTAAGTATGTAAACCTATGGATGGGTACAGAGAAAGCACGGAAGCCCATGTTCCACCCCTCTTCAGCATAACTGTAAATAACACATTCTTATTTAGGTAGGGAGAAACAGGTTTTCAAATGTCTTAGGAAATAAAGGAAAACATTCCCTGAAGCTGAGAAATTTGCAGACTATCACAGATATAGTAAAACTGACAGAGCTGGCCAGAAATTTGCCCTTTAAGAACTACTTCCAGAAAACCTGATTTTGTTCGTTAAATTAAAATCAATTTAATTTAAATCAATACTTAATGAGGGAAATGATCTCTCCACTTTGGGAAAAATCAAGGATCTGCTTCACAGGCTTTGTTTATCAGCATTTCTATTTTTCTATGTATTACTTTTATGTTATTTCAAAATAAGCCAGCAGCACTCACAGAAATCCCCTCTTTTTAGACCAAAGTGTCAAAATGTGATCTTTTTTTCATTAAAAATGAAATGAATGTAAATGAAGTGCATTTAATTAAGACATTTCCCCTCCAAACTGATTTTTTTTTTTTATATAAGCTCTTCAAGATATTTAGTCGGGAGAGGGGCATGGGAAGGCATTTCCTGTGAGGTCCTGAAAATACTTGTGTTTACTCTGACCCATAACAGGGAGGGAGGGAAAAAATCAGGACCTCCGGCACGTCCAAGCCCCCCTCAGCTCCCGCACCAGGGGATGCGGCTCCGCGCACACCCGGGGCTCCCCACACCCGCACAGGAGCTCCAGGACGGCGGGGAGAGACGCGCTCCCGCCGCCCCCTGCCTCGCAGGAAGGATTTATGTAGGAAATAAAACCAAAAACCAACAAACGATCTCGCCGCACGACCCGCGGCGACGCTGCGCGTTTCCACACCGCGCCCTCCCCGGCGCGGCCGCGGGGCTCAGGCGAGCGGCGGGCGGCGGCGCCCCCTGGCGGCCGGATGCGGGACGCGCCGCCCTCGCTCAGTCCAGCGGCGCGGCCGGGAGACCGCCGGGACTCGCCCGCGGCGGAGGAGACCTGCGGGCTTCTCAGCCCGGCGCCGTCGTGTGGTGCGGCAGCCGGCGAGGTGCGGCCGGCAGGTGGCTCCGGGCTCGTTACAAGCGACTTGAAGGGTGAGCCCCGCGGCAGCGACGGCCGCGCCGTGTCGGTGAGCCCCGGAGTTCGAGGTGGGACAGCGGGTACGCGCTCCACCAGGGAGCCGCTGGGAAACGACCTTTTAACTCGGGGCAGAGCCCGACGGGTTTCACTCGCCTCTCGGCTCCCCGTACTCCCTGTTTTTCCCTCTGCGGGCTGGCCGTGGGTCGCGGGCTCATACGGACCCCGGCATCGGTCTGCAGCGGCCCCGCTTCTCACAGCTCTGCGCTTGGTCTCCTCCCGGTGTCCCCTGAGAGGTTGAGCCACCACCCGGTGAGCATCCCCTTGCCAGGTGGTTTCTTGGAAATTCAGTTGTTCTGATCGTGGTAACCCGCTCCAGAGCCACCTGATGGCCTGGGCACCAGTTAGCCAAAATCTGGAGGGGCAAGAAGTTCCCAAGGGTAGATCATACCTGTTGGTGAAGAAACATGTCGGTGAAGAAACAAACATTTGCTTCCCCTGCCAGGATGCAGGAAAGGGGATAAATGAGCTGTACTGCACACAGGCTGCAGCCCGAACATAGAATTGTAGAATTGCTTAGGTTGGAAAGGACCTTTAAGATCCTTGAGTCCAGCTGTTCAGGTAGTGATGCCAAGCCAGCCACTAAAGCATGTTCCTCAGTACCTCATTTGCACGTCTTTTAAATAACTCCAGGGATGGAAACTCAACCACTTCCCTGGGCAGCCTATTCCAGTGTGTGACAACCCTTTTCGTGAAGAATTTTTTCCTAATACCCAGTCTAAACCTCCCCTGGCACACCTCGAGGCCATTCGCTCTTGTCCTATCACTTGTTGCTTTGGAGAATGTTTCTTCCTTTTCATTTCAGACTAACTGGGAAAACTGCCTGCCTCAGATGGGTTCTTCTTTCATTTGCCTGCTGTGGGCCCTGCGTTCAACTGTTACAACCGAGATCCAACAGGTTGTGCTACATGGCAATGGGGCTTTGTGAAATGAAGCTCCCTAGTTTAATGCCTTCCTTCCAAAGCACAGAAATCCATGCATCCTCTGCCTGTTTACACTCTTCAAGTAATTGTCGTATTTGCGAGACTGGGATGGTGGCACTGCTCAAATCCTTGGCCCTGGAAGCCTTAAACATGCGCTCAAGTTTTTCTGCTAAAGACCACACCACACACAGTCATAGTGGTTCACCTCTACCACTCTACCAAGCTCTCTTTCCTTGTTCCCATTATTTTTGATATTTGGGTGGAAATGCTAAGCACAGAGTCCGATCTGACAGCCACAGGCTGAAAAAAACTCCTGTATCCAGGCAATACTCAAATGTGTACTAAGTAGGTAGATAGACAGATAAAAAAATACATAGATTGCTCACTCGAGCTATAGATTAGTCATTAGATGGCATCTTCTTCTGGATCATTCATTAATCACTAATGCAGCCTTAGAAGTGATACATTAAAAAGTAAGTATTTTATGGATTTTCTTAAAAGCTTTTGAGATAGTGTTTCAGACTTTTGGGAAAAAAAAAAAAGCAAGAGCATGTGACTCATGAAAAATAGTCATAGCCTTTTATTTGGTAAAGGGAGCAGAATTCCTGCCTTTTTTAAACTTTCCCTTTCTTTTTCCTTACCCACAAATGAAAAAGTGTGTAAACAACTGAAAGCACCAAAACCTATTTTTCTTCATAATTTATCTCTTCCCATGGAAAAGGGGTTTGTCTTCCATGTTTTACTTGAAATGTGAGAGAAGGCTTGTGTTGCATTTTGTTTTGATGGAGAACAGGTGAGAATAAAGTAATTGAGAGGGCTTTTTGCTTACTTTGTTACATTTTCTTTCTAATTCCATGGAAGAAAAAAAAGGGTGACAGAACATTTCTTCCCACACACACTATTTCAAGTTATGTGCCCTTTTCTTTGAGAAGAAGGGATTTAGAGAGCACAGAACTGGAATAAATCCCCTCTAAAAATTGTGGGTTTTTTCTTTTTCCAAAATATTTCTTCCTGTAAGAAAGATGGATGTAAGATAACAAATAACATTAAAAGTTTTTGCTTTTAAAAGTACTAGGAATTATAGTAATGTTTTTCTTATGTTTTCAAATAAGTTTCCCCTTCCCTGTTTTGTGAAAGTTGTTTCAGTTTTTTAGTCAAAATCTGCAAACTGAAATTTTCTTCCAGCGTTTCAACAGAAGAAAAAAAAAAAACCAACCCATGAGATATTTGGCAAGAAAGAAAAAAATCCTGCTAACTGGCTTCCATAGTTACGTGAAGTGGAAGATGGAGCCATTGCTAGTGCTGCTGTCTCTTGCTTGACTGACATCTGGTCTGGATGAGCAAATTCACATAATCAGCATGTCAGGCGTAAATCAGATGAGATCCCATGTCCTCCTTGCTCTTTCTGTAATTAGCAACTCAATGAGGCTGTGGTTACTAAGTAAAGCCTCCATTCGGGACTACCCAGGTCAGACTCGGACATGTGGCCACCCTGGACAGAACAAGTAGCTCCCTCTGAGCTAGTACCACCTTCACAGGCGTTAAGAAAAGATCAGGAAAGGGAGAAGTGAAACAGGAATTAAATGTTTGCACATCGTTGTGGTCAGAGATATAACAAAGAGTTAAGTACAGATTAAGGCTCTTTGTGCCAAAAATGCAATCTTATATTTTTAGAGTTGAGAATTTTTCAGCCTGCTGCAACATTTGATGCTAATAAAATAACAGATTGTGAATATTTGAAGATGAAGCTACTTCTGCAGGTGGATTGCTCTGATATCTCCTTCAGCATTTTCCAAGCTGGGTGATGTCCTGCTCTGTGTTATTATTCTGTGGACTAGGCATGCCCTCATTTGTTTAAAGCCATATGAAGAAAATGTGTCAGAACATTTCTATGGGAGATTATTTCTGGGAATACCTGTTCTTAATGGTATTTCATTAACTGTTGGCAGAACTTGTGTTATGGCCTTCTGCAGTTTCAGTGGCTTTGTCAAGATCCGTCGGAAGACTTGAGCATGAGACAATGATCTCGTGGTCTATTCTGGCCAGGGTCTGAACAGGGGGGTGTCCACTTTGCAGAACACAAATAGCGTAACTCCACTGGTACTCCTGTGGACTCACCTTACCACGATTCCTGGGAAAAAATTCCTGCAAATATAGTCAGTGATACGTTGTCCTGGGTATGTTTGGAAAGTCAGTAGGCTGTCGCCCTGGTCCTTGCTTATCCAGTTGCTATTAATCCCCTGTAATTCCAGGTACATAAATCAAGAAGCTCCTCTGAGCTTCCCTTAATATCAGTAGAGGAAGATCCCCCCTGATGACAGTTCATCTCTTGATTAGGGAGCAATTCATCTCCGGATGGTTTGGCTCAGCCAAGTGACTCGGATGAGGTGGGATCCAATCACCTTCTCTTCTTTCTTCCCCAGCAGAAATGCCAGTGAAGGCTCCGTTGCATCTGGACCACATGGCAGTGAGAGTGATAGTTGCTGAAGGAATTTGGGAAGTAGAAATACAAGACAAAGAACAACAAAGATCTGATTCAGTTTTTCCAGGGCAATGCTGACCTGCTGACATGACCTTATTCTGGCAGGCAGTGTTTGCTGAGTCAGTAGCGGCTCATATCTCCTCTAGCGCTAGCCAAGAAGTGCAGCTGGTGGTCTCTCTTCCCGGTCTGCAGGTGCTCTGCGCCTGGCCACGCCAGTGCAACGCCATGTTTCACTCCCTATGAAAGGCTTCTCCAAGAACCCCTTGGTTTTGTCTTCCTCCTTCAATGAAGGGTCAGAGTTATTTGTCTCCTTATTTTTTCCTCAGGAGTGGCACAGAGCAGAACTGTGCATTGCTGTGTGTTTCCACAGCGGTGAGGGAGACCCAAAGTGGAAGTTTTCATAGCAGCCTGAGCCCATCCAGCTCTATTTCCCTAGCTGTATTAACTCTCTAAAAAGCAAGTTTGGGCTAAACCAGTAGAAAACGTCTTTTAATTTCCTTCTTAAGCTTACTTTAGGAGTAGTGGGAGCGTGTAGTGGGATGCCACAGCGGTTCTTTGGTCACTCAACATGCAGCCCTAGCCCTGAGTCCAGCAACAGATAGAGAGGTTGGGGACTGCGCAGCCACCTTCATCAAAGTGCACCTCAATAGAATCATAGAATCATAGAATGTGTTGGGCTGGAATGGACCTTTAAAGGTCATCTGTTCCAACCCCCTGCCGTGAGCAGGGACATCTTTAACTAGATCGGGTTGCTCAGAGCCCCATCCAGCCTGACCTTGAATGTCTCCAGAGATGGAGGCTCCACCACCTCTCTGGGCAACCTATGCCAGTGTCTCAACACCCTCACAGTAAAGAACTTCTTCCTAATGTCTAACCTAAATCTACCCTGCTCTAGTTTAAAACCATTGCCCCTTGTCCAGTTGCTACACACCCTTGTAAACATATTATGTTTCTGTGGCCTGACTAGTCAGTAGCTTGACGTCCTTAAGCATTCATCTGTATTGCTCCAGTGCATTGCTTGTACTTATTAATCAGGCAGATAATTAGAAGTACTCTTGCAAATTGGCTTGAACTAAAAATGCTCTTGCACTTGATTCTGATTTCAAAAGAAATTCTAGATAAGGCAGCCCAGTCTCCACAGGGAGGCAGCAGAATACCTGTCAATTTGTTTGCAGGCTTAAACCAGCTGATGCTTTTTCTACTTTTTTTTTGGCTTCTAAAGAACTCTTTTACCCACTAAATTTATTGTTTGGATAAGAGGTTTTACGAATTTTAAGTTCAAATGAAAAATCTTTTTTTGTTGCCAAGATAAAGTTTGCCAAGATCAACATCCCCCTTGTTTCCCCTGAGCTGCCACCAAAATGATTTACAAGTTATGTAAGAGACAATTTTGAAAGAAATATGCATTTAATTAGAAACTAAAAATCACAGTGTCTCATTCGAGACAGTGTAGTTAAAGTTCTGTCAGTATTTCCATTATTTTCAGGGATTTATCACCTCAGGAGAAAAAAGCATTCTACTCTGCTCAATACTATAAATAAAAAATAAGTAGGAAGTAATAATACTATAAAGTCCAGCATTTCCAAACCAAATTTTCAAATATCATGGAGCAGACACCCCCCAAATTGTGTGACTGGCTTATAAATAATTAAATTTTTAAAATAATAAACATAAGGGGTTTTTTGTTTGTCTTCTGACTTGTGAGAATTTATGATCCATATTTTCAAAATGTTTCTCTGCAACCACAAGAGCTGAAAACTTATTTCTTTTTGCTTTTTTTTCTTTTTCTAAATGGAAGTTGAGATTTTTCTCATGCTCACATGACCCCAAAAGCTGGGTCTTGAGGAAAAAAATTGCAACTATTGAAGGACATGTGAAAACCCACATCTTCACACAACTACCTGTAACTTTTCTGGACTGCCTATATTCTTAGAGTAGCTCTCTAGGAAACAGAGTCAGGGATGGCATAGGTTGGAAGGGACCTTAGAGATCATCTAATCCAACCTCCCTGCCATGCTTTAAATAAAGCAGAATGAACAAGCCAGGAAGATTTGAACTATGTATTTTCTTCAGTCAGAAGTGGTCGAATTTAAATGTATTTGTCAGAGAAAACAGATTTTCACTTTCATTGTTTTTTTGAAAAATGCAAGCAAATTCACCATTTATAACTGTTAGCTTTATCTACAGAATAGGTATCTCTTTGCTAGGAGCAGCATATATTTCTTTTATATTGTTCTGAAATAGGTATCAGCCTGCCTCTGAAGTTCACTTCACAGGAAAAATTCCAAGTAAGCTTTCTCAGCATCTTTGCAATACCATACCTTTGCAAAAATACACCTCTTACTTGAGGAGTCAGTTAATTGGTGTAGTACAGCAAATCCTACGTTCCTGGTAAGACAGGAGGTTTTAGACTTTTCTCACAGGTTCACTGATCTAACATCTAGTCTTCTGGAGATGGGAAAGAAAGATCTTGCTCTCTATGTGGTCATGTCTATCTAACACAGTGCCAGGCTATCTTCATGCCATTCCCATCTACCTGGGAAAAACAAGGAGGAATATTTTATGGTTTTCTGTCCCTCATAAAGATCTTCTGAAAGTAAAAGCCTTAAAAATTATAATGGGTTTTTATCACATGCATCCTTTTCAACACTACAACTCCAAAACTGATCTGCGTGAAAAGCTTTCAGATTTTTTTATAAAAACACACTTCTTTGGAAAGCGTTCAAGCAAAAGCCTCGTCAGGACCCTGAGAACACTAGTAGATGTGGTCACTCCAGGGTAACAGAGTGGTCCTTAGTGATCCTGACTGGCCTCACCTGGACCCCCACACACACACACCTACACCCTCTGCCTGTTTAGGCTGGGCCTTCAGTCCCAGCCTCAGGTGTGCTTCTAGGTTGCCTGTCTGCAGTGCTTTCCTTGTGGTGTTCAGATTTCCTAGCTTGGCCTTGGACCTGCTGCGTTGCCTGACTTGATGCTTACTGGGGAGGATCTGTTGCTGTCACCATCCTGCTCTGCTTGTCTGTGGCCGGTACTGGGGGACTGCGTGGTTGGAAAGGTCACTCTGCCTTGTGATGTCTCCTGGTTTTCTCCTGAGTAGTTGCCCCAGTCTTGCTGCACCCAAACAGTGTTGCTTTATTTAAAAAAAAAATATATTTTTTTTATGGTGAAACAGGTAGAGACAACTGTCCTGCAACCAGCAGGCCTAAGTCAGTGAAACCACCAAAGGGTGGCCTTCGCTCTTAACTGAGGGAGGCAGTGAACTTGTAACCTCGGGGTGAAAAGCTTCAGAACTGATTACCCGAGTCGTGAGCTGTGTAATCCCTTTGAAACATGGTTATAGGTAGAAAATTAATGATAGCAATACAAAGCTGTTGATTGTGTAAAACTCTCGCGAGCCACCGGCTTCCTCCTCCAACACTGGTGGTGTTGCTTTGGAGATGCTTCATTCCCAGTGCAAGCTGTTAAGCTGAGCTGAAGGGAGGAGTTAGACACCACGGGGTGAGATGGAGTATTTGGTGTTAGGGAAGAGCCAAAGGATAGCTCCAGCTCTGTCGTTGATGGTAAACGGCAACTCAAAGTTGGGGCACAGCCTAGCAGCAGTTAGAAAGGTGTCCTAGAACACATTTCATTCCTGCAGCAACAGCCAGAAGCGAAGCCACCACACTGTACCTTGTCAGTGCTATTCCATGACCCTGAGAGTGCTTCAGGCCTGAGCAACTGAGGCCCTAAACCCTGGTGGAGCTTGTCCAGGCCCCAGGGAGAGAGGAGTTGATCTTCAGCCTCTGGCTAGAGGCTTTATGAAGCTATGACGCTGTGGTCTAACCTGAGGAACAGCTGCTGGGTAGGGAGGATGTGACTCTTCCTGAGCATTTAGTTCCTCCTCTGTGTAACTGATTACAGGGCTGCTGTGAAGATGCATGCATTAGTGACTGTGAAACACCAGATCTACAGGGATGTCTGTTGTCAGGTAATCAGTCTTTCCTTCTGTGCAGCACCATCTCCAGTGTTTGGAGTTGTCATCACACCAAGCCCTCCTGGTGTTCCCAGTTCTATTTAAAATGGTGTTATGATTAAGGGACAAATGCACATCAGAGCTGCTGCAGAGGATCACTGTGGTTCAGCAGTAATGGGAAGCCAAGAACCTGACAATAGAGCATCACTGGAGATTTTTGTGACATCTTCTGTTAAATGAGCGGGTTTCAAAGGCTCTGATTTGGGCTCAAGAAATGACAATCCATTTGCCTTTAAAATTAACTGATTTATTTTTCACATAATTGCTGTAGGTTTCTGTTCTCTGCCCTTCCTTTCACTTCAAATGTAACCACATTTTGATGGCAGATGAAGTGATTCCTATATATAGCATGCAAAGCACTTTGGGATCCTTCCAGTGAATGAGTTCCGGATACATGTCAGATATTTATTTAGTGCAGCACTTTATAGTAGGCATCACAGTCAAGAGCCCAACCTTGGAGCATTTTCTGGCCTCAAGCTCAAAGCCAAACCTGCTATGTGTGGCTTGACCAGAATGTTTGAGTAGTAGACATGCTGAGAAGAAAAAACAATTTTGTCTGCACCTTTGTTATGGCAATGAGCTCCTCGCCCTGGATTAATTGCAGTTTCCAAGGAGGCTGACAGTTCTGCCCATTTCCATAGGAAAGGAAATACCAAAGAGTGGGCTCAAAGGAGGCCTTTCCAGGAATTTAGGATTTGCTATACCTATCGGGTCAGATATCCTGTTCCTAGCAGCTGTCAGGACATGATGCTTCAAAGGAAGTTGGCTAAGTTTACCTAGCCACCGCATGACTAAGGCTGAAGAGAACTGAGGTAAGCATCACATTAGGTGGTACAGGACTCAGCTTTCTGCCCGGAACACGAGATCTGATTACCCCTAGCTTAGTAAGTTGTATGGCTGTAATGTTAGTAGCAGTCATATTCAAACTTCTACAGCTTTGCCAGCTCTTTTCATTGTCTCTTTCAGTTACCTGTTCAGCATTTGCTGTGTTTTGCCAAAGGTTTTACAACTAAAATAGGATACAGCTTAATGGGGAGGCACCATATAGTTTTGTGTGATCAGTTACGTGATTATTCTGCAAAGTATTCTCTGCTGAGTCCTGATTTTCAAACAGATGGGAAGTGGGCAGAGAGCTGAAAGCCTTAGGACCACTCAGCTTCAGCAGCTTTCCTGCCCACTAAATTACAAGATCAGGCCTTCCTTAACACTTCTGATAAGTGCCATATGCTAGAGGTACCACCAGTCCTTTTGCCATTCATTGAAGTGAATGTTGACTTCAGAGGCCAGACATCTTATATTACCCTTTACCAAGTGTGGCACTGAGGCTGCAAAACACCAAATGTTTTATTCCATCTATTCTTTCAATGTGTCACTTCTTTTGAAAACTTCCAGTGTTAACTAAATTCTTCATCCGGAGCAAATAGATTTGAGGTTTTCTTCCGAAAGTCAAGAATTCATACACTTCTCATCTGCCTTTCCGTCATCCTTGGAAATCATAGTCTTTATGTCGTTGTGCATTAGTGTTACTTTCTTGCATCTAGGAATGGCTTGACTTGAAAGTATGTTGGTAATTTAACCACACTTATCTTTAATTATCTCTACAGGAAAAGGACTCTGGAAAACATTTAGTAGGCAAATAAAATAGAGAAAGAATAACTTGTTTCATACCTTCCTGAACTTGTGTATAGGTTTTTTTTCTGAAGTGTTAGGCACAGTAGAGGGAGAATATTTGCTTTAAATTTTTTTGGTGAAAGGTAAAAGATTAAATAGTCTTTATTATTCCAAGTCATTTAATTTTTTTTAATAGAATGTCTCTAAGTCTCTGGAGATACCATATCTTCTAGCATAGGAAAATCAATAGATACAAAGGTTCCAGTTCAGTTTCCCCTGGATGTGATCAAGTACATTCAAATATTAAGTGATAAATGGGCTAATTTACACATCTGCAAAACTGGCATTAGCATTTTACTAACTCCCTGCAGTGTCACGAGGTTTAATTAATGGTTGTAAAGCACTCCTCTGAATGAAAGGTATGACTTGTTACATTTGAGATTATGTAGATCCATCAGCTTCTGCTGTATTTGTAACAGCCATCTGGAAGACTAATAGCTTTGCAGATTTACTGCTGTGCTCTGCTGCTTTCTGCTAACCTTTTTTCATAAGTTTGATACTGGTGGTAGCTTTCAGAGATTGAGATCAATCCTAAATTTGTATTCGGCTGAAAGATGCCTCTTAATTTTGTTCAAGGCAATTTCCTTGCATTTTAATACCTGTAACTTAAACTGTGTCAAATTAATACAAAGTGCACCACATTATTCACAAGAATAGTGGTTCTCAAGTAGCTGTGGAAAAAATATCGTTTCAACTCCATGCAGCCTCAATGAGACAACACAGCAAAGAATTGAAATCTCTTTTGCCTGTAGCATCACTAGGACAATAAATCAGGTTCTGGGTGCAGGACCAAGGTTACACACACTGGCACCTCTACAAATAGTCTTAAGAAGAAGACAGCTGAAGTGATGATTCAAAATATTTGCGCAGTTCTTATCTGAAGGCTCTTTCTCAGTTTCTGCTGTTAGTTGAATGTGGTGTTCTGTGTTACCCACTTGAGACTGCCTTAAGACTGCCTAGATGTTTCAATGAGACCACCAGTCCTAATTAAAGATCGTGATAAGACTGACTTACTGGGCTACAAAGGATTTTTTAATTTCATTTTTTTTGAACTCCCTACCCTGTATTCTACTCTGCTAATGTGTCTCCTGCTAATTTGGTATAAAAACTGCCCTTTTTGGGTGGTTGGAAGGAAAAGAGATGGCAGTGAATGCATGGCCTCCAGTTCAGCAGCAAAAATCTTCAGCCTGGTGAAGTGCTTATTAATTTTGGCCTTTGCCTTTTGGAGTGTTCCACATCATTTATTATTGTTCACTTATTCCAAAAGCAGCATCGCTTTTTCCTATCGTTGGTTGAAAAACTAGAGACACGGATACAAAATGCAATTGCTTTGGTCATCCTGAAAGTGTAATGTCCCCCACTCACGTGGAGCTATTGTATCTTTTCTGAAACCAGGAAGACATTGCAGCTCCGCAGCTGAGCCCCAGAAAATCCACTGCATTGGATTGTGCCTTACTCTGAATGGACTCGGTGGTCTCCTGAGGCTGACACAGAGCTGTCAGCTGCTGGCAGAATGAGAAACCACCAGGTAGGTTTTTCAGTATTGTTCTGTAATTCTATCAATATTATATATGGATCAAGCCAGGGTATCCTGGGCCTACGCAACTAACAGGAGAGTTATTATACTTGTGGAAGGACATGAGTTCTGGCCACATCAAGTAGAGCAATTAACCCAAAGCTACATTATACATTCTTTATTGCTCTATTGATCTCAAATATTCGGGACTGACAATTACAACCATCTCTGCTTTAATTATTTTTATTTGTATTGGCAGCATAAAGATCAGGACTATAGGAGCACATCTGTCTAAAGTGTTTGCTTTTATCCTTGCCTTTCCTTAAGATAGCCAATTTATGTTCAAGTGTGCTTATAACCCAGCAATTCTCTGGCAAAGTTATACTAACCAGAAATAATCCTGACTTGATGCAGACGGTGATATGCATTTTAATGATTCCTTTAGTCACTTTCTAAGATGAGGATGATGTTTGAGATGCACTTTTTTTAACCAGCACATCTTGTCTGGATAGCTAGAAAGCAGTCTTGCAAATAATTATCACCTCTGAGTCAGTGTTGGAGCAGAAAGAAGTGCTTTACCAGTGCTAGTGAAATACAGGCAAGTATAGAATGGTCTTTGGAGTTCTAATTACTGAGCAATAACTCACCTCGCAGCAGGTCAGCAACCAACCACTATGATTCTGGTATTCTGCTTTTAAATTGTTTCATTGTCCTGTGAGAATTACGGAAAAAATCTCTGCGCAAACCTCATGCGAGGTTTGCTGTCACACATGCAAGTTATGTGTGACAGCAAAAATATTCCAAGAGAGAGAAAAATCTCATTGTTGGTGACTTTAATGAGTGTATCCTGAAAGGTAGAGAATGATATCTCTGTGGAATGCTTTAGGATATGAACTGAAATTACAAATAGTACCTAAGCATATGCGAGAACGAAAAAGACAGGAAAATCAGAGAAAAGTGTCACTCTCTTGTATATATGGAGGAGTATGTCTGAGAGGCTGCAATTCGTGTAGGACAAACAGTTTGAATCACCCTGTACCATTGCTCAGCCCCTCTCATCACTGTCATCCCTATAGCGGGGGGCAGTTGCTCCTGCAGGGTAGTCTTTTGCTCAGATGGCTTCCTGTTGATGAGGCAAGTGATGTTGGAGCTCTTTGCCAGCCTCCTTTCACCAACAGAAGCAATCCCAGGGATGGAAACTGTGAGACCTCGACAAGGCACCCAGTAAACCCTGTTTTCTTTGTACAGAAGCAGCTGGAAGCCAGTCAGAATGGAATATATATGTGGGTAGCCCTCATCTGTTGAGGGTGCTTCCCAGGAGCCCTGCAGCCTCTTGGCAGGGAGAGGACGAGTCCTGCCACCGCACAGTGTCCTGCTCCGCCTTCAAAGGAAAGAGCTGAGGTTCAGCCCTAGTCTGTCATGGTGGCCTGGGTTAGACTTGTTCAAATAATCCATTTGCGCATCTGAAGTGGAGGAGAATGAAAGAGGGGAAAATAGCTGTAGACATTTTAAAGCAAAGAATGAAAGATTGATTTAATAAACAGAGTCGTTCCATAATGTTGTAATATATCCAGAGGATCTCTATGCCTCCTTTGTGTTGCCACCCACAAAGTTTTAGGGACTGCTTTGTTTGTAGCTGTGTGGTGCAATCTGCAGACCAAATGAAGGATGTGCCATTCCACTGAAATCTGTTGTTTCATGACTTGAAATTACATCTTTTGTTTGACATTAGACCACATTTGTACTTCCTTTTTTTTTTCTGTTGGCATTTCAAGAATTGGATGGTGTTTCCGAGTAAAAGCAAATCCATCCATCCATCCTCTGTCAGGAGAACTTCACTTTTAGGCAAATAAAATGGTCTGTATCATTCCTTGTCATCTTTGGTCTTCAGTCAGGTATTCTCTAATCTCTATTCAATGTATTCCTTTTACCTGAAATGCCAAATAGCCCTGATGTTGCACTTCATAGGTTGTGTACTTTCTTTACTAATACTGGTATGTCTTTCAATTTCACTGTTGAAGAGGCCAGTTTGCAAACAAACGGCCTGGGAAATGAATGTGAAAGCACCTTGTTACACAAAAGCAGGCAAATGGTTCTGCGCAGTCCCTGTTTTGTACAGTACCAGCTAGTTGTATTAGGATGTCAGTTCATGGACAAGCTGCAGCACACTGATGGCCTGTGTTGACAAGATATTTTTATCCATTGCCTTGAACAGGTGAGACAGGAGTATCCCATTTGTCTTTGTGCCTGTTAGATGCTGCACTTGAACTTTAGTGACTGCGGACTGTGATTCCTTTCTTGCTGTCAGTGAGATTTTTACAGGCAGTGGCTGTTGAATAAGACCTGTGTCACTGCTTTTAGATGTCTGGTTGGAGGATGCATTCCGTCAGTGGAAATGTGGGGTTGGGTTATGCCCACTGGTTCAGGAAGACAAATAAGGTCATAAATAGTAGTTTGATGGTTTGGTATTGTGTTATAGTTCAGCCCTGCAACCAGCCACTGCATAGGGAGCTGCAGCATGTGCCAAGTGACATGCACCCACAGGCCATCTGTTTCTGTGGCAACATGATTTATAATGTAGCTAACAAGCTTCCATTCTGGACAGAGGTGTCACAGTGTGTCAATAGTGGCCCATCTGAAAAAAATTACACCATGAATTGAAGTTTTTCAAGTGTGATTTTGAAATAGCACAGAGCACAGCAGGAGTCACATTCTATAATGCAAGGAGGACCCAGCCTGGAATGGTAGAGGAGTCCTGACCAGTCTCTGCATTCAAATGTTGCTACTTAATTCTCATGTCCCATTTATGTTAAAATGTTTTATGTCCGTGGTTTTGAGACAAAAAGTTTTTTCAGCCACTGAATGTCTCATTCAATAATATGTTACTGAGTGCTTTAATTATCTTGAGAGAGCAATTTTATTGTACTGGCACCAAAAATTTCAGCAAATGTCAAGGAAGCTGCAAATGAGGCAATTCCAGACTGGACATTTATTGAATTAAATGGATTATTTCCTTGGTGCCTTCGAAGTGTTCAAATATGTCTGGAATCTCCTACCCATTTCTCTAAGTCTGCCAAAACCAGATTATTAAATGGCCCATTTTCCATAATATCAGTCTGGATTTTTCTCATCAGTCCCCTGATTACTACAAATTGCATGGTGTGATATTTCAGAAGATTAATATTCCATCTGCCCGGCATGCTGCCAGGAGATCAAAACGATTGGCTGCTCCAGCTCAGACTTAATCTTCATGACAGGCCAACCGCTGTAAACACCCTACGTTGTCATGGTGGGCTTGGCTACATGGGTGGTTTATGCTTGGTGGAAAGCTAACTGTATCAGTGTAAAGAGATCTGTGCTGTACATCATTGCCAAAATGCTCTGGAGCTTTTAATTCTGCTGAGATTAGTAGCACTGTCACGGTGGAATAAATACTGATGAATATCAAGTTAATTTTGTCCATGCTACCATGTTTTGTTAGCTGTGCAAGTTACCTCCCTTGGTTCTTTGCACATAGTTCCCTGTGGCTGCCCTGAACATTCCCACTTGCTTCTGGCCATCTGATGCTGACACTCTGGTAAATGAAAAAAGGAGCTATTCCACATTGTAGGGAAACTAGCATGAGTGCAAAGGTGTGGGGGACACCTGCCCACAAGTCTGAATATGGAAAAAAAAAGATAAAATAAAGTTCCAGTGATAGCCACCACTTTGTTTGGATATGATTTCTGCATGTTGGTTAACGTGGCACTGCAGCGAAGAATCTTACTGTGGTATGAATCTCCTTGCACAGTAATGTCCACATTTGTGTATGATACTTGGAATGGTCTTTTCTTTCTGTGCTAGCTCCAGTGTGAAGGCTAGTGAAATGAAGGTAGCAACAATAAACCCCATGTTTGTATCCCAGAAGAGAGTAAAATTCAGTTTTCCATTCCACACCAGTGCTGGCCAAGCTGTGACCTGTAAGTAATGTGCTTCCTTGCCTTGGCAAATGCCATGTGAATAATACTGCGGTTCTGCCTGCACAGGAGCTGTTGGCTAACCTCAGTTCCTGAGAGTGGGAGCAAAAGCTGCTTAAGCTGGTGCTTACAGGAACCCTGTGTCTACACCATACAGTAAAAGAGAGGGCTCTGTATCAGAACTTGTATAAGGGTTTGTTCTTGGCATGCTCTGAAGTATGAGGTGTGCTTCTGGTAGCTGCCAGCTGTGGAGTCAGGAGGTAGATCAGGAAAACTAATTTACTGATACTGCCCTTTGGTATAGTACCATTCTCATTCTTTCTTTTTTTTTCCCAGTGTTCTATCCCAACACCACAATCTGTATCATCCGGTTCCCAAATCGTTCAGCTCTAGACGCTAAGGGGAGAGGATGTTGGCGCACCAGCAATAGATGGCTATTATGTGACAATTTACACATCTGTGACAAAGGTGAGCTTCACCTCGCAGAGAAAGGTGTTTCTGGGTTGTCAGCCATTGGAACAGGCTGCCCAGGGAGCTGGTTGAGTCACCGTCCCTGGAGGTGTTTAAGAGACGACTGGATGTTGCATTGGGGTACACAGTTTAGTAGTTTGATGGGGCTGGGACAGAGGCTGGACTCGATCTTCAAGGTGTCTTCCAGCTGAAAATATTCTATGATTCTATGATTCTATGGTGATTTTTTTACATTCAGAACTAATTTGGACTGTAGATATTTGAATGTAATTGTGACAAAACAGTGTTGTTCACTTAAAGGAATAGCTTTTGGTTCTTCTTCCTCTATATTTTTATACTTGTAGCCCTTGCTGACCAGCTCTGGTACTTCTGGTCACCACTGAAATCCAGGGGAACAGGAAAGCATTCTGAGAAATGAAATCATGTTTACATTATGCTTACTTATATATCTGTGCATTTCTCACTAAACAGTGTCAGCCTGTTAAATTCACGCCTTGGTACAACCCCACTGTAATACAATAAATCAGGAATGAATTTGGTATATTGTATCTACGTGTTTGCTGAAATCCTGGTATGTTGGATTTTTAATCCCATGTTTAATGTTGTCCTGACTCTAAACTTTCCCTAGCTCAGGAAGTTTTAGCTGCTAATGTGCAATTTTTAGAAGCCCTTTCCTGACTTTTTTTTTTTGGTCCTTTCTAATAACACCCACATTAAACTGCTAAAAGGCATTGAAAGTGTGTGTGAACAAAAACATATTATCTGTTGTTTTTGTGAAGTTGAAGCTAGCAAGGCCAACCAAAACCAGTCCTGCTGAGTTTCACACAAACACGTGAAATAATTGCCACCCTGAAGATTTTGCCATGAGGTAACACGAACTTCTCAGGATGCAAACCCATGTCAACCCAGCTCCTGAACTAGGGATGCTCCCCTCCAGCCAGGTCAGAACCTGCACAGGAAAGCTTACATCTGTTTATTGTCACCAGGCAGATATAATTTGAATATGCAAAGCAAACATTGCAGTGAAGTAAAAATTATGCAATATGTAAGTGCTGTGACAAAGTACAGGACACCAGCAAGTTTGTGGCCAAGGCCTACATAGCAGGCCTCATGCTACCCCGATGTTTAATTCCATTCTCTTTGGTTATTCAGTTTTCTACATTTTTTGATGGCAGATCTTTTCTCTTTCCTAATTAAAAAAAAAAAGAATCTACTGTCCTCCAGATATTTTTGCTGACAAAGGATTTTACAAAAGCACCTTATAAACTATGGCTGAAGTTCTGACTCTGCCCTTGGCAGCAGCTGCACAGAGCGCAAGAGAGATGTGGGGGGGGACAGCAGATAAACACTCAGCCTGGATGTTGAGTGTCTGATTTTTTAAAATTTAAAATGTCAGTACCCAGCAAATGACTGAATACCGTTGAAACCTCACTTTTTTAGACATTGTCTTCGAAGATTTCAGGAAATTATCACAGCAAACAGATCATTCCTGCAAGAATTTTCATTTTGCCAAAAGCCTGATCTTCAATAGTATGAATAATTACATTTTTCTCATCCAGATTCTGCTGCCCAGAAATTTTCTGTAGTGCGTTCCAGGCAGAAACAGAATGTGTCAATATCTCTTCCTTGGAGAGATACTTCAAATATGATCATAGTAGCCCTTTAACGCTACTCATGCTTATTGTAAATTATTGGAATTGTTACTGGCTTTGACCCTGCCTCTCCATCTCCCTAAAGCTGCTCTATGGAGTCAGGCAAAACTGCTGTAGTGGTGAAGCATTAGTGAGTGCACTTTAGAAAGTTAACTGTGTCTCGTGTTTGCTAAAGAATTTCCAGCTGAAGTAAAAATATAAACAGCTTTGTTTACTCTTCTCTTGTTACTAGATGAAGGATCAGAGTTTCTGCTGATGGAGCTGACTTTAGTAGAATGCGTCAGGTTGTCGGTGCTACTTCTACAGTCTGGTCCACTACTTCTCTGCCGTATTAGCTTGGTGCACCCAGACAGGGCAGAGTCCCTGGAGTCAGGGGCAGTCACTGTCCCTGGAGGTGTTTAAGGAGAGGCTGGATGTGGCACTTAGTGCCATGGTCTGGCCGATGTGGTGGTGTTGAGTCACAGGCTGGACTTGATGATCTCAGAGGTCTTTTCCAGCCTCAACAATTCTATGATTCTGTGAGTCTGCTCACTACTTTTGACTTGGGAGCTTAGGTCATGTTCTAGACTCAGATTTCAGTCTAGCATTCTTCTCCATGACTAGGATTCAGAGCCTGAGACCTCCCAAACCATCACTCAAATTTCTCTTGAGTCCTACAAAAACTTCGTAACTCTAAACTGGTATTGAACTTCTAATAAAACTGCGCTGGAAAAACACAAAAACCAAAGAACACCAGTTTTTACCATAGCAATTTTATTTCTAAAGCACCTGGCTCTTCAGACCCTGGAGAACAAGTTAAGACCAGCTACATAGCTCCATTGATCCACACTTACTACTTCTGTCTAAAGTTTTACTGTTATTTTGGGAGAATTCCCCCTTTCTCACTACACTTTCCATCAAGCCAGGAAGTCACTGTATGTAGCAGTGGTTGACTACACTGCAGCAGTGATTGCTCTGATGTATTCCTCATCTCTGTTCTGTGTTCTTCACTGAGATATGGCTTCTGGAGTCATGATGTCCCAGCTGTGGTCTCCTGCACAAAAGATGCCTGGATGAATAGTGAAGGGCCAGGAACTGAGATGTGCAGAGTTTATGTCACCAGCACATATCTCTCAGATTTTCATTGTGATGATCCTTCAGTGGGCCAGCTAGCTGATTTTACTTGGCTAAGCATCTCCTTGAACTTGTACCATAGACCAGGGACTTTACCCTCCTCGCTATCCTACTTCTCCCTTGCTTTTTGGACACTTTGAATAAGAAAGCTGCACAAAAAAAGGAAAAATCTCTTAGTGAGATGGAGGCAATAGTTTGGACATGCAGGATACCCAGTGTGTGTTTAGGTCCCTCTGCATCACTGGACAAGGATCACTTCTTCGAGCAGATGTGTTTAGAAGGGTAGATAGAGCCACTAAATGATAAGGATTATTACTGGGACTTAATTGTACAAGTCACTCTGAAAAAGGTCCTGGATATTCCACTGGAATGGTGCTGGGTGTTTTTTAAAGCATAATGGTCTGAATTATTCTTCACACTGGTGCCAAGCATTATTATCATGGTTTTGAAGATGAAACCCTCTATTTCTTCAGTGTCTAGCCATAGTGAGAGTCTAGAGTGCAGACTGCCCCGTTAGTTTCAAAGAGGTAGCAATTGCTCTCCAGAACCCTATTTTCTACCACATATTTGGACAGCCAAGAAAGCGACAATTTCTGCAACCCTAAGAGAGTCCCAGTGAAAGGTGTTTTATGCAGTGGAAACTAAGACAAAATCTGGTCGTAATGAAAACCACCTTTTCTGTCAGACGAAAATATTGCAAGTTGAGTGAAAGTATCCAAACCAACTTTTACATCATTTCTTTCAAAAATATTTGAAACAATGGACTCTGAGATTCAGTTCCTCGCCTAAAAACATTTGTTCTGTAGTAGCTGTTAACATGACACAAATGCAGGGAAAGAACACATTCTGAAAAGTCATCAGCTTTCAAATTTGAATACATGGTAGCGGCTTTCTTTACTTTTACAGAATAGCATCTTTTATCTGGATAGTTCAAAGCATTCCTCAAATAATTTATTACATCTCGCCACCTCCTCTCTGAGGGTTTTAAATATTATTTTCCTCATTGCAGAAGAGGGGAAAATGGAGAAACCAGAAAAATTAAGTTACTTTTCTAAGACCACACAGTGAGTCAGAATCGGAGTGCAGAGTAGAAGTCTGAAGTGATAGCTTCTGCTCTGCCACTCCAAGTACTAGATTATATAGTTTGCCTGTGACATTCCCTCCAGTGAGAGGTAATAGCTTTCTAAGCATCTGCTATAATTCAACCTGGAAGTTACTGGGGCAGATGTGTTAATTATTGGGTGAAATTCTGTGACCTAGCTATTCAAAAGGTCAGACAAGATGGTCAGAAAGGCCTTGTCTAGTCTTGAAATATAAAAGTCATTACCACTATACATACCTATTTGCCCTTTCTCTCCTTCCAACAAAAGTCAGCAATTAGTCTTGTCTAAAAGCTTGCTATGAAACTGCAGTTTTCAAATCTAAGGCATATTATGCCAGAAGTTAGCAAAAAATAGCTTCAGAAATCCTGAAAAATTGACAGGTTGAATCAATCAAATCCATTTTTAATTTTATTTTGACAAAAATTCACTCTGGGGCTGACAGCTCCTTGTAAAAACAACTTTGGTGACTGCAGTTTGAAGCATACATGCTATAAAACCTTGGGAACAGGATTTATTATAGAAACCTGGCAGTCTCTTAATTCTACCAGTATTATCACCGTGCGTGACAATAATATATTAAGACCATACTTCAGAGCTCCTTCATTAGATTCTGACATATGGAGGAGAAAGGAGAGCCTGAAAATTGTGGAGGACATAGAGTGCAGCCTCAGCTGTGCGTATTTATCATCTAAATCAAGTGAAGGCTATTTATTGACTTATTGATTCTAATTCAAAATGAGAACTTAATTAAAAGTTTAGTTCATTACCACACAATTACATGGCCCTTAAGATATTTCCAGGCTAGTAAAGTGCATGCTTAATCATGTGATATATCGGGAAGGCTGGATCTTCAGTTGCTATAAATCAGACATTAGTGGTTCCATGCTAATTTACGCCATCTGGGGACAGGGCCTATTAGTTTTCTATGCAGGAGACAGTTGTTATTGTTTTAAATAAGGGAACTAAATGTAATGTTGTCCTTTGCTGAACAATAGCATATGTCAGCTTCTCACCAGAAGTCAAAGTAGTGATGAGAAATATAGTCTTGGTGCCATATATATCATATATATATGTGCCAGCCTCAAAACAGAAGTGCTCACAAACAGCATAAAGGACTGTCTGCCAAAATGTTTTAATGGCAGGCCCCAGAGAAGCTGTTCTGCCTTGGAAATGTGCTGTAGTGACTCTGCTAAGAGAGACTGTGGCAAAGAGCAAACTTTCCTGCCCAACTGCTCTGAAGAACCACAGCACATCATGCAGGCAGCGTCTACACAGATGTGCCACAAAAGCTCTGGCATCCCTTCTGCTTCTCAGCCTCATGAGATGCACCTGCACCTCACAGCTCGTTATGCTTCTTCACCTCTGCACAGCTAGTGGAATAGTTTTTTAATGTAAGTTTAGCTTCTTAGACTGAGGTTCCTTCAATGCAGCAAATTTAGGATTTGTCCTTGCAGAGGACCAGAGTCCTGATTATATTTGCATTCACGTAACACAGCGTGACAGAGATCTAATCTTGAGCATTTTTATGTTTGCACAGTTTTTGAACATTTTTACATATTTACAAATGGTCAGAGCTTACAGTCTGGGAAGCAAATTATGGAAGACTTTCTCATGCAGGCATGAGGCATATTAAGGCATAGAGCAATTGAAGATAAGTTAGGCTGTTCATACAGACACACACTGCACATTTTCAGTGACTGAGGTTCATAGAATCATAGAATGGTTAAGGTTAGAAGGGACCTTGAAGATCATCTAGTTCCAACCCCCCTGCTGTGAGCAGGGACACCTCTCTCCCACTGGGCCATGTTGCTCAAAGCCCCATCCAGCCTGGCCTTGAGTACTTCCAGGGATGGGGCTTCTGCAGCCTTCTTGGGCAACCTGTTCCAGTGCTTCACCACTCTCATGGTGAAGAATTTTTTCCTTATATATTATCTAAATCTACCCTCTTGCAGTTTCAGGCGATTGCTCCTAGTCCTATCACTACAGGTCCTTGTAAAAAGCCCTTCTCCAGCTTTCCTGTAGCCCTCTTTCATGTATTGGAAGGCCACTACTAGGTCACCCTGGAGCCTTCTTTCTCCTCAGCAAAACTACACAGAATGATACTATTCAATGGGATCCATGATAAGAGTCTTAATTCTTTGCTTTGCCTGGCATTTTTATTCAGGTAATCATTCCCATCTCTGAGCCTCCTAAAAAGAATTAGGGGAGGCAATTTCTACATAGGCTAGTATTTTGGACTCTCAGGGTAGTAATGTTGAATGGGTTTATGTCAAGCAACACAAATTTTGCTGCACTTCTGATGTTAGGGACTAAGAGTTTTTTTAGGTTCTATGTACTGTACTTTGACACCAGCAAAGAAACAGGCATAGAAACAGTTTTCAGTCGATTCTGTTAGCTAACAAGGCTGTCATTTAGAGTTGAAAGGCAGGGCGCCTAGCAGGTGTGGCATGACTGTGTGAACAGCAAAAATTATACCTGTCTGGTCTGAAGTGAGTAAAGGACAGAGACAAGTGAGTGCAGAAGGGCATCAGACAACTGGGAAGCTGCGTTCGTTCATCTGTCACCCAGCAAAAATGAAGCATGTTCTGCAGGAAGCACAGTGATGAACCTGATACTTGTGTGCTCATGTGACTGCTGTGGTGGTGGTAACAGGGCCAGACAAGCAGAGGCATAAGTGACAGAGCTTTTTGAAAAGTGGTACGTCTGTAGGCTGAGGAGCATCCATGTAAGGAATCAATTGGGCGAACAGGCATTTTAATAGCTGCATAGTAGGTGCACCTGCTACTACTCAATGTTAAACCAAATAGTATTTTTCAACTATTGATTGAGCACATCCCAGAGCTGCTGAGGAGCTGTTTTTCTGTAATGCCAGATGATGTGTACAACTGCTTTTCTCTGATGTCGTGGACATTTCTAGACCAAGAAGACTTAGACTAAAATGGCCTCCCCTGTGCTTGGTTGCAGTGTCTCCAGCTGGCAAGAACCCATGTTTTATCCGTTACAATTAGATTAATGGTTTGTGCTTCTCTAGTGCTTAGAGCTCTGAGCCATCACACTCAGCTTGTGGCAATAGCTGCGTGAAACATCCCGCTGTCTCAGATCCCACTTACTGTTGCACTAATTGTTTTTTCTCTCCCTGCTTGTACTTTCTCTTAGGGTCCATTTTAGTAGGTTGAGATCAAGCAGCTTTTTTGTGTGTGGCCAGTATATATTACTGGAATGGACAGAGGCATAAGTAGGGATAAAAGAGTTTGCCTTGCAGCCGTGCTCTGTGCCATAGCTTGTAAACTGGAGTCATTTTCGTTTTGCTTCTTTGCTTCTGGTATGTCTGTCTGGTTTTTCCATCCAAGAAAAAAAAAATCCAACCACATGTTTTTGCCTAGTTCCCTTGCAGAACTTTTGGCATCTGAGAGAGAATTTCTCTGACACCTTATGAATCCCACTGAAGCCTGAAATAGAGCAGTTCAGGCCTGACAGAGCTCTTTATAAAACTGCCATCAGTAGGCATGTTAACAGAGCAATGCAACCAAGCAGTTTATCGCTGCTTTTCAGGCTTGCAGAAGCTGGTCTGATGGGGAAGAGCTCATGATAAATAAATTTTACATTGATTTCAGATAGTGTCCTAGTAGTGAGGGTAACTGAACATTACAATAATAGATGAAGGGGGCAGCACGACTGACATCATTTGGAATCTTTAGGAGGCAGTTCGGGTATCTGTCTAAAAGATATTCTTTCAAACTGGCTTTGGCATGAATGGTCCCTTCTGGCCAAGGAATCTGTCCAGAATGTATCATTCATTCAGCTTTTTCCTTCATATATAACAGGCAGAATAAGTCCTCAGCATGATCATCATTTGCATAAAGATAATGGTTGTAATAAAAGCCTCTGCTTCAGGGGTTTCGCTGGGTAACCACTGGGGTCAAGAAAGATTTTTTTTCTCCAGCTATACAATTAGCCAGATGTACTCTGGGTTAGTGTTCGCTTCGTTCCTCTGAAGCCCTGGAGATTGGCCGTTCCCAGAGACCGTCTCCTCCCTGATGAACCATGCAGTGGCCCAGGGATATACTGAGACTCCTCTCTTCAGTACCCAGGGGTAACTGCTCATTTGCTCAGACCTAAGAGCATCTTCTGTAGCAGGAGTGCATGGCTAGCGGGACATATCTCATCAAGTAATCCCCTCATCTTCAAGCAATCTCACAGGACCTGAGAGGCTTTGGAAATGTAACAACCTGCAATAAAGATTAGAGTAACTCCTTTGTTTCCAAACTTCTCTGCTTGCAACACCATTTCTGGTGTTGTAAATCCCCTTCTGTGCTCACAACAGTCATTAGGGAAAGGCAATACCAAGAAGTACTAAGATGGGAATATCTATGTTAAACAAACAGTGGTTTCTTACAGCCTTCACCTCTGCTGCCGTATTTGTGTAGTCTGTGTAGGTGTAGCTGCCTCCACCTGCCCACCCCAGTCACCTCTGGGCACTCTGACAGAGGGGCTGTGGGCATGTAAACCCAGGCACACTCCTGTCTGCAGGAGCCTGGGGAGGGGAGTGGCACCAGCCACACCCTGTATGTTAACACCTGGAAGTGCCTAGGCAGATTGTCTGCCAGAGGTTGTGAAGCTGCCTCACTGGGAGAAGGATGTAGAGCCTCCTGTGCCCTGGTTGTCCTTGGGAGCATTGTGGGTTTTTTGGAGTGGTGAAGGTAGACTGTGAGATTGGAAGAGGAGATCACAGGTGAAGGTAACCTGCCAGTCTTGTGTTTGCTTTCAGAGTTGCTGTGCCTTTCAGGCATCTAAACTGTGTGTTAATCCACATTTACAGCTTGCTTGTGTCAGATTAATTCCTACCTTGTGGGCACCAAGAACTGTATTATGCAGATCCTTAGATAAATGATAATCTCTAGGCTGAATCGTACCTGTGTAATTAGGTAAGTATAAAGATCCATACCTGAGGATCTGCAGCGACAGATCCTAAGCAAAACAAAATAGATTTGATCCATCTTTCCCAACGTCCAGTGATTTTAATGGAGAAGGAAGAAGCCTAATGAGGTATGCCACGAGGCATTACTGAGATCTGGTGGCTGTGGCAGCTGAATGCTGCAGAAAATGTGCAATTGTTCATATGCTGCAGAGTGCTTGAGTTGAGTCATTGGCCTTTTACTAGGTCCTTTGGCAGTAAAACTTCCATCTTTGTGAAACAGTAGTCACAGTGATTTAATGCAAATGCATTTTTTAATATAGGGCTCCTGCAGCTCAGGAATGGGTCCTGATCCTGCAGCTGTGATTGTACCTGCTTTCATTATTGTAAACAATTGTTTTTAGTAGAGCTACTCACAGACTGCATCTGCTGTTAATCTTGCCCAGGGCTGGAAAGTTTTACTTTCAAACATTTTTTTACTCAACGTGTGACTTCCTGCGGCTACTCTGCTGCATGCATTTGCTGGCTTTTACTAGACTTTGGACCATAAGCTAATTCTTTTCACTTTGTACACAGTAGCTTTTCTCCTCTTGTTTTGTTAGAAATTTCCACAAAGATGGATCTTAACACCATTTTTAGTTGTTGAAACCAAGGCTAGGGGAATATACCTAGTGTCCTTAAATTCATAGAGCAACTCCTTGGCGCAGAACAAGATCCGATTTGCAGTCTTCCTTTCTTACGGTCACACAATGGTAACAGAAGCATGATAGAAACAGAAGTTACTTTATGTATAACCGACAGTCCGTCCTGTGTAGGGTGGCAATGCAAAGCATCAAGTTTCTTAGAACTAAGTGCCATGAGATGGATGTCTGCTTTAAGGAACTTCCTTTCAAGCTATTCTTTCCATATTTTCATGTTTTCTTACACTATGTATTTAGGCAGAGTGCCGGTGTTTCACCAGTACTCCTAAGCAGAGACGGATTTATCACATTGGATGTTTACAAAATTTTCTCCCTCCCCTGCCCCCAGTGTATATTTGTTTTCTTTTTGACATTAATAGCAGAGCTGCCTCAGAATTTTCAAAATCTAAGTAAACAGTTTTTCAGAAAAAATTGCCAAAACCTGCTTGTTTTCAACCCTCCTGCAGAGGTTGACTTCTAGTCAATGGAATTTCTTTTCACTAACAAAGTTCATAAAGTCTAATTGTACTTAAAATTTTTGGATGTTTTTCCAGCATTTTCTAGCTCCTGCCGGACATCGATTTTTGTGCTGCTTGATAATCTTTATTTTCTTTGCAGGACAAGATGGCACCTCTTTTACCCATAAACATGTTTTTACTAGAACTTCCTCAACTTTTGGTGACTCAGGTGTGCAGGGGTTTTTTCCCTTCCTTTTTGAGGGGAACAGATTTTCCAGTTAGGAGCTAATTTTCTTGGAATCACCGTAATTCAGATACACATCAATTCTTGGTCCAGTCTTGCCTGGTGAAACTGTTGTCAGTGATGTGCCAGTGCATGACACCAAGATAAATATTTGCTCATCAGAGCCAATGTACCAGTTGAAGATCATATATTACCTTTTACAAGCCTTACAAAAAAGGAGAATTTTAGGTTAGGATTGTTAAATATGAAGCATTACCTTTAAGACAAAATCACAGATGTTTAGCATTATACCAGTTGCAATTTCTTCTTCTCAAAATATTGAAGGTAGGTTACAATCTAGAAAGAAAAGAACTTAAATTTTTCCAAACATTAATTTTCTTCAGTTTATCAGTTTCAAAAATTTTAACCTGTGTTGTTGCTGCCGCTTTCTGCAAGGGTTTAGATTTGATTGTTTGCCCCACTATCTGACTAGTGTCACAATCATCTGTAAACACAGGAGACATTTAGAGTTAGTAAAAGGAAAACACTGAAGCTTTGATCAGGGGAAAAGCAGGAGGTGGGTTTTGGTTTTGAATTTCTTCTTCATGATTTTACAGTTTATTAGCACCAGGTTAAACAAGCTAATGGGTTCAAATTATAACAAAATAATTGCAGTGGTTTATAGAGCCACTATGAAGTAACACCCCCTCCCCTTTTTAACCTTTCATCTTAGTCTCATTCTTATCTGTGGACTGCCCCTTTGCCCTCCTCTCCCGCTTTGCCTGAAAAATAAGCAGAAAATGCTGTTTATGTTATGCTGGTACGCACTTCTAGGTTTTTTTTAATACATCCCCTGAGAAAAGTGGATAAATAAATATACATTTTTCAATAGCTGTAGAGCATTTGTTTAACATTGGCTAACTCCCCAAAAACTACTGGAAGATTATACACGCAAATGTAATTTTCTTGCTAACTTAAGTCTCTCTTGGGAGCGCTGGTGGCTGCCTGTAAACATTTTCCTTGAATCAGCAGAGATGCATTATGTTGCTAAAAGTATATAATGTAAAAAGCGAACTAAAACATGGAAGAAGATTTAGAAAGTAGGAGGAGATGGAAAAGGGAAGTACTATAAAGGGAAGGGCATCTATAAAGACAGAGGGGTCTAAGCCTTTTACAATAGAGGCAGTCTGAAATAACCATGGTTTCTTCTTTGAGTCGTGAGAATAGCTATTTTCTTGTTTAAAAGCTTAAAGAGCTATTAAGTTGGGCAAATCACTGGTAAAACAGCTGGAAATGTAAATAGCAATTTAAACAGTCCATTGCCCCTCAATCCAAATGTGGAATGTGCAGATCTACTTCAAAAAAGTTCCTCTGGTTTTATTATATTGTCAACGGTAAGAGGATTGAGTAGGCACTCTTTCTCCATGGGCTGAAAGGAAACGGTGTGCTTTATTTAGAAAATGCACAATTTTATTTTTCCTTTTCTCATTTTTCTCCTTTTTTTTTCCCCTCCTTTTTCCTTTTTTCCTTTTTCTCCATTTTTTTCTCTTTCTTTTTTCATTTTTCTTTCTTTTTTTTTTTTTTTTTTTGCAAGTGAGCAGACGGGTCTCTAATTTTCACACCATTTTCCCTTAGAGACCTCCTTCAATTGCACCATTCTTTCATTATGTGGAACTAATGAAGTGCTCTGCAACCTTTAGGTCTCCAAAGAATCCGTTGCTCTAGGAATATAGTCCTTAAATAAAACATGTTTCATTGGCTGACTTCAAAACACTATTCTTATGGTGGGGGGGGGAAAGGGGGATAAATAATTGGCCTGGAATCACTGTGTGAGAAAAGAAGAAATTACATTGGACAATGCTTTTAAATTATAGTTACAGTCAAAGGTTACATTCAGCAATGGCAGTTTTGGTTCTTATTCCTAGTAAGTTGCCAAAAGTGGAATATAATTTTTTGAAGTTCTAAATTACAAATGTTTTCAGGACTATTGTCTTTTCAGTGCCTGTGTTCTATTGAAAGCTAACGGGTTTTGCGGTGTAAAAAATAATGCAATGCCAGATCAATAAGACTAATAATTCAGCAGCTGAGTTTGAAGGCTGGCTGCCTTGGGTATCTGAAGAATAACACCTCACATTTTATATGTTGCTTTTCATCTTCAAAGTACCCACAAAACACTAACTCAGTCATGTGGCTTGTTTACTGAGCCTGCAAAGCATAGATCTATATTATCCGTGATGTCTCAGATGTCTAATTCTCCCATGAATATTTGCGGATATGAATGCAACTTATTTTCTTTTGCCATTATAGACCTTGTGGAACGCAGCTATTTCAAATTTGTCCAAATCTCTTCTCTAAGCAATGTCTGCCCTCTGGCATTTTTATCAAAATCTCTTCTCTAAGCAATGTCTGCCCTCTGGCATTTTTAATTGATTTGCCTTTCTTCTCTAAAGCTTTTAATTGGTCTGAGCCCTGTTTTACTTCCCCTGTCCTAAAACCTTACAACAGAAATATACTCTCTCATAATATCTTTGTCTGCAAAATTTGCCTTTAAAATTAAAAAAAAAGGGGGGGGAAGGGGAATGATGACGGAGAGAAATAAAGCTATAGTTCAACATAAGATTGCTTGTATATGTTGAGCTTGTATCTGAACCCTGCAAAGAAATGTAAACATTTCATTTTTTATTAGTATTCATTTCCTTTAGCACTGCTTATCTTTTGCTTAATTTTATTTGGTGCTTGATCTAATTTGTAGCATATTGGATTTTGGCTTTGGTAAACTTAAATAACACTATCAGCATGATTATTATTATAGTACTGGCATGAGAGATTTGCTGGCTTAATTTCAGTGAAAACTAGAACAAACTGTAATGTCTGTCTTTGACTGTAAAACAATTTATATTTATAGAAACTGTTGTAATCATCTATTTTTGAGTGAAAGGGTTTCTTGGAGCATAACTATTCTACAAAACCCAGGACTTATCCCAAATTTCTAGTCTAAAAATAACGTGTTTAAGCTCCGTTGAACAGATTAGAAAACAAAACACTGCTTAATGAACATGCAGCTTTAGTTTTAGGGTGGCTAAGGATAAGTTACAGTCTTTAATTAGCTCCCATAGTTTCTTGGTCGGACAGCACACTGTGCTTTGCAGTGCTGAAGGCCGTGGAGCAGGAGTCAAGAATATGACCAAGTTTTGCCAAGGTCATTAGTAGCAATAGTTGCCTAACTGTGGACCCTCTCAAGCGACCTAATTTCAAACATGCACAGAGCTCGCAGTCACTGCGTTAAGCCGCAGTGAGTTGTATAATGGAGGCACCTGAAATCCCTTTGAAAGTCTCAGCTCCGACTCTGTTTCTGGGTTTCCAAACTTCCCATGTGAACCTGAGAAAGTCCCTTAACCTCTCTGTATGTTCTTTCCTTTATCTTCACTGCGGGAGAATAATACTTCCCTTTTCTGTGTTATGAGACCTAATTCATGAATATTTATTGATGTCTTTGTGCAGACGAGAGTTGTACAATACTGGCCTTGTCATAAATAACTTTTGACATTGCAAATTGGAAACCTACTGGAGTTTCTGTAGTTTGGTATGAGTCATTCTTGAGCTGTATCCCATCAGTTCCTTGTGTGGAGTGACGTCTATGTAACTTTGGCACATAAATTCCTGTTGTGCTTTCTTCCCAAAACAGTGTGTGCAGTCCTAGGCTGACAAACCATGGCTGGCAAGCAATGGGAGCGCAAAGTGGTGGGCAGACGACTCTGGGTGGCACAGCTGGAAGCACCTGCAGTTGTGGCCCAGATGCTCATGGTATCATAGAATTGTTGAACAGTTTTGGCTGGAAGAGACCTTCACGATCATTGAGTCCAACCTTTTCCTAGCTCTATCAACACCACTAAACCATGTCCTTCAGGGCAACATCTACCTGTCTCTTAAACACCTCCAGGGGTGGTGACTCAACCACCTCTCTGGGCAGGTTGTTCCAATGCCTGAGAACCCTCTCAGTAAACAAATTCTTCCTAATATGCAACCTGAACCTCCCCTGGTGCAACTTAAGACCATTTCCCCTCATCCTATCACTCTCCACTAGGAAGAACAGACCAACCCCTGCCTCTCTACAACCACCTTTCAAGTAATTGTAGAGAGACTACCACAGTACAGATACAGTTGTGGGCTCTATTACAGTTTGATAACTCCTGTGTATTCAGTTTGAACTAGGACACACAGTGCTAGTTTCCCACGGGGCTGACACGGCTGTTTTGCACTCCACAGAGTTCTGCATCCTGTCATTTAGGTCTGGCAAGGCTTGAGTGTCCTTGGTGCAAACCTGAGCACATTAACCAAAGGCCAAATAAAGCCAGTAAAGAGCTCCATGTTATTCTAAGTTGTTGGGTTGGATGTGCAGAGGTAGAAAGCAGAGGAGAATCGAAACTCTGTTTGAATGTTTAATCACGTGCTAACTGAAAACAAAACCTGCAAGGAAAAATGTATCTATTACTATGTTCAGTGCCAGATCAATAAACACATGTAGATTAAGTTGTCCATCTCGGGTATAAAGAGAGAAACTTGAGATACTGTGTTTAAAGCAGGTTCTGAGCATCAACAAGATCTTACACATGCTATCCACAGTTTTGGACTTGACCCATGTAGATATCTATGTACACCTAATCTGGCCTTTTTGGTGTCCAAGGATTCGTTACTTTCACTTGGAAATTGGTGGGACGAGTTTTGATTTTGCTTTTCTGTAATTCTACTATATGTATTTGAGTGAAATTAATTCTAAATTATTTTAGATGTGTAATTAAAGCATGATCAGGTGAAATATGATTAGAATTTATCCAGGAGCTCTCAAGCAGTCAGTAGGTTCTGCTTCCTGTATTTCCTCTTAGTGAGAATAGGCATTTTTCCTGATTTCATGAGCTTTCTGAGCACACCTTTGTGAACCAGTCTTACCATCCTGTTCTCTTCTGTAAGCTACTTGCACTGTAATTTAGTATACCTGTGTTAATCCAGTCCATCTCCGATGACATAATAATACTAATAAAGTGCAACATTATTAGTGGGTCTACACTGTGAATTCCATGTAATTTGAAATGAGAAGCAGTAAGCATATGAGACCAAATCCTTCTGTCATTATTCATACAGCTACGCCCGTTCTGTTGAACATGATAATATGCAGGAATAAGGTAAGTGCAATTTTACCCTTTCTGTATCAGGGCCTCCTGAGGATGCCACATTTAATTCTATTTGATAATTTTCTCTTTTTATTTGCCATTTCACACAACCTGAAACTGCAGCTGCCTGTCAGGAATTGAGTTAGTCAGAGCTTCAGCTATCTCAGAGGTAGCTTAGCACTCTAAAGCACTGGTTCATCTAGAGACCCCTTAGGGAGAAGAACTCATTTAGCAGAAAATTATAATTGCATTTTCCAAATGGTTCTGGAATTGTTTCTGTATATTTGGATAGGATGATGTATTTTTTAAAGCCTCTGCAAGCATGTCAGCAAGCGGGCTGTGCTTTTAAGGATGAAGTATACTACTAGGCTGCACCAGCTCCTGGTTCCTCTAAAGATGCTTACTGGGAAAACATGTAAGTGTGAGAGAAACATTGTACCACAGAGAAGCAGCAAGCTTTCAGTGTGAGGGGTTTGGGGAGGGATCACTACGAGTCCTTCACAGCAGTGCTGGGAAGCGGTGCTGGCGTCTGGACGAGTGTGGCCTCTGGGCCATGGGTTCCCTAACAGCAACTGGAATTGCACCTGCAGTCAGAATAGGACTCTGAAGTGTGATCCTGGGACTTTGGTGAAATACAGTAGAAAGAATTAAGGTTTGCTGGCCTTTCATTTTAATAAAGTCTCTGCAAACTCAGGTTAGAAGAATGGCAAATATCCATATGCATGAGTGTAGACCTTTTTTTTTTTTTTTAGGAGGAGGCAGAGTCATAGTTGATGTAGAAAAGTCTGAGGCAAAGAGTTGTGCTTAGGTATTTCTGCAATATCATCTCTGTTGGGAATTTCTCCTAAACGACAATGATTGTGCTAGTTTCATTCCATCACATTTGCCTGGTGTCTTGAGAAGTGCGGCATGATTCTACTCAAAACATGTTCTTTGCCTATTGCTGCTGGAAACTGAATTTCACTTTTACTGTGCACATCAAAACCCTAGGCACACAACTACATTCTTTTTAATTTACTTTCTTTTTTTATTTTTCACTTCATTCAAAACTTTTGTTTTTCATTTTCTTTGGCTACTCTTTCAGACTAAAACATATTCATGGGTCATGCTCACAATAGTGCTCGGCATCAGCATTCTAAGTGTTTGAATATCTAAAAAGTTGAGGAACACAGCTTACCCTTCCGTAAAAGAATCTGCTCAGTGTTCTTAAAAGTTAAACAGTATCCTGGTAGTCAAAGAAAATTCATAAAAGTATTTTCAAGATCCTATTTTGAGATAAGACAGTCTCTTTTTTTTCCTTCTCTCAAGACACTGAGGAAAATCATCTTCTCCCTGCTTTGAATGCCTCTCTGTTCAGAAGTGTAATTTTTTTCACTGGGAAATGATTGAAACTTCTTATGTGTCACAATCCTTAGCTAATCTGAGCATAGCTAGAGGTGGCAGCAGAGTTGCTTATTACAGGAATATAGGAGAACAGGACCCTACTTGCTCATATTTTGAGCCTTTTGTTGTCTTACGCTGCTCTGCTAGTCATTTCTCATCATGTGAACACGCTGCAGGGCTGTAGGCCTAATTTTCGCCTGCCATCTACCTGATGTTCACTTGTCTTTCTAGAAGACAGCTGGAGTATTTTATATTCATTTGTCACAGCTGAAGAGGCGTAGGGTACAGTCAAAGCAGGGGAGATGCAGGCTCAAAGCCGATCTCTGTTTGGATGAACAGAGTAACTGAATTAAAATATATCATATTACACGTGTATTTCAATATAGGCACCTACTTTGGAATAAAACTCTGCTTGGTCAACACAGATTTTGTCCGAGGTAAAAGTTGTTATTGGTAATAGGTGGACTTATTGAATAAGGTTAGGGCTTGATCTAAAGCACCTCTTCAGCAACATATTACTTAAGATCAAGTTTACATGTTGATGGGCTTTTACACTGTGGATCATGTGCAGTAAAGATTGCAGCTAAACAAGGGGATAAGTCAGTATATACACTTGCACTAAAATAAGCACATTAGTTTTAGGAAATCTCTATGCAAATCTCCACCATTACATAGCTAGCTAGGAACTGAGTTGGTGAAGGAATTGATGCACTGACCTGGTCTTTGGTCCTCCAGATGTTTTTGATGGAAGAGTTTTTTCTCCCTGCAGTAAATTGAACAGATGCTGCAACACAAAATTACTTAATTTTCAACAGCATTGGACCCTTTTCATATTACAGCAGAATAAAGGGAAAGTCTCGAGAGTAGCCTTGGTTCTGTGGGCCTCCCTGAAGAATGCAGGATTTCAAATCGGTACACAAATCTCTCTAGCTCTCACTGGCAGGATGGATGGGTGGCAAAGGAGGAAAATTGGAGGAGCAGGCTGCATTACAGATATTTTTCTTTCCTGTCTGCAGAAACATGTCCTGAGAAAAAACCTTACATTTTTTATGGAATTGTAGAGTCAGGAAAAATTTTGGTTAAAGAACTTCCATTGGAGTTTTCAGAGAGACTTGTTGCTGCTCTTAATGTTAACTGAAATATTTTGGGTTCAGGAAAGGTCCAAAAGATCTGATGCAGAGGTCTTACAGGATCTTACCATGACTTGGCAAGATGTTCTGCCAACTCACCCACCTCTGCAGCTTCTTTGCCAGGCTGCAGTTGAAATTTGCAGCCTCTGGACGTCTTGAGGCTTCTGGGAGTGATTTTTTTTTGGCGGGGGGCTAAGCAAGACTCTAAATTGGAACAAAATTAAATTTCACAATATTAAGTCTTCTGTGAAGTGGAATCAGATTTTTCCTCTGAACTGCTGTCATGGTATGTTTTACAGAGCAGAGGAGACTGCCCATGTGAATTAGAGCCATGTTACTCCCCACATCTGGTTTTGAGCTGAGATGAAGGATAAAGAAGGGACAGTGAGTAAAGGCCATGGCCCCTTCTCTTTATCTTGCAGTATACTACTATCCTGAGCCTGCTGAGCCAGTCTTTGCAGAAGTCTATATGCAAGGGTAGTCCCACTGATAAACATGTACATGCTTCAGTGATGATGTCTCCTAAAACAACCCCAAAGCTTTCTCATCTCTTGGATTACTATAATTCTTGTTGCTGTCCTCTGCAGTCGGAGAAGTTAATGACTGTCCGGGATTTAAGATTAGGAATGACTGGCCTAGGCCTAAAATACCCAAGACAGTACTTTCCTCTGAGTTGCTTGATCTTTTAAGACTGTAAAGCTGGCCATTCAAGAGGATAGAATGGTAAAACAGCAGCAATACAAGATATTTCTTTGCAATCGTAATACTCAGTGAAGTTAATTTTGAGAGTAACTGGGCTGCCAATGATAAAAATACAACGGTAAGTAATCTGTACCAGGTCAAATTCAGTGTTTTGAAGGCTTCTGTGGAGGAGTCACGGAGTTAAAATTTTGATCCTGCTCTGGTCTAAAGTTAGCAGGTTGACAATAAGTAATGAGATCCTGCTCACTTCATCCCCTTTGTAGTCAGGATAGGATTTGATGCTGGCATTTCAGCACCTCCTACAACTTTCTGTGAAGTCCAGGTAAATACGTTGTGACCTAGCTTCCGTTAGCTGTGGGGTTTTCTTAGTTTAAATGAGAGGGTGCTCTCAGCATCCTTTCTGTTTCTGTATAACACCTACTGGCACAGAACTCTGAACACTCATCTAGTTGCCCCTAGTATTATTTTTAATAATATTTTTTCTCTCCTTGATATTTCCCTTCTGGCTCCCTTATGTCTTTACTTACTAAAACCAGACTGGTGCTGCCCATCTCCCTGTGAACATAAAGACACATCACCACCTCTAAAAGTATTTTGGCAATGGAGTTGACAAACGGGACTTTAAGAAATGTATCCTTTTCAGCTCCATGTTTCCACAGGTCTTCTTCCACCAGCTGTTGAGTAATCTCATAACCGGTAGCACATAAAACCTTGTCCTATGCAATTCCTCTTGCAGCTTTTATAGCTGTCCCTGGATAACTGTATCCAGTTATCCAGTCTCCTGCATAATGCAGGTCGCAAAGTGTTATCCAGCTCTTTAAGCATCAGGTCCTCATTCCTGTGTTAGAGATGTAGGCTTCACCTTAGTAAAACATATCTTTTACCAACATGGAGTGCCTACCAGTAATGGAGGATCTACTCTAATCCTTGGAGTAATGGTGGTATGTTCTAGCTTTTCATTAACATTATCATCTTTCCCTCTCTGTGGTTATAATCCAAGCAGGAAGAAAAAAAAAATCTCCATTACTCTTTATAGCAACGTTTTTCCCTCTCTAACTGGTAAAGCAGTTTTCTGAATGGAAAACTCTTTGTAAGACAGTTAAGGGGAAAGCAGCTTATAAATTTGTAGACATACAACACTCAATAAGGCGTAACGTGATCCACCATATTAAAAAAATTACAGGTTTAAGGATTTTTTTTTGTATGAGTTTTAATCTCTTTTGGCACCCTGGTGATGAAAGGGGAGGGTCAGTTGGATGAAGCAGGTGGCATGTTTTGGAGGAAGGTAACATCACAGTAGAAATAGGAGAGTAGATGACGTCAAGCATGAATTGATGCATCTCTTCAAAGTTTGGCCCTGACTTACACATTTTTTTGCCAGAATATCCAAATTTACCACTGTTTCCACAAGTTTTCAACCATTCTGTCACTGACGAGAGAGTGAGATAAAATTGATTGTAATCTCACCAAAGCTATGGAATAAATATCCGCTTTTAACTGTTACAGCAGCTCCTATGCAATTCCCCACCCTCTCCAAGGAAAAGTAAGAAATATCCTCCTCCTCTCTCTCAGATATTGAATTTTCTTGGACAAAACCTGTCATTATGGATTGTGGTGGACTTTCTTCTTTTTTTCTCCCAAGTACAAGGACAAATCACTGAAATACTTCAGCTGCATGCTGCTACTTAGTTTCTGGGAAATTTAGATACCCTATTTCCCTGAAAAGAAGTAACAGAGCACTGAGCATGTGGTGCTATGTATGTCCCCTCTGGTTTCAAAAGCTTCCTCAAGTACCTGTGGAAATACAAAATAACCTACATTGCTTTGAAGAGACGGGTTTCCTTTGTTCCTTTCTTGCTAATAGAAAAGATTTAAATGAAGTCTGGAGATACATAATCCAAGCTTCAAAGTGTATATGCTCCCTGCACAAATTCTTGCACATGGCCTCCTTGTCTCTTATCTGAGAGAGCCAGGTTTCACTCAGTCCCTCATACTACACTTCACGAAATGAATTTAAGGTAAATAAAAGGATTCTCCTATCAGTGTTTATATGTCTCAGTGGTCTCATGACTGCCCTAATTGGGGAAATGGACAAAATAAGTTTAGTATATCATGCTATATTAATATAGTGATAGGCAGGTCCGACTGTAAATGAGGAAGATGGACAGAAGGAAGGAAGAGAAACAGAAACACAGAGGTACAGCAGTTTACTCAAGTTTGCAGCTTGTCCGCTGAGTGCTGTGATCACTAGCCCTCTCTATAGCTTGTGTTGCCTCCTGCAGCAGTACTGGCCCCAGATACACAGATGTTTGTAAATAGCAAACCAGGAAAACAGACAATTCTGCAGATGCTGTTCTGTCTTCTCAGAGTATTTTTGGAATGGTACATGTCTGTAGTAGAAGGTGTTCTGGAGGTGAGGCAACTGTTCTGCAGCCACACTTCTATTTATGCCTTTGGCCTTCCTGGTACACAGCTGTTCGTGGACCTTCTACTCTGTTAAGATATGGTTCTAATAAAACATATCTCTTATTATTATTTTATTGGAATACTGCCTGAAGGCTTTAAAGACATTGGCATGGAAAAACACTAGAGGCCCACATAATCCATTAACATGCAAGTTGTTGCCGCAGACTGCCCAGAGGTTTTCAGGCAGACCTCAAGGACATTGGTAGAGAGCCTTAAAAAAGGCAGTGGTTCCAGGCTAGTCTCCCTCCACCTTCAGTTCAGGTAGCTCTTGCTTACCCCAGTTACAAAGAGCAGATATATGGTCATGAATCTGGCTCTTAGTGTAAACTAAGAAGCTTCCACTTTGAAGAAGCTGCTTGGTCATTACTTCTAGTACTATTTTTTTTCATGGAAGCATCCGTACAATTGACATAGGGATGATATTAGATGATGATAAACAAGCACAGAGCATAATTAGAAGTGGAAAAGGTGAAAGTCCACAAGGATCCCTTTTCTAAGATGTGGCCCTTAGCAAGGAAAACTGCTGAAAAGGCCCTCCTGGAAATATTCAGCCTGACATTGTAGATCATATTCCTTACTGTATGTGATGATCCTGACTTAAGGTTCAGGCTTTCTTTTCATACAATCATGCAGGTTGGAAAAGACCCTTGGGATCATCAAATCCAACCATTAACCCTACTCTACAAAGCTCACCCCTAAATCATACCCCCCAACACCACATCTAAACAACCTTTAAACACGTCCAGGGATGGTGACTCAGCCATCTCCCTGGGCAGCCTGTTCCAATGTCTGACTACTCTTCCTGTGAAAATTTTTTTCCTAATGTCAAGTCTAAACCTACCCTGTTACAGTTTGAAGCCATTCCCTCTTGTTCTATCGCTAATTACCTGTGAGAAGAGACCAGCACCAACCTCTCTACAATGTCCTTTCAGGTAGTTGTAGAGAATGATGAGGTCTCCTCTCAGCCTCCTCTTCTTCAAACTAAACAGCCCCAGCTCCTTCAGCCATTCTTCATGAGATTTATTCTCCAGGCCCTTCACCAGCTTTGTTGCCCTCCTCTGCACTCACTCCAGCACCTTGATATCTCTCTTGTATTAAAGTCCCCAAAACTGGACAGAATACTCAAGGGCTGGCCTCACCAGTGTCAAGTACAGGGAGACAATCCTCTCCATTTTGATAAACACTGTACCACTGACATGCATTCTGTCAGTCCCGAACTTGGGTTTTTTTCCAGTTTTTTAATTAATAAAAATGAAAGAAAAAAGCATGCTTACTCTAAGAGGACATTTAGTTTTCCATTGCGTACCATCCTTGCAGTATACAAGAACACACATGGCAAGTGTGATATTTGGATCAAGGTGACCTCCCTTCCCGAGTACCATACAGGTAGTGTTAGTACTGTACAGATTATAAATGCATAGAATCAGGGAAAATAAAAAGGCACAAGTGTAGTGATTCCTGTGAGAGTAGCTTCACAGATGCAGTTAACATGACACTTAAAATACATGCTAGAGAGCAAGACGCCAAGGCGATTGGAGCATTTTGTTGTTTTAGCAAACCTTCTTATTACACTGCGACTTTTAAAAAGTTGAACTGGCTCATTTTTAGACATTTCTAGTGAAGTCCTTCAGGGAAAATAAACTTTTTGGACAATTTATTGCATGATTTCATGAAATGGAATGACAAAGCCAATTATGAAATATTTTTTTAAAAAAAAAATTAGTAAGAAGGCTTAGCCTTATTTTTCACCTAGGTCAAAACTCTTACTTAGAAAGTCTTTGAAAATAAGAGCCTTCCCAGAAAGACCATCTTTCCAGAAAGACCAGCGGATATAATTATTGAGATGATTGTCGCTCTGCTACAGCATGCCATAAAACTCACTAGGTGGAGCTCTAAGGTACCAGGTAATCCCTCCGGGGACCTGCATGGAAGACACGCTCAGAGTATCCATGGGAAGACTCGAGCACGGAATTCCCAACTGCACCTCAGCGCAGTCACACAAGAGACTGGAATTAAAATAATAATAATACCCCTGCCCCACCCCTAAGGATTAGGAATGGGAATGCCCAAAGGAGAGGTGTAAACATTCAGAAAACAAACAGCTTTTGCACCGAGCAATAGTGGGGTTTTTTTAATTTTACAAAGGAAAAAGATAGTGGCAGGTACTTCTACTAACAAAGCAGCTAGGCTGAGCAACTTTCCTTACCTTTCTTTTATGTCACCTCGGGCCTAAAGGTATTTACTTGTGCTACTCTCTGGGCAAGCATATCATACTGAAGTACGTGTGCATTTGGGAGGAACTTGACAAAAAGAGACATCTAAGGCTATGGCGGGATGTATTTATTAGCTGGATCACAAGTGGATGTCACACACAACACACGGCACAACCTAAAGTAGCAAAGCATTTCAGTGTGTGGGAAGGTCTAGGTAAGAAAGGAAGGTGTAAAGTGAATAGGGGTGCAGAGTCATAGAAAGGGATGTCTGCAAGCTATTTCAATCCTTTATAAACAACTGGTCTGGAAGATTTTGGGGCCACAAATTCGCCTGAGGGGGCAAATTTCTCACGTTTGGGTTTAAAACTGAAGGATTTCCTCCATCAGGATGGTGGTGACAGTGACACTTTACAAACACAACTCTGCAGCTGGGCCACTTGCAGCTCCCCTGACGAATTTGGGGAAGGGGCCTCACCCGGGCCTGACCAAGGCCGCACAGGTCACCTGGGGCGCCGCGGTTGCCTCCGAGTACGGCGGGGCTTGGAGGAGGGAGGCAAGGGGAAGACTGGCCGGAGCGGGGCGGGGGCGGCCGGCTGGAGAGGGACAAGCGTCTGTCCAGCAGAGCTCTCAAAACGCTGGAGAAGTCCAGCGGCTGGTAATGACCCGGGGCAAGTGGGAACGGCAGCGCTAGGAGTGAGGCGAGGCTAGGAGGAAAGGAGGGGGGAGGAAAGTTTTCTTTTAATCTGAGCCCAGGAAGGGGGCGGGTGGGGGGGGGAAATCCCTCTCAGCGGTTGTCAAGGAGATGGGCGGGCGGGCTGGCCGAGCTGTCTGCCTTCAGCAGCTCGGGGGGAGCCATTTCCCCGCGGCTCCCACGAGGGGCTGCGCCGCCCCGCCCTCCCGCCCCGGCCGCGGGGGGGCGCCCCCTCCCTGGGGAGGCGGGGTTGAGCGCTAACGGTCCCTCCGCGCGCCCCGGCCCCTGAGGGGAACAAAGCTCAGGGGCTCGCGCAGACAGGGGACGCAGCACGAGGACGAAGCCCCGTAACGGCCCCAACGGCTCTCTGCGGGCTTCCTACCTGTCGGGAGGCGTGAGCAGGGGCGCGGGCATCGCGCCGATTACACCACACGCCCGACTAACAGACACCTCTCAAGGCGAGGAAGACTTCGACCGCCCCCCTCCACCCCCCCCGGCAGTGGCGGCGGCGACGCTCAGAGGCAGTCCCGGGGGCGGCCCGGTCCGAGGACGGCCTGGTCCTGGCCCGCCCCGGCCCGCCCCGGCGGCCGGCACCGCCCACGCCGCGGGAGCCCCGGCGAATCAGCGGGGCGCTGTCAGGGCGTCAGCGCCGGCGGCTCCGCGCGGCCGGCCCTGAGCGCGTCCCTTATCGCAGACAGGCACCGGGGGCCGGGGATCGCATCATTATCATGGGCACTGTTTGCTTTTCGCGGCGCTGCTGTTTGCTTTTCGCTCTCGCCTGGGCCGGCAGGTTGGCGGGAGGAAGCGGGGGCGCAGGTAAGAGGGGTCTCCGCCGCCGTGCCGCCTTCCCCGGGCTCGGGCGGCGCGGAGCCGTGGCCCTGGGGGGACTGTGTTTGTCCGCTCTCCTCTCCCCGGTGTAAGGTGTTGAGGGGGAGGTCGCTTCTTGCTGCTGATAGTGCCGGGGGTGTTGGAAGTTGTGGTGGGGAGGCGTTTTCTCGCGTGTTTCACACTGCCGGAGCCAAGGGACGTCTGGAGGGAGAGACGGGGAAGAAAAGTTACTTTCCTTAAGCGCCCACGAGATAAATCTGTGCTGAACCCTAGAGACTCCGCAGGCGAAGCGTTGGCTATTATATCTTCACAGGTTTTCCCTGTCTGCGCATTAACCCAAAGTGTTAGCCTGGTGTTTCTTAACACCCGCGCTCGTATCTGTTTAATAGTAGTAATGATATTAAGCCTTCGCCTAGGTGTTTAAAAAAAAACCCCAAACAGCAAACAAACCAACCGACGCCTCCCCCCCCCAGCCCCATCTGCCTAGGAATGTTGTAAGCCCGAAGTAATTTCTTAAAGATGTGTATGCAGTCTCTGAAGTTGTGCTGGAAGAAATCCTTTAAGGTGCAGTAGGAGCGGGGGGGGGGGGGGGGGGGGGGGGGCGGGGAAGAGGGGGCGGAAAAATCCTTTTTCCTCGGATACAAGAGTTTAAATGCAACAAAATGAGCAAAGCCACCGTAGAAGTCCTTAAAGTTCAAGAAATGCAATGTGAGATGTGGAGCAGAGCAGGGGCTCATATTTGGTTTTGCCCTTTCATTTGACTCATTGGCATTCACTCCTGACTCCCAGGCATCCTCTGGTTGCTGTGAAATGTCCCCCTTGGCTCAAAGCAGTTTGAATTTTTGACGGCATTATAAAGAGTCCAGCTGTCACTTTTGCTGATCTTGATGGGAGATGGGTGCCGGTTTAATGAGTCAAAAGTATGAACTAAAACGTTTAAAAAAAAAAACAAACAAAAAACCTTCTTTTCTTTTCGTGCTTGACTGAATCAGTGAATGATCTGGCCAACACCCTCGGATCCCCTAAGCTAATTCACGTAAATCATAGCTAGATATGAACCGGCTCAGCGGTTAAAATAAACGAATGAACAAGAAAGAAGGAAACAGATTACAGCAGCCCTGCATTTCTCCAGAAAATACAACGCTCTGCGTTTTGTTCCCCTTTCGTAAAAAAAAAAAAAAAAAAAAAAAAAAAAAAACACGAAAAAAACCCCCAAACGCTAATACAGAGTCTAGGCAATTCTCTTTCTAGGATCCCTGAGGTACCCCGCGGTGCCGTCCTGGGCTGCACCTCTGAGAGAAGTTCTCTGCTGTGTGCCATGACACAATATCTGATTATTCTCCCCTCTCTAAGTAGCCCCCTCCTGTCCCCGATGACTTTGAAGGATTCGTGTGTTATCCCTGGAGATGGCTGAGTGAGCACTTCTGAAACAATTAGCGTTAGGGTTTCAAGCTTACAATAAAACTGTTTTCACTTTAGTGCACTTTTTCTGAGGATCTGTTAATCTAACTGGCATGAAACCAAGTGCACATGTTTCTCGCTGGACTCCCTCCTTCCCTCCGCAGCACCCCTCTCTTCTCGACACTTGGTAAAAATGACGGGGAGGCTGTGCTCCCTGCAGCTCTGATGGTGTTACCCGGGCAGAACACTCTCCCCTGGCCCGCCTGTCTGCTCCCGGGAGCCCCAGACGTGGCTCTCGCAAGAAACAGTGAGGAGGTCCGTGTGAGGTGCGTTGCGGACGCGGCGGCCGCGGCTGACAGCGGCAGGCGGCCCGGCCCCGTCTCCCCAAGGCAGGGCCGGGCTCCGGTGGCGGCATCGCCTCTCCCGCGGCGGCCCCGCCGCAGCCCCTCGCGTAGGGCGCTGCGGGTGACGGGGTGGCCAGGGACAATCTGTGGGGAGCGCGGGGGGGGCAGGGCAGGTTAGACAGGGCTTTAAATGTTCCCATGTTAACAGCAGACCCCCTCCCTGAATAGGTCGGAGCTTTTTTTTTTTCCCCCCCTATGTTCACTTCATTAACATTCCCACGACTACCAAATCTCGACTCTCTCTTATCCTCCTCCCTCCCCCATCCTCTTTAAATCCGCGGTAGAAAACGAATGCCCGTCACTGAAATGTTTGTAAAGGCTTCCTACCCTGAAAACAAGACAAGCCGTCTGAGTTTCCCCTTTCAGAGTTCGGCTCATCAGTAAGGCACCCGCCCGAGCAGGGGCCGGAAAGGCTGCTGGGACCTTTTACTTCAAAACCGAGTTTTAGTCCATGTAGATGATGTTACTGCAGGTTGCTTTTCTCCACACTAACTTACCGAGTTTCAGATGGTGTTCCATTTATTTATATTTTGCCTCTTAATAAAAAGGATTAATGTGGTTTTGCTGTTCAAATATTTCGTTTTCTCATTCCCCTGCCAGCACAGTTTATTTAAACTAAGGTCTGTCTTTCTAAATTAAAAAGACTTCTTTGCTAGCAAATGCAAATAGGCTTTTTTTTTTTTCTTTCACCTCTTACAGATCATTTAAATACTCACTTGTTTTACTAAGATGTAGGTCTCTAGTACCAGACCTGTACAGCAGACGCTCATTACTAGTATGTCTAATGATCTCCTAATGCAGAAAGGTGGGACCGAATCCTTCCAGCCTGGTGGAGCAGTGCTTCTAAATGACTTGGGGAGAATAACAGTGCAGTTATTTAGCTTTAGATGTTCCCATTTCCAGGATGACACTCGGAAGGCAGGCAAGCGAACAGCTTCTTCAGGGGGAGTATCTATCCTTGATGGTTTTCAGTCTCAGGTCTCCCTTCTTATCTGTCCGTTTGGGGTTCTTTCTGTGCTTCCAGATGTTGACGAGTGCGCAGAAGCTACGGATGACTGTCACATCGATGCAATCTGCCAAAACACACCAAAATCCTACAAATGCATCTGCAAGCCGGGCTATAAAGGCGAAGGGAAACAATGCGAAGGTAAGGACAGCTCGGCTCCTCTCCTATCTCTCCTCCCCTCCCTTCTCTTATTTGTTTGCTCTTTAAAAGCTTTTGTAAATAGCTGAATTCCTGAAACGATTAATGCAGATTTACAGCTGCTTAACCTCAAATCTCGGTGTTTATTGGCAAGCATCCCCCTGCTGCTTTTGCTAATTGTCCGGCATCACAAACATCGTATCCGCTACCCTACTTTTAAAAATACACCCCCCGTGTATTTACAAAGAAAAAAAAAAGGGGGGGGGGGGGCGCGGGGGCGTTCCCCAGGGCTCGAAGCGCCGCGCCGAGCACGTGGGCCCTGCGCCGGGAGCGGCCGGGGAGGGCCTACCGCCGCCAGTGGCTGGGGCCGCTGCGCCTGCGGGTGGCCGTCCCTGCCGGCTGCAGGCGTCCGGGGAGGCCTTACGCCTCCTCCCGCAACCGCGCCAGTCAGCGGGGCTGCGGGGAGCCGGAGCCGCCTCCCTCCGCCGCAGGCGCGGGGCCACCCCCGCCGCCGCCTGGCCTGTGGCCCGGCGCGGTGTTGCCAGCTGTTCAGGTCGCTCTCCAGTAGTACGTGTGAGGCACACGGAAGCTTGCACCCTCGCCTGGCTGACGTGTGATTTACCGTCACCCTTCTCACCCAGCGAGAGCCCCGTTCCCTCCGGGCCAGTTACAGTAGGTGTTTTTCTGTATCAGTGCAAACAGGACACTGACGCATGCTTCTCCTTGACCCTATGCATATGTCATGATCATATATTTTTTCAGTCTGTGGAATGCTATTTTAAAAGGAGCTATTTCAAATTATTCCACTTACACAGAGTTTAAAAAGTTTGTTTACTTCTGTATGTCCTTACATCAATCCTTGCAATTGAAAAAGACCTACTGTGTTTTATTAGATACTGTGTACACTCATATTTCAGATTTTATGAACTCCCATCTTGTTTATTGAACCTCAGTAGAGAAATTGCTCTGTGGTGAAAAGAACAAATACTGTAATCACAGCAGAATGCCTTACAAACAGAAGATGCAAGATTGTAATTCTTTTCTACTTGGCAGATTTTTTTTCTGCTTGTTGCTACAAAAATTCTTCTTCCAATTCTCTTTATTTCTATGGCAGACTGAAACTCTCAAAATGTATATGGCTAGTCCATTAAAAAGATTAAAGACCTAGAAATTACTTTGCTGAAGTCTACAAAAATTTGAAACCACGTATTATTCTCTATGGATGTCCAAAGTGTTTGTTCAAGTGCCCTCGTAAAGCACTTTTGTGGTTGTCATATTTTTCTGCCTTAGGCTTAAACTGACAGAGACAAATTCCTACTGTCCACCTCTTGGTGCTCTAGCATCTCTGAGCTGCTGTTGATTTGGAAGCCAGATTTTCTTTCTTGCAAAGAGAATAATCACTCAGCGCCACTTCTTCCTCTATTCATCCCATCCAAGGAAAGAGCTCTGCAAAGAAAGTGTACTCAAGGCCACAGCTGTTGAGGTTACAGCATTCTCAGAATTGTTGGTACTTCTCGTATTGGTTTTCCAAAAATTTCCTTAAGCTTTAACTACTCATATTTGAATTGTTGTGCTCTCTTTAATGCTAGACCTGGCTGATACCCATTTAATACACATATTTCTCTTTGCCAGACCAACCTTGGCTCCGTAAAAAAAAAAAAAAAAAAGAGCCCAGTAAGGAGTAAAAAATCCGATTTCTCTGCGGAATGATGTACAGAGTCATGGACTTCCTGTGACTGATGTCAAACTCTTGTATGTGACAATCTTGATAAGTAAAGTGAGCTAGGGCAGACTGCAACATGTGGTGCATGGATGTGAATTCTTCAGTGTTAGGTAAATGAATGTAAGGTGTCTGAACTAAGTATTATTATGCACGATATATAACATTTTTTTGCAGTGTTACACTAACAGTTCTAAAGATTTTGTGTTAACTCTTAATCATAAGTTTGTAATTAATATAAGTCTTTGGGATAAACAGAAAGGTTTAAATGTTTTTGGATGCTTCCTTTCTGGAGCTTATTTAGATTAATTTTGTAATGCCTCTTAATTTTATCCTTTTATGCCTTTTATACTTAAGTTTATTGAAACTTTGTTGCTGAGGTTATGTACCTTCAGTAGCAGGCAGATGATGTGTCTTTTTAATAAGTGAGTAAACTCAAAATTGTAGAGGTGAAGGAAGGGTTATACAAGTCAGTGGCAGACCTAAGATCTGCCTCAGGTCTGCTATACACATTGAGTGGGTTTCTTTTGTGTTCTGAGGTCAAGTATTCAAAACCTACAGAAATAAACAGACTAGCAGTGTTGACTGGTATTTAATATTCTGTCACCAAAAAAAACTCCAAACCCCAACGTGTGATTAGCCTTTAAAAATTGTGAAAGTAACTGTGCTTATAGTAACAAAGATGAAATACACCAAATGTTTTTTCATTGTGCCAAAACCAAAGCTGGGTTATTAAACAAATATATAATATATATTTATAACTGAGCTTTTTTGATCACTGAAACTAGTTACCCGTGAGAAAAGGATGGTTTTTGCACAGATAATGTGCCTCTAAGTAAGTTTGTAGCAAATCAACTGTATTGCTTCATGTCTAAAGAACATTCACTGTAGCACAACTAACTCACTTATAGTGCTGGCTCTCATGTACAGCCAAATTTTACTAGACAAGCAGAATTGCAATAATGCAGTAGCTCAAAGAAATGATACTATATGATCAAATTTATTCTGATAAATTTTAGTGAGCTGCCAGTTTAGGTTATACTGAGGCATTACAATTAATTTAGAAAGGTGTACATGTTGATTTGCTGTAAACATCAGTTTTAAATATTGTTTTCATTCTCTTCAAACCTATTTTTAGAGAAAGGGATAGAGTATGGGAGCAAACATGATTCGGATGATTCTTAAGTTTTGTAAAAGCAGTGGAGCATGTATTTGTATAAATATGTCCAGTATGTGAATGTGTAATTTTTTTGTACTCTAGTCTATTTGTTTATAGCTTTTAATTCTAAGAAACTGAATAGTTTAAAAAACTGGGATCTTTAGGCTAATGGAGGAAATGTGGAGCTCAACTACTTGTTCAGGATTTTGCACATATTTTGCTGCTCTGACCTAAAGGGTTGGGAGAAATACGTAAGACAGAAACATTTGTTTAAGGACGTGGAGAGCTCTAGAATAATAGAATCATAGAATGTTAGAGGTTGGAAGGGACCTCTAGAGATCATCTAGTCCAACCCCCTGCCACAGCAGGATTCCCTAGGGCAGCCACACAGGAACGCGCCCAGGCGGGTTTTGAAAGTCTCCGGAGAAGGAGACTCCACAACCTCTCTGGGCAGCCTGTACCAGTGCTCTGTCACCCTCACAGTAAAGAAGTTTCTCCCCATGTTGAGGTGGAACTTCCTATATTCCAGCTTAAACCCATTATTCCTTGTTTTATTGCTGGGCACGGCTGAAAAAGATTGTCCCCCTTCCTCTTGCCACCCACCCCTCAGATATTTATATACGTTAATAAGATCCCCTCTCAGCCGTCTCCTTTCAAGGCTAAACAGCCTCGTTCTCTCAGTCTCTCTTCATAGGAGAGATGTTCAAGTCCCTTGATCATCCTCGTAGCTCTGTTGGACTCTCTCCAGTAGGTCTCTGTCTCTCTTGAATTGGGGAGCCCAAAACTGGACACAGTGTTCCCAGTGTGGTCTCACCAGGGCAGAGTAGAGGGGAAGGAGAACCTCCCTAGACCTGCTGGACACTCTTTTCTTAATGCACCCCAGGATCCCATTGGCCCTCTTGGCCACAAGGGCACATGGCTGTCCCATGGACAACTTACTGTCCACGAGGACTCCAAGGTGTTTCTCCATGGGGCTGCTTTCCAGCAGGACGTCCCCTAATCTGTACTGGTGCCTGGTGTTATTCCTCCCCAGATGTAGGACTGTACACTTGTCCTTAATGAACTTCATGAGCTTCACCTTTGCCCAGCTCTCCAGCCTGTCCAGATCCCATTGGATGGCAGCACAGCCTTCCTGTGTGCCAGCCACCCCTCTTGGTTTCGTATCATCAGCGAACTTGCCGAGGGCGCATTCTATCCCCTCATCCAGGTTGTTGATGAAGATACTGAACAAAACTGGACCCAGCACTGATCCCTGGGGAACACCACTGGCCACAGGCGTCCAGCTTGACTCTGTGCCGCTGATCACAACCCTCTGAACTCTGTTGCTGAGCCAGTTCACAATCCACCTCACGCTCCAATCATCTATCCCACATTTCTTGAGTTTACCTATGAGGATGTTATGGAGGACAGTACCGAAAGCCTTACTGAAGTCGAGGTATATGGCATCCACCGCTCTCCCTTCATCAAGCCGTTTGGCCGTGCCATCGTAGAAGGATATCAGATTAGTCAGGCAAGATTTCCACTTGGTAAATCCATGCTGGCTACTCTTGATAACCTTCTTTCATCCAGTTGATCAGAGATGGCCTTCGGAATGAGCCGCTCCATCATCTTCGTAGGGATGGATATGAGGCTGACCGGCCTGTAGTTGCTAGGGTCCTCCTTCTTGCCCTTTTTGAAGACTGGAATGATACTGACTTTTTTCCAGTCTTCAGGCACCCCTCCCATTCTCCATGATCTTCCGGAGATGATGGAGAGTGGCTCAGCCACGACATCAGCCAACTTTCTCAGCACATGTGGATGCACCCCATCAGGGCCCATGGATTTGTGTGTTTTCAGTTTTTGTAATAGTTCTCTAACCAAATCCTCACTGACCAGTGAAGACTCATCCTCGCTCCAGTTTTGCTCACTTACTTCCAGTGACTGGAATTCCTGGGGGCTGGCCTTAGGAGTAAAGACTGAGACATAAAGGCATTCAGTAATTCTGCCATCTCTGCATCCTCTGTTGTCATATCTCCTACCTCATTTAGCAGCAGACTCACTTTTTTGCTACTCTTCCTTTTCTCATGGATGTATCTGAAGAAATTTTTCTTGTTTTCTTTCACTTCCCTAGCCAGACTAAATTCCAAGAGAGCCTTAGCATTTCTTGTTGATTCTCTACATACTCTGGCCGCATTTCTATAATCCTCCCAATTAACTAGACCCTTTTTCTACTTACTGTAAAGCAACAATTATACTGAAATGAAACATTTTCTTGACAATTATGTTAAATTTATCTAGTATAGAATTTGTTTCTGAGCTTTGCTTTTCTCCCAAAATGTCTTTAGAATGTTTTTTTTTCCCAAGTTTCTGAGGATTGGGAATGACTTCTCAGTTTGCAAATCTACCCTACCTTTCTTCCTTCTTCTGTTCTGGGTAACCTTCTTACCTGAACCAGCTGACCTATTTCTTTCCACAGAGCACGGTTCTTTCTCCAGACAGAAGAGTTGTTTGTTCTTTCTGTGTCCCGTCTGCATCCCTCTGTAGATTTCAGTTTGCCTCTTTTATTTTCCAACTGGCTATGCTCTATGCTTTGTCAAGCCAATATGATCAGTGTTACCATGATAGCATTTCTCAATATTACATAATATTCCAAAATCCTTTGACCACAAATTCTTCAGCTGGTGTTTTCATAGGACAGAACAATGTGTCCAATGCAGGTAACCTTAAAAAAATATTTACTTTTAATTGTCCATGTCCATTCAACATACAAAATCTATTAACTGATAACTGATTCAAGCCTTGGCAGACCTACCATTACCTGGGAAAACTTCCCTGTTGAGACTTTAGTAAATATTTCAAATGCAGTGGCCTGCATTCAGCTGCAGGCATGCTCCTTCATGCTCCTTAGGTCTTTGTCCTTACCATCTCTGTGTTGACTTTTGGTCTCCCCACAGGTTGGTATCTTAAGAAAATTGCTAGCTGGAAAATTTGAACCAGGGGGTTCAAAAGGATTCTGAGTCGTGATGTTCCTTAGGCCTTGACAGAGCCTCCTTTCTCCCCAATGCCGGTGTTGTGTGTTTGCTGTTGTAGGGGTCTCTGTCACTGAACAGTTTATGAAGGGGTTTAAGCTCTTAAACCTAATTATTTTTTTCTGCCCGTGCTGCTTTCCAGGATATTTCAAACCCTCACCTTCTTAACTGTTAATGGTTAAAATACTTTGTGTAATTTCTGGTTGACGTTTATATGTGCCCATTTTATGTCCAGTTAGTGTGTTAACTTTATTTTTTATTTCAGACATTTTTTTCCCTCAGCCTACTGTGTATCCCCAGCTTCACTGTGATATCAATGAGTTGCTCCAGCTGTAGTTTCTTTTTCTTTTGGATGATACCTTACATATAGGACTCTACAATATGTAGAGGATGTGATTGAGTGGATGTGATTTTTCCTTAGGATAAGTTCACTAGGATGTGTTGCAAAACTCTGCTCAGAGCTTTGGCATATTGAGTAAGATGTCTCTCTTGGTGTGCTTTTTAACTGTCTTTCATAGTATTTGCATGACTGTTCTTCGGTTCTTTTAATAATTGGTCTCATATAGTTATTGTGATATTTCTTGAACTCTGTGCAGAAGAGAAATGCTTGCAACCTCCAGCTGTACTTTTTTATTTGCCCCTACTGTGAAGCTTCATAGTGTTGTTGATGGACTCCTTGCTGCTGAGGGCAGCATACACATACCCTGTCAAAGTATGTTAGCAGAGTCTGCCTTGAGAGTGCGATTTGCAGGTTTCTGCGCATGTTGGAAATTTGTGCTATCGGCACCAGTTCTGCTTGACTGCTGGTTGAGTAGGGTTTGGTTCTAGTGATGTAAGTTCGTCATTCGTTGATGTACTTGCAGTCCTTTTCGTAGTGTAAGTAATCATTCAGATAAACAGGCAGGTAGTCACGGTAATCTGCAAAGAGGGCTGTTATTCTTGATTACCATAGTGATAGCACCTCAGGGGGTTGGAGCACAATACCATCTCAAAATAAGATAAACCGTTCTTGCCTCCATCACAGGTATATTCAGCTGCACAGCAGATTACATTATGCATATACTCATTTGGAAACACAAGCTAATTGTCCTTTCTGAACCCCAGTGCTCATCTAAGGGCTGCTTACCTGAAGGAAGTTTCTGGAAAACGTACAACCAAACAATCTAGCAAGGCATCTCCTAAACCTGGGGCCGATATGCTGCTTATTGCAACTTCTGATGTAATTCACAGAATCACAGAATGTTAGGGATTGGAAGGGACCTCGAAAGATCATCAAGTCCAATCCCCCTACCATAGCAGGAACGCCTAGATAATGCTACATAGGAACACGTCCAGGCAGGTCTTGAATGTCTCCAGAGAAGGAGACTCCACAACCTCCCTGGGCAGCCTGTTCCAGTGTTCCGTCACCCTCACTGAGAAGAAGTTTCTTCTCGAGTTTAAGTGGAACCGCTCATGTTCCAATTTCAGCCCATTACCCCTTGTCCTATCATTGGTTGTCACCGAGAAGAGCCTGGCTCCATCCTCGTGACATTCACCCTTTATATATTTGCAAACATTAATGAGGTCACCCCTCAGTCTCCTCCAAACTAAAGAGCCCCAGCTCCCTCAACCTTTCCTCGTAAGGGAGATGCTCCACTCCCTTCATCATCCTAGTTACCCTGTGCTGGACTCTCTCCAGCAATTCCCTGTCTTTCTTGAACTGAGGGGCCCAGAACTGGACACAGTATTCCAGATGGGGTCTCACCAGGGCAGAGTAGAGGGGCAGGAGAACCTCTCTCGACCTACTAACCACCCCCCTTCTAATACACCCCAGGATGCCATTGGCCTTCCTGGCCACAAGGGCACAGTGCTGGCTCATGGTCATCCTGCTGTCCACCAAGACTCCCAGGTCACTTTCCCCTACACTGCTCTCTAATAAGTCATTCCCCAACTTATACTGGAACCTGGGGTTGTTCCTACCCAGATGCAAGACTCTACACTTACCCTTGTTATATTTCATTAAATTTTTCCCCGCCCAACTCTCCAGCCTGTCCAGGTCTTCCTGGATGGCAGCACAGCCTTCTGGCGTGTCAGCCACTCCTCCCAGCTTGGTGTCATCAGCAAACTTGCTGATAGTACTCTCTAGTCCCTCATCCAAGTCATCGATGAATATATTGAATAATACTGGTCCCAGTACTGACCCTTGAGGGACTCCACTGGATACAGGCCTCCAACCAGACTCCGCCCCATTGACCACGACTCTTTGGCTTCTTCCCCTTAGCCAGTTCACAGTCCACCTCACTACCCGAGAGTCTAGACCACACTTCCTCAGTTTAGCAGCAAGGATGCTGTGGGAGACTGTGTCAGATGCTTTACTGAAGTCAAGGTAGACCACATCCACCACTCGGCCATCATCTATCCACCTTGTTATATCCTCGTAAAAGGCTATGAGGTTAGTCAAGCACGACTTCCCCTTGGTGAAACCATGTTGACTGTCTCTAACGACCCTCTGATCCCTGATATGCCTTGAGATGGCACCAAGGATAAGTCGTTCCATCACTTTCCCAGGGATGGAGGTGAGGCTGACCGGTCTATAGTTACCCGGATCCTCCTTCTTGCCCTTTTTGAAGACTGGAGTGACATTCGCTTTCCTCCAATCCTCAGGCACCTCTCCCATTTCCCAAGACTTGGTAAAGATGATGGAGAGTGGTCTAGCAACGACATCAGCCAGCTCCCTCAGCACCCGTGGATGCATCCCATCTGGACCCATGGATTTATGGATGTCCAAATTGCTTAATTGGTCCCTAACCCAGTCCTCATCAACTAAAGCAAACTCCTCCACTGCCCTAATACTTATGTACAGTGAACGGAAATCCACAATATGATATCTGGAAAAATACTTGCATTGATATACTTAGATTTTGGTATTACCATTGATGTTCTGTGATGTCTGGCTTTGTCTCTGACACGGTCAGACAAAAAGACATGGAGTACTGTACAGATAATCTCTTAAATTATTAACTGGAAGCCCTTTTCTGAACTAGGAATTCTAATTTTGTGGAAGCATGATAGTGAATTTCTTACTTTGGTAAATGTTTGAGACTCTTGGGTCTATCACGTGCAACTCTGTCTTTATGCTGCAGGTGCAATAATGTCCCTGAGCCAAAATTTAACCTACTTGCAGTGCTTGCAGCAATACACTGAAGTTTAAAATGATAGCACATTGCATTTACAATGAATCAGAAATGGTTCAGATAAACCACTCATCATCTTCAGTGACTTAATATTTTTCTTACAATTTTAATCTTGTTTACCTATTTTATCTTTCTTTTTTTCATTAGAAGCTGCTCCCACTCATTGGATTTCAATTTTACTGTAGTCTTTCAAGTATCTGCTGTGCTCTTCTCATGCTCTTGTGATGGATGCACATCTCCTCTGTGACAGCTCTTCAAAAATGAATTCAAATGTCATGACAGGGCAGATCTAAGTCAATCAACCTGGAAACAGCACAGACATTTCAGAGTTCTCATAGCCCAGCTCCTTGTCCACTATCTCATGCTGAGGCCTCCCCTTGTCTGCAGGTATAATTAAGTTTGGGGCTTCTGGATGTCTTTTATATGGAGCAGTGATCCCATTTCTTTTAAGAGCTCCATGGTGTCAATCAGTCTACTCCCAGCAATTCTTGCTTGAGTGGGCCATCCTTATCAACAATGTTGTGTGAGAGTAAATGAATGCTGTTGGGTGTCTTGTGGTTTCTGAAATTTGGACATCTTGATGCCTGCACAGCTCTAGTGGGCTCAGGCTTGTGCTGCCTGTCACTCTGCTGGGTAACAGTGATGCTGCTGAAGAAGGTTTGATGATTAATGATTCTTCTAATGGCAATAGGGGGCAAAGTGATTCCCTCAAGGAAGGATCATCCTCTGGGGTCTTGCAAATATGGACTCATTTCAGTCTGAATATTATCATTACATCTGTAGTCCCACTGTTGTTGCTTGCAAAAAGGTGCTCTGGGAAGTTGATTTGGTCAAATCCACTAGTAATATCCCACTACTTACTTGTCAGGGAAACAAACGATTTTTATGAATAGCTCTATATTGGTTTGTGGAGGTTTTTCCCCCTGAAAACACCACAAATATCTACACCCCATGTCTGTTCTGAAAAGCTACATGAAGATGGAATATAAACATTTTTCTTAAATATTTTTTCATCCTTTTCATCCTTAGAATACATCCGTATTCTAATTTTGTTATTTTCTATATAACCGTTTTGTGATTTGATCTCAGTTTAGTGCTTGAGACTTTGACACTTAGCTAAATTGCTTTTGAACTGGTTGTCCAGTAAACTGGAAGTTCGCACTGAATGTTAGGTACTGAAACTGCTGTGCTTTCCACTTTTACAGTAACAATACCATAACAGATGGCATTAATGTGTTGCACTTCATGTCACCTTCTCATAATGGCTGTGCTCTGAATGAGATCTGTTGCTACAGGTCTGTGATGCTGGTTCTGCCCTGTTGGCTTACAGCAGCTCATCTGAGTGCAGAGGAGGAGATTCTCGGCCACCTTCCAGTTTTGTGGTGATTTTTATTTCAGGGTCAGATCTTTCCAGTTTTATTCACACAGATTATATTTTTACTCCGGGTGAGGCATTATACTGATTTCCCTGAAATCAGCTTCCAGGATGAAGCAGTACATGTCAAAAATGAGGGAGGGAGAATATAAATTAGCTTCTTTGTTTAGAGCTAGTAACTACTTTTTTTTTTATTATTTTCTCCTTTCTGTAAATCCTACTTATGTGATTGGGTAACTTGATGCATCTTTTTTGGTGAAGGCTGATATAAGTATTTCCCAGAATCCGAGTCTGAGGTCTTCTATACCTGTGCACTTTTGTTTTGATATCATGTGTTGTTGGGTTTTGCTTATTTGTTTGGTTTTATTTTTACTGTTTTGTACCATTAATACACAATTTCCAACTTGCCAATTTTCTGAATTACTTCAGTGAATGGAGTTTCTTAGAGGATGGAGAAGAAGTAGCAAGCAAGAAAATATTCCTGAGAACATTCTGTAGTAAACCAGAATTTTCTTACAGCCTAAGTGAATTAACAGCTTATGATAACTGTTTACTTTCTCCTTCATGCTTTTTATGTTCCTAGACTAGGGCTTTTGTTCTGGTCGTGATTGAGCCTTGATTGATTGATTTATCAGATTGCTTTATTTTTCTGATTTTGTCAAACAGTTTATGCAATAAAATCAGAATATTCCGTAGCTGGGATGATGTGACCTGTTCAACTGCTTACAGTGCTATCAGTCCCCATGTGTCACACACCGTATTGTTTTATCCTCCCCTTCCCTCCTACCCTGTCCTACCTGTCAGAGCTACTTTCTTGCGGCCCATAATGCTGCTCCAGTGAACAGCTGCCCCAGTGGTCCAGTTTGGAAATCTTCCATTTTTACTTAGAAAAAGAACATTTGCTCCAACTGTTTTTTGGGTTTTTTTGCCTCCAGAAATGTTTCTTGGATACAAATATCACTGTGTTTTGCATAAACAAATACCATACCGCTGGAAGTATGGCCTCATTCTTCAGCAGCATTACATGCAATTCTTAATTTGGAAAAAAATATGATTTTTTCCAAGGACACTTCTCTCAGTAGTTGATAAGGTTCCTGTCTGCTGGATGGTCTATGGGTGCTCTGCGAACTTATAAATATATATAAAATTTCATCAGTCTCAACAGTTCTTGAGCTGCAGAACCCAGGGTGGCCTCCTGTGGTGATCTAAACTTGTATTTAGAAGGAACTTCTCGTTTTCCCCAAATACACAGTGTAAAATATTGACCAGGAAAATTATAATGAAGTGAAGGAGAATAAATGGAATGTGCTAAGCTCAATATGTAAGAGTTTATCCTTCTTTTGTCTTTATTCTTTATACATCTGCCAGTCACTGCTTGGTTTTCCTTGTTTTCCCACCTGTCACCTCCACTTCTGGTGCAGCCCCCTTCCTGTCAATCTTCGTTATGTTGTCTTGTATATTCTGTTATTCAGCTGTCTCTTAACTTTGTCTTTTTTCCTATTGCAAATCCTACTTTTTCTTTTGTCCTCTTCTAGTGCATTTTCACCTGCTTATTTTTTATTTTACTCAGTTTTCCTTCCCTTGTCCTCTCAGTGGTTTATTACATTACAGCAGTATTATGCTGAGAGCCAGTGTTCCCCAGCAAGGACTCTGGGACTGGAGAGGTGGTCGCTGCAAGCTCTGAGGATAACTTTGCCTTGAATGCTGTCTTTGAGTCAAAACAGCTCCCACCAGCTCTCAATTTTCCTTTTTCATTCCTTTTTCTCCATCTCTTTCCAGGCCCTCACCACCGGCTTAGAGTCCACCTGTCCCTCAGCACATTTCCTGCTGTTCCCGCCCCTGCAGACCCATGGCTCTTTCCTCAGGTGGCTGGATGGAGACTGCATGACTTTTAGCTATCGTTTGATTATGGGAACTGTCTTCATGTGTGTCCATTATGCTACCAAAATACACATTCTTTATTATAGGGCTGGGCGCAAGCTAATGCATGACGTGGTCAGGGAGCCTCTGTTCGGATGATGACAGAGGAGTTGGGGAATGTGACCTTCTGCTGCTTCCCTAAACCTTGCCCAAATAAACTTCACTAAGGTAGCTTTTGTCTCCTCTGCGTTTGAGCCAGGTAGCATCCACTCTAATCCTCTTAAAACACGGTGGAGGTAATGGGAGTTGTGGGTGGTGGGCTACAGCCTCTCTTTCAGTGGAAGAGGGTGGTGGATACAGTTTCATTAGCCATGGTACTAGTCCAACTCCGTTCTAGACCAGGATAGCTGGCAGCCTTAACTACAGGGCAAGTTTGACCAACCCTTAGGCAGCCCTGGGACAGAGGCTGTATGGCCAGTTGTAGGAAAAACATGTGCAGTCTGGTCAGAAAAGGGAATAATCTACTTCCTGAATGCACTGATTTAGGAAGTTCTTCTTTGATCATACTTTTTTATTACACAGGGGCAACTGATGTGGAGCTGTACTGTGAAGAATATCACTGAACTATTCCCCCCAAAAAAGTGGAAGATAAAACAAAGGATTACGGCATAGTTCTCTATAAGCTGTTCTACACTGAAAAGGCAATGAACTGGGGTATAGAGGCTGAAATAAATGGCAGGGAGAAGGTAGCGGTGGACAAGGTGGATAGATTTTGTAATCTGTCTTAGTTTCTGGAGTCATTGTCTTGTGCAACTACATCCTAAGGCTGAAAAAACACCAAATGAGAAGGACATTTGGAAACTTTAGCTACCTAAATTTCAACAGATGTCTGCTGAGCTTATGGATTTATTTGATGGTGATTTTCTTAAACGGCTAGTTTTTGTTTGGTGAAGCTGATGTAAGACCCACTTCGTTTCCTTTTTTTTTCTTTTTAAGTCAGGGAGTTGTAGTCAATGGGGCAGAGTCTAGTTGGAGGCCTGTGTCTAGTGGGGTCCCTCGGGGGTCAGTGCTGGGGCCAGTGCTTTTCAACATATTCATCAATGACCTGGACAAGGGATTAGAGAGCACTGTCAGCAAGTTTGCTGACGACACAAAACTGGGAGGAGTGGTTGACACACCAGAAGGCTGTGCAGCCATTCAGTGAGACCTAGAGGCTAGAGGGCTGGGCAGGGAAAAATCTTATGAAATTCAACAAAGGCACATGTAGGGTTTTGCACCTGGGAAAGAATAACCCCATGTGCCAGTACAGGTTGGGGACTGACCTGCTGGAGAGCAGCACAGGGGAAAGGGACCTGGGGGTTCTAGTGGACAGCAGGATGACCATGAGCCAGCAATGTGCCCTTGTGGCCAAGAAGGCCAATGACATCCTGGGGTGTATTAGAAGGGGGGTGGCTGGTAGGTCAAGAGAGGTTCTCCTCCCTCTCTACTCTGCCCTGGTGAGGCCACATCTGGAATATTGTGTCCACTTCTGGGCCCCTTAGCTCAAGAGAGACAGGGAACTGCTTGAGAGAGTCCAGTGCAGAGCCACAAAGATGATGAAGGGAGTGGAACATCTCCCTTATGAGGAAAGGCTGAAGGAGCTGGGTCTCTTTAGCTTGGAGAAGAGAAGGCTGAGGGGTGACCTCGTGAGTGTTTATAAATATGCCAAGGGTGAATGTCAGGAGGACAGAGCCAGGCTCTTTTCAGTGATGTCCAATGACAGGACAAGGAGCAATGGATACAAGCTGGAGCATAGGAAGTTCCACAAAAATATTAGAAAAAAACTTTTTCACTGTGAGAGTGACAGAGCATTGGAACAGGCTGCCCAGGGAGGTTGTGGAGTCTCGTTCTCTGGAGACATTCAAAACCTGCCTGGATGTGTTCCTGTGTGACCTACTGTAGGTAATCCTGCTCTGGCAGGAGGGCTGGACTAGATGATCTTTTGAGGTTCTTCCAACCCCTGACATTCTGTGTGATTTTTTATGTTGCAGATACTTTAGGCCTGTGTTTAGTGCTTAGCACCTGAATGTTTTTTTTTGTTGCTGTAGGTCCTGTAGATAACAGGTCAAATTCAAGACTTATGTTTTCACAACTATTGATGGTATTTTACAGTACAGCCACCAAAGACAGAATCAGAAGTATTAAATAGATGAAATGATGTTCTGACCGTTCTGATTCCTATAATGAATTTGTTAGGCAGATTAGCTGTTACTTCAGAGAATACAAAACCCAGTTTTCATTTTCTGTCTCTTTTTGAGATTGCTAAATTCAGCATGCCGTTTTTCACATTCCTTAGTCTGCATGAACCACTGTTGATTGTTATGTTTAACAAGGCATTGTGCTCACAGAACATCAAAAAAATAACTGCAGAAACAACAAAAAAAAAAGAATGATGCATAATACTGATTGGTGATTATTAATGCTCTTGGTGGGGGATAGGGGAAGGGTTTTGCTGCAGAGTGTACTTCAGACACCAGAGAATGAGAACCTCTGCAGGAGTAGTTATTTGTTGGACGTATTATTGCTGAAAATACTACAGGACATAACGACTATGCATTCCACTTCTTGCTGTTGTCAGGGGGAAATTGCAATCAAGTACCTTTGTTCTGATTTCATTACGTGGAAGCAGTGGCAGCACTAAAAAACTTTTGAGCAAGTTATCTCCCTGGTACAGTGGAAAAAGTGGTTAAGTTAGTGAGTATTTACTTTGCTGAATGGAGAGTGTAGGTAATGCATATCTAAATTATTTGATGGCACGTATGTAGTAGGAATTTGATATTGGACTTTGTACCTCTAGAGATGTTACTGTTTTTACTGAGCAGAGTTGCGTCTTTTTTTTTTTTTTCGCTTTTCTGTTTGCTAAACTTTCTTGGAAGAGGATTCCATTAAAAACGGCAACTTCAAGACATGCTTATATTTTTGTGTAACTACAAAGCATCAAAGTCTGACTTCATCTAGAATTATTTCAGTTTTTCTGATGCATTCCAACCTGCCTAAAGACGAACATGATCGAAGCTCCTCTTTCCACGTCCTTACCCCCATGCGTCACTTTTCTTAAACCAGACTAATTATTGCTTGCACAGTGGTACAGTTCATCTGATCCTTGATGCTGGTCTTGGTGTACCACACACCCAAAAGGCAAGTACTCAGAACTGATTGCTTCTGCTTCTGACTGAGATAGGATTTTCCCAAGGGCTCTCATAGTGGCTTTGTCTGCATGAGCACACTGCGGAAAAGTCTCGCTTGGCCTGTGTTACATGAGACTGCTTCAGTGGGGAGGCTCGCTGTGAACTGTTGGGCTGCTAGAAGGCTGACACAAGCGGAGCCCTGTGGCCTTTGCTTGGCTTGAATTCCTAGGAAAGCAAATTTACCTCTGTTCAGACTGGAGCGTGTAGACGTATTCACAGTGCAAGGAATAAATGAGGGAAGGAGGGCTGCCAGAATTACTCTGACCTGTGACTGTTTTGACTTGTAATATTGAGCCAGAGAATAATGCAGGAATAGACAACCTTAGCCTATTTTCCTGAAATAAAAAAGATGAAGACTAAAATGGTTTGGTTGGGTATAGGCTGTTTCATTAGGTATAGGCACTTTCATTATATGAAGATGGAAGCAGTTTATTCTGTTTACAAACACGTTGACATCTAAGAAGATTATGGCTTCAGAATGGAAGAACTTTTATATTACAGTTCTCTCAAAAACTTTAACAATGGAAACAACCCCCTCAAAGTGTTTATAATATGATTAACCATTTCAGTTGACTTGGAAAAAACTTTTTTCTGTGATATGGATAAAATCCAACGTGTTGCCACTTCAGTTTATGTTAAAAGTTACTTCTAAAGCTACATAAAAATGATTTCTTTGTGGTTCTGGAAGTTTGCATCATTTTGCTCTTTCTGTTTTGAAATCTTTTGAAAATTCTTCTTGAGGGAAATGTGAAAACTTCAGTATAAAAAAAAAATCAATTGACTGTATCACGTGTTCTTATGAACCAAAACCCAAAAGCTTTAGCATTTACTCTGAATAGGGCATACATGCAAATCTTTTAAGGATAGCCGTAGCAATTGTGTTAATGTCTGAGAAAATTTTGTGGACATAATTTACTTGAATTTAATACAAAAGTTTTCAATACATATTTTTGAGTGCTTTCACTGTGTACAAATACCTGTGTGTGCCCATGTTCTTGCAGAAAACCTTTATCACAGTATATCATAATATATTTAAGAAAACTGAGGAATTCCAACTTGTAAAATTGAGTCAGCCTGTGTCTGAGTAGAACAGAGTTACTAGAATATGTTCCTGCTTATCCTGAAAGGCTTTTAGTCATTACCACTAGTATTGATGTTCTGATTAGGCACTACTGATAATTTTTAGGTGTTCTTAAGACAAGTATTTGGTGGTCTTACGGAGGGTAAGAGGCAGTTGCTGTAGCCTACTATGCAATGGGAAGACAACATCAATCCTTATCCTGAGTAGGAGGATTACATGATATAATTGTCTGAGTTAGCAAGAGGCTGGCCTGAAGGGATGGAGGCCTGAACGAGATCGTTTCTGGAAGGACTAGCATGTTTGTGTTGATGTTGCCCATTTGTTAAGGAAAGTTCCAGTGTTTGTAATTGTGAAGCCACCTGAATGATCCTGCTTGCACAGAGTACATTCTGTAAGTCTCACGTTTAATGAGGAGGACAGCCTGCTGTCTTGATCACATTATTTGTGTAGGCAAGATTTGTTTGCTTGTGGAAAGTCCTGAAGAGTCCATAAAACATATGAGAGATTTGCTGTTGGGCGTGAGTGTTAGCAGAGGGTCCTGCTGGAGAAGGGCTCTGCCACAGCCTGGGCAGGGGTATGTGTAGGGGGGTGTTACACCCACAGAAATACAGGCCTAAAGCTTGCTCAGCTGATTTTGCCTGAGCTTGCTAAAATAACTTCATCTCAAAGATGAGACCAAGCATGAGGAATTTCAGACTTTGAAGAAGCTGTGAAAATGGGAAATGGAAGGTGACGTGGGAATGCTTTGAAAGCTGGTTTATATAAGTAATACCCATCATAGTTAGCTTCTACCTTTACCTGTCAGAAGTACACACACAGCGTATGGGCTTGAGACTATTATACCAAGTATGAATACAAGTATCAAAAGGGACAAATATGGTAGTGGAAGGTTTACTACATATTTTTATTACTGGCTATATAAAATTAAGGGAGAAAAGCCATAATAGGAGCAAACTTTATACTGTATTTATAAAATTACAGAATTCATATTCTATAAGTTTTTTTTTTAAATTATGCATGATAAGCTGTAACATATAAGCATATACTAATGTTGTGTTCCATTGAAAATCAAGTTTACCAGTGGTTTCTTCTTTAGTAAACTTTATGATCAACAAGGAAGTATAAAACTTGAGGGATATACATGTCTTCTGGTCTGAATTAGTCACTGACATGGTCTTTTCTGTTATAGTATTTGAAGCAGGAGGGAGTGCTTTAAGTGCTTCAACCCATTTAACCTTAATTGCTCAGTTTTAATAGACATTTGCTAACTAGAGGAACCAAATTATAGCTTGAATTAGGCCTTACTAATCTTAATTAAAAGCTCTACTTTATAGTCGGAAACAGCCTATGATGAAAACAGTAAGCCTTTCTTAAATGGCTTATTATAAAATGCTAAGGCCCTCTTGATAATAATTGTTTAGACTGAATACGACTAACCATTATTCTCCTTATATTGCACTTAATTAAAAATATCTCCTCTGTGTGGCTTTGTGCCTTCTGCTGGCTGTAAAATCGTTTGAGTGGTGGAAGTAGGATTGCTTTACTTTTCCTGTGAAAATGTGTTGCTACCTTTTGTTCTCAAAGTTTTCGGGGGTCACAAGTTAAAAAATTAACATGCAAATCAATACACACACTAGCTTTCTCCATTTCTCAATCCTCAAGTGAATGCTTGTCAGTCACTTCAGTTAATTGGTATGTGAGGCATATAATTGCAACTGTTAATAATACATCCTATAATTCATTTAGTTTAACATTTAAATTATGCTCAGACAGTTGATTATGGCCTTTACATTGTACTCCTTCCTGAGACCTAACTTCCAGTAAAAATAAAGTCTGTTATGCTGGAAGGGAGGCCCTGGCTCTGTCTATTAAGCATTAGGTATCCTGGTAGAGTTTCTGTTCATTTCAGGAGTATCTGAAGGGGACAAAGGGTGGATTTCATCTGTCCAAATACGAATCTCAGTAGTACCGATCAGTACACTTAAGCTGTTTGCTTTGCTTTCCCTTTATAGTTGATGGAGATAAACAGGAATTTCCTCAATGCATTTCACCTTGTATTAATGGAGACAAAAATAGATTAGATAATTCATGTCCTGAAAATAAGTCACTTTCTGAGACAAATGGAGACCTCTGCAATGTAGGTGTGTAAAGTTGGATGAGGTGTATCTCAGCCAAAGAGTCTGCAGCTGTGAGATTCAATGTCCATTGCAATTAATGGAGGATATTCTGTACTTGATTGTGGTTTGAATTTAACCAGGACAGGGGATTTTTAAGCTGCCATGTTATAATTTGATCATTATGAAATTAATCTTCTCAGTCTCAGTTTTACATTTTTTATCCTTTAATCTAAAATAGGCCCCCACCTCTCCAGCCCAAGCATATAGCTAAAAAAAACAGAACAAAACGAATTCACCAAATTTCTTTTAGGAAAAAGCTATTTTTTTAAACTGTGTTTTCTTAGAACGCTAAGATATTTTTTGGTGCATCCTACTCAGAAAACACTTCTAGAACATGGGATCATACCTTTGTTTAAACTGTATTGCTTCTAGTTCCAATAGCTGAGTTGCCTGCTTGCGTAAACTGCATCCAAATTAAGAGTCCTTTACACTAAGCCTGCTAGACCTTTATGTGCACTTAGAATTAACTTCTCTGAAAAGTCATTTATGTGAGTTATGGAGATGGACAGACCTTCTTGAATGTGAGTCTCATTTGTTTAGTTACCAGATCTTTGGAATACCCTTTCAGCATTTTTTAGAATTTCTCCTTATTTTCCAGTTTGTTGTATGTTCTGTGCTGATGGAGTATACAAAGACTGTTAAATTATACCCATTACAGGAAGGTAAAATCATGGCTCTTTACAGTGGTGTCTAAGAACAGTGGTCCTTACCTGTGCCCTGTGTGTATTTATCCTTTTATATCAAAAGCATATAAGCTGGCCATACCAAGTTTGACTAAAGATCTGCCTAGCTGGATGTGCAGTCTCTGACAGTGACCAACAGTGGATCCCTAGGGTAGACTGTAAAAAATTGGGCGTGGAAGAATGCAGCTAGGGATTTAGAGACTTGAGCCAGAAGTTTCATTCAAAACAGTGTGTATAATGGCATCTTCAGAACAGAATGGAACATGAGTATGTTTACTTCTGTAAAACTCACAACTGGTCGATAGGCGATTAGCCATGCTCAGTATACAGGAAAGGAATTGCACAGGAACAGGTAATTGCATACACCTGTGTCTTTTCAGCCTCACATCTACTATGAGGGTCACATCATGTTTCTTTATGTCACCAAACCCTACAAAACGAGATATTAATTTTTGGCTTGGCAGCTATCAACCTTTTCAGGATGACTGGCCTTCCCACTTTTCTGAAAACGAGACTTCATTAAAGAGAGTCTCAAGTATGTTGTGAAAAATGAGTACTTTGAAAAGCTTAACCTGTTTAAGGTTAACCATCTAACTTTAGATTGTTACATTTTTAAGCCAGGTGCTCTCCAGAAACACCCATAATGCTATTATTTAATTTTGAGCCTTTTACTGAGGGTGAAGTCCTGTATTAATCATGGATGAGTTAACTCGTCAAGCCTTGGTGCCCTCTTTTCGATGGATGACTAAGGCTGTTGTAATGTGTTCTCTCCTGGACTTCTCTATGTGTGTTACAAATAGGTGAATATACATCAGATACAGCCTTAAAAGAGGTATTGTCTAGAAAGATGGGAAGGAGCAATGAAAAGCATGGGCTGTTCAGCAAGAACATTTCAAAAAGTGACTTCTCTAATCTAGTTTCTTATTGGATGTATTGTCCAATTGAAAAAATAAAGGCAGAAACAGCTTTATTAGGTTGTTAATCAAATCTTTAGTCAGGAGATTACTGCATTTTGCTTATCTGTGCATAATAAAATAGCATTGCTGTAAAAGGTATCTCATAAGAAGTCATTTAAATAAGATTATTGGGAATAACTTTATAGGACTAAACCAATATTTGTATAAATTTATCCACTTTTATTTCACTACTGTTGGGGAGGGCAGTACAGTTAGACTGCCTGGCTTTCTGTGGTGCGTTCTGTCAAATGCGTATTATTTGAATATTGCACAGAAGTTTTAGGCACTCTTTGGTTCTTTCATCCTAACGTTCTCCCCAACGTAACAAACAAATATAGTTAGATTAAACTACCAAAGGAAGATTTCCAGGCTATGAGTATAAGCTGTCTTCAGTTTTCAGCAGATGCCCATGTTATCCATATCTGCGGTTCCATTCTTTTTTCACTGAATAGCATTAACAGTGCTGGAATCTATGTGTACTTTCTAGTACAGGATATTTGAACACTGGAGCAGAAACATCTAATTTCTTGGCAAAGCCAAGATTGCATCTGTTTGCCTTATCTTTCTTTCTTGTCCAAACGTCAGATATAAGCACAACTCATAGTTGAAAATATTTGAAGATTCACAGGTCAGCAATGGTGTTTTTCACATTTTAATTTTAAATTTCATCCTTACCACTTTACTTGCATTTTCCTCACTGTGAAATAAGTGTTCGTATAGCCTGCCCCAGCCTCATATAACATTCATCCCTGTGTGCCAGGCAAAGGAGACTGTGTAACTTCATTAGTCCCTGTTCAGAGAGCTCCTGCTCTTGCTTACTTCTCTAGTGGCCTAGGAGTCCAGGCAGTGTTTTGAAGAGTCTGTAAAGGGTCATGATGGAGAAGCTGATGGATTCCATGCTGGTGTTCACTGTGTGTAGATCTGTGTCTCTGCTGACATCCACAGGTCAAAAACCAAAAGCTGCTTGCCACTGCTTTTCAATTTTTCTCTATTATTATTTGTCTCTGGTGACAAATAGAGCTCTGGCTCACAAGACCAGTTTCTGTGTGGCTCTTTAGAGGACTAAGGAGAGCCTACATCATAACTGGTGAACTCATTGTGAATAAAGTTTTTCAATTGTCAACATATATCAGTAGGACAGGGTGCTCTGTTTCAGGAATAAAAAGCTTGAATCAGAAAATTACATTGAAATAATGTATTTGAAAATAAAACCCTTTTACATTGATCTACTACAGCAACATCTAGGTCTTCTTGTTAATACTGGTCACACAGGGGCATGCTTTCAAAAAATGGAAAATATTCTGTTAGTACACCCAAATAAAATTAAGTGACAGATGCTTTAAACATTGTGGAGACAGAGATGTTGTTAAGAAGCTGAGAGGTGTGCCAGAATTTTGAGTTTTGCAGCAAAATGGTCAAATATTTTGGCATCTTGAAAATAATTCCACATTTCATGATTTTACAGTTCCCAAATACAGCAGCTTCTGACTGAGACAGCTCTTAGAGCTGTGAACTGTTTCAGACAGTGCTTTGTGTGCACTCACATTTACGGTATTATCTTTGTTGTTACAGGCTTAATAAGGTTTAATGTGCTAAAAGTTGAGATTCTGAAACACAATTTTGTGACGAGTTGGATTTACCATTACAGGAAAAAATGTGATTTGATTATCTTCTCTCACATAGTAACAAAATCCATAGCCTAGTAATTGTTTTACTTTCTGTACAGTGCACAAAGCTGAAGGGTGCTGGACAAAAGTGAGTTTGAGCATTTTGTAAGCCCATTTCAATTTTTTTTTAAAAAGTCTTGAAAATCTTTGATCTAATTTCTACTCATTTTCATCTTCTCAGACCTTTTTGAAGCAAATGTATCAAGCTCATGAAGGAGATGTTTCTCTTAAATGTAAGGCCATCTCAACTAATTTTACTGAATTTGCTTCCTAAAGATACTGAGTACTCGCAGCTCTGCAAGGGATTCATAAGAAAAATGAATACTTACCATTCTCCTGACAACCTAAGTTATATACAGGTAATGAATCTGTATCTAGGCTGGAGCACTGAAATAATTTTTAGGAAGGCTTACTATCAGTGCCCAACACCATAAGGAAGAGAAGGAGAATATGAAGTCCTCAGTGTTATCTCCTGGGTAAGAAAAGTGAAATGTAAAGTGATTGGTATTGAAAGTTAGGTAACATGCCGATATTAATATATTATTCTTGCCAAAGTTGCTCTGTAGTCTTAATTACCATGAGGTGTGAGGGACTTTTATTTAATTAAGTTTTATGAGTGTCCCACACTCGGATTTTTCATTACATTTCATGCATGTTATAGCAGTTTTACCATCGTGTGGACCTTCCTAGCCCAACTACTTCTGTAGTTGGAAAAACTATGGCAAAAATAACCAATGATTCTGAAGCAAAGAAGAATCTATGCTTAGGTGACCCAAGTTATTCTCCAAGTTAGCTGCTGTTTCATAAGTGAAGAGTTACAGCCTTCATAGTTGTGAAGGACTGAGAGTGGCAGTCCTTACAGGCTGCTCTCTGGTGTTCTCTGCAAACCAAAATGCTGAGAGGCCTCCACTTTGTAAAGGGTGCTGTTGAGGAACTGTATGAATTTCTCTGCGTTCAAGGAACAGGTGACAAAATAATAGGCAGAATTGTTTTCTTGAGCTTTATAACTGTGAGGTCTGGCATTGTCAGGGAACACAAATCTGCTGTGTGTGATGTTTAGAAGTAGCCATGTGACTTTAGTAAATGTTGAAGTGAAAGGCAGCCCTGAACAGGTCATTTGAGTATGTACAGTGATTCTCTTGTAGCAGTGCACGTAATGTAGAGTTGCTCTGCTCATAGATTAGTTGTATGGTACTCCCATGAGAGTTTTCATAGGCTGGTAAAATTAATGTCCGATACATGTCCCATACAAAGTAGAGAGTTTGATGAAGTAATACAGGATGACAGGAAGCCCTCCATTTTACACATCCTACATGATATAAATTACATGGTATTTCCCATGTGGTTAACCAGCACAACAGAGCAGTTCTTAGACAGAGTCTGCAGTAGTTCAAGGACTACTGCTAAAGCACACGTGGAAGAAATAGTTTGACAATGTAAGCCTGCCATCAGAAGATGTAAATTTGCTGTGTAAGGATTTGTACCTCTGCTGGAAAACATAACAGTTCCACATATCCAGGAAGTTTAAAAATACTGCTGTAGAGCTTCTCATACTGCTTGTGGCCTTAGCTGTCTCAGCCTGAAACTGAGGTAGTGTTAATCTGCTAGAGACTACTAAAAAAAGTGCTATAGGATATAAAGAAATCCTTCATTTTACAGTGATCTACTAGTTCAGAAATGAGCAGGAAGGAATAGCCACCTTCTATTCTCCCACATGAAGGCCCACAGAAAATTAATAATCACCCCGTGACAGATAATAAGGAAATTTATTTTAGAATTTAATCTTGGGATTATTTTCTTTTTTTCAGTGGACAGAAATTTAAAAATTAAATGCAAAGGAAGGTTGGAGGTATGCAATCTGAGAATGAGGGAGATGCCTGCAGGAGTTGGGAAAAAAGTAGATGAATGATGTTTATGTCAATGAGCTAGTTTCACTGCTTTAAACCTCTCCCTCAAAGTTTTAAAATGTGTATTTCAATTTAAAGATCTAGGAATAACTTCCTTCCATGACTTAGTGAAATGATAATCATTAGGATGCATGCACACCTGTTGTGGCAGTAAGGCACACAAAAATATTCTCCCATTAGATGTCCAAGAACTTGCAAGATTAGATGTGAAATCAAACGTTTCCCATTATATTAAAAGAGGGAATTTTGGTGGAAATGGCTGTGATTTAGAAGTGGTGGGAAAAAAAGCTGTCAGATGTCATGTTTCACATTCATAACAGCTTGCAAACAGGAAATCTCTCTGCTTGAGCTTGTCGGGCATGGCAGCTACTAAATAAAGACAGACTCTAAAACTGTTACGTGCTCTGCAGGTATCCATCTTTATATGGGTATCTCACTTGCAGTTCAAAGAACTTGTAGTCAATCTGTTTAAATATCAATTAAGAAACATGTCAAACCACAACAAACTCTAATCAAAGATTTTAGATGTGTAATGCAGGATAATAGTAATTTTGCTTTTATCTAGAAAAATACTATATTAACCATGAATGGAGCTGGAATAGCTAAGTTTCCATTGTGCTAGCTGAGATGGCAAATGTCACAAAGGGATAATACTCAGGTATATTAATAGAAAATATATTGTTCCTTAGGGGACGAACTCTGCTAAATTATTTTTTCCATAAGTGACTGTAACTGTCCAAAGATTTTAGATGCCCCAAAATACGTGGACAGGTGAAAAACTCTGTATAAACCTAACATTAATGCAGTAGGAAGACTTGTCAATTAAGCAGTCAAAATCTTTGTAAGGTCCTAACCGAAGAGTGTTCCATATCATTTATTTGATCTACTCTCCATTCCTGCTTCTGGAGTGTGGTATGTGCCACCATTAAGAGTATCTAGGTGTCTGGCAAATTGCACCAAGTGTATGCAGAATCTTTCATTTTCTGTGTTTTTGGTTTATATTTTAAAGCATTTTTTATTTTCGTGTACTTTAGTGGTGACTTTCAGTTGGCAAACTACGTGTACGCTGAAGTAGTAATACCTGCCTCAAACTGCAAGCATCTTGAAAGAATGAATCAAAGCGGTAGATTCTGTTATCTGTTGGCAGTTTGATTGGCTTGTCAATGTCCAGCCATTAAAAATGTTCTTCTGACTCTTTGAACTAGGAGTTCGAGCAAGGAGGGAAATGTACAGGAAAGAGGGCAGAGATGAGAAGCAGAGGAAGGGAAGGTGAATTTAAGAAAAATATAAGGAGTCTCCAGAGACCATATTTCTTATCAATGAGGGAAGAATGTGATGGCCATTCACCAAAAATGTAAAATATAATCATTCAGCTACTACAGAAAGTTTGAATTTTCACAATCTCTGGCTTTGTTTCATTTAACATATGTGAGCTGAGTCAGCTGAATTCTGCTTACAGCATCGGGTGCTTGACCCTATCTAGCCACTAGGGTCTTTAAATGTCACTCTTTAGTTCTCCCTTTGTATAATAACAACTATTTGAAGATTATTAAGGAAGGCTTGCAAAATAACAAGTGCTGAACACACCTGCATTTTCTACAGCTGATAAACACAGAAGTTCATGTACTCCTTTGCCTCCTTAGAGAGGACTTGTGTGTCTGAAAGCTTGTCTGTTTTTTCGCATGCAGTGAAGGTGACTCTTAGAAGGCCATCCATACTGTGTGCAACTTGGCAATTTGCTGTGATTGGTGTAATAATAGGAAACAAATTCAGACACATGACAAAATAAGGATCTTCAGTGTTTCTGTGCTTTCTCTAAAATTAGGAGGTAATAACTGTGGGCAGAGTTAGAAAAAGTTTCAACAAATAGAAAGTGAAAAAGTCCCCTCCCACAACAAGTGATAAATGAGACGATATCTCATCTGCCTTCCAAATGCATCCTAAATGTTTTTAGGCAAGGTAGTTCTAATTATGAAGCTGTTCACACTTTAAAAATACATGTACTGTAACTAGCTGGACATACCTCTACATAGTTTGGTTTGTGTTCCATGTTTCCCCCCTTTTTTTCAGGCAAATACTTCAACAACATGATGCACTTTCTGCTCAGCCATCACAGAAGAAAAGGAAACAAATAAAACTGCTGCAGGGTACTTGATGTGTGCTGGAAGCTGTATGAAATGCCTTCCAGAAAAACACCCCAACAGTACCACAGATTGCATCCATATCATCTCTACTAAGTTAGCGTGGCATTTTTATTTTATTGCTGTTATAATCCTCAAAAATAGAGATTTGTGATCTTTTTGAAGGAAGTTGTAATTTATTTTTTTGTGTGTGGATGCAGTAATGGGGAAAGCATTGGAGGGGTAGCACTCATAGTGGAAAGCCTCTTGAAGGATATACATTGAAAAATCCTCATCCGAAACAGCCTGATTTACCTGTTCTTTTACCTGTCTCCGCTGAGAAACATGAGGCTGCTTTTCCTGATTTTACTCTATTCCCAGCCTCCTCACCCTTGACCTTGGCTCTCAGAATGGTCCTGGTGGCTGTCTAATTTTGCAGTTTTCTTGGGCACAAGCATCTTGAAAACATCATGACAACTTGAAAGCCATAAAAACTGCACTGTGTGTTCCTGAATCATTAAATCATAACATTTCTAAGGTCACAGCCTCTAAAGAATAAAGATGCTAACATTTGTGAGTCAAAAGGTGAAATATCTCAGGAAGAACCTGATGTAGCAAATTATAGATTTTAGTTTGTTTTTTCTCATAGAAGTGATGACTTGTGAAACTTTTCATGGGAAGGGATTTTCAGAAATGGACTGCACTCTGAGGTGAAGGTCAAGGTTTCATTTGGAGTAGAAAAAAAATTCAATTATATATGTCAATATTTTGATTATAGAATTTGGACTTTGAGTAGATACTGAATTCTGCTATCACGAAACTCACAAAGGGAAGCGGTATTTCAGCAGGTCAGATTGAATGGAGTTGATAATATTTTGCCAGCTGATTCCTCATATATATAGCTGCATCACTTTCAAATTTTGAGAGCTGAGCTGAACAGACTTCAAATGATTTTGAACATGTGGCAGTGTGCCTATTCTAAACGCCTCTTGAGTATCTAGTAGTTTTAGTATTTGTGCTCAAGTTGAATGTTATCCAGAGAGCTGACCTTTTGGCAAATTTGGCCTGCTCTTAACCAAAATGGTTTCTAAGCTACGTGTGAGGGTTTTTTTTTCCTAGCGTTTAGATCTGGAACTGGTCCCCTTCTTAAGGAAAGTGGAACTTGGTTTGAGAAACTCAAATGCCTCAGGTTCAGGTTATCCAGTGTGCGTGTATAACTGCTGAAAATATATTGAATGTAGAATCTGCCAAAGAAACAGTATATATAAATGTTCCCATGTTGTTTTTGTTTGGTTTAATGTCTTTTACAGTCCCCAAATCCAGTCATGAAAAAGAATAAGATGCTGATCTGTTTATGATCCGGGACTTGAACTTTTTTGTGTTTTTGTCAGTGCACATGTTACTTCATTTCTGCCCATCTTCTTAAAAGTAAAGTAACAGTATTGATGCTATACTGCTGCTGCTTCTAAATTGGAAGTGGTAACAAAAAATTTAAGTACTGATCCCAACTCACATATCTCTTTCCTGTGAGTCCCAGGAAACATGTCTTCCTGGCTCCGTGAAGGCAAGGGCAAAAATGCTTCTTGGCTTTTGGGGAATTGAGATTTCCCCTCAGGGCATTTCACTTTTGGATATTACAAGGTCACTTCTTTCCCAAGCATCTGAGATCAAGGTTGCACAAAACTATGCCGTAATGAAGACAGCTCTGTTCTTACTGTACAGCTCTATTCTTAATTGTGTAGGATTAGGAATGTAGGGTGGGGCTTTTTTCCTGTACTTTTCTGTGGAAATGAGGATAGTACATTAGTCCTAGGAGAAACAGCGACCAAAATTCCATAAAGAATCAGTAAAAATTTTTGACAGCCTCTAAGAGATAAGCCATAAAAGTGCAAACTATCACCACGTGAAAATACATGTTCCAGGATTTTGCAGTGTCCTTTGCTGTGTACCAGTTCTGGATAAGCAGGTAGCATGCTGCAATTGTAGAGTTATAGCATGACTTTTTAGCAGAAGACAATTCTTTGCATGGTATTTAGGTAGACAATTCTGTGCATGGTATTCTTGGTCCTTTGCAGAGGGCTAGCAGGAACCTCTCATAGAGCAGAAAGGTAAAAACACAGTTTCTTTGCTTGCAGATTTTTAAGGGCAATGTTATTTACTGTCTGCATAATGCCTCTTTGGCAGTATTTTGTTTCAAGCAGCTACATAAATAGATAAAAGATGAACACCAAAATATTTTTCTCTTCAGAATAAATATGTGGATTTATCCATCAAGATACACTTACAAAGACCTTAGTTATTTTTCCAGCTACTTTATGCAGCCATCTCCTTTAGGAAATATTTCACATCTGCATAATATACCCGTGTGCTAAGTTTTGGTTGTGGTCCTCTAAATTAGAAGAAATTGATGTGGGCAGACAGCTTCCTTTGGCTATTTATTTTAAAATGTCCAAGCACATAAATTATTCCTTTCAAAGTCAACTGGAATTTGTGCTTACTAAATTAACTCCAGATCTTTCTGTTATATTAGTAGTCAAGAAATACTTGAAAATTAACACAGATTTTACCCAGTCTTACTGCTGGTTTCAACATCTTCTGTTGCATTGTGAGTGCTGGGATCTGCAGCCTTGACAGATGCCGTGATAAAAGCTGTGCCAATGCACACTTTCCCATTTTCTGTAGAAATCTGTGGAATTCAACGCTAAAAGCTGAATTTGGCTCATTGACTTTCAAGCTTCAGCCATTCTTCCTTTTGCACATTAATAGCCATAAGGCTTCTGCGACAGTTTAGCTGTGACACTGATCCAAAATTCATCAGCTCCATGCAGACATTTGCTTTGATTTCAGTAGCTTTGCCCGTAATGATCCGTAGCTGTGCTTGACAAGTAAATTTTGTTGTTTATGTTGTAATGATTTTTTCTGGCATTCAGGAAGTTAATGAAAGGCAACTGGTATAATAAAGAGTGGGAACGGCTTTTGCTGGAGGTAGATTTTATACTTTCCTGCCGTAAAGACTATGCCACCTTCTAGCAGAGATTGTTAGTGCTTGGAAAAGATGATTAGCACGCAGTAAATTTTATGACATTGCTGAAAATGTTTAGACAAAATGGGAACTAGCATTTTCCTCACTCTGTTTTACAGTTTAGTTTGTCTTTTGGACATTAGTTATTGCATGCTGATGAGTCTTCTCTGCTGAAACAGGAAGCTGAAATACTGCGATATTTGAAACAGAAGAAATCGGTTATTGTTTTATTTTGAACATGTCTTAGTCAAGTTGTACATGCTCCTGGAGGAGCTGCTTCTCTGCAGGGTGGTTGTGTGAGACTTCCCATCCCTTTGTTGCAGAATACACAAACGAAACAAGCTTCTGGGATAGTGTCCATTTTACCTGTAATAATGGAAGAAGAATCAACCCCAGTATGTGTAAGGTAGATACAGATGCCCTCAGACAAAAAAAAAAAAAAAAATACAGGTTGCATAAAGAAGACAACTTCAAATTCTTTTCCTGTAACTGAAATACAGTGATTGCAAATTACAGAACTTCCTTGTGTTAACAAATACTCAAATTTTCTCAAATATGGTCTAGGATTTTAAAAAAGTTCCTGGATGCTTATGTAATAATTGCAGTCTCTTTAAGTAACAGCACTGCTTGTTGAGGAGGACAACAGCAGAGCATGCCAGTGCTGTGTTCCCTAAAGCTGCTGGAAGACGGTTTTTTCTGGGTGGTAACAAAAAGATTCACCTCTGCTTTCCAGAATGAATTAAGATGTAGTTTCCAAGCTTCTTTCACCCTGGCAAACAGCTGAACCAGTACAGTTACTGGTATACCCAAGTAAGCAAGCTTCTTTTTATGTCTTTTTTTCCTGATAATTTTTTCCTTGAAAACTTCTGAATCAGGCAGTGCATTTTGGAGATTCTCCAGACCAGTTCCAGAAAGAGGTGGTCAAATCTCTCTCGCCAACGGCTGAAGGTGTGCTTGTGTACATCCAGCTCTGACATTGGGACTTGCTGTCTCATTTGAACATGGAAAGCCTGAACAGGTTCTTGACAGACTATGCCGTTACTATAAGTGTCCCTACTCTTTGATCATTTTGGTGCATTTCGCTTTTTTTCCAGGGCTCCTGTAATTGATGCCATTGTAATGCCATATGAAATGAATTCCTCTCAGGGAGGAAATTGCAACATTTTTTAAGGTGTTTTCTTCACTAAACACCCCAGGATTTGTCTGTCTGCACAGCCAGAATTTACTGGAGTGAAAACTTTGTAAATGTTTTGCCAGTGTAGGTAAAACGTTAGGTTTCTCATTGAAAGCTGGATTGCAGTAACCCTTATTAATTCAACAGTATATGCACAGCAATTTCATGGTTGGATGGCAACATTTCTCTGTTTCTCTTGTTTCATTTTTGTGTTATGGTAATTACTTCATGGTGAAAGGCAATATTAAGTGATAAAAACCTAAAAATGTTAAGAATAGTTGAAGCTATAAAATTAGTGGGAAGAGTTAACTTGGAGTTGGAGGTGTTTGGAGTCAAGAGTATGATTAACACTCATTCCTATCAATTACAGAAAAAAAAAAGAATAATAGGATATGACCTAATCAAAAGGAAATTAACATAGCTGGCCCCTGCAAATTTTGAGTTTTGTAAAAGATAAAATTAAGAGCAAGCCTGCAGGTTTTATGTATTAGAATGTACTCCTAGTGCTTTTATCACTTTATTAAGCTTACTGAAGAAGCCATATCCTGCTGTATCAGATATAATATTCTGCCCTTAAATTATAGTTGTTCTGCACTTTCACTGAGGCATTCTTTAAAGAATGTCCTCCTTCAGGTATTTAAGAAGAAAAGATGAGGTGGTGTTCACGCTGTTTGCAAGCACGCTTTTTGCTTTTCTCCTCTTGATGCAGCTGGAGATTTTAAAAAAAAAATCAGCATTTGGACTTTGCAAACATTGTGCATGCCTTTTTTTGGGGTTTGGTTGGTTGGTTGATTAGTTTTGTGTTAAAAAATAAAGTACTAAACTCCTCAGTCATATCCCCTTGGTGTTCTGCTGGAGATAGAAATTGCAGTCAGCCTGCCAGGTGAAGTCTTTTATATAGCAATGTGGTTTTGTAGGGGAAAGAAACATCAAAAACCCCACAACAGGACTCTTAAAAATAGGTAGAATGTTTGGTTCTACACATAGTTTTGTACAGATCTTGGGGTACAAAAGGGAGAAGTAATCTTCTAACTCTTTTGCAAAATTTAATGTAACTGGAGCTCCTAGAGACAGAGAGGTGAAAAGAATCTGTTCCTTTTGGTATTTTTTTTGACATATTTATCTGTTAGATTACCCTTTCTGGAATGTAAGTATATTGCATCAGCATCTTACACTGCTAATCGCAGTACAGTTTTTTAGAAATAAGTGTTACATAAGGGGCAGACATTCAGAAGGCTTCACATTTCTTTTTGTGCCTTTTAGAGGCTCTTCCATTGCTTATTTAAACAAATAGTCCTATTTGTTTAATTGTTTGAAAAAGGGGAATGAATTGGTCAACCCTTGACAGTCTGATGCTGAGTAACATAACAACTGATAACACTTTCTTCTGAATTTTCTCTTCTGAAGAAACTCAGTGCTGGATAAAAATTGAACATAAATCTTAAAATGAAGTTACCATTTTTTTCTGAGTGTCCTGAAGGAATATGTGACACCAAAATCACGTTATGTGATTTTTTGATTATTGACTTGGCCTGTTAAAACCTGGCATTGCTGTAGACTCTATCTGTCCCTGTTGGCTAAGAATGATAGGAAGCTTCTGGAAATATTAAAGAACAGTTATGGAAGCTGCAGATATCTGCGAAGTGGAAAACCTCACTGGAATGCTTTGGCTACATGCACTCACACTGGGCTGTAAATAAAGGAACGTGGCTTCTCAGGCAACTTTGCACTGCCATGCTGCAGGTATGTTCAGAATGAGCCCAATATGCAGTAATTGACTTGCTGGTTATTGTTGTCAGGAAAAATCAGATGTATCTTTTTGTTTTCATACTGAACTCTAGAAGGTAGAGCACATCCACAGGCTGCATTGACTCAGCACTTGTACAACTCATGAATGGAGATTGTTAGTAAAGGACGGGAACTTTATGAAACAGAGTAGTGGTTGCAAGACTAGGAAGTTTACCGTTAAGCCGCAGGTCATATTTTTGTTAGCAAGATCCTTTCTCCAGCTTCTTATTCCCAGCATTTAGTGCTGGTAATGGTGCTGAATGCCGAGTTACAAAAAAACTAACTGGTTTTGCAGATAAAGCCAAATTTGTAATTCCTGTTTTGAGCTGTTGAGGAGATTGCAGAAAGGGAAGTGGAATGTAGAAGGGAGGTGGATGGAGACCTGAGTGTTCTGAGTTTAAGGTCAGTTTTTGGGAGTGGTTGACGTGAGGGGCAAGGCTTGGAAAGTCTTGGGAGAAGCCTGTCCCCGCTCTGACAGAACACACTTCTCAGAGGATTGTGCAAGGAGAGACAAACCTAGCCAGATTCAATCCAAGGGGTAGAAATGCTGAAAGCATGGGGTGACTGAGTCTGAGCTGGCTGTTCAGAAGAATCTGGTTTTACCAAACTACCTTGTTGTCCTGGGATTGTGACTGGGTATGATACCAGGTAGCAAAGCTTTTCCTGAAGTACTTTTTTTTTTTTTAAGACATAGTAAAAGGCTGTGTGAACACGAACCTAGTTCAGAAATATTTCAGCCACCTCTGCAAGGGAAGGTATGTTTGAAATATACTGACAGGATAGCTCTGATGTACTAACAGGTGATTTTCTAAAGAGTTTACTTTATCCATTTATGATGTGTTGTCCAACTTAGGAATAGTAGCTTTGGTTTTTGGTCTAGTGTACCACAGATTTAAAGCTGATAGTTATCAAGCTATGAAGCTCCCTATAATTATTTGTGTATTTTTAGTTAGCTAATTTGCATCACTGAATGATTCACAGCAGTGACTGTGATCCTGATGTTCCATATATAAGCCAAGATACAATCTGTAAAAAGAATGAAGTTTGCAGTTTCTAGAATGAGTGATTTTTTTTTTTTTGTATGGGAGAGGGAAGAACGTAACAGGATTGTTTGTAGCTGAAGCAGAGCTCATCTCTCTTGTCATTCATGGTACTCTTTCAGATACAGGCCAGTGTACAAAAAAAATAATCAAAAGGAATTCTAACATACCTTCGAAGAATAAAACATTGGACTTTGTGTTGTTGTTTCTGTACATGAATTAATACAGAGGGTGATAATAGGGCTTATTTTGTGGGGGAGAGGAAGAAGACAGACAAACTGTACCAAGTTATCAATAGTAACTTCATAGAATCATAGAATGATTTGGGTTGGAAGGGACCTGAAAGATCGTCTAGTTCCAACCCCCTTGCCATGGCAGCGACATCTCCCACTAGATCAGGTTGTTCAGTGGTCCATCCAACCTGGCCTTGAACACTTCCAGGGGTGGAGGATCCGCAACCTCCCTGGGCAACCTGTTGCAGTTCCTCACCACCCTCAGGGTAAAGAACTTCCTCCTTATATCCAGTCTAAACCTATCCTTTTCCGGCTTCCACCCATTATCCCTCATCCTATCACTACAGGCCCTTGTAAAAAGTCCCTCCCCAGGCTTCTTGTAGGTCCTCTTCAGGTACTGGAAGGTCACTATAAGGTCTCCCTGGAGCCTTCTCTTCTCCAGGCTGAACAAGCCTAACTCTCTCAGCCTGTCCTTCTAGCATAGGTGTTCCAGCCCTCTAACCATCTTGGTAGTCCTCCTCTGGACTTGGTAGCCCTCCAACAGCTCCATGTCTTTCTTGTGTTAGGGATTCCAGAGCTGGACGCAGTATTCCAGATGGGGTCTCACAAGGGCAGAGTAGAGGAGCATTATCACCTCCCTCAACATTCTGGTCATACATCTCTTGATGCATCCCAGGATATGGTTGGCTTTCTGGGCTGCAAGTGCACACTGTTGGCTCGTGTTGATCTTATACACCAACATGCCCAAATCCTTCTCCCCAGGACTACTCTCAGTCCACTCATTGCCCAGCCTGTATCTGTATTTGGGATTGCCTTGACCCAGGTACAGGACCTTACACTTGGCCTTGTTAAACTTCATGAGATTGACCTGGGCCAACCTCTCAAGCCTGTCAAGGTTGCTCTGGATGGCATCTCTTCCCCCCAACGTGTCAACCACACCACACAACTTCGTGCCATCGGCAAGCTTGCTGAGGGTGCACTCGATAGAACTCAGTGAACTGTGACAGCTATTTCAAAAATTGTGGTTTTCAATGCTTATTGTACAGAACTACAGCCTTATATATTGTCAGGAATATACCAGATCTTCCTTGTTCAGAGAAGACAATTTTTTATCAAACAAGGCATACTTCAGTCTTGTCTTATGCCATACTAATAGCATGTTTGACATAGTTTTTTGTTAAAACAAAGTCATTGCTTGCTTGATTATTTTAAAGACAAAAACTTAAAAACTACATTTTAAATATAAAAAGTATACTGAAATCAGGTATTTCTTTTTAATTTTTAACAACATATAATTGTGTACTGTGATTATACTACGATTGTTTTGGGAAGAAGTATTCTGTACATTGCCTTGCTGCTTTTCAGTCATTAATGACCCTGATATATTCAGTCAGTAATTCCCTGAACCATCTATTGGATAAAATAAGTAATATGAGTATATAGAAAGATTAGGAACATGCATATATTCAAAAACCATGCTTCATTGGAGAAGTTTTTCTGTGTTCTTAGTATTCTCTTTTTAAAAAACTTCTTTTCCTTCTTCTTGTGTTTTAGATATCGATGAGTGTGAAAATGACTTCTACAATGGGGGTTGTGTCCATGAGTGCATCAACATTCCAGGCAACTACAGGTGTACATGCTATGATGGGTTCATGTTAGCCCATGACGGCCACAACTGTCTTGGTAAGTAGTGAATGCTGGTAAGAAAGTTTCATTTCATGGCTGTGGTAAGAAGGCCTGATGTGCTTGCTGCATCTTGTTGTCTGGTATGTTTTCACTAAAGACTTCATCCAGATCACACTGAGTAAGTTGACTGTTGACTTTGCTGTAAAATCTGAGATTCTTTTCAGTAGAAGTCAAGAAATCAGGTAGTGAACCAGAAGTAATAAAGTCCAGTAACACCAGTCTGCACTCACTGAATCCATGGAAGAACTAGAATTTCTGGACAACGATTTGGTTAGCCTTTCAGTAAATGTATTTCCTACTGTGTTTGTTTTCAAACTGTGTAATATTTGTTCAGATGGATTATATATCCTAACCATTAACAGGCTTTTGACTCAAGCTTCCAAATTTCATTTGTTATAGAACAGACTAAATAGATTTATTTGCCTCAACCTGAGGTGGTCAAACGGTTAATTGTGCAAGAGATATTTCCGATACAAAAAGCAGAAAGCCTGTCACTTAAAAAGGACAGAAAAACTCTATTTATACTAGTGTTCATAAATATCTCTTCATAAAACAGGACACAAACATAATCAAATAGTTCAGCTATTTGGAATTCAAGTAACTGTGCAAGTATGTTGTTTCAAACAGCTTGCTATTTTCAACTTTGTTTCCAAATGATTCCCAAAGTCGTAAGGAAAAGTAAGTTAGCAAGTATGAACAGCAAAAGGAGTGAGTTGATAAAGGATGTACCATTCAGGTCTGTGGGACTTTTTTGCACTTCTGCTGTTTGTGTTGTTGCTCTCTGGTCATGAAACATACAGGCTGGAACTACAGAGATAGCCAGATTTCTGATTTTATTTTCATTGATTTTTATTCAACCAGTTGTTTTTTGGAGGTGGAAAAAAAAAACCCTACAATAATATAAACGGGTGGATATAGTTGAAAGTATTGATCCAAAGATTGCAAAAAACTCCTTCAGTTTTTTTTAGAATCAGTGTCAGTGCATATTAATGTTCTGTTCTGAGCAGACTTTTTGTGTTACCCCCAAAATGTTAGGAAACATGTTGGTCCTAGAAGAGATTGAACAGACAAGTGGAAAAAATAGCAAAGGAGTCCCTTTCTTCCCATGTGCGACTTTAGGACACTAAAAGAGGTCATAATTGCCTTTCTAATTTTGAGACCATAGGCTGGGGAAGTTTCTGTTCCTTCAATGCTGATTGAATATTTGCAGCTAATGAATGATCTCAGTAAAATAGCTGCTTTTACTTAGAAGCACTGAAAAGGGAATCAAGGCACATTCCTCTTTCTTCCTTTAAAATATGAGTAAGTTTACTGAGGACAAAAGTGTCCGACTGTAAGGTTTCCAGCTGTAAGGTGTCCGACTGCAAGGTTTCCAGCAAGTTTTTAATCCTGAGAGTGGCCATGCAAATCTCGCTATGACTGCCTGTTGTGTGCTAGCTCAGATTTGAGACACCACTGCTAGTAAAGAGAGAACATTTTTTCTGTCATCATTTGGTCCCTAACTGGTTGCTGTCATTATCAGTTATACTGACTGCTGGGGCAGGCCGTTTGTGCCCATTAGCTGATAGCCCCAGTATCAGTTTTGAAAAGGGGTCCTTTCTGGGTTAGTTGTATTTTCCTTCACTTATGCTGCCAGAAATGTGTAAAAGCAGTTCTCTGTTTTTAAGAGGATGCAGTGAAGTCTCAAATCAAAACCAAACCATGTGTTTGCACATGTTTAAATTAGGTTTGCTGTAACCTTTTGGAAATTTTTCCCAGCATATAAACCTTGGTTATTTTTTTCCAAAAGTATTTTTTTTCTCCATGAGATAATTAGGCATTGAACGGAATTAAACTTTTGATGCATCCAGTGGTTTCTACCTGTTCTTGTTTTGTGAGAAATCATTTATTTTTCATGGATTATAAGGAGGCAAAGAACTCTTTGCAAGACTAGTGACAATGTTTTCACCTTTCAATGCATTCTTCTACTGACTCCCCTCCCTTTCCTCACCCCTTATCCCAAACCTCTGTAGGACTTCACAAAACTGTTAAAACGGAGATTGCCAGTTAGGAATTGTGTCATATATTCTATGTATCAAGTTTACCTTTCTCTTAGAAAAGACATATAATGTTTGATTAGCATGCTGAAATTGTCTATAGTCACATTAAGGAGGGTAGTAGTATAACTTGTATAGAGTTATATAATTTCTACAGAATTTGTAGATAAGCCTATAAAGCTATATTTTGCCTGAGCTGTCTTCTCTTATAGTGCCATGAATGTGTATATGCTTGGACAGAAGATTTGCTAGGAGTGACCTAACATCAGACTGCCCTGTTCACTGTTCCTCCTTCTCCTCTTCGAGGCATTATTGTTGAGGTCCATTTTGTCAGCACGTAGGGAGCTAGGCAGCAAGAATTCTTAGGGGACAGTTTAACTGCTGTAACTTGACAGTGAGAACACCCTGGAGCTGGCAGATATGATGCGAGATCATAAAAGTGTACAATATCCCAGGCTGAAAGGGATCGGTAAGGATCATCAAATCTAGAGATCCACAGGAGCAGATCTGGAGTGTGAGGTGGAGGCTAGATGCAGTAACATTAGGAGTCTTAAGATGGCATCTGATTTCGATGTTTAGGCAGCTGAATTGTTTTCTCAGTGACTCGGACTGCATTTTACCACACCAGAAATCTTTCTCTAGTCATTTCAGATAGAAGGCCTAGGGCTAGGAACCCATGGTAGTCCTGTAGGCCATCTGGGAGACAAGTTGTAATGGACAAGACCATCTGTCGTGGGTTGACCCTGGCTGGCCGCCAGGTACCCACACAGCCGCTCACTCACTCCCGCTTCACTGCTGAACAGGGGAGAAAGTATTTCCAAGGGTTCCAGGTTTTGAGATAAGGACAGGGAAATCACTCTCATTTACCGTCCCGGGCAAAACAGACTCAGTTTTGGGGAAATTAGGTACATTTATTAAAAGAACTAATCAGAGAGGAGTAGTGAGAAGTGAGAAAGAGCAAACAGATCTTAAACAGAACACCTTCCCCCCATCCCTCCCTTCTTCCTGGGCTTAACACCAATCCCGGTTTCTCCACCTCCTCCCCCCGAGCAGCGCAGGGGGACAGGGAATGGGGGCTGCGGTCAGTTCATCCGACGTTGGTTTCACCGCTTCTTCACTCCGGGGGAGGACTCTTCACTCTTCCCCAGGGCCACTGTGGGGTCCCTCTCACGGGACACAAGCTTCACACTCTCTTCTCCGCGTGAGTCGTCCCACGAAGGGCAATTCATCACAAACTGGCCAACGGGAGACACCTCACGAGGGGCAGCCCATCCCTCGTGAGTCTGAGGCGCAGTCCTTCGGGGGAAAGTGCTCCAGCGTGAGCCACCCGCAGCGTCACAAAAGTCCCACCGGCCAACCTGCTCCAGCGTGGGCATTCCTCTTCCACGGGCTACAGGTTCCGGCAGCAACTTGCTCTGATGTGGGCTTCCCACGGGCTACAGTCCCCTTTCAGGCATCCACCCACACGGCGTGGAGTCCTCGGTGGACATCTACGCGGTGATCCTCACGGTGGACTTCTGCACCTCGCCCGTGGGCTGCAGGGGGACAACCCGCTTCACCATGGTCTTCACCACGGACCCGGGGGACTCCTTCTGCTCTGGCGCCTGGAGCTCATCCTCCCCCCCCTCCTTCTTCACTGACCTTGGTGTCTGCACAGATTCTCACTCCTCCATCTCTGTGCCAGCTGTTATGGCGCAGTTCTTTTTCCCGTTCTTAAATATGTTTTTTTCACAGAGGCGTTCCTCTGCTATCACCTTACTGATAGGCTCAGCCTTGGCCAGCGGCGGGTCCCTCTTTGTAGCCTGCTGGCATTGGCTCTATCAAACTTGGGGAGCTTCTAGCAGCTTCTTACAGAAGCCACCCTGCAGCTCCCCCCCCGCCGCCGAAATCCAGCCAGGCCAAACCAAAACACCATCATATCAGGATTTCTGCATCTCTTGCTTGACCGAAGTCTATGCAAAATCTTAAGCCATCTCTTTCTTGTCAGGATTCACATTCCTTTTAAAACCTTCACTGGATGTCTTTGTAGTAAAATCAGCACAGCAAGGTGATTAAAATCTTCTTTATAAATAGCAAACTTTGACCATTCACAACTAATTATATCAGATGCAGTTGACAGGTTAAGTTTTTTTCCTGAGTTCTTGTTTCAGTATTTCTTTCTTGCTAATCAAGTGAAATTTCTTATCTATCTGTCTGTCTGTCTGTCTGTCTGTCTATCTATCTATCTATCTATCTATCTATCTATCTATCTATCTATCTTTCTATTTGTTGGGAAGAGGTGTTCAGTTAAGAATTCATGGTTAAAATTTTTACTGGAAAGTGTCCATATCTGTCCTCAGGGGAACTCAACTCGCTCTCTATTTGACATTTTTATTGAGGAATTTCTCAAATATAACATGAAATGACACCACAGGGAGTTCAAACTATGATGACATCCTTGTCTGGCTAAAAATAATTTACTTTAACACTGTAATCACTTGAAATAGCAGTAGTTCTTTCTCAAAATTGCTCTAAATTCTGCTCAGTGGATTCAGGACTAGTATTTGGTCTCATGCAATAGGTTTTCTTTATCCTTAATTTGAAACCAGTCATGGAATATGTTTTCCGCTCTCATATATGAAATACCAGTGTGGTTTGGGTTTTTTTACAAGCAATTAGCTCACTGGTCCAGATGTTCTTTCCTGTTTGATCTTTTTTTTCTCCGTGATCTTACTGATAAATTGATTTTTCCTTCTTTGTGTCTTTCACATGTTGAGACATGCTATCAATTTTCGTCCTCTCTTGCCTGTAGGAGAAATTATGGCATAATTGATTATCCTTCTTGTTAGTGCCAAACACTTTACCCCTCTCATTTGTAGTCAATCAGAGTCTGTTCTCAGATAGCTAGCAAAATCTGTGAATCTGTACTACAGAGTATCAATGCCTTTAAAACTGGTTATATTAAAATATATTCACTGCTGGACACTTAAAGGTGTTCCTAACTTGGCTATTTTTTTTTTCTTTCTTGGTTTAATATTAAATAAGAAGACTGGACTTCTTGCATATGTGTAAGCGCATTATTGAATTGAGGCCTCTTTGGCAGTTGGACTCTGTGTCCTCTTGGAGGCTTTTGGCAAGGCAGATAGCAGAGGAGGTAGATTGAACCTGATCTCTTAAGCCTGGGTGCTATACAAAGTGAGATAATGCAATGCCTGAGGATGCCATAGAGAAGGCTTGAGAAATTGTCTTCCTTTTGAGTGGGAGTTTCAGGGGAGCTAGGCATAGCTGCCACTATGGCAACTCCAGAATGTACCCAGGAGGGTAAAAGATAATTCCCTGAGTTTTTTACTTTACTTACAAGCTATTGGGAAAATAATTGTCATATGGAAAGAAACGCTGCTACTTCAGCAGCCGTAAGAAGGCTTCAGCTGATGGAGGAGTGTTCAGTTTAGAGCACTGCACTTGGATGAAGCCAAAGGAGAGCAGTGAGAATAATGACGGATCTAAAAAGAATAAAGTCATAGAATCATGGAATATCTTGAGTTGGAAAGGACCCGTATGGATCATCAAGTCTAACATGGCTAATGCCAGAAGAACAAAAGAAATCATATAGTTTTCTTCTAGGGAAGAGATGAAAAAGATGCAAGAGTCATCACATCCAAAAAAGGCTGCTGCAAAGAATTTATTTTGACTGTTTTGTTTTTGTATCCCCACAAAAGTGAATGAGGTAGTGCAATAGTATTTGGTTACTTCATTTGGGAAAGTCAGAAAGAGCATTGAATTATTTTTCTGTTCTCTTGAAGGACTCTCATGTAGACTACCGTTATCTTACATTAATCTCTCTCCTACTGTATAAAAAGGTAAGGTTCCTGGAAGAATATTACATGCTGTGTTGGTCTGAAGCACCACCAAAAAAGAGTGTTCTGAAGCTTATTTTGGATTACTAAATCTTGGGATTTATCCAGGAAAATCTTGCTGGAAACCTTGTGAAAGCTGTTCTTGCTGCTAGTCCTGAATAAGTCTTACAAATTTATTCAGCATTTGCAGATAGAAAGCGGAAGAGAGTAACTATTCATATCAGAAAGCCAAGAGCCTTGCTTCACAAAATTTCCTTGCCTGAAGGCTCTCGTATCAGCTGATATTCCAGCTGCTTCAGGTCTTCTGAAATTTACCTGTCTCTGATAAGAATGTGAAAAAAAGGGGAATGAAGAGTGCACAAGAAAAATGTGTAGCAACAAAAGGTGACTGTCATTGGGTCTTACTTGAGAAAACCATGTAATACCTCCTCCGCATTCTTCTATCCTTTTTTTTTCCTGGAGGCAAACTTTTGTGTACATATAGTTACGGAATTCTTTCTAAAAATCAACATGACTCATTGTTTTCTGTTTGTCAAACCAAATCTCTGTGTGGGAAATACTTCAGGTTAAAGAATGGGATTGCATGGAGTGATGATTTTCTTTTGCTTATTTATTCAGCTATAAATATGAATAGCCATGAAGTGCTACTCTCTCTTGCATGTGAGTTTTTTTCTAATTTTCTCCTTAGCTCTGATTTGTGATAGACCTGTTTTTATAGGGGGTAGGCACTCTTTTTGCAAAAACACTTCTTGCTTCTAGGTTGCACTCATCTTAACTCTTCTTTCTTTAAAGATTAGCATAGATTTCAAGTCTTCTGCTCTTTATATTTTCTTTAATTAATATAGGTGCTCAAAAAGGTTGTAAATTCTTCTTAGAAACCATTGAAAAAGATACAAGGGAGCGTGGCCGAAAGATTTATCATAATGTATTCAGAGATGTATTTACTTTATGTATAGGTTTTTCTGTGGTATTAATTGCTGCGATTGCAAATACTAATATATTTGTCCTCAGAAAATCCTGTAAGGAAGAGAAGTAAAATTTTCATTGTTTTATAGATGAGGAACTAGGGCAAACAGATTACTTCTCAATTTTCATGCAGGATATATGGATGTCTGCAGCATAGCCAAAAATAAAATCCTTACCCTCCTGAATCCTTGCCTACATACTCTTATTTCAAATATCCTGTGTTAGCTTTGGTTTCTTTTACAAAAAAATAGCAATTACTAAATTTGTCCATCTATAATATGATAATCAATCCTCTTGTTTGTCAGACCTCATGAAAATAACTGTGGAAGTAGGATTTTTTGATCAGTACAGTTTATGGTTCTTCAGCAGTTAATCCTGTGTCTGATTGAGAAGAGTCCTCGGAAGCAGAATGAACTTCTGATTCTGAATCAAGCTGGTAATGCAGTTACTAGGGTGCTTTTTAGATTCCATGGAGTGCTCTGCAAGAGCTGAATGTTCATCATGGTAGACATTCATAGTGTCAGCTGTCAATTCAGTAGCAACAAATTCAATAGCTAAGACCTGGTTATGTCCACAATCTAGCAGGCATGCTTTGGGCGGAAGGCCTGATTTTCCAGCTTGAAAAATAGACATTATTTGTTTATTTGTCTGTTCTCAGATGCTGTTTTGCTTTTCTTGACAAAGTGACTAAGTCATGTGGAAGCCTCTGTGGGAAAGGAGAGGTGGCACTTACCCTGGAGCCACTGAACCTGCTCCAGGAGTGGTACTAGTCTGCCAGCTCTGGTAGGTAGAGCACAGCAACAACTGGAGCAAGGCATTTGGGAGCCTAGAGCTAAAGGAGAAACTTCTGAGACAAACCAGGAGCAGGTGGTCACAGGCCTTGAAGTAAAATCTATTATAAACTGGGCTTTGGGATCCTAAATAAATGTAAAAATTAGGTTCATGTTTGAAATCACACAATTTACTTTCTTCTAAAGTCTGAGGTTAAGATCTAAACCCAAGTTCTTGGTTTGCAGTGCTCCTTTAAAATCTGTGTTGGCTTCATTTAAGAGAGAGGATTTTTTAACTATGGCATTTAGGTTTAATTCCTGGCTGGGTGGTAGTAATCTACAGTCTGACTCAGCTGATAGAACATTAGTATGTATGCATATGCCTGACTATCAGATTGCGTCATTCATCCTTTTCCATTGAATCTTCCAGTGCTTTAGGTTTTTCTTTCAAAACAAATTCGGACCAGTTAAGAATCCCAAATATACCTATTCCTTCTTGTCTGGATGTATACACAAAAGTGGGGGATTATGGCCTAATCTGCATATCAACATGAAATGGGAGGAGAGTTGCAAGTGTATGAGAAATCATTTCTGAAGTTCCCAGATGTAAAATGTCAAGAAGCGGTACATAGCTCATTTAGGATTGCATAATTGCTGGTATGATTAGAGAGACCAATGTCTTCCTTTTAATTTAGCTTTATTTTTCTTCTTCTCCAGACAGCTGTGCACAATGTGTTACTTGCTTGCGCTCCAAACGAATGCTTCCATTACTAGTGTTTATTTTTCTTTATGTTTCCCAACAGTTCAAATAGATTTCATTTATTTTTTTATGTGAACATTTTTAATATAAAACTAAACAGTTTTTGGAAAGTTGCTTTTAGTTTCATAAAAACAAGTATTTTAAAGAGAAGCTGAAAAATGGCCTGTTTTCTTGGCTGTCTTCCAGTTTTCCTTGCCTTTCTTTCCTAATTTCAGGAGACTATTAGGTGAGCCGACAGTTTTGTCCTTCTATAGCACATCAACAGGGTCTTTTATAGTATTATCAGTCATAAACTCTCTTCTAGGTTTTCATGGTTGCTAATCTTAAGCTCCTTGGCAGACTGAGGAGGGTTGAATACACTCAATAGCCTTCTTTTCATAATTCTTCATTTTTATTTAAACATATCTAAAATTACAGTATTTGTGTAGAGAAAGTTATTAATCTAAATCTTGATGCTCTTACTCATTTCCAGTGATTCCAGTGAGGATTTTGCTTGAGCAGAACTCCAGGACTTGGGAGTTGTTGTATGTCTTAAGAGAAGGAGGCCAGACTCCCAATCAGGACTTGGTGGTTGAGTAGTGGGGATCTGTTCTAAATGGGAGAGGCCCAGGCACAAGATGTAAATGAGACCCTATATAAGATGTAATTACGGGCAGGATGAAAAGTGTTGAAATGCAGCTTTTACAAATATATGAATCTGGATGTATTAAACCTTTATGGGTTCTGTATTTTTGCGAACAATGACTGGCAGTGGTTGGGTCCTTGGAGCATTGTAAGAATCGTGGGATTATAGGACCCCTGCAAATGGAGGCCCAGAGGTATTAAGCTGCTGAACCTCTCCCAGGCAAGCTACAGTAGGTGCATACACAAAAATCCATGCTGCAAATTGCACAGCTAACTGAATTTTAGTGCCAAATGCATTCTTTCAGGATGAAAAACTCGAGTGCATTTTTAATAGTTCTTCATTTTTCAGATTTAGGCCTAAATTTCTGATATCTTTCTTCAGCAAACTAGTTTTACTGTATTACTATTTTCATGTCTTTTATCAGTCTTGCTTGGTCTGTACATTAGATTAATGATAACAACTGTGATTCATCACAGCAATTTAAAGTATCCAGCCATTGTGGTACACTGGCATACATCAGATTTTATAACCCAAACTACTATTCTGGAGTGTCCCAGCTGGCACCTGACAACCAGACTACCTCTTGCCCACTCCACACCAGTGGGATGGAGGACAGAATTGTAAGGATAAGAGTGAGAAAACTCATGGGTTGAGAAAAAGACAGTTTAATAAGTAAAGCAAAAGCTGCACACGTGCACGTATTTTGTGTGCATGTGACCTCCCTCATCCTTAGGTATATATTCACTATAGCTCCCATGAACTGCTCCCTGCTTTTCGTGGATGCAGTCCCATGGGCTTCAGTTAATCATCACCTTTGAAAGTCAGATTGTTGCTATCAGAAGTTTGGAGCCCAAAATTGGAAACTGATTTTGGAAATACATCTGTGTTCATTCTGGAAATCCAATCAAAGTAGGGAATTCTAATGGTGATTGTTGGAAAGGCCTCTGATACCCAACCCTTTCTGAAGCTGGGATCTCAACACATTATAAAAGTTTCCCCTTCAAAAGTTCTCTAACATTTGGTCACCACACATTAATTTTCTGAGTTCAGATGAGATTTAACTTTCTTTAAATGTTAATTTGCCATATGTTTGCCTGCTTAAAATCTGAGAAGTATAAACAAGAGTATAAATCAGCATAGGCCCGAGATTTTTTGTTAGGTATGGGGGAATAATCAAAAGTATAGAATAAATCTTTGTCACTGTCAACTATGAAGTTAGATTCTCAGACTGTCATAATAAATTAAGAATCTGGGAGCTATGTGACAGCAGCATCAATCTCAGCCTCTTGTTTCTGCAAATCTTGTTGTCTGAGTCTTTTTTTTTTTTTAAATACTGACTCCCTGGAGGAGGTAATCAATCACAGTAAAGATACCTCTACATGGAACACTCAGAAAAATAAAGCATAATCAGCTTAGAGTGTGAATTTAATACGTCTAAGTTAAATCAGTTAAATCCCATACGGATGCTCCTACTTGGTCTGATATGTCTGTAGATGTCTGTGTCTTAGTTCAGCAAAGTCACAGTTTTATTCTGCATTATTTATCCTGTATTCTTACTGCTTTACATTGTGGCCTATATTCATGTATACCTTAAGAGAAAAGCTATAAAATTTATTAAAATTAAGCTTTGAGAGCCACAATGTGTATAGGGCTTTGACAAGGGAGAACATGTATTGACATTAGGCTGCAGGATTTCAGCCTATAGTGTGTGTGTTTACCAGTCAGATGTGTATGACATTCAGTTCTTCCCTCATGGAATGGTGTCTTTGTCAGTCCTAGAAATTGTATAGATCTAATTAAAACACTGAGTTCATACAAAAAGACGTCATGCAAAGTGGAGAGTGGCAAAGTCATCTGGTCTCTGCTTTCAGATGTAGTCACTGTCGTTAACCTGTGCTTGGAATGCAGTCAGTTCTTGGCAGTGTTGTTTTATACAGACAATATGATTTGTACAGTCAAGAAATAGCTGTTGAAAAGAATAGCTGCTGCATAGTAGCTTTCTGTGTTAGAAAATGGAGCAAAACTGTTTTCCACTATGGATGAGTGCCAGGTGAAAGGTTGGTAGTGAATTTCATTGTTAAGTAGATTCGAGGTTCTTGACTTTCTGTAGCGGTCTGCTTTTGCTGTCTAATATTTTCTACGAATTTCTGTATGTTGACATTATCCTTTTGACTTCAGTGTACAATGTGCAAACTTAAAAGTTTGCATCAACCTGAAAGACCAAGATAGAGGATTATTTTTACTGCTTCCATTACCTTCTGTAGACTTCGGTCCAGATCATTCTCAAGTATTGCAGAATATTCCTACTGTATACATTTCTTACGGGAATTGTATCAGAGCACAAGATGTAGGTTTGCCTAAAAGAGGGGCAGGAAGGAACGTGGAATAGCTGATGGTAGCATATCTTAGTATGACTTTGTGATGACTGTAGCTAGCATAATAATAATAATAATAATAATAATAATAATAGCAGCAGCAACAACAGCGACAGCAGCTAATTAGTTAACACTGGACATACTTTACAAGACATTGTTTAGAGAATTTGCAAAGTTCGGGATTAAAGCAAAATTTATGATTAAGAGGCCTTATGGGTTATGGAAAGAAATGTTTGGAAAAAATTGCGATATAGTTTGTTAAATAAAGAAGACTGAAGTGGACATATGATATTGTGCTGTAGGATAGGAGCAGAAATGAGACTCAAGGCAAAGCTTTTCCACTCCACCTTAACAAAAGACAATTTTAGTTGAAGAGAAAGTTGCTACAGCAATGAGTACTAGGTTCTGGCAAAGTGGGTATACCTTAGTTAAAACACGATGGAATTAGATCTGAAAGTTTTAAAAGAATGGAAACAAGTATTTGCTAAATTTATGTAGACCTCCATCTTTGTGTACTTTTTTGCAGCTTTTGTTGCAAGACCTTGAAAGTTGGCTGTACTTTAAAACTTGTAAATATAAAATTGTATAGTTCTTCATGGGGGGGAAAAAAAAAAGCATATTTTTTCAATGGTAGGATATGCCATACAGTTTTTCATGCTGGTTTTTTTTCTTATATTAGCTATTGTGTCAAACATACTAAACAGAGAAAGCTCATAGGTGAAATTTTTTATGATTCTTTGTGACAAAATAAGCTTGAATGGGAAAGAGCTACATTTCTCTACAAGGTTTATTTTTCTCATACAAATTTTCTACAACGTAATGTGTTTAGAAGTATACAAGGAACTTGAAAGTGAGGTGATCTATTTTTGTGTATCTGAATCAAGAAAAAAATCCCTTAAGTGATTTTTTCTAAGTATTCCTAGTGTATTTCTATCGTGACCAATACAGGCTGAAAACTTTTCCACTACTGGTAGTTTACACTGTTATATTGAAGTAGTAGGGTCATGTTTTTCAGATACACATTAGCAAATAAAGAGTAGCAATATTTCATCATTACCTTCGGAAAAATAGTTTTTGCAATCCAATACCATGAGTATATGCGTTGGTATATTTAGATTTAGTTGGAGAGCTTGAATGTTTTCCTTTGAAAAAGTTGATAAACTTCTTTAATTATTTTTGTTGTTTATTTTGAAAGCATAACTGAGAAACTGCTTCTGAAATTAGTCAGAGACACAATGAAAATTACTAATATGACAACAAAGAATGGGTTCTGGATCCCACTAGTGATTTATAGTGACAGGCATGGAGCTGCACTTAGGGGACAGGGAGCCAGACTTTTGTCATAAGACTCAGGAACTGTTTAGAGCTTGGTAATATAAGATACTAACTGCCCTGGTCCCAATGCAGCACAATTTCTGTGGGCACACCAGATAGGAATCATGATATCTGCTGCTTGTGCGACTGCAGTGCTTTCTTTAAGAGGCCTGCGACTGTCTATGTGCTACCAAGCATTACTCATTACTTAGAAAAACCTCTGAAACACTTTGTATGAGCGTCTGAGAGAAGTCCAAGAGACTTGATTTTACTTACTTTAAAAATAATTGGAATAACTCCTCCCAACTATAAATTCAGTGTCAGTTAGGATCTGAGACCACAGCCTCTGCCTGTTTAATAACTGAACTTTGAAAGAAGATGCAAACTCATTCTTGTGCCTTGAAATGACATGAATATTCTGGGAATGGACTGAGTTTTGCTTTGACTGTTCGAATTTGAAATCAGGACTCAGCAAAGAACTCTAGGAAGCTGAGCTCCAAATAAAAAGGTTCCAGCAAGTGTCCACTTCGTAATTTCACAAGGCTACATGTCTGAGTGGGACTTCAAGTTGCAGAATTTTTCAGTCCATTTGCTTGAATGTATAAATAGTTTTCCCGCTGGTTTAAGATTCTGTACAACCAACATCAGATATCTTAGAGTAAAAGCTAAGAATGCTTTTAGTGGAAAAAGTTGCCCTATAAAGCTTTGCATGATTCCTGTCATTTACAGAACAAGTTGTGCATGAAACACATAGGTATTTAATGTATCTGATGCAACTGCAAAGTGAGTAGATGCATTAACTTCATATATTGTATACTGATAACAGAAGGCTGTGATGCTCAAGTACTTTGGTTTAAGCAAAAATGCACATTGTTATATAGCCATTATAGAAATCTATTTGTGCGGTCCCAGGTGCTGGTGAAAACAATATAGAACCATAGAATACATTGAGTTGGAAGGGACCTTTAGAGGCCATCTAGTCCAGCCTTCGTGCAGGGAGCAGGTTGTTCAGCTCTGGTGAGTTTTTATGGGAAACATGGGGATGAGGTGGTTGTTTGCTTTGATATAGTTTGGGTTCCTTGGTTGGTTGGTTTGGCTTTACACTACCATGCCAGCTCCAAACTTATTAAATTCATCCCTTCTTTACATAGTAATGAAGTTCCTGAAGTCAAGCTTTTTGAGTACTGTTGCTTTTCATTGATAATTCCCAGCACTCTTACCAATCAAGGCAATGCTGATTTCTCTGTGTAAGAGATGTGTGTGGCTGGTGGTGGTCATCTGCTGAGCTGCACAGCACTAACACAACTTACTGCAGCTTGCATGTACTGATGGTCAGCTGCTGCTTAGCTGGTGCCCAAGTGTCCAACTGTTTTTGAACCAGATTGTTAAAACAAAGCAACAACCAATCCAGCCTGTCCTGTGTAACACAGCACAGCTAGGTTGAGTGTAAGCTAGTGTGGCTGCACTATATAGGAAAAAAATAAAAAAGAATGTTTACTGTAAGATCTTGAATATCTTTCAGTTTTTTCTGTCAAGAGAAATCAGAGAAAATATTTGTCCTCAATACTAGTGTTTGTGTTATGCATGTGTAGGAGAGTGGGAATGCTGAACTAGTTTCCCAGGTGGCATAAATGCCCACTTGCCCAAACATTTTTGTTGTTCACTGAAGATGTACATACTGAAACTATTCAGAGAGTGAGGTTGTATTTATGAAACACTTTTCACCAATGGAGATATCTTCAGAAGAATTTAAATTGTTAGCAGCCATTTCAGCACTTTCCAAAACATTTTCAGTGTTTTTCTGTTTTCCAGAAGTTTAATGAGTAGATATGTGCCTGACTACGCCCATGTTTTTCAACTCCTGGTATAGTTCTCTTTTCAGTGTGTTGAGGTGTGTGCCTTATTCTCTTGCATTTCTTCCACTTTTGATGGACTTCAGGTATTGATGCAGAGAGTGAGAGTACTTAGATTAAAATCCACCATCTGAGGAGAGTCCACTAACTGTGTTACTGATAGATAATAAAGAAAATGATTAATCCAGCCAATTCATTGGCTTTTATTGCAAGAGCTCAGGACCAAAATGCTTCATTTTCTATAGGCTTGAGATGGAAATACTGTTTCATTTTTTTTTGTCAAGTTACAGGATTTGTTTGACCCACAGAAAAAATCTTTTTAGTTTTTGTGAGAAAATAATCAAAACAAAGAAAAAACCAAATGATTTTGAGTTAACCCAAACCAGAGTTTTATGATCATGGCAAGGTCTGTAAGTAGATGTGAAAGGAAGCAGGTATAAGCAGGAGTTTTTCTGCTGGAAGAAGTATAGAAAATACTGCTTCAGTTGGGCCTGCAGTAGTTAGTGATGCTCCAGAGAAAATCCAGGGATGAGACAAAGTAAGGGACACGGCAATAATAGACTTGATATTTTACTCAACTTGTCCCAAGTTTTTCCTTCAGTTGGTCGGGACTGCTGCTATGTTGCATCTGTAATTAACTTCACTCCTTCGAGTTTATGGAGGATTGGTAATCCAGCATTGCAGTTTGGAGTGCCCGACATACAAGCACGTGTCGGTGGGATCTGCAAGCTTATTGCTAATGGGGCTGTGGTGGGAAGAGCCTCATGCCAAGCTGGAGGCTGCTGGCGTTCCCTAGACAGTGGCCCTGTAGATGAAAAGAAGCAGGATCGAGTTCATACAGAATTGTTGTATCAGAAGAGTTGATAACTTAGTAAAAATAATCGACTGGGAACTTTGTTGTGTTTAGGCACATGTTGTGCACCATGTGTATGTGTCTGTCTAAAAAGTAGACATTACCAAGTGAGAGGGTAGAAGCTGCAACTAAGATGTCACAATAAGGGGCTTGGATTTTTATTTTGGAAATGCTAGAAGCTGCGAAAAGGGTTTTGGTGTCCTAAAAGCACAGACAGTGGTGCCCAGTTATTTAAGAAAGGAATAAGCAAGTGACATCAAGAGACTTGAACTGGGTGCAACATTCGCGCGATGTCCGTGGAGCTGTTTACTTCAGCTCAGCATATGTGCAGGCATCACATGCAGCAAAGTTAGGCTCTTGTGTTAAATGAATATTTCCTTTGCTATACATAGCAAAGATGCCTGTTGCAGCTGCCTTTACACTGTGTGTGTGTAGTGTGAAATTTAAGGAATTTGACTGCGTGTCACAAAATAGCTACAGAAAAAAGACTTTAAGGATTCCTTTTCAAGTTGTGCACATCTATAACTGTGCAGGCAAACAAGAAGCCTAATCAGTGAGTGTTGAGGTGAGAGATGATTGTAGGCCATTAAGAGATGAGATTTTACAGGACAGATTATAGGCATCATTTTAGGTGTCGTATCCTTGTACATAAGAAAAGAGTGGTTCTAGGAATCATTGGTCATTTTAGATTGATTTTAGTATTCATCACCCAAGAGCATCCTTGCAATTAGTACTTCATGTTGCTCATCTGTAAAATGTGATTTATTTTTCAGGTAAAGGTAATTTTTTCACACTTTTGGGGGTTTTTTTTTAATGCCCACTCCAGTAAATATTCACTGATATAGATTTAATTTTTTTGCAAGTGGATTTTTTCCTCAGGAAGGTATCTAGTGAAATTTCTGCAACTACAGTAGTGAATGAAGTACTGGATTCAAGTGTGCAGTGTGGGTTTTTTTCCTTCAGGTTTTTCAATTTCTCAAAGAAGGAGTCAAAAAGAAGAATTCTAGGCTTATGTGCAAATAGTAGAAAATCGGGAGCCTCCTTTTAAATTCTTGGTGAAGTCTGATTTCAGATTTCTCAGAGTTCCAGATACAGTGTATGTAGGTAGTGGTATCTCTGTCTTCTGATATTCACTTTGTGCCTCATATAAAGTTAGTCTAAGAAAGATGATTTAATAGTCATTCAATTAGCAATGATTCCTGTTTCTGTGGCCCTCTGAGCTGATGCAGTGTATCACCCTCCTTACCTTGACAGCATGTCACTACTTGTGTGACCATTCCAGCAGGAACACCTGCCTACAGCCTCTAATCTGATACCACTTGCTTCACTCCTACCTGCCAGATTTACTCTTTGGGCTTCCACAGCTATCTTGAAATCAGATCTTCTAAAACTCCCACTCTATTCAATAGAGTTCGTCATGGTACTTGAAGAGAATGGAACAGAGTAAGCGAGAAGAGTATGTTCCAGATGTTGCTGTCATTAAGGTTAACTTACAGAAATGAACACTTTCTGTTTTAAACATGATAATCTGAAGTAATTAAAATTGTCTGTGTTATTATCTTACTAACATATATAAATATCTGAGGGGTGGGTGTCAAGAGGAAGGGGACAATCTCTTCTCAGTGGTGTCCAGTAATAGAACAAGGAATAATGGGTTTAAGTTAGAACATAGGAAGTTCCACCTCAACAGGAGGAGAAACTTCTTTCCTGTGAGGGTGACGAATCATTGGAACAGGCTGCCCAGAGAGGTTGTGGAGTCTCCTTCTCTGGAGATTTTCAAAACCTGCCTGGACGCGTTCCTGTGTGGCTGCCCTAGGGGATCCTGCTCTGGAAGAGGAGTTGGACTAGATGATCTCTTGAGGTCCCTTCCAACCTCTGACATTCTATGATTCTATAATTATCGTATTTGTGTAGTTGTGTGCAAGTAACAAGTGATTTAGAAAGGTTAATATGTCATTGCTGAAAGCTGGAAGAGCATGTCAGCAATGGTTCTGTCCCATCTCTACAATCTTCTGTAGAGGGCAACTATAGAGCGATGTCAAAGGGAGGATACTGGGCTAGATGTCCTTTTGGTACAAGAATAACTAGGATTTTAGTAAATCTAGAAATGTGGTTGGTTGTTTGGTTTATTTGTTTTTAATGAGACTTTCAGCCAGGTTTTCTGACTAGAAATATTAAAAATGTAATAATTTTAAAATTCCAGAATAAGGCACTTAGATTTTCTGAGACTGCAGTTGGTAATTATTTCTCTTACAAGATATCCTCAGTGGTGTTTTGTTGCTAATGTTTAAGGAAAGTCTGCAGTATTGCTATCAGTACTTCATCTATCACAATGTTCTACTCTGGTAAAATAGGCATCTTGGAGAAATCTTGCAAAAGTTTCAAAGAATAGCTTAGAGAAAAACTAACAGGATCAGCTCCCTGGATCATGAGTCAAAGTCCTGGCTTTAGAGGTCTCCATAGAATCTTAATTCTGTAGTAAGTGAATTGTACTGTGGCTCACAAATGCTCAGGAGACTTTGAAGATGGGATTCAGATTTCTGAAGGGCTTAAGGGCATATGAAAATAGAGATGTGAAGGAAAAATGTCAAAAAGAAGGAAGAGAAGATCATAAGCAGAAGTGGACAGTGGACATACTGGTCTTTACACTGACTCTGCATAGCATTTCCCTGTTTGTATTTTCCTCCTTGTGGTTTTGGTTTCAGGTACCCTTAGCAGACCTTTCTCCCTTAGTGGTAACCAAATAGTACACCCAATCAGAATAGCTTCTTTAGGCCAAATACTGTGAGAGGCTCTGAGCCAGATCAGAGTGAAATACCAGTGGAGCTAGTTTGAAAAGTTCATCAGATAAATTAAATGAGAAACTGAAAGCATTTGTTTGTTTAATAAATAAAACATCCATCTTTATCAACTGTTTCCTACCCTTTGATACTGTTCACACTACTACTCTCTAGAGGATCTCATCTTACCGAGATACAGAACACAAGTTTGATTATGTGAAGGCGGTGTGCCAAAAAGCTAGAGGTCTTATGCAAATTCAGATATGCATTAATTTGCACAATGCTTCTGATATATAGGTATATCAATGTATGTATGTATGCATGCATTATCTCTCCTTCTCTTTTAAAAGATACTCCTCCTTTCCCAGCCTCTCCCTGATATGACTCTTCCCTTACTCATAGAATTGTAGAATGGTTTGGGTTGGAAGAGACCTTAAGGGTCATCTAGTTCCAAACCCCTGCTACTGGCAGGGAGACCTTCCACTAGACCAGGTTACTCAAAGGCCCATCCAGCCTGGCCTACAACATTTCCGTGGAGGAGGCATCCACAGGTTCTCCGGGCAACCTGTTCCCAGTGTCTCACCATGCTCACAGTAAAGAATTTTCTTCCTAATAACTAATCTAAATCTACCCACTTTTAGCTTGAAGTCATTACCCCTTGTCCTATCACTACACTCCCTGTTAAAGAATCCCTCCCCATCTTTCCTGTAGCCCCCCCCCTTTAAGTACTGAGAGGCCTCCATAAGGTCTCTCTGGAGCCTTCTCTTCTTCAGGCTGAACATCCCCAACTCCTTTTGGCCTTGATGATGACTGGCCAATTTGAAGTCCAGGCCCTCATCTTCCTGGAAACGTAGGTCTGTCACTCTGAACTCCACATAAGAAGTTCTAGCTCTTGTGCCGATTGTCATTGTAACTATTTATTTGTGCTGCTAAGGAGTAGATAAGAGCTGTGAAAACTGAGTTATTTCTAGATGCTTCGATCAGGGATTGTCTTTGGTAGATGTAATCACAGGACAGTTCTTTGTGATGTTACAGAGAATGTCTTAACGACATACATTCAGTTTCTCCTAGTTCTTCCTCATCTTTTTGAGGATGAGGGTTGGAGCAGCCACATGGGATAGCCATCTGAGCTCAACTCAGGTGAGAACCTTTTTCCATCCTTTTATGTGTTTAGATTGTGTAAGTTTGCTGAAACCTTGCTCCAGCTTCCACCCTGGGATCATCAGTAGGATTTTGAGGCTCAGCTCTCCTGTAAGCAGTAGATAATGTACTCTAGGAATCAGCCCACTGTTAGGTGGTGAGGCCAAGCTGGATTAAAGAACTTCTGCCAGATAAGGAGACTAGGAAACAGATTTGAGTTTCCATACACTAGTTGAAGAAAGGACCTGCACCTGCTGCATTGGGACTGCCATCTTGAGGGAGACAATCCTGGTCCTGAATAAGATGACCAGTGGTAGCTGACTTTGTGCAAAAGGCTGCCAAAGAAAACGTGTCTGTTTGCTCCAAAAAAAATAAATTCCTTTTTGTAACATGTAGAGTAATAAAGGTGAGCTTTGTATTTGTGCTTTTAAAATGGGTTTAGTTAGAACTTAGTGTAGATGTTTGAGTGAAGGGATTTTACATTGTAAGTGACTTTTTTCCTGTATCTAGAGTTAGGCCCTGGGGTTGCAGGTCTCCAGCAGGTATGCCCTGTCACACAGAGTGGCAACAACTACAGCTCCGGAGAATCCACAGTCAGTTTTTCAGAACAGTCAACAGCCCAGTTTGACATGCAGAGCCTCCAAAACTGGAACCAGAAGAGCTTTATTTAAAACCTGACTAGTTATTCTGGTGTTTATGTGGAACCTAATCTCTAGAAAATCTGGTCCAAAATGCAATCTCACGTATGCTGCATTACCAATGTTTACATGTTCAGCTGGGTAATTTGTGCTGCATTGAACAAGAGTTGCACAAACAAGGAAGGAAAGAAAAAGCCCCTTTGGCAGCTATTTTGTTTGTGAACTTTGACAGAATTCAGATACGTAAAGGAATTACTCTGCCAAATCTACCAAAGCTTGAGCTCACTGGAGACGATGGAGTTCTCTCTCCTAACTTCGGAGGACTTTTCTACTCTGTTCTCTAAACTGGGTTAGTAATAGGCTATTCATGAAGTGACTTTATTGGAAAGAAAGTTTAACAAGTAAATATTTTCCAGGCAGCCAAGTCCAATAGATTGCTTGATATGGTATATAATAAGAAATACTGCCTTTTAAGACTGGAGTAATACAAAGTGTTCTAAAATTTGGTGCAAGGCATGTGGAATGGAGACATAGTAGACCTAGATTCCAGATTCTCCCTTTTTTCAAGTCCTTTTCTTCATAAAAACATATCAAAATAATTTTGAGGCAAGTAGTTGAAAACAATTGGAAGAGATTCCTCACAGTAAAACTTCTTTAGAAGAATTTATATTGTAGTAACTTTTATTCCAACATATAGATTTGTGGCTTGGTTGTAAATAGAGCTCTCTCTTTATGGAAATTGTAAATCATCAGGAATTGCTATCAACAGCAGGAAAAAAAAAGTGTTTATAATTCGTTGCGGTTTTTTCAGATTATTCATCAGAGTTGGAAGGCAATTCTTCAAGTTGCTTTGTGATACTATAAACAGAGCTCTGGGTAGGCTGCATACTTTGTAGCAAAATTTTTGGGGTTGTACATGTACCAACTGAAACTTTTTCCTTAAGTAAGTGTTCAACTAATCTTCCAGAGAGGAGGATCTAGATTCCAGTATGCTGTTTTGAAGGAACAAGTTTGAGTTGGCACTAATAGGCCAGCAAGGCCTGCTGACTCACAGAGGAAGGATCTCACAAAGTTGTATTATTTATCTTTCCTTCTTATACTGCAGTAGACAAGAAAAGTCTTCTTTTCCTGTGTGCTTCCAAATTGCTCTAATGGGGTTATGAAAAGGTTCAAATCTGGAAAAGAGTGACAACTGAGGGTGTAGAGGATTTTGATAGAGAAAGTTTGAGACAACAGTGCTTAACGTTTCCTGGTAAATAGAAAAATGATTGTCTACACAGTAGCATTGTGGTTCAAGACAGGAGGAGACTGCCTGGTTTCCCCGGGTACTGCTGTAATTACTCAGGAGCTTTTTTTTTTCCTCTGTGAGAAAGAGCTATGATTTCTGTCAAATGAAGCACAGGCAGCACACCAGCACAAACAGCAATAGCAGGCTTAACTGAGCAAGCTGCCGGAACTAGCTAGTGTTCCTGCATCAGCTACTGGCTGAGTTTCTCCTGCATTTCGGAGCTTCCTGGCCCTGCCTTCGAGTACTGGCAAAAAAAGCTTAGTTTTACCTTTGCATATTATGGCCAGTCCTGGAGGAATTAATTTCTGCAGAGGCTGTCCCAGATCTTCTGAGGTTTTGCGTGTTGTGGATCATTTAGCTTTATTGTGTTTTTTCCCTCCTCCAAAAATAAATAAAAGCAAAACACACACCAATTCACTTGCTGACATGTTGGCATACAGTGTGAAACAGCTAACTGGTTGCAGTCTCCATTGAAAAGGAAGATGTGGATTTTTCAGGTGGCAAGTTGCTTTTATCTGAAGAGAAAACAGAAAATGGATATGATATACCTTTTATGAGCAAAACAGGAGAGTCACAGGGTTGATTGTGGGTCACATATCTCTCAGTGGCAGTGGTTTCCTGATGCTGAAACATATGTCTCTGTTAAACACAACAGCATAAAAACTTCTATGCCAAAGAGAGGTGATGGGGGGGGGGGGGGGTAGGCAGAGACCCTCAAAACAGCCAGTAGCTAATGCTGCCTTTGTGGGTTTTATATATTTGCCTATTAAAATGACAATACAGATGTGGAACATTTAGATTTAAGAAGCCTTCTTTTCATTAAACAACATTAAACAAACTGACAAAGTAGGGGGTTATGACTCCAGTAATTGAAACATGCTGTTCTGTTCAAGACCAGAACTCTATAAAGACTCTTTTCACCCGGTAATGCCCTTTGTGTTTGCCTGCTACCCCTGCTAGAAATTACTGTAGGCCTGAAGTATGTCTTTCCAAGTGGAGTGGGAATGACAGAGTGCAACACCACACTTGGCAGATGGGGTCACAGCCTTTTTAGGACATTAACATTCACTGTGCATTGGAAATCAATTTGCAGCTCAGAATGCATGGAGACTTAGCTGGACTCCTCTCCCCACTGTTTTTTTATATTATCTTTAAACCTAGGATGCAGTAAAAAGAATTAGGTGGATTAATTTGGATTAACTCTGATGAGACTTGGGTAGTTTTCATTAGCGTAATTTACAATGTGTCTTTTTGTGTGTTTTTTTGCTTCTAGATATAAATTCTGAATCTGTACATTACCTTGCATTTCTTTCTCCTTCTCTCTTCTAGATGTTGATGAGTGTCAGGATAACAATGGAGGGTGCCAGCAGATTTGTGTAAATACTATGGGCAGCTATGAATGTCAGTGCAAAGAAGGCTTTTTTCTGAGTGATAACCAGCATACCTGCATTCATCGCTCCATTGGTAAGTTTTCAGTGTGTAAATTGTGCTCTTTAGAATAACTGTGTTCAATCAGAAATGCAGAAACTGTTTGGGGTAATTATTTTTATCCCCAGAGGTCCCAGAATCATTTCTCTGGTTGGTTGGAATTGATTGATTCCTCTGCTACCTAAACTTGTAGCAGAACCATAAATAAGATGGAAGAAGGTTTTAGTTTGACATAGAAATTATACTTGGTTCCAACAACAGGCTCTTTGGGCAGGCAGAGGCAGATTTTCAAATGACGACTTTCTGCTTGTGAATTTCCAAGACTTAAAAAATTCTCATCTGTTTATTGTGTAACAGTTCACCTGTCTTCCACCTTAGAGAGCACGGTATCTTAAAATGAACAGCTTGTTGCTTCTGGAAGTTATACAGGTTATGGTGTTTTTGCCAGTCATGTAACTCATCGCTTCATTGAAGACCAATGGCAGCTGATACTATATTGACACAGCATTTTTCTTTGGTTCAGTACCCTGTCTAGGATGGATTACAAAACTGCTTCTCTGTTGCCTATGCACTAGCAGTAGAAATAAGGAATCTTTACAAAACTGTGATCCTTGTCTGCTGCTGATTTTGACTAGAATAAGCAGCTCTCCCTTTTCTATACATGTCAAACGCGGAAGACAAGTTTGAGTGGAAAGGGAGAAAAGAAAACATCATAGCTATAAATCTTTGCAATTAAGTGGGCTCTTTATGTGTTCATTCAGACTTCTGGTGACCCTAGCAGCAATGGGAATATACGCTAGCAAACTCATTTGCCAGTAGGCAATACAGAATGACAAAGTAGTAAGATGAGGAGGGTGATTAACAATGTAAGCATGCTGTAAGTTTCAAAAAGCCACACAAATGGCTCTGAACTATTTTAAGTCACTAAAATTAACTAGAGAGTCCTACTTGAATGTAGAGTATGAATTTAGTCACTCTTTCGACAAGAAGGCAAAATGTTGTAGTGTAGGATCTCAGAAATGTAAATGTATTTCTGGCACTGTGTGTCTGCTCACACAGAATTGTAAAGACAAGTAGTAGCTTGGATTTTCAGAAGTGTGAACCTCTGGAATATATTCACAGCTCCACTTTTTAGCATGATTATTACATTTTAAGTGAATGAGGTATTTTGATTATGACAAGAACATAAAATTAAGCTCTTTGAACTAGTGCATTTTAAAGGTTGTTATCATCTAATAGGTTTTTGGTCATTCTTTTCGACATAAACTGTTCAAATTTCTGTCCAGCATAAAATACCCCTTACACAAAGATATCCAACAGAGCAAAGAATAGTAGCTGGAGGCTTAATGAAAACCACTTGCAGAGTACTGTGATACAATCATTATTTCAATTTGCACATTATAAAAATTCCCAGCTGTAATGAAAAAAAAATTTAGTTATCTGAGATGGAAACTAATGAAATAAATGAAAAATGAGACTTGAAAGTCAAAAGTTTCTTCTAAGAATAGATTTATTGAGGGAAAAGAGTAAGTTTTTATGGCAAAGACGATTGATTACTAGTTTGCCGGATGGACTGAGGGAGTGGATTTGAAGGTTGACTGCTGCTTGCGGATAATAAATATGCATGGCAGTAATGTATTCATGTTAACTTGTTTACAAAGAAAATCTCATCGAAGACATGGGCGTTTAATTTGAGGCAACATCTTCAAATTGGTTTAGATCTGAAAAAAAACAAGCAAATGGACCAAGAGCAATTGCAAAGTGTTTTATGAACAGTTTGTAGCTTTTCAAAATAAAGCACCAAATTACAATCGCAGCAAACATTACAGTGAAGTGCCCTCATGGAAGTACATTGAGGTGAGTGTGCTGGAGGAAGGAAATGACATGAAATGATCTCTTTCAGTTGTCAGAGGTAACTGAACTGCAAATAGAAAACATGCATGGTGAGAAAGTAAATGGCTTTTTTAATATCTCTGTTTGCTCACTTTTACCTGTCTTACTGTTGGAATGCAAAAAAAAGGCATTAAAATATTTAGCCAGAACTGTGCCTAGGGCTAGATTGTGTCTATACCTCTGTTGGTAAGCAAGGCTGAGGCGGACAAAGGCACTCTACACAGCCAGCATTGCAATCCAAACACAAAGGCGCTGACTTGCTAAAGCCCTTCAGCAAGCTTGTTGACTTTGAGCATAATAAGGTCCATTAATTGCAGTGGGATTACTTTTCTGTCTCTGAAAAATGCATGTGCAATCACACAATCTTGGTGTCCTTGACATTACCTAAAGTCTCTTCAAGGACTCAGCCAGTCTAAAACGGTCAGACGCAAGGTTCTTCCTGCAGCTCTGTGCCACCTTTTCTGTCCTGTTTCCAAATGCCTTGGGAAAAGATGAGAAGCATTGCAAGGTGTTTAGGGTGTCCTTGGCATTGGGATGAGTTCAGAATGGAGGGAGCAATACAAAGCCTGAGCAATGCCCTGTCTGCAGGCTCAGCTCACCTGCCTCGGCCGTCAGGAAGGCTGATGCAGATAGCATGCTTTGAGCTCATTAGAGCATTCTAGTGACATAGCTTCAGAGGTGAAGGAGAGCATTGAATATGCAATTGGGGGTTGAGCAGAGGAAGAAATATGTTGCTTTTTCTGCTAACCAACCAAGGGAAAGGTGTCTTGTGACGTGAGGCATCCTTCTCAAAATTGTTGGCTACTGTGTTAATTTCTTCAGCTTCCAGAGATGCACTGTGCCTGTGCCAGTGTTTCAGGAGTGTATTGTACCACCATGCTCCTACCCACAAGCTGTGGTTAAAAGCCACACTGGAGTTCATGGTAGGGACTTTTAATATCGTCCTTGGGTCCCAAATGACATGTGTTCTTATTTTTTCCTGTGAACAGAGATCCATGAGAAATATGAATTCTATACCAATGGGAGGCCAGACTGACATTAAAGTCAGGGCAGACCCTGATTTCCCTGTACTGACTTTGTTTCACTCTCTTCACTATAAGCCTACTGGTTTATTATGTTTAGTCTCGCTCTCTTTTGGGAGGATACTATGTCTGGTACAACTTACCTCGTTTGTTTTTGCATAAAGCTTAATTTCTCTTTACTGTGTCAGATTTCAGTACTAGTTTACTCCACAATACTGATGGCAACAAAAGGGAGAGAGAATGGGAAGGAGAATGGATTGTAAAATATATGAGAACCTAAGAGTTGTTTATCTTAGTACATCTTAATTGCAATAGCAGGTGTGAACACTGTAAATTAACCCAAACACACATTTGTGTTTCCTCATAACTTAAAAAGAAACCAGAATAAAACAGCTGTTATTGTATCATCTCCAGCTCCAGAGGGAGCATGTGTTTAATAAACGTGGAGGTTAATATTGTACACTGAGTACTGTGACTGAGTAAGGTGAGTGAGTTACAGCATATATTCCCTTAATTTGATGGTAAGCCAAAAACCTCAATTCAGCAAAGCCTCTGGGCACATCCTAGTGGTAGCAAAGTTGGTTAAAAAACTGAATTGAGCTTAAAAAGCATCAAAATAGGGAGAGCTTAGCTATATGCCTGTATCTCTGCTAAAGTTCAGGGTGATCAGAATAAAGGGTACAGTATGTCCCATTTTCATTACAGCTATAAAAGGTATTGTGGTCAGGAGCCCTGGCTACAAACTGCCACATCAGTGAAAATTCTCATCTGGAGCATCACAGAAAGCCATTGCTGCCCACCTTCAGAGGGCAAGTCTCCTAAAGCACAGTTTGCTTATACGCCGGATAGTTCAGGAGTTCTGTGACTAGGAAGACTTCTGTCATTTTAGATTCTATCCCCTCAATATCTGCCTAAACTACAGTTGTATTAATGGTCTTATATGTGCTAATTGTTCCCTGCCAATGTTTTTATACAGTTAGTGCCAAGTAAACTAAAAAGACAAGTGCAGTTAGCAGTGGTAGTTAAAAGTGGAGACAAGAAGAGGTGGAGGAAGTACCAGGCTGTATAAACCTGGAAATTATGATTGTTTGGTCAAATGTTGGAAAAGCTTTTTACATGGTTGTCACCATCATTTTCAAGCCTGTTAAAAAAACGTTTGGCAAGGAAATGCTTTTTCATTTCCCCTTATTCCATTAGCCTTACGTTCTTAGCAGAGTTAGGGAATTTAAGATAAAGTCGAGCTAGCACAGTTTAGCAAATTACTGTGTTAGAGTCTCAAAACCCATTCTCGCTCTCCACACAAAAGTGTAACAATTTAGTCCCAGAGGAAACATACTAAGCCAAGTTGTCTTTCAGGTGTAATGGGCTTAGTGGGCTTATGAAAAGGCCTACCATGTCTGTGCTGATACATAGTAACTTGTTAAACTTGATTATATGTTTAAACCCTTGTTAATTTTGGAGTAGTAGCATAGGAGTCCTTCTGTCAACCGACCTCAAGCTACCAAGTTCCTTTTCGTTCTGAGGATTATATAACCACCATCGTTCATTTTTTTCGTTCCTACTTTCCATTATTTATTTTTATTCCTTATCTGTTTTCTTAGTTCAGTACAATTCTGTAGTGGTAGAATATGTGTTAGGACTCACTGGGAGGAAACATGATCCCCAATCAGTGCAGGAAAGGTTACAGGTTGGAATTCTGGACTTTATTCCCATCTCTGGTGCTGATGCCTTGGGGGACTCTGTGCAAAAAAATTATTGTGACTCAAGATTTCTGCAAAGCACTTTAGAGGACAGAGGTGCTTTTTCTACAGAAAGCACAATAATCTGTTTATATTTAGATTAAAGTAGAAGGGTGACTTTAAATAATTAAGTGTTGCCAGCACTGTTCCAGACTTTATGAAGTACATGATTTCTCATCTCAACTATGAAAGCTCTTTTGTGATGATGTAACCAGTTAATTTACTCTGTTACTTGAATATACTTTGCCATAGCTACCCCAAGTACAAGCATCTCCTTCCCTGGAGCAGAACAGTCCTATTTGTCTTTCTAAATTGGAATCTTAGTATGATTATAAAATAGAGTAATATATGTAAAGTAATTTTTAAGGAAATCAATTAATGTGCTCTAAGATAACAAAATAAGAAGACCTTTCAGGCAGAATAAGTTTTATCTGGGCAAACATACTGTGATCTGGGAAGCTTTTTCCTAAAACTGCACACAATATGACCTAAGTGTGATAGAAACTTGTCTGTTTATACATTCCCATGATACATTTTGAATAACTAGTCCAATTGATAATCTTCCACAAAATACAGGATACTGAACATATCCAGCAAAAAAAAAAAAAAAGCTTAGTAAGCCAGTTTAAATCTCATTGTGCCCTCTTAGAAGTGTGTAACCTTTTAAAACTGTGTATAACCCATGAAAACTGCTGTACAACTCATGAAAACTGCTGTAGTTTGGTTTCAAGGATTCTTATTTGCTCCAGCAGCCTGTGTGAAGGGCAGCTCACATTTGTTTGCTCCATTTAGCTGGAGAGGAGGAAGTTTGTACTCAGGTGAAAACACCTGGTATAAGTAGTACAGACCTGTTAGGTCTGATCTCCCTTCTCTCAGGTAGCAGTGATTTATTGTGATTAGGACTAGTAAAGTTACACTCGTGTAAAACTGGTTTTAGTTAAATCTGTAGTTACATCACAGTTCACCTGTGAGGGGAAGCAGTACTTATGTAATCCTAAAAACAATATTAGGCGAAAGTTTAGGACTAGATGTGAGTAAGTAGTCTCATAAATTCATAGAACAACCCAGGTTGGAAGGGACCTCAGCAGATCATCTCGTCCGACCTTTTGTGGGAAAGGGAGCCTAGATGAGATTATCGAGTGCTCTATCTAGTTGTACCTTGAAAACTTGCAGCGGTGGGGACTCCTCCATCCCCCTGAGGAGGTTGTTCCAGTGAATTACTGTTGTAATTGTAAAAGATTTCTTCTCTTAGATCAAGATAAAGCCTCTCCTGGTGCAAGTCATTCCCCTTGCCCTTTGTCTTCACCATGTGACTTCTTGTGAAAAGAGAGCCCTCCTCTTTGTAGCTGCCCTTTAAGAATTATCCAAATAAGACTAAGTCTATACAAAAAAAAAAACCTGCAAAAGCAGAGTTTTAAGTATCAAAATTGTCAGTAGTTTGTTTTTTTTTTGTTTTTTCCCCTCAGCTTTTCACATTAAGGCCTTCAATAAATGTCAGCTTTAAGTGATGACTGATTAGAATGTCATAGAATCGGAGGCAAAGACATGTCACTTTTGGCTTTCAAAAATTTAAATGCATCTGAGAACTGAGGCTGCAGTCTTCCTTTTATAGGTAAGAAAGTTGAAGCGTAAATATTGCAATATTGTCCAAAGCTCTTGTGACTGTGTCTAAACTGCAGGATAGATTCACTCCATTAGAGCAGCTGCACCCCTATTCCTCAGAGTAGTCCAGATGGAAACCAGGATGTGAGGAAATGATAAATAGGATATGAAATTGAGATAGAGTTTTGGTATATCCCAAGTTTCAGTTAAATACAGCCAAGTAGAGTTGGTTGCATGCCCTCATTGAGTTCCTGTGGACCAATTCAGACCCGTATCATACTTACACTCAAAAAAATATGTTGAAGTCTCTAGTTTTATAGCTCGCTTCCTTTCTGAAGGAAAAAATTTGTACTTCATAATTTTCCAGGACTTGGAATTGAGTTTAATTCAGAAAGAAAACCAAGTTTTGTTGAGTAATCAATACTTTCTGCTGCTTTGCTTCAGCTGAGATTGAATGCACTAATAAACCAAGTATTTAGCAGGATAGAATGGTGGTGAGTTGGTTGAAACTTGACGGAGAAATTTCCCAATGCTCAGAAATAATAGCAGATTGCGGGATTTTGCCAAAATGTGTGATTGAATTCTAGGAGTGTTGTGCAAAAGCTGTCCTGTAACAGGTCTTATACATAAGTGTATTGGTCAGAACAGACATAAGTGTTATAAATATAAAAAAGGAAAAAATAATACTAAAAAAATTGCAGTCTAGATGTACAAGAAAGCATCAACTCGTCAGTGATCTTGAAGTTACATGTGTAACTTGCATATAGTGCTTGAACAGTAGTAAAAGTAGATTCACAGTTGAACATGACTGACTAAGTGATAAACTAGGACATGCTCAGTGAGGCAGAATTTGAAATAGTTTAATAGTGCAGTAGTTGTTTCTGCATGGCTCCATTGCCAATGGTTTTTTGTATGGAAAGGATGAAACTAAATGGGGAAAAGACGTAAGAATAACGAAGCTGGAGATGTAAAGAAGTGTGTCTTGGAAAGAGCAGCTGTTTAAAACACCCTGCAGCAGCATGACAGCCAGCCTGCTTGCCAGGGGGAGCAGGGAATTTGTAAGTTAGATCAAAAATCTCTCCGCACCTGTGTGACAGAAAGCGCAGTGAACAGTCTGTAGCTCAGCGACTGACTGACTGGCAGTGCTGACAAGATGGGAAAGCTATACGCCCGAATGGGAAAACATACTGGAAAGTAGTACATTTAAAAAAAAAAAATTAAAGAGAGAAAATATGCAAAGGGGGCTTTCACACTCAATCATTCAATAGCATTGGAAGTGAACCAATGTTCTGTTCATACTGTCTGCTCTGGACATAGCAGGATTATGCTAAAAAAAAGAACTGACATGTTTTTTAAAGGCCTCTAGCATCCAGTTGACTGAAACATCAGGTGAGAAAAATCTGGGAAGAATATTAAGCCACAGCGTGCTGGAAAAAAGCTTGCATTCACACATGCGTGCAACAAATGGACTCTGTTTTATATATACCATACATTGTATTTGTCATGATGTGTCTCATGCCATCAGGGATACAGTGATGAATTCAGGGACTGCTCTGAATACTGTGTGAAGATGCTCAGCATCTTTCATACGTACTGTTGTCACTATGGACCTCTCTGTGGATGTCTCATATTTTTCACTATACAGAGAAATCAACCGCAGACCATGTTGCAGGCACTGTTCCTCTTTTTCACTATTCATGACAAATCTCAGAGATACAATCCAACAGGAACTCTCTAGAAGCCAATATTGCAATGTATTTTCGGCTATAAACCAGTAGGAGTTGAAGATCTGAATGCCAAATACCTGGTCACATATACTGTTACTCGCCTGTATATGGTATGCAAACTATGAATTTAATGAGTTCTGTTAATTGTTCGATTCCACATTATTATGTTTGAGCTTGCTCTGAGTTTTGCTGAAATAATTTAGGAGTTGATGGAAATAAGAAGGAAAATGCTATTATTTCCATTAACTGTGCATGTTTTGAAGCCTAAGAATATTTGCGTGCTTTGTTAAGCTTTATATCGTAGAAGTATCTGGGTCGTAAAATTGTTGGTTTTGTTACTGTTCCTGATGGTATTTTGATTATTTTGTACTTGAGCACTAGTCAAGAACAGGGGCAAATTGCGCAAGACCTTGTATGAACTGGAAAAATTTATAACCTAAATAAACAAGGCAAACATAGGGCAGAGGACAGCACAAAACACATTCACTGTAAATACTTTCATGGCAGAAATGTAGTAGCATTTTAAGAGGGGGTACAAAGGAGGAAGGTAGTGAGACCAAGGATATGTCATGAAAAGAAAACCTGAGAGAAAAATGTCTTTCATGACATGGATTTGATGGATGGACCACTCAGTGGATAAGGAGTTGACCGAGTGGTTGCACTCAAAGAGTTGTAGTCAGTGGTTCAATGTCCAACACTGAGACCAGTGACAAGTGGTGTTCCTCAGGGGTCAGTATTGGGACCAGTGCTGTTTAACATCTTTGTTGGTGACATGGGCGGTGGGATAGAGTGTACCTGCAGCAAGTTTGCTGATGGCATCGAGCTGTGTGGTGCAGTCGACATGCTGGAGGGAAGGGATGCCAACCTGAGAGACCTTGATGGGCTTGAGAGGTGGGCCTGTGCAAACCCCATGAAGTTCAACAAGGCCAAGTGCAAGGTCCTCCACCTGGGTTGGGGCAATCCCAAGCACAAATACAGGCTGGGCAACGAGTGGATTGAGGGCAACCCTGTGGTGGATGAAAAACTGAACATGACCTAGCAATGGGTGTTTACAGCACAGAAAGCCAATTGCATCCTGGGCTGCATAAAAAGAAGCGTGACCAGCAGGTCAAGGGAGGTGATTCTTCCCCTTTACTCTGCTCTTGTGAGACACGACTTGAAGTACTGTACTCATCTCTGGGACCCCCAGGTAGGAACGACATGGACCTGCTTGAGCGGATCCAGAGGAGGGCCACAGAAACGATCAGGGCACTGGAGCACCTCCCCTGTGAGGACAGGCTGAGAGAGTTGGAACTGTTCAGCCTGAAGAAGAGAAGGTTTCGGGGGTTCCTTACAGTTGCCTTCCAGTACTTAAAGAGGGCCTACAGGAAAGAAGGGGAGGAATCTTTATCAGGGAGTGTTGTGTTAGGACAAGGGGTAATAATTTCAAACTGAAAGAGGGTAGATTTGAGTACTAGGAAGAAACTGTTTTCTATGAGAGTGGTGAGACACTGGAACAGGTTGCCCAGAGAAGTTGTGGACAGCCCCTCCCTGGAAATGTTCAAGGCCAGGCTGGAAGGGACTTGGAGCAACCTGGTCTAGCGGGAGGTGTCCCTGCCCATGGCAGGGGGGTTGGAACTAGATGACCTCTAAGGTCCCTTCCAACCCAAACCATTCTATGATTCTGTGAGGGAGAGAGACAGCCAGATAAGTGGGAATGAGGTGGAGTAGAATAATTTGAAGAAGAAAAGAAGGATTTGAAACAGCCAAAGGCAAAATCTGTACTACTTCTCTGTCTTCTTAATTTCCTCACTCACTGATGCCATTTCTTTTCAGTATTCTGTTCCTCATATTTTTCTTTCCACTTAGCTAACTCCTCTCCTTTGTAAACCAGAGTACAGTCATTGTGTAATCAAACGGTAGCAATGTCCTTGAAAATTAATGGATCATATACTGAGATTACAAAGCCAACCTGCAATCATGTGCAGGTGATCAGGATGATACACTTGCAAGGGTTCAATTCTTTTGCTTCTCCCAGGAGTCAAGAAATGCAGGAATAGAGATGTTAAGAACAACAGGGACACAATCATCATGTACTGTTGGAGTTACTCTTTGCATTGTCTTCACCACTGATAAGAGCATCAAGCTTGTGCAGTGCATGAGTTTACTTGCTTTTTGTGCATGGTGCGTAGTATGACTGAGCACTTTCGAAAGGCTCTGCCAGACTTTGAAAAGCTGCAAAAAAATCTTTCTTCCATTATTCCAACATAAAGCATTCCACTTTGAGTAAAACCGACAGCACTTTTGTTCCTCTTTGATATGGAGCACCTCCTTTTAAATTTTTTTCTCTGTGTTTATCGCTGACTAACTCTCTGCACATGCAAGTTAAGCCAACAGTATCCAGTACAGTGTGCTGCAAGCATTGTGCTACATTGCTGATTTACCAGAGTTGGCAGGTTTTCTCTCTACAGTTAACATGGGCTGAGGATAATATAATAGCTGCTATCTTCAATCCCTATCAAACTGCAAAGTACTAGACAAGCCAAAACTAAGAGCCTCCTTACTCAAACATTAATTCTTGACATAAATTGCCATGATCGGTGTTGGCATTTCAGTATTTAGTGTACTGAGAATTGGTTATTTAAACTGACATTTGTTTAGAATGCTACAAATGCAAAGATCAGAAGCAGCAATGTGAATTGCTCTTGTGCCATGCATTTCTCGTTCTGCCTGCTTCAGAAATGAATTCCTAGTTATTTGCTTTTCTAATCACTAATTTGCTAGAGGATATCGCAGGAGTCTGAAAGAACTACCTCAGGACTCTAAACCCCTTCTGAAATAGGAGCTATTATGCCATGTGCTGTAAGCTACAGGTATGGGAGACAGAAAAGTTAAATGATTTGCCTAGAATTACACAAGAGGGCTGTAGAAATCCTAAGAGCTTTCCAGAAGAGCTGTAAAGGAATCATTGGGTAGAGCATGCAGTTTAATTGATACTATGTCGATTTCACCAAGTCTTTTTTGTAAAACTGAGTATCTGGTTTTATGTATGCTTCTACTAGGAGCAGGATGTGGATACCCTGAGCCCCGTATTTCTTGGTTTGTTATTTAATTCCCTTCTTTCTTCCCTGGTGCACTTTAAAATCAGTGACTGATGAATTACTTTTACATGTTTAGAGATCAAAGTGTAGCACAGGGAGCCAGGTGGGTAACAGCGTAATTTGCAAGTGCTGTCCTCTTCTGCCTTTCCTCCCCACACTTTTTGTTCTGTTTGTTCTGTTGGCTTACTGTTGTAAATTGAACAGTTTCTGATGGTGCCAGACAGCTTGACTTCTTACTGAAATTCAGGATGCCTAATGACTCTCTACAGTGTGCCCCTGTACTGGGAAGGCAGCCAAATTGACACTGGGATTGTGTAGGTTCTGAAAAGTGAGGTGGAATGCAATTACCTGAACAGGTCAACCTAAAATTGCCAACATGATTATTGAAAGCAGTGTATTCTTCCACTAAACCAAATTTTGTTCTCTGAAATAGCTGCTTTTTCTGGAATAATAATAATATATTTTTAGAAATCATTCAAGAAAACAAACAGAGCTCTGAAACATTTAGACCTGGAGGTATTGTCCTTGGCACTGCGTGTTAGTGGTGGTTAGGCAGCCTTGTCTGCCTCCATAGGCAGCTGTTGTATTGCACTGGAGCATGAATATCCATAGAGCTCCTTATCGAGAGGAAAGATTGGGCGCTTAGTACAAGAAACAGCTCAGGCACAAAGCTTGAGTTGTCAGGTAAAGGAGTGTGTTCCCAGTAGCGTTTCTGAATCGCCTGTTTCTTTCCACAGGTGAAATATTTTAGTGTTGGGGCAGCTTTCCAGGAATAGGCCAAACAAACAAAAAAAAATGGATCTTGCCAGCTCTGCCAAAGGGCAACATTCAAGCTGTACTTGAGGTGAGATTGGCCTACCCGGACAGCTGTGTGTCTGCATGCTCTTCTCCACTATTGTACTTCTGCCCCTTGCCTCTCCAGACAAAATGTTTTCAGAACTGACACTAAACTTCTCCAGAAGAGCTTTTCCTCTGCTCTAATTGGAGTCTGAAAAACATATAATTAAAAAAAAAAAAAAAAAAAGCTGGTAATAAGATGTTTTAAACAAGGATTTTGTGAGCAATACTGTCCTAGCCTAATCTGTGTCTCTCTCTTGAATCCTGAATAGTATGGAGATTTATTTTGAATCAACATGACTTTTTAGCATTTGGCTAAGTTACCATTTGTCTAGAGTTGGCATTAGTTGAGAATACGTTGTGCTGTTCAGTCTTCTGAGAATTCACAGGAAGAGTGAGTAAACTGTCATCTCTATGCTATCTCTCAGAGAAACTGACCACTTACCGGCTAAATGAACTCTGAATTAATCTGGAGCGTTACCTGTCAGGAGCTCACTGAAATGCTCTATGGAGCAGCCCAATGGTGGAATAAAATGCCAGAAAAACATCTGTGGTGTAGGTCTCGGTAGTTAGGTCCTTTAAAAGTAGAGACTTGGAGCACAGAGGCCCCTTTGTGTTTGTTATGCTTCATGCAAGAGGGACATTAGGTGGCTAAAGGAATTTTTCTGTTGTCCAGACTGTGGATGTTTTTTAACCCATCTCTGAGGCTTTCTAGACCTAGAAGATTCACTTCTTCCTATTAGCTATCAAGTGCCCAAACCCAGAATGTAAATACATCTCCAAGCACTCAACATTTATTTGTTTGTCATTTGGCTAAATATTTTATGGGGTTGTTTTGTTTCTTCATTTCCTCTATAAACACCTGTAAAGGCCTCATTTTCTCTTAGTGTTTGTTATGACTCACTTCATGGAGATACTTCTGCACTGAGCTATGCTAATTTGAGCTATCTCAAAAGCAGCATTGTGGTCAAAAGTGTGGCTGTGTTGAATGACATCCAATTTTTCCTGTTCCATATTTATTCTCTCCTTGGACTTCTACAGTCTATTTACAGGCAGAAATAGGATTTCCTTGTTTTCCAATATGACCTGATATCGGGAAGAACATAGACATTTTTTCTGCTTATCTTGACCACCACCAAATGCCCATATTAAAATCTGTGTTCAATCTTTAGCTGATGCTTTTCATCAAATTATAGAAATCAAATAGAGCTACTTATGAAGTGGAATTATATTTTTCCCTGTTCAACCTTGCACAGCAATATTGACGACACTCTATTTACTGTCTCAGAGTCTTGTTGACCTCTTGGAAACAACTCATATGTTCCAAAGGATTTTTTTCACCTTTCTTGTCTTAGATCGTTAAATCCAGGGATGACTGCAAACCAGATGTGCTGCTAGCAGATGTTATACTTATTTCCATGTGCAGCTCTGCCAGTGCATCTTCGTCTTCATTCACCCTGTCATTTCACCTCCTTGCTCTTTTTAAAACATGGAATACTAGTCAGGTGTGTACATGGCAACTAGAATGAAATAAGCTAGCTTTGTTAGACCATGAAATCTGTAGAGTCTACAGACTGCTGCGGTCACAGCTGTAGTGTAGCTCTCTGAAGTGGAGATGAGATGCACGTCTGATTAAACTGGTTCAGAAGATCACAGACTTCTAACAGTTTCAGTAGGATTTGAACCAGTGTCACAGGACTGTGAATATCTGCCAACAACAGAGATTGAATCAGAAAGTGGTGAAAATTGTGATTATTTCTTTGGGTTACACCGTTGCACAGGTAAAGAAAGTGGTGAGTAACTGTAGTACCGTCATAAACTTTTCACTTTCTGTGGAAGACTAAGATCAAACTGTTTCACTAATCTATCGGACAGAAGAGTCTCTAGGACTGACATAGAACTCTGAGAGAGTAAAAAGTGACATAAAAAACAGTAGGTGATAAATAGATTAAAGACAGTTCAGTACTGAAGGTTTTGCTTTCAGGACAATCACATAATCTACTAATTCCAAACACTACTAATGATGATTGCTGAAGTCAGTAAGCACTGAAGACAGCAGCAGAGCAATAAACAGGTGCTGAGACAGTCACTTTGGCACAGAAGAGAGCCTGCTAGTTTTAAGATGAAGAAACTACTCAGCAATGGGCAGTGTACCTCAATGCATGGAAAAAGAGCAGCGATATGAGAGCAACAGAGTGGTTTGTGTACACACTAGCTGTTTCTCACTCTGAATGTGGCAGCAGATCATACAAACTTCTGAGAGAAGCAGGTTCTTCCACTTTCACACCACTATTGCCCTATAAACATTTGAAGTACAACTTGCAGATTAGGCTTCCCACTCATTGTGTTGGTGATAGCATTTGGTCTTAAATGGCTAATAACATAGGACTGCTATTTCACGTGCCTCCATGTGAAATCTGATGCTAAGTGCTCCAGAAAAAAATTAACTGTTTGTAACAGGAATGGGATTCCATTTGCTGCTGTGTGGAAAATGTGTTTGCCTACATGTCCACTGTGTGTGTGTTTGGTGCTGGCTGTAGCATTTGAACAGAGAAGCAAGAGGATTTTTTTTTTGGGGGTGAATGTAAATATTAACAATAGTAAAAGGAAAAAATATAACTGTGCTTTAAAATAGGCCTCTTGGAAATACTCTTGCTCAACTAGGAAAGGATTTTGTTGCCTGAGATCACTGGAGGAAAGCGAATGTCACTCCAGTCTATAAGAAGGGCAGGAAGGATGACCCGAGTAACTACAGACCGGTCAGCCTCACCTCCATCCCTGGAAAGGTGATGGAACATCTTATCCTTGATGCTGTCTCTAGGTGTATCAAGGATAAGAAGGTTATTAGGAGCAGTCAGCATGGCTTTGCTAAGGGGAAGTCATGTTTGACCAACCTGATAGCCTTTTATGAAGACATAACCAGGTGGATGGATGATGGCCGTGCAGTGGATGTGGTCTACCTGGACATCAGCAAGGCCTTTGACTCCGTCTCCCACAGCATCCTCATAGGTAAACTGAGGAAGTGTGGTCTGGATGACCAAGTAGTGAGGTGGGTCAGGAACTGGTTGAAGGGAAGAAGCCAGAGAGTTGTGGTCAATGGGGCTGAGTCTGGCTGGATGCCTGTGTCTAGTGGGGTCCCTCAGGGGTCAGTGCTCAGGCCGGTGCTGTTTAATATATTCATCAATGATCTGGATGAGGGATTAGAGAATGTTGTCAGCAAGTTTGCTGATGATACGAAATTGGGAGGAGTGGTTGACACACCAGAAGGCTGTGCAGCCATTCAGAGAGACCTAGACAGGCTGGAGGGCTGGGCGGGGAGAAATCTTATGAAGTTTAACAAGGGCAAGTGTAGAGTTTTGCACTTGGGAAAAAATAACCCCATGTGCCAATATAGGTTGGGGACTGCCCTGCTGGAGAGCAGCGCAGGGGAAAGGGACCTGGGGGTTCTAGTGGACAGCAGGATGACCATGAGCCAGCAATGTGCCCTCGTGGCCAGGAAGGCCAATGGCATCCTGGGGTGTATTAGAAGGGGAGTAGCAAGTGGGTCAAGAGAGGTCCTCCTGCCCCTCTACTCTGCCCTGGTGAGGCCGCATCTGGAATATTGTGTCCAGTTCTGGGCCCGTCAGTTCAAGAAGGACAGGGAGCTGCTTGAGAGAGTCCAGCGTAGAGCCACAAAGATGATGAAGGGAGTGGAGCATCTCCCTTATGAGGAAAGGCTGAAGGAGCTGGGTCTCTTTAGCTTGGAGAAGAGGAGGCTGAGGGGTGACCTCATTAATGTTTATAAATATGTCAAGGGGGAATGTCAGGAAGATGGAACCAGGCTCTTTTCAGCGGCGTCCACTGACAAGACAAGGGGCAATGGATGTAAGCTGGAACACAGGAGGTTCCATAAAAATATGAGGAAAAACTTTTTCACTGTGAGGGTGACCGAGCACTGGAACAGGCTGCCCAGGGAGGTTGTGGAATCTCCTTCTCTTGAGACATTCAAAACCCGCCTGGACGCGTTCCTGTGCGCTCTACTGTAGGTGATCCTGCTCCGGCAGGGGGTTGGACTAGATGATCTTTAAGGTCCCTTCCAACCTCTAACATTCTGTGATTCTGTGATTCTGTGTGACAATGTTTTTCAATGTTTTAATGGCACTGTCTGAGCAAATCTTGTTAGCAGGTAACTTTTATCAACTGGCAATATATTTGTCACCTCCATTCCACACCCATTCTTCCTCAGCACCTCTCACTTTCCTGCTGACCTAGACCCTGCAATGCTGCCTTCCAGACTGTGAATCACTCATCTCTCTCCTTCCTGCCCCCACCAAATGTTATCATCACACTCGCTTGAACCCTGACATTTGATTTGTGTAAGCTAGGATTGCTGCGTGTCTCAGACTGACATTTTATTCAGATTCCTTCTCTGAGGAAAACTCAGGGAAAGCAGAGCAATATATTCCATTTCCACAGAACGGCAAACTGTCTTCCCATAAAAGCAAACTCAATAAAAATTTTGGAAGTTTTATTATAGCTAAGTGGGCCTTTCATATTGCAGATATCCTAGACTTTTGCAATGCCTAAAAATCAATATGTAATACACCAATGTATGTGTTTAAAATTTGTACATACAAACACATGTACATTTTGTAAATACATTTTCCTAAGCTATTCTTGAATGTGACTGCTGTGACCCCATTCCTTTCCTGCTGTACCCAAGGGAGGCAGCTTTGATTTTGGTTTCCAGGTTTTTCAGAAAGCAAGGGAGAGGCTTGTGCCTACACTGCGTTTAATGTATGTGCAGGCTTTCAGGCCTTTGTTGTTGGGACTATTCATGTGTTTAAGTGTTTTGCTGGATTGAAGCCACAGAGCAGTTAATGAATTAGTGCACATACCAGGGTATAGCATTCTATTTCTTCTTTCCAGACAGTTTGCATTTCCAGTGTTTGTACAGGATAGAGGGTGACCAGCAGCCTGTTTTCTTTATTTATGAAAGTGCATGTAAAAATGTCTTCTCAGTAGTTAGTATTTCTGCATTGCCTGCTGATAGATGAATTATCTTTGCCTTTTCTTGCCATCCAAACTCTGTTCCCAAAAGAAAAAGTGTATGGGGGGGCCATTGTTGCCATAATTTCTTCTCTTCAGTCAAAGTGGCAGTGTATGAGTGTATTTTCCTCATGGTATGTCCCAGATCCTGTTAGAAACAGAATTTGACTGCCACATAGTTAGAGTGATAGTGCTAACAGGTATTCAATGCAGGCTGACAGAAACTTCTCTGAAAGCATTTGCTTTCAGTTCTGTCCTTCCAGACTGGAGTATGGGAGAGTAGTTGTGCATCTCTGGTAAATTTCCCCTTTGGAATGAAATTTTGACAGTGGTGCTTGCCATTGGGAAAATGCATATTTGTACACAGCTTACTAGGCAGCAGATAAATTCTTATTTTCCTAAATTATTTGTGGTCTTCTATATTGATACTCCTTCTGTAGTAGCAAATTGACCAGGTGAGCTGAGTATCTCCACAATTCCACTGGCACTGCTTTGTGTGGCATGTGCTGTCAGTCACCAGCCCGTTTGTGTCACAGCTGTATTGAGTCCTGGTTTCCACTTTTGATTAATATTTGGTGGCTTTCTCAAAGCACGGTCGTGCCTCCATAGAGCCAATAGCGCCAGAGTTCCACCTTGCAGGAAGCAGTGCTGCTGACTGCATCTTATCTTGTGTGTTGACACTGTTTCCTGGCCTGCTAGGCCTTTTTCTGTCCTGCATCACGATGCTGTCTACAAAGCCTGGTTGCATTAACTTTTAATTCCTGTGTGGACTAGTAGGCTAGTAGACCAGCTGTAAGTTTGAGGCACTGTTTTGTATTGTTTTATTACAGTGCTGCTTCTGAAGTAGTTACCTCCTTTTTCATAAGCATCTTTCACCCTGAAATATCCCAGAGTGCTTTACGGATGTGATCCTAGAAAATTACCTCTGAACAGAGATGCTTGAAGACGTGAACAGTATGGGATATATGTACAGCATGCTCTCTGGGTTTTACTGGAAGCAAACTGTAATGCTCGCAGTAGTGATGGGCACTACAATCAAGTGAACAGGAGGAGGTAGGGATTGTTTTCCCTTCACTATCTCTCTGAAGAACAACTGGAACTCATCAGGTAAGAGGAGATAGAGATAGGTGAAGTGAAATTCCATAGGTTAGATGTTTATTATAGAGTGGATGTGCTAAAAAAGCAAATACGGTGAAAGAGTGAACAACAGATGAACTCATTCCTTGAAGAGTGCAAGATCCCTCATAGAGAGAAGTAAGGAAAGAAGGGTTTATGGAGAAAGCAAAGTTGCAAGTGGCAACTACTCAATAGGTAAAGAGAAGAGATCTGAAGTGGTAGCTGGCAAGGGATATGACAGAAGAAAACTAGCAATGCAGTAGCTGTTGGCCAAAATTATGTTAATACAGGAATTGGACTTGATGATCCTTGTGGGTCCAGTCCAACTCAAGACATGTTGTGATTCTATGATTAAGGGAGTTAGCAAGAAAACCACCACAAAGAGTGAGAACACCTCAGGAAGATATAACTGGATGAGGGTTAGAGAATGACAGAAGAAGACGGAGTCAGGAATGTTAAAGGAAGAGCAGGGAAGAATTCCATATCCTTGCTTGGAAACCTCCTTTGCATTATTTTCCCTTTCACTGCATAAGAGGAGACTAGTAGTCCAGCCACCTCTGTGGATTAGCATACCGTTTTTTCTGTACTCATGGACTCTGAACAGAAGCTCCACTGAGAAAGGGTAATGAAGAGATAGGTTCTGGGCAGGATATGACATATGTATTTGGGCAGTTGGACAACAGACCCTCCATTGTACTAGAAAATACTTTAAAGAAAGTACATGAGATTTTTCTATTTCCAGGGACCTGCGAGATGCATTGGATTACTGTGGTGAGCTCTCTTAGCTTCACTGGGATATAGAAGAGAGTTGCTCATACCCTGGAAAGTTAGGAGAAATCTCTTGGGATCATTTCTTTGCCCCTGTTCTATTTATCAGCGTCTATATAGCAACATAACATGACTTCCATTTGTTGACAGAGGAAGGGGATAAGTAGTCCAAAATTATTCTTTTAAATTAATGTGAACATCCTCAATAAAAAGTAATTAGTCGTAAGTGTTGAATTACATACTGTACAGGGCTGAGGGTTTGTTTATCCACTGAAAAGTAAGTGGGAAGCGTGAGAGAAAACACATCTGAGCATGGTAGAATATATCTGTACTTACAGACAATCAGTGCATTGTTACATGCTGATTTTTAAAAGTGTATATCCCTGCACACAATTTCATTCTAAGAATCCTGCAGTCTTCTGAAGGTGTATTAATATTAAGCATGTGAAGAGTAACTGCTGATATTTTGAGGTGGAGAGGACTTATTCTCTAACACAGTGTTAGTCTCTCAACACAGATCTCAGGCTAACTCTACTGTTGCCCTTTTGTTTTGAGACTCTACAAGTAAATGAATTCACTCTGAGCTGCTACGAGGAAAAAGGACTTACTCTTGTTTTCAGACTCCCTGGAAAGCATAAGTCATTCTACCTTCAACTGTTCCTGCTAGATGGATACAGTGGCTGTGTGTAGCACCCTCCTGTGGTGCCTTGTGGCTTTTACTGCTAGTTTCATTTTCTTCTCTCTCTTTACCGAAATTAGTGTCTTGATACTGACTCAAAAGTTGTAGCCAAGACTGAGGACAGGAAGGTGTACCATAATGAGCAATTCATGCACTACTGTCGGCTTTCCTTATGGGTCTTTTTTATTATTATTTCTGAGTACTGCATCATTATCTCCCTATATTGACTGGCATGAGATGTTGAAAAATATTTTATTGCTTTGGTCTTCTGGTTTCTGAATGTATGTAGTATAATATTAAGAAGGTATATAGAAGAAGGAGAAATATTATGAAAAGGTAGGTGTGGTGTGAATAAGAAACTCTTTATGACACTTCTCAAAATTCCTCATTTTTTTTTGGTGGTAGCATCCCTTTTACTCCATTTCTGATGCCTCATCTGGGCAAGAAATTTTGAGTTATGCTGAAATTATTTTAAAGACTTCATATGGGAATGTTCACCTGAATGGTCACTTTACATAGGCTACTTCAAAAGTTGAATTTGTATTTCCAGGGTGTAGATCAAGCAGTCTGCTGTGATGCTACTTCATTCCATATATTCTACTGTATCCTAATTGCCTTCATATAAAAACACTGCAGTTTTATTCTGCATCCTCAAGGCAGTTATTTCTGTCGCATATTGCTTGTTTGTATTCTTATCCTTTCCTCAAGAAGAGTGTACAAGATCTCATAATTAATTTCTCCTTCTTCTGTTCATCTCCAGAAATTATGTGTCTCTGTCATATACCAACTTTGTCTTTCTCAGATTGAATTACACCTCTGTGAAGAAGTGAGTTTTTAGCCTGGTGTTCCCAGCAGGGATTTTAAATTCCTTTGAATATGATGAGAAGCTGGGTGTAGGAGACATTTAACATAAGAAACCAAAATTTGATGATACTTCAGTGGCAGGCCACTGTAGAAAATGGAGGGGATGTCTGATGTGCCTAATTTATCTAGGTAACGCACTGCAGGGTTTTTTCAGGTAGCACTAGCATTTCCTAAGCACTGGAGGCTTTGAGCCTGGGTGTGTCACCTTGCTATGGTCCCACTGAAAGTGGCTAACATCATGAACTACTGAAGGCAGGAGAAGTGGCCAGTCTCCTTTTCAGCCAGAAGGCAGAGAAGGTGCTAATTGTGAACTTTGTTGTGTTAGGGTTTACTTGGCAAGAGAATGCAAGAGGTTTCTTCAGCTAGGGATAGAACTGACCAATTAGCGTGCAACCAAAAGAGACTGCAGAGTGACTGCAAGCTGGTCAGAAGAGTGTTCTGTGTCCAGCTGCATTGTTTCCTGTGGTTGAGCATCTGTTGCATTTTTTCTTAGTGTTACTTTTAGACTGACAGCTGGATGCAACAGCGGTAGAACAGGCTGGTTCCATTACAAGGAACTACTCAGCAATGCATTTCTACAAGAAGGGATTATTTTCAGATTATGCTGTGTAGGTCTGTGTTTAAGCCTTTGGTTTCTTCAGGTACAGAATTACTCTCTTTTTTTTTCTTTTATTTTCTTTTCCAAAATGAATAAAGGCCTGCTCTCTCCGTAATAAAACAGATACTATTCCGTATGGGTTTGAAAAACAGCCGTACCAAAATTAGGTTGAACTGATATCTTTCAGACTCTTATCTGTTAGAGAATGCTGCTCCTTTTTTATGTTATTAAATTGCTATTACATGTCAATGTAGAAACAAGAATGGTTAGGTGAGTGATGGGAGAAAGGCTGACAGAAAAGCACTAATTAAATACTGTTTTGCAAAACCCTCATTGAAATTCATAGCTTGGTACCTTTGGGGACTTGAAAGTAGGGAAGACAGAAAGATTTCAATTAAAAAGGTATTTGTATGGTTCTTTGTGAAGCCAGTCATTGCCTGTTTAATATAAAGCCTGTAAGTATCTGTCTAATACGCTTTACAAACATTAAACATTGTGTCTTGAAACAATGAGTGTTTTAATAGGTGTCTCAAACTAAAATAAAAATCCCATAGACCTAAAATTTTACTCAGATCAAGGCTCTGGGGTTTTTTTATAGCACATATACTGTTTTAAGTAATTTCTACATTGATTGACTGATTAGAAAATTTGAAAGAAAAAATATACTTGCAAAAAAATATAATTGCTTAATAAGTAATTCAGTTATTTGTGTTTAGTTATGGTTGTAGTTGCCATTTACAGTTTTTTAATGAACACAATGATCCTTTTATTCTTATAAAGGTTTTAGATTTTTTTTTAGTTCCAATGGTTTACATAGCATGACACCTCATTGAATTAGTGTCCGAGCAACCTCAGTCAACAAATACCAGGAGTATAGCAATATATGATGAGGAAAGACCATCAGGGCCATCAGCTGAACTCAGTTACAAGAGATAGTTCAAAAGGATTCAGAGATCGTTTGTTCCAGAGGCAACTAAATACCACGAGCCACAAAATGCTTGTCAGGAAAACTAACTCAAAACTTACAGTAGAACCCCAAAAGCCACAGCTGTAATTTACCACAGTAAGAAAAAGAAAAAATCCAGGCCATTGGCAGGTCCCTAGATCCTCGAAGTCATGGAGAACGTAAATTAAAATTCCCAGAAAACCCTTGTGATCTGTGCCCGCTTATAAAAGACAGCAGATCCAGAATGGTCACTGTTGAACTGCCAAGAATTCCTATTCTCCCTAAATCTCATGGTCAGAGTATGAGAAACACCAGCAGGTGCTTTGAGTAGCTACTGTAGCAGCAACAAAACCTGCCCAGTCTAAACAGTATTCTTCATCTTCTTACTGTATCACAGTCTCTGTCTCCAAGTAAAGCCAGGAGAATCCCTAGAACCAAGTCAGTGCAAATAATGGGATTCAGGGCAAGGTGCCTGAGTGGAGTGGAGCTAAGCAATTTTGCAGAAAAGTCCTTTAGGTCTCATTAGATCTCATGCAACACTTGAAACTATCTTGAAGCCACGAGGTTTTGGCCCTGTGAATCTGTAGAGCATTGGCCTGAAATGAACAGGATTTCTTGGCAGAAGCATGAACAGCAGTGTGTTAGGTCAGTGCCCTTTCAAGGGAAAATTGCATCTATGATGACACCTGAACCCTTAACTGCTGCATCATTGGAAGCAGCAGAGCAATTGACAGGCTTTACAGGAAAGACAAATATTGAAAGATAGGTCATTCTAATAAGGTAAATTCTACCTCTATTATGGATACAGAAGGACCAAGAAGAATGTAACAGTGCTTTATTTGAAATTAATGCTTTTATCTAATACCACACCCCCAAGTTCTGCTTATCATAGAATCACAGAATGGCCTAGGTTGGAAGGGACCTTAGAGATCGTCTAATCCAACCTCCCTGTCATGGGCAGGGACGCCTCTCAGCTAGATCAGGCTACCCAAGGCTCTGTCCAACTTGGCCTTGAACACCTTCAGGGAGGGGGCAGCCACAACATCTCTGGGTAATTTATTCCAAAGTTTTGCCACCCTTGTACTGAAGAATTTCTTCCTAAGATCTAATCTAAATCTATTCTCCTTCAACTTAAACCCATTTCCCCTTGTGCTATCAGTGGACGCTCTTGTAAAAAGTCCCTCCCCAGCCTTCCTGTAGGATTCCCTTCAGGTATTGGAAGGCAGCTCTTAGGTCCCCCCGAAGTCTTCTCTTTTCAAGACTGAACAATCCCAGCTCCCACAGCCTGTCCTCACAGCAGAGGTGCTCCAGCTCCTGGATCATCTTCATGGCCCTCCTCTGAACACGCTCCAACCGTTCTATGTTCCTCCTATGGTGGGGACACCAGAACTGGACGCAGTATTCGAGGTGGGGTCTCACAAGAGCAGAGTAAAGGGGGAGAATCACCTCTCTTAACCTGCTGGCTACGCTTCTCCTGATACATCCCAGGATGCGGTTGGCCTTCTGGGCTGCCTGAGCGCACTGCCGGCTCATGTTGAGCTTCTCATCTATCAGCACCTCCAAATCCTTCTCTTCAGGGCTACTCTCAACCCACTCTGTGCCCAGTTTGTATTTGTGCCTGACATTGGCCTGACCCAGGTGCAGGACCTTGCACTTAGACTTATTGAACCTCATGCAGTTTGCACTGGCCCATTTCTCAAGCCTGTCAAGGTCCCTCTGGATGGCATCTCTTCTCTCAAGTGAGTCCACGGCACCACACAGTTTGGTGTCATCGGCAAACTTGCTGAGGGTGCACTCGATGCCGTTGTCCGTGTCTCTGACAAAGATGTTGAACGGCACTGGACCCAAAACAGACCCCTGTTGCCAGTCTTCACAAAGTTTGTAGGAGTGTAATTGTTTTTGATAGCTCTACTCTCTAGCTAAGTGCATTGGGATTGCTCAGTGGATCCAAAAGGGACTAAGTGGAAGGAGTGGCAGATGCAGACAGCACAGTTGCATGAGCATTGTTTCATTGTAAACAACAATAATTACAAATATCCATTAAATAATAACAAATTGTACCCCTAGTAAGAAGTAATAAAAATACCAGTTCATTTATTTGGTAACTATAGCTGCATTTTATTTTCAAGTAAAAACTACTTGAAAAGTTGAGATGTCTAAGTTTGCATCTTTTAATTCTGAGATTTTCTTAATTTTCTTTTTAAGAAGTTGTATACGGAATAAAAAGATATACTCTCTTGAAATTTTTTATAATTTTTGGCCATTCTCACTTAATAATTATGGCTGCTCTGCGCAGATTTTAGCATAGTAAGAACATAGTGTGCCAGTGGCAAAGCTTGTGCTTTTTACACTTTGAAAAAGCACATAACTATCACTTAGGTGATGAATATCTCAGCAGAGGAGATGGCATTGAACAAGATGATGCTATTTTCTTTTTATACCACTAAGATTCTTAAAAGACTTACTTCACTGTGGTAATTGCAGTACAAACAGTGAAAATATCTAATGCAATACGTTTGCTTTGCGGATAGTACTGTGGCCCAAAACTATATTTAGGCAGCATTACTGTAGTGATTGTGGAAAGCTAGTATTAATTTGTATTACAGTCGCTTTTAGGTCAGGGTCTATTGTGTTAACTCTGTACAGAGAGAGAGAGGGAGACTGAGAGGTCAAGATTCTCCCTTGCTATTCAGATAGACAAAAGATGTGCATCCCTGCTTTACAGGCAGGGAAGCATGGTATTCAACTGGGCTCCCTTTAGAGACAATACTGCCTCCTGATTTCCAGCCCACTGGATTTCTAGCCTTCACTACTGGTGTTGGGTGAGATTTCACAAACTGGTCATTAGTTGAAAAATCATATTTATGTAATCTGGAACGGTGAGCAAATTCACAGAGAAATCAGACAAGTTATTCAGACAGAGAAACAAGGTTTTGAAATTAAATACACAAACATTTCATTTAGATTTTGAGGAAGAAGGAGGTAAAATATCTGAAAGAGCTGTAGATTAGAAAATTATTTTGATTGTCTTTAAATGTCTTTAAACTGTTGATGCTTTGTTTTGCCAAGAAAACTGAAAAAATATCTGGTGAATCTAAAGAAAACAAACAAAAATGCTCTAGACTTGATGGACAATGTGACCCATCCCCCTTATGGGTATGAGAGAAAGAGGTTCTCCAAATTTTTAGCATTCAGGCTCAAGTCAGTAATAGGAATGAGTCTGAACTCTAACCAAGTGATTCAGAGAATTTACACTTAAGAGCTGAGTCTCTTTGTAGAGAACAGAAAGCATCTCCAGAAGGCCACCAGGAACACTTATTACATACCTAAAGCAAATACATCCTTTTGCCTTTGAATTTGATGTGAATCTAGTTCTGTAATGTAATGTCAAGAGCTCAGAAGTTCTGTTTGAAAAAAGCCAGTTACATCCTATTATGGTCTAGTAAGGCACCAAGGAACAGGATTTATTCCACCAGTGTTATGGATGTAAGCAAATGCAGAGATGTGTAAAAGGTATAGCATGCGTATAACATTTGTCTCAGTAGCAATTAAACTCTTATTAAGCAAATGAAAAGAAATTTTCCTTTTAAATTTCAAAATAAAAGTCCATTGCACTCCCAATTCTTAACCTTTAAAAGAAAAAAAAGCCAGTATTTTCCAATATACATACCTGACTTTGCATTTTATATTATGAATCTAGTCCAGTCAACTTTGCATTTTGTATTATGAGTCTAGTCCACCCTTAATGATCAAGAAAAGTGGGCTTGTTTTCAGTCAGAAATCTGTTGTGTAAAAGTAAAGGGGAGTCAAATATGCAAGTGTCTGTGCTGGTGCTTACTTGCCAGTTTGTTCCTGTGGAATTAGCAGCAGAAAGGCTAAAAAAGGAGAATGCTTAAGAAATGCGTTGTCTGCCTTGTAAGTAAAATAATTTCTTTGTTATCCAGGAAGAGAGTGGAATAGAATAATTTGTTAATAATGAGGGAAAAAAGAGAGTATGTAGGCCATAGGGAACATGCTAGAGGAGCTCTTCTTAGCAAGAACAGCGGTACTTGTTCAGAGGACAGGTCCATCTTCCCTGGTATCCTGTCTCCAGTAATAGCCCAAAGTATCTAGGGAAGAGGAAAATCAGGACAGGCACCTGTGATACTTCCTGGCACTCCCTCCAACTCAGAGGGATTTGCTAAGCCTGGTGTGGTTTGTCTGCTCTGTAGCCATTAGTGAGTCTCCTACACATAGTCCTGTTGTCTCCCCTTGAATCCGTATCGGACTTTGCAAGGAGCCCGACAGGCCTACTGCCTCTTGTCTGAAGAACTACCACCTCCTGTTCATCTCATCCTGGCTTCTGCTCCCTCCATTTGGTGGCCTCTTGTTTCCAGATTGCAAGAGAAAGAGAGCTCTTGGCTTTTATGTGCTCTTGCACATTAATTCATGATATTGTAGACCTGTACAGTGCCCCCTCACTCTAATGTTGCTGCATACGTCTGGTCTAGCCTTGGCATGGGCAGCCCTTGGCTGGAACAGGTAAACCAACCTGTAGCCCAGCAGAAGCTGCAGAGGTGCATCTCTCTTCAACAGCTGTACTGGGGGCGGAAGAAGTTGCTTCACCAGGTCCTCCAGGCTCAGGTGAGCTGCCTGGGCTGCCCTTTGCATTCATGCCAGGATGTGCACAGGCTCATAAAAACCTTCCAGAACAATCAGAAGTTCTGTACAAGGATTTGCGAGTACCTCTGCATAAGTCAGCTCGGGTACAGTCAATCTTATTAACAACCCAGCCTGCAAAAATGAGCTTCTGACAGGAGACAACGTTGTAAGCATGCAAGACTACGTGATTTTGCAGTTAGCCCAGTCTGGCTTGAACAGATCAGCAGGTTAATCCTCAAGCTGCAAGTACAGCCAACAGTGAAATAGATCCGGTTATATTACTTGCATGTGACACCATTTTACTGGTTATCAGAATGCATAGATTTTGCTGCTAGCTGTGGATTTGTAGTAGGGGGTCCATGTAAGTAAAGGAAGGTGAAACCCATTGGGTACTTTTTTTGTTTGGGCTTTTGTTTCAGTAGTTTAACTTATTTTTTTCCTCGGGAGGTGAAACCTATAGTTTAACCTTTCCAGCATGTATAATCCAACCCGGATTTATTATAGTGAGTAGAAGTGGATGCTTCTTCCTAATTTCGACTCCACCTTTGTTACGGGTGAATCCAAACTAATGTAGATTCATTCTGATGCCTGTCAGAAAACCATGAGTTTTCTTGCTTGGAGATTACATGATATTCTGTGTTTGAGAAAGTACTAAGGGAAACACACACAAAATATGAAACATTTGTGAGATTTATGAATAGTTAGAACAAGACTTGTTTAGCAAAACCAAAATACATTTCAAAGTAAGTATTGAGTACAGCTGAAAAAAAAAATGTTTGACCTTATTTCCCTCTTTCCAAATAGACTAACTGATGTAAAGTTCTGTTTTGTGTGGGTGCCTTACTGTTAAGAAGGATTATTTTTGTTGTACTTGGTAGTACACAAAAGGTCACATTTCTCCCTTTGTTAAAAGATAGAATGATAGTTTGTGCCCAGTGGCAGCTAACTGCCTAGGCATGGGTCATTTCTACTGTCTTTGCAGCTGGTAATTCTTCCTTCCAACTGCTTCATACTATGGTGCCTAATAATTCTGTATCCAATATTACTTCCATATCTTACATTCAATATAAGTAAGTACCCTGTTTTCTGCTACGTACTTTACACTTCTGTTGCTTTCCTGAGACATTAAGTGGATACAGGTGTGGGGTGAGGTAAGAGGAAGCAATTTGACCAAGTGTCAATGCTCCAGCTTTGTACTGATAGGACATGTAACATACCAGTAGTAGAACTTAACTCTGTCAGAATGTCTGAATAACAGGGAAAAGGGATATAAGTACGTTGTTAAAAAGTCACATTGAGGTCTTGTTCACTCCTTTGTTTGAATTATAGAAATAAATTTCAATTATCCTTCTTCTTAAGTCATTAGATTCAGTCGAATCTTGTAAAATTTTAGAAGCATACTTACTTTTACTGTGTAAAGATAGTTTAATGTGATATCAATATGATTCTTTGGTCAAATTTAGCACAGTTGTTTTTCTATGAAATGAAATCATAGAGAGGAAAATTAATGGAGTCGTGTTCAGACTGTAGTGGTAGCGTGTGTTAAGGCCTGTCATACACCTCATCAGTTAGGAAGAAAGGAGCCGTAGAAGTGATCTGAAAATTAAAAAAAAAATTAGCCTTTTTGTGGTTTTTTTTGAGTGGCATCCAAATTATATATTTCTGAGCAAATAAAAGCAGTTGTGGGACTAATGGAACACTGCTGTTATCAATGCATCTTTATGTTGAATTTAGCAGGATTAAGCACATAACCACTGAGGTTTTTGTTTAGTTTCCAAGAGTTTTTCTATCATGCTGTTCTACTGGAAAGCATTGTTACATTGCTGCTTAATAAACCTGCCACATGATGTAGTTAGGTGTAATGGGCTACAATGAGCATGCTTCCAAAAGCAATAGATGTCACAGATGATACAGATAAACTGTTTTTTTCAAATAACTAATTTTTATTTTATACTACCTCATTCTTTCTCCTTCTAGTCATATCATGAAATAAACCTGCACTTCACAAATCTCAACAGTGAAATTAACTTCTGACTACAGGAGAAATGAGTCTCATAATAAAACAAAAGTATGTTCTCAGCTGATGTTTTGACGTAGCAGGTGTGTTCCAGCTGGACGGCATGAGCGTAATGCAAGTAAACTCTTCACTCTTCTGAATAGTGGTAAACTTCTTCTTCTATGCACACCTAAGGAAGAGTAAATTAAAGGCTATACTGGAGATTGATGCAAATACTGTTTGTCTAATGCAGCCCTTTTGACAAAATTTCTTACTCAATAGTTTTGCCAGCAGCTTCAGAAAAGCGGGATGGAGCTTCAGACTGGAGACATTTGAGTTTCTGCTTTTCAGAAGTGACAGGTGTGCCTAAAGATCTAGTTATCTACAGTCTGGCTATTAAATGGTCTAATTTTCAGAAGAAGAGTGCTTAGCAATTTCTGAAAATTATACTCCTTAAGCAGAAACTAGAAGTTATATCCTGAAATACTGACGTATCCATTTTTGAAAGCTGGCCTAAATAAAAAAAGAGCTGGCAAGTCACTGTCTCAGTGGAAAGACTTCTACTTGTTACTAGTGGATGCGGCATCAGGCTGAACATGCTTACAGCAAGTGAATTCTGATGTCGAGAAGAATGCACTACTTTTCATGAAAGTCTTTTTTGAAATAGGTGATGCAAGCATGTAAAGGCACAAAAGTATTTTCTAGTGCTCTCTGACCTTTCCTCCTAATTTTTATTATGCAATTTTCAAGGCTATTAGGTGTGACTCAGCTTGCTTTCCCTTCCTTTGCAGCCACCTTCCAATCACAAAAATAAGCTGAAGTGGATAACAGCTCTGGCCTTTTGCTCCCAGCACTCTATTTCTACTACACTGTGTTGTTTTAATGGAATGACTTAGGTGGTCTCGGTTCAGATCCCAGTTGACTGTAGACCATATTATAAAACCACTATGCACAGATTCAGTGGAATTGGCAGCCTTTGCTTGAAATAAATCCAGGGCCAAACAAGCATAAAGAATGAATTATTTCTTGCTTCTAGAGAGGGTCTCTTTAGGTCAGGGTTGAAAGCATTGGCAGGCCAGTGTAGGGAAGCTTCCACTCCAGCTGCCTGCATTGAAATTAGACTGTCGATAAATAGAGGACTACAGTTTTCAGGACTGCCAACTCCTTAACCTTCATTAGCACAAATATTTGCTCAGCATTTTATGAATGTTGTATTTTCAGTGTTTACTGTTGTATTTCATTCCTAGAATGATACTCTTCGGGACAAAATGTTAGGGAGTTGTCTTTCTCTTTAATGGACATGCAGCAGCATGAGCAAGGTGTACAAGATTGTGCAGTTTTCAAAGATAAGTTTCTGTAAATTTCTTAAAGCGTTTCCTCTTGTCTATGGGTATTGGGTTATATGGTAAAGAGGTAGCATGAATTTTTCCTTTATAAAGTAAGCAGGAGGCCCATAGGGACTCGTAACCCTGACTTCAAAAAGCTGCTTTCTTAAACCACTCCTTATGGCAAACTAGGAATCCCTTGAGAGCTGGGTTAGTCTGTGGTCTTGGCAGGGTTTTCTTCTGGCCCACCAGGTCTGGTGCAAGCACAGGTAGTCCTAGGCATAAATAACTCTGATTTTAATGAAAAAGATTTATGTGGTCATAAAGGAAAAGTTTCCCAGTGAGCCAGTTCTCTAGATAGCTACATACCTAGCCACATATGCACAGAGAATTAGTGACTATTTTTTCATATTCTTCCACCACATAAACAATAGAGATGACTTTGGATAAAGCTCTTAGCACAGCATATGTTCACTTACTGGAAGTTTCTTATCGGATGCACATAGATTTGACTTAGTATTTGGAATAGATTAAACAAATCAGAAGTGAATATCCTACAAATAGGTGAGACATAGGAAAGAACTGAATCCAGAATTTCTGGTTTAGCTCGTCATATTTCCTGATCATGATGATCAGCTGCAAATATCTTTTCACAGCTGGGGATCGCTTCTAACTCTGACTTTCATCACCCTACAGGCAGAGCTTAACCATAGGCAAGGGGCACTTGAGCTCTCCCCAGATGACAGCTGCTTTGGCAGATTTCCAGGCATCTGAGGGCCATGCCCTAGCTCGCAGAAACGGGAGCAGACTGAAGTCAGATGTCAAAACTCTCCCCATCCTTTTTCTAATCAAAATAGAGGAAGGATTTAATATAGTGTCAACAGTGAAAACTTAGTTATATTGAAATTTCAAGAAATTTTGACATTATCTTAAAGCTGAGGATTTACCCAGATATGGAGGGCTTCACAGTGTTTTGCAGGTGTCTTGTTAGAGCAGTAACGCAGTCATAGCGGGGATCATCTAACAGCATAAGAAAGGTAGGCATTGTCAGAAGAGACAGTATTTTTTCAAACTTACTTGATAGACACTGAAAACCTGGCAAGCTTTGAGCATGTAAAATCTTCAGGTCTGGAATAGAAAGAAGACTGCTCAAAAGTAAATATGAACTGAGCACAGTTGTTCCATGTTTGACTAGATGCACTGAGGGAGACATTGGCTGTAGTGAGCAGGGGAAGAAAGGATGATGAAGTTGTTATCTCCAGCAGGAGGTAAAAGAAGAGAGAAGGTAGTAATTGTTCTTCAGGTGATACTGGTTCAGTGCCTCCTTCATCCAGGTTACCAGTTTTATTTTGGTAGTTAATTTTTTTATTAAGGCATATCACTAAAATGGCAAAAGTACAAGTGATAAATATCACCAGCAATTGGCTGACAATTTTATTACAAAAATTCTCAGAATTAGTTTTCAAATGTTTAAAAAAAGCCATTTGGCCAAGCATAACATAGTCCATAATTGCTGTGCAGAGAAGTAGATACCTCTAAAAAAGCAAAATCCAGCCATGCAAGAGAGTCTCCATCTTCTCTGTAGCCACCCTTAAAATACTGGAACATGGTGGTAAGTTCTCCCCTAAGCTTTCGTTTCTCAAGGCTGAACAAACCAGATTCTCTCCACCTTTCCTCATATGGCAGCTTCCAGGTCCTTTGACCATCTTTGTGGCCCTTCTCTGGATCCTTTCCAGCCTGTCCACACCTTTTTTTGTATAGTAGGGACCAAAACTGAACAGAGTATTCCAGGTGTCTCATGACAGGTTCTGAGTAGGATGAGATAATGACTCCTTTATCTCTGGATCCCAGGCTGCTGATGCCCTTGTTGATACAACTCAGCATCCTGTTGGCTTTCTTTGCCACAGAAGCACAGTGTTCACTCCTATTGAGCTTGTTGTCCACCTGGAACCCCCAAGTCCCTTCCCACAAAGCTGCTCCCCAGTCAGGTAGATCCCAGTCTGTGCTGCACTCCTGGATTATGTTTTTCCAGGTACAAGACCTTACACTTGTCCTTGTTGAACTTCATAAGGTTCTTTTAACCCACTCTTCCAACCTATGCGGGTCTTCCTGCCAGGTGGCTCTCCCTTCTGAAGTGTCCAATTCCCCACTGAGTTAGGCATCACCAGCAAACTTCATCAGGGTACACTTGATCCCACCATCCAGATCACTTACAAAGGTATTAAACAGCATTGGGCCCAATATCCATTCCTGAGGGGCTCCACTTGTGACAAATTGCCACTTTGCAAAAGAAGTCCAGCACTGACCTGAGGGGAGAAGGAAGATGTCAACACTTCTTTTAAATTGCTCAGAGACACCTAGCTTATGTAAGTGCTTCTGAAATTGCTCACGAATGAACATGGAAAAAAAATCGTCTCTGGCTGCGTGACACTGAAACTGTTGAAACCTTGAAGCTCAAATCTCTTGCTCGGGAATTAGGGTAAATTTGTTTACAAACTCTTACAGTGGAGTCACCACATACAATGATCAGTTCTTAATTTGGAGGAGATATAAGGAAAGAAAGTAAGATTTCTGAGTATGCATTCCCCTTCTTCTTTACATTCTCAGACTAGGGTACTATGTGAAGTTCTTTTTCACTCCCTTTCAATAATTTGATTTTATTTCCAAAGCAAATTCTAAAATAGCATACAAATTATTTTGAAACTCTCCACATTGGTCTTTTCTTTTTGAAGACTGCACAGCCTATGCCTTAGATACTGCATCCCAGAGAACTATTCCTGTCTCCCTTAAATCTAAAGACAACGAGTCTGCCATAACCCTTTTCCAGCCTTTCCAGTCTTAGATGAAAGACTGGAATGTTACAAGCACACCATACTGTGATGGGCTATTAGGAAAGAAGAAAATACATTGTGCATCCTACGTAAGAATGGATATATAGATGCATTTGGTCTATAGTGCAGCTTTATGCATAGTGGTTTTTTCACTTGATCAGTGTTACATGATTCAGGTCCGCTTTTAGAAGTCTTAAAAGATCTGCAGCTTAAACATCTTATTTTATTATTGAGTATCTGTTTCAGTAAGACTTTACATATGTCAGTCAGTAAAGCATAGCACAAAGTCGATGAGCTCCATATGGCAATAGAATCTTCTAATTTTCACAGAATCACAGAATAGTTGAGGTTGGAAGGCAGCTCTGGAGATCATCTAGTCCAACCCTTTTGCTCAAAACAGGATCAGCTAGAGTAGGTTGATAAGATTCCAGGTATCTACAAGGATGAAAACTCCACATCCTGTCTTTGCAACCTGTGCTAGTGCTAGATCATCCCCACAGTAAAAATGGCATTTTTTTACGTTCCAGTTTGTGCCCATTGCCTCTTGTCCTGTCACTGGGCACCACGAGAAGAGTCTGGCTCCATCTTCTTTACTTCGTCCTATCGGGTGTTTATACAAATTGATAAGATCTCCCATAACCTTCTGTTCTTGGGGCTAAATGATCCCAGCTGTCTTAGCTTCTTCTCATATGTCAGATACTTGAACCCCTTAATCATATTCGTGGCTCTTTGCTGGACTCACTCTGATACGTCCCTGTTGAGCACTAGATGCCTAAACTAAGAATAAACAGCCTTAAAGATTTTTGTTTCAAAATACTATCTGGAGGCTGAAACAATCACTGCCATGTCCTGAAAGCAAATTCACATGGGCTTGGAGGCACCAGCATTTGGAAGGACTTGTCTCACACCCCCAGAAATTGTGCCAAATAATTACCAGAAAGGCCATTTGGTCTTTCAGATCTAGAACTTTCTGCTTACAAAATTATAATGTGCTTTGTGCTTACTAGCATTTTCTGAACAGCTGTAGTATTCCAGTATTTCAAGTTAACCTTGCAAAGTAGGACTGCTTCCATGACCTTTTTTCTCTACACTTTAATTTTGTTGCTGGAAACCATTGTTTTTCATTTCTGGTAGGCATATCTTTTAAATAGTTGAAAGAAAAACTTGTATTATTTTTAGACCAAAATATGCTGTTACTCTTTGAAAAAAGTTTAGATGGATGTTTTTGATCATGTTTACTAAACTCATTGGCAGGAATTCTTTCCCTGGTTATAGATGATGGGTACTGAAAGGAAGTTATCTTGGTTAGATTCAGTAGCCCAGCTGTAATCCAGTAGTAGTACTGATTAGTAGAAACACTTCATCAGAGTTCAAGTGCTGCAGCAGCACAAAAGAGAAAGCTCAGTTTCTTCAGTTTTTTACAGCTCAGAGCCTTCACTGATAAAGAATAGGCTATTTTATTAAATCTGTTTTTTCTGTCCACATGTACATGCTCTGATTAAAAGTCATACCTTCATGATTTATATTACCGTGATTACTAACAGTGGTGAGTCTGTTCCTGGATCTGTGTATTGAGGCTCATTCATTCAGGCTGTAAGTACAGTTCTGAAGCAAAGATCTTTCCATCTGAACAGGCAGAAGACACCAAAGAGGGAAACAGAGGCACGGCACTTTAAGCTGATTTCCTTCAGACGTTGCAAGAGATCGGGCTTCTTGAGTTGCATTCCTGTACTCAGTCCAGTAGGGCAGCCTTTGAGGGCACAACTTGATCTGAATACTTCTTCATCTGCAGCTTTTTTTGTTGGCAGATGTTCACAGTTTCTTTATATTTAAAATTAATTTCTGATTAAAAGCACAGATCATGCAGAAAGTAACTTTTCCATGAGCGGGCAAGTGCATTGCTGAAAATCAGAGCTTAGGTGTAAATTCTTACTCACATACACTCAAAATATTTCTTTTCATAAATAGTGTATAATTCCAGCTTAAAATTTTACAATTCAGGCATTCATTGGGCATTAAATAAAAGTTAAAGTATCACATTCTAACTCAGCTCTCCAATCCTATGGAATTTTATTGCTCAGAACCAACATCTATGTAGACCATAGTGGTGATGATTCATGTTGAGTACTGCACCATGTAATAGTAGGGTTTAGCCCTGAAAAATACCATCAAGTTATATAACTATCTCATCTTCTAAACCACAGAGCAGATACATGGTAAACACTTGAGGATCCAACTGACAGTAATTTTCAGGTTAGCTGCAAGGACATGTAATTATTATGAAGCCGGAACTATGCTATTTACTGGTGTAGTTACCACATAAGTCAGTATACTTCAGGACTCTGTACTCATTCTCTCAGATTAAAGTATTACCATTAATTTTTATCATGGTTTTACTCCCGGAATTCTTCTATTCATTGCGTTTTCAGCTTATGTTTCCCATTGCATCCAAAGGAAGGGCTTGGGCCACTGCTCACACAGAAGGGTTGTGTGGGAAATGGTCAGAAACCTTCCATGCCATCCATCGTCCCTGTCCTCCACTTCCTTCAACATGCAGGTAGTTTTGATCACTTTGTTTTCTCTAGGATCATATTCTTCTGGACTGTAGTCCCTGTGGACAACACAACCACCTGAGCCAGATAACCTGACATCTTCAGTATGACGCTTCCAGCTTACATTATTAAGCTTACATTATTAGGCTTACATATGGCAACTCAGAAAGAGAGATTACCTGCTAGAATACAGCGTGCTGGCTAAGAGGTGAAGAAGGGTTCTCCGAAATGATAGGCAACGACTTTAAGGGATAATTGATGCCTATATGTCTCGGTGCTTGCATAGACTGATGTGAACATATAAAGGCAAAGGACAACCATGGCATAAATGGTCACCAGTGATGCTGGTGGCAGGGAAGAGCAGGATGAAAGTGTTTTAAAGTTTGGGAGGAAACCTTCTCTACATGCAGTTGTTGCACTTTCTGGGTGAAATAGATTTGTCGGCTTTGCTGTGTTTCGTAATTTGTGGGTCTAGGTGCTAACTCTTTTGCTCATCAGCTTTTTGTTCCTCTGTGCCAGTATATTACACTTGAAAATACTTCATTTTCATCAGAAGTAGTGTTGACATCTTTGTTCTCTTTACTGCATTTCAGACCTTCTCAGAACCAACAGGTTTCTTCATTATTATACATTACACAGGGCAAGAATATCAGTTTACGTGAAGCTAACCACAGTAAACTAGATGCTGGATAGTATTTTTTTTAAAAATACATTCCTTTGAAACAAATAACATTTTGTGTGGTTGTCATGTGCTAGACTGTTATCTGAGGCAGACACATTCACACAGATTCACATACACTCTCTTTCTAGTTTCTTAGTCATTTGTCTGCTCAGTAATATTTTCTCGTAATTTTTTCATGATGTCCAGATCTTTTTTTCTTCTACTTGCAGTATTGGAAGTGTGTTAGAAGACATGGACTGTTGAAGTGGGTCCAGAGGAGGGCCACAAAAATGATCAGAGGGCTGGAGCACCTCTCCTATGAAGACAGGCTGGGAGTTGGGGTTGTTTAGCTGGAGAAGAGAAGGCTCCGGGGAGACTTTATTGCAGCATTCCAGTACTTAAAGGGTCTTACAAGAAAGATGAGGACAGACTTTTTAGTAGGGTCTGTAGCAGTAGGACAAGGTGTAATGGTTTTAAACTAAAAGGGAGCAGATTCTGACTAGATATAAGGAAAAAAAAATTCAGTGAAAGTGGTGAAAAATTGGAACAAGTTGCCCAGAGATATTGCAGGCGCCCCATCCCTGAAGACATCCAACATCAGGTGGGACAGAGCTCTGAGCAGCCTGATCTAGTGAAAGGTGTCACTGCCCATGGCAGGGGGTTGGACTAAATGTGTCATTTGCGCTTTCTGCCACAGATAGTCTAACCAGGAGACTGACTGCCTTCCTTCTCGCTTATGACAGCCTATAGATGTGGCTTATTTTATCCAGAATGGGTGTATTGTTTCTATTTTGTCTCTCTTCTGTCCCTGGAGTCAGGATCAAAGAAGTCTGTGATGCTGACGTAGTTTTTGTGTGTAAGACATAAACCTGACATGATAGCTGACTGTTATCCAGCATAGTGAATGTATTTAATCATCTTTCAAAAAACATTCACCTGTCATTATGTTGGAAAAGTTGTAGTTCACCAACAAACTCTTTAAGAGGTTGAGGTAATCAAGGGATGATCACATTGTCTCTGTCCATTTAATGTCACGTGTCCAAGAGAGATTTGGACTTCTAGGTGAGCTTATTTCTCTCCATTAACTGTGCAGGGAGAATATAGAGACTGGATTCCTAGTTTAGACAGAAGCTGTTTGAGATGGATTGTAAAAATACAGACTTCTCACTTTCACATCCTTTAGCTCCTTCAGAGCTACTACTGTAATCTAAGCAGTCTCAGATGTGGGTTTACTGTTTGTTCATGTAAGATACAGTTGGTTTAGAGCTTTCTGGGAAGCAGTATCTTGACTGTGAGAAGTAGCATTTAAAATTGCTGACAACTGGCCTTACTATGAGAACAATGCTATTTAATTTTCTTCAAACTTCGTTATTATCTTTGGAAAGCTTTTGAAGATACTGAAAACAGGCATAATTATCAAGAAACAATCTCAGTAATGCTAGAAAGCTCTGGCTATATTAGGTATGTTTCCTATTTTGGATTTTCTCTTTGACACTTTTCCTGTAACACTGATTCTTCTTGTCAGTGCGTGGCATAGGAATACACATTCATATATCCTTACTCCTAGAAAATGGAGTTTAGCACTTGAGGCCTTTGACCTTGTCTCTCTGAGCAAGTGAGAAATTACTTAACTACTTAAGTTTTAAACTCTGAAAAGTTGTTATAGAACCAAAGAAGTTGTCAATATTAAACTAAATTATAATACTTTCCGTTGATAACAGATCTGCCCACCACTTGTTTCTCTTGAAAAGGCACCTATGCAGAGATCATTATTAATAAGCTTTCACAGTTTATGCTAAATAAGTCACATGAGGTTATCACAATTGCTGTCACACAATTTTGAGTGGCAGCAACAATGGTAATTTTACAGCGTGACAATAAATTAATCCATTGTATCATTAAAGCAATAGCTGCATTAATCATTCAACAAGTAGATAGCATGTTTAGTTTGCAACATCTTAGAAGAAGGTACCTGGATAATTTCGTGTCCAAACAGGCAGTTTCATTTAGAAGGCCTTTCATGCACATTTCTCAGGGACTTCTGGGATGGTTTGTGATGAATGACTACAAAATAATTTTCCAAACGGTAGGACACCTAGTGTAATCAAGTCAATGACAGTTTTCTTTTCAAATGGGGACTCCTTCTTAGCTACTCCTTTAATAAGAGAATGAGGTGGAAGTTCTGTGCTGAATAAAATGATTGCCAGTGATTGCTCCATTGTTCTATAACTTTTGAATCTGAAAGCTCTTTCAACATCTTAAATTCCACGTAAAGAACAATGGCTCTTATGAATTATCCATCTTTGGTTACTCAATGTTTCATTAAAACCCCTGTTTTGTAGGTCTGGAAGTGGAAATGTCATCTTAGAAAAATGCATTAGTGCAGAGCCTATTACAGAGTACTATTTATTTATAAGGTTATGTGGTTTTATGTACCATTAGTCTGATTCCTTACTATTTCTTAAGATGTTGATGTTAATAAAACTTGCATGCAAGAGAGAAGACCTGCAGAACTAGAGTCAGGGTCAAAAGTAACATAGCAACCCTCTCAGTACTTACGAAATCTGGCAATTGCAATTACAGAGGAAAAACGTGGAGTGGCTGCCAGTAGGGTTTCACAACAGTAGATAGAAGGAAAATCTCTGTCCTTTTGCTCATGCCATGAAGTTGAAGATGGAAACTCAGTGACATCAGTGTGGAGCAGCAATAAATAATGTAAATAATGTAAAATGGCTTCCTTGCGCTGGAAGGTTCACTGTTGTGAGACAAGGGTAGTACAAATCCTAGTTAGCAGATGTGCCAGACCTGTAAATTTGTTTGTCTGAGTTGTAAAGACGAGGTCATAGAAGCAGCTTCAGAAAAGAATTAAAGACATAGGGACATGAGAAAGGCTTCCTGTAGCATCTTTGAGGAGCTTAGGGAGTGCCATCCCAGCTTTGCTTTCTGGCACCCGCCACTTGGCCTGTCTTCTTCATTCCTTTTGGCAGAACAAGGTCTACACAAAAAGGGAGCTTAGCGCTTCCAGTCCGGTAAGCACAAACATCCTAAAGTAGCATTGTGTTCTCTTCCTTGGCTGAGCTAGTGAGGTAGCTGGAGTTTGTTGTGCATATGTTTGGTTTAATTCAGATTATCGTACCCTGTAATTTTTAAGGATGTGGGTTACCATCAAACTAGATTTTGAAATTTGAAGTCAGGCCCTAAGTACATGTTCTTTGTCTCCTTTGTTGTTTCAATGAGTGTAGAAAAAAGTGCATCAGGGATACCCAAAACCAACATACAACATCTATTAAAATAGTACACAACCCACACCCTCTGGCAACTTTCCATGCCCACAAATTATTCTAAATTATGGTAATAACACAATTATAATGCTTTTTGTTCCTTTTAATTTTTTTTTTCATTTTTTAAATAAGAAACATTATTAAACATGCAGAGAACTTCAACTTCGTAAGTACTCAGGAATGCTAAAATAATCCAGTATAGCACCTGGAGGCTGAAACTCCTGTTCATAACACAGATTGTTTGCCCCAATGCTTTGCTTCCGAATGTACAGAATTTCGACTCTTACACTTTGTTGGATATTGGTAATGATGGTCCTTGTGCCAATGGCAGAGAGGAATGCTCATAGTATTTCTTTGGTCTGATGTCACCCCACAAGCAGCCTGGTTATACAGAGTTGTGGTGAGAAAAATTATAGTAGATGAAATCAAACCTCCCCACAAAACTCTATTAGAGATGCTGAAAAACATACATATTTTCAAGCCAAGAACTTCAGTGGCATGCAAGGAATTGTCATATGTCATTGAGGAACATGGACTAAAACTGAGTGGCACATCTTCTTCTGATAAGCCTGAAGGCTGTGTTCATTGACTCTCTCTGTCTGTCATCCTTTCCATTCATTTCTTCGTTATCCCACTTTTTCTGTGTTAAAATTTTCCCTTTTATTTTAGGTCCAAGGAATTTAACTTACCGGTATGTTCAGCACACCGCCTTCTCTATTCCACATACACACTGCATCGCTTCCAGGACTTCATCAAAACCAGCTTTGCTTTTCTTCCCTTTATGGGACTTCCTTTCGTCCTCCAGCATAGGACTGTGACCTCAGACCTCCCCTGATTGCATAGATACTGTGTGCCAGCGTTATTACTCATGTCCTCTATGAGCCTTTGCCCAAATCCTCTGACTCAATGGCAATGACTGATTGACCTTTCATTCCTGTCTAGCCTCCTTCATCTCCTTATTTTGCCTCTTCCCCAGGACCCATCTCTGACCTGCTTTCTCCATCTGAGCAACACCCATGCACTTACAGCTTTAATTTTTCTCTCAGCCAAGAATCTGGCAAGTTCCTTAGCAAAGATGTGTCACAAAAATAATCTACCCTGTTACCTACATGGTGATGAAAGCACAACTGTAAAGGCACATTTGCTACCTTTTGTTGTGCAGGTTGTGGCCAGAAATATGTCACTAAAGCTTTTCAGTGCTAGCTTGGAGAACATTTGAAAAATACTTTCGTGACTTAAGCGTGGGGGGAATGCACCCATTCAAGGAGAAATGGTGGTGATGTAGAGATGAACGGATTCTTGCAGAAACCATGAAAACAACTGCAGTTTTAATTGAGATATGGCATGATATAGTTTGCGCTTTTTTTTGAGATGGTCTGCCTTTTGCCTCGGCTGAAGTTTTATTAATTCTAAATAGGCACAGTGACACACTTCTGGATTCATCTTCAGGTTTCCCTTCTACAAGAATCCCTAAAATGGAAAGACTGAGACGCACCATTAGTATTCAGAATATGTTAGCATGGGGGAGTTTCAGTTTTGACGTTGTTCCTTCAGCTTTTCTGTTGAAAAAATGGTACCATTTTACATGATCAAGTGAAGGAAATCCCATCTGAGGATTCAGGGGACAGAAAAAAAGAATGATTTAGCTGATGCCTGTTTATTGCAAGGAACTTAATTTTTTTTTACTGATGAAAGAGAATAATATTGTAAGCAGTGGCATACGTTTTTAAAATGTCTCATCTCAGAAGCATTTTTCTCTCTTCGGAATAAAAATGAAAAAAAATTTTCTCAAATGTCTGTGCAAGAATGTGTTCACATTGAAGTGACCCTTATGTATTGCATGCATTCTGAGGTAACCTATAAGCAATTAAAATTACTGAGTATCCTTTGAGTCACTGGGTTAAGAAACTGTTGCTTAACAAAACACATGTACCTTTTAATACTTACTCCATAAATTAGGCATATAAACTTCCAATGGCCCTTAAAGTATCTCAGAGGAATTCAAGAGACTCTCACCAATTCATCAAAACCTCTGGTTTGTTTTGTTGACAACCATGCAGCAGTGTTGATCTGAGGGACCGGTGAAGTGGGAATTGCTGTTCAGCTCTCCGACGCTTGAGTCCAGCTAGGAAATTACAAAAGTAGGCATTTTCTTTCCAAGTCTTAGGCAAACCAGAAGGGAAGGGAATCATAACATTTCCCTCCAAGAATTTGTCTTGTATTCCTTTAGCTTCAGAGATAAAGGATTATGTTTGGATTCTGAGAAACAGATTTCACTGATTTTTGTTTTCTGGGGAATTTGGTGAATAGTCCCTGAGATAAGCTGAGTTAGCCCATTAGCTGCCTTATTAAAGCCTTTCAACAAAGCTTTCTAAACAGTTCTTAAATGTGTTGAAAACTAGACAGAATGTCGAAGCTTTTTTTCTGTGAAACAGAACCCTGACAGTGTTAACATTTAAACTGAATTGGACAGTGGGGTACTTTGAAATGTTGCAGAGGGTCTAAGACAGAAAGGAAAAGAATTGATTCCCAGCATCTCCGTTCTTCTCTGTTCATCTTTACTGGCTCACAATTCCTTTAGGTTTTCCACAGTAACAAGTGGAGAGCTGAAGGATCTATCCAAAATGAGCAAGCGCTATCTCTTCACTTTAGAGGTGGACAGACAGAAGCAGTGAGAAATCAAAGGACAACACAAGACAATAACATGTTCCAGAAAAGAATTCAAACATCTTGAATTCTCTTTCCTAACTAGCTCAGACTTTCCGTTGTAAATGCAGCCGTATGGTTAAGTTGTTGTCTTTTACTCATAGATGATTCTCATTCAGCTAAAGAGTTTGGAAATGCATCATCTTCATAAATTCATTTTACTACTTTAAACCTGATCAGATTTTCTTCAATGTATCTTTGCTGCTGTTAGCCCTTTGGTCTAACTCTGTAGGATATATGTGTCTGAGCTTATCAGCTCCTATTCTGATCTCCAACCATGCCCTCCGACTGCCTTTAAAATTTGTCACAGCTTTCTTCTTTTCCTTCACACTTTGCTCTTCCATGTTTTCCTTTTGCTACCTGGAGGCAAGGAGAGGGAAGCGGGAGATTTCTTCATCATGATCTTCAGCCTCTGACCCTAGTATAGGTATATAGGGAAAGGCCCAAAAGATATAAACGAGCCATTGCACAACACGTTGACGTTCACTTTGTGTAGAAAACACCAAGCAGCACATTCAGAGGTCCCATTTGCACGTTGCCCATCAGAGTCGGTACAAAAGTATCATGTTTCAGAAAGGCTCCTTAACTGTACATTGTATGACTTTTCAAAGTCCCTGCAGTCAGATCTTGCTTTGGTTAAGGTCCATTATTTATGAACTGACTTTGTGTAATAAGTGTATCTACCATTTTGCTTCGGCCTTAGAGGTTTTAAACTAAACAGTTTTGCAGCTGTTTGGTAACACATCTAGTGTTGGAATCCTGTTTCCCCCCTTCATACAGAATCAGAATAGCTTCCTGTTGTTATACCACTTAAAAAGCCAAACTTTCCCATCACAGACAGCTTTAACCTGCTGGCTTGAAATTTATACCAATTCTGTCAGTAACGTAGTTGCTTTAGATGCAAATCTTTTAGGCGAATGTGCAGGGTTCTTTAAATTTAATTGCAGCAGATGTTTCTCTGGGTTTTCTCTCTCCCATTTCACTCTGGATTTTAGTTGTTTTTTCCTTGGAAAGGTACATGAAAGGGAAATCCTTGTATAGTCAAATGTTTGTTTTACCATCTAAAGCTTGCAAAGGGCCCTTAGCCTGGGCTGATTTCTTCTTGAAGAGCTGTAATTATTCATGGAAAGAAAAAAAAAAAAAGCCTTTGTCACTAATAGGCTTCTTGGTGCTTCTTGTAACAGTCTTTATTATTCCTTTCTACATAATTTTCTATTGATGAGGTGAAAAAAAGGCTTCCTCTGCTGTTGAGAGAGAAAAGGTAATTGTTCTTTTTTCACATTTACCAATGCTTGTTGCGTTCCTTATGTGTTTAAAGGACAAGGATGCAGAAAATGATGTTATTGATGGCATCACCATGGCAACAGTTCTTTGGAATAACACATTCTGGCATTGTTATTCTGCACACACAAAAAAGGGGGGACTTTCTTTTAAGCACAAACAGATTGTGCCCCTTTTAAATGCACCCATGAACTTTGCTTTTCTGAAGATTTGCAGACTGGTTTGGGGCAGAAAGGATTCTGACATCATTTACCTCTCTGTGTACATCACATTATGGTGTTAAAAAAAACCCACCACTTTGAAAAAGCCAATGGTTTAGAGAGACACAATATGGGAAGGATACATAAACATTTCTTTGATCAGAAAGACAAAAAAACTTGAAAGAATTTTGAAATTTATGAGGTCTAGCACCAGACATACTAAATAATCAATCAAGACATGAAGAATGAAGGAGCCAAACATTCTGAGGTTATTAAAGTAGCTATTTAGTTATGACAGTACTCCAGATAACATAGCTTTTACTCCAGCCACTACACATATCTTAAAACATTTTGATAGGAAATCGAATTACCCATTCACAAGGCAGTTTGCAAACATATATTTTGCCTTTCATATTCTGTCTTCCATTGTCCTCAGGTATTCACAGTCTTGCTAGGAAAACATTTTAGAAGTGATAGCGTTTTCTAAGGCATATCATCATTGTATTCTTTCTTGACTCCACTGCAGTTCTGAGTTGGATTGCTTTATTTCTGTGATATTCCTCAGTGAAATATATTTGTGCTTTTATACGAAATAGAAGGGGATGTGTTGAAGTTAGGAATAAATTTGAAATCCATTCTGCACTCTGTGGTGGTGTTTTAGCACCCTAGTGTACATCTTCCAGTTTGACTTCCCCAAGGCATAAACGATTTCCTGCATACCTACGGTGCATGGAAGCAAGCTGTGCAGACCTTGAGGCTTGAACACAAGAAAGCTTTGCACCTAAAAAGAACTTACGTTTTATGCAAACATACTACTTAAGTATACCCACAGACTCATTTTTGAGAGAAACCGTAGTTGACTGAATGGCTCCAAATATACTGTTAATATTTTGGTTTCAGGTTGTATGTGGTTTTCCTGAAAGTTGCTGCAGCTGTTGGAAATCAGCTGTTAAGTTGTTGGACAATAGCTTAGATGACTGGATTTTTCTACTGTCAAAGTGTTAATGGGAATATAAAGCTCTGGGGACTATAGGACAGCTACATATGGATGTTGCTTCACATTTAGCTTTCTAGAAATGAAGTGACCCAAAAAAAATGCCTGAACAGGATGCTAGAAACTCTATTGCTTTACTCCTTATCTTTGAGAAACATGATAACCTTTGTGCTCATGTATGTTTCTGCACAGGGACAAGTCTGTAAATTGCTTAATGTTATGGTCGGTGTTTTATTTTTATAACAGAATGAGTTTTGAATCTTGGTCATGTTTAGCGCTACAAAAATGCTAAGCCTGATGTAAAATAATAATTTAATCTGTGCTCTATATTAACCTGTAGAGTAGTGGACACTCTTCATGTCTTGCACACCATATTCTGGAGTTTAAAGAGGTTATATATGCATTTGTACATATAGCATTATATCTAATTATGAATATTCATTATATATAAATACACATATAAATGTACATGTATTTATAATAGTATATAATATATAAAGTTATATTTAATATAATATCATGTATCATTTTGCCAGTTGGTCCTAAAATGAATTTTCTGTTTATGTAAAAAAGAAAATAGGAAAAAATCTTGGCATGTATGAAACTTTTTCCAGCCAGCAACACGTAGGAATGCCTTTATGTGTTGTGTTCGTGGTAAGAAAATAATCTTACTGACATAGGAAAATTAGTATCAGATTTCTTCAGACAACATTGTCTGATGTGGGTTGTATTCTGCCTTAGAAAGGTAATGTCATAAGTTGAGGCCGCAAGAGACTTACTTCCTTGAAAAAGAATTTGAGAGTTGTGAGAATACTCCCAATGGAGAATAGACATTGCTGAGGTCATTCTTCCACTTGGAGTTTGAAAGTAAACCCTCACTTCCATCCAGGGCCCTTCATCATCTGTTCCAGGAGGAGTGAAGCATCTTGGTTAAAGCTCAGTAGGAACCTCAGAGAGGAATCTTTTTCATGCTGCTGCTTTGCAACATTTACTTACTATGCAGCTTGCTTAAATGACAGAGTCAGAAAGTAAACCTGCTAAATATCTCTTCTTGCTTCCAAAGGTGCTGAACAAGCACATAATACTCACTTAAGTTTAGTTACATGATATTGCAAGAAGTTATGAAATTTTCCTTGAAAGAGTTTAGAGGTGAAGGAGTTGCTGCAAAGCAAAATCTTGTTGAAATATTTGCTGTTATTTTATCTATATGAATATACTTGCATGCATTTTAAAAAGTGCCCTAGAAATAGTTATTTTTAAAGTATTTTATTAGAAATATTTCTTTCTGGAAACTAAGGCTGTCTGTTATCAGCTGTGCAGATATCGAAAGAAAGAAAAAAAATACAGAATTTCGGTATTCTTCTTTTAATCCAGTCTCTTGTCTTAGCTTTACACAAGATAGACCTGTAGACTTAGCTAGACTTGGTTCAAAACCTCGTGATGAAAGTCTAATGAAAAGTTGTATTTTCAATTATTTATTTATATTTGTGGGAAAGAGTCTGTTTATTTTAAGTCTTTTTATTGGAGGACTAAAAACTAACATCTTTATTGAGAAGTTTCACTAGGAGAATGTTTGTTTAAATACCAAGTTTTCCTATGACCAGGGAGTTAAAAAACCAAAACATTTTCTTACCATTGTCTGGTCTAATGCTCTAAAGTTTCCCCATGTTATTGAGAGGTACTTTTTAACCCTAGAGAGAACATTTAGAAAAGAGTGAGCCAAGTTTTCTTATCGCTAATATGCTGTGAGGACCAAAGACCTAGTATTTTCAAGAATAACCTGAGAGTTTCTCATTTCTGCAACAATTTGGGACCTCTTTGTGCATACTGAACTCCTACCCATCTGAAGGTATTTAGGCGTGCTTTGATGATGTCATTTGCGAGCTTTGCTGTAACACCACATCTCTGGGGACCAGAATATCAGAACTACTCAAGTTTTATTAGCTCCCATGAAGAAATATGGCAGCCGTGGTGAAAACTCCAATGGAGAAAGTTCGTTTCTCAGCTATGCCTCCTGCATGGTCTTGTCTGCCCTCAGGGTCACCTCCGTCTGCCGAAAGACTTCTGTGGCAATGACTTGCCCAAAACCAGTCTTTTCTTTCCTTTTGCTTTATGGTTTAAGGAATCGCAATTTAGAGATGAAGCAAAATTAAAACCAGATTGTAGTAGTGTTGACTGTGTATTGTATTGTTTTGCTTTCCTTTCTTGTCCTTATCTTTCTCTTCTCCTGCCATTTATTTCCTTTTGCATGAAATCAGTGGTAATGTTAGGTGCCAAGTAGATACCGGCAAAGGCTGGCAGCTTTGACTCTGCCAGCGCAGCAGCAACACACATTCCCTGGGCTATCTTGCTGAATTTTCTTTGAGACAAACCCTATGTATGTGTGAGAAGGTAGCAGAGACTATTGGAAGGGGTTTCAGTGAGCACCAGCTTCTCTTGGTAGCTCTGCAGTGTGGGAAACAGACTGAGATTGCCAAACTTCTTTCATGTGATCCATCAAAATGCCATCACGCAATCACAAGTCAGTCACAACAAACCTGGGCTGGATTTCAGCCAGTCTTTCTTACTCTCTATTCCTGATCCCACAGGAATTGCTCATGTTTTCAGGAAATTTTTGAATCTGTTTCCTTTCCCTACCTGTATGTGTTTTCACCTGAATTAAACTAGGTCCATTCACTCCCATCATTCACTTACACTTTCTGTTGTCTTTTCTGAAATTACAGGACCTTTGCAGAATTGCAAATCTTTCCTTTTGCTGCTGACAGAATGAAGTTATATTCCTGACACATGCCTATTTCAGAATCTTAAGACAAAACCCCTCTTCAGGGCTGGATGACACATGCAGTTTTCCAACTTTTCACTCAGAGCAGTAACATCTTGTCAGAGATGAGGCTGCAAGCCTGCCTGCTGAAGATGCTGTCCCTAAGCATATTTTATATCCAAACTGAAAACACATGTAATTCCTAAACAAACTTGAATTTGTTTATTCTGTCATATACCAGCAGCTGTTTTCTTGTATGATGTCCAGGATTTCTCCGGCCAACCTACTTAATAGTGTAGAATTCTGTTTCCCTGAGTCAGTTTGTCTGCTTTGTTTTCAACCTCTGCTGGGGTGAGTTGTAGTCACTGAAACAACTGTTTTCCTAAAGCTGTAGGCAGAACGAAGCAACTTGTTTCATTAATGAAGATGGAAAGAAACTCTTGTGTTCATTCAGTTAACAATACAAAAAACATTGGACCATGACATAATTATTACATTTCCAGCATCTTGGGCCCTCTACTGAGGAGCCGAGCTCACCCAGACATTCTTCACATCCCAGAATCAGGCCCTTATTAGTGAGCCAGAAATGTCCAGAAGGTCTGATGCAACTGTGCTGCATCAAGGTCAGATTCAGGCTGTTGGAAAACAATCCTTCAGCTTCAGTGAAGCTAAGAGCTGACCATATGCATCTCTTGACTATAATTGCATTGTTCAGCCAAATGTTGATTTTTCATCACTTGTGAAGCACACAAAATGCTGGAGTTAGAAGGCCAAAGCAGGGACACTCACAGGTGTAGATGGGGAGATGCTTTCCACAAGCCAGCCAAAAAATTAACAGTATGCTTTTTTTGGATAGTCAACCATCTAACTACATTTATATGACCAAAATTTACATGCATAATGTAACATTTGGCTTGAAACAGCTGTCTTGCACTTTCTCTAACACCATATTCCTGTCTTCATCAGAAACTTAGTGTGTTTTGTTTGGCTTCCATTCCTAATAGAGTAAAACAAAAACTCTGGGAGAGGAGTTTTCCCTGACAGTCCTCTAAATTGCTTGGTCATTGACCAGTGTGATTTACTGTAGCACCATAGTTTCTCACGTGAATTTTTAAAATGAAAACATACAAAATAAAATCCCACTGCATTAACAGGTTAGTAAACAAGTAAATGAGAATACTTGTTTCCTATTGTATTCTTTTGTTTCTCTGCTTCTGAAGGTATATTCCCCGCGTTCTAGCACCAGTCAGTGAAAGCATGACCATAGGGACAGTCAGGTGATCTAATGCTATACTTCATGCTACCTTCTGTTTCTTACTTCATGATTGTTATAATTACAATTATTATATTTTGCTGTGATGTATAATACATACTGATACAGTTGAACTGTGTCAGCTGATCCTGATACAACTGAACTCTGCCATTCCTTCAATTAGCAGTTCTCTAAAAGAGAAAAGTCCTGAAAGTCCTGAATATTGCCGGTAGCAGTTTCGTAGCACCACATGGATCCCCTACCCAAGCAGCAGTAATTTTCCCCTATAACTAAGAAACTAAGATTGGTGGAGGGAAAGTAACCACAACAATCGCTTGCTGTTTGTGTTATGAAGATTTATGCTTTGCTTGACTTTACCTACAAGGTATGTTCATAAAATGTGCGTAAACCTGTTCATAAATAATTGAACACTGTGGCTTATCTGATTCCAGCAATTCAGTGACTGGCATATAACTTATACTTAATGTCTTTTAACGCTTCTGGAAGTTACTGGAACAGAATCATATGAATTATGTGTGGTGTATGAATTTTGTAAATCATGTCTATAACTTTTTTATTATTTTCATAAGATACATTTTTTTGTTAAATAGGGGTGCAACTGTAATAAGAGATTTCACTGTGTACTTGATGCTAAAATTGTCAACAAAAAAGAGAATCCACTTATGTAGTTTTCAGGATTGAATATAAAGTGCATGTCAGTGTGTATGTTTGAGTGAAGTTCAAGATTTGTTGTATTTTCTTACCACATTCAACCATGTATATTTTGACAATATTCTAGAAGTTATTACTGGATTACATCTTTGGTGCAACTTGAAGTAGTCTTTTTCAGATTGTGTTTGGAACCAACATGGTATTTTGGAAGTTATAAAAAGTAGCAGCAATATAAATAGAGAGTAAGTGAAATTATGACAACATAGAGGATAATGTAAGCATATATGATGAACCACAGAGTAAAATAATTGCTAGAAGTCTTAATTAAGATGAGAACAGGCAGTGTTAATGAAAAATGAAGGCTGATCAGTACATTATTTGTCACAGTCAGCCTGATTTAAGCACTTTCAGAGCCGTTGAGCTGAAAACATTTTCAGAGCATAATACAATGGGGAGGTCGTTGTATCAGACTGAACATTTTGCAGACAGCACTTATAGGAGATTTGTGATAACTAGATGGCAGACTGGATTAACGTAGTAGACTCACGCCCAAATCTCTCCTAGGCAAGGAACAAAAAATCAATGTGGATTGTGGGTCATATAACAATGTCTGCCAGTCTCCTGTGAGCAAAGTTTTGTAACTGAAAGTCAAAAAAATATCTGGGGATGCAACAGGAGAGAGTTTCTCAAGTCATATCTAAAACACTGAGAGAGGATTTAGTTTGATTAGATTAGTGTTTTCCTTTCTTAAGTGGCATTTCTTTTCCTGTTTATAATTTATTTTCCATTGGATTGTGTTTTGCTGTCTTATTGTAAGGTGATTTTGCTGAGAATGTGTCTGTGTTTGAAAAGTGTATTTTGCTCTCTGCCAGCACTGCTAAAGAAAATATGCATCCATTTTTGTGCTTAGGAGACTGCCTTGAGTAGCAGCATATGGAATTAAGATACTGCTTTTCTTAACAGTTAATATAAAAAACCTAGAACCTTTCAGTGTTGGACATCTTAGCATAATGACAATAAAATAAGGGCTTTTTTGGTCTACGGACGTCTTTTATCAACATTTAGTCTTTCCCTTGATTTGGGAACTATGTTTTTTTCATTTTACCCATAATTAGAGCAGTTCTAGAAGCTGGGGCACGCAAATCATTGCAAAAAAAAAAAAATTAAGCATTTAGGAACAGCTCCTTGTCTTCAAAACCAGGGTGATGCAGTTGTGCGTACAACGAGGAAAGGCCAAGAATAATTCTGTGTTTCCCTTCTCTTCCCTGGTTCTGTGTTACAGTGGTCAGCTCTAGGAAGAAGCAACATATGAAGCACAGGGCACTCCTCTTGGTGCTGTGGCCCTTCCACTGAGCTGGGGCTTCTGGTGATTAAGAGAAAAACCTGAAGGACATTTAAATAAGCGGGAGAATCCCATCCAGTTTTTCCGTGCTTGTGTTTTTTTACTTGAATGAACAGCTTTCTGCCCATTTCTCCAAGTCATGCTATTTGGCCTTGATTGTGCCAGCTACCGCCATAGGCAACCCAGCATTTTTGCTGGAGCTGTGTGCTGCCCGTCGCTGAGGAGAGGAGCCTCCCGGCTGCCTGCCCACGGCGGTGCCAGCAGGCCTGGAAGCACGCTGCGCGCCTGCCCGTCGGGTCACCCTTTGTCCTGGGGTCAGGGAGGCTGACACCACAGCAGACACTGAGATGCTTAATAATATCCCCCTTTAACATCGGGGCAATTTTCCCCATGCTGTTACTAACACTCTTGGTTCCTTACGTAAAAAAAATGTGCACATTAGGTGGCTGCTAAACATTAACTAAAATAAGGCAAAAGTTTCTCAGAAGGTGATAGTGAGAGGGGGTGATAACTCAGACATTTTAGTACTTCTGTGCTAGCAGAGCGGTGTGCAGACAGCAGACCAGTAATTTTACTACCAGCGGTGGCCTCCCTCTGGTTCCAGTATGGGAAAATACGTGTGAAGCGGTTTATGTATTTCTAGCTCATTTTCTGCTTAGAGAATTCTGAGCAAAGTCATTTTAGGAGTATTTTTCTCTCCCATTTATATGGATATGTATTGCATCTAAAGGAAGTTATTTAGCATATTTCTGTATTTTTTAGTGTAAATTATATTCTATATCATGGAAGATTCAGTATTGTCTGAAGAGTCAGCTTGCAAAAAAGTAAATCTTATGTATCAACAATGATTCATAAATCATTTATGCAGATTGATACAGAAAACAACTGGCTAAATTCTGCATTTACTTAAAAAGTAAAATTTGGAATGATTAAAACTATTTGCAAATTAACACAGATTTGTGTTATATTACATTTTTAAACAAACCAAAATATTTATTTGCTGCATTTTTATTTACTTTTTTTGCAGCTCTAAGCAAAATTTTGTTTAGGAATTTTTTGTAATTTAATTCTTAGGGATTTTGAAAAATACTAAGATATAAATGAGAAATTTTATTGTGGGTGCATTCCTGCTCTTGACTGAAAAATAATGATCTTTCATTTAACCAGGAAAACTCACCATTTCCTGAAATAATGATTTTTCAGGCTTAGGAGATTTTTATTATGTTCTTCTCCAGCTAAACAGGGAACTGAAATAGTATTTCTACCACTCCAACTACCAATGAGTATAATAACTGAAATGATTAATACAGTAACTGAAATATTGTGGTCTTACACACAAATACCAGCATAAAATTCTGCCTTGTCTTTCACTTTTGTTTCAAAGTGTAGTAATTTTGATCTTCGATATTTTTAGCAATGCACAGTTTCTGTCTTCCCAAGTGATTTTAACAATGACAGATATTCAGTATCCGTAAGTAAACACTGAAAATCACTTGCTTCATTACACTTCTGGGCCATTAAATATCTTCTTTCATCTATCTAATTCCTCTCTTCTCATTGCCTCAGCAGTGTGACTCAATCAGGCATGTGTTATCTTTCCCAGATCCTTTTCTGAATATAGCGTAGTGCGCAGGAATGCAGTTTGTCAAACACATTGTGTCTGAAATCCTTTGTTGGGAGAAGTGGAGAGAAAGAGATTATAAAATGCCTCAAAACCTTCAGTAAGGCCATTCCCAGGTTTCTTATAGCTGGTCAGCCAAACAAAACCTTCATACCTCCCTTAGATGCATAGGATAGTATAATATATATTATGTATTCTGTCTTCTAATAGCATCTGTTTTCCAGGCTGTCGTTTACAGAGAAGAAATTACTTCGTGCTTTGGCAATTTTCAAACTCATCAAGGCCAACACAGAGGGGAATTTAGAAGGGAGAAATAGATATGTGTTCTATGATGTTGGTGTTCGTAGGTGGTGAGATATAAGATCATGGGGATTTTTTGTAGGGCGGATGAACAAAAATACCTGCTTGGGCTGATGGGTGTTTTTCATTGCTCTGCTAATACAAACCTTTCGGAGGTAAAGTAGAGCAGTGCAAATAACTTCTGAAGCTGTTAGCTTCTGTCAGCCTGAGGGAATCTGACTTGACTTTCTGTAGTATTTCCTCCTCTGAAATTTGTACAGAAGGTTTCTTAGTATCTGGCTTATACACTAATTCGTATTCAGTTAAAAATATTTTGTATGTGGAGAAACTTTAGCTCAAATTCATCATGAAGCCTTGACACGTTGGTTTCAAGTGTTACATAGTGTCAGACCAGCCTCAGCCTAAACGCAGTGTGTGTAGATGCCAGAGATGGCAGGTATGTTCATGTAATTTCTGTAAGAATAAAAAGGAAAGGCAAGCAAAAACTTTCCAATGGCTCTGAAAAAAAAAAAAAAGAAAAAAGTATTTACAGAAAGCTGTCACTGTGGGTTTAAGTTGAACGTTTTACATTGGAGTTGTTTTGAGAAATTAGCCTAGAGTAAGTAGGAGTAGCCATGTTACAAAGTGACAAGTGAGCTACTAATCCCACACTGATGTTGTACGCACCAGCCTTCTGGGGAGTACACGCTGTTTCCACAGTAGTAAACTGAGTTAGCTGTGAATTCTCTGTCAGTGTACTCTGAGAGAATTTGTCTCTCCTTTCCAGGTCAGATATCCGAAGGGAAGTCTGCAAAGCCTTTGTAATGCAAATCTAGCTAGCCTCCCTTCACACAAGGAATGCTAGATGCTGACCCATAAGGACCGAGTTCAAGATTTCTGTGAAGGTGTGGGATTTGAATTAACTCGGTGATGAAAGCCTCCAAGAGCATAAGGCTCATTCAGTATCTAAATCACTCACATGATTTAGGAAACTAAAATTGGCCCTATGATGATTAAGAGAAAGTTGATCGATACTGCCCCGTGGCGTAAACACTAACACCCACGGCACTAGAACTTTTGTTGAACAGCTGGCGTGTTTTGTTTAAGGTAGTGAAAGAGAAAAGTGGTAGTAGTTCATTGAAGGTGGGCTGCACTTATGGTGGATTTCACAGATAATTGAGAGGTATGCTAAATAGTGACAAAAGAGATCCAAACAAAAATGCTCAGATAAAATCTTTGGTAGATTTTATGTGTTAGAAAATGTAAAGCAGGTTAACAGGCAAATAGAAATGCACCAGACAGTAACAACTATGAAATTTATACAAGTGAAAAATAACAGTGAGCTCAGTTATTCAACTCTGATAATCACCTGTGTGACAGACAACTGCCTGGAATATCCTTTAAGTCCGTGATATTTTCATGAGATATTGGAATATAGATATGGAATAGGGAAATCACAAGTCCTGTGTTTCTATGCGCAGCAGAGACACCCTATATTCTGTAGTAGTTCTTGTTGTATTTGCTGGAGAGGAGACTTGCACTTTATTACATTGTTTTGTTGATTGTATACCTCTTTTCAGCTGTGTTCTTTTGCCTTGTGGGACACACTCCAGATGCAAAATAAAAAATTACAGTTAAAATTACTGGAGGACTGAATGTGTGTAATTATTTTGCAATTTTATTTTAGTACTAATATTTTCCATTTTTCTTTCTTTTTTTTTCACAGAGGGTATGAATTGTATGAACAAAGATCATGGGTGTGCACACATCTGCCGGGAGACACCCAAAGGTGGGGTTGCCTGTGAATGTAGGCCTGGCTTTGAACTTGCCAAAAACCAGAAGGACTGCAAATGTAGGTAGATGAAGATTAAATTTCAAATGCCCCAAAGTGTCTTATTTTCTTCATTGTTGTTATTTTCCAGAAGCCAAGAAATCAACTTTGTTTTGGCCAAAGGTGATTTGTAATTTTAGTAATGTGGTTTTTTGCTGTAGAATATATACTTGGGAATAAGAGGAGTTGAATAACAGAATGTTGGCAGTGACCCTGCTAGCAAAATGGTAGCAACTCTTCTACCATCCTATGAATGCAGAAGAGTGAGGGATCCACTTGATCCAGCTCTCCTTGTAAAGCAAAACAAGTAAATCATAGAAGATTGTGTCTTGCAATATTCTGAAGGTCCACAATGATAGATGCACTCATAAATTTACTAATGGATTTAATAATAAACCTACTAAAGCTACCAAATTAAGAGCATTAGTTATAGGGTAGAAATATTTGCCCTAGTTCTGATTCCACTGCATAGTCTACTTTTCTTGTCATTACTTGGAAAACATGCAGCTATATCAAATACACTGTTCTTCAAAGAAGGACTCTGAGAGAGATATTCTTGAAGCTGGGATGCTGAAGCTATTGATATTCATTAGCCCGCAAAATTGGAAATTGTTCTGTACAGGTTAAAATAGTTTATCCTCTGTAATTCAGCACCATCATCTGAAAGCTTCTGAATTGCATGGAAGACTTTTTGATGGCTTTGGTGAGTGTTAGATCTGACTTCAGTAGCTTGCTTTCCTACTTGGTAGCTTTGGTGAGAGACAGAAACAAGGAAGTGCAATAAACTGCCATGAGTTAGCTCACTCAGTTAGAGCATGGTGCTGATAACACCAAGGTCGCGGGTTTGTTCCTCGTTTGGTCCCCATGTGTTGTGCCCGAGCTAGTTGAGAGGCATCCCTACCCGTGACAGGGAGGTTGGATTAGATGATCTCTAAGGTCCCCTCCAGTCTAGGCCATTCTGTGATTCTATGATCATATTTTGTGCCTTGCATGGGACCAGTATTTTTGTGATAGCCTTCCTTCCATTTCATCTTTTCTCTTCTTGAGATCTCCACTGTGTAAACGTGCTTAGATGAGTTCCCAATTACGAAGTCAAAAGAATCACCCTTGAATATCATCAAGAAATGCCACAGGATATTGTAGTGCCTGCTTGCTCCTCAGTATTAACAGGCTACACAGGGCCAAAGGCAAAAGAGCAGGAAGAATTGCCTTTAAGGAGACTTTCGTTCTCAGTGTTTATTAGAAGTGAACATTGCATGCTATTAATTGCAGTGTAACATCAGCTACATTGGTAAAGTGGGAGAGGATGTTTATTTATGTTGTTTGTTATTTGTTTCTACAATTTTGTACATTCCTTAGAAATGTACATGATTGTTTTTCATAGCGAGATGGTGACAGGAGGATTAAAGCCTAGAAGATTATTTCTAAATGCCTCTAGGTTTAAAAGAGTAAAAAACTTGAGTTTATTCTCTGCCCCATGATGTTCAAATTGTAGTTAGAAGTATAATGAACTTTTGCTGACAGACATTTAAGTAGGGATGCCAAGTTTTTCAAGGCCATAGAGCTTGCTGCAGAGTACACTGACCCCTAGACACATGGCATGTTCTGGAAATGTATTCCAGAGTCTTATTTAAAATAACTGTACTTCTAACCCTTCTAAATGGAAAGAAGTATAAAGTATAAAGCCGTAGCCAGATAGCCTGGAACAATAATTAGGAGATTAGGCTGTCTATAAAGGTATAGCACTGACACCAAATGTTGACTTAAAAGAAAAAATAAACTTTTTCACAGCTCTTTCTGTAGAATTGACTTAAATCTTGAGATGCAGCTTTACAAGTACTGAGTACAGCTACACTGAAGAGCTAAAAAAGAGACCACTTTTTTTCATCAGCCTGGGCTGGTTTTGTAGCTCTGTATACCAGGGACTGGTAGGGTCTGATATACCCCTACTATGTCCCATATCCCTCAATTATGCTGATTTATCATGGTCCCAGAAGACTGTCTTTCAGGGTTTGTCAGAGCTTGTTTTGCTGGTTTTTCATAGGAAAAAGTAGCAGAGAACCACTACCTCACCAAGTGAATTTTTGTCAGCCAATATACAATTGAAATAGAATACTGGGACAGATTTTCAGATCTGTTGGCCCAAGTAAGTCCACTGGTAATGAGACGTATGTTCCTCAAAGGAAAAGAAGTTGGAAAGCAAAAAATGGGAGAGAGGCTCCTTGCTTGTTATGCATGCATTACAAGATTGTCATTACATCCTAATTACGTGACCATGTATCACCTGATCGTATCATTGCATGCTAATAAGGCAGTTGCTATTGGTGTCTTGCTCCATTCCGTGTACACAATGGTCAGTGCCCATTAAACGGGCTTTTGTTCAATAGCTTCCTTTCCATAATTCAGTGTCATGCCTTTCCTGCTGCGCAGTATTTAAACCCTATTGTGAACATAAAATTTTTAATTTCCTCATGGGTTTTCCCATGATACTCATTACTGTAATAGCCAAGTGCTTTGTAGGCATTAGTAATGCATTTTGAGAACATTCTTGTCAAGTTAAAAAGTACTGGTTTGCCTATTTTACAAATGGGAAATGAATATAAAGATGTTAATGTCAAAGTCATTTAGTAGTGGTAGGTGATTAACAAGAAACACCCAGAAACCAGCTCAGCATTTATAGCACTTTAGTATGATCAAAGCCAAGCTCGCAGTGGCTCCAGCTGTAGTTACAAATGTCATGGAGAATGGAATATAATATTCGTAACTTGTAATAGATGTGATTCAAGTGACTTGCCAAGCCCTAAGTAGGAATTCCATGGCAGAGGCAGATTTGAGGTTTAAGGGCTCTATTCACTGTCAGAACAAGACGATCCTTTCTTGACAGTCCCTTTCTGGTTTACTACTCATTTGGAAGCAAATGAGACAATATTCTCCATCTGTCTCCACAGGCCTGACTTTCCCCAGCTCCACTGTGCACTAAGACAGGAGTGTTTTTTGCATTTGTCATTAAGGGTGGTTATCATGACACAATGACTAGAATTTTGTGGGTTTTGAGTGCTTGATATTGTAACCTTAATGGTTACTTAGTGTAAACTTTAAACATGCAATTTCTCAGTTACTAAGAGAAAAATAAATCTTGCCCACCATGCTACGAATACACAGAAGGTGAAAGGGAACACAAGAGCTCATCTAGAAATACACCAAGCAGAATCATACAGATCCATATGTAATTCCTCAGAAGAGCCTTAGGTCCACCTTTAGATCCAAAGGAGCAGTAAACTACCATTTTCTGTGTACACAAGCCGTTAGAAGAAACATATGCTTTGTCAGTGGTTTTCGTAGATATTTGCTGGCAACAGAGAAATAGAAATAGTGAATTTGGTTACGGATTACAGTAGAAGAACATGGGAAATTAACTCCTCTTTCCACATCTGTAGCCATGATAGATTTTAAGATCCTGCTCCTGAGCATGATTGCATTAGAAAATTTTGATAAACTGAAGGTTTTTTTCCCCAAAGATGAACAAGACATTTTCTGGTTAATTTCGTTATTAGCTGGATCAATTTAGCTGGAACTTGGAAGAAAGTTATAAATAAGTGAAGGCTGAATCTTTTAATGAAAAGTGCTGGATAACCTTAGTTACAGCTATTTCTATCTGTGCCCTCTGATAATAATGATTTAAGTGAGCAGCAGGGCTAGTCCTAAATAATTCTAAAAATCCCATCTAGTATGCTTACAATCAAATGCTGTCCCACCTATGCTAAGAGACAGCTTTTCATCTCCTACTGACAGCGTTCTCATACAGCTATTTGCTGTCAGTACAGAGATCTCCAAAACGTTAAAAATCTAAGGCCATACTAGAATAAATAAATGTGAGCAATGTTGCATGCACAACTTTATCACATAGAAAGAGATGCTTATATATTTATATAAATTATATATTTAATGGCCAACTTAGTTTAAAAACAGTGTATTTTTTAATTTATCTGAAATTACAATGTGCTGGTTCCAGCTGTCACAGAAAGCCATGCTACAGAACCAAAAGATCTGGCTCGTTGCAGATTCTGTGGCATCACAGCCGTACTATATACAGTGGCAAGAAAAAGTATGTGAACCTTTTGGAATTTCATGGTGTTCTGCATTAATTTGTCAGAAAATGTGATCTAACCGTCATCTAATTCAAGGGTATTGACAAATACAATGTGCCTAAAACAACACAAAACCAATCTGTTCCTCCATGTCTTTACTGAACACACTCATTCAACATTCAAAATGCTAGTGGAAAAAGTTAAATAAATAAGTTGTAGTCTAGTCAGAAATTCAATTCTTTCAGAAATATTCACTAATATTTGTAAGACGCAGGAAAAGGAACTGACCTTGAGTTCATTGACTGGGTAGAGAAACCAGTAACTTCAATATACAGGGAAACTATAAAAAAGTGTGTAATTCAGCAGGATTTGCTGTAAACCCCATCAATCTAATGTGATTTTTCGTGGACAAATATAGTAAGGAAAAGCCCCTCATAATATGTGGATTGGAGTAACTGTGTTAAGATGTTTTCATCTCTGCATCTCTGCCAGCAGAGGCTTTCAGCAAATATATATATATATAATTTCAGCCAGAAATAATCACTACAGTCAAGTTGTTTAAAATACACACTTTGTTGCTGCTTGCACTTTGAAATCATCAATAATAATACTGTTGGCTAGAAAGGTACTAAAACATCTGGCATAAACACCTCTAAGTTTAGTTGTGATGACACTGCAGCCCAACAGGGATAGAAACACCAAATGAACCTCCACATAGTCCATGAGTCATACGGGGTCAAGAAGGAGGGGAAGATAGGTAGACAGAAATTATTTTATCCTGAATTAGCTCTGCCAGGGCGCTTCCAATACTGTGGATGTTGCAAGCAGTGGCCTTCTGTACCATTTACTGCCACAGCTTAATCACATCCAGACACAGCCAGAAGAGAGCCTGTGTTTGGAGTCAGACTGCAGCCAGCTAATTCAAACAATCTCTGACTGTTTCCCTCAGCTAAACTGCAAACCAGTATTTCATCTACCTCTAGATTAACCAAGAAGTTCCTGTTGCACAAGTAACGAGAGAGCCACAAGAAAAAGATTAACCCCCAATATTTGCAAATCAAAGAATGGGCAAAAAGAAAAGGTCAACAAGGACAGGCATAACGTTGGGCAAGGAAGTGATTTTTTCAGCATGACTATATTGAAAGTGTGGGAGGTTTAAGAATAAAGAATTGATGTAAAATTTTAGTTTGTTTTGCCTCAAAAAGAAAAGCCAAAATGTTATCATGTGTTGAGTAAAATGAAACCTTGCTTCCATTTGGTGCGAAGCAGAAGGGTTTGCTTCCTGTATGTTTTCACAAAAAGCAATCAGTAGTTAAGTTATAAAAGTGGAGAAGGAGAAAGAATGCCTGAGGGTGGTTGTTGCTTAGGGGTCTTTTTTAATGTAATTTCTTTGAAGTTCAGGATCCCTGTGACTCGGGGTACGTGAGTTCAGTTCCCTCCCCTGTCTGATGCAACTGAATCCACAATTCCCATTTACCAGCCTAGTGCCCAAACTGTCAAGCTCTGATAAAGGAATGTGGCTCAGGCTGCTCTCTGTCTTTCTCATTGGCATTCTTTCCTATTGGATAAAATAGCAATATTCCTGGGAGGAGAGGTGGGAATCCAGGCAGACCCTCTTCTTGGGGATTGTTCTTACCACTAGGCCACGAGACTATTCCCTCTCTGCGTTTGAACAAGGCAAGGATTTTATTCAGAGTGTACAAAGTGAAGGACCAAGGATGCTTTGCAGCTGTAGTGACCTCTGGTCTGTGCTCACTTGGGAGATGGATAATTTCTGTGATGGTCTTTGCCAGACTTTGGGGACTACCAATGTAAACTTGGAGTTCCCACGCTGGCAGGAGGATTTAATGGGAATTCTGCTGGGTATGCTGTGTTCTGCTGCTTTTCTTAGATGTGTTCCATTTTAAGCTAAATACTTTAGTGACTGCTGAGAGTGGCATGACTGTTCAGCACTGGGACACTCACACCAGAGGTGGGATATTTCAGTTCTAGTTATTGTGACTGAAAATTTCAGTCTACTCCATTTTAAGAAGATAGCTTTTAAAGCAGAGTCACTGAGGTCAGTGGGAAATTATATGAGCTTAGCCCTATTGGATTAGGTAGAACCTTGGTTTAGGTTTAGAGTCATGATTTTAAAATCCTGTTAGCCATCATCTTGGGTTTATTGTGCATTGCAGTTTGCTACCCTGGCTCTTTTATAAACTGTCTTATCTAGAAGGAAAATTCTGCTAAGACCAATGTGAGGAAGTTCCTCCTAATTAGTAGGAGTCAATAGTTAAATTACAGTAGTCAGTATTTAAATTGCTATAACATTCAAAACATGATGAGTATAACTGAATAAACATGTATTGGAATTCCCTTGTATCTGCCAGTATGTATATACTGATAAGAACCAAGTCCAAATTACCTCTATATAAAGACAGTAAATTGAATTCAGAATTCAGTCAGATCAGAATTGTGTTATTCAGCATCAGTCTATGTGACTGCAAAGGATTAAATGGAATGGGCAAATGAGAGGTGTTTTTAATGGCGCTACCCAGTTTAATGTTTAAAAACCTATTTGTCTTAATAGTCAGAATTAAAACCACTGTGTCACAAAGGGAACTGAATCTGATCTATCAATTAATGTAAACTTCAAATCTCTACCTGTCACGAAAAATATTTGCTTTAATGTATGTTTGATGTTTTTTCATCAGAGGATATTTTAATTGCTAAAAGCCATTTTGCTTGGAAGTGAAAGTGACATTTCCAATATTTCCTTCCTAGTTAAGACCGGTACACTGCAGGGCCCTAACAACCATGTACTCTTTGTTTCAGAGAAGAAAGGGGAAAAAAACGTGCTTCCTGTTTCATTTTTAAACATTCTTCTACTCTAGGAGGACAAGTACTTGAAATAATAGATTTCAGGACTTCTGTATGGTTGATCTCTCCTTCTCTACCTAGAAAATGGAGGGGAAGGAAAAGAGAAATGCTGTCTGTAGACTTGAAAATATACTTCTGCCTTAGTCAACTGCTCGTTTCTTCATGCCATACACATCATGAATATTAAACATGTAGCTTTTAGGAAGAGGTGGAATTGGCTAACCACTCTTATTACAATTATGAATACAAATAGACTGGATAAAAAGTAGAACATAGTTCTTTTTTTCTTTCTTTTTTTTTCCTGCAATGCATGGATTGAGAATAGGGCGTGAGACAAGAGCATGGCTAAGATAAGGGGGAGGCAGAAAGAATGAAAAATGCAGATAATTGCAAGTACAAATGTTATGTTGCGTTACGTTTTGGTATGTTACTGCTCTTCTGTATTCTGAAAGACCCTCAAGACTAATTGGTTTCATTGTCATTTTATTTATATATACATATATACACATTCATTTGGGGCTTAACTAGTAACCTGTAACTATGGGAATGGAGGCTGCCAGCACACCTGTGATGACACAGATACTGGTCCTGTGTGTGGTTGTCACCAGAAGTATGCCCTACATTCAGATGGCCGAACCTGCATTGGTAAGTACCTCTCTGCAGCACATTTTATTTTCTATTCCTCCTAGAATATATATGTGCACATTATGTATGTGTGTATGTGTGCGCGTGTGTGTTTGCATCTCAGAGGCGTTTAGCACTGTTGCTGAGAGAAGCGTATCACAGCAGTTCCTCGCTGTAGTAGCTAAGGTCACGCTGTATATAGAGAGAAGCATTTGTGCGTGTTTTGTCAAAACGTTTGTTAATGAAGTATCCCTTTGTTACTCCTTTGTAACTTTTCTTTGCATAACTCTAACAATTTTTGAAGTAAAAAGGTATAAAACATTCATAATTCTGAATGAAAGTGCAGCTCTTCCATTCACTCTCATTAGTCTAGACTTCCTTGCATAAGCAAGGTGAGGAAAATGATCCTCTTTTCTAAGCTGTTATCGGGGAAAATTAATCATCATGATGTGCTTTCTTACTTGTATGTTTTGTGATTCTAAAAATTGCAGTATTTGTAATGAATAAGTTTTCACTCAGAATATTAGTAGGAAAAAGCTGTTCAAGAGATGGAGCATCTTGGGAGATACTATGCAGGCATCTATGGTTATAAAATATATTATTGGCTTGACAGCATGTCTTTCCACTGTGCTTTTTTTCAAAAACAAACAAACAAACAGATATTTTTGCATACTGCAAGTTAAAATTTGGATATTCTTACTCACCAATCAGATACTAAAATTCATAATGGTTTTCATTAGCATTGTGGTCATGCTGACCTTTTTTGTTTGTTTAATTTCAAATACTTACAAATTCTGATTTAATTTCCTGAGGTTATAAACAAATGGACACATATTTACCATCTTTTCTCTCCTTTATCAGTACTGCAAGACAGAGCACTTAAAACCCGTGGAAATCTGTCAGTTATCTTTAGTGATCCCTTGGCCAGCTCCACGGCGTAAAACTCTGTGGCTGCCCAGAGCCTCACTCACTTCTGGATGGGTTTGACTGCACACACGGTGTGGTGGGGCGAGGGTTGTGCTGGCAGGGGTAGAGCTGAACAAGGTTCCGCGCTGGATTCTGCCTGGCTGTGTACACAAGCTGTGTCTCAGCTTAGAGTGTTTCTCAGCTTGTACTTTTTATTAACACAGAGGGCTCCGTCGTACAGTCCCTCTGTTTAAATAACCTGCCCTGAGGCCTGTGGCAGTTCCAAATGCAGAGAACTTGCAAGAGCGAGGGCCTTGAGAGCAGATTCTGTTAAATGGATAAATGATCTTCTATTTCTTAGTGTTTACTGATATCCTTGGACTGATGTTTTATTTAGTCCAGCATGTAAAAATTATCTTAAAAGCTGTGTGTACTGCACCTGTTTTTTACTTTTTTTTCCCATTTTTGTAATGTAATACATACAACTCCATGTTACATACCTTGGTCTTGTGATGTAAGTCACATATTAATGCCTGTGCTGATTTTCTTCCCTCTAAGTAGTTCTTTATCCTAGAATACTTTTAATTATTTTTTTTTTTTTACATTTTATTCCTGCTTTCTGGTGATGGTTCCTGATTGCCTGTCTTGTCTGATAACTGACGTTCATTAATTATTTACAGAGCAAAATAAAAAAACTCAAACAAAAGCCTCTATTGCAGCCTGATCCCATCTAGAACTTGTTAAAAACAAAACAAAACAACTTCTTGCTACCACTCAACCATGTAGTGTTGCCACAAACAAAACCTACCAGCCTCCTCCTCCTCACTTCAGTGATTCCAGTGTTTGCTGTCTTCAGTGGTGTATGTATTCCAGGCATCACTGCAAGAATGCAAACTTCTGCAATGCCAGATAAATACTTGTTGACCCTTTGTCTAACATATTTTGCCTTTGTTTGCTTGACTTTTCCTTTTATTTATTTTTTTATGTTTGCTGCATGTGAAAGTCCCCACTTACATTTTTTTGTTTTCCTAATAAGCATTTCCCTCTCTGTATAAATCATTTCATTTACCCAGCTGCTGCTTCTCCATTGCTCTCCTGTATCAGAAATCTTCATTTTTATTTCATTTACTGATCACCTCTTCCCACACTTGTGACTGTTTCTGTGTATTTCTAATGAAGCATAACCAAACTAAAGTCCTCATTATGCTGTATGAAACTCTTACATGTAGGATATCAGAGACTACCTCAGAAAATGACCTTTGCTGACATCATCTTGCTTATTGCATGCTTATAAAATTACTAAACCCTGTTCTTGCAACATCTTTCCTAGCATTGAATGTTTAGCTAGTAGTGTTTCATAGACAAGCAGGCAACCAGCACTGCCCAAATTGATCTTTTTTTGTGTTTGTTTGGTTTGTTGTTTGTTTATTTTTGTTGTTTTTGTTTAAGTCGCATGCTCTTGTTTGATTTCTCCTCACAATGTGTCAATGTGTACAAGACTATGGTGCATCTGTGCCCATCCATCACCGGACTCTTCTGGCTCTCTCTCTTGTCTATCTCGGTGTTCTGCCTGCCACATTCAGATCCCTGTGCCACCATTAGCCTGAATCACTTTACAGTTTGTCTTTGATAGTTTTTTTTGCTAGCATAACTGAATTTTAATTTTCATCATTAACACCTCTCTGGGGCACTCACGTTAGCTGTCTTGTTCTCCAGTAGGAATCCAGCTTCCTGTATGTGGTTAATTACTTCATAGTTGACCATTCTTCTCCTTCCCCTTTCTCTTCCTCCTTTCCCTAAACACCTTTATTTTTTCCTGGGGTCTCAAAGGGAATTAACTCTCTAACGGGGATTTAGTGCTTTCATGCCTTGCTTCTTGGCTTTGGCTGTGCCATGCCAAGAAACTGTCTTAGGCAGCGGAAAATTGGGCTTGTGATTAACCAACTGCTCCATGTTTGTCCCTTACTTGTGTTTTAGAGAAGGATGAGGCTGCAATTGAGAGTTCTGAGTACAATGCCACGTCAGTAGCTGATGTGGACAAGCGGGTGAAACGGCGGCTACTTATGGGTAACACTTTTCTTCCACTTCCTTTGTTGTGCTCTCACTTTTGTCTGTATGTGTGTGGGGGGGAGGTTCTCTTTTGGTCTCATTTGGTCCCTTTGGTTTTGGTTTGGTTTGTTGGTTTTTTTTTAACCTGACTTCATCTGTGTGGAAAGGTCACCAATTTTGTTAAGTTCTCATCTGTTGTACAACTTCATTTCTTGTTTTTAAACCTTTTTTTCCTAATGCTGCAGCTTTAATGTTCAATTTCTTCTGCATAGAAAGAAGCTTTTGCCATTAACCTTACTTACCTTATGCAAGCTACTTACATGTGATTTGTGTGTGTTCGTGTGTATGTGTTGCTGTAGGATTCCTGAAAAATCTCATGTTGCAGACCTTCCTATTGACTTAGAAGTGAATGATGACGATGATATAACACAATGTGCTATTACACATGTGGTGTTAAATGAACAACTTTATTTGCCTACTTAAAATTTGCAGCACTTCTGATTGAAATTTAAATATTATGACTAGAAATTCATTTATTTCCTTTGTGTAGCTATGTTAGTAAGCACTGAAAAATCTTTCCCTTGTGACTAGTGAGCTTCCATACGTTCTTCTTTTAAGACTGGAGCATGGCTTATTTCTCTGTGTTGTTGGAGCCTGACAGTGGAAGGGATGAGGAAGTGCTTTGAACAGTAAAGATAATTCTTTCACCTCTGCTCTCGGTTAACTCATTGCACACCCTTGTGCTTATCTTTTTTGTGTTACATTGATGACTGTTAGTGAGAATGATTTTTTGGGATTAGAAAGAGTGACTGGACCTCTGCCAGACTCTTGTCATGTGACAAAGAGCACAGGATAGGGCAGATTGCTGAATGAGGCCAGCAGTTTGGAGGTTTTCAAGTGGTTTGTTACTCTGTATTTTCCATTCTGATGCCATACTCACCACCTATAATTATTTCCACTAGGTTTTAAACATAGTGAGCATTGATGAGATCTACCTGATGAACCATTTGCAAGAGAGGGATTTTTCACTAACCAGATATATTCTGCAGGACAAGATTCTGGTTTCTTCTCTCCTGGTCACTGTATCATTTCTTACAACCGTTGAGTCCATTGCACACTCTGTCCTGCTAGCCCTTGGCAAGCTCAGCTCTAGCTGTAAGCATCCACACCTGTCTGGAAGGACCACCTCTAGGAAACCAGAAGCCTCAATTTGAGTATTTAGTTGATAGCTGGCTAATAGTTGCAGTAGGTGACAATATTTACAAAGTTTCTGTGTCATTTGTATTTCATTGCCCATGACAAACTATCTGCTTAATTGTAGGTCAGCATACAATCACTGTATAGAAAGTGGCACAGTGTTATAATTCCGCGGTAGTATTATGTGACAATATTTTGTCTCATGTGAAAACCTGGCATATTAAATTGCACTTAGTTTGCAGACTTAGCAAATGACCCATATCAATTTATTGTTTAATGATGCACGGTTTAAATTGATTTAAGCTAACAAAATCTTTGAAGCAGCTCTTCTTGCTTACTGAAAGTGCTATTAACATTTTTAGTTGTAATTTCAATAAGACCCGGAGTCTCACAGGTAGTCAGGAAAAAAAATGTGCAAAGGGCCTCTAGACCACTGGAAAATCCAATTCTCTAGGTTTAAATGTTGAGTTTGCCCAGCCGCCTAGAGTATGTACAATATGGTTTACAGGAACTGAGAAACATAGAATCATAGAATGTGTTGGGCTGGAAGGGACCTTTAAAGGTCATCTAATCCAACCCCCCTGTAGTAAGCAGGGATGTCTTTGACTAGATCAGGTTGCTCAGAGCCCCACCAAGTCTGACCTTGAGTGTCTCCAGGAATGGGGCCTCCACCACCTCTCTGGGCAACCTGTGCCAGTGTTTCACCACCCTCATAGTTAAGAACTTCTTCCTAATGTCTAGTCTAAATCTGTCCTGCTATAGTTTAAAACCATTGCCCCTTGTACTACTGCTTCATGCCCTTGTAAACAGTCCCTCCCCAGCTTTCCTGTAGACCTCCATTCAGGTACTGGAAGGCTGCTATAATGTCTCCATGGAGCCTTCTCTTCTCCAGGCTGAAGAACCCCAACTCTCTCAGCCTTTTCTCATAGAAGAGGTGCTCCAGCCCTCTGATCATTTTTGTGGCTCTCCTCTGGACCTGCTCCACAATGCACTGCATTGCTGCCTCACCCTCTGAACATACGATCACACTGCTTCTTACAGGAGTTCAAGCAAATAGAATTAAGGCTAGGATTAGCAACAAGCTTCCTAGTTACACCAGGTCCACAAGTTGCAAGCTGAACATAGACTCAAGAAATGGGTTTAGTGAGATAGTTAAAAAAACAGTTTGCAAAATACATTGTTTTAACTCTTCAGTACCTCCTGTATTAGCAGGTATCAGCCGAAAGCTGAGACAGCTCATTTTGAACAACTGATTCATTAGAAAAACATTGACTAGAACTGAAAAGAAATTTAATTATTATGTAAGATCTAAGTGGGTGGCTTATTACTTAGGGACTTTTCTACTTATTTCCACTTATTTCTGATGCTCAGGAAATCCAGATTTTATTTTTTTATTGAGTCTCACTAAATTTCAAAACTGTAGTGGCATTTCCATGAAATTCCATGTATCTTCAGATGCTTTCTAAACAGCTGTTTTAGAACGTACTGGAAGGCTTCTCAGGAAATTTTGTTACCAGCTTTTGTAAACAGACTGTGATTTTTGACCCTCTGACAGGCAGTCTTGGGAGAGTAGGAAAAGTAGATGACTTCATGTAACTTTAGTAGTCTGATGAAAGATGCTTTCAATTGCGAGCCCTAAGACAATAATTTCTGGTCCTCTGTCATTTGCTGCATGCTAGTAAAATGACTATGATCTTTATAGGCCTTAATATCAGTCAAGGCTAAGAATAAACTGGCATGAGATTACTTTAGAAGAACAGGACTGCTGTCAGACATGACTGCCTATAACCACTCATTAGGGAGCTGGGGCTGCTCAACCTGGAGAAGAGGAGGCTGAGGGGAGACCTTATCACTCTCTACAACTCCCTGAAAGGCAGCTGTAGCGAGACGGGTGTTGGCCTCTTCTCCCTTGTGAATAGCAACAGGACAAGAGGGAACGGGCTCAAGTTGCGCCAGGGGGAGTTTAGATTGGATATTAGGAAAAACTTCTTCACCAAAAGGGTGGTGAAGCACTGGAATGGGTTGCCGAGGGAGGTGGTGGAGTCACCATCCCTGGACGTGTTTAAAAAACGGCTGGATGTGGCACTTCAGGAGATGGTTTAGTGTCAGGGTGGTGTAGGGCTGTGGGTTGGACTTGATGATCCTAAAGGTCCTTTCCAGCCTTTATGATTCTATGATTTTGCTCTAGCAAGACTGGCCACCTCTGTAGCTCAGACTGATTCTTACAGGGCCCTGTGTCCTAGTCATAGTGTGGTCCCATGACTCACGGCTAAATCTTAAATAAAGTAGATAAACATGTTTCTTTCTCTTAGATGCATTTTTATCTAGATCTTGTGGGGCAGACAAGAAACTGGTCTTCTCTGGTGATCTACAAGAAATCTCCTTTAGAGCCACCCAATGACTCCTAGGAATTTTCATCCAGCTTTTTTCATAGTATTCAGAAAGACGCAAAGGGCTTCCAACTGTCCTTTATCTCCCCTGTTCAGAGAAAAACACTTGGGTTCAAAGTAAAGAATGCTCTCATGAAAGAGATGGCACTGAATGACACTTCCCTGATCAGTGAGTGTTGCACTATATTGCTGTTAAGACAGCTCATTTATGTTTTCTTCGCTTCATCCTAGGCCTTAATTGCACACCAGGTGGGCTTCTGGTGAGATTCTACCATCTGCCAGAGCTCTGTGGTGTGTGCTAAAAACTGCATTTTGAGTTGTGTGTGTTCTGTAGATTAGGAAGGAAGGTGCACATTTATTCTGCCGAAGTGCACATATCCGAGCATTTAAAACCACAACCTTATCATTATCTCTAAGACACATTTACATCCACCTTGTTGCAGAACACCTTGTACATACTGTGAATTGGTAGGGCACAACTAGTGTTTCGAGGTCTTCTTAAACATCCGATACAGTTTATCATGCAGGTAGTTGAGCACTGCCTTCAGCTCTTAAAATTATGTTCAAATCTCTGTTTTGTATGGTACAACACGTTTTTTTCTGAAAATATTTTCAGTGTATTTCTTAAGAGCAATCACAGAAATCTCCCCACTTGCCTTTACCTTCTTTTCCTCAGGAACCTATTTGCCAGGGCTGTTTTTCCTGTCATAGTATCATAGCATGAGACTGTCCTACTGGGTTAGAGGAGTGTACTAATGCATTTCACATATTGTTCAGTCTATCATGCCCTGCCTACCTGGATCAAAGCCATTCTAGTGTGGGCACACAACTGTAGAAATACAAAATTTCCATTCAGTCCTACTACTTATCCTCAAGATACTTTGTCCACTGTCACATCTCAGCAATGGAAGTTGCTTTTATTCATGTGTCCAGTTTCCAAATTTCTTTTTGCTATTGCAGCCCTAGGCAGAATTCATAAGTCCAGTGGCCCCACCGTCTCCAACTGTAAAGATGAATCATCCAGTAGTCTAGTGCCTTATCATTACATATATTGTAAATTGTCACATCTCACTGGCTTAGCATTACTTTCTTCTTGACTTCTGTCTTTTGCTTGGAAAAGTTACGGGGTTTTTGTAGAGTAATTATCTGTTGATATCCTGCAGCTTTCTTTTACATTGAACATGATATTGTGGACTCAAAAATAGATTTTATACCATCAGTTATGCCATTGGGCTGCCTCATTACAAATAAGTCAACTGCTTACAAAGATGTGACAAGCAGCTGACTGTTTCCTTTTGGAGGAACCAGAACTGCAGAACTGTCTGGTGTTAAGACTCACAAAGTCCTCATTTCGTAGTCAAAGATAATACTTTGCTCTTTGGCGACTCTTTAAATCAATTCTTAAAACCAAGAAATTTTATGATATTTTTTTCTATTGTCCTTAAAAATGCAGTCACTTGCTACATTGTCATCATCACAGGCCTTACTACACTTCATGAATCCTTAAGATACTTTAGCGACACAGCTATGATGTTCAATCCAAGGTGTTTCTTAGGTCTTATGCTCTGATCAGCACTTTCTGAAGAGGTGGGCCTCACCCATTTCTCAGCATGTTTCATTTCCCCCCCTATACTCTTTAGTAGTCAAATGGATGAAGTCCATTTGGGCTTGAACCCAAGTGACATCAGAACAACTGCTACATTTCTCTCCTTCACTTCAATCCACCTTTTCCATTCTTTCCAGAGATCACTGTTGTAAGAACTCACTTTGGCAATACAATGTTCTTCCTCTGGCCCTAGAATATAACAGGTTAGTTCTTTCTCGTCTCAAGAAGCATGGTTTCCAACGTTCTTTTCAGTATAGCAAAGAGTTACAAGACTTTGAGTCCACCTTGAAGTTAAGGGAGCACAGGATTTTCCCTTGCATGTTTAATGCCAGGATAATGGTGCAGATGGTGGTAATACCATCTCTGTTCTCTCCTTCACAAGACATGTTAAACTTACAGTGCTTCACGACACCTTAATGATTTGCCATTGGGCATTGGCTTCTTCGGTCATCAGTAAGCGTATTTGCAGGCCATTTCAGATACAGAAATGTAATTCTCTTCCCTTCCCTTGAAGCTGGTTCTCAAGATCCCTACAAATTATTTTACTGTCAATTGAACTGCTTGTATAAACTGCAAAGTTCCTTGGAACTGTCCTGAACATTGTTACTGCTGAAGTTTACCTCTGCCTAGACTGTTTCTGTAGGGTAGGGAAGCACTTCAGCTCAGTTGGAAAGTCACACCAATGAAGACCAGCTTTGCCAGGCTGGAATATATGTTCCATTACATTCCATCCTGATGTGGTTTCCTAAGAGTGGCTTTCAGTTAGGGCTTTGATCTATCTATATTCATGGCACATAACCAACAATTAAAATTATATTTTCATTAGTTTTCTATTTTCCCTTGTCATGGCAAGCGTCATTGGACTTTTGCAGTTGGCTTCTCTTCCATTTTTAGTAGCCTTCCAGCTGTTTATAATGACCACCAAGCTACCTGCTTGGAGAACCAAGTGTGCAGTCCGCCAAGAGCATTTCCTCTCCACAGCAATCACTAGAGATGTGAGCTGTGGAAATTGCAATCTGGGCATTTCTCCCATAGATTAGTTTATGGCAAGTGGCATCACTGAAAGTTACATGAGACAGAATCATCTCTTTTTTTGCCTTATCATGGGCCTGCCTTGGAAAGTATACTTACACTATAAGTTCATCTCCAAGGATCTTGAACATTGCAGCAGATAACCAGAGCCAGGTCAGCAGATCGCAAGTACAGGTCCTGCTTTGGCCACTGGCATGACATACCAGTACTCCTTTCACTGTGTGCTGGCCAGCTCTGTCATCCGGTCTTGTGCCTCCTGAAGGCACCTGGAAATATCAGCTGAGTTAACTGTATTTATCCTGTCCTGGCCAAAGCTGTTTTGATTTTAGGAGATGTTTAGCCCAGTACCTAAAATGGAGTTTAATGATCTGCTTACATCATATTAAAAAACAAACAAACAAAAAACCCCAAATAAACACCACAATTTGAGGTTATGATCATGGCTTACTGCATTTGCAGCAAAGGCAAATATTTCAGCATCTGTTACATCAAGTAGTCAGCTAGTTTTACAACTTTAGAGCTGATCTTTAATCTTAAATTAGGTTTACCCATTTGAACCTAAGGCAGTACACAGCTTTATAGATCTTGAGTCATTGTGAGTTTAATCATCAGCCATATGGTATTCTTCCTAAACCACAATTATCTAAGGATTAGACTACCCTATTCACCCTGGACACCAAGCATGCTTTGATTTGTATTTATCTGGGAGCAAATCCTTTAGGAGCACCCCTTGCTTGATTGCTTCAGTGGCAGGAAGGTACATAGTTATAGCTGTTTCCACCCCAGATTATCGCTGCAGGTAACTGTCAGGCCTGATTGGTAATGAGCAAAGGGAGAACCATCAAATGTGAGCTGAACATGCTCCCCAGGAGTTCAAGGCAGAAAGGCCGTCTGAAGCACCATCCTTGTTTCTGCAGTTACCCCTCACAGAGGCTTCCGGGCGTTATGCAGCTCTTAGCAGAGCAGTCCTCTACATTCCCTGTTTCTGATGCATCAAGATCCTCCTTCAGGTAGCTCGCATAAAATAGGGATGACAGAGGGCACAACCCAGTGTTTGAACTTCATATTGATAATCATGGGAGGAGTCACTTATTTCAGGTACATTGTCCGTATGCACATTCATATGGTAGGCCAGCCTTTTCCACTTCTTTCTTCTAGTCCACCTGGAAATTCTTGGGATTCCAGAGCCAGAAAGAACTGATGTGTGGTCTTAAGGCTAAAAAATCTCAGGTCTTAACTTGCAAGGATCTGTGAACATGCATGTGACTAACAGATAAAAACTTTCTAATTTCTCTACTATGCAGTCTTATTTTTACTTCTGCCTCTGCCTCTGCAAATTTGAGGATTATATAGGGGGCTGGTTAGCTCACTCGGTTAGACCATGACGCTGATAACACCAAGGTGGTGGGTTCGATCCCCATTGGGTCCCCATGTGTTGCCTGATCTAGCTGAGAGGCGTCCCTGCCCATGACAGGGAGGTTGGATTAAATTATCTCTAAGGTCCCTTCCAGCCTGGGCCATTCTATGATTCTATGATAATCTTTTCTACTGAGGACCCTAAGTTTGGCAGAACAGCAATGGGATGTTATGGCTTATGTTCTTGTGGACCCTAATGCATTGTGCCTACCTGACCCAAGTTGTTGCCTCCAGTCTGGTGTTTTGTTAGGAACTGCAGGACTTAAGTCTCTTTAAATCACTGTTTTCTTTTCACCAAAGACATACAGCTCTTTCTTGATTACAAGAAAATAGAATCCATAAAGTTAACTAGAATTACCAGAGTCTCGTAATTAAAGTGATTTTCTCCTCTCATGTGCAAAATTATATCATACCAATTCAGAAACCTTCCTTGGTCGTTCTTTCAGTCATCCAAAGATGTCTCCTCTCAAACCTTTGTCTTGAACTGCAATGTTGTATAGTTCATATGGAACTCCACCATTTTCTGTATTTCAGGGCTCAGTGCCACTCAGGAAGGAGCTATAGAACTGGAGAATTTATTGAAGCAATATATTCTTTACCTAAAAAATATCATTTAATCTGATACGAATTTTCTGGCAAAAGCCTTCATTATTTTTTGGGGAAGTAAGTTTTGTGGGAAGACTGGTTTTCACAGTGCTTTTGCCTGGAGTGATTTGCAGAAGTAGGGAGATAGAATGTGTGCAGAAGTCTAGTTAGAACATTCATTAGAAATGTGAGGAAATTGTACTGGAGACCCTTTCATGGTGACTTACCACACATGTTCAAGGGAAATTTGGGCTGTAAAGTCAGACTAACTCATTGCCTCATGAAGGCACTCTGCCTTTGGGGCCGGTATTGATAGCTCATTACTTGGTAAGAGCTTGGGATTCTTCAGTTTCAATGAACATAGAAGAATAGAAAATGGAACCTGGATTTCTAACAAGGCATGTAATGCCTTAACTACCAAGCCATTGGAATAAGGAGTGTTACAAGCTCTAGTTTTCCATTGGAAAATTACCAGAAGTCCTAGGTTGCCTTATTGCAATGTGAATTAAAAATGTATTCTGAAGGTTTCATTTCTGGTTGTCTTGCAAAATGGATTGAGAGCTTCCAGGAGATCCTACTCCCATTCTTCTGTCTCAAAGAACAGGGAGGTGGACAAGCTAGTGTTTGTTTTGAAGTGTTCTTCCAAAGCAATTAACTTCTCTCTTAGTTAGAACCTACCAAGGGTCACTTTAAGGCAAGAGCACCCTTTCAGTATGTGCTTTAGTTCCTAGCTTTGTTGTACTGCCTCCTAGGACTCCTTCAAATTACTTAAAATATGTCTTTATCTCTCTGAATGGCTTTTATCTGACTTAGAAATGCTCACAGTCAGAAAGCCAAGTGTGCTGCTCTGTATGCATCACAATCTTTTTTGTGATTTAATCAATAAAGCATTTAAAACATTATTAAGAGGCATATTGCCAGAAGGATCCTTAACTGTGAAACCAAGACCTCACTTTAACTCTCTTTGTCAGTTCTACTTTGCTATATGAAATCATAGAAAACAGAGGGAAGGAATCCCTGAGGTCATTCATGCATTCTCTCTCTCCCAGGGGCAGATCCTTTCATCCTGAGTTATCGTCACTTTTATTCATTCAGTTTGTGAATGGTGTGCTACTTCCTGTAAAAATCCCTTTTCTTCATTTCTTTGCTGCTGATAAAGACTCTGACCTTATCCAGAATTCCTACCAATACCTTCCATTGTTTTGCTTTTCCATTTTAAATGAAAGGATTTGTCCAAGGTCAGGAGATAATTCTCCTTCGCAACGTTCAGGATATTTCAGTTTTCCTTGGGTGCAGCTTCTCTAATTAGGAAAAGCAATGTAATCACAACTAGTAGTGTTATTTTTAAGAAACCTGACTGGACTCATCCAAATTTTATGAAACACCTGATCCAATCTATCAAGTGACATTCCCTAAATATGTAGTGTTCCGTGAAGAGGAATCAGGCTTTTCTGAAATGAAAGCTGTGGGATTTGTGATTTGGCGCAAGATTCACCTAGTTGTTACTTGACACATTCCGTATGTGGCAGTGCAAAATTCTCATCCTATTTTCATGCAAATAAAATTCTACCAATCATGAAATTGCAAGGAAATGAGGAGACAAGCATAACGGAGTGAAGAATTCCACATCCTGCAAGCTACCCTTTCTGTCTCACCTTTTTCACTCCCTGAATATGAAGCTCTTTCAGTTTCTCCTTCATCTGTTCACAGCTATTCGTTTCTTTCATTATACTCTTCTGAATGCTCTTTCTCTCTCCTTTCAGCATCACAGAGCATAATTTGCATGAGAATAACATAGTTCTCACTTAACTGAAAATTCAAATGTTTTAGCTGTGTGCTTAGTTTCTCCCTGTGCTTGCTGTCCTTTGGGTCCCTACATGTACCCTGATCTCATGCCACATACCATATGTACTGCCACTTGCAGTAAAATTCTTTTAATGAATGGCAGCAGAAGTCCTATCGTGTTCCTTGTCTGATTGCTTTCTTGCTCATATTACATATTCCCTCTTACTTAAAGGCAAGTTCATCTGTACAGTCAACTAAATACTTAGAAAAAAATTGCCTTTCCTGAGTTAAATTTTAATTCCTTCCGAGTTTCAGGCTTTCAGAATTTGAGTGGGATTTTCAGTGCTTTTTTAATCCAATTAGATAGTCTGTTGTTAGACATGGTCATGCAGTTCACCTGCATACAGCAATAATACCACTAGTGGTTAAAATTATTTTTGTAAGATTCTGCTTTACAATATAAATGTTAAGAGGAGGAGTGTACTGTGCAAAAACTCAGTATACCTAGGATTCAGAAGGAGCTGTGTTTGGCGGAGATTGTGCTGTGATACCAACAAGAAGGAAGCAGATGAGATGTCAGCACAAGCTACATTTGAGCCAGACAAAGCAAAGAACGTTTTCAGGTATGAGAGGACGTGAGATACAAGTTATGGATTAATTTGATTCCAGACACTTTAATGTGTTAAACTGAATGAGTTCAACATTCTTTAAGGTGAGGGAGTCAGTACCACTCATTTGAGCAGGATCTGGCCCTCTAGAACTTCTCTAATACCTTACCATCATCACTGTTTTGTAACTGTGGCTTAATTGTAGCTGGCAAACCGAAGTCCTGGTGTTGGTCCTTATGAGGGCTTCAAAACACTACGGCGATGCAAAGAATCATTACAGATGATGTCAATTAATGGATTAAGATTAGGCCGTCTTGAATTTAAAACAATCGTGTACTTTTTTCCCTCTTAATCACCTAATTCCTGTCAGTTTCCTTCCAAATCTAACTTTAAAAACTAAATCTAATTTAAATCTAAGATAGGACTCACCGATATCCTGTGTGCACTATCTAGGTCTGGTTCTACAGTTTCATTTCTACTGAGATGTACTGTAAAACCTGTTGGGAATCAATGCAGGGCGTAAGGCAAGTAATGAGAGAATAGTAGCTCTTGTGATAGCTATCAAAGTGATGAACATTGATGGGGCATTTTTCAGTTTTTCAGTATTCATATAGATGACCAGATATTTGTCTGTCTTTCAAAGATATCCTTAATCTTTCCTCACTCTTTCAAATATATAAGCCTTCCTGTCTTGTACACATAGCTTGGAGTGTCAGTTTGTGTTTCACTGTGAATTTAATACAGACAAATCAACACATTTTTGTGTGTTTAGGATAGGTAAAGACTCTTGGTTCAGACACAGCTTTACAGCTTTAGTTACAGCACATCTGCTGAGGAACAGATATTGTCAGTAGTTTAACCATTTTTGCCAATTAGCAGTCAATATTACTTCACAGGCACCTCATTAAGAAAGAAGTAACCCATATACCTCATCATTCCACTGCCTAAAACAGCAGGTACTCTAAAACCGCCATTCTGCTTGCAACCTTAGCTTTCAGTTAGATCAAGATTCATGTGTCTGAGCCCTGAGTTTAAGATGGTTATCCTGAGCATAAGATACTGTCTTTAGATTGCAAAATTCAGACCAAGTGTAGAAGTAGATACGTTCTGAGTATTGTTACTCGTAACTTTGCCTGGACTATGCCCTACTTGATAGGACCTGATAGCTACTCTAGATTCACAGCTCCAGACTGCTCCACGATGAGTTGCTCTTTGGCTGGCATAAAAGTTGGCTCAAAATAAGCTTCTCTAATGTGGTACAGATTTTGGGAGCTAAGCCCAACCACCCTCTTTCTGCTGACCCCAGTGAGCTTTAGGCTACTGCAAATGAATTCTAAATGAAAGGCAGTTGAATTGCTAGTTTGTTTTAACTTGCCCTATGGTCAGTGATATCATTTGGCCAATCATAGTAACTATGTAGGGAAAACAAGCATTTTTCCTCTTTCATGTATTCCTTTCAGCTGTGCTTACTGCTTACCTTGTCACCCTAAATGGTTTACAGGAAAATTTGGCAAACTTGGAAAACATCCTTGTTTTGGTAGACTGCTCTCTCCTCACTTTTCTCCTCAAGTCAGACATTGCCCAGATTTGTGTCTCTGAACAGCATTAAGCACCTCAATGGCCTTTTAAATTTGAGATTCAGCACAAACCTGCCTCTCTTCACATTTCCAACAGCAATTACCTTTAAACCAGTTTAATCTCTAATTAGTAAGAACAGAGGGCATGCACTGCACATTTCGCAGTGTGCAGATTTCACTGTCTTTGGACATGGTGTCATGGTGTCATAAACTTACAGATGTGGCCAAACCTAATCTTTTATTGCCTGCCTACTGCAAAAAAAAAATCATTTTCCTCTACACAAGGCCTCAAGACAGGAGCTCAGTCTAACCTTCCTCTCTGATTCAAAGGAGTCAGCAATCATTAGCGATATGGAATTTTTTCATTTCGTTTCTTCTGAGAACAACTTTTGGTGTGGAAGAAGATGCCATTAACTGTCCCTCTCATTCTTTTCGTAAAAGATGGATGATCGTGATTGCAGCTGCTGTAAGACTTCCTTGAAAATAGGTGATAACGTAAGAGGCTTCCCTCTCCATTTGCACTTGAGGTTCTATGTGATTTCTTTTGTTTCCACTACAGCTGGCCAACTTTGGTCTTCTGTTAAGGCTTCTTCACATATTTGTACACACAGTACTGAAAACAGCTCTTTCATTTACACTTGTTCCCTGCTCTTTCCAGTCATTGTGTTATGATCAAGAGCTGGAAAACAAATAGGGCTCTCTGGATCCTGTAGACTGCAGACTGCCATGATGAGGGACAAAAAAGATCAGAGAATCACTTCTCTCTGTCTCCAAAGAAAACACTGTGATGCTGGGTGTCTTGCTTTTGTTTTCACTGCTTGTGGCTTAAAGGCTCTCAGTGATAGAGCTGTGTATTGATCAGACAAAGGGAACTAGTTGATCACTAGTGCAATATTTCTATACTTTTTATACATTCTGGATGTAGCAAGAAATGAAGATCATCCTCCTTCATGCAGAGGTCCACATAACACTTTTCTGTCTTTTATCGCACTCAGGATACAGCAGCAGAGGTCAACACAGTAGAAATACACTACTTTGGTATCTTGGTGGCCTGCACAACAGCACAGTGATTGCAAAATGGCATTTGTGCTTTCAGACACCTATAGTACAAACCAAAGTTATATTCAACATCTTTTCCTGAGAGCTCTTTGTGAATGGCACCTGGCTCAGCCTTCTTGTATCTTGGGCAGGATTATACCTTCACAGTGCAAAGAGGGTGCTTGCTTCCCTCCAAAATTAATTTCTTACCTATGACCAAAAGAAGCTTATTTTAGTTTAGCTATTCTTTAGAGTTTTTACATCTTTTTTAAGATAATAATTTGAAAAATTATCTTATGCAAATTTTTATCACAGTGAACAGTATATCAAATGTTGTAGTAGATTGACTGAGACTGGGAAAGCAGAGTTTTGCATATAGTTGCATATATATGCACACATTCCAGAGTTTATGGGCTTAGTTTTTTAATTAGAACATAATTAGAACCAATCAAAAAATGACTGACCTTGGTTAAGACAAAACAGGGACACCAGCTTGTTATATAATACTTTCTTGTATTAATCCTGTTATTGTGTATTATGCTAATCTAAAGGAATTTAAGAGTGGATAAAAAAGATGAAGTTCTCTTATCCCTTTAAAAAGTTGCATTTGCAGGGAAATAAACATTATCAGGGCAAAAAGTGGACTGAGAGTGGGGAGTGTGAGGTCTTGCTTTTGATTTCATTACTATGGGTAGGAATTTCTGTAGTATTGGTAGCAATAAAAGCAGTGCTACGTTACATTTATAGAGCACGTGTGCTAATGAATTTCAGAAGATCTTTTTAGTATAGGAAATACTACGTCTATTTTAAATTAGTAGACCAGTATGTCGCAGAATTTCTTGTAAGCTCCAGAGCAAGCAATTTGACAAGGGTAACATAGCAGTTTCTGAGATGCTAGGGAAGAAATTTAGGTCTCGAGTTTCATGCACCAACTTGTCAAATTTTATACTGCTTGTGGTTACCTAGCTCTCAAGTCTACCTAGATCTCTCTGTAAGGCCCCTCTACCCTTGAGAGAGCCCACAGCTCCTCCTAATTTAGTATCATTGGTGATACTAAATGTATCAGTGATATGAATGTATCAAATTCCAAAGTCATCTTGAATTTGAATAGGCAACTGAGTAGACATGAACTGTATACTTGCATTCGGCATGCTCCTTGCTGTGTTCATGGTACTTCCCTTCTCCCTGCTCAACTCCAGTATTCTTTATGAGAAATAAAGTAGAAGCGAAATTCAGATTCTTTAGTCTCTGTAGGATACATCAATCAGTTTCCTTGAATCATTGACTCATGTGTAATTGGAAGGGACCTCTGAAGGTCATTTAATCCAACTTCCTGCTCAAACAAAGGGTAACTATAGCAGATTGGTCAGGGACATGTCCAGCTGAGTTTTGAATATCTCCAAGGACGTAGATTTCACAGCCTCTCTGGGAACCCAGTCCTGTGTTTGACCACTCTCATGGTGAAAAATTTTTGCATTGTATAAAGCTAAAATTTCCCATATTCTAACCTCTGTGTGGTGTCTCTTACCCTTCCACTGTGCACCTCCAAGAAAGATCTTGTTCCATCTTCTTCATACTCTCCCATTAGTTAGCTGTAGACAGAAATAAGATCTTCTTTGAGGATTCTGTTGTTAAGGCAACTCTCAGCTTCTGAGCCTCGTCATGTGCTCCAAGCCCTTCAGCATGATCTTGGTAGACCTCCACTGAATTTGCCCTAGTATGTCCATGTCTTCCTTGGACTAGGGTGCCCAGAACTGGACACAGCACGTCAGATATTGTTATCCCAAGCACCAAATAGAGGGGTCAAGTCACTTCTCTTGACCTTCTGCTTTTACTCTTACTTATACAAGCCAGGATGTTGCTGGCCTTCCTTGCCTTAAGGAAACACTACTGACTTCCATTCAACTTGTCCACCAGGGACCCCAGGTTTTTGTTCAAAACTGCTTTCTAGCCAGTCAATTCTAAGCCTGTTCTGTTGTGTGGGATTATTCTATCCTATATGGAGGACTTGGATTTGCCTTCATTGAAGCTCATATTGTTCCCCTTAAGTCATTTTTTTTTGTAGCCTATTAAGGCCCCTCTGGATAGCAGCCCAGCCCTCTGGTGTATTCACCACTCCCCTAATTTGGTATCATCCACAAATTTGCAGAAAGTGCCATGCATTCCATAATCTAGGTTGCTAGTAGAGACAATAGGTGATACTGGCCCTGATATCACTAGCTGGGGCTGAGGGATAGCTCTAGTGACAGACTGTCAGTTGGACTTTGTACTACTAATTCAATCCTTTGAGTCCTGCTGTCCAGGTAGTTTTCCACTCCCCATATTACCCAGTCTGTCCCTCACCACTGTGGCCATAAGGATACTGTGGAAGACCAGGTCAAAGCATTTGCTAAATTTAAGGTGAAAAAAGGTCCACTGCTCTCCCCTTATCCACAGTGTAAGTCATGTCATTGTAGAAGGCAGTCAGGTTAATCAGGCACGATTTGCCCTCAATAATTCAGTTCTGTCCATTCCCAGTCATCTTTTTGTTTTTCATGTGCTTGCAAATGGCTTCCAGGATGATTTCCTCCATAAACGTATGGGGGGGTCTGATGTGAGACTGGCTGACCAATAGTTCCCCACGTCCTCCCTCTTGCCTTTCTTCATGTTTAATTGTCTAGTCATCAGGAACTCTACCCAGTCTTCGTGACTTATGAAGGTTTATAGAGAGTAACCTCACAAAGATGTAGACTGCTGTATGATCTTCGGATGTATCCCTTCTAGTCCCATAGACCTGTATAAGTTAGTTCTGCTTTTCAACATGTATCAATTCTTAAAACAGTGTTTTGGATCGTAGTTCAAATTGACTCAGACTGCCAAAGTGAATAATAAAAATTCCAAGATTTGCGTGATTTTTAGCAATACCCTTAAAATCGTATCATATTCTTTTGATCATAGAGCTAAAATGAAGTCAAAAAATTGGAGGAAGATTTTAGAGACACCTGCCTTTGATGCAGTTTTTCAATGGCTTATGGAATAGTCGGCCACTTCTAAAACCCAGATTTGATTAGAAGCTTACATTTTGAATGGTTATGTTTATCTGTTCCATAAAAGAAGTTGAAATTTAGGTTTTCAGAAATGTTCCCAAACCATGACACATGTTCAGAATTCCAAGCATTTAGTAGTATTCAAAGCCAAGTAAAATAAACCCTGTCTGTTGTCAGTCATCTTTCTAAGAAAGTGGCCAGGCTCTATTGCCACCTGGCAGAGATTCTGCTTTAGTTCAAAAACTTCAGAACTAGAATCTGGAGAACTGATCTTTCACTGTTAAACCATTGCAGAGACTGAAGTGACATATTAAATGACTGAATAACCATGTAACTTCACCTGGTAACTTAGTCAACAGTCCTGATCCAGTGCTGAAGGACTGACAGCTTGTGGTTTTTAATAGGATATTTTAATACCAGTGCATATCTCACAGTGCAGTGGACTGTTGTTAATACAGTGAATATCCCAGTTGAGTAAACCGTAGGTATAGCATGTTGATAATGACACTGGTTAATTCTTGTCTATAGATTCAGGGAGCAGATATATGAGATATTGTTCTATAATTAAGAGTTTGCAGTAGAGAAACACTGTGAGGTCTCCTAGACTACCTCATGTAAATAGATGTTCTTTTCTTTAGATACCCGTTTCTGTATGAGTTTTCTGATGGGAATTCAATAAGGATATGAGTCTGGCTGTGAACATCACTTCAAATTGACAGTCAAGTCTAATAGTTCCAAATGATGAGCTTTACCATAATTCAGAACGAATCTGAATGTCGCTTACATGACATTACAGATTGCTTCATTTGTGCCTTCCATTCTTTTTCTGCTCCCTCATCAGAACAAAAAACATCAGAAATACACCAAAAAGTCGGGGGGGGGGGTAGGGGGGGGAAGTAATAAATATGGTGAGGTTGCCTTTCACAGAGAAAAAAAACAGTGGAAGATGATCTGTAGGATCAATATCACCATGAAGATCTCATCCAAATTTTGAACATCTGTTCTTTCTCTTCCACCTAAGTATACCTTCTCCAGTGTGATAGCTTAGAAGTAAATAATTTGCTTCTGCTCTTTATTTGAGATCTAGAACTTATATTTGCATTTCAAATATGTATTAAACTTTGATAGGAGTGAGGTGAAGAATGAATTGAAGTAATTTCTAATAGAAACACAGGTGGTGATACACTTCAGTTTATGTTGTATATAGGCCTCAGTTATTCTCTTTGATGTAGCTCATAATACCTCGTTCCCACATTGTGCTATTCACATTTGCTTTCTTTTACCAATGTTTTCTCATGACCTTGAGTTTAAGAGATTTCATCAGTACATCCCTCTGATTAGCCAGAATGTTAGAGGTACTGTCAGATGTCCTCTTGCTCAATTGGATCTTCATTCTGTTAGACTTCGTCATGTATTAAAGTCTGAGTCACCAGGAAAGTTGAAGGTTATTTATCCTTTTTGGTTTGTTTTATTAAATCTCTGTGAAAATAAGAAAAGCTGGCTTGATTCCCTCTATTTATACATAGAAATAACTCTTGTTCACTGAGTGACCCTTAACCTATAGATCCAGTCATCCATGCCATGGGAAAAAAAAAATGTTGTGTCTATTCATTTTCACTGGATATCATCCAGAAAACAGAAATATTACTGCTTATGTTCATCTTGTGTTGATGAACCGCAATAAAGGACTCTCCGTATGCCAAAGTTAATCTGCTAGCATAAGATTTACTGCTCTTTGCAGTGCCATGCGAAATGTACTTCAGCACTTTTTCCTGATTTTTAACCTTAACTCTTTTCTCTTTATTTCTGGCAAATCATTCTACCGCTAAACTGTACCCAAGTAAAAAGATTTTAGATTACTTGAATTTTTTCCTTTCTCTGAAATATAAAATTATTTGATGTGTTCACCTATGAAGACACACACACAGGTTCACACAGAAATGGAAATGCCAGCATTGTCATTTACAGAAGAATTCCTGAAGCGGCGGTGGCAGCCTCTAAGTCTATGAGATATTCCTTCCCAGGAGTGAAAATCGGAACTATATTACTTAAGCAGTTCAGTTCAGGTCCTGCAAGTGGCACCTAATTTAAGCAGGAACTCTGCCTGAAAATAAGGAGTTGCAGACTCAGAAAGCTGTACCAGAAAACATGTCAAGGGATTTGTTAGCTGCACTTGCTGGCAGTTATATGCAAATCCATTTGTATACTGATTGGTTTCTCTACAGTCCATGGCATAAAAAACTTAAAATCTATCGAGCAGAGCATGTGCAGATATATATGGACAGCAGAGTTCTGTTCCATGCTGTTAATACATTTGTGCCCCAACATTTGCTTTCAGTTTGTTTGTAAGTGCCAGCAGCTTATTCCACAACTGATGCAGAGGTCTGTGCCAGTGCAAAAGAAAAAAAATAGCCAGTTACACTATTTTTCTCTTATTCTGAAGCAGTGAAATCCCTCCAGAAGGCCAGTTTAAGTTCACCTTGAGGGCATTAGCAGAGGCTACTTTAAAATACAAATCTTTTAGTACTAGTCAATTGAAAGATAAAGCCTTTTCTTTTCTATGTAAATAATTTTTGATCAACGTACTGTTCTAAGGAAATTCCCGATTTGCATATCCTATAGCATATTGTCAGACCCTGTCCACTGGGTGCAATTGTGACACAGGCTGTGAATATTCAGCAATAGGAGTCTGTAAATCTGAGTAAGTAATGACAAAGCCTCTTTAGGGAAAGCCAGAATGAGGTGAGCCAAGTAGAATAATGGCAGTCTTGGGGGGCAGGGGGATATTTTAATTTAATCAAAGGCAGAGCAACTGAAAAAGATACTGTTAAAAGGACTAGCTCTGTGAGGTAAATACTTTTCAGATAAATGCACAGTTCAAACTGACGTGCTAAATTGGCATCCTTACATCCACTCTATTCTCTGGATCAGAGAGAAGTTAATCATTTCATTTGTCTTTTACCTATTTTATGGATGTCTGTGTGGGTATGTGTGTGTGTATGTGTATGGTGTGCGCATGTCTACACACGAGTAACAGAAAATAATGGCAATGAGGGAGGGGTTTTTGTTTTTTCTGTAATGAAGCTGAAGATTTTTTTTTAACATAGTGGTACCTCATAGTCATTGCCCACTGTTGTAAAAGCTCAGAAGTATTGCAGCTTTCTCTTGCCTGTGTTTGCCCAGCCACCCTTCTACGTACTACAAGCACTGGGAAATTTCAATGACACAGCTTGGAATGGGTTCAGTGACCTCAATTATGCCCTCCCACCCACTCCAAACTCCTTTCAATTTGCAAAAAGCTTTAAGTGGACAAAACCCAGATGCCTTTTGCTTGTAGTTCAGTAAGAACAGATTGGGCATGTAGATTCTTGTCAAAGTGATATATGTAGTTCATTTTCCATTAACTCTTTCTTAACTAAGGATTTTAAATTCTCAGTTCCAAATCTAGCACTCTGCTTCGCTTTCTACTGCTTTTTAAAGTTCATTATGCCTACAACATCACTTAAAAAAATGAACCTTAAAAAGCCTCAGTTAGACATCCACTGATATGAAACAGACTGAATGTTTGGTTCTGCTTTTAAAGGCAATCACTTTTTTTTCTTTTTGAACTTGTTTCATATGTAATAACCCATCCTATTGTTTAAGACAGTTCAAAAGCACTAACTAAATATAATAAATAAAAACACCAGTTTGCGGGAAGAAAGAAATCATGACTTGTGGAAATGATTTACCAGTCAAAACCAGTATATGGGCCTTGATGACCTTGAGAGCTTGCTTGAGTTGGCTTGTCTAAACTTAGATTGCTTTCATAATGTTGTAATATTGCCTGGAAGAGTCAGTGCCTCTCCCCTCCCCCAGAACATTTCATTACACTCCCTTTCTCCCTCTCTCTCTCTCTCTTTCTCTTTCATTCTGCAGAAACATGTGCTGTCAATAATGGAGGCTGTGATCGGACTTGCAAGGATACCGCGACAGGGGTACGATGCAGTTGCCCAGTTGGATTTACCCTGCAGCCTGATGGGAAAACGTGCAAAGGTCAGCTTGTGTTTGCTTTGCAATGCATCATTTGCCTTCAGCAGTTCCAGTACAAGATGTAAATATTCAGTTATTTAATCAATACTTTTAAGTTAAGGCAGTACTGGCATAGTGATCGCAATTGAGTTAATTAGCTTTCTCCTTCCCTAATTTTTCTGTATTTACCTATTTCATTTTTCTCTCCATTTATTAGAGTGTTTTATCGCTGCAAAGAAATGAGATACAAAGGTCAAACTGTTTCAAACTGACCAGAGATTTAGAGGAACAATTCTAGGCTGCAAAAAACCTTCACTTTCAACGTATAGTCTGATACCCTTGTAAAACTTTCAGGCATCTAATGGTGCCTGAATTTGTCTATTCAAAAAGTGAGTTAACATTCTCAGCCAGTACTTTATTACCTGCACTTAATCTACTGGTTATTACTGAGTGAAACCAAGCAAAAGATGCAGTGGTATTGCTCAAAAAACTCCAGACAGTTGTCCATTTCTGCCCCTCCAGAATCTAAGTAGCCAGCTACAAAGAAAAACCAAAACAACCTTTACTAGGGCACAGGTCTAAACCTGTACAACTGATGCTCAGATTTTACTGTTCCAAAAGCAGGACAAGAACTTTGGCATTTTGTCCTCCATGAGTGTGTTAAAGCTGAGGTCAAGGGAAGAGAGAACAGAGAAAAGCATCTGAAATCACTGTCAACATCTGTTCTCTGTTAAGGAAACAGGGACAGTTCTCAAATATCCCTGTAGTATCACACTTAATGGCACCATGCATGTAACTAGATTTGGATCTGTGCGAGTAGAACCAGGCCTTCCGTCAGGCATTTCCCCATCTTCCTGTGCATTTCTTCTGAGCTCCATTGCAAGAGACTTGGTATGGGCACCCAAGAGGACATTGCGTGTATTGTTGTCATGGAGAATACTTTTTTGTCATTGGCCTAGTGTAAGTTTACCTACCTTGTTAAGAAACTGTTGGGACTTTTTTCCGTCAAAGTAACCAGAAATGTCAGAATTTCTTCAGTCCAGGGCTTGATGTTACTTAAAATAGTAAAACCCACAAAAATAAACAGAAAACGTGTGGTTTCCTCTTGCTCCAGGCTAAAAAATCCCAGTGCTTGGGCATGATCCTGTTAATATTTATAGAAATAACAGTTCTTTTGCCTGTTTATTTGAAAATAAAACATTTAAGCTGCCATTGCACACAATGTTAATAGTTAAGGGTGAGCACACATCAAAATCAGTCGTTTTAGTTCAAGCCACGTAAAAATAAATCTTCATTTTTACAGGCAGACTAGCTAAGCCATAGCAGAGCAGTAACAGCGATTCCACCATGTGCTTAAAAGGGGCATTTTAATACTGTAACATAGACCTAGGCTTGATCATTATATTTATTATTGAAACTGCATCATGAAAAAAAGGTTAATTCTAAATTTAGAAGTTTGGCTGTAGAAGTAATATGAAACAATATTTATATAATAATCAAGTCTATAATTAGTGCTACAGACAAAATGAAATATTCAGCTGATCCTCAGACTGAATAGCCTAGCTCTAAGCTTTTGCATTTTTTCTTTTCCCCTTTTTTATGAGAAGAAAATATAAGAAACAGAATCTGTATTTTTAGGATGTTGCAGATTCTTTCTTAAAATAAGCAGTGACTGGAAATTAACTCACGTGGTCTAACAAACCAACCAGGCCATTCCTTTTTCACCTTTATTGATGTTTTAGGAAATACTCTTCATCCTAAAATGGTGAAATATGTGTTTTGCATTTAATTAAACTGTAATTGATAGTATTTATCTAATGTATTGCACTGTGAGATTTCTGGGCTAACAGAATCTGCACAAAGGATCATGCACTTAAACTGACCAGTGAAGCTGCTTCTGTAGCTTTCCCAGACAGCCCTTAGTGAAGACTGTTCTATAAGATTTATGTCTTCTGAGTGCAAAAGGGAGCACGTTGGTGGACTGACGCTGATGCCTTCTCAGCTCCCCTTGCTTATAGGTAAAGCCTGAGTTGAGATGTATAGGAAACAAGAGAAGACTGGTCAGCTCAGGGTTTTTTCCTTTGATTTTTTTTCTCTTTGCTCTCCTTGATTTGACTGGTCCACAATTTCTCTTGTCTACAGTTCATTGTTGCCTCTAGCTGTAACATTACATCTGTGTGGTAAAAGCAATGGATTATCTATAGGATGCCCTTTAAAGCATCTTCAGGGATCATGCAGCTGTCACATCATCTCTTCCTTGTGCAGAGTTTTCAAGTCCCTTATCATTTGAAGAGAGGTTGTATTTCTAAATATGGAAGAAAAATATGCCATTATCTATTAAAGGAAAGTAGAGAGAGATGTAAGAAAAGCTGAGATAAATTGGAGGGACAATTAATAGATTAGCTGAAAAATGCGATTGTGGGTTGATCAAAATGATCAATATGTTGAGCTTGATTTTAGCAAATAATGTTGACCAAAAAGAATGTTTTTATTGGGAAGTCTATGATTTTTCAATCCATTTTGGCATCATCTTCTCTAAGACATTTTGCATAGTGCAGCTACTATTTGAAATAGTGTAGTTGCTTAGATTCAAGAGGCTTAAAGAAACATCTGAACTTTTGAGTACTACGAGGTGGACATTGTGTAATTTATTAATCTGTAATCCTAGCTTACTTTTAGGTGATTTCCTCAATAGCATGCTTTTATCATACTGGTATTTTATGGAAATGTATTGCCACATTTGTTCCTTATTTTTTACAAGGGAATCAGGTAAATTAAAGAACATTTTTATTTTTAAATTAATGAAATAAATATATTATTTCTTCTAAATAATAGAAATTCCTAGACGGTTCTGTTAAAAAATCAGGACTGGTCTGGTTTAGGCATTGTGCAGACATATAATGGAAATAAGAGTTTACAGTCCGAAATGTTCACAGGCTTTTGTTTAGTAGTTTGGAATTCCATTTGCTGTTTAGGAGAAAAAAGGCAAGTATACGTACAAAAGGAAATGCAGTTTTTTAACAAAGAGTATACGCAAACATGCTTTATTTGTCAAAAGATGGCACATAAACCCTATTAAATGTAACTTACTGTTCTACACTGTTTGCAATATCGTATTTCGTATTCCATAGTTCTGTCGTAAAAGCTGAGATGGATTCAAATCACACGATACAGAACTGAGTCAAGACTGGAACTCCGGTATTTCTCCTGGCCCCTTCCAAATGTATCAGAGAATGGAGGGTGCAGGAAAGCAATTTCCAAGTAATACAAGGGACGTACCTTCAGCATTTCTGCATGTTGACCTCTTGCACAGGCTCAGTGGGAAATGAGTTGAATGCAGAGTGCAGTCTGGTTTATATCAAACTTCAATATAATAGACAAAAAAAAATGTTGCGGATAAAGTTTTAACATGGAATATGTACAGGTAGCTGCACAGCTAGTGGGAAGGCTACTGTAGCAGAAGGTTGCTTTGATTTCTGGAGGCTGAAAAAATATTTTTTTAACTATGATTCTCTTTCCCTTGCATATATTACTTACCTGATCTCATAGTGAAATAAGCGTAAAAAGTACTGTCTCTCGTCTAGGTAGAGGGACCGTCATATGTATTAATAGTGGCTGGGATAAAAAATCATTAAACTTTCATTGTTCTTTAGAAGTCAGTCTCAAACTCAACTCTTCCCTTGGCTGGGTTGGCACATAATAGAAAATACTCCTTTTCTCCCATCAGCTTCCCTATCAACTTGGCTCTTCGTAAGCCAAATGATGGGGCCTTTTATCAGCTCAGAGGATATACATCCCAGGCAGAAGGAGTTCCATATTCTCCCTCTAATTAACACTATTTAATTTCTCCTACCACTGTAACTGGGTGATCCCAGCTTGATGCTGAGTTCATCTGATGTTGTTGATTACTGTGCTACACATGAAAAGATAGTGTAGTTCATTTCCTTAAACACCTACCAAGTCATCCCACAGAAGTCAGCTAATGCAGAGAGAAAGGGAGACAGAGGCTTAAAACACATAGTAGCCCAGGATGTTTATTGCTCGTTGCCTCCTACCCACTTTTTAATATCCCCTACATTGTGCATCTCAGGGGTTCTGTGGTCCGTAACTCCCTTGCCTGTTGGTTTCTGTGCATCCTTCCTGCTGACTACCCTTTTCGTGCATCCAGCTGTAATCTGCCCTCAATAAAAAGATTCATCAGTTTAGCATTTTAATTAAATACAACTTATGTAGCTGATAAAGTAGGATACAATGAGCTAAAAACTTGTGGGGTTCAAGAGGAGTGAAGTCAGACTATATTAGATGTAGTGCAACTTTCTGAAGATTGTTTAAATCCAACTGCCAAACTGGATCAACCGATAAAGGACTAATCTGCTGAAGGGCAGCTACAGAATGATGGGAGACAAGCTGAGCAAGGGAGCATTCTTCTCCCAGGTCTTATGGTAGAGAAGGACTGGGAATGAATGGACTGGAGAGAGACAGCGGCTTTCTTTGTGGATTCTCTAAGAAGTGAATTAGAGCAAGAGGAAGGGCCACGGGCTTCTGGCATGGTGTAGAATGTAGAACCATGTGCCTGATGTGCTCTATCTCCACCTCAGGGATTTAACAAAGGAGCCGCACCCTTGAGGCACTCTTATGCCCCAGAGTAATGCAGCTTCCCAGCACTGTACACATAGATGTAGAGGAACTGTGCAGGATGCAGCCCTTGCTGAACTCTTAGAGTCAAATATAATTTTTAGGCAGGAAAAGAAACAGATAACTGAATTTCTAAGGGTTATGGAGCAAAAACCACATCTCAAATGTGACTTCTCCATAAACATTTATAAAATAACACCTAACTTTGCAATGGCACTTAGATGTTTTGCAATAGCAAGAAATAGAATCATAAAATCATAGAATTGTTTAAGACCTTTAAGATCACCAAGTCCAACCATTAGCCTATCACTGTCAAGGCTACCACTAAACCATGTCCTTAAGCACCACATCTATGTCTTTTAAATACCTCCCAGGGATGGTGACTTAATGACTTCCCTGGGCAGCCTGTTCCTGTATTATTTTGTGTAGCTAACTTTCTGGTGTGCATCATTTTCATAGGTAAGCCTGACAGTGGGATTTTGGAGAAGTTGATATACTCAGCTGGGATAGAATGGCAGTGATTTTAGTAGCAATATAATGTTATATTGATAATCTGCCACCAGCTGTGGCCAGGTATAGCAGTATTAATTCAAGTGCACAAATACATCTTTGCTAAGCCCAGGTGGTCCCAGGGGCATGTATTTAGGAGACAGAAAGGTCCCTGCATGTCTCCATCTAGAGATGGGGCATTTTATTTACTGTGCAACACTCAGTAAGCCTTTCTTAGCCCCCTGGCATATTGTTTGACTAGAGCGGTGTTACGCTGGGGTTATGTGACTGGATGCTGTTTAGGCAAACATTTCTTCTTCCTGCTGTCTCATTGTCATGGTTACCCAGCAATGTGGTGTGCTCTCCACTTGCTTGAAACAGGCCCCCATCCTTTTGCATTCAGATGCAGCAAAGAAATGTGGCGCTTACATGCTTAAATACTTGACTGTGCTGCAGTGCAAGCATCAGAAATGCCTTAGCAATGAGTGGTTTGTCCAGTAACTCAGCTCTGTAACCTTCCTTGTCATTAAAGCAAAAAATTAAGAAAATAAGAGCAGGAGCACAGAGACTGATGAACAATTTCAGTCAAAAGATTGAATCAAAGTTGACTGAAATAAAAGGGAACTTTTGAATTGGCTTTATTAGATTGACATAGTAATTACTCTTTTTAATGTTTCTTAATTGCAGCCTATTACAGCAGGAAAATGCATTTTAAATTGGTTTTGGATACAAAAAAGTGAAACCCTGAAAGTGAATTAAATTCTGGAAATTAAATTGTTTCTGTGAGGAAAGAGTTTGTTACAGAATGAGTTTCAGTGAAACAAAATATATTTTGTTAAGTATGAACTGAAAGTTTTAATTAGATTAAACGTTTAAAATTAATGCTTGACATCAGTTTGGTATATGACTGATGTTGAAGGCTTTCCTCTTTTAATTCAGAACACACTAACAGTAAGTGAAAAGCTCACAATGAACAGTTTAGCTGGCCAATTTGGCTTCATTTCCTGGCTACAGAATATCTGTGAACAGTTATGATTTCCCCTATCATTCCGTTAGTCGAAATTACTTAAAATTTGTTTTACATTTTTCTCTAAATTGGATTAAAATGACGAAAGCTTTTAGAATTGCGTCTGGCCAGTCCCAATCAATTCATATGAAACTAAAAACATTTCTTCTTTAAGAAAGGAAGACCAGAAGGAGTTACAAGTTATTTTTATTGTTTATTTCTGTTTAGATGCAGTCATTAATCTGGTATATGAACTACTAACTTGCCTGAGTTATGGTAGTACCTTTTCTTGACTGTGATTGGTTAGATAAGTTTCAGAGTGTTTTATTTTTTTCAATGATTGCCTAAATCAGTACGTTTTTTACAGTAGGAGTAATTACCTGTGATGAACTCAGGTTTTATTTGGTTCATATCCATGATCAATATGGCTTTTTTTTTTACATCAGTAGATGTTTGGCAGTATAGTATATCCCTGTGCAACATAACCTCTGTAAAATACATGTATCAGTCAAATTTACACCAAGGCAGGTAGAATTTTTGTGGCACGTATGACCACACTTTTCACATCATATATGTGTCTTGATGCCTTTAGAATCAAGTCTATAGATTCGGAGCAGGTCTTCTGCCTAAGAGGCAAGACAGGCACAAATGAATTAATGTGAATGAACCTTTTTTATTTTTTGATTTCGGCAATGTTCTAGTTTTCTTCCGTAGCTATAAAGAGACCTCCTTGAAAGCAGTCACTCAGATACAAAGTTTTCCTCAATTAGACTGCTACAGAAAATTCTTAGGATGTTTGAGACCATCATTTTACCGAAGACATACGTGGCTTTTTCACAAATGCATCAGAAGCATTAGAGAAGACATCAGTAAAGTAGCGTGCTGACAGGTAACCTCAGTTCCCAGCTGAAATCTATAGCTTCCATTTGAAGGTGCACAGACAGAGAATTTAGATATTTAGCTTCTGCATAACTTAGAAGAACATACTGCATTAGAATCAGAAAGATGCTGTGATATAAAGGTGGAATTATGTTCCCTGTTGAATTCGTTCACATACATCAGCATTGTAAATTAAAAGGAATTTAAATGATCTACTCAAGAGTTTTACACTTCTGGAGGTTGCTTGTAGAGGCAAATGTGTTCATAGCTGCTGACTACTTCTACTGCAGATCAGCCGTCTACTTTCTGTGCATCTCCCATTAGCAGTGTCCTTTCACGTTGTATCCGTGATACTCCACACCAATGAAAGGAATATTGCTGCCTGCTCTGCATTATATGGCATTAGTGTCAAAAGGTGGTGTTTTGGCATGCAGAACAGATCCTGGGACATAGAAAAAGAGCTTTTTCCAGCTCACCTTTCTCTAGCAACATGAAGGGGTTTTTTAACATGTGTGAAGAGGTCAGCTTAGCTTCCTCCGCATTAGTCACAGTTTTTGAGGAGCATAATCATTGTGAGGCATTAACCAAAATGACCCTTTAGCATTTTCCAGTGCTCTTTCAAAAAGAGGGAAAAAACATACATGCAAATTATCTGAAAGAATAACCTCAAATGAAGTAACTCCACTGCAGTCAGAGTGCTGTGGTACCAGCAAATGCTAGCATAAATGTCAGTCACAAGATTACAAGCAGCAGTGGGTTTTTTTGAAGAGGATATCTGGCAAAGGCAGAAAGGGCAGAGACCCCCTTGTCTTATTCCCTTTTCTTCTGATTACATTTTCCTTGATAATTGCAGCACCTGAAATGGCCATTTACTTCTGTGTCATATCTTTAAGAGAATTTATGTAGTTATTAGAGTGGTTGTACTCTTTTAATACTGCTTCATACTACTGCTACTTGATGCCAAAGTCATTTGCTGTACAGCACATTACATTTTGTGAACATTCTGCTGATATGTTGCCTTGTATTCATAGTTTGGTTTGGGAAATAGCACATAGAAAATGGTCCCTTGGCCTTCCTCTCTCAAAGGTACAGTGATGACTAATGACTTTTATTTAAGCTTTTCATTTAAGCTAATAAGTAGCTTCTCTTTGTTTGCTGCACATAAATAAAGCTATCTGGGTTGGATTGCTCTGGATATCCCAGAGCAATAGTGTTTATGTTGCTTAGAGGCTGTCAAAAATAACTAAGGGAAAGACAGGATTACTCATACTAGACTTTAATTTACTATTTTGGTATCTCCACAATGCAAAACTCTGCAAACGGAAACAGATTGAGATATACTGAAACCTCTAAGAAAAAGCTGACCCAAGCAGATAGAACATTTTAACCATGGTGCCTGAGAGTGGCAAGTGATACAAGGTTTTTAGGTGATTGGTCAGATACACTTCAGGCTTTTTAGGGGAAAATTTCCCAGGCATTTCAGAAAACTGAATACTTGTGAGATTTCAAGTCAGGAACCTCAGAAAAAAAGGGCGTTGAAAATCACTATTTCATTTTTTAAATGCAGGTGGTTATCCTCAGGTCTTTGTACAGAATGCATCTTCTGTGACTCGCCCTTTGATCCCCAAGGCCCATGTTGTCCCTACCGTGGATACCAAAGTAGAATCTCTGTCCTCACTTTTATGCGTCATCTCTCAATGGGTATCTCAATGGGTATCAACTGTCTTTTTGGACCTTGTGCCTTTTACTTCTCTCGAGAATCCCACAGTGTCACATTTTTTGGAATATGGTCAGAAGAATAGGTGACCTCAAGGAAAAATAAGTACATCAGCCTTGGTAATTCCCTATGGGATTTGAGGTCTTACATCATATGGCTAAGCTACATCTTGTTTGCACAAGCTTAAAGATATGTGCATTGGGAAATAACATGGAGCAGCTGACACCCTCTGAACTAATATCTTACTGCAATAACATGCTCATGAGCACACACAAATATCCTAATCCCAGCCTATAGGATATCCACTTTACTTGCCTGTGTCTCCATTCACATGTGGAAGTCAATACAGGAGAAAATGGCAGTCCCTCTCTGGTTTCCTTCTACCTTCTATGTCCCTCCCTCAGGAAAACATCCTACTCCAGAGGAATCAGACTTCCTTGATCTTTATCAAGAGCAGACCATCGCCTGTTTGTCAAAGCCAGTCCACAAGCTGTCTGGAGTCCAGGGACAGAATCTTAGAAGTTAGTTATCAGTGTGTTGTCTTTTAACAACCCTTAGGTGTTTACTGAAATAGTTTATTTTGACCTGTTCTTTCTCCCTGATGCCTTTCTCCCTGCTTCTTGTAAAGAGTAAAATATACTCTTAAACCGAGAGTAAACTTCCCAATAGTCAAATCAAGGTCTACTTCCACCAGATTCCTTACATGACTGTTTTCAGGCTACAACGACTTACCCTCCCAGTGTTTGTGACTAGAAATAAATGCATGTTCAATTATAAACACCATTTCAGTTTGCTTCTCTGTACATGTAAGCGAAGAGCTATCAGAAAATAGAAGAGATCTGATATAATCACAAGCCACTACAGCCATGAATCAAACCAAAAAATATCTTTGCCCTCTCTGTGCTGAACACAAGGCAAATACAAATTTTGTGGCTGAAGTGCATCTTTTATTGTAAATCCAAGAAAAAATCAAATTTTAAAAACCCTCTCATATCTTTGCATGCATTAATTGTATAAATGTATATAAATGTATAACACAGAATAGAGAATGGACAAAGGAATATCTTTGCCTTACATGAGAAATTAGCACTGAAATAAACTCATGAACGTGACACTGATGTGAGTGATGGTAATGAAAATGTGTGTCCTCCAGTAACTAGACCAAGGCTTTCATAAGAAATAGAAATAGTCATTTGCTATATATGTGTGATGCACAGATTAAATGTGCAGTGAAATGTGCTTTCTGACAAACAAGTTCTGACCATTTTTCAGTGCTTCTCATAGTTAAAGCATCGTGAGTTCACATGTCATTTTCAGGAAGCAAGCAGAAGGCTTTCTGGTAAAAGCAGATTTGTGTGAATCTCAAACTACTCAAGTGATTTACGGAAACCAACAGATTTTCTGGATGGGTGTTGCAAGAGCAGCAGCAAAGGATCTCCCTGCATCTTCCCTTTCTTAATACTTTTCTTCTTCTGACAAACTCCAGGTGATTAAGGAAATAGATTCATTTGTGCTGAAGAAGCAACCAAAGGCACGGGTGATTTAGGACTATGAAACAATAGGTGCAGCTACCTAACCAAAGAAAAAAGTAACAAAAACAACATTAAATGAGAGGAAAATTAGGACTTTAGTCATGAAAACACTGGTCTTACTCACTGCTCAAATCCTGGCAAGATCTTCTGAGAACACATACTTTATAACTTCTTTGGGAAAGCACTGACAAGATTGTGTTAAAGTGCAACGCAGTAAATGCTTCTATATGGAATTCTTTGACATATGAATCAACCATATGCATGGGCAGTGCTGCAGAGATAACAGCTAGACTGGTAGTTGGTGAAAGAGGAAGACACAAAGGAAATTTTCTAAATTTGTTTGGTACGAGTGACAATTGAAAGACTAAAGCCAAAAGGGAATTTTAAATGAGAGTCAGTTTTGAGGTTATTTTTGGTTTTGTAGGACCTAAGCAAGATGCAAGACCGCCTGTGTCAAAAAAAAAACCTCATAAAAATCAGTGTTGAGAGAGGGAAAAGTGAGTAACTGATAGAAGAGCAATGATCAAGATCAGCTTATCAGAAGAGCTGTTTCTTTTAGAAAAGGTGGGTAAGACGAGGAAATCAGACAAGAGCATGAGCTCCCAAGTAGCTACAAAAACATTTTCAAAATTTCTACGTAAATATGGATTAATGAAGCAAACATTAAGACCTGTCTGCAATAGCCTTATTGCTGAGAGTATCATCATTTTACGTGTTTATACTGATGTTACCCAGTCTCAAGACAAAGAGCACAGAAGATCAACCCGATGTGAGGAAAACAGTAACGGCATCTGGCAGGCAGCTGCAGCAGCTCAATAGAAAGCTTTGTGTCATGTCCAGTGAGGAGGCCAGAGTCATCTGGTCCAGCACCCTGGAAACAACTGTTTCAAGGCTTGATAAAACTGGGAGATGACTCAGAATTAGGATTCTAACTTTTTCCTCACTTTTTTAAAGAAAAGAGGGAGTTGACTGTTGGTGGTGCAAAGGCAAACCTAGGATGTGATAAGATAATGGAGAGTTTGGCTGAGGGTCAGAGGGAGGCACAGAGAGAGGGGAAGGGTCAACAGAGTTGGTATTAAAACCATAGGTAGTGGAGGAGAATGTTGGAGAGACAGATGCTGGTCACTAGCAGAAAATACTTGATGTGGGGGAGGAAGAGATAGAAGACGCTTGGTGGTAGGTGGGTGCAAGTGGTCAGAAGCCTATGAGGGGATCAGAAGAATGAAAAATTGGACACTGGGTATGTACGTTGACCGGGCATCAGAATGGGCAATTTGAGATATACAAACATAATTTGATCCAGACTCTCTAAGAGAGAATTGAAGTTCCAGGCCATAGTGAGGAAAAATGAAATTATAAACCCACGGGATTTTAAAAAATGAGAGGAAATGCAAATTTTAGATACCAACACAGGTGAAAATTGTCAGGAAGAAGAAAAAGGAATGGAAGACAAAAAAAAATGTAGAGAAGAATCCAGGAAACAAAACTGGATAACATCTGCCTTCTAACTGTTGGTTTAACAGCCCCTTGCCTTATTTTGGGGGCGATTGCCTTCCTTTTTTAAAAATTTTTTTGGGCTAAAAATGTACAATTCATTTGTCTGCTGTAGACTTGTTCATGACACAAATATAACAGATTATCTTCCATTAAAAAATTGCAGACTTGGGTCAGCTGCCATGTAACACATTCAGTTGTGTTCATTCCCAAGGGTTCCATCTATCTCCATGAAATAAATTCATGTGTACTAAGTTAGGTTTTTTTCATGACTAGGCAATATCCCTGGTCCCTGGAAGCTTGCAGTTGTTATTTGTCTTTGCAAACCTCCCCTTTGAAAATGCCAAATCCTTTAAATTAATGCTTGGGAGGGTCATATTTTGCATTTCAGTTGTTGAAAAGACCTTGCATTTATTCAACAATATAAAGCTCCCTGAGGATCAGCAGCCACGGTTTATTATGTAAAAATCTGCTGCTCTTTCTGTAATTTGGGAGTTGACTACTCACATAATCATAGCTACCACCATTCAAAACTTACAGTATTTTTTCATTTTCTTATTATTGTGTTTTTCATCATAAAATACAGCTTGGCTTTTTATATGGCTAGATCCTGCTCTCAGTGAAGTACTTGTCTTCTCTGGCACAGAACTGATCTCTGATTGGTTAAAGTAATGTCTTCAAATGCTTTAGAGGGTTAATTTTTGGTCACCAGCCAAATTTCTTTGATTCATTATCAGCTATGAGGCATCTGAGTTATCGTAGGGTAATTATATTCAGCTGTCCTTTTCACATTTTCAGCAGGAGTAGTTTTATCATAGGAAAGCTAGCAGTTTCAATGAGATTTTAGAGAGATCATCAGTACCATCAGCTGTCCTTATTACCAATTTTAATTTTAAATTTTATGTCATTAAATCAAACAAAATTTTTAGAAGCAAACTGAGACTCTTGGAAATAAGCACACAGCTTTCCTGAGCAGATATTTCCAAGGGGGGAAATGAAGACAACTATGAGTAGAGGTAAACTGTGTTAATGTCCCAAGTCTAGAGATTCTTATATCTTGGTCCAGTCATGCACAGCTTGCTCACTTGTCCCAGTGCTCTCCACTGATATTACATGGAAAAACTGAATTACTGTAAGAGCACGGCCACGTGTTTTAGTGAAATCTAGTATAAAGAAAATGCACAGGGATGTCAGTTCCCCAATTTTGTCTCATTTGTAGCTTAAGAAACACTAAATTAACTCTTACAGTGTTGCTATGCTGTTGCATTACCTTCATCAACCCTTACAGTTTTTTGGACTCAGCTTCTCCTGCATAAAATGCAGAGACACGGAAAATAGAATTACTGTTGTGGCCATGTGAATAATTAAGGTACGTAAGTAGTCAGCCCAATGTATTTGCACAGTTCTTTACAGCTATTTTAACCACAGCTCCCAGGTCTGCATGTACTTATATGGTCACTGTTGCCATCTGAGTTGCCCAGACTCTGATGTACTTTCCATGTGCTTTGTAAAACAGAGAGGCATTATTTGTTGTCCCCAACTACAGATCAGAGTCTTAACCGTACACTTACTTCTCCCTATCCAGTGTTGTATAAAAAGATTTTTTATTGATAAAATGTTAAAGTAGGAGGAAAGCTAACTTTATTTTCTGGGATTCCTTTGGCTTCTCGTTTGGTTGGTTGGTTTTGTTGGTTTTTTTTGTTGGGGTAGTTTCTCCATTTAGCTCAGCCTAGACAGTAAAAGACTCTATCAGTCTATTTCTTTATGTTTGCAGTCCACTTCACATTTTGGTGTCACAGCCTAAGACAGCTTGCATTGTTTGGGTGCGTAGCATTGCACTAACATGTTTCTAAGTTTAGAAAAGAATTCAGTGTTCAGCAAAAAAATTTTAAATGAAAATCCTTCCTTTTCACATTAGATTTAGTAAATCCCTTCCCTTTCACAAATGAGAAATCAGGCCCTAAACTATTCTGACAGCATTTCTAAGTTTTTCACTTTCAAAGCTTTTTGTGTTTTATAAATCTAATTAACTGTAATAAGAAAATAATAGGACATAATGTTTGTTTTACAAGGTGGTTGATCTCTTGGCAGCCTGGCAGACTCTTTTATTGATTGGTTGGTGGATAATGTCAGAGTGGATATGTCCGGAAGGAGAATAGCTGACACCTAAATCCATATGTGACAGATTACCATCTGTGTTGGAAGACAGGTTTCTCCATAAAATTGCAAAGATAACAGGTGAAAATGGAGAAAGTGACATGACGGAAATGTGTTGAAACCTGCCTCAACCTTTCCATGCTCTAAGAGCATTTACACAAAGCTCTCTATTTTGTGGGCAGCCTATTTTCAGGATGAGGGAGATTAAATTTTAATTAAACTCATTCCTGTCTGCCCAGTCAAGTTTTAATTCTGTTAATTAGGAAAATGCCTTGCCCCACAACCTAACCATAAAGCTAATTAAACAGAAAACCTTCATTTGCTACTTAGTGAAACTTCAGTTCAGTAATGATTATCATACATTACAGTTAATTAGCACTGTGGGAGGGAAAATGAGGATGTCACTGAAGTGCAAAACTCAAATTAGAGGTGTTGTAATATATGCCTTATTTCATTTTGCAGCTATCTGATGCAGGGAAGTCACACACTACCCTACCTGCCTCAGTTTCACATTTGTTTATGGAGAATTAATTAAACTTCTATCTCCTGCAGAAATGTTGTGTAGGTTTAATGCAATGAAGCTGATAAAATGCTGGTCTTTGAAATCTGCAAATAGAAAATACTACATAAATATAAGTATTCCTCCCTGAAATATGCAAAACATGTTAGAGGCAATGAACTACAGTGGGAGAGCACAGTGGAGTTGGCAGAACAGCACGCATACTTCCTAAAGTAAAGACAACTGTGCAGTTCTGCACATATTCATAAAACCTTCCAGGGCAAAACGCTACCAACATGGAACCGGCTGCTATGTCAAAATATTCAGAAGCTCAGACACAAAATAAAAACAACTGTAATACAACTAAAAAATTTTGACAGTAACTGGCTTTGATTCAAAATTACTTGTACAATTATAATAATCCATTTTAAAGTGTCGGTCCTGAAAATCTAAAAATTATAATTACAGTAGCCCATTATATAAATGGAGTAGAGGAGTGTTACAACTTGCCCAGAAACCCATTGTAAAACTGGAACTAGGACTTCTAACTCCTTACATACTACTAGAAAACAGCTGGCTTGGTATTTTCTGGAGGAAACAGAAGAACCCAAGTTCTACTTTGATTTAGATTTTTTTCACAGTGGCACTGAATCCAGTGAGTGTGAGCATATGAAATTATATGTTAATAAAATACCCCTGGCATACATTATTTAAAATACCGTGGAAAATGTTTTTTAGGCATTGCAAGTGTAGCCCGATAGGGTATGTTTACGTTAATGCCAAGTTGCTTAATGTTTTTCAAGTTTTAATGTGGGCAGATATTAAAATAATATTTGGTGGTGATTTATAGAAGCATGAGAGAAGAAAAGGAAAGAAAAGCAGAGGAAAGTTATGAAAGGAGGGAAGAAGAGGAAGACTAGCCTGCTTTGCAGTAAATATGTCTATATTGGTGTCCACTGTATGCTGGTAATAGTATTATTCATCCTAACATGCTGTCATTAATAAAAACAAAAAAAAGGATGAATTTTCTGTCGTTATTTTAGGTTGATCTAGGAGTGTATTATTTTCTTGGAGTTAGGTAGCACTCTAAAACTGCAAAGACTTAGACAGACACAATTAGTTCAAATATTAGTCCAGCCATTGAAAGGAGAAGCCTCACTTCCACCTCTGGCGAAGCTTTGGGAATCTCCATATCCATCATTCCTTAACAGCTAAGTGAAGATTGGATGTTGATTACCCTTTCAGTTGCCTTTAAGCAGCTTATGTGATATGTTAAATTCTAAGTTGTCTAAAATCCCAACTTTTTAATTTGTTCTCTGACTTGTACGCAGCAAGGCAAATCTTTCTGATTTTATATGCACACATATGCACACGCATACACACATGCACCAGGCCCTTTCAAATATCAAATACACTGAGCATATTTTAGAAAGATACAAGTGGAACAGGAGCAGTCAATCCCATTAATCTGCACAAGGACATGAAAAATAATGGACTGCCCATTCCCCTCTAGTCAAATTTTGGCTATTGAACTTACCACAAGCATCTGAGTTTCTGGTCCTTTAATTAGAGCTGCTTCCACTGCTTCCTTAATATTTTGAGATGCTCAGAAAACTTAAGATAGTCACTTATTTTAAAAACATTTTATTTATTTCTCCTTTGTTCTTCTAAAATTATTTACCTTTCCATTCTCCTGAAATTAGCTTTTGAGTATCCAAAAGAATATGGAGGGCTTTGCAAAATAGCTACAAAGAATGGGCACTTTGAAAGATCACTTGGATCTATATACCAAAACCGGCGTATTAGCAAATGCCACAAGGGCTTTGGGTCACATAAGCAGACCATAGAGCAGTCATACTTGACTTCACCACAGTGTCCTTCTTGATGACAGGCTTTTGCTTATTACAGCTTTAAAGAAGGTTTTAGCTAGCATTGTGCAAATCATATGTTTGCTTTTGTTTGTTCTCAGTTGCATGGAGAGAGGAGATTGAACCATTTTCATGGCTAATGGGAGGCTCCGAGTGCATAGTTGCCTGTTATGCCATACCTTTACCTGACATTTTTGGCTAGTAAATTTTAATGCTTCTGTGGTTTTTCATTGACTGCATTTTCCATTTCTGTATGTGTCCCATTTGTGCTGGACACATCAGTCGGTATTTGTAGCACATCAGCAGCTTGTATGAGCAAGGTATCATTTAACAACATTGACTTTGTTGCATTAAGAGAAATCCTTTAGGATTTCATTGTTAATGCACTGAAAGTCCGTCAGACCGCTTAGCCTGAAATGACCAGCACATTGTCTGAACACCGATCATCAGGGCATTTTACATACAACCCCCCATGGAAAAATACTTCATCTACATTTGCGCTCATGGGAATACAGGAAAGCAGAGCACTGGGGAAAGTTTGAGCCATTCTTCTGCAACCTGCAGTCAGCTGAAAAAAAACCACTTGAGAACTATTTTGGAAGACAGCAGGTTTATGACTTATCTACAGATAGCCTCAGTACTAGTATGGAGATATCTGGCTAAATAATTTCAAATTTGGTGGAGATACCGTGGTGGGTTTCCACCGTGTTTTCTTTCCCTACGTGATAGGGAAACTCTGTGAAGTTCAAACAGGCACTTGACAAAGTTGGGTACCAGTCAGTTTAAAGATAAATTGATCCTCACTTTCTCACACAGGGGAATCATTTATTTTCACATGGCTCATAACACAAATTATTTATAGCTGTGGAAAGAAAAATAGTGGGTGTATAGACTTGCTGCAATTTCTATGAACCAGTTAGATGTGATACGATTGGATACTGCTCTCTTCCAAGTGAAATGCAGCAATGCACTGCTCTCCATAGAGTGAAATAATTTTTACATGACTTGTCAGTCTCACTATGGCTGTGGAAAGAAATACAGTGAGAGCAGAGACATTGGCACTGTTTGTGTTATTTAGAATGTTTTTGCAGCTAACAGTTTTGACCTCTGTTCTGTTTTGATGGTCCTGGTTTCAAAAGGCCATGTCATGTTTTCCATCTAGAAGAAATGAATAAATACTTTATTTTCCTGTGTGCTCTCCCAGGTTTTACCCAGATCCTGGTTCAGAATTATTCCAAAGAATTACTCATGTAAAACTGATACATTGCATTGTCAGTGGAATGCCAATGATTAACAACTTCGGATGTACCCTCTGAGGCCAGGAGGGTTTCATTTTTGTCCCTTATGTTCTTCAGAGACCCTGAAACGAAAGTTAATGACACTGGAATTTGGAATTTAATGTGTGAAATCCAGGAGCAATCATTTTAAACATCAATCCTTACTTCAGAATGGTGTCTGACAGGCTGCAAGTAATTTCTGCTTCAAGCAGTCTCAGGCAGCAGAGTAGCCCAAAGGTCATGTTGTTCTTATCATGGGTAAAAGAGATTGTCTTCTTGATGGATGACTACTTTGTGTGTTTATGATGCCTAATATATTAGTAATTTTAATTCACAATTCCATTTGTCTTAACAGTTTGTCAGGGCAAGCTAAACTATAGTTAGGTACACCTGTGCTGTGCATAAGGATGGGACTGTTGTGGTAATCCATCATGACCTGCAACATAGTCCCAGTTGCACATACTGGAGCTGGGAGGAGTCACTTCTACAAATGGAAATGCCAGCCTACAGGAAATTGGCCAAGAACTCTTGTGTCTTCACTACTGATCTTGACCTGTGCTGATCATCATAGCTGAAACCAAATGTATTACTACCTCCAGTCTCATTATGTAGAGCAACCCTCAATGTGTTCTTCCACATTTATGAGATTGGGAGCCTAGGGTTATCTGTTCTTGGCTAGCCTGATCACCAGAAATGGAGGACCACAGACAACAAGCACAACTCCTGGTTTCAGATGGCTTTGAGAACATTGTTACCCAAAACATAAAGATTTGAGCTGGCTTTGTGCAAAGCACTCAGGGTTGTAATAACCACCACAGCTGCTACCTGCCATTTTACCCCCATGCTTTTAATGGGACTGAATGCAAAAGCCACTCCTCTGCAGAACCAGACACAAAAGTAATAAGCAGGAGTATTGGTTTAGAGGTTCTCAGAGCACATTTGCTTTCTCTTTGCCACAAATGCAAACTTTTGTAACAATATACATTGTTCTTGCTTCTTTAAGTACTGCATCCTCCTGAGTGTGTTTCTGTCAATGTCAGTGCAGCAAAGTGCTGTTTAGAACAGGGCTGAATTTGCCTCTCAGCCAGCTACTAGATTTGCATTTTGGAGGATCTCCTTTTTAAATGACTGGCTGTTACCTCAGAGTTTCAAAGCACTTAGAGCCAGAGGCTTTTCAATAGGAAACATCACTCTTCCACTCAATTTCCTGAAAGATCTTGTTTTCACTTTCAGAAGTGGGCAGCCAAAGTTCTGTGTTATGTTACTTCTTCACTGTGTGCATCCCTAAAAAGAGCTATTTTTTGGCACTGGCTTCTACTGGGAAAAAAAAAAAAAAGTACTTTGTTTCGTTCTCAAATAAATGCGGATCCATGGTTTTAGAAGTGGAGGAGGACAGAAGGATGTCCTGTATTTCAGATGAGCTTCTATGACTTATTGTATACTTACTGCACAAGATTTTATGGATTGCAAAAGGGACTGGTCGTTCCAGTTCTTCAGCATCTCTGGAAGAAGTTATAAGGTGGAGGAAGTATAATCATCAATCTGAAATTCAGAACAGAGGTTTTATCAAGTTCATCAGTGCACTTCATAGTCATTATTTAAAGTAAGTGCCATTGATCCCATTCTTCATACACATACATGGCTTTCAAGTAAATGTAATTGATGCTCTGCCTTCGGAACAACTGAAGAATCAACATTTCCTATGCACTTGCAGTTGCTCTTCTATTAAACCAAGTAAAAAAATTTCAACACATGAAAATGGGTATTCAGTGACATTGTGATTATGTTCATAATGGAAAAATTAGCGTATAATGCTAATTCTGAACAAATGTGTCCCTACATTTATTTATGGAGGGATACTGGATGTATTTGTGTAAAAATCCAAAGATGTTTTACTTTGTGTTTGTTGTTATTTAAATTTTTCATGTGTTCTTGGGTATTGATAGCTCCTATATAAGGGAATAGAGTCACATCTTATACAGGCTGAAGTCTTTTGTCAGGCAGGTACTACCTCTACAAAGAAGCTTCCCTGAATGTTCTTTAAAGTCAAAGTGCCTCAATTTGGTCATCTAGTGGTTCCAGTTCTGAGAGAAATACCTCTGTCTCCAAAACAACTCAACCCATAGCTCTTTTGTAAGCCTTGCGAGAAAGGCTTATAAAAGGAAAGGGATGCATCCAACCAACCTGATTCCTTACAGGGACAGCAGCCTCCTTGGGGATCTGAGTGAACTTCTATACTCCTGCCCTGAACTGCTGTTGTGAACTAAATTTTTGCCTGTTCATTCTTTGCAGACATTGATGAGTGCTTGGTAAACAATGGTGGCTGTGACCATTTCTGCCGAAACACGGTTGGCAGCTTTGAGTGCAGCTGCCAGAAAGGCTATAAACTGCTCACAGATGAACGGACCTGCCAAGGTAATGCTTCATTTATTTCGTTCTTTGTCTAATGAGGGTGTTATTTTCAGTGTAAGGGGGGAAGGGGAATGAAGTAATTTGTACTACAGGTTTTAATCGTACTGTCATAGGAAGCAAAGTTAGAAAAGACTTACCAGATTTCCATTTCCTGAGATGGAGTTAGAAGACTTTTTGAGATGTTTTCTTTCAGTGCTTTTAATAGCAGGAATACCAGTGTCCTGCTAAGTATGAAAATCCATGTGGTTTAGTGGAAGAGCCTCAGGCAAAGAGCCTTATGTTCAAATTTTCTAATTTGCTATTATCTTAATGTGGCAGAGGCTTATCTTATTTACACCAGAATCATTTAGAATAACTTACTAGAATAGAGCATGTGCAACATTTAAACCAAAAGAAGAGTCTAATTTGTGCATTCACCTCTGCCTGACAGAATCTACTTGTGGAGGGATAATGGAGGTGTTTTGTTAGAATTTAAAGGAAGTGTGTTTTATAGCATTTCCTCTGTGTGTCATGATTTGCTAAGTTATCTGATATTATGTATTCTATGACTAATTAAGCACATAACAATTTCCAACTTAAGTACTAGCCATATACCTTTGGAGAAATGACAGTTTTAAGTGTTTGAGCTCTGTAACTTTACTCTTTAAAAGCCTCCTAGAAAAGACTAGAAAGATAAGCATGCATCAGTAGAGAGAGAAGGGGAGGAGAGATATAGTTAATTAAAATTTTGTGCAGGAATTGCCTTTTTACTAGTACGTAATTATTTGCCTGGGTTTTAAAGACATAAAATTTATGAAGTCTGAAACAGCATTACTGTTTTAGCCTCTTTGTTCATCTGCAAAAGAGAAAACAAGGCCTGAAGATACATATGTCGTTCAAAAGTTTTTCTGTTGCATCTCATTGGTACTTCCATCATCTGAGAAGTCTACTCCACCCTGACTGTGTGATTAAGCAGAAGGAAATCAGTGGAAGGTTGTTGTCAAACTGGGGCAGGATAGGAAGAGTTGAGTGGCACAGTTAGTGCCACATGACTAGGCAGAAATAACATTGTAGGCTCATGTCAGACAGGGGTAAGTTGTCAGGTCTCGATGTACCTGCTAAAAATAGGGGCAAAACATTAAAAAGAAAAAAGTTCCCTTCATGATGTATTTAGAGATAGTTAGGAATACTTTCTGGTTAATGAATTTTATGTGTTGTGACATGCTCTCTCTGTGGTATCAGTCTTAGGTTTCACCACTGAAGCCATTGTAATTACACCAGTGAAAAAGTCAAAAGAAGAGGCAAGCCCAGCATTCTTCTTAGGCAAGAGCTGGTGCAAAATTTATTTGTTCATTGTGCAAAGTCTTAGTAATAGGGTTTGAAAGCTAACTATAAATTATCAGATGTCTATCATGATAATAGGAAACTAGAAGCAGCTCTGTAAATGTTGTTCCACTGAGTTTTGTTTCTTCATGTGCTTGGGCTACTGAGTGAGTTGTCAGTAACAGTCCATACCATGCAAGGAATGAAGCCGTAACTGATCTTCTCCTCTCCCTCGTGTGATTAGACATGGAAATATAAACACGATCTGGCCATCCTACTTTCTCCATTGTGAGTGAGCGGGGGGAGGCACTCTGTCTGCCTCTATGGGATACTTTGATTCGTCAACTGTAGCTTATCTATTGTGGTAACAGATAGATAAGTGCAAGCCAAGAGAATATTTGAGCTGGAGAAATTCCTCTGGTTCCAGAAACGCTGGTTCTTCGTACTGTGACATGTGAAGGACAGAGTTACTTTGTGTTTGAAGTCTAAGGTACTTGGGCCCCAGAGACTGACTACAGCCAACATGGTATGATGCCTACTTTGTGGAGTGATAATTTAGTTCCTGTCTGGTGCTTAAGGTGATAATTGGTGACTCATGCAGTCAGTCAGCCTGCTAATAAAGAAAGAAGGAAAGTGAATATAGATCAAGAAATCACTGATGTATGAATCACCTGTTATTTACTTCTTTGCTGCAAAAAGAATATAGTTAGTGGAAGTGGTTATAGTTACTAATGTGAGGTCTGTCAGAAAAATGTGGTTTGGGGTTGGTGACTCTGCTGGAATATAAATCATCCACGGGTTTTTTTTGGTAACAGCCAGTCAACACTGACCATAGAACATTACTGAGAAATTCAGGGAAGTTTATTTTGAGCCTATTAGCCTTTCCAATGTGTAAAATAGAAAAGTCTGATTTGTATTTATGAAAGATTCCATTGTTCATGTTACATCTGTTGTTTTGACTCATAATAGAGTTTCTGTGACTTACCATCTCACTGTCAACATTGCCTTTCTCCTCTGGTTTTCATTTTTAAAATAAGGGCTTATTTCAGTTATGAATCAACATGTTTACCAAGTACTCATTTAGGACCTTCGAAACCTACATTGTTTGGAGTTGAGTTCTGATGAGTTCAGGTGGCCTCCCTGGTGTATAGGGAGGTCATCTCCAAATGAGCTCATCACTAACATCAAGGAACAGATTCTGCTAGCCTTAGGCAAAATGCACATAAGAATAACTGGTAAGCTTGCCCATTTAAAACCTGCAGAGCCCCTGGATAAGTCTGACCATGACTGATTCACAGGAAAGAATCAATGAAGAAGAACAATGCCACAGAGATACAGTTCATGGTAGCAACATTTTTCAAACTACTGAAAAATACAAGCAAGCTGTGACCACATGACTTTCTTCATGTGATCATTAACTTTGGCACAAGGCAATTTTACATGTTCCAGGAAAAAGGTTTCTTCATATTCCCTGTGAAATTCTGAGATTTTCCTACCTCACCTCATTTCCTTGATGTCCTTTCATTGTAGACCTGAGTCGACTTTAAGATTGCCGGGAAATTTTATCAGAGTCTTAGACTTTGTTCTGGTTGTTTGCAGAGCTCCCAGCCCATCATACCAAATGCCTTACACACCTTCATCCTCTGTGTGAAGAGTTAAGTATTTCTTTCTCAGTTTTTCAGGCAGGAAGGGTGAAGCCAAATGGGAGGCTACTTAATAAAATCCCTTGGGAATCAGTTTTGAAGGGTATAGGAGTCCAGGAAGGCTGGACATTACTTAGGGAGAAAATCTTGAAGGCACAGGAGCAGGCCATCCCTATGTGCCTTAAGACAAGCCAGCGGCATAGAAGACCCGGTTGGCTGAATAGGGACATATTGCTAAAGATCACGGAAAAGAAGAGAGCTTATGGCCTCTGGAATGGAGGGCGGGCCACTCATAGTGGATATAAGGATATAGTTAGGTTATGTAGGGAGATTATTAGAAGGTCCAAGGACCGGTTAGAAATTAATCGGGCTTTGAAAGAAAAAGATTGTAAGAAAAGCTGTTATAATTACATCAAAAGCAAAAGAAAGGACAGAGAGCGCCTCCATCCCCTGCTGGATCCAGAAGGTAATATAGTAATGAAAGATGAGGATAAGTCTGAGGTGCTTAATGCCTTCTTTGCCTCAGTCTTTAGCAAAAGTAACACCTGTACTCAGGGAAGCCAGCCCCCCAAGCCAAGAGAATGGGACCAGAAGCAAAATGTCCCACCCACAATTCAAAAGGAGATGATCAGGGACCTACTCCTCCACGTCAACATCCATAAATCTATGGGGCCAGATTGGATTCATCTTAGAATCCTGAGAGAGCTGGCAGGGGTGCTCACCAGGCCACTCTCCTTCATTTATCAGCAGTCCTGGCTGACTGGAGAGGTCCCAGCTGATTGGAAGACAGCAAATATAACATCCATCTACAAGAAGGGACAGAAGGATGATCCAGGAAATTACAGGCCTGCCAGTTTGACTTCAGTCCCAGGGAAACTGTTGGAGCAGATCATCCTGAGTTCCATTATGCAGCACATGCAGGACAACCAGGTGATCAGATCCAGTCAGCATGGGTTTGTGAAGGGCAGGTCCTGTTTAACAAACCTGATCTCCTTCTGTGACTGGGTGACCCACTTGTTGGATGAAAGAAAGGCTGTGGATGTCATCTTGACTTTAGTAAGGCATTCGACACAATTGCCCACAGCATTCTCCTAGAGAAATTAACTGCTCTTGGCTTGGACAGACATACGCTTCGCTGGGTGAAAAACTGGTTGGATGGCCAAGTCCAGAGAGTTGTGGTCAATGGAGTTAAATCCAGTTGGAGACCAGTCATGAGAGGTGTCCCCCAGGGCTCAGTACTAGGGCCACTCCTGTTTAACATCTTCATCAATGATTTGGACAAGGGGATGGAGTGCACCCTCAGTAAGTTTGCAGATGACACCAAGATGGGTGGAAGTGTCGATCTGCATGAGGGTGGGGAGGCTCTCCAGGGGGATCACTGGGCCAAGGCCAACTCAATGAAATTCAGTTAGGCCAAGTACTGGGTCCTGCACTTCAGCCACAGCAACCCCCAGCAGCGCTACAGGCTTGAGGAGAAGTGGCTGGAGAGCTGCCAGACAGAGAGGGACCTGGGGATGTTGAGAGACAGCCTGCTGAATATGAGCCAGCATGTGCCCAGGTGGCCAAGAAGGCCAATGGCATCCTGGCCTGTATCAAAAATAGTGTAGTGAGCAGGAGTGGGGAGATGATTATGCCCCTGCACTCAGCTTTGGTGAGGCCTCAGCTTGAGTCCTGTGTCCAGTTTTGGGCCCCTCACTACAGGAGGGACATTGAGGTGCTGGAGAGGGTACAGAGGTGGCTGCCAAGCTGGTAAAGGGCTTAGAACACAAGTCGTATGAGGAGAGGCTGAGGGATCTGGGGCTGTTTAACTGCAGAAGAGGAGATTGAGGGGAGACCTCATCACTCTCTACAACTACCTGAAGGGAGGTTGTAGAGAGACGGGGGTTGGTCTGTTCTCCCTAGAGGAGAGTGATATGGAGAGTGGAGGGGAAATGGATTTAAATTGCACCGGGGAGGTTCAGGTTGGATATTAGGAAGAATTTCTCTACTGAAAAGGTTGTCAGCCATTGGAACAGGCTGCCCAGAGAGGTGGTTGAGTCACTGTTTCTGGAGGTGTTTAAGAGACGAGTGGATGTTGCATTGGGGGACATAGTTTAGTAGGTTGATAGGGCTGGGACAAAGGCTGGACTCGATGGTCTTCTAGGTTGCTTCCAGCTGAAACAATTCCGTGATTCTATGGTTCCATGATTCTGTGATGCTGTGATCAGTGTCCCTAAGATCACGTGTGAATGCCTGGACCACCTGAAGAATAAACCTCCAGTTTTGTGAATCTGCCCTCTGTGAATCTCTCAATTACAAGAATTTTTTTCTTTTCCTGTGTTTGTGCTCATACTGTGATATGAAAATTTGTCACTTTTCAGGAACTCTGGAGCCTGCTGCACACTTGGTGCTGCTAGCTAGCCACCCTGTATGTAGGGTGCCTGTGTAAGCAGCCCTTGTCTTTGTAAAGGGTATTAAAATGTTCTGCATTTGTCTGTTTACAGCTAAACCATTTTTAGCCCTGGATGCAAAGAAAACCACTGTCAATCACAGATTACTTCTGCTAGGGAGTGGTTCTCATGCTGTGGCTCTGTGTTAGACAAGGAGAATGTGGGGGTTTCCCTTTCTTTCCCCTCCCATGCATTCCAACCATTTAGAAGGGAACTTATTTGTAACCCAGAAGGTGAAGAATCCACATTGCTCTGCCAGTGATATTGTGGAGACTGATACTGCTTTCCCAGAGTCTCTCTTTTCATGCAAACTTAAAAATAGATTCTTTTTTTTCTCCTTTGGCAGTGAAAACACTATATGACAATACCAAACCCATCTATTGTGTATTATTTTAGCAGATCCCTTAAATCTAAGGTATTGTAAATTCCTTGATACAGGAAGAAACAGTTGGATCTGTTTGTATAAACCTAGCAAAAGAGGCCTGCATCTCCTTTGAGCATATAATACAAATAACATAGCTATATTTATAACAAGAGCTTGTGTTTGTAACCTTTGTGGTAATTAACAGCAGGACAACATCTCAGATTAGTCTTAGAACCACATCAGCAACAAAACAGCAAGCAAGACTGTTTAAAGCTGCAGTGAATGTGTGTAAATGCAGACATAATTACCTTAATCCTCAGCCAGTAAGAGTTTTAAAGCCAGTTAACTTAATTGCTTACTCAGTTTCTGTTTGTTGTGCAGTGATCTTGAAAAAAAAAATCAATAAGCAGTCTCTCCACTCCACTCAAGTTCAAGCTTCATTTAGCACCCAGAAAAATGTGTGAAATTCTATCATAAATATTTTTCTCTTCCTGCTGTAGGAGTTACCTTTTGCAAAGCAAGACAAGGAGAGACAGCACAAACATTTGTCAAAACTCTCTTCAGGGAGTGGTAGAGTTGAAAAGATGAGTTGCGTTCAGGAAAAAAAAGTACTTTCAGAGGGAACATGCAGTGATCAATATGTAATACTTTTGCTTACTAAATCTACACTCTCATCCTCTCCACCGTTGTCCAAAATATAGACAAATCTTCCTGTGCTGAGGAATTTTAACTTCTGGGGGGGTTAATTCAAGGCATTTGCATCATTCTAGTCCACTTACAGCCTCCAAAGCAGGCTTAAGCGGGGCTTGTTGATTGCTAGATCTCATAAATACGATGTTTTGCCATAATGAAGTAGACTTTTCACCAGCCATTGGAGTTCATACAGCCACTGTAAAAGGAGATAATTGTCCACCAAGCAAAAATACCTCTGGGGCATGTGGAATACCTGCATGGGCCATCTGGCATTTTCCAGGACTTCTTTAAGGCCATGTGTTCACACACAGTAGATATATGGCCTTTTTGACTATTGGTTATTTTTTACTACCTTCCTACCAGATTTTAAATGAATGCAATTGACTCTTTTGTAACTAGGCACTGGAATACAAGGCCTTGTAGTCTGCTGTTGGTAGTGCTGCTGTCTGTCCAAAGGAAATTCAGTGATGAAAATTTATACAATGTGAAGTCCCGAACAGAATTTGCCCCCATATCTTCATGATATATTGAATTTTCCCTCTAGTGATTTTCGTGGTCACATTTTGCTAGAGGCTTGAGGTTTTCTAACACTACAAAGTTATTCAAAACAAGTCCAAGTATATATGATTTGAGGTGTTATTTTGCTCTCATTGCAAGAGAAAGAATTATTATCATATTAGTGTACTTAGACTTTTCTCTCTCATTTTTAAAACGTTTTTCTTATATGCCCCTCTGCATCTCCCCTTCCTCCCTCCTCAGCTTCACTTCCAGACAAATATTCCTCAAAAACTTTATGGTCTTGGAGTAGAACAACTGGAAATAATAGATAGAGCCAGAAGTACTGGGAGCAGATATTGAAGCAGTTTTCATTGTAACTCTGCCAGCCTATTGCAACGCCGACCTGCAAAACACCACAAGCCTTGTCCAGCTCTGTTTTGTTTTTTTTTTGTTTCTCAGGTTGTCTCTGAGCAGACTTGATGAGTGTAGAAAGTTTTGTGATAGCTTTCTGATGTGTTACAGGACATACCTCCCAACTCTTGCCATCCATAACTGGTTTTTACTTATGATCTGAAATAACATTTGAACCCAGCCTCAGGCCTTCTGTGTTAACCCACTGCACCACAGAATTGTAATCCATGCAATCCTAAAATAATACAGTTAAATGAGAGACTGACCTTTCCTTACTGCCAAATAGATCTTCATTCCGGAGAATTTGATGTGATTAGACCTAGCTGACCCTGTGGTTGATCTGTTGGTAGAGGCATGTTTTTCATAGGGCTCGGAATGAATAATTGTCAAGAGAAGCCTTCTTTCGTTCCAGAATGCGAGAAAGAAAAGTAGCACCTTGAAAAACACAGGAACTATCTGTGATCTAAGGATCCTACAGGCCTGGTCTTGAAACATTGCCATATTAACTGAATATGTAATCCCCTCTCATAGCATCCACTTTTTCATTTATTTGCACAAAATATGCACTATTAGCCTTCCAAAAGATATGAATCTTCCAGCATGGTATCTCCATTTTGAAAATGGGTATGAAATGAGGGACTAATCATACAGGGAAGGACAGATAGAAAGTGTTTGTGGGAATTATTTTTGGCCTAAAGAAGCCCGCAAAGATTAGCTACAAAGATCTCACTATACTTTTCTGTATGGAACCATTGATGATAAATATGGCTGCACAGAACCAGTTTTATCCCAGCTAAATCAGTGTATCCACACCAGCAGCACTGAATCACCATACATCTTTGACATAGAATGACCAAATTAAAAAAGGACCAAAGAGATTTGCTCTTTTGGGTTACATGGCAGTGACCTGCCACCCACATTTGATCCTGTAGCCCAGTAAAGCAACTGGCCTTGTCCCAATCACATAACGTGATGAAGATCTCGGGATGAGGATACATTCTTGTCCTGGTTTGAGCTAAACAGAACCAGTTCTGTTCAGTGACTTTTACTGCTCAGCTCAATCTTTTCTAAAAGGCTGCACATTCTGAAGTTAGCAGCATGGTTTTGCAGACAGTGTCTGCTACTGGCAGTGATAACACCTGATGGGGGGTTGGGCTCTAGTTGGGCAACTAGAGACAGGACGAGAAGGCACGGCCTGAAACTGCACCAGAGGAGGTTTAGGTTGGATCTCAGGAAGCACTTCCTCACCAAGAGGGTGCTCAGGCACTGGAATGCACTGCCCAGGGAAGTGGTGGAGTCACCGTCCCTGGAGGTGTTTAAGGAGAGGCTGGATGTGGCACTTAGTGCCATGGTATGGCCCATGTGGTGATGTTGAGTCATAGGCTGGACTTGATGATCTCAGAGGTCTTTTCCGGCCTCAACAATTCTGTGATTCTGTGGTTCTGTGGTGTTTACAGTTACTGCCTGGGAGTGGGATGCAGAAAGGCTCTTGCTTATACTTACTGCTGTAGTGACCAAGGCCACTGCTGGCTCCTGTGTGCCATGCTGGGGGTGCCGGAAGTAAGAGGGGTCAGAAGGAAGTAAGAGGTTGCACCTCCAGGGAGTTACAGACAGGACAAGTGACCAACATTCCATGTACATCATATTCAGTATAAAACTGAGAGTTCACAAGAGTTTAGGTCTTCTTCCTCTCTTTCTTCTCCTCTGCCATGGCCAGTGTCCAAGGAGGATTCCCTCCAATCTTCTGCCTCTGATCCCAATCCTGAGTTCCCAAATCTAGCTCCTGTATCCAGCTCCCCTCTGCCGCTGAGCCTGAGGCTTGCCCAGTGCTGCCTGCTCTGCAGTATCAGTGGGGATTGCTATCAAGGAAGGGGGGGAGTTGGGTTTGATATCAGATTTGTATATATGTATATAGTTCACTATTTTTATTATTTCCTTATTCGTCAAAGCTGTTTTAATTTCCTTTTTCTAATCTGTAAGTCTCTCTGCCTCATTCCTTTTTCCTTCCCATCTGGGGAGGGAGGGTGGGTTAGAGAGCCTCTGTCCACATTTAGTGGCCAGCTCAGCCCTAACCTGAGACAATCCCGTGCATTGATTTATACAGGACAGAGTTACACATCGTAGATTACAGAACTAAATGCATGGGTAGAGATTATCTTTGGAGCATCTATCCCCCTTTATCTCTCATTGCATTGTGAAAACAGAGGACAGGGAGAATCCCATGTCCCATGTCCCAGTCTTAAAATCCTGAGACAATTCATTGGAATAGCAAGACAGGGGAATTTTATGTCATCATTCTCCCAGCCAAGCCAAGCTATCATTTTACTGTACTGCTACTCCCTCAACTCCACTTGCTCTGAGTTATAGCTGAGAATACCCTAGTGCAGTCCTAGAGGCAGTGAGCTGTGAGAGCTCTTAAATGGGTACAAGTGCACCGTACAGCAATAAAGAGGCTGATTAAACCCTTCAGCTAATCTGTATTAGTGCTAGAATTAATGTTTCATGTAAGTCAGTGTAGAAGACAATGGGTGAGGCCCAAACTCCCCAAATTCAATGCATCAACATTATGGCTTGGCCAACTTTCCAGTGAAAAATGTTGGAAAGTTTTGTTGTTGGTCCACCCCCTCTCTTTCCTTTTCTTCTCCCGTTAAATACATAAAAGAAGGAAATGTTCAATAAAAGTAATATTTAGCCTTCTCCTTCGTTATGGAGTGGCAATAACATACAGCTTCACAGCCAGGCAAAATAGCATAAAAGAGCACACCAGCAGAATTGTTACTGCTTGGTGTATGGATATTTTTTATAATATTTAAAATACATTTTTCACACGAATTTCTCACTAAGGTTGTTACCCTCCTAGTCAGGACTAAACTGTAGTGGGTGGAGAGCATTAGCAAGCCTTTAGGGTGCTGTTGCCTGTGTCTTTGTGAGAGAGGTAGCAGCAGGGATCCCAAGAGGACAAATTTGCTGTCCAGTATGAGGAGCAGGCAGGCCTGCAGGTCCCCTGGCTGACTTTTGCCTTTAGTTTGCATGTGTATTTGCTGTAAGCTTGAGGTCTTCAGCAGCCAGAGAAAATTCCCAGGGCTTCATTTTGCTCTCACTTACGTGGGAGAGAAGGCTACTGTACTGAGCAGAGTTACAGTGGTGTTGCGCTAAGGGAAGCTGCTGGGCATTATTATCTTACACTGCTTGAGCAGGGTGAGTCAGTGCAAGCATGGAGGTGATTAATGAGAGAGCGAGGGAAGAAGGGACTCAAGCCATTCCCCGATCTACTCATTTGTGTGAAACACATGAAGGAGAGTGATACCGCCTTGATGCACTTGTGTGCTCATCTACATCAGCCAGGCATGCTGTGAGATATAAAATACTTGATACAGGCTGATTTTCAGCCAGTCCAACTGAATCTGGCCTGGTATGTTTAGTTGTGTGGTCACTCGGTGTATAAACCACAGTGCTTGTTTAGCTGCCAGTGTAGTTCAAGGACAAGTGAGAATCCCTGGTGCTCTGGAGGAGGTATTGGGAGCTGCATGTGGACTATCTCACAGAAAGAAAATGCAAAATGGTTTCCCTGTCACTGATGATGTTCATTCCCTATGCAGATTTTCTCTAAGGCATTCTGTGTCACTGAGCCTTACAAAAATATCTTGCTTATGACAAGCACCATATTGCTTCTAGCATCAGATTAAAAAAATACTCTTCTGGGAAGCAACATGTTACACTGTTGATAAAAGGAATACTTCTCAAATCCTTTCTGTTACACATGGTGCTTACTCTTAGTGTCAGTGAGATTGTGAATTGTGGTACAGCCTGCCTCTGTGAGAAAAAAAGGGTTGCAAGATCATACCCAGAAACAATAAATGCCCCAGGCATGAAGTAAAAACAGCTCTATCCAGTACAAGTTTGTTTGCCAAGTGATAGTATCTCCCATGTTGCTTGTAGCAATTAAGTCTGCTGAAACATGAAAACAAATACATCCACCCCCCTCCAGTTCTCCTTTCCATGCGGCACGGTGTTATCACAAGTTAAAGGCAAATTTTCTTTGGTTGATGCTCCTTGGACGGAATATTAAACCTCACAATCTAGGCTTTAAATCAGTTTCTAATGGGATAAGACCTAGTGTGGGGAGGGTAGATGAGACAGATAATTCCACCTGTATTTTCCCATGAAGCTTCTGACATGGGCTACTGCTGACAGTAAGATACTAGATTAGTTTGACCTCAGGTCTTATTCAGTATGGTTGCTCTTCTAATCCTCTGTTAAACTCTGTAAAGTATATTATTATCAAATTGCTTTTTACAGCTCTGTCTGGCCCCCTCCCCCAATAATGTGTGTGGGAAGCCTAGCAAAATGTTCCATTAGTGTTTAGAAAGAGAATTTGAGATATATTTTTCAGTTGATGCTGTAGGATTTATGATGTGTGTAGTGCAAAATTGATTTTACTGGACTAGAATCATGTTATGTATTAATGAATTACCAGGATATGAGTCATCCTTGGAATAGTTTGAGCAGGAAGGTAGCATTCTTCCACAAACAATAATCTGTTGATAAATAGTGCTGAAAGATGTAATTCAACAGGAACTGTTTTTGAAGAGAACCAGAGAAAGAGTATATGTACATATATTCTCCACCATTGCAGTGGTGCACATTGAGATAATGCCATAATACTGCACTCAGTCATTTAATCACATTGATTAAGGCCAGATATCCTTTACACTAAATGCTATATAGAATTGCAGTAAAAGGACAACCATATCCCAAATGTTCAGAAGAGTTTAATTATCCTGTGCTTGGATCTACCCTTCTGGGCCTTTTAAAAGTACCGTTTGTTTATTTTGTTCTAACAAGAATAAAAGCCTAACCTGTTGAAGTAAAGGGGTGTGACTTTGTTCCAGTAACCATGTTACTTGTTTGAGGATGAAGGTTTAGTTAGGACAGGTGAGATGAAAAACAAAATGTAAGCTCACATCAGTGGAATTGAAGAGTATCTTGTGAGGTTTTCCTGCATGGAGGCTTTTAACACACATTTGCAAAACATTTCTGTTGGTGTTTTCAGAGGGATACCTGCTGTTCCTTGCCTCCGTGCAGGCCAGCCTTTTTGGGCAGGGTTCCTAAGCAAACCTTTGAAGCAGAGCCAGAGAACAGCAATTCTTGTATGCATTCAGTGGTCACTGACTTCAGCAAGAGCTTGAAGTAAGCTGTGAGTGCACAGTCAGGTCTACAGTAGGTGAAGTGCTGCATTTGAGTTTTCAGGCAAAAACTGAAATGATGTCATTGTACTTGCTCTTTCAGCACCATCAAATAACACTAGGCACATTTTCACCCAGACTAGTCCCTTGTTCCTTCAAGCAGTCCCACTAGTAGCTCCTCCTAAAAGGTAATAGAGACAAAAACCTTAGCAGGGAGAACAGTTTCATCTTTTCAGAAATGTACCTAAAAATCAAATATATTGCAGGACAGAGGAATATTCCTTCTTGATACAGAAAGAATAAAGCCTTTTTTATGTTGTCTCATCAGGCTGTTAAGCTGCTCTTACAGAGTTGCTGTGTAAATAGTGGCTTGAGCAGAATGCAGACTGCTAAACATGTTTATGTTTGTAGGAAAACAAATAAACCTGCCTGAAGTTTCTTTTAATGCACTTCTACTCTTGATATATGGCTTCTCCTACCCCAAGCACTTGAAGTAGTAGCACAGTTTATTGCCATAATGGTAGTAGAGATAACTCAGCTTGCCTTTGCCTTGGAAAATGATTGATTTTGGAAAAGGGTACATGTTTGCTTGTAAAATCTTGGCAATGTTTTGATGAAAGTACTTTGTTTTCTTAAAAAATGCTGGGAAAGTATTGACTTTGATTGTGTTTTAGATTGTCCTAGTAAAACAATGGTAAGAAGATAAATGTAATAGGAGCCAAAGCCAATTGCCTCCTGCTGGGTTCCTCAGGTTAATAGAGGAACCTGAGCACAACAAAGCCCTCATGTAATGGAGGGGGGTGGGAGGAGTGGGAAAGGTCTAGGACAGGTAAGCATAGACCCAAGAGCAGTGGCTGGGAAGTCTACAGAAAGTTGAAGCATTGACACAACTTCAGTCTCGATTTTCAAGATCTTCATCACACAGAAACAGCCTTCTGCCTTTCTTGTCTCTACGTCTCTTTTTCTTTTGCCTCATATCACAGCAGATTTAGGCCTCAAAGCTTGGAGGCCCTTGTGTTGCTGCTAAGTGATTGTCACATGTAGAAATACTCGTACAAGCAACTTGGCTCAAGAGGATCTTTATTTTCGTACTGTAAATAATTTTGTTTCAAAATCTTGTGTCGAATACAATGTGTACATAGTGTGGGGAAGCTATGAAGCAAATAAAGTGAATGTCAGAGACGTACTGGGGATGGTGGTCCCCCACATCTGCCGAGGGCTGTGTTTGTTAGCACGTGTCACACAGACTGATCACCGACACGCTCACACTGAGAAGAGCTGTCATCCAAGAGCTACGCATCTGGATGCCCACAGTGCTACAGCTGTGTTGGTGCTAGTATACGTAACAGATTTGACTTATCACAAATACAATCAACTGTAGTTATACTTTGATTCTCTAGGCTAAGCGTTCAGAGGTACAGTTTTAAGTCAGACTCATTTATCACAGCTATGTTGATCTTTCTCTGATTTGACATCACTGAAAGATTGCAAATGTACATAGACTTTCTTTGGCACATGACCTTTCACCAAGCAGTTCCAGCCCTTCCTAATCCAATAGTGGGTAGATTTTGTAGCTCTTAGGAAAAACCTGTGACCTGGGAAAATGCTTAGCTCAGCTAATTTTATATGGATTTTAAAAGTAACAGGTTCTAAAAATGAAAAATGCTGTTAAATGTACTTGGGCATTATTTAATCTGTTAGCTTTGGTTGTATTTAGAAGATGGTAGTACTTTAATCAGGTTCAGATCCCTACAGTGCATTTTTAAATCTTTTAAAAATCCTATAGAAATCCTTTTAAAAATTGTTACTCACAATGATAACAGTAAGGAGAAAAAGTAAAATGAGAACAATTGCCGTGAGTTTATGTTGAGCCAAGATGTGACACACTCGATAGGGAAAACCAGTAATAATTAGAAAACTTTACTTCCAAATGTCTTTGTGGAACATCTCCCTTGGCTCCCTTTGTGCCTATGAGCTTGGACAGACTTACTAATTTTATACCATGGTGTCTAGTTATTATAGGGTGTTTTCATGTTCCATAAGAAATGTAGCAAACTTCCTTAACTGCAAAAATAATTCCTTTATTTGACATTTGTATCTGCCGAACTGTCTCTGGTGATTGACATGTCTCTCTGCAAACCCTCCAGTTTTGCTCCACTGGCTGTGGGTTCTTCCACCTTCTCTTCTTCCCCTAATCTGAAAACAGATGGGCATCACTACAGTTTCTTCTCTTGGAGTACATGAATACTCTGTCTGAGGGTGTCTGAACAGAGGGCATGTGTAGAGGCTGCCACATGGCCACATGTATGTAGGTTCCACCTTGGAGTTCAAGCCTGCAGGAGGTGATTCGTCCTCAGCCGCAGAACAGTTCTGTGGCCTCTACCCAGCTCCAGAAGTTCACACATCTGGTGCTGCTGGTCATTCAGTTGACCAGTGTTAAGGTTATCTGTCAAGTGATTTCACAAACCGGGGGAAAAGCCATGACAGGGTTGCTTGAAGCATGGTCATGAGGGAGCGTTAGGTTAGGGAGAGTTCTGGCTGTTTCCTGATGTGAGTGGTGAAATGAAGTGTCTGCACAGAAGAAACAAGCTTACCTCATTAGATATGAAACGTACTGGTGCCTGCCACTCAACAAGCCTCAGGACCCAGCACTGGTTTTCTCATTCCTCTCTCAGCTAGAACAGCTGACCAAATTCAGAATTGGTGAGTGGTTCAGCTCAGCTGGGGAAGTCGAGGAAGGGGGAAGCTTGGCTTGGCACTTTGTAGACCAGGCACCTTTTCCTCTTCGGCAGTCCTACGGGCAAAAGCTGCCACTGTTGTTCTCCAGCTGTCTTTGCAGTACTGAAATTTAGCAAGCAGTGTTTAAACACGACCGTGTTTAAAATACTAGAAGAAATTATTATCTGCCAAAAGGGAATTTGTCAGGTAATCCTGTACCATTATTCTGGTTTTCAGTTTGATGCTGGTTACAAAAAAAGAAGGTGGTGGGGTCCTTCATAATGCTGCAGGGAAAAATGTTGGAAAGCTTTTCCTTTACCTAGCAGCAGAGAAATAATAATGTAATAATAATGGTTGTGATGATGATGGTTATGTATTTCATTATAGAAATGTAAAAACACCTTGGGCCGAATCCCACCAACTACAGTCAAAGATACCCCCAAAGACCCCAAAACTAGCTGCCAATGTTGGCCTGGCTGAAATTGCCAAATTCTGCAGTTTCCATCCAAGTCCATAAATCTTCCCAGTCCCTCAGGCAAAGCTTCTGGTGATCCAAAAGCAAGCAGGTAGTTCTGTGGCTGATGCATGAGGCAGAACAAAACTGGACTGACTGACTGGGAGCAGAATTGGCTCTGCAGCGCTGACAGGAAGAGGAATGTGTGGTGGTCAATCGACTTGGCACGTGTATTAAAGAGAACACCTAGGGAATAGGTATTTACTGCATTAAGATGTCGTTCTGCGGCCCTATTTCTGCAGACTTTGAGGAAGCCCTGAGGGAAGCTTCTGGAAGAGAATGAGCTTGCAGACTTTGTGTGGAAGAAAATTAAACAGGGAATTTTTAAAAGGAACTGAGAAGGAAAAATTAATTTGTAAGTGCAGGAGATCACATAAAACTCCCTTGGAAGAGTTCCTAAGGAAAGGATTGTATTTACTCTGGAGAGGGAGCAAACAGTTTAGGCCTAGAATTTTATTGCCAGGTCTCATTTTTTAACCTGCTTTCCTTCTGTTTTCAAATCCCAGAGATAGCACAGCGGTTACCAGAAAGTGCAGCTGGTCTCTTTTGATAAGGTTTGATAGGAGAGATAAACAAAATGAGCTGTCATTTGCCTTTAAAGACTCTCCCAAATGTACCGTCTTCTTCTTCCCAACAGCAGTTCACTTTGCTGTAACTTCTAGGTAAACAGTGGGAAACCAGTTACTGTGATGTTAATGAGGGTGATGAGTTTCCTGGATTAAGAGCTGTGCTCTTGGTGCATAGCATCAAAGAAGGATCTGACTACTGCTGTTCCTCTAACCACTGAATGGGCCAGTGAAAGGTTACCATCTTCTGAACTGAGCTGCTCCAGTGATCTGAATTAACAGAGGCAGCCAGCTTAGTAATTGGAATCGTGATTTCTTGTGAGTAGGCCCAACAAAACAGTATGAGAAGTATATCAAGAGGTACCTACTGATTCCTGGAAGGATCAGGTATGCATTACACTCTTTTAAGAGAAATTACTCAACCTTTACCAAATTTAGCAATTAAAAGTATCACATGGATGTGAACTCTAAAAATTAAACTGATAGAAAAAACTAAGAGATAACTAAACAATCCTGTCTGGAACAGAGATGTTTTTGGATGTTACCAAGCAAAATGCTAGAGGCTGCCTAAGTGCAGGAGGTCAGACTAAATAAGTATGGTCATCATGCTGATGTTAAATAAACTCATTCTGTCAAAATAAATGCCCAATTTCTATCCGCACTGCTAGGATATGGCAGATCTTTCAACTTTAGACAGGTAGCAGAAGTGTGAGAACACAGAGAGAAAGCAGAAATCAATGATGCCCAAATATCCCTTAGAACAAAAGAAGAGTGTCTAAAATCATCAGAACGTAATGAAAAACAACACAGGCGACTGTGGCTCCCTGAACTGCACTTGCACCAGAGCTATAGAGTGTTGATACTGCATTTAGTACTGTATGAAGACAGAGAAAGACACAGCCTCACTTCAGAGCGATCAGCAGTTTGACAGCCTCAATAACAAGAGACAGCGGGTTATTGAACTTATTATGGGTACAGATAGGCCGGGAGTAAGATGAAGGCGAGCTGTTTACAGGGTCTTAATATACTGAATAAAAACATACAGAGGTAAAAGAATAGTGAGGCTGTGAAGCAGAACTACATAGGATGATAGCAGTAGTGGTCCTTAGTGCAGCTATGGATTGGAAGGGGTAGAATTCCCCCTCCAGGTGTTGCATACCATACCGCATTAAACAAATGGAAACTGTGGCCTGCTTAGGTCTTCCAGGACTGGAAGGTACATCTGCATGACCCTGGTGCCACTGCAGGTCCTCATTGATTTCTGTGGTTCCCACAGACCTGTCAGTAGCATTACTGCCTAAATCCATTGCTAGAGATCAAAGACGTACTGTTTAGTAGGAGTGAATCAAAGTTACAATTAAATGCTTTGTCTGGTTTGGGGAAACTGGATTAGGTCTAATTTGCTACAAGAAAATTTTTGTTCCTGCACTGAACAGTGGCAGCATGTTTAAATAATGCATGGAACAGTAGTCTTACCTGTATTAGAGTGAGCTGGAACCAAAGATTCTTCAGAATTTGTCACTCCTAGCTCTGAAGCTGAGTAGCATTCATTTCATTTTGTACTGCTAAATCCTTGAAATACCTCCTCTGTGGCATGCCTACATAATAAGTAACAGGTTTCCAATTATTTATTGCCTCTGTCTCCAGTATATTTTGCAGGTTTCTTTTTCAATTTATATACATTTATTTGTTTTACTACCACTTTGCATTCTAAGAACAAATCATCTCTAATAAAAAGCACATTTCCTTGCAAGCAGAATCAATTTCCTTTAGAAGTCTTTCATTCCCTGATTAGTGTGTTACAGTTGGTCTTCACTAATCACATAGTTAACTGTGAGCAATAAAGTTCTTAAATAAATTAATGCTCTGGTGCAGGTCAACATTAGTCATAATGGACAGTTTCCCACTTAAATTTCTGAAATGCAAGATGTAACGTGAGTTACTTAGGCTCTTAGATTCACATTAAAAGTATAGCAATTAATGCCAGATCTGTTTTTTTTCTGGAGGTCATTAGTATGTTATTAACAATTAAGTCTCAGCAACAAATTGACTTGATTGCAAGTCACTAATACACTGGGAAGTTTAAATGGGTGTGGTTTTTCAATTACTTTTGAATGTTTGGGGTTATGGCTTCTTTTTTTCTCCCCTTTGTGTTAGCCAGCTCCAGAAGCACTCAGCGGGAAGGTCATGAAGTAGAAGATTTGTGCATTACTACATCTTTCCGTGCTTCCTCTTCATTTGTTTTATTATTGTAGGCTTTGAAACATAAGGAGAAGTTAGCTGTAAGCTATTCCTTCTGGTCAGTGTTGGAAGCATATTAGAGAGTTACGTTCTCAGATGGAGGATGCATTTTTACTAACTGTGAACAGGGATAAGTCACTGTGGATCAGAAAATGTGAGATGTGGTTGAAACCCCATGATATGGCTGCTGAAGCAAAATAACACCTTTCCCAATACTGAATTTAAACCAGCATTTGTTGGAGAGCAGAGCTTGAATCATGACTCCCTACGGTCCAGCAACCACTCAGATTAAGCTTTGTGGTTTCCCTAATGTCTGTCAAATATTGTTGGAAACCTCGCTGGCTGGGCTGTAAGGTGAACTACATTGCATGGGTGGTATCAGTTCCCTGCAGAAATCAGAGGGGAGGGGGGAAAGACAGAAAATAACTTTCAGCCAAAATACATATAGAAAAGCATTAGTGTTTATTTTGAAAACATCATGTAACACTTCTTTAGAGTTTCTATGTATGTGTGCTTAGCAAATGAGAAAAAGGAAAGGCTCTGTTTCTCAGAGGAGCTGATGACTTGGAAGCTGAGAAATGTGAATACAAAACATTCTGACTGGCTTTGAGTGTGGCTTGTGTGCGTGATCAGTTGAGTCCACACTGAGTCCACTTTTGGCTTGGAGGTTAAAAATAAACCAAGGGTGTGCGAGACGGACAAAATAAACCCATGTGTTGTGGATTTTTGCATTAGGAGAATGTGGCTACGTTAGGAGATAACCCCACTGTGCTGGGCAGAGGCTATGCTATGCGCCATGCCATGAGACACCTGGGCCATTGCTTCCAGCCTGAGGGTCAAACACTACTAATGCGTGAATCTGAAAACTTCCTTGCTGTGTATGTCCTTCACATAAACTGAGAGGATTGGGATTGTGTGGAGTCATGACTGTGATGGCACCTCAAAATATTACTGTAACATTGTGACCATTTTTGACTCAAGTGTTCTATCATCATTCAAAGTGTCGTGAGTTGCTTCTACAGATGGAGGAATTGATAGTAGATAGATATTTCTTTTTTATTTTACTTTATACTTCTAAGCAAAATGTATTTTGTGTTTCTGTTTGAAATCATATACTTAAAATTAATGTATATATTTCGCATATAGAGAGTGATCTAGTGTATACTTCAGGTCTTGCCTCACTGAACACAGACAAAGCAAATATAAGATGGGTTTTTTTGCTTACAATTTCCAGAATCATTACGACATGCACTCCGTCCCAAATACGTGTTACAGCTTTGTTGTCTTTGAACCCCTCCTGTTTTGCTCTCTGTAGCACAAATATCACCATCAAATAGCAGTTATTTCCCCTTGCCAGGTTTATTTTCAGACCACATGAGAAATACTCCAGGCAGCAAGATGACACTCTTATTCAAGCATCGTATGTGCCCTGTATTTTGGAAGGAGGCTTGCAGTTTCATAAATTAACCTAGTTGCTTAATGCATTTCTCTGAGAAAAGCTGTCATGATGACCATTAGTTTTCTCTAACCCATTTCTTAACTTGTTACTGAGATTAACAAACAAATGGTATTAAGGAAGGCAAGTGGAAATCCTTAATTTTATGGTAAATTTTTAATGGGACATTGGGCAGACTGGGCTTTGAATTGTTCAATTCTATAACCACAACCCCCAAATCACATGTGTACCTCTGTGCAAGTGCATTTTACGTGTGTGCATTCTGTCAGAGTCATAGCAATTTCTACACCTGTTTGTAGTCCTTAAAATTTCTCTAAATCCAGTGCTGTTTAACAGCCTCACCTGTATATGTTTAGTGTTTAACTGCTTGCTTGCAACGCTGATGCTTTTTGGAAATGCCCTGTGTCACACTTGAATTTCCTAATCCTTGGTTTCTTTTAATTACTCTGAAATTTATTATAGAGAAGAAAGCAATGACAGTCAAGATTACAGGGGACTGTATTTGAGGACTGAAAACAGAGTGCAGAAAGGAGCCTTTCACTTCAGAGCTGCTGGTAGGAATCCAGCTCAGTTTCAGACTTAGCAAAAATCATTACTGTGTGATGGCTGCTTGGTGCCCTGCACTCCGTGTCCACAAATGAGTCAGTGTCCACATCACACAAGCCACCAGAACAATTGGTGCTACTGTAATTGAGAGTCTACGGGCAGCATTGGTGGAAAGGGCAGGGACTTGAATGAGCATGGAAAATGAGCTGCTTTCCCTCTGCTCCCTCAGGTCACCTTTGAGGCACATCTGTGTGAGAAAAGTTAGAAGAAATTTGATCTGTGGTAGTTCCCTTCGGGAGATAGATGGAAGACTTTGCATTCCCATTCTGACAACCTGATACCTGCTAACAAACATTACATTCAAGAAAAATATAGATCATTATGAAATCATTTAATGTGTGAAAGCATGAACTAAAAAAACACAAAGTATGATTGAAAAATCAACAATAAAATTCAAATGCTGACTTAGTTTTGAAATGCTAGGAGCAGAGCCAAACAAATATTATCAAGCATGACCGTTGTTGGCAACAATTGCTTCCCTCAAAAGCACAGGGAAATCCTACTCTTTTATTAAACCATTGAACAATCTCTTCAAGCTGAATCCCTTCTAGGCAAAAATAAAGGAGTGCTTCCACTGTTCAAACATTCTCTTTGGAGATAAGAACGTGGATTGATAGGTGTTGGACTTTATTCAGCCTGAGGTGATGCCTTGGTGTCATGGAAACAACAGCTGGAAGGAGAGCTCTCAGCAACACAGGGCACCGTGAAGAGGGCCGGTTTAGCTCAGTGGGTTGAGCGTGGTGCTTGAAACACCAAGGTCGCGGGTTTGATTCCCGTTCGGTTCTCACGTGTGTTGCCTGACCTAGTCGAGAGGTGGCGTCCCTGCTCACAACAGGGAGGTTGGATTAAAATGATCTCTGAGGTCCCTTCCAGCCCAGGCCATTCTATGATATGATTCTAAGAGAGGGCCTTGGGAGACTGGGACTGCCAGTGTGCCCGGGAATCGGTGGTAGAGGTTGGAAGGGACCTCTGGATGTCATCTGCTCCAACTCCTGGACTTCGCACTTGACTAAGTTGTCTTCTGTGAAGCAGGGAGGGCCTCATCTTAGAATTTATGTGGTACTCAGTAATCCTAAAAAACCCTGCCTCTGTCAGGAAACTAATCGTGTACTACTGGAGATGAATTTAGCCCCATAGTTCCTGTAAGCTTCAAATGATTAAACTGTGAAGGTGTCTCTTAATGTGATGAAATGACACAATTGCTTGTGCTGCTTACGGTGGTGAATGTGATACGAATTTTTGACGAAGTGAAAGTAAAAAGAATGTGTTTGGTGTCAAATAAGTGCATTAGCAAATCTGAAATTATCTGAGACAGCTTGGACTATTTGTGAATTCATGCCAAATTCAAATAAAAGTAGAATAGAAAGTTCAACCTCAAGTTGAAGTTTTCCATTGCAGTTCCTTGAAAACAAAATGTTTTGACTTTTCCTATTACAACAGTTCAAAAATTTAATTTAAATAACTTTAGGTCATTTTAAGAGCACCTTAGACCCAGAAAGTTAATTTCTCAGTATTTATTTCAGTATGTGGAAAGGGGGAAATCCAGAGCAACCCAATACAAAAATGTGTGTTGGAGTGAGTACATGTGTTTTGAGGAGAGTTGACCACAAAACTGAAAGAGAAATTATTTGTTCTCAGTTCTCTAGCTGTAACCTGTGACGTCTATGCTTTTGTATTTTTGGGCTTCTCCAGGAGATAATGCTACCAGATTGTTCAGTGTTGTTTGTACAGAGGAGAGAAGATTTAGATACCTATTTCATTCCCAGTTGTGTGCTAAAGCAGGATTTGGAACCCAGGGCTGTGACAGTGAAACCAGGTGTAACTCCCTGCTCCTCAGTCTCTTAAGAAATATACCCATATCATGAGGGTGGTGGGAAATAAGCACATCCTTTCAGGGTAAATTTGGGGAAGTATTGTGGAGCACCACAAAAGTGTGAGGGCCAACTTCAAAATTTCTAGGAGCCAGGAGATAACAGCACCCAGAACACAGATTTCAGAGTTAAAAAAAAAAATAGTGCAAGAGTATTTCAGCACCCTGAAACATCTTAGTGAAGAGTATGTGGCGCACATTTTTCCCTTTTCTATGACCAGTGCTGAATTCCTCAAGGGACTGGTGATTCTGCAGATAAGGGGCTGCAAAAGTACGGTCCTCAGGCAGAGCCTAGCCCTGCTCTCCACGGGCAAGGAGGAGAGGGGGCTGACAACCTTGATGTTACAGGAGGAAAAATCTATACAGAAGCTTTTCCCATTCGAGCGGCCAAAGCAAGATTCTCAATTCAGCAGAGGCTGAATTCACGAGAATAGCAGCAGGAGGTGGGATGAGAGGTTTAAATGGCAAAAAAAAAAAGCTTTTAATAGCAGTCTTTGTATTATAATAAAAGTGTTTGTTTCAGCATCTCTGCCAGCCGGTGTAAGCAATATAACTTTATGAGTAGCTGTTATTTCGTGTAATAGAAATGCATTTGCCCATCGTGAGTGCCTATTGCTTGGCAAGCGGATGACTGGTCATATTATTAGGCAGGCTTATTTCCACGGGCAGAGAGGGGTATGCATCCTTCTTAAGGTGAAGAAAAACCTGCAAAGGCCTAAGCCATAATATGTAATAACACAAAGCAGTGTGTGTGAAAGCAATGTATAAACCGCATTCACTAAAGTAGTACAGGATAAGGTCACTATTGAGAAATATGAAATTATTTTTGAAAATGAGCCTCCCAAGGTAAGTCAGAGGCCAGAAAATGAGCTGCTTTTGTATATTTCCTGCCATACCATACAGCGAATGAGGTTACACATGAATGAAACCGTGATGTATGATTTGGCTTCTTACGCATTAAAAATCCTTTTAAAATATAACTGTGGTGTTCCTTCCCAAATGATTTTACTTTATGTATTTATTTAGAGAAAACTGAAGCAGTTTGCCATTTATGTGTATTCAAAACCGCATATTTCCAAGACTGTAAAGGAAACCTTAAAAAAAATTACTTTCAGAACTCAAATAATGATGTTTTAAAATGCATAGGAAAATGTATTAAAATGAAATAGAGAAATGAAATGGATAAAATCTCAGTTGTTCTTTTCTTTGCTACTTGATCGTAACAAGTGATTGTGATGCACACATAAAACTGGATAGCATAGATTTTGTTCATCATGTATATTTCATTATATATTATACATTTGCCTAAACAGTTGCTTTCCATGTTGTGAATTCTTTTGTGTGAATATTTTGAAACACTTAAAATTGGAGAGCATATAAAACATAGCCCACCACAGCATTCTGAATCTGCATAAACTCTTACACAGATATTTGGATTTGTGTACACATACACAAAATCTTGATTTATATTTCTTAAATTATTTGCATTTATCATAGCAGGATGAGACCTAGAATGTTTCATTAAACTTCAAAACTATGTAAGTAATACTGAATATAGGAGTTGGGTAGCACGCCCTTAAGTATTTGTGAGTTTCCGCCTTTTTTTCAAGCATTCACATCTTTCTAAGCAAGTACAATATGAAAGTCCAAGTTATGTATACCGATGGTGCTGCTCAGGTTATGTTCTTAGTGAGCAACTCTAGAAAGTGTGCAAGCTGTTAAAGGAATACTATTCCATTAATGTATACCTCAGAAATATTAGATGAATGCAATTTTTGTTGAGATTACCACTCTTAAATCATAGAATCGTAGAATAGTTTGAGTTGGAAAGAGCATTAAAGATCACCTAGCTCTAATGCCCCTGCCATGGGTGAGGATGCCTTTCATAAAGGATAGTAACCCCTTCATAAATAATGCCATTGTATTAATATTTCTGACCTTTTAACAAAAAAAGAAATAATCACTGAAGAGGATTCTAGGAAAACTAATTATCCGAGGATAAAATTCACTCAAAAGTGCTGTTATTTTGCAGACTTTGTTATTTAAAGTACCTTTACTGTAACTGACACACTGATGACTGCTGTCTGATGAACCCTTATGTCACCCTGCTCAACAAAACCTTTGTATTGTCTTTGAAGCAATGTGCTCTTAATTGCTTTCTTCATAGGCTGCTGGATGAACTACGTAAATAAGAGTTTCACATTAGTGAGCTGTTATAATTAGAGATGCCTGACTTTTTTAAGAGAAAGAGGTCAAATTATCTTGAATTAGGTAGAATGTGCATGTTGGACTAAGATTTCTGTGTCTTAGATGCAGCCCATCCATTCCTGATACTTGCTTGTTCTCAGAAACTGTTTTGCTTATGCTCCTTGTAGCTGTGGAACTGCCTGTACAGTCTTGCGTAGGCAGAGCAGAAGCCTGTGAGCGACTCCCTGTCCCGGTGGGCAAGGTGTCAGAGGAATAGTCAGTGAAAGAAGGAATTATTTGATTTAACCAAAAACTTTTTCCCGTTGTACCACTAACTACTCAAAACCTTAATAAACCCACAGCCCTGCTCAGAAAATATGATCAGAAGTTAAAGGTTGCCATCTAATGGTGAACATATATAATACAGTCTTCATATTTTTTCTTAACTTCTCTTTTCTTACTTTTCTCCATGTACCTGCAAGTCCTTTCTTTATAAGGCACATGAAGAATGAGACTAATGTTTTATTCAGATTCTACCTGGGATGATCAGTAACAAGATGTTGCAACTGAATGTGAAATTCCAGCCATTCCATTTAACTGAATTCTAATGTCTTCCTGTTTTTTTCTATGAATTTAGATATAGATGAGTGTTCCTTCGAAAGAACCTGTGATCACACCTGCATCAACTACCCTGGAAGCTTTGAATGTCTCTGCCATAAAGGCTACACCTTGTATGGACTGACGCACTGTGGAGGTTTGGAAACTGAGTTTTGCTTGTCTGTTCGTTTGTGTGCTTTGTGAGCTGTTTACTGAGACACACATTTTTTAGCTGAAGATTTTGGAACTGAAGAAGATAAACCAGTGAGGTTAAAATAATGCTGAAATAGCATAAACTGCATGTAAATAAAATTTCAGCATCTCAAATTTGTTGAAGGATTCCCACTAGAAGCACATAAATGAAAAACCATGGCCACACATTTTTGCAGTGGTGGTACATGGCAGCCTCAGTATAGACAAGGAGCCTGCAGCACTGACACTTGCATCCACTGCTGCGTGACAGCCACTGCAGCTGTTCTTCCACAACCCTCAGAAAGCAGCCTCATGACTGAGGGTTGTTGCACTGTACAGGGTGAGCTTCCTTGCAGAATTTTCAAGCGCAGACAACCAGTCGGTACTTCCACAGGAGTCAGATTAGTTACAATCGCATTAACAGAAGGAAGGCTTCAAATGATGGGCAACAAGGGAAATAGGATAGAGATGTCCATTTCACAAAGTTTACAACTTTTGGCTCTGTTGGTATTTGTTCTCACCAGTCTGCAACATAAACTATCTGTGAAACTCATTACCAAAGGCTGTCGGGGTACCCGATTCCCATCTTCTGTGGAGCTACTCCAACCTTTCTGGCATAACTGGAAAGAATTGGTGCTCTAATGTCTGGTTATCAGAGAGGAATGTTTTTAAGTGCATCATAGGGCAGTATTATCACAGTCATGGAACCATAGAATTGTCAGGGTTGGAAGGGACCTTAAAGATCATCTAGTTCCAACCCCCCGCCATGGGCAGGGACATGCCCCTCTAGATCAGGCTGCCCAGAGCCCCATCCAGCCTGGCTTTTAAAACTTCCAGGGACGGGGCTTCCACCCCCTCTCTGGGCAACCTGTTCCAGTGTCTCACCACCCTCATGGAGAAGAACTTCTTCCTAATGTCCAATCAACTTCTACTCGGTCAAGGCAGCAGAATTTCGAAGCACTCCAGTGTTTGCCAGCGTTATCACAGAGTGAGACTGCCTGCCACTGGCCTGCCTAACACCCTCAGGTATCGCTGTGGTGTCCTGCCTGAACATGTAAGTGGTAGTTAGTTTTGATGGTCTTCAGAATGCTGGTCAGAGGAGAGCAAAGGGTTTTTTTGAGGGGTTTATTAAGTGTATTAGGTCTGAATTATGCTTTTAATATTGCACAAGCAAAAGCGAGAAGAGAAAGTTATAATAAAACCTGGAAGCCTGGAATCTAAATTACTTGTTAGACTGACACAAAAAAACCTGTCCATGCTACTTCTAAATGTAAAACTAACTTGCTTTCTCTAGTTAAAAGATGTTTAATAGTTAATTATTCAAGTGATTTAAGATACAAAAATTAGTAAAGTCTTTGTCATACTGTAAACAAAGTTCTGACTTTAAGTCTGCAAAACCCATGTATTCAGGCTTGGTTCTGATCTGAGTCAGACTTAAGCCAGGGGAAGTATGCTAGAAGAATTGCTGAGAACAGTGTTGGGCCGTAATGGCTCTTAGTTTGTGGAGCAGGAATCATGGTGCATATTATATGCCAGAGTTATCCTCAGTGTATTCCCAAGTAAATCATACTACAGACTGAGACAAAAAAGATACAATTAAAAAAATACAGTTAAAGGCTCATGTTTTTTCAGTTCCCATGCGATTTGGTTTGTGCCATGCAAACAGATGTAGTAGAAACAGATTCTAGCCCCTCGCTTCTGTCCAGATGCTGAGTCCACCTGATTTTGTAGGGTTCACATGGGATATCTCTGCCTGGCTTCTCTTTGGGAGAAAGATATAGTAGATATAGGCTGGTATCTTTTTTACAGAGTAGGATAAGTAACAAATGAATTTACTGTATAATAGAGGCAGGCAGAAAGAGAAATAGGGGTCAATCTAAGGAAAAGGTTTGGAAAAAGACTCCACTTGAGGGCAGTTCTGAAAGCAAAATCAGAGTCTAAAAGTTTTGGGCACCTATGTAATGTAGGATATGGAGACACTGATCTTCAGTTTGACTGTTGATTCCTTAATGGCTTAATGTGTGTATTAACTTAGGGAAAGCTCCAAAGTTTGGGGTTAAGCCTCAATCTTTAAACAATCTTCAGCCTCAGTTCAGCTTCATTTTTTTTAAATAAGACCAAAGCTGAACCAAAATTCTCACTGGAGGTAGTCAGTGCTAAACTTAAGGCAAAAACTAAATCCAAACCTTCTGCTTTTTTCTGTAGTGGGCAGATTCAAAATCACAGCTCTGAATCCAGACTTGTCCAGGCCCTGAACTTTGCCATTCAAGCCTGTCATTAGTTGTAGTCAGCCCTTGGAGACTGATGTTTACAGTGGAACAAATAACTTACCCTGGCTGACGCCCACATGGCACTGAGCAGAAGCCAAAACTAGGGAGAAATAATGAAAACCTTCAAAAAGATTTGCTGCAAGCTTACCTTGTAGTAAGCTTGCTCTCCATCTTGCTTCCCATCTACTAGCAGTTAGTAAATCACGTGGCAGTATCCTTGTTCTGGGCCTTCTGTGCTACCCTTGTTGCTTTCTCTGAGATCCTTTTCATGGCATCTGTTGTAAAAAAAGTGATGTGTCCTAAGAGAATCTTTTAGGAGGACAGTGCTAGCACTTACACCACCTGTTTATGTAAAGGCCTGCTTGCAGTATATATTGGCTGGTTAAGTGACCTTAGGAAAATCAGTAGAATCTGCTGGACTGTTCAATGCCTTTGGGAATTTGGCTACTTCTTCAGGAGCTTGGTTCTGGGCTGAGGTAGTTGACAGCAAGAGCTCGGATTTGAACAGTTCAGCCAGAGCTCAGTGCATTTAGGAGCACTGTGGACTAAATACGTGTTTCAAAGTATGGATTCACAAGTAGATCCCACTCAGCATGAGCCTGACTACTATGTACAAGATTTCCCGGAAAAAAATTTTTGCTGGGACTATCTCCCTTGTCATTTTTTTGGAACTGCAGGCGCAGGACTTCCAGAAGTCCTGACTGACCTAAAAATCATAACGTTGTCTAGAAACATACCTGTTGTATTAGAATGTCTTTCTCAGTTTCTTTTATGTAAGTAGTCCACGTTTTCTAGATTTTTGCTTAACCACACAGGCTGAAATCTTACATCAGAAGAAGAAACCCGCTTCTGGATTCCAGCAGGTACCCCGGTAAATATTCTCATGTTCCCATCAAGTGCCCTGAGATGCCAGAGGGAAACTTGGCTAATATGTATGGGCCTGCATTTGCTCACCAGTGCAGGACCTAAGTGTGTGCTTGAGTCCAGACCATCATCAGCCCTACCTCCTACCTGTACTGCCACCCTCTGGCTTCAGGTGAGGTCCCAGCTCCAAAACTGGGGCCTGGGGAGAACTGGCTTGAACTCAGGCTGTGTTCCTGCAGATCACACAGATGGATTCACACACAGCAATCAGAGTTCAAGCCTGGGCTCAGGCTCCGTGCCTGGTAAGATTATGGAGCTGATCCTCCTGGAGGCACTGCTAAGGCAGAAGAATAACGAAGTGATTTGGTACAGTCAACATGGCTTCACCAAGGGCAAATTGTGCCTGACAAACCTGGTGGCCTTCTGTGAGAAGGTCATAACATCAATAGACAAGGGAAGAGCAACTGGTGTCATTTACTTGGACCTGAGCAAGCCTTTGACACTGTCCCGCATGACATCCTGGTCTCCAAGCTGATAAAATATGGATTTGATGGATGGACAATGGATGGATAAAGAACTGGCTTGACCACTGCACCCAAAGAGTGGTTGTCAATGGGTCCATGTCCAAGTGGAAGCCAGTGACAAGTGGAGTCCCTCAAGGATCAGTACTGGGACCAATCTTGTTTAACATCTTTGTCAGCGACATGGACAGTGGCATTGAGTGCACCCTCAGCAAGTTTGGCAATGACACCAAGCTGAGTGGGGCGGCTGACACCCTGGAGGGCAGGGATGCCATCCAGAGGGACCTCGACGGGCTGGAGAGGTGGGCCCAGGCCAACCTCATGAAGTTTAACAAGTCCAGGTGCAACGTCCTCCATCTGGGACGGGGCAATCCCAAGCACCGATATTGGCTGGGCAGTGATTGGCTTGAGAGCAGCCTTGTAGAAAAGGACTTGGGGGTACTAATGGATGAGAAGCTCAACATGAGCCATCAGTGTGCACTTGCAGCCCAGAAAGCCAATCGTATCCTGGGCTGCAGCAAGAGGTGGATGGCCAGCAGGTCGAGGGAGGTGATTCTCCCCCTCTACTCCACTCTCGTGAGGCCCCACCTGGAGTACTGCGTCCAGTTCTGGAACCCACAGCACAAGAAAGATATGGACGTGCTGGAACGTGTCCAAAGAAGGGCCACGAGGATGATCAGAGGGCTGGAGCACCTCTCCTATGAACACAGACTGAGAGAGTTGGGGTTGTTCAGTCTGGAGAAAAGAAGGCTCCGAGGAGACCTTATTGTGGCCTTCCAGTATCTCAAGGGGGCTACAAGAAAGCTGGGGAGGGGCTTTTTTGTTGAGAAGCACGCACGAACTCCGAGATGGTGGAAAACGGAATTCACTTTATTGCAAGCAGGCACACGTATTTATACCTACTAGCACGAAGCACTATTTTTGGGTTACAAACAAGAGATCAGACTATACAGCCAGGGTTGTTATTAGCTCATGTATTCCTTCAATCACTCTGTTATCACACAGGGAAAACAGACTTTGCCAGGTCTGTTTTGATCATACTCTCCCGTTCACTCCCGGGCACATCTTGTGTACAAGAAGCACCTTATCTGTTCATTCTCACGGACAAGCTCTCGACATGAGCTGTACTTGGTTGGTCAGGGTCTCTTTTCATAATTAGCAAGCAAGAGTTATGTGCTTGTTTAGGAAAGAGCTCAAGGACGAAAGTCATAACTCTGCAACGCAGTGCTGCCAGCACAGCTAACTAAAATGTAGGGTATCCACAATTCCCCCTTTTTTGTTTTTTGGATCACCATCAAAGTCATAAGATGTATTTTTCAGTTCTTCAGACCCCTTGGGCAGCACTTCAGGTGAGATCGTTGACTATAATGAAAAAGAACAAAACAAAACACTTCCCACAACAACAAATTCTATTAAACACAAATCCCTATATCATCCAGACCCGCAGTCGCTGGGGAGCCCCTGTTGCAGCGACGTTTCTGGAGAACCCTCCCGACAATTGGGAAATCCTACGCAGTGCGTCCACTCGTAGGTGAGGTTTCTGAAGTCGCTGCAAGAGGGTCCAGCATTTATACTATTAAATAAACAACCTTACATAACATTGAATGCGGGAACATCTGGTGTTATTTGCTCCGTTGAATTCTTCTCACAGCTTGGCCAGGGCTGAAGGAAGAATGCAAGGGAGTCTCCCTATCAATTTGATCCTTAATCACACATTTCTAACAAAGCAAAAGGCAGCTAGTTTCCCCGTCTTGCTTTTAGCTAAAGAAAGATCACTCTGCTGGTTAGTACCATGAACCTTAACACCTATTATGTGGCTTTGATTAGACAGTCCTACACAACCAATATAAGCTTCAGTGTTAGTCACACAAAGAGAATACATATCAGTACAACGGGTAACATTGAAAACAGTTACATCTTCCCATAATTGCTCTACCATCAGCCGTAACCATCTTCTCCCAGTCCAATCCATGTCATCGTTGGTAATCGGTACCTCAGAGTCCCATCATGTCACTGGGAAAAACAAAGGGATTCAACAGGCAGGCCCAGTGCACGGTCGTGTTGCTGCTACGCTACTGAAGTAACAGGATGCTGCACAGCCACATCATGCGGGATAGGAACCAAATCATGGTCATTAAATGGCTTAATTCGTTTCGCTGGCAGCCAATAAGGTCCTGTGGATAAAGAAACACAGCCATAACCTCTTCCCCACGTCAACAGAGGTACCGGACCTTTCCATTCATTAGTATGAATGTCCTTATACAGTACATTAGGCTTTGGCAAGTCTTTCTGTTTTTCTTTCTGAGATCTCAGATGAGGAGTTAACATATCAAAACTGGATATATTCAGAAAATTTAACACATACGTTGCATTAGACAACTTCTCATGTGGAGACATTCCGACAACAGTGCTTTTCTGTTTCTGTAACATTCTTTTCAGCGTGAGATGTGCTCTTTCCACAATGCTCTGTCCCGTTGGTGAATAAGGTATCCCCATCACATGAGATATTCCCCATTCCTGTAAAAATACTTTAAAATTGTTAGAAACATAAGCTGGACCATTATCCGTTTTTATCTGTGATGGCACTCTTAATGTGGCAATAGCACGTAGCAAATGCAGTCGAACATCTCTAAACTTTTCACCACTGTGCGCTGTGGCAACAATAAAAGATGAGAAGGTATCTACAGTAACATGCACATATTTCAGTTTACCAAATTCAACTATATGTGTAACATCCATTTGCCATACGTCATTGGGAGCAAGACCACGAGGGACTGCTGTTATATTAGAGTTCAGTGGCATGATCGCTTGACGATCTGGACATGACAAAATAACATCTTGAGCTTGTCGTGATGTTATGTTAAACTCTTTGGATAAAACCTTACTATTTTGATGATAAAAAGTATGCGAAAGTCTAGCCTGTCCTAATACATCAGGAACAGCAGTCATAGCAGCCAGAGAATCGGCGCGAGCATTACCTTCGACTAACGGGCCAGGTAGATTAGAATGAGAACGAGTATGTGTCACAAAGTATTGGTGTATCCGATTACTACAAAGTAAGCATAATTTCTGAAACAACATAAAAAGAACACGATTAGAAACATGTTTTAAAAAGGCAAACACAATTCTGCACAAAAGGCCATATACATAATGCAAATCAGCAACAATATTTACAGAACAGTAGCTGTTTTGTTAGTGGATCTCAGCATCTCCGGAATTCTTTTACAGTCCGCGTTAGCATTCTCCACAGCAAGCTGCAGTAATAATGCATCTGCTGCCGCTGGTATGTCTACCTGTCTTTCAATAGCTCCTTGTAATTGATCAATAAATTGAAGGTAGAGTTCGTCGTTAGCTTGTCTGATAGTGCCAAAAGTTTTGCTTGATTTTCTCATGTCAGGAATCTTTTTAAAAGCTTTTGTTGCTAATTGAGCAGCGAGCTGTAAAAGTTCTGCAGTAAAATGAGCTTGAAGCTGTGGATTCGCAAACTGACCCTCCCCCAACAACTGATCCGGGTTAATTGGAGCATTATTATTTTGAGCTACTGTAGCATAGGATATACATAACTCCCTGTATTCTACATACCAAATTGTATATTGGCTGGGTGTTAAAATCAACTTAAATACCACCTTCCAATCATGAGGAACCATAAGAAAAGCCTCTTTCATTGTCTCTATTAAATTTTCAGCATAGGATGATTGAATACCCGATTCAGCAACCGTACGCCGCAACTCTTTCAGCGTGCTATGAGAAATCTGTTGATGGTCTGGTGCCTGAGTCCCGTCCGGCCACGTATGCATAACTACTGGCATAGCTTTAACTACCTGAGGAAAAAAGTCAGTGTTAAGGAAACCATGCTCATCACGATCGGTTAAAATATCTGTCAAGGAAATCTGAACCCTAGTAATAGAAGACGGTGCTGGACAAACCTGTGGAGAAGATAAGGGAGGGGGTGCATAGGGTGGGGGTCGATAATTGAGTGGAACAAGAGAGTTCATCTGACCCTTATTTTGACACAGCTGCGAAACAGATTTTGACAGCCCCTTTCCTTTTTTCGAAAGTCCCGAAAAAACGTCCTGAGCAGTAGGTGCAGATGCCACCATGGCTCTATTCGGCGTGAGCGGAGGATAAAGGTTGGGTTCTGCCTCGGGGTCGTCAGGACCAACATCAAAGGAACTGTCGTCCTCCTCCGGATCCCCAGCTCTCAGCGCAATTCCCTCATAGCCACTCATAAATCCTTCTTGCAAACTTGTAAGATTAATCTGGCTAGTCTGTACCGCCGTTTCAGTTTGAGAAGACAAAAGGTTTACACAACTCGTTTGACTTGCAGTCTCTGTCTGCCGCGTAGGTGCTAAGTCAATTAAATCATTAGTGAGGTCTGTAGCAACAGAGCCCGCAGTGCTCGCCACACTGCTCTCAGAACTAGCATCAGCAGCGCGTGGTTTCAGTGAGCGCAACGCCGCAAACAACGCTTTCCGTGTCTCTATATTATCAGGCGAACTGTCATGACCAGCATGTTGTGCTTTAGTTAGCTCTTCGCCTACACGTTTCCAGTCCTTAATTTCATAAGATCCTGTTTCAGGATACCAGGGGCAATTATGACCGATCCATAAAAGTAACAGAGTCACTTTCTGTGAGCTAATCTTATACTCTCGCTCCTTTGCAATACACATCAGTACATCATGATGAAGTTGTTGCGATCGTGTTGCGTTTTGCCCCATTTTTGTCCCCTGGCCGCGGTCCTCGTACCTGTTTCCTGAAGGGCGAGGATGGACGCGTCAGTTAATTCATCACCCCGTTCGGCTCACTGGGGGGTACTTCTCTTGGATATGATGAAGTCCCGATTCGGGCTGCCATTTGTTGAGAAGCACGCACGAACTCCGAGATGGTGGAAAACGGAATTAACTTTATTGCAAGCAGGCACACGTATTTATACCTACTAGCACGAAGCACTATTTTTGGGTTACAAACAAGAGATCAGACTATACAGCCAGGGTTGTTATTAGCTCATGTATTCCTTCAATCACTCTGTTATCACACAGGGAAAACAGACTTTGCCAGGTCTGTTTTGATCATACTCTCCCGTTCACTCCCGGGCACATCTTGTGTACAAGAAGCACCTTATCTGTTCATTCTCACGGACAAGCTCTCGACATGAGCTGTACTTGGTTGGTCAGGGTCTCTTTTCATAATTAGCAAGCAAGAGTTATGTGCTTGTTTAGGAAAGAGCTCAAGGACGAAAGTCATAACTCTGCAACGCAGTGCTGCCAGCACAGCTAACTAAAATGTAGGGTATCCACACTTTTTAGGATGTCGCGTAGTGATAGGACTAGAGGGAGTGGATTGAAGCTAGAGATGGATCGGTTCAGACCGGACATTAGGAAGAAGTTCTTCTCCATGAGGGTGGTGAGACACTGGAACAGGTTGCCCAGAGAGGTGGTGGAAGCCCCATCCCTGAAAGTTTTAAAGGCCAGGCTGGATGGGGCTCTGGGCAACCTGATCTAGGGGGGGATGTCGCTGCCCATGGTGGGGGGAGGGTTGGAACTAGATGATCTTTAAGGTCCCTTCCAACCCTGACAATTCTGTGATTCTATGGTTTGGAAAGGCAGTTAGACAATTAGGCTGTGAGCATTTATGGCCAGACCTTGCTTAGAAACACCTTAAATGACAATTTTCCATCTACAGTTACATTTTTAAGCTTATCATTAAACCAGAGTATTAGCAAATCAGTATATCTCATGTTCATTTGGTGTCATCCTAGCTCATTTGAGCATATGTCAAATGGTGCAACCTTATGTGCCGTGTAAAGTCTGTTACAGTAACGCTACCATTTTAGCAAGCGGATGAGTATCTGTGTTCAGAGGGCAGAAACAACTTCTTGTTGAGGTTAGTACAGTGCCTGAAATAATGAGGCTGTGGTTCATAACAGGGGCTTTTAGGTTGCAGTAAATTAAGAGTCTGGAGCAGCAATGCGTAACTGGTGGTTCACTGGTGCCGTACGACAACTTTGGCATTTGCCATCTAGTGTCCCAAGTGTGCATACATGGCACAACTCCTGTTGAGCATGATGGATAAACAACCTTTCTGGTGGTCGGAGGATAGGAGAGATCAGCCATGTCAGAACAAATGTATAAATGGTGATGCATAGACTACAAAGGATATACCTCATATTGACTAAACACTTTTCTAGTGTATCAAAAGTTGAAAGATTTTATGTGGAATATCAGTGATAACATATCCACTAGTTGCTTTGCCTTCTTGCAAGCTTTTACCTTTCATTTTTATTTGAGGAGTAGAAGACTAAATAAACTACACTTCAGCTGCTAGGTTCCTGTCAAATATATGGTTTCCTCCTTCATCTGAATCATTGCTGTGAATCACTATGGAGAATTTATCTCCCTGTTAGGCAAAAGTGTTATAATCTCACGTATGTTTATGCCTTTGACATTTTTCCATCTAATGCAATATACATTATTGTCCAGATGCTGCAAAGACTTTTGAGCGTGTTTTCTGTCTTGTGAGTACTTCCAAGAATTTCAGTCTAACTAGTCCTGGGAAGTAAATTGTATCGTATGCGTAAATCCTTGAAAGATTAGGAGCTATACGTGTGTCTAAGGATAAATACATGCAATATGCACTAAATTTTTTTTATGTATTGTCTGCATTTATACATCTTTATATAGACTTACATATAACAGATATGGTAGAAACAGATATCATTATGCATATAGTATCTTAATGCACAGTATATATCCATACGTACAGTTAATACTCTTCTCAACTTTATTTACATTTTCAGATATTGATGAATGCAGTATCAGCAATGGTAGCTGTGACTATGGGTGTCTTAATACAATGGGGAGCTACGAGTGTGTGTGTCCACCTGGAAAGAAACTGCACTGGAATAAAAAAGACTGTGTTGGTAAGTGGGGAGGTGACTGTCATGATGCTCCCGTTCTCCAGGAAGGTGGAAAAGCCCATAGTTTTGTCTGAAGGATACTGCATTTTGACAGTATACATCGCCAAGTTCATTTTATAAACTCAGATAACGCTCGATCCTGGAGTCCTTGGGCTACAATATAACTGCAGGTGGATTAGAGAACATGCAATGTGTTGGATTTTATCTGTGTAGATTTTTTATTGTATTTTACGAGTCCTTTCACACCAATCTTATTTTATGTATTTTATGCTTCTGTCCTTTATTTGTCCTTTGTCCATCTCTTATGGTCTCAGCTATAACTCTATTTTCCTCTAAGACTAGTTTAAAATATTCAAAATACTTAAGTGTTCACAAGTAAGACATTGTATTCAGGTTAATATTTAAATTCACAGCACCATACTCCAGTTTTTCAAGTCATCTCCAAAGGTATCCTGCTTAATATAAAGTACTGGCACTAGCTGTGTCAAAAGTATTAATTACAATGAGCACAAATCCTGAGACCACTGAAATTATGGCATTTCCTGCTAGTGTCACTTGGAAGTTCTGTATCCTTTAAGTAGATGACACTTTTCCTGGAGTCTTATTTGGAACTCAGCAAATACTGGCCACGGCTGCAGCCATTCAAAGTATTTTCTGTGAGATTTTAATTTCATATTCACATTTCTAAGGAAATAACATAGTTTTGGTCTTTCGTTGTCACGTTTAGGCTGTGAGGGTTTTGTTTGTTGATTTATTTTAACCAGTAATAACTTCTCATAGATACATTTGGGGCTGATGCCTAATACCTAACGGGGAGCAAGACATAACAAAGACGGGGAACACCTTACTTAAGGGAATTTCTGCACACACTGAGGGAAAGCACTGCTGTCTGAGTAGAGAGCACTGCACTGGCCTCTTGCGTGATTATGCAGTTGTGGTGTTTTTTCACTTACGTGGATACAGCAGTATAGAAAGCACTTCATAACCAAGGTGGGGTGAGGTGGCAGGTATCTCAAGCTGGGTTTCAGCCTTTGCCACTGGCTTTCTTCCTAATCACAACCAAGTACTTTGTTTTTCCTGCTTACCTTGACGTATATTACCATTCGCACTATATAGAGAACTGAGTACTGTAGAAGTAAGAAATGGTTCAATCTGGGGTTTTTTTTAGTTATCCGCTAGGTCTCCCTTGCAGTGTATCAGTTAGTCCTCTGGAAAGGAGTCTGTAAATTAACAGCACAGACTAAAATTTTTTGAGGTCTGGTATATAGTTAGACCACAGAAGTTTTGGGCTACATTCCATCTCAACCTTGCAAGATTGCTTTTCCCGTGGTAAGTCTGTATTAAAAATACTTTCCTGGTTGTAAATTTCTCGTAATTATTTGTAATACTCAGTTGGAAGATGGAAAATAGAACACCCTTCTCTATTGAAACAGTTTTATTTGATGAATTTAATGAGGCTTAAAATGAGTGTCATCTCCCTGCTGACTGACTGCCTTTATTACCAACATTGTTTAGAGGAAAATGCATTCTACGTTGTTATAAAGGCACAATAAAGAGGAGAATGATATTTAGTGATCCTGAATGCCACATGATTTGGAGACATTTGCAGTAACAAAATCCTCTTATGCTCAGCAATGACACTTTGTGCTTGCATTGTCTCCTCAGTCCAAAGAAATAATTTCTTTAAAAACATCAGCAAAGCAGCATAAAAGATCTTAGGAAGGAGGTAAGTGGAGGATGATTATTACTGTATTTGAGATGTGAACATCAGGCTGTTTAAGGGACTTGTATATGTATTTCTTTAACCACCAGTGAGACTCGGAACACAAACCAGCTCATGGCTGCTGGGACCCTTTGTCTGCCTTCAAGCCAAGCCAGGCAAGGCTTATTCCAGCTACCACATTTGAATTGCCCTTCTTCATCCCAGCTTTACTGGGCTGTTCCCAAACCCTGGCAGACTCAAACCAGTCTGGCTGCTGCAGCTCTGATCTCCCACTTACCTTACTGTGGTTCAGTGGTGAGCTGACAGGTAAAGAAAATGACGTTTGCAGTAGCACAGTCAGCCATGAGCAAAACGAGAGTCAGCCAAACCCATCTCGTAAGGTGAGCATGTTTGGAAGATATTGCAAGAAACAGCCAGCAAGAAAGCACATGTACCCGAACAGGCTTTGTTTTACGGGGCTGAAGAAAGAACTGCTCTTTCTACAGACAACTGGCTGAGATTTAACCAGCTGATGCAGTATGAAATATCTGGTTGAAGAGGTGCTCAGTGGCACGTGGCCATTGGCCAGTGCAGGGCTTAAATCTCTGAGGGAAAGGAGGGAAGCAGTGAGGCTGCCTCAGTGCCAGTAGTGATGGCACCTGCTGCCAAGAGCGAACCTCATCCTTTGTGTGAAGAAAGTTACTTAAGTAACTCTTCAGTCCCAAAAGATGTAAAATTAAAATAAATGCAAGTTTATAATTACTGGTGGCATAGTATCATCTTGAGGTGAAGCACAGAGACTGCTCCAACAGTTCTTGACAAGTTTGTGTAATTTCAGCTAAAATGCAAATGGTCCCTTTACCCAAATATGAAGAGTCACTTGTGAAACCTGCAGGTCACTCTGTCTTCATCCTGCCATGAAGCCAGTAGGAGAAGCTGGGTATTTCCATCACACAAACTGCGATGTTGTGGGCACTGATGAGAAATGGTGATGGCTATGTGTGTTGCAGTGTCACTTCTAGCATTGCTCAGGGCATTTCAGCAGTGTCTGAAAGGACTGGTGGGACCGTCCATCTCTATCCCGGCATGTCCTGCCTCACCTCTGCCTGGACAGAAGAAGCTAGGGCATGGAAGTAAAATTAAAAAGTCTGTCAGAGTGAAAAGTGGAAAATACCATTTCAGTGGTCATCTAAATAACGGCATCTTTGTGAAGGTGACTTCTGTGCATGGTGTGGTAGTTAGCCTGTTAAACCAAAGAGCTGTGCCTCCAAAGAGGGGAGAGGGCATCTCAGGTCATTGATATTACCTGTTGCTTTGAAATCAAAATGTGCACACCAAATTATGTTCATAATCAGAGAGACACCTGCTTTCCAGAGTGCCGATCTGGACCTGAACAGTTTCAAAGTAGAGGCTAGAAGGGAAAGACTGATCTAGAGTTTAGGTCTGAAAACATGAAGAAGTTTCATTTTCAAGTCAAAGCTGGAGAATCACATCCATATCCTCTCCCTAGTGTGTGCTTGTTTCAGAAATGCCTGGGCCTGTGATTTTGCTTTGTTGCCACTTCTACCTTTCCTCATCACTGTATGCAAGTGGATGCACAAGGTTCTTGGTTGGGCAGTATCTTGATTTCTTTTTTTTCTTTTTTCTTTTTTTTTACGTCCTCAGAGATGGTGAAATGTCTCCCAAATGCCAAACCAGCTCCCAAGGCTCAGCTTACATGTAGTAAGACAGGAGGCATAGAGAGCTGCTTCCTGTCATGCCCATCCAATACTCTTTTTGTTCCAGGTTTGTACAAAGTGTTTGTCGTCCTAAGTCTACAATGTGACTTGATGATTTTTCTCTGTGAATGTACTCATGGTTCTTGCATCAGTTTTCAGTTATGTACAACTGTAAATGAGCAAAAACATCATTATAAATTGAAGTGGGCCAGATATGTACATCACTAAATACAAGGCGAGCTGATTGTCAGTTGCATTAGAAGTTTGGTCCTTTGTTGTTTAACTTGAGGTGTCCTTTGCAAGAGTGGGGAAATTCTAACAAAAACCTGAGATGCACATCTACCATAACCAGGATAGTGCAGAAGAAAAATTTTAATATATTGAATTGATATGTCAAAATGAGGGGAATTTGATAAATTTTGCTGGTAGTAGTTCAGCTGAGTGTTACTTATAGAAACTCAGTCATTTCATGCCCCACCCCTTCTTTTGTCTCTTTTGCTGTAGGTAATTTTCATCTACACAGTTTTGAAGGGCAAGTGAGGGGCGGGGGATTGATATATTTTGCATATATATTCTCGTTCTGGATTATTTTCCGTAAGAGTGTCTCTACTTTTCATGTTAGTCCTGGCATTATATGCAGTAGAGCTGTCCACACTTTATTTTCAGTTTAGCAGAGATTACTGGAACCATGCATTTATCTAATCTGTATGCACCAATACACAGTTTTGTCTGTGCAATGTGTAAACCCTGTTACGGTTCTAAGTATGTTATTTTTTGTTTCTGCCAACAAATTCTCTGAGCCTGAAGCTAAAATTATTATGAATGTGGTTCGTTTCTTAAATTTTAGAGATGATCAAAGTGCAAGGACTCTGCCATAAAATATTTTCTATTTGTGCACCATGGAATTATTTACAGCTAACCTCATGCCAAATTTTTTATAAAATGTAACATTTCAGTGCTGGAAGAAACAAAACTTTTAGTCAACACTGAGAAGCAGTAGCTTTTGGTAAACTATTTTATCCAAGTTCAGCACTTAGAATACCTCCTTAACTAGAAGTATTAGTAAGTTTGCTCAAGCATCAAACGTTAATGCTGGGGGTGACGAGGGGAGCAAATGCTTTGTGAGGCTGTTGCCATGTGCTGAATCTTATGTTCTGCCCTGCAGATTCGGAGAACAGCTACACGCTGAGCTGTGGTGTTCCTGTCCAGCAAGGCAAGGCTCAGCAGAAACGCAATGCGACCCTGCCCAGCTGCGCAGGTAGGTGCTTTCCTGCTCGCCCAGGCCTTGGCGTTTAGGGGACAGGTGTTGGAGATCGCCCAGACCATCTAGGAGTTGCAAGACATACCGCTCTCAAGTTACACAAAGCCAGAATTAGGGTAGCCTGGGTTTCATCACTTGCACACTCGCTTTTCTGCAGCATCTCCTTGAGGGCTAGAGCATGCTTAGTTGGCATCCGGTGTGGCATTGTGTTAGTAGGGCAGTATAGGAACGGTGCCGGTTTGAGGCATATTCAGTAAGAACAAATATTTAGAGTACTTTCTGTAGTCCAGAAAGGCAGTAGCAAGTATATCAAAATAACATCTTTTCTAGACTTGGAAGTGAGCCAGAGGGGTCCATCAGTAGCACAAGAGCAGAAGGCTCCAGTGGGTCCCAACTCTCACCTGTAAAGTCTTTCCTTAGGAGCATGGATCCTCCTTCTGGGAATTCCCAATACAAAGGTTATGAGACCTTTATGACCACATACTGTGTTTCGTTCATCTTGTTCTCAGAAATGGCTGGATTATTTTTGCAGAGACATTTCAAAATGTGTCTTAGAGCTGATACTCACCATAAAAAAAAAGTTCAGCTCAAAATGGTTGAAGTCTGGCAAAATTAGAAGCGGCAGAAACAGCATCCAGCAGCAGGAAGTGTCAGCTTGCTTTACGTATTACCTGCTGCACTTCTCTCCAACTTGCCGGTTCTCTAACCATATATTTCTTATCTGTTTCGAAAGCGTTAGGAGGTACAATGTTGTGGAGTGAGGTGGCGTGGCAGCAGGTGTGGCTGCCTGTGGCACAGGGGCGGGCTACCTCTGTAGTCCTGCTTCAGCAAGGCCCTGGCAAGGAAAGAGGGACCCACGTTGCGGCACTTACTGCACAAGCAGTGCATGGCTGTATAACAGCCTTTAAAGTCACAAAACTGGCTTGAATTTAAAGCTAAGGAATAAAGCTTGCAAGCCATAGACCGCAGGCAAATAAAGATGTTTCCTTTGGATGGTTTTCTACTGGCAACAGCCTAGCTCTACAAAATTAATCTTATTTCTGGTTGGCATTAGCAAGAGCAGAACTACAGCCAAGTAACATGGGAACTCACAGACAGAGAGTCAGGAAAAAAATGTGTAGGAAATAACCTTTTTCATAGTAAAAGACAAATTCACTCAAATTCCCCCAAGATGTGCAGGCCTGCTGGAGGGGAAGCATATGTGCAAAGCATGTGTTATACTAGCAAATTCATTGATTGTCATGGGCTCAGGAGTAAGTGCTTATGTGAGAAAATGAACATATGGTGTACAAGGTGTGTAACTCTTGGTCTGTCTCTTTTCTATGTTGCAAGAAGTCTTTTGAGTCTGCTTTTAGAAATAAGTTTCAGACTTCATTTCATCTGCATTCCAAATGATAGCTTTTTTACTTTACGTCAACAGACTCATTAGCCCCTCCAATCAAGCAGAAAGCTCGTTTTAAAATTAAAGATGCAAAGTGCCATCTACGGCCTCGCAGCAAAGAAAAAACAAAAGATTCTGGGAAGCAAGCTGGTTTAGGTATGTGGTTTCTTCTAACATGTAAACAGCATTCTAATTTTTTGTTTCTTTGCTTGCTTGTTTGCATATTTTGTTTTCACACAGAAGACAGAAAAAAAAAATTAATGGTTTTCATATTTGGATCTGAATTTAAGTTCAGGCCAAGGTTCACCCTGTAGCTTAACAGTGCCTTGGGTTTGGATCTAACAGTGCTGAAATGTCACCAGTTGCTTCGAAAAATCCTTCTTCAAAAGTACTGAAGTTTGGAATTAAGCTGATCCTTTTTCTGGCATTAGTAATGGCAGAAATATCCTGAAACAAAAGCTATGACCAATGCAAAGTTACATTAAAAAATACCAGTTTCATTTGATTTGGTTTTCCCCAATGATCTTTATAAAAGAAAACAAAAGCTATTATTTATTTGCTTTATGGTGGATTAGTATCCCATTGCAGCAGCAAACACAACCCCTAAGTAAGGAAAGTTATAATCAAAATCTGATGTTGTACAGCCTTAGATCTTACGCTATGTTGGAGTAAGTGGTGACGATGTTAGTATTTACTGAGTATTTAGAAGTTTTAGATATAACTACCAAAAATCTGAAAATAACAAGAAATTTGTGTTAGTCTGAGTCAAAATAATAATTTTTTTTTTTTAAACTCAGTATGATTAGATATGTGGTAGTATTGTTTTTAGTTTTGAACAAAAAAGATACTTTAAAAGTGATAGGTATTTAACAGATCATCATGATATTTATTTCTTGTTCTCCAACATTCTGATATCATGACAGCAACAATTAAAGAATGCTTGAGTGTTATTGCTCTGCATTTCTAGAGCTTAAAATATCTGGAATCCATTTAAATTTATTACTAACTCAAAATTTTCCAGATTTTAATACACAATATTGATGTAATCTCACCAGTTCATATTATCACTTAAAGCAATTTAGCACTTTACAGCAAACTAGTGGTGATACATGCTCTGTTGTGAACCTGTCTTACCACCACTTCTGCTAGTGAGTGAGGAGTCATATATGAGCCCTGAGCAGTGAAAAAAGAGCTATTCTAAAAAAATGCTGATAGTTTAAAGATTTTATTTTTAAAATTTAGACTCATATTTTATTTTACCCTGCAATCTAGACTTCTGTTTCCCTAATTTTCCTAGTATTGTCTTAACTCTCATTTGTGACGATGCTTACCTTGTCTTTACGTATTGCCTTCTTTTAATGAGATGGGATTTTCAGACTCATTTTTAAAGTCATAGAAGTTGATTTATTTTTTTTTTTGGTCAATACATTCACCATGGGAATGTATTTCTTGGACGCTTTTCCTTATCCTTTGCTTACTTTGCATTTTATTTTTTATGAACTTCTGGGTCTAACACTAAGATTATACTGTACAACCACACAGTTGGAATGAAGTCCTTCTGGTGGCTTGCCTGCTAGAGGATTCTCCCTGACCTGGAAGACTAATTCCCCATCACCAAAAAAAGAGATGCTTTTCACGTAGACTTCTTAATATGTGGAGAGGATGCATATGTGATTGTGTCCTAACAGATTGTGCCCTTTTGCCTCAGTGTCTACACCTAATTGACAAGGGCATTCAGTTCCTCTGGCTTGTGATAGGGCAAGAGGAAATGGCCTCAAGTTGCGTCAGGGGAAGTTTAGATTGGACATTAGGAAAAACTTCCTCATGGAAGGGGTTGCCAAGCATTGGAACAGGCTGCCCAGGGAAGTGGTTGAGTCACCATCTCTGGAGATATTTAAAAAACATGTAGATGTGATGCTTAGGGACATGGTTTGGTGGTGGACCTGACAGGGTTAGGTTTGCTGTTGGACTTGATCATCTTAAGTAGCTTTTCCACCCTAGCTGATTCTATGAGTTCGCCTCAGACAAAGCCTTCCAAAATATTTTCATAACCTCCCAAAGGCTTTTAAACCCTTTTAATATATGGTGATTGTCATTGCTGAAAGACATGGTATACCAGCTGGTAGTTTCTAGAGGCCCAAGCCTGCTGCTCTCAGGAATTTATGAAAATTTACTCTCTTGCTTTGTTTAACCATCAGATGACTGTGTATAGTATTGCTGATCTTAACTAATTTTTCTGAAGAGCTTTCTAATCCATATGCAGAGAAGAGACTGGCAATTACAGGCATTAGAGGTACCACTGTGCAGCTGAGCATCACCACACTGTATTTTTTGCCTTCTGCATTCACTAGCAAAATGAGCAACCCCAAAATTGCACAGAGGAGATGTCTAACAATGCATGTGAAGTGTTACGAAGCCTGTCACTGCATTCAGGATAATCCAGCTGAGACATCGCTTATTAGCCTGTCGCTTGCTGCTTTGCTACTTGATCTCTTTTCTATCTTGCTTCTTTTATGCCAAGGAGGTCAATTCCCTTGTACAGACAACTGCCAGGTGACCTTTGTGAATCTCAAGTGCGATTCCTCCAAGAAAAAACGCCGAGGCCGCAAGTCACCCTCAAAAGAAGTATCCCATATCACCGCAGAGTTTGAAGTAGAGATGAAGTCAGAAGAAGTCTCAGGTTTGTGAAAGATCTATCTGTGGAGAGAAATCAGAATTCAATTCCCCAGTGTGTTGTTAGAATCTCTTTGATGCTGTTTCATCAAGCTGCCATGCAAACCTTTTAGTGCAAGCCCCATTCAACAGCCTTTCCAAATGCAAAGTTTCAGAGGTTTAGTTGAAAAGAATTAAATATGAAATTAAGCCAGAGGAACAAAGATTCAACCTGCAGCAAAATTCTTTCAAAGCCTTGAATTAAGTCATATGCTTTAATTTAGTCTGATTTCTTTAAACAGCAGAAGTGCTAATTGGTGCACAGAAAGCATAAGGATTGGGTACAAGTTCTGCAACTACGATGATAAAAACATCCTCCAAAATACAAGTTGCTGGAACTTCACTCTGAGAATCAAACATTTTTATCACACATTTGGAAAATTCATGTTTTCGTAACAAGCTTCAGGAAGAAAAAGAATTGCTTCCAGTTATTCATGAGAAGGAATAGCATGCAATAAAATCCAGCCAAAGAAAACATGGGCTGAATTCAGTAAACACATCAGTCCTCAGAGGCTAGTTTCTTAACCCTGGCGAGTACCTCACTAGCCAGGTGATTCAAACAGTAAACGTGCCAGAAAGCACCTTTCTTTGTGTGACGCAGGTATTTTGGTCAGGGGGACGGGAAGAATTCCTGATCAACTGGGTTAAACATGGGCAGAGAAAATTCAGAAATAATAGTGGTGTCAGACTGAACACACATCTGGAAATACGACACAGTGGGACTGATGATTTCTGCAGCCCTCACCCTGTGCACTTGGTATACCCAGATTTCTCACTGCTAGAGATAGCAGCATTCTCTGTGCACTTACGGGCCATGAAACTCAGTTTTATGTTCATCCATGTACTTTCTTGTCCCCTTAAAAAGCCTGATTTTGAGTGAACTGCTTCTACAATTTATATGGAGAAGACAGTGAAGCAAACAGAGGTGTCATAGTGTGATGCAGGCTAAGCTTTTTGTTAAGCACCTCTTTTTAAACATGAATCTCAATTGCTTCTAGTTTTGTTATCGTTTCCCATTTAGACACCTGTAACATTGACTGTGTTCGGAAAAGGATGGAGCAGAAGCTGCAAACTGCAATCAAAACATTGAGGAAATCTATTAATAAACAGCAATTTTACATTCAGTTTTCTGGGACAGAATATGAAGTGGCTCAGAAACCAGCTAAAGCTACTGAAGGGCACGAAGCTTGCAGTACAGGGCAAGTGCTGCAGGATGGAAAATGTGGTAAGTCCCAACAAATCTCTTCAGCCACATCCCCTAAAACAAGCAGTCCAACATTAGGTTGACCCTAGTGAGCCAGGAATGAAATCTATGAGGTAACAGATTGTTTAGGTCAATATTAATACACATATGTGCATGGACCACTGATAGTTCCTAAGACTTTGAAGGGAGTTCATTAAAAAGATTGCAGGAAAACAAAAGAAACATATAAAGTATATATATACACCTACTGTTGTACTCTGCTGTCAGCTAGTATTGTATCAAGGCCTGCCACAAGGCAACGTTGGTAATTAGTTCCCAGTTGCTCCCAGCATCTTCTGAAAACGTAACTGTAATTTTGTAAAACAATAACATGGTGTTTGCTGAGATGCTGTGTATTTTGGTTTATATCACTCCTCTCTCTCTCTCTTTCACCACCAAAAATTCCGATGTATTTACATAAATGGATGTATTTATATTTAACGCTCAAGAGGTCCAATAAAAACAGGAATCTATAGAAATCTATTTTAATGTTATGTAAAATACGTATTTTCTTTAAGCCTTTTCCCAGGCTACCAGGCTTTAATGCTTTACTGGGGGCAAGGTGCTAGTGCAAACCTGTTAATGGCAGTTCTCAGCCCTGCAGTCTTTCTAATCACTTAGATGTGCTGGTTTTGGAAAGATGACTCTATTTTTACAGCTTTTTTTAGACACCGTGATCTACAAGCAAAAAGAAATAGTTAAGTGCACATCTGCTAAGTGCCTCTAATGAGTTGGTTCAAAGGCTGTTTTTGTCATATAGGAAGAGCGATTTAGAAACTGCAGAGAAAAATGTTTAATGTAGTCATGTGCCCTGTTGCAGCAAGAAAAGCATGTGTGTTCATGTCTGCATTCAAAAAGCTTTCTAGTTGGGGTATATGAGTGTCAAGAGACGTAAAATATTACATGGGATACATTGCCCACAGAGAAATCTCTAGAACTGATCTCAGGAGACAGACTGTTCGTAGTCACTTGCTATAAAACCAACACATAAATGCACCTAGTGTAAAGTACAAATTCACATCACTTCCCGTGTGTTATGCACCTTTACTTTAATTAAACTGCAATACGCTGTTTTATGACTGCATCAGCTTCATTAACAACATATGTGTGATAAACACTTCAGTGCAGTGCAGTACCATCTAATAGCTTTAACAGTAGAAGAAGGACCCTGCCCTGATTTAAAATGACCTAGACCACAGTGGAGATGGGCCTCTTTACATTAGGTGGGGATCCTGGACTAACATATACAAAACATATGCCACTATAATACTGGGGCCAAAGAGATCCATCTTCTCTAAATGTCTGATATGAAGGCAAATAATGTGATCAAAATAAAAGTCCTTACGTAGATTCCCCTTTTCTTTTCTCAGTTACCTGCAGCACGGGCACCTTTTATAGCGGAGAACATAATCAATGCGTTCCTTGCTCGCCAGGAACATACCAAGACACAGAAGGTCAACTTACCTGTGAGCCTTGCCCAAGTAACGATGGACAGGGAGTAGCGGGCGCCCGGAATGTGTCAGAATGTGGAGGCAAGTTTAATTTGATTATAAAAGGATTAGGTGTTGCCACAGAGCCTGTGGGGCACGGAGGCGAAAAGAGGGAATAGCCTTCCACACTTCTGTCTTGTAAAGGTAACAGAAGAAAACTCTGTGCACTTACAAGCAATACACAAAATGTTTGGGCTTGTTCCACCCGCTGACATTGCTGACGAGAAGATGGGACCTGCTGCAGCAATGTGAGTTACAGTATGGGAACGAACAAGCCAAGCAAAGCACTTTGCTTCAAGTCAGGTATGGAACCTGAGCATACCTTGACTTGTAAGGACTCGCCAGGTATCTTATGAGCCAAAGGGATGGATTACTTTGGACTGGTATTGGTGAGTCTAATGAACCTGCTGATTTAATGTTTTGCATGAGATGCAGTTTACCTGGTCTAATCAGCAGCAATCATAATGCCAAGTTAATTACTCAAAGCTAATGAATGCAAGTTTCAGTGCTGCTTGAATTCACTGTAGCTTTTGGCAAGTGATGTAGCATCTTTGACTCAACTTCGTGATACATAAATTAGATTATAATGATGGTAATACCTGGTTTCAGAAGGGAGCTGTGATTCTACTGTAACTAGATCAAGATAAGGTTTCAAGACACAACTGTTAATTATTTTATTTACCTTATTTCTTTACAGATGAGGAAAATCTAGTTTATAGCAGATACATTATTTGACCTTTAAAGAAATCTGTCCTATCTGCTACACAAGTTCTAACTTTCAAACTCATCCCTATAATTTGCATTAATGCTTTCTCAAGGATATCTAGAGTAAACACCCAATGAATGTCAATTGAGAAACTGCTGCTTTTTCCCCATCCACTGAATAAAAAATAACTCTAATGTCTTCAGTCCAAACATATGGTAGATTTTGCTGATTTACTGTAGAAAGCAAATATCACAGATAAATTGTTGAAATGCCTGTGCATCTTTGTAGTGTTGGTATGTGTTTATCCAAAATCTAAAAAGAATAAATTATCAAAATAAAATCAGAGTTTATAAAGATTGACTATAGTATACTGACCAAAGCAGCACAGTGAGTAGAGAGAAAAGACTTTTGTTTCAAAGCTTGCATTTTCAATTATTGCTCTGCACAACAACAAAAAGCAACTCTTCCAATTTTTGCAGAATGAATCTGTCTCAAAACGTTTGTTGTCAGATCACAACAGTCTTGGTTTTCTGCTCAACGCTCCCCTTTTCACTTTCTCTGAAAGTGGCAAGAGAAAATATACTTTGGACTTCGTAAAGCACCCTGTCAAAAATTTTATCAAAATCAATATACCTCCATAAAATCTGTTGGCATACGTGATGAAACAGAGTATTTTGATGAACACGGATTTTGTTACAAGTGTACTCACCACTTGTAATCAGTAGTATGTTTGCATCATATCTTCTGGAGCTGTAATGCCTGCGTAGTAACAAATAAGCTGTGACTGAAATCCTGAGCCCTACAGGTGGGGCACATACAACACGTGTGTAAGAGAGTTTAAGCACTGTTGCACAGGGCTCTGTGTTGTGGCTACAAGTGAGTGACGTGCTCTGATACTTGATTCACATGCGATCCCTGTAAGTACAAGGCCAAAAGACAATTAGGAAACCTAGTCATTTGGGGCGTTCCTCAGGGAAATCACCTCTGATCGATTCTGTTGACAATTTCAAAACAGAAGGCAAGAAGGGAGCAAGTTAGTTCATTCTGATGTACAGGTAAGGAACGAGACTTATTAGTGCTGAGTACTGAAAGTATTGGGTATTTAGCAGCATTAAAACCCAGCTGTTACTGATTCTTTAAAAGGGTGTCTGTAAGCCACACTTTACAAGTACTTATTTTTCACACCAAAAGCACTCTTCATTGCCTGACCTCATGTTAACTGCCTGTCCAGTGATCAATTGGACCAGACCAGGTGGATCAGTTTTACTACAAAACCCATAGCACAATTGTCTTCAAATTAGTAACGTCATAATATTTCTCAGAGGTCTGTGTCACAACAGCCAGCTTGTACAGTCATATTCTGGCTGCTTGGGATGAGAACAAAACTAAACCCCAGAGATTCTGTCCATAGGAGTTTGAATTTTGCTTTTGTTTACAATCTCTAGTTCTTCCTGAGCACTAACGTGTCTAAGATGCTGGAGGCCTCCAACTTTTCCCAGCAAGCGTCAGGGTTCTTAAGAAATTCCAACCCAACCTGGCGCTCTCTGAACTTTCAGGTTTTCAAGCCAGTTGTTTCTGCCTGCTCTTCAGTTCTCGGGGAAGCTAAATTACAAAGTATTGGGTTTAGGCAACCTCTTCCAGGGAACATCTAGCATCTTAAAGTGCTGGTCTCCCAGGCTGGCGTGGTGTAATGCATTTATGCTGTAATCTTGAAAAACCTGACATCATGATTCTCACATGGGTTGTCAAGGAGTTAAGTACTCAAGCTAGCAAGTACCAAGCCAAATAAGCGCGTATCAGAAACTACCTGGAGAGCAAGTTTGGAAACCGCCTTGTATCAGTCAGTAGATTCATTCACAAAGTGCTTTGCTTTACACAAGTCACCATCTTGTGGCAGAGGAGCTTCTCTCACAGCTACTTGGAGAGGTGCCGGTGTCAGCTGTTCTCACAGACAGGGCGCTGGGCTGCTCCCATCCAGTCTGGTAACTCCCATGATCTACTGTTTCTCTATCAATAGAACGAAGGCATAAAATTACTTGCTTCATAGATGTGGTGCAAAGTTTCCTTTTTTCCTATGAAGTGTTTTGAAATTCTTAAATACTTGGTCAAAGTACAAAGTATTGAAACAACTTCATAATAGAGCCCTTGCTAAAAGAGACAAAAATCAAACAGAAACATAGGTAGAAAAGAGCTTATTACAAAACTAGTTGTATTTACTGGTGGTGGTTTTAGGAGGCAGTTACAGGAACAATACAAAACTCACAGGTAAGATAAGAATTTGATCTGGAGCTGTCTTGATGTTACGTGTTTAACTTAAAGGAAGCATTTCTAATTCCTAACAAGTTTTATACTTTGTCCAGAAAAGTTGGCTCACTAATACAGATGACAATTTTCAATTTCTAGGGCAGTGTTCTCCTGGGCACTATTCTTCAGATGGTTTCAAACCCTGTAGAGTCTGCCCTCTTGGTACATACCAGCCTGAACCAGGAAGGACCCTCTGCTTTTCATGTGGTGGTGGGCTTGTGACCAAGTATGAAGGTGCTGTTTCCTTTCAAGACTGTGAAACCAAAGGTGAATTTAAAATCTTTCCACAATTCACATTCCTGCTGCTTACCGTTTTATTTGTGAGCTTCAATGCTGAAGGGCTTTGGAAGGCTTCAAAACAAATACAATCACTGCATAAAGAAATAGGGAGTGTGATTAAACTAAATGGTCAGGAAATCTGTAAACTAGGAATGATCTCCTGAGGTTGCAGAGACCGAATAGGCTTCATGTTTTTTTCTGGAATTTACCACAGGCAGGTGCAGAGTCAGTGCTGTAACTGGTAATTGAATCAGCCACCCTGCATGGCAAGAAATAAGACAAACTTGCATTACACAATGCTTTAGCCTTCACATCCTGAATATCTTTATTTAGCAACTTAGAAAAAATAAGCACTACAGAAATTACGCAAAGTTAAGAATTACTTACTAATGGGCTGGTTAGAAGCTGTAAGCATGCAACAGGCTGTGTGTTCCATAATGTCAACTTCCAGTGCAAACGCTGAAGAAGGAATCTGCCCCAAATGCATTTTGGTTTAGTTACTGGAATGACCTGCTGGCCCTTGCAAACGGACACAGATGGAAGCCTCTCTGCTGCTATTGTGAAAGGCATTTTCATTTTTGAGGCAGATCTGTATCAGCTTTCATTTATTACAAACTCATTGGAAACCACTTTATTAAATACAGTGAGAGATGTATGTAGGACGTGTTACTAGTTTGTAAGGGTTTAGCTCTAGTCTTTGGAACATAAGTCAAGTTAACAGGTCCTTTGTAATAGGAAATACAGGGAGCTGGTGTCTTTTCTGCCTCTTATCGCAAAATATAAGGGTATTGCAGAACGGGCATCATGAGGTATGTCCCGGGTAGAGGAAAATTCTCTCTGCATTGAAGATTGCTGCTTTCTGAAAATAATACACCTCATACCTTACAGTTCATTGTTCTCCTGGACACTACTACAATTCCACAACTCACAGGTGTATCCGATGCCCTGTGGGAACATACCAGCCTGAGTTTGGTCAAAACTACTGCATCACCTGCCCTGGGAACACAAGTACAGATTTTGATGGCTCCACTAACGTTACGCACTGCAAAAGTAAGTTGCATTTATATTAGTTATATTAGTTTATATAGAGACGAAGCATGTCTTGAGATCTGAACTGCAGCTTCAATGTTTCATCTGTCAGTCTGAACTTCAGTTCTGTACTTCCTAGTTAGCACGTATCTACTGCCAGAGGGAATAGTTAAAAATTGTGAAAACAATGAAAAAAAAACAAAAAACAAAACTGGAAAAGTACCCACTTGATGCATATGATCAGTTTAGCTTTAATGTAATCTGGCTACAAGTTAAAACTACAGAGCTTTTGATTTCCCAGATCCTGTAAGTTGTCTTGCAGTGATGCATATTCCTCCGTAACTCTGTAAACCCCAATATCTTCTATCAGAGTAACTGCCATTTTATAGTAATTATAAAATATTAGGAGATAGGTTCGTTCATACTGCAGTTGCCAGGTAATCACTCATGGCAGTGAAAGCTTCTCAGAGGCTTTTTGCATTACCCAGCCTCCTATCTTCAATTACAGTTTTAAATATCCCCAAGGATTCCAGTGGAATCTTACTTGATCTTCTAGTGAATGACTGATTCTTTTAGGCAAGCTATCTTTTTTCATCTTTTTTTGTGCTAATTTAAAAGAACATCTCTGTAATAATTAGGTAATGTCATCTAAACTAGCTATTCATATGCAAGTCTCTGTTGAGTTTTTATCCTGATTATGTGCCATGTGTCTTTGAAGCCCTTCATCATTTCTAATGTAATTTGAGTAAATTAGATATTTGTAAGGAATTTGAACAAGTTTGACAATTTTCCTATAAAATAAAACCATCCTTGTTACTTCACTGTCTTAGACACTCCCTGTTTTCAAACTATTTTTTGACCTTGCATAATCTTTGAGGCTTGGATTAAGCAAAATATTTAAACATTACCTAGTTTAATGTGGGTGAGAATGCCTGGAGAGATCAAGCTTAAGTAACTTACAGAATCAAGCTCTGTGGCAAATTTAGTGAAGTTCTGAAAGCTAAGAAAGTAAAACTGACCCACCAGCGGGGATCCCCTATTAACTGGTTTAATCCACAGTAAAGCAAGGCAGATCTGTAATCAAGGTAAGGTTGGCTATTAGGATTGTCATATGCATTCACCTAAATAGAGTTAAAACCCAAGTGAAGTTAAACTAGAATGCCTTCTGCATGTCAGCATGGTCTCGGTGGCAACCCCCATGTGAGTACCTCCACAATGGGATCGTGTTTACTTAACTGTGTTCATTTCTTAATCAAACACTAAAGCAGGTGGAGTAAGATGTTGTTGAGTCAGTTTATACACTGGAAATGAAGGTTTTGCAAATCAGGAGGAGCAGCCCTGCTGATCAGGTATTCCTTTTAAGGCTTTCCATGCTAAACAAAGAGGCAGCTGGAGAATGTCAGCATTTCTAAAGCCACAAGGAGGAGTGTAGACTTGCTGTTGACAGATCTAGAAGAACACCTCAAATTAGCTAATCGGCTAACACAAATGCTCATTTATGTTTCTTCACAGACCAGCACTGTGGAGGAGAACTTGGGGACTATACTGGCTACATTGAATCGCCCAACTATCCTGGAGACTACCCAGCTAATGTTGAATGCATTTGGAATATAAACCCACCCCCAAAGAGGAGAATACTCATTGTCGTACCTGAGATATTTCTCCCAATTGAAGATGAATGCGGTGATGTTTTAGTGATGAGAAAAAGTGGTAAGTTGCCAGACGTGGGTTATAAAAATATTTATTGCAAACTGACTGAGTGGAAAGTTCATACTGAAGGGACACTGTCTTCATCTGTCTGGTGTTTCTAACAGGATTGTTGAATGAACTGGCACAGCAAGTTAAAACAGAACACAGTCCTGTTATCACACAGTGATATCTGTGAATATCACAGAGAGTGATATTAATTATTCAAATGTCTTTGCAGAATCACAAAGCAGTTAATGGGCTTCTGGATGGGCCAATGACCACGTGGGATAAATTACTGCAGCTCTCAAAGTCAACGAAACTATGCTGGGTTATATTGAGAGAGCTGTCTCCTTCCATCTGTACAAACTACTCTCACTTATCCTTTGCAAGTATACACTGCAGTTACTGCTAAATCTGTGCAGTGACACACGTTGCTATACCTGACATCCTCAGGAAATCCAAAGTTTTACCAATTTTATGTGGAGTGAGGGCTGCATTGTGTCTCTGGTTATGAAATTAATTCAACAACTTCTGCAGTTAAGACACAAATGAGTTGCGCTCCACCTTTGTTTAAAACATTTTACCTGCTAAAACAGTGTATTTCATTTGCTATAACAATTTTCACAACTTTCTATCCTTGAGAGCTTTTCTATATATCAGAAGAAGGAATCTGCTCACTATAGGTGGAAGGAAATAGTCCAGATATATTTTCTAAAAGCAAAGTACTCACTGTAGCAAAACAAAGCAGGTGTCTTTCCAATCCCAAACTGGTTCCAACAGTAAGTAAAGCAAGGCGCATCCAGGAAAAGTTTGACTTCCACTTCAGTACCAATAACAAAGCCAAATGAACAACAGTGTTGTTGTTAACATTACTGTGGAAAAACTGATGGAAATTCCAGAGTTACAGTTAGATCTACTTTTTTGCACTTCAAGAATACAAATTGCATTCAATTCAAAAGGTCTTTTTTCAATAACATTCATGCAAATTGGATTCAGCCCTAGCAAGTTCACGTTTAAGCTTACACTGGGGGTTTTTTCCCTGATTACTTTATGGCTATGGAGTGGTTTTCTTCAACTAGGTAAGAAGCGTTTTCTTCCTTTTGGTTGAAATTCATTTCAATTTAGGTGAGCCTCATGATAAGTAAAGAAAGGCACTGAAACTCTTTAAGGTACCATTTATAACGCTATTCATTAGAGCTATCCTTATAAAGAGAGAGTAATATAGATAATCTTACCTCCCTTTACATGGTGGGAACCATGGGCAGCATAACATCGAACAGGCCTATGATCTCCACACACAACTGAGCAGACCTGTCCACAGAAGAATTTCACCCATTCAGTCATTTGAGCTATTATAGGATTTCCTTGCAAGGAAGCAACTCTATTTATCATTTCTGCTGTCAAACAGAAACAATATTGTCCAGTTCAGGACAAGGGGCAATGGGTGGAAGCTGGAACATAGAAGGTTCCATAAAAATATGAGAAATAACTTTTTCACAGTGAGGATGACAGAGCACTGGCACAGGCTGCCCAGGGAGGTTGTGGAGTCTCCTTCTTTGGAGACATTCAAAACCCACCTGGACACATTCTTGTGCGCTCTGCTGTAGGTGATCCTGCTCTGGCATGGGGGCTGGACTAGATGATCTCTTGAGGTGCCTTCCAACCCCAAACATTCTGTGATTCTGTGACTCTGTAATATTCTCATGAGGACTTTTGGACAAAGGCAAGGCCACACAATAGCACAATCACCGCGACCACACAGGAGCTGTCTGCAAGTTCCTCTTGTTGTAAGGAGCAGGTCAAGGTTCTCCTGCAGCCGTGGGATTTGTGCAGCACAACACAGGCCCAAAGGCTACGCTGGACTCACAGTGCAGGCCTGGTCGTACTCAGGTTAGCTGTTCAGCAGATCGCTAACTGCTCAGGGTGTGACGGTCATCTGGTCAGACTCACTACATCAAGCTTTTACATTGTGATAAGTTTATTGCTATCAGATAAAAGCTCATTACATCTGCCTGGGGTGCAGCTCACTTGTTCTTACCTATCTGGGACTCTTCAGTGCTAGAGTCGTACAAAAAATAGGTAATATTGATAGTAATTTTATAAATGTCAAAAATTATCCCTGGCACTTCACTGTCTGCTTAAGCTTCATGCTGTAGGACAGAGGGGTTCCCATTACCTTTGTGGAAAACTTTCTTCTTACAGACAGATAAAGACTACATCGCTTCTCTATCACAAAAAAACTTCTGCTCTCAGGAATACATCAGCTGAGAAGTGTCTTGTTAGTTTGACATTTATGACCTCTAGATCAGGAAGGGAGCAAAAAATATTTTATAAAGAACATTACTTAATCTTCTTTCTAGCTTCTCCTACTTCAATTACTACATATGAAACATGTCAGACTTACGAGAGACCTATTGCATTTACCTCAAGATCAAGGAAGCTCTGGATACAGTTCAAGTCAAATGAAGGGAACAGTGGCAAAGGATTTCAGGTCCCCTATGTGACTTACGATGGTGAGAATGGGATTGTTTTCCGTCTTTGTGCTATATCTGAATTACAGAAAATTTGCCTTTAGAACCTATTACACTGATTACAGGGAGAGAAGATTGAGGGAAGACTTGATGTAACTTATTTTTAGTCCAGTGAATTACTTTAAAAGCCAGCTGCAAAGCCTTTGAAAGGATACTTAATTTTATTTTTATTGCTTTTTATAATACTTTTATGGATGGACAGCAAATTACACAGAATTCTTTAAACTTAATCCTTATCCCACTAAATTCAGTGAGACTCATTTTGATCAGCATTTATCATATGCATAATAAGAATACTGTTCATTTTAGGAAGCCCCTTCCTCAAGTTCTACTGGTAACCTACACGATTTTGAAAATATACATTAATAAAATCACAAGTTCAACAGAGAAGAACAATGATGCAAAAAAGAAATATCTTTTAGTAACCACTTTCATACATGCACATTTTAAAACAGTCTGGCTTGTCATATAAATTATGCATTAAACTGTATATTTTGGACTTGGGGATGATTTCTGTTTCAGAAGACTTTTCTGTGATACCTTTGGCAGCTGTTACTCTACCTCTTTTCCACACACCAGTGCAATTTTGTGAATTATAAGAAAATTTGCATTAAATTGGTCAGTCATTCAGGAATTGAAATGAGAGCTGTTCTCAGGGCATTCAATGAGAATCTGTTCCTCAGTGTGCTGCTGACTTCACGTATAACCTGTGACAGTTACTTCATATCCCTAGTCCTGCTTTTTCATCTCTAGAAAGCAGATGATAAAGCATTATTATCTGGAGAGAGTAGTTTGCTGGGACTAAGTTTGTATTTATAAGGATAATTCAAAATTACTGTTCTAAAGCAGTACAGAATTTTAATGTGATTAGAGTACAGCAGCTTGAGAGACAATGAATAATTAACTGGATACTAACTTTCTCAGCTCTGTCTTGGAGACAAGGTCCAGCTAATGTCTGGCTGTTACCCTCCTAGAGGATGTCACAAACAGTCACTCAACTGATCTTTATTTTTCAGAGGATTACCAACAACTAATAGAAGACATTGTTCGAGATGGACGATTATATGCATCAGAAAATCATCAAGAAATTCTAAAGGTAAGAAAATTCTGCTTTATCTGAATTCCTTTTACTAAATATTTTCCCAAGATAGTTCTCTTTAGCCTGATAGGGTGATAGTATTTAAACCTCAAGTGTGACCCCAAATTAAGTTTTCTGTCTTCTGAGGTTTATGCTGGTATTTGAGGCAGCACAAAATCAGTAGCTCAGCTGGGCTGAGCATGTGTGTACATCCTTTGCTGAGTCAGGAACTAAATGAAATGTACGCTAACGTGATCGTATGTTAGAAAAATCAGTCAACTAACAGTGAAGAGCCTATCGTTTGAAGAGACTTCTTCAGCCTCAGTCTGGTGTGTGTTTAAATGAGTCATTAAGTTAAATTTCCTGTGCATTAAAAAATTTATTTACATAAATCAGTGTCCTGCCTCAACAAAACACAACCATAATGTAGCATTGTAAGCTGCCCATGAAATGGTTTTCCGAAGGCACGAGCAGCACATTGGAGGGAATTGTGGAGGAAGGCTCCTGGGCTGCCACCTGTTACAGCTAACTAATGAAAGCTGAAAAAAAGGCTGCTCAGAAGACAAAATTCAGCTGTGTAAATGTATGGCTTGGGAGGACAGGAACTGATTAACAGTCAGCTCCGCTGGCCATCGCTGCCCCAGCCCTGCCAGTATTCTCTTAGTCGAGCTTTGAGGTCACTCAGGTCTTAACTCCAGTGTACACGGGCAGACACGGGCTCAGCTGAGGCTGAGTCAAGACTTTACCAAGGTGCGGGAGAAAGTCTTTAAAGAGCTCAGCATCACTGAAGACCAGCCTTCGCTCTTGTTCATGAAGGGACGGGCCTGGACAACAGCATGAAACAAGCTGGAAGGGCAGTCAGAGGCAGTCTGCAATTCTAATGCTTAACTTCTGCAACCAGTCTGTGGTTAAACCAGCTGCTGCCCTCCCAGTTCAGGAACTTCCAGGAATGCTAATGGAAAAAAAAAAAACATCCAGCACAATAGAAAGATGCATCCATGTAAGACTCCATAGCAACATGGAGAAGTTTCCTTACACTGCTTTACTCAGAATCAAGTTTTGCAAGAAAAACCCACAAATGATTGTAGTTCATTAATTTTAAAAGCTGTGCAGACAAATACAAACCCTATTTTTATCTAATACATATGTTGTCTCCCATAGGACAAGAAACTGATCAAAGCCCTCTTTGATGTACTGGCACACCCACAAAACTATTTCAAGTACACAGCACAAGAGTCAAAAGAGATGTTTCCGAGATCATTTATAAAGCTACTGCGATCAAAAGTTTCCAGATTTCTACGACCGTACAAATAGTCTAGTGGTATTCAATTTTTGGTTACTTTGCATTCCTGTCAAATATTGTCTTTCCTCCGTAGTAGAAGCATTTGCTAATTTGAAGGCTCTTTTTTGCAGTCTTTGGTTTGAATTGTATATTGAAGAATGCCTATAATGTTTTATAATCGTTAAAAGCCAATGTTCTGAATGGGATTTTTGCTACAAAAAAAAAATGTGCATCTCTGAGTGCATCTAGTTGAAGATCCAAACTCACGTCTGCACTAGTATATCTTCACTTTCCATTTGAAATTACATTGTGTAGAAAATATTCTTTCTAGCTTTCTATTTTTCATCAAAAATTACTTTTGTCAAAGCGAAGAAGGAATTTATCCAAATCTGATTAAACTACCTGCAGATAAGTTCTGTTGTAGAAAGAAGTATGTAGTATAAATAATATTTGGATTTTGAATTGCACTTGAAGTTTATATTTGAATCTGTAGAAGAAAACAAAGCTATCTAAATTTTGTTATTTCTCATCTATGGCTTAGTGGAACCTCTATCCAAGGAGAAATCAAAAGGAAAAGAAAGAAAAAAAGGAGAAAGAAAATAAACAGATGTATAATTTTGTTTTACGAATTACATGAGATTGAGTCCCATGCCCTAATGTCCTCATGTTTTTATCTGTCCTCTTCTGAACTTCTTCAGAGGTTTGCCACTGTCAGTTACTTCATTGAAACAGATTTAGCTCTGGATTTCCATACACCAGTTGGTCCCTTTGAAGGCATTTACAATAGGATAGGTGAGAAAAGAACAGCAGTCTTGTTTTTCTTTCCGTTAATAGAGCATCTAATTAAGTACAATATATAAATATATAAATATATACTTCTATTTGTGGGTACATTAGTAATGTTATCTTTGGTTACTGTAAATATTAGTCATGCTTAAATCTTTACTCCCACACACCCTTTTGACTTATATCTCTTTGTAACTTTGCTTAGATGATTAAATGACTTCTCCAAGTGCTTGTCACTTCTGTTAACGCCAAACTGAAGCCTTTTGGAGTTTTATAATATTGGATAATGGTTTACTCCGGGACAATCTCTTTCAACATATGTTATTCCAGGAAAAAATAACATCAGTTAAGATGCAACTGCTGTCAAGTAGAGGCTCAGCTGTTGCCTCCTCCTTGGGCTCCCCTCGCATGCAGACCAAGAGAGTTACCCCCGAGGATGACACACATGAAGGATCTACCAAGGAGGCATTTTTTTGGACCTCCCATCTCTGAAACGCTGGGGACACATACCTGTGTCACAGGCCCAGGCTCTAAGTGGTGAGAGGGGGTGAGCAGGACACAGTTTTGCAGAGGAGTTGGAGGGCAGGCCCTGCAGCCTTCAGAGAGCGAGCACTCCCTTTCACTATGAATTTGCCACCGCGGTGCCCACCCAGCCATGGGGGCTGCAGGAGAGCATTAGCCTCGTGGGCAGGCCGTTCTCGCAGAGCGGCAGGTACCCCTGGGTTAAGATGATGAGGAATCCTGTGTCTCCTGCCATTTCCTAGCACGGGAGCTAATTTCAATGAGAGAGTAGCGCTTTTTTACTACTGTTTCAGCCTCTTGTATATCATTTTCCCTTTTGATCCTACAAATTTATTACATGTAGAAATTAACTCTCACACCAGCACCCTTTCAGAAGAAGACTGGTTTGTCTCATTGAATTGTTTTTGGATATCTACTCTGTAATTTAACATATCCTTGGATGCTCTCAGTGACACACATTAAGGGTTGTTATGGTTAACTTCTTACACTTCTTTTTGTCCTTGAGCAAATACTATTTAAATTTACAAAGTTGGTTTCTGCTGGCTACAAGTGCTTCAATGTTCTATTTCTAAGAAACACCTGAAGTATTCTGTTCAGTTTTTCTACTTTGCTGTCTTATAATTTTGCTTGGCTTCTTTCCTTTTCTGTTGAAGAGTATAATTTTCTTCTTTCTTTGCCTGAACAGTTTCAGTTTAGGGTCTATCAACTCTTTTTTCTCTCTCACGGATCTTAGGTCTTTGACAAGCTTTCTCTTTGATATATATGTATTTATATATAACCCTTGTTTCAAAATGTAACATCTCCATAAAAGCTTTTCTAAAGGCTGTTAAATCTAACTTTTTGTGAGGACATTGAAGCTACTTTTGTTAAATATTCATCATGGGTCACTAAAAGTGGTAATTCGAAGAACATCTCATCAGTCCTAGATCCAGTACATGCTGTAATGAAAAAAAGTTGTATATATTTTTCTCCTTAACAGCAGTTACTTGTTAAAAAAAAAAAATCTTAGAAAAGCAAAACTCCTTTTAGGTCCTCAGTTATGTTTTAAGTGTATAGCTAAAAATCTACTTCAGCCAAACAGTATTTCTGATAGGTTATTCAGAATTATTAGAATGGATCAGGATTGCAGCCATTCTACTGAAAGATAGGAAGGAAAATATATGGAAAATACAGAGAAAAATAACTCTGTCATTTGCTTAATGACTTCCAGCGATCTTTAGTATTTCAAAGTGAAATACTAAGTGAACTTTGGAAGCTGATGCTGGGCAGAGTTTAGTAAAATCCTTGCTAAAATTTTTGCTTAACCACACACATGATTGGACGTGATACCACCGATGCCAGGCAGGACAAGCTTCCTCTCTGGAACAGGGCTGAAAGTAGTTGCCTTGCAAGCCCAGCAACCCCTGGCAGCACCGTAACATTTCCCAGGTTCTTAGGTCCATGGGGAATGCAGTGCCAGGTAGCGACGTGGCCCAGCTGTGGCCACCATAAGTGGTACCCTGGTAGAGCTTGGAGAGGTGAAGGAAGGAGGGACTAGCTGCTTTTACCTCCGGTACTGCTCACTCTGACTTAAAACCACTTTAGACAAAACCAGAGCTTTGTCTAGGTCGTCCTGACAGAGAACCTGAGAGTGCATTAGCTCGTATTCCCTGGAGCCGTGTCAGGGCATGGACTCCACAGGCAGGACAGGGTGCTCGGGGACTTCTGTAGCAAATGCAGACTGTGCTGCTGAAAGCAGTGACAGAAAGAGAAGTAATTTGGCCTTCAAAAGTACACAGTGAAACGTTCCTGAAAATATATGGATTTCATATGTGATACATTTAGAAAATGAATCAGGTTTGAATGTTTGCAACTCTGCCCTTGGATGTGCAAATTTCTAATGAAATAAGTAATCACAAGTGGTGTCTGAACCAATTTCAGCTGATTTGTACAACAGCATGGAGTTTTTACATCAGCTCTAGAAGTTAAAAATGCTTTGACTTTCGTACTGGGTTTATAGTTACAGAAATTGACAGACATTAAATAGAAGATGAGCTCTTCATTCATTAATGTAAGTGTAGGATGTCTTTGTTGTCAGAAGTCAGAGGACATATTGCTACTGTACGGTCAAAGTACAACAACAAGGAATGTCTTCTTCTATGGAGAAGACATATTTAGGAATCAAAAAACATGCAAGAAGTATGGTTATCTTTAAGAAAACCAGCTTTGTGAAATGAATCAATACATCATAGAATATAACATTTTGGCTTTTACCCTGAACATGAAATATTCCATTTAAACTTATCCAATAAATACAGCCCTGTATCTGTTCTTATAGAATTCGCACAGTATGCAGGGTAGGTGCATCAACATGTTTATATGTTGTTACAGGATGGCTGAAGAAGCGTCCATTTGTGATTGCCCGATTCCATGTCACAAACTGAGCTTTTTATTTTCAATTTGCAAATGCCAGTATGCTGAAAAGCTGCACCTGTAGCACTTACCATTTTAAACCTCTCCTCCTGCTTTAAATCATAGAATGGCCTGGGCTGGAAGGGACCTTAGAGATCATGTAATCCAATCTCCCTGTCATGGGCAGGGACGCCACCTCTTGACTAGGTCAGGCAACCCGTAAGGACTGAACAGGAATCGAACCCGCGACCTTTGGTGTTTCAAGCACCACGCTCAACCCACTGAGCTAAACACTGCACTTATTTTTAGTGAGGTGGTGGTGAATCATCCCCAAAAGTTCTCATGTGCCACCAAATCACCACCTGTGTGCCTGCTGCAGTCCAGGAGGCTGCAACAATCAGAAGCTGCTAATCAAGCCCCAAGTCCTGCTGCGAAGGCACTCGGTAGTGATCGCTGTGGGCGAGGGGCCTGTGCATATTATTTCCTTGGAGGAAGTGTCAGGATTCGCTGTTCAGTAGATTGCCACCTGCATCTTCAATAGCACGATTTAGCCATAAGCTCACCAAAACTGGATTTAAAGCCACTGAAGTCTTCTTTCAGCCCTTTTTCTTGCCCTGCCTTCCTTCCTGCATTAGATTTTTAGTCTAAAGACTAACTTTTCAAAAGAAATTTATTTCCTTATCGTGCCTCCCCCGTAAAATAAAGTTCAATCACAGCGTGTTATAACTACACAAGAGTTAGACTGGTCTTTCCTACACATTAGCTTCATACTACGGTAAGCTTATTTAAAAGTAAGTAAGCTTACTTAAAACTAGCTTACCTAGTAAGCTAGGTTTAGTTTAGTTTTAGTTTAGTTTTAGATAGCTTAAACAAAGACAGGCTTGTTTGCTGAGTTTTCAGAGCCCACATTCTGAGTTGTCAGCTAGTTTTGAAAGAGCACAGCTCACCTGTAGTCCTCTGTCTGTAAGCAGAGTGCAAGGATGATGCCGTACGAACAAGAAACACACGGGCATTAAACATTCAAAGGGGAAAGTCAAACCCCACCCCATGCCCCTCTGTAAGCGTGCCCAACAGACGCGCATTTCTCGGGTCAGTCTTATCGATGAACAACCCAGTTTTAATCTTGCAGATAACAAGCTATGAACATCAGGAGCAAAACTAGTGCTGTGATTCTTATACAGGAATTGCTGACGGGCCTGTGCCAGCAAAACCTAACTGCTCTGTGACAATTCCCATGTCTGGACTCTAAATACCTCTGAGCGCTCTTAAAAGAGAAGCTAAAGTGAAATCTTCAACAACTGAATCCAGTGGAAAATTTCTCAGCCACCTCAGGGGTCTGGATTTTTCCAGGGGAATGAGCAACACACACGGTTACTTGTACCTGTGACATGAGTTCAAGTAGTTGCATTTTTGTCACAGTTTAAAACCACTGATTGACAGGAATGGTAGCAACTGGACAAGTTCTATAGACTCTTGGTACTTTGAGACTTCTATGAAATAGTTTTATAGCATGAGAGACTGTTACAAGCACTTGGAAAAAAAAAAAAAGACATTTGCCTCCCATAAGAATTTGTGGAAGAAGGGAAATTTCTGTAAGGTAATACAAACTTATTCCTCTGTGAGACTTGGATTCTGAGACAAGTCTCATGTTTTATCATAACATTTTTCATCTGAACAGAAACAGACTGGGAAATAAACTCTTTAACGTCAAAAAAATGTTATCTAAATATCTGAATATATACAGTTCCAGTTTGTTATTTCATTTATTTATTCTGTTTCATCACTAAGCTTTTAATCTATAAAATTAATATGTAATATACAAGAGTAAAATGTACAGAAGTACCTCTAGATGTAATAATTTAAACCATCTGTATTCAGAAAGCAGAGATAACAAGTTTAAAGATATACAAACAATTGCAATTCGATTTTAGCTGCATTTCTCGATACCTAGAAAAAGAGGCTTTGCTTAATTATACTTTATTTTAATGATTGTGAAAATACCTTTTTTAGAGTTTGTTTTTGTTACTTTTTTAATTAAAATTATTTTGTAAATATCATTTTCTATGTTTTTACCTTAGAAAGGACATTAATTTGCATTGACAACAGCAGATACTCAACATGATGAGAAAGGTACTTTAGGAGGGTGGGGTGAATGTGGTCAGTAGTCCGGTTCATCTTTCCAGATTACTGCTCCTGTTATTTCTGCAGTCTCACTGGCATCATAGGAAGAGTTTTCTGGAGCAATTTAACCTGCTCATTTTCACAGAATTGGCTGTCGAGTGTCATCCTGAAGTGCTGACCATTTTCACAACATATAAAGAATGTTTAAAGTTAGTGCTAGTTCTTCCTCCGTTGTTAGGATAAGAAACAACACAAAACTCAGAAATAAAAGGGAATTCAAAATACTATGCCCAAATAGAGTATGAAGACAAGGAAAGGTATGGTACCTCTGTGCTCCTAGGTAGCAGTCAAAGTGATAAAACCTCGCATTGGATCCGATCGTAGAGCCTTTTTTAGGCAAAACTGCCACTGAGGTCACTGGTTGTTTCGCCTGCATAAAGTTCACTGTGATCACGTCCCTCATGTGTTGAGCAGGAATTTCTGGTAGGCTTGATTTTGGGGAAAATACCAGGAGTGTAATACTGGTTTGTGTACCGCTTTGCTCTGTGTACATCACTGGGCAAGAGTGACGTTTTGAACTAAACCCTTGTAGATGCTGCTGGGACTTCTAAGCTTTATTACCAATGTAAATTATGTACAAACAGCTATTTCCTTAGGAAATGTACCATGATAGTTTAGAGCAAAGATAGTGAATAACTGTACAAAATTTGATACTTAGAAAATAAAATACAGTGGTCTAAGCTTTACCAATATTTTAACAATACTGTCAGATTTGTAGTAGAAAACGTTGTTGTAAATGTACCTTATAAGAAAATACATTTCCTTTTGCCTCTGTATATTAATAGCTTTGATTTCTATGTCAAAGCTCAAAATGAAGCATGTAATAAAAGTTTTGTTAAAATCACTTTCATAATAAACGTAAAATGGAATGGATACCCCTGCCTGCCATCTAGTTGTGTATATGTGTAAGGCTCCACACACCAGTGTAATGTAGACACGAATCAGAACTTCTCTTTTTTTTATAACATTTACATATTTCAGTCTAATTTTTGTCTCTAGGCAACAGAGAGTTTTTTCTTTCTCATCAAACAACTGGAGTTTGTGAGTGCTGGGACATTGAGTTATGTTCCTTCCAAACAGACTTCAAGAAGAGCTTTTCAGAACAAGAAGAACTGGCTACAGCAAAGCACCACATCACTAACATCCCTCCAGGACCTTTCAAAATTTCTTAAAATAACTGTGACATTACTATATGAGATATACTATGTATATCTCATGCAGGTGCCTTTTTTCACCCCCTCTGTTGAGAAGCAGCCTCACAGAAAGAAGGGGGATGGAAGTTCTCTCCCACTGGCGGCCTGATTCACACCGGATGCTGCCGAGAAGACTGGTGACTTCCAAACTCGCTGCTTTTCCCACAGAGGACCAGGTTGAGAGGAAACTATACTTGCACCCAAAACAATGATTTGAAGTGAGATTAGAAGTGTCCTTTTCCCCTCTAGCCCTGCTGTAGCAAAAGTGTATTTGCCCAGGCCCTCCTCGATGCAGAGTTTTACAATGATAGCTACGCTTCTGCAGTTCAAGATTACAAAGCAAGCAGAATTTGTACAATCATGGCCCAAGGGAAGCTCCTGATGCTGGTAATGATAAAAGTGGATGACGACAGACTGACAGAATAGACTGTCTGCAGTGGCATCAGGAGGTCAGTTAGATGTGATTTAAATCACCTTTTGCAGTTTAAGACAAAGTGCAAGTTGTCATTGAAAGTACACAGCGCACTAAGCCAGACAAAAAGCACAGATGTTACTAATTCAACTGATAACACCTGGTGACAGGTTTGTCACTCATTAGTGCTTGTGAGCACAGCCTGCGGAGCACTGTTAGTGCTACAGCAGCCACTGATTGCAGAACAAGCAGGAGACCTCATACAGCAGCACGATGTGTGGCATTCTGCTGGTACTCACAGGTAAGTGCTTTATCTTGTTAAGGGAAAGCATTTTTCATGTGACATGATGCTCTTCTCGTTTTATGTGTGTCGTAAATTATATAAATAGTGTCAGTATGACATGACGGTGTTGCTAACAGGTTTGAAAGTCATAAAGAGCTAAATTCTAACTGGCTGTAAAAATCAATTGCCGGCTTCTTCAGCTAGCAGCAATCTACTTAGGTAGTAAGGGCAGTTAGCCTCATTAAACATCACTTTTGTCAGACTATGGTGCTCAGCTGTCTATAGCGTTAGAGCTTTAAAGGAGTAATAGGAAAAACCAGCTCCTATCAAAGACAGAAAAAAGCTGAACTCAGAAGTCCCTAAAGGTCATTGAAAGTCAAATTAATTACTGGTACTGAAGTATCTGTGTGCAAAGGCAAAAAGCCACTGCAAGTTTAGCAGTTGTGGCAATGCACATTTGAGTACAAGACTCTAGTTTCCCAAAGTAGGCACTGCCTGGTGAGAATCTCATTTCATGTATTTCCACATCTTCCCAACAAGCTCACAGAACATAATGGCCTGATGCATGACACTCTGGTGCAACCCAGCAAGTAACTGAAGTCAGACTGGGCAACAATGAAGACAACCAGGGGATCAGGCCCAGCCAACGTGGGTTTAGGAAAGGAACGTCCTGCCTGAGCAATCTCATCTCCTTCTGTGACTGGGTGACCCGCCTAGTGGATCTGATGGAAGCCTGAAATGAGGGCTTAGATGAGAGGAATAAGAGGAATAATTCACTGTAAATATTTTATCACAGCTGTAGGGAAAGTCTAATAAGGAGAGACTGAGGGAGCTGGAGTTGTTTAGCCTGGAGGAGACTCAGGGGGGACCTCACCACTCTCTACAACTACCTGAAGGGAGGTTGAAGTCAGGTGGGGGTTGAGCTCTTCCCCCGGGCAACTGGTGACAGGACGAGGGGGCACGGCCTGAAACTGGCTCAAGGGAGGTTTAGGTTAGATACCAGGAAGCACTTCCTCACAGAGAGGATGCTCAGGCACTGGGATGCACTGCCCAGGGAAGGGCTGGAGTCACCGTCCCTGGAGGTGTTTAAGGAGAGGCTGGATGTGGCACTTAGTGCCCTGGTCTGGCCCATGTGGTGGTGTTGGGTCACAGGCTGGACTTGATATCTCAGAGGTCTTTTCCAGCCTCAACAATTCTGTGATTCTGTGTGATTTATTCTTTTCTTTGTTCAGTCATCAACACTGGTTGGACAGACCCCTTCTGGTGTCACAGAAGGGGTCTGTCCTGTACAATCATAGTATCTATTTTTGCCTCTTAGAAACAACATCTAAATGGGCAGTCAGCTGGCAAGGTCTCTGAATGTGTAAGTTGCAAATCAGACATCGTTCCCAGAGCATTTTTAAGAGACGTTGACCTCCCACAGTGCATTTTCTTCATCGTTCTGCTTTATGTTGGGTTTGAACTCCTATAGCACATGAAGCTATCGGTGGGCTGCAGTCTGCCTTCTCCTGCCCCTCTGTGCATCTTGCTGCTGCTGCCTTATGCCTCAACAAATTTCCTTCCACGATGTTGCTAGGCAGGCAATGTAAACATAGATGCACTTGCTCTAGGCAGCTACAGACTAGTTCTGCTACAAAATGCTTCTGTGTCTAAAACATAAATCAAGAGAAGTACCATAAATATCCATCTCTGCATTTTGTCCAGTATGGTATTTAGTCAGGAGTCGGCACTATCAGCAGCCACAGCTTTTTTTATGATCATTTGAGGAGATTCCCTCACTGACTAGCTCTGGAGAGCCCCATCACTGCCGAGCAGATGGATGGTGGGCACCTGGCCATGGGTACTCCAGAATGAAGATGACACACACACCTGCTAATGCACAGTGACATATGCTACACTCCAATAGTTCTTCTTAACATGCAGAATAACATGCAGAAAAACATCCACCTCCAATTCGCTTGTACTGTGCGTACAACAGTATTCCTATGTAATAGTCATATTTTTATAAAGTAATATCATAGATGACATGCTATATATATATATATATATATATAAAAAGAACAGGGACCTACTTTTCTGAAGACATCCAAGCAGTTTGTGACAAACTTCAGCACTGGTTGTGGTGTCTTGGGACTAAAGGCAGCACACCGGATTGCCTACATGGACGTGACATGAGGTGAAGATCCTCGGAGCTGCTTGGCAAGCACATTTTATATATTGTGCCTTCAGAATGAAGGCAGCCTGCCTCCACCCCACTTGTGAGTGAGGAGTGAGAGAGTGTCTTTGAAATTCAAACACCCGTGTTGTCATTGTGTGTTATATCAGCGCACTACATAAACACAGTAAATATGTTTCTTAGGGGATACAACTAGAAGTATTGTTAGTGACAGACAATTTGTTTGGCTTATTACCAAGACAAGGATTTCTTGTCAGATTTCGGGCCAAAGACTAAGTCCAACTTGCTAAGATCATTCATACACCTGCAAGTTGTCCTCCATGGCTCTTTTCCTCCAGGGCTTTTTCCAAACTTCACACTCACATGGGCACCTGTCCCAAAGATCAAAACATGGGTTTCCCTGCTGACTTGGGTGTCCATCCAGCCACACAACAGGACAGTGCAGCCTCACTGTGACATGGGAGCCAGGGTATGGGAAAGAGACTTTGTTTGGCCCTTGCTGGTCTCCACCTGGGTGTTGCAAATTTAACTAAATCCAGTGCCTTGTTTTTCTCTCCTCCTGTCAGTGGTTCAGCTTCTAGCCGTGGCATATGTGTCCGTTCTACAGCTGTACATGCAGCATTTGTGTGCAGCCACACATCAAGACATCACCGCAGTTCAGAGCTCTGAGTTGATGATCCCAAGGCTGTTTGAGCCTTACATCACAGACTCATCTCACAGCCTCATGGCTGGTTGTTGTCTCTGTCTCTGCACAGGTCCCTTGCCAGGTGAGTGCAAAACACAGTCAATGCTGGTGTGGGCATTTTAGCAGTTAGAAGGATGCAGTATCACAGAATCACAGAATCACAGAATGTTAGGGATTGGAAGGGACCTCGAAAGATCAAGTCCAATCCCCCTGCCAGAGCAGGAATGCCTAAATTATGCTACATAGGAACACGTCCAGGCAGGTCTTGAATGTCTCCAGAGAAGGAGACTCCACAACCTCCCTGGGCAGCCTGTTCCAGTGTTCCGTCACCCTCACTGAGAAGAAGTTTCTTCTCGAGTTTAAGTGGAACAGCTCATGTTCCAATTTCAGCCCATTACCCCTTGTCCTATCATTGGTTGTCACCGAGAAGAGCCTGGCTCCATCCTCATGACATTCACCCTTTACATATTTGTAAACATTAATGAGGTCACCCCTCAGTCTCCTCCAAACTAAAGAGCCCCAGCTCCCTCAGCCTTTCCTCATAAGGGAGATGCTCCACTCCCTTAATCATCCTAGTTGCCCTGTGCTGGACTCTCTCCAGCAATTCCCTGTCTTTCTTGAACTGAGGGGCCCAGAACTGGATACAATATTCCAGATGGGGTCTCACCAGGGCAGAGTAGAGGGGCAGGAGGACCTCTCTTGACCTACTAACCACCCCCCTTCTAATACACCCCAGGATGCCATTGGCCTTCCTGGCCACAAGGGCACAGTGCTGGCTCATGGTCATCCTGCTGTCCACCAAGACTCCCAGGTCCCGTTCCCCTACACTGCTCTCTAACAGGTCATCCCCCAACTTATACTGGAACCTTCCCATACCTTCCCATAAATATACCTGTCCATAAAAGCTACGCAGGATCAGTGCTATTTTGATGCAGAACGATATATTTTGCATTCTTGTAACAGCATCTGTGAGGTTTTAGACTCGCAGATCACAGAATGACAGAATTATTGAGGCTGGAAAAGACCTCTGAGATCATCAAGTCCAGCCTGTGACCCAGCACCACCACATGGGCCAGACCAGGGCATTAAGTGCCACATCCAGCCTCTCCTTAAACACCTCCAGGGAAGGCGACTCCACCACTTCCCTGGGCAGTGCATTCCAATGCCTGAGCACCCTCTCGGTGAGGAAGTGCTTCCTGAGATCCAACCTAAACCTTCCCTGAGGCAGTTTCAGGCCGTGCCCCCTTGTCCTGTCACCAGTTGCCCGGGAGAAGAGCCTGACTCCCACCTGACTACAAATTCGCTTCAGGTAGTTGTAGAGAGTGATAAGGTCCCCTCTGAGTCTCCTCCAGGCTAAACACCCCCAGCTCCCTCAGCCTCTCCTTATTAGACTTTCCCTACAGCTATGATAAAATGTTTACAGCAAATTATTCCTCTTATTCCTCTCATCTAAGCCCCAGTTTCAGGTTTCCATGCTTGGAAGCTCTAGTTTTGCTCTTGGGAAAATTATTTGAAAGCAAATGTTTTCTTTGGCAATGGATTACAGCATTTATTGTACAATCCAACAGAAATATGTCCCCTCATCTCCTTTTTATTATTATGTTGAAAGTCTCTTCTGTCCCTTACATCCCTACCTCTCTTCAGGAGGGTTCCATGACACTGCCAAAGAGGAAGGTTCTAACACGAAACAACAGAAAAACAGAGTGGGGAATGCACATCAGAGCTATCAGGATCAGCTACAAACATTTGGAATAAAGGCAGAAACTGCCAGACTCACAAAACTTAGTAAAAGTCTAGTTTTATTTGTTAGGGGAAAATGCTGTTTCACATATGCTAACTCATGATAAATTCCTGCTACAGGCTGCTACAGTGCAGGAACTACATGAGGTAGTGGTGGATAAGTCATCAGGACCACTGTGACAGAGAGAGACAACAGTTGCATGGGTTGGCCCCCTACAGATAGTGCTGGAAGGCTAAATCCTCTTATTTTAGATTGCGGTAATGCTGGTAAACACAGCCTTGCTTTTTTGCATTCTCTGCAAATACCTATGTAAAGTAACCCATTAAACAAGCATGTTGCCTGAGTAAGGACTGCATTATTCAGGCACTATAAATTAGTCACTCTTCCTAAGAAAAAATCAGAATAATATACTGTGGTAACTTTTTCTTTACAAAGATCATCCATGAAAACCTTCTTTCATACTGAGAGTGGTTCCTGTGAGCTATGGCTCTGGCATCACAGGTGAGCTACACCATGGAGTAGGAATGACTGCTCCTGAAAGCCTCACTGCGCAGCTGGAGGCTGAAGCGGTGATGGGAAAGTGGTGAGTGCTGGACTCTGCTCCCTGCGCCAGGAATTACTCTTGTGGTGGAAAACCAGCAAAAAAAAGTGCTGCCAAGGATAGCAGTTGAGTAAGACTGCATTATGTAACTGTTAGACAAAGTCAGCTAATAGCCCCCTTAGAGTTGCTTCTGTGTCTCAGAATTTTACCTACTTCTAACCCTAGTGATTCTGACTGTGTTTTATTGCTACCCAGAATTTATCAGCAGCAACGTAGCCTGCTACTGGACCTGCAAAATCACCTAAACAGCCTGGAACCACAGATGGCGGGCCAGCGGCCAGAACTCCTACCCAAAGTGAGGTGGAAGTGCAAACAAGCAGTGAGAAAGGACCTGCTTGCACTTGGCAAAATCAAGAACCATGCTGGAGCTGGATCACATTCCCCTTGCCTCTGGACAGGGCATGATCACTGTGGCTCTACTGAACAAAGAAATGAAAATACATCTCACTTTTCTTGCTTGGTCTGTCTAGGGAAAAAAGCCTGACTTTTTCTTTTTTTAAAAGTAATCCAAAGTTTGACTTAACTATAATATTAATACATATTTTCTGGGAGCTTTCTTAATTTTTTTAAGCCATCTGGCAAAAAGAGAAGTAAACAACCAGCTCAAACCAGCAGTAGTAAACACTCCCAACTTGAGACAACATTTGGTGTAGTGAGCTAAATCTATGCAAAAAAACAAATCGTGTAACTTGATATACTCGACATAGGCTGTGTAGAATCCTATCACATTGCATGCATATTCACAGAATCACAGAATGTCAGAGGTTGGAAGGGACCTCAAAGATCATCTAGTCCAGCCCCCCTGCCAGAGCAGGATCACCTACAGCAGAGCACACAGGAAGGCGTCCAGGCAGGTTTTGAATGTCTCCAAAGAAGGAGATTCCACAACCTCCCTGGGCAGCCTGTGCCAGTGCTCTGTCACCCTCAGAGTGAAGAAGTTTTTCCTCATATTTTTATGGAACCTCCTATGTTCCAGCTTGCACCCATTGCCCCTCGTCCTCTCAATGGACACTGCTGAAAAGAGTCTGGCTCCGTCCTCCTGACACTCCCCCTTGACACATTTATAAACATTTATGAGGTCACCCCTCAGCCTGCTCTTCTCCAAGCTAAAGAGACCCAGCTCCTTCAGGTATTGAGTCTACAGCAAAGGCAGAAATGAGGGAAGGGTGCCACTGGGAACCTTTTCAGTAAGCAGCATCCCCATGAGGACTGGTAAGTGATCTAGTCTCCACATGTTATACTACTAGTGGAAGATCACCATCATAGCCATCCTCTATTTACCAGCCACAATATTAGCAAAAATGTCCTGAAAACTCAGAGTAGCATGGCAGGGAACCCAGTCAGGGAACACTGGAAATACAACTGGTTTTTGATCTTCTGCTGTTTAATCTGGTAGATCTCCTTAGCAACACCCTAGTAAAACCTTTACGCTGGGGAAATGTGGGAACTCAGCACATGGTGAGGCACATGGTCTCAGGCAAAGAGGAAGATTTGCCTGCATTTACTATTCAGATATGCAACCTGAGGACTGTGCCAGATCATCAACTGCAGAACAGCAATATGTAGTTACAGCACGTACAAGTCATTTTTAATCTCTTTCCATGCTCTCTGTGCCTGGCCAAGATACTGCAACTCTTTAATATACAGACCTTCCCCCTGACAACTGTCATTACGTGGACTGCTGCTCTGGGTAGTCATATAGGACACAGAATCACAGAATCACAGAATGTTGGAGGTTGCAAGGGACCTCAAAGATCATCTAGTACAACCCCCCTGCCAGAGCAGGACCATCTACAGCAGATCGCACAGGAACGCATCCAGGTGGGTTTTGAATCCCTCCAAAGAAGGAGGCTCCACAACCTCCCTGGGCAGCCTGTGCCAGTGCTCTGTCACTCTCACTGTGAAACCAGTCCAGCAACACAAAACAGGGCAGTGAGCAAAGAGGTATTTCTTCAATATGGCTTTCATGTATATTCTTTGCAGACTCTCTCCAGAGGAGGAGTGGCTGTAGAGCTGCCAGACAGAGAGGGATTTGAGAGTGTCAATAGATGGCCAGCTGAACATGAGCCAGCAGTGTGCCCAGGTGGCCAAGAAGGCCAACAGCATCATGGCCTGTATCAGGAATGGTGGTGTCAGCAAGAGCAGGGAGGTGATCATGTCCCTGTACTCGGCTTTGGTGAGGCCGCACCTTGAGTACTGTGTCCGGTTTTGGGCCCCTCACTACGAGAGGGACATCGAGGTGCTGGAGAGGACACAGAGGTGGCTGCCAAGCTGGTAAAGGGCTTAGAGCATAAGCCTTATGAGGAAAGGCTGAGGGATCTGGGGCTGTTTAACTGCAGAAGAGGAGACTGAGGGGAGACCTCATCACTCTCTACAACTAACTGAAGGGAGGTTGTAATGAGACGGGGGAGAGTGACAGGACAAGGGGAAATGGATTTAAATTGCATCAGGGGAGGTTCAGGTTAGATACTGGGAAGAATTTCCATACTGAAAGGGTTGTCAGCCATTGGAACAGGCTGTCCAGGGACATGGTTGAGTCACCGTCCCTGGAGGTCTTAGATGCTATTGGTGAATGTCGTGTTGGGGAGAATGGTTTAGTAGGTTGATAAGGCTGAGACAAAGGCTGGACTTGATGATCTTCTAGGTCTCTTCCAACTGATAAGATTCTATGACTCTAAGATTCTATTCTGTGAATTTGAGGCTTTCTTGACCAGCTACTCACCCTAAATTCCTATTTCTAGAACCTGCCTTTATTTCCAGGGCTGCAGGACATCCCTTCCAGCGTGGTGCTGTGCTGCCAGAAGGAGCTGAAGTTGGATCCTGGCTTGATATGAGGACAGGCTGGCAGGAGCAGACAGGAGCTCCAGGGACTCCAGAAAATCCACAGAGGGAGCGACGCAGGTGCTCCCAACAGCAGCAGCTCTCTTTTAGCCACAGCAGCAGGCACAGCAAAGCCCCCGCCTGCGCTCCGAGCAGCTGCCGGTGTCAGGCACCTGGCTTCGCTCTTGTAGCTTTATAACCTGAGTTGAACCCGAAGCTACCGGTAATGTTTAGGGAGCCTCAGGTTAAACTGGTTTAGGCTATTCCCTACAAAATCTTGAGAGGGAATAGATTTTCTTAGAAATGCCTTCTAAACAATCCAAGAACAATACTGGGAAGCCAACTGGGTGCTACAGGCGCTTGCAAAGAGCACATCTCCCTCTTATACTGGCACATGTTTGAGGCCTGTAAAAATGTACTTGTCCAGCATAGTTAAGAAAAAAAAAATTAAAATATTTACTCTTTGACACCATACACAGTACCCTTTGTTCCTCTATGCACACAACTCAGAAGAGAGCATTTACCCGTGGCTGTGGCCAGCAGTTCGCCTGTCACACCTCACACCCCACCTGTAACCTGCTTCAGAGGCTACGGGCTGGGCCCTTTCTGAAAAAGTCCCGTCGCGGTGAAAACACTGGGAAACTCAAAAAACCCTTGCTACTAGCAGCGCCGCACGAACGGTGACGCTTTTATTGAAGCTCAAGGGCGGGGAAAAACGAAGCACAAGCAAAACCCACGCCCCAGCTCTCCCCAGCCTGTGGCTGAGCCGCCCCCGCAACGGCCGCCCCCAACGGCCCCTCGGGCACGGGGAAGCCCCGCCCCTCGCAACGCCCCGCCACGCGCGCGCAGCTCCCTCCTCAGGGGCCGCCTCCGCCCCGGTACGTTCCGGTCTGCGGTGGGGACGGTGTAGCGGAGGTTCCTGGCCATGTCGGGAGACGGTGAGGAGGATTTACCGGCCTTCGTGGCCCTGCACGGCGCCGCGCTCCGCGCTTCGAAGGTCCCGGCGCACTACTGGGAGAGCCTGTGTCGCAAACTGCGTGGAGAGGTGGGTGCCGCGGGTGAGGGAGCCAGCGCTGAGGGAAGCCCCTTCGGCGGGAAACACGGCGGGGGGCCGGAGGCGCCGAAGGGGCTTCCTTCAGTGAGGAATCAGCTGGATATGAAGCCTCCCCGCGGTGGTGAGGGGAGCGTGGGGGGCAGGCTTACCTCAGACGAGCCGTGGTGGGGAGCGGGCCCTTCCCTCCCCCCATCCTTTCCCAGCCCAGGTGAAGAGGAGAGGCGGGAGGCTGCTCAGCAGGAGAGGGCAGGGAAACGCTTCGTGCCGGTCGTGTTACCGAAGCTGTAGCTTGGGACTGCGGAAGAGGCTAGGTGGATTGTGCGCATCTGATTTTGCCTTAATGTTTTTCAGCATAAAGCTTGAAAGCGCTTGAGGAGCGTAGTAGTTGGAGATCCGATGTTGAAGAGGGGTGTTGAATATGGCTGAACTTCTTCAGCCCTTTTTGACAAAGAAGAGTTTAGAAAAGTAACAGCAGTGCTATTAAAGTCAAGCTGTTTCATATCTTAATGGATTATGGTTTCATAGACTCATAGAATGGTTTGAGTTGGAAGGGACCTTAAAGCTCACCTAGTTCCAACGCCCCTGCCGTGGGCAGGGACACCTCCTGCTAGACCAGGTTGCTCAGAGCCCCATCCAGCCTGGCCTTCAACACTTCCAGGGATGAGGCATCCACAGCCTCTCTGGGCAACCTGTTCCAGGGTCTCATCACCCTCATAGTGAGCAACTTCCTAAAGCCTAATCTGAATCTCCCTTGCTCTAGTTTAAAGCCATTGCCCCTCATCCTACTGCTACGTGCCCTTGTAAACAGTCCCTCCCCAGCTTTTTTGTAGGCCTCCTTCAGGTACTAGAAGGCCGTTATAAGGTCTCCCTGGAGCCTGATATGAGTAGACTTTTACCAGAGTTGGTTTTTTTTAATTCTTTTTCCCAATTCTCTTCCACACCAATCACAGAATGTTAGAAGTTGGAAGGGACCTCAAAGATCATCTAGTCCAACCCCCCTGCCAGAGCAGGACCACCTACAGCAGAGCGCACAGGAACGCGTCCAGGCGGGTTTTGAATCTACCCTCTTCTTAGTCATTTATAACAGTGCAGAGATAAGTCAACTCTTCTTGTGTATGCATGAGTTACCTGTCTCGGGCTGTTTTCTGCGAGTGTTTTCAGCCAATTGGTTTGTTCATTTATCCTTGATCTGAGTAAAAGCTGCTCAATTCTTTCAGAGACTGGGATAGTGACAGAACAATGTTCTGGCAATGATTAAAACAATAATAATGCAAGGATCACTTTGTAGAACATGTCACAGTAATGCTTCTGTGTGACTTCATCAGGCCAAATTTTGGGCAAGTGGTAAGCCTTTGTAAATGCCTTTGTAAACTCAACACTCATAGATGCAATGACATAAATTTGTGGACATTGCCCTTGGTGAGCCTTCTTGAGTTTCCCTGTTGAAGCCCTGCCCAGGCAGCATACAGACTATTCCTTTGCTGGGGCTGAGTGTGTTTCAGCTGAAGCTCACACTAGGAGTCTGTGGACCTGGCCCTGAACTAAAGTGAGTACGGGGGCATAGGTACACTCCAGAATGAAGAATCTCCTTTCATGCGTATTTTTAGCAGCCACCCACTTGCTCCCTGGACCTTTATGGTGAGAAAGCAAAGAGAAATGAAGCTGAGGAAAGGAGTCATTTTGGACAAAGAGCTTACCTTGTAAAGACACAAGTTGAATTTAGAGATTTTTTTTTTTTTTGTTATTTTGCATGTACACAGCTAGCCTCAGTGATGAGGAAAGCTGCCTTGGATTTGTTCCAATGTGGGAACAAGTACCTAAGGCAGAAAAGAGACACAACCTGAAACCAATTGTCTGGAGACTTGAGAGTTCTCTAGGGAATCTGGAGAGTGAAATAAAGGTGAGGTGAACTTTCGGTCCTGGGAAGAGAAAGAGATCTGATGGAATCCTCAAGGTACAGGGAGAGAAGGAAACTAGCAGAGTAGTGCTGGAGGGCATGATGAGCAGTGGAGAAACAAGTGAAATGGGATGAGAAGTTTGAACAGGAAGTATAGGACAGTGGGGAAGGAGACACGACTGTAGTTTAACAGCCGTGTGCAAATAGACTGATTTCTAATTACTCAAATGCTTCTTTTCCTCATCCCAACTTGAAAGTTGAGACAGGAGGGAAGCATAGCAAGTCACGATATAATCTGAGTGTTTATAGCACAGTCAAGAAGTGTTTGAATATGTTGCTCCTGCTTTCTAACTGTTGTGTGTCTGGTACTACTACTAACTGGAATAGGTATGTATTACAGAGAAAATAAATCTACATTAACTCAAGCATATGACCAGTCACAAACTTCCTGTTGTTTATACTTCTCGCAGTGAGCATACATGCAAGCAACCTGGAGCAGAGAATATTCTGCTTAAACAAGAAGGTATGAGAAGGGTTGTACTGAAATAGAAGGCAGTATAAAGCTGGTAAGGAAGCCCAGAGTTGCAAGCTGTTGCATTGTCATGTGCCAGTATTATGAAGCCGGAGGTAGCTGGCAACCTTTGGAATTGTGCTGTGACATAATGCAGACTTAAGATTTGTGTCCTGTGGCTGAAATCCTTGCATGTTACCAATTTTGTCGGGGATGTGTGACATTTAGAAGGTAAGATAATAGAGTGTGAGGAGATGCGTGGTCCTGACTTTTTTGCAGAGGCTAGACTGGCGAAAGGCAGGATGAAGAAAGCATATGCCCTGAGGTGTCAGGCTGCTCCTTCTGTTTCATCTTGCTTGCAGCAATGGATGAGCATGCTCCTTTGTACCAAGTGTTCCAGTGTGTGTGGAGAGAGAGACTTAATGATTTCATTGTGCTTAGGAAAATAAATTAGGCTGCTGATGGTGCTTGTCTCTTCTGTTGCAGTTTCTGGGTTCTATCCAGAAGATGGGCAAAAGGATATGGAGAAGCCTGGGATGTTCAGGGAAAATTACAGTGAGGAGTGCAGTTGACTGGAATGAGCTCTTGAGAAGGCAGAGACAGGGCTGCCATACCTTGCTTATAACTGAGCCATGTGGAATGACTGGAGGAGCCACAGTAAAGCAAAGGAGGCAAAGGGAAGGGATGAAAATGTTTTGGGAGTCTAAGTAATAAAGAAGAGCTGGGGGTGGATGGGGGGGGGAAATCGATGCATCATAAAACGTAGGATAAGTTTTCTTGTTTCACGTGTGAGGAATTTTTTTATTTGTCCTAACCTGCACAAAGATTAAAACTTTCTAGCACAGAACTTGGAAAATTTGCATCAGATTAAAATCTCTCTTACATCAGTTCCTCTAGAACCCAGCCCAGACAGCTGATTTTTCCAACACACACACATGCTTCAACATAGAGACTGAATGCACCCTCCCTCCTGTGTGTATGTTAAAGCCTCCAAGAGAAGTGGAGGGGTGGTTTGTTTTTTTTTCATTTACTCTGAAATCAGCTGGAGCAAGTTTCCTTCTGAGATCGTTATGTAACCATGAATTACATTGGGACACTTGTTGAAAACATGGTATATCTGCTAGATCAGGAAAACTGCTTTGTTTATTTTGCATTTAGCATTCGGTGTCCTTTGGGAGGCAAACTCTTCTGCCTTTCTGCCAGAAACAAAAACAAAACATATCCATGTGTAGTAATTTAATACAAACCCTAAAATTCCATTTCCAATAGAGTAGTTCTTTCTTACGTTACTGGAGAAACCATGTATAGCCTGATTATAAGCCTGAGAAATGCAGTACCTGCATCTAATTTTATTCATAATCTTTTGTTTCTAATCCAGCCATATGCCAAGTTATGGCAGGCGTCTGTGTATTGCAGTAAGATTTTTGTGACTGTGACATATCACTGGCAAAGGACTGCTTAAGAGTTTCATTCCAGTTAGAAATAGAAGCTTTTAATTATTTACTAGAAGAAATGCAGTGTCATCAATGCTACTAGACTTTATTTTTCAGAGTAGGGGAAGACAGGCTGTTGCTCAGAGGCTACCTGTGGCCTTCAAAGCAGTTTGCAACATGCCTAAAAGGAATTTGCAGAAGATTCCTGTGCGTGGTAGTTGTCATGACATGTGCCTACTCTGTTATCACATTCTCTGGTTTATGAGACTTGTTTGGTTGGAACTGCACCTGAATACGAAGAGGGAGTGATTTTTGCCCAAGCATGTTTTGCTGCAAATAGTTGTGCCGCTGAAAAGTGTTGCTACCCCTTTGCTGTCTTCTGGAGATTATTACTTGCTCTGGTGGAGTACTTCATGCAAGTTCTCCCTATTCTGCTTCAAGCGAAAGGTTGTACTTTTTCAAATTGTTGGTGTAATTTTTTCCACCAGATATTTGCCTTAAGTAGCTTAAGATTCCTTTAATGGAGCTGTTGCAATGCCAGGTTCACAGTGTGACAGAGCATCTGAAAGCGAGGGAGGAAGAGAAGAGGGCAGCAGTGTCATCCACCTGCTCAACAGGCTGTGTCCCTGTTGCCAGCCAGGCACTTCCAACTGATCAGTTTACTACTAAACTGTTTGCATTATCAATTATGAATTTAAAAAAAAAACCTCACAAAAATTCACTGATTAAGGTGGTGTTGTGCTGCTACTTCAAGAAGTGTGAATTGCGTCAGATGAGGAATACACCTAATTCACTTTTTCAAGGTTATATATTTTCAAGGAGATGTGTTTATTGGGGGTTTTTTTTAGCGTTTTATTAGCATTCCTAGGCTGCATGAAAAGAAGCATGGCCAGCAGATCAAGGGAGGCAATTCTGCCCCTCTACTCTGCTCTGGTGAGACCTCACCTAGAGTACTGCATTCAGCTGTTGAGCCCTCAACAAGAAGGGCGTGGGCTTGTTGGAGCGGGTCGAGAGGAGAGCCACAAAAATGATCAAAGAGCTGGAGCACCTCTCCTAGGAAGACAGGCTGATAGAGTTGGAGTTGTTTAGCTGGAGAAGAGAAAGCTCTGGGGAGACCTTATAGTGGCCTTCCAGTGCTTGAAGGGGGCCTACAGGAAGGCTGGGGAGGGACTGTCTACAATGGCATGTAGTGACAGGATGAGGGGCAATGGTTTTAAACTAGAGTAGGGTAGATTTAGATTGGATCTCAGGAAGAAGTTCTTTACTATGAGGGTAGTGAAACACTGGAACAGGTTGCCCAGAGAAGTTGTGGATGCCCCCTCCCTGGAAGTGTTCAAGACCAGACTGGATGGGGCTCTGAGCAACCTGGTCTAGTTAAAGATGTCCCTGCTCATGGCAGTGGGGTTGGACTAGATGACCTTTAAAAGTCCCTTCCAGCCCAACACGTTCTATGATTCTACAGTTCCACTGTAAAGGTATTAAAAGTGAAGACTTTTTGCCAACTGCAGCTGCTACAATCTCGTGCAACTGATGCTCTGTGGGAGGGAGAGCTCCAAACTTTGACTTGGAGGATTTGGAGTCCCTTCCTTTTTCAGTCTTGAGTTAGTATTTAATAAAATACAAGGCCATTAGCTTCCCTTGGTTGTAGAAGGACTTGGTATTAACATTCATCATGGGTGTTTGGTCAAGGGGTGGAGGCTGTGGTGGGTGAAGGCTGATCTCTGAGTCAGCAGCTGGCTCACCTCTTGCAGACTCCTTAAGACAAATACCAAGTGTAGAAGGCTTGCATAGTCCCGTACTGCATAAGGTGTCAGGTGGGCTCCAGTGAATCACTGTTGTGGTTTTAGTTTTCTAATGCCAGCCAGTCACTTCACTGTGGTTTCTTCTGCTAGCTAATGAATGATCTTGATAAGGACAGCTCCTGATGGAGCAGCAAAGCATCACTTCAGGGAGGAATGGGACGTGCCTGTGCCCTGGTGCACTTCATTGCTGCCTGCCATGGGTCAGGATCAACATTTGTGTGGTGAGCCAGATCGAGGAGCTGATCCAGCTGGGAGCTAACCTGGCGGAAATGAATTGTGAGCACAAGGAAGGACTCTTCGTTTTCTTGGGACCTCGAAATTAGATGAATGACTATGAATTTTACAGGCAACTGAGCAGAGACTTAAAGAAATGTTGGTAGGTACACTTATAACAGCCAGGAGTTGTGATATTGCTTACTGTTGAGTAACGTTATCCTCTTCGAGCAAAACTGGAAAATCAGAACTGCTAGCTATCTTGATGACTGCTGAAGTAGAAAATACTGAGGCAGCTTCTGATTTATTTAGTTATTTTTAAGAGCTGTATTTTTAATCTCTGGTGAGGTTGTTTACAAAGTATTTTTTTTTACCCTAAGAAAAACATATGTGGAGTTAGCCAACAGATTGTTGACATCTTTTTCCCCCAAGACCAAAGGAAATACTATCCCCTGATCCTCAGAAGGGAATTTCAATCACTTCCTTTGGATCTGCTCTATGATACCATGCTGTGGTTTAATATCTGAAGAAGGCATTGCCTCTCTGCTGCTTTCCTCCCTTGCTAGCTATCTTCAGGCAGCTGTCTGCTTTGTCTAGGTGGCCTCGCTTTACAAATGTGGGGTTGGTTTCCTCACCCTCCTGTTGGAGCTTAACAGAAATAATTGTCCCAAAGCAATGCTTGCTTGAAGAAATAAAAGCTTGTTGCTGCCACTGGGGGTTTAGTGGTTTAATAAGTGGTTTCGTGGTTTAATAAGTGGTCAATTATGTATAAGTAATGACTTCTAATATTGTGGCGTCAGAGGTTAGGCATACCTGGGCTTGGCTTGTTCAACCAGTAACTCCAGAGGTCATGCTTCTAGGTCTTTCTCCCTCCCTGCTGCTTTCTAGTGAGATTAGTTTAAGGCAAATGATTTGTCTGCTCTTGCCTGGTTTGTCGTGTAGCGTCTAAGTGACTTAGCCAAGTAACTCCCTCCGAGTCTTCTGTGTTATGTCCACAGTAGGCCACAGTTCAAACAAACTCCTTTCAGCACATTAGTAGAGGTAAGTGTATAGACTTTAACTTGCAGCAGTATAAAGAATCTCCCAACTCATCCAGAGGTTAGTGTGGGAAGTTCCTTTTGTAGGGAAAGAAGAGAGGGGGAAACATTCTGAGATTTCTTAGAACTCAATTGGTAAAAAGATCTTTTTCTTCAGGGACCTTAGTGTAGTTTAGTATGGTTGTGGAGCTTGTGTAACACCTGGTTTTGCAGGTCTTAAGTTGTTGATTTTGGCAAAGTTGAGCAAAGATAGTTGGTTTTCAGCCTCTAAAATTCTTTTTCAGGAGTTAACTAAGAGACAGTAATCAGTAGACCTGTTGGTACCAAAGAAGCCAACAAAGCTTCCTGCCAATATTAACTAAAGAAACTTCCCAAACAAACAGCTCTGTTAGCGTGAAAGAATACCGCTGTTCATATATCTGTTAAAAATGCTGATTTGTGTCGGATTGCAGGCCAAAATTGCCTGCCAGTGTTGCATTATGTGTATCAGGGTACTGCCTCAACGAACTGCTCGATATTTTGTGCACACTCTGTTCAGGTATTTGATGCCGGTGACTACTTTGGGATAATGCAAGTAGAAGAGGTGGATGAAGAGGAAGAAGGCGATGAAGAAATGGAAGAACAACTTAAAAAGAAACCAAATCCCGGAAGTGAACCTTGTTTCAAAGTTATTGTAACAAATGAGAATGGGCTTCAAGCCTCTAATCCCAATAGGTGAGTAGTGATTATAGAACTAATGTTTGTCTTTGAATAGTCTTAAACCTTGAAATTATATGGACAGTTCGATTTAAGACTTGTTTGGTTATCTTTTCTTGCTGTTAGACATAGCTGCCGGTTTGAGGAAAAGTGCGTACTATGAGGCATATCTTGCAAAGGGTAGTAGGAGAGCAAGTACCTTAATGTGTTCCTTGGTTAATCATGCAGGGAGATGTTTAGAAATCAGTTTTAATAAACTGAGGGAGAGAATAGGGAAAGGGCAACTTTGAAATGAGTTCTGCAGAAGTAAAATTTCATATCTGCAAGACTGTGTGCCCTTGGAAAAAAAACCCGTGGAAGTAATTGTGGCCTTCACCAATCTCAGCCTGAGGAGATACTAAGCAGCTTCAAAGTAATGATCCGTGGACTATTAAATTTCCTCCAGTTGGCTAAAATATGATTCAGGACTGATTACGTGAATGCATGCATGCATACATAATGGACTATGTCAAGCTAACTGTTGGCTTTCTTCAGAGTCAGCTTATCTGTCGTGAGTGCAGGACTAGTATGCAGCTATGAACCTAGCAAAAAGTTGCATAAGGAACAACTTAATGTTACAGCACACCTTTTTGTGTTCTTATGGTTTTTCAAACATGGAACAAGCTATTTGTCAGGTACTAATAAATAGCAGTGAGGTAAAACCATCTCTGCTGGAGATCTAAACACCGTTCTGGCTCAGTTCTGTAGAACTGCTTTTGCCAGAACCTTCATACTTTTTAGGTCTTATGCAAAACTGTATGTTTACCTAAGAGTTTTATCTTTGAGCAGTGGAAGAAAAAAACAACATAGAGCATAGGTATCTGCCTTTACATGCATGCTTCAACCTGAGTCATTGCCTTTCTAAATGTGAGAATGCAGTTGAATTATAAAGTTCAAAACAACTCGTATGATAATCTTGCTCCCTTGCAGCATTCAGAGGTGTGTGAATGTAGGAGCAGAACACCAACACGCCTGTTTGCTGATGTTTCCAGGTAGCTTGACCATGACATTCTTTGGAATTTTCAATTTTAAAATTTAGTGAGGTTTCTTATGTATGTGGAAACTGAAATAATTTTTGAAGGATACTTGTATGTGACAGCTGACATGTTTTTAACTTTCTAAAATATGAGTGGTGGGGTGATTTTGTCTGGAGAAAGGTTTGTTATGAGTGTTTTGATTTGGTTTTGTGGTTTGTTGTGGGTTTTTTTTAGCAAGTAGAATTTGGATTTTTCTCAAACTTAGTTCAGTAGGAGGATATAACAAAGAAGTGGGAGAACCCTGTTAGAATGCCATTTGTTTCATATGGCCTTAAACTTGTCAAGGGAAGCTGTGACAGTTGTGTATGATTTTGTTTTGTGTTAGAACAATGCACTTTGGTTTTTTTTCTAAAAAGACTTGAGAGGGTGTGTGCGGGAGAGGAACACCCAGATAAACCCAAAGAGAAACAATCAAAAAAACTTGAGGCTTTTTTTTTTTTTAAGTAGCAAATACAGACTTTTGATGGTCAGGCCTCTCCACCTAGTTCTGCACGTGAGAGTAATGTCGCAGAGCTCATGGCTAACAAGATCCTCCAATACTTCTGCAAAATAATGTATTGTTTTCATTCTTCAGGCAAGAATATCAGGTTGATGCAGTGGCATTAATAATGATCCAAAGGGAAGAAACCTTGTGTTCCTGGCCCTTCAAGGAAACTGGGCTTACAGTCTGAGTGCCCTGTTCTGTCTTTGTTCCTAATTTTCATGGAAATTCTAACTAATGCACATTAAACTGTCTAGAGCAAAAGCAGAGCGTAAGTTACTGCTGGGAAACTGTTCCTAAACTGTAGCATCACAATGTGTACTCTGGGAGTGACTTTGGCAACAAGAGAAGACTTGGTTATCAAACCACCTAAAAGGAAGTGTAGCTCTTATTCATAAAACATCTAACTCTATATGTGTGAAAATATAGCGTTGTAACACTACCAGAATTCTCTTTAAGCATCTTCCTCATCGACCACGCGTGGACATACCGCGTTGAACACGCCCGCCAGCAGCTGCTTCGAGTACCTGGCTTGCTGCACAGAATGGCAAATCTCATGGGAATCGACTTTCACGGGGAGATCCCAGACGAGGGCAGTATTGAGCAAGTGTTGCGGGAAATGTGGAAATACAATCAGACCTACCAGCTTTCTCAAGGAGTAAGTCTCTAAATCCTAAATAGGATGCTAGAAAGCTCTGAGCAATCCTGAGTCAAGACATTCCAGTATATGGCTTTTAACAAAGACAGATTTTCCTTTAAAAACAGGTCTTTTACAGACATTTCAGAATAAACTTATACTTGGAAGGAGAGCAAATGCCATATAGGCCTAAAATGCATAGCAGCTTGCTACCAGTTTTCTGATGAGAACTTTGAGAGGCTTTTTTTATAGCGAAGGGAGGAGTCTGCTGCAAAAGAAGAGAACTAGAAGGAGATCTGCTTGCATGTTATGTGGGGTTTTTCTACTCAAACTTTCTCACTGTGAAGGAGAATCTCCAATGAATCAACTGTCTTGTGTAGAAGTGTGTCTCTCAGCTCTGCTCTCAGTTTTCCTCACCTGTACAGAGTGCTTTACATACCAGGGGTGTATCTACACTGCCAAATAACTTCCTAGTTTGTATTTGACAACTGATTGTCCATACTGTGTAAACGTTAGCTCAACCTCATGTAAGAACCACCTAGCTTCAAGATGGAGCCAAAGTATTTCTAGGCAGAGCTCACTCTGAGGGCTGCTACTTTTAGGTGTTTTGGTCACACTGCTTTACACAGTCTTTCAGCATTGCACCAGAATGTCTTGAGCCTTCAAACACCTTTGAGTGCATACTGCCGTTTCTGGGGGAACACAACCCTCAGGATGCACTTAAAAACCCTTTGGTAGGATCTGCAATGTAGCTTCTAGGCTGTTGTGAGCCTTTTGAAGGGGAGAAAGGTGAATTCTTTGGGCCAAACCTTATGAAAAGTGGGCAGGGCTAACCCTGAGCAGCATGAGCATGACCAACCCCTCCAGGGCTTGAGGTTGTCCACTGGAGTGTTCATTATCAATTATAGTGTCAGCTTAGCTCACAGTAGTATCAGGCCTGAAAAACTCATGAGAAAGGGGTTTGTTGTGATTGCTTTTTCTTCAAATAAAAGGGAGATCTGAAGAGTATCTCTATCTTTCTATTCTGTCTTTGTTTCCCATCTTGTCATGAGTGGCAGTTGGAATTACCTGTGTTACCACTTGAAAAATAGTTTCCTGAAAGACAGTTAATTCAACCTGTTGTTGAACTTGTCTTCTGCTCTCCTTTCTGACACTGGTCTGCTTGAGTGTCTTAAGTCTAATCTCTGTGCTCCATTTCTGCCTCTGTAAAAAAAAAACAAAAAACACAACAGTAGTGCTACTAAGCAGTTTAAAGTTTATTCATTCGTTCAGGATTTTGTCATAAGTGTTGCTTTGATGATGTAACCTCAACACTCGCAGCCAGCTGTTGTTAGAGGAGGCATTTCTGCTCTCCTTCACTTGTCATGTGTAAACTTCAATCTCCTTTTAGCAAACTGATTCTGATTAAAAACTGAAGGAAAACTAGTCCTACTGAACAGCCTTCTGCTGGTTTAGCTCCCTGAACTAGTTTGGTAGAGGGGAAGCGGGTCTGTTTGGGCAATAGCAATAGCGTAAGAAAGAGGATGGGACTGTGCAGTCGAGACAGGAACACACTGTCTGTTCCCAGCAGTGGCTGGGTGCTAGTCTGGTTTACCTCAGAGTTGCAGGGATGAGTGTTACACTGTACCTGGCACCAGCTCACAATCTTGGCTGAAGTAGGAAACTGAGAAACAGTGTAGGGGGTGCTGCCAGTGCCTTCTGTTTTGCAGTGCTTTCCTAGTGATTGATATATGCAGGATGTCTCACTCTCTAATCGTGCAGACTGCAGAGGAGAAGGTTCCCGTCTGGTACATTATGGATGAATTTGGATCACGCATTCAGCATTCAGATCAGCCTAGTTTTGCAACAGCACCTCTGTTTTATATGCCTCAACAAATTGCCTACACGATTCTCTGGCCTCTGAGGGACCTTGAAACTGGTGGTAAGTATGCTCTGATTTTTTTTTTTTTTCTTCTGCTTGCAGTAGAAGATGGGCCATATTCTTATAAGTCATTGAGCACTTCACAGTAGAACAAATATTTCAAGACCAAAACGACCGTATATTTGTAATGCTATTGAATTTAAAAGTTCTCTGCCTGATGTTTTCGTAAGTTATGTGAGATAGAGGCTTTTATCAGTCCAGAAATGTTACTAGCATTTTATTGACAGAGAATTTAAACCTTCTATCACTTTAGTGAAACTACTGATTCAGTCATCTCAGAATTTTAAAAAAATTCCTTAAAAGTCTATGTTTGTAGCTTTGAGTCTGAAAGTCAAGTAATGGAAGTTAAGAAATGCAAGCCCAACAATTTACCTCTTTAATCTTGGTTGGGAGCCACCTTATGCCCCCATCACGTGGAGCAGATAAGTCTCCAGCTGTCTGACTAAGCCGATGTAAGCCAGCTAATTTCAGACTAATTTTTGCATCCTGAATGATACACTTTTTAATGTAGCTCTTTAATTTTACATTTAAATAATAAAAATTTTGATATTATTAATTGTTCAACTGCCATTTGTATGATATGCCATGAGGAATATTTTCAGTGGAGAATGAAATGTAGTTCCTAGAAGTTCTTCTGTTTTGTTGCAGATGAAGTGACTCGTGATTATGCTTATGGAGAAACAGATCGCTTGATCCGGAAGTGTGTGTTGTTACCGTGGGTGCCTGCTGAAGTGTTGGATGTCAACTGTTTTACACCAGAGCCATCAGAAGAGCATTACCAGGTATATTTTTAACAAATTATCTCCTTAACAAGCTACCTCATATTTTATCTCTTTTAAGAAGAGACAGTATCTAGAAAATGTTGTGAGATGTCTGATTTTGCTTCTTTTTAGGCTTAAAGATTGGTTCAGGGCATACCTATTAAATAAAAAATAATTTCCAAGAAAGCATGGTGAGAATAAATATTTTGTGTTTAACTGTTTAAAAACTGAAGCAACACAAATGAGTTTTAATATGTTACTGTGATATTGTGTAACTTTTTTCAAAAGCATGACACAAGGTACTTCATATAGGTACCCATCTTCCTCCAGTTAGGTATTTGATACGTTGTCTAATAGGCTTACTAATTGGTTTTGTTATTGTAGCACTTGTAGTCATTCTTTAATTACAGAAAGATTTGGTTTAGTATTTTAAGAGTGGTTAGATTTTTCAGCCTGGCTACTTGTTTAAATGTCATGATTTAGAACCATAAGTATTGGAGCAGCGACAATACCTGTCTGTTTTGTTTTGAGCTCTCCTTTCTGCTAAAGGTTTGTGATATTTAAAGGATGTGAAATTAATGTTTGGAATCTCCTTTTCATGAACCAAGTCTGCATGAGATTCCTTTTTAAGAAAAATGAAGAAACCTGATGCCTACAATGATGCTGTACTGGCCACTATCAGCAATCAAAGTACAGCTTCTGAAGATTAGTTTATACCCCAGCTGTTTCTTCTGATAGAGGGTAGGCAGAAAATACTGGATACAGCATGTTATTAGCAATATCTAGTCAGAAATGAAATTAACCTGCTTCTGCCAAATAAAGATATACATTCAAAATAGCTAGGCTGCCTTGTAACCTAAGTCAGGTTGATTGGGCTTCTGCATTTTTGAAAGAGGGATTGATGTACTTTGCATTTACAGATGAGGAACAGCAATGCACCCATAAATCATGTCTTACAGGTGTTGTCTTGGCAAAAGTGCATGGGTCTCAGATAAGGCAATTTTTTTGTGTATATTCTGTTTTGGGATGATCAGTTGAAGTTAAAGAACTTTGTATGGCACAGTACACTCCTTCACCGCCCCACCTTAACCACATCTTCTCAAAGCACCTTGTATTCTCTTTACTGTGTCTCAGTTGCTCAGCTGTTGAGATTGATTGCCCACAGACCTTACTTTTTACTCTATAATGTTTAGCTGTAGGCTTAAGTCTTAACTACTGACAGACTAGGGAAGAATAGTGCAGGACATAGCACAGCCTTAAATAGTGAAAGTGAGATGGCTAGAAAGGAGTACCATGTTGCTGAGACTTCTGATTCCCTTTTTTTCACATAAGCAGAGCTGCATGCACAAGAAACTACACACACTTCAGAGATTTGTTTAAAGCATTAATGTGTAAGCCAGCAGTTCTGCAGGGAAATACAGTTGTGTGAACCTGCTTCTAAATGGTAATGCAAGTCATGCCATTTCAAAGTCATTTGCTGCTATCACTGTACAATTTCTGCAACTGCTTTACTACTGTGTGTAAATAATCACTTGTTAAATGGGCTGTGTCCTTGGTTTTTACTGTAGCTGAGGTTATTTATTATTCTAATTTTCCTTTAAATAAATCTGAAGGCTTCAGTGTTACATTTAAAAGAATCACTAAGTTGTTATAGCAACATTGTGTCTTAACTTTTACCTAGTTTTTGTTCTGTTACCTAATTCTGGTCTCTAATACAGACTATGAAGACTGTAACTTTAGTGGTACTGTGGGTAGTGATCAGGCAATGATTGCAGAAACCACTGTCAGGGGAGGCAGCTTCTAATGAAGTGTCTGAGATGGAAGAAGTATCTCTTGGGGGAACTAGCATAGTTGCTGCCTGCATTCAGCAGCTGCAACAACTGGGCCTTTCTGTTGCAGAAAGGACAGTAATGAATCGTCTGGTGCTGTTCTGAGAATTGCAGTCTTCTCTTGAAAATGCAGTCTCACTTCCTATTCTTAGGTGACTCCAGGAGTTATTTTTTATTTGTACTGTCCAGTCTATTTTAGGAGGTCTAAGGTGTTTGATTACAATTGTGGTTTTTTGCTTATGCTTTCCGGTTTTGCATGATTATGTTCTCTATAATAGCCTTAAAGGTAAAGGGGTATGTCTGTGAACGGGCAGACGTTTCACCACTACGACTTGTGGGGACAGCCTGCAGCACTTGGAGCTCATGGAGCTGTTGCAAAACAGCAGCTACTTTCATTTCTCAGAATGCACTTCTCCCGTCTGAGTGATACCTATGGCAGGGTGTCAGCAATGATCCAAGTGTACATTTTCTCTTATCAGTCAGGGATTTTTTTTTAAAAGGAGATTTTTCAAGTGAGTTTACTACTGAAACCTGCAGAAATTCTTTTGCTCCTTCTTACAGGAGCCAAATAAGGTTCCAACCTCGTATAATTTTTTAGTTATCAAAACATCATGGCTAAATGGTTGATCTCCCATTTTGCTGGAAATAAAATAACTTTGTCTTTTACTGGGTATGGTCTGTGATTTGATAATTTAATGCTTAGAAGAAACAGGAATTTCTCACAGTACTTGAAGTGTATGAATAAGCCCTGCTCTTGAAGCTATATTTCTTGTTCCTTTTTTACTAATAGCCTCTTAACTTTGATTCCCTTCTGCCTCTGTTCTTGTACTGATTTTTTTCTGAGCAGCACGTTACCCAGCATAATATATTTCTTAAAATGCAACTTTGGTGGAAATCACTTATGCTACTGACAAACGAACAATTTTGCCTACTATTTAACTTTTTGTGTGTTGTTTTTTGTGTTTATTTTTTAGGCTATTTTCACAGAAAACAAGGAAAAACTGCCTATAGTGATAAACCCACCAGTTTATGCCAAAGACAAAGTTTTCAAGTATGTATATGCAAACAAAATGCTTTATTACCAAGGTTAAGTTTAACAATTGCAGTGTGCTGACCCTGAACAGCCTTTTCCAGCTTTGAACAACAGAAGCAAGTTGAAGGTGTGCTTATACGTAGCCACTTGCTTGAGTTTCTCACTTACTAGTTGTTCTGTTGGATTCTTCAGAGTAAATGGATTGTCACTTACAGAATTTCTAAAAATGATAATTTTTTTTAAGTAAGCGTCACCTTCTGGATGAAAGAAAAGTTGTGTAATGTTGTAACATTTTTCACTACCGAGTGTAACTAAAGGACTAAAGACTTCTGTATTGTATAAAGCATGTGTCCATAGGAGTACATGTACTTCTTTGTGCTGTGTGACTATGACAAATTATTCCCCTCCTTCAGATAAGATTGCCAAACAGGGATCTTGTCAGGCGTCTGTTGTGTTTTAAATTGGATATGTGTCTTACTACAAAAATGGAATATATAGTATGAAACTATTTCAGAAGGAAGCTGAAAGAACATTGTGAAGAAGAATCCCTTTTGAAGACAAGGGATTTTTGTGAGCAGAAGCAGAGGCATGGCATGACTAGACTGCCTTATTACTAATTTTATTCCAAAAAACATGTGATTACATAGCATGTGCTGCAAGTTGTGCTCCAGAGTGTTTGTAGTCAGACACTGGAATCCAAGTTCTTACTTACAACATTTTGCTTAAGGGATGAGATTAGGCTAAAGATGGATTTGGTAGGTGTACTCACACCCCAGCTTCTTGTGTGCAGGATTTGTTACCCACTAGATAAACTTTGCTTGATAAGTACTGAAAATCAAAGTCATTTTGAATCGAGAAGCATTTGCTGACTTGCCCAGTGGTAGTCTAGATTTCTTTATGCAGTTGAGTTCTCTGATTACAAGACCATGATGATAAACAAAATCTATTTTTCATCCAGTGAACTTGTTTCTGTTTTGCATAAGGGAGTCAACAGTAGATGGATTCTAACAGAGAAGGAAAGAAGCAGTGAGGATGTTGGAAAATGTTAATATATCTTTCACTGCTACCTCTTTTGCATCTCATTTTGGATGAATGGCATTCACATTGGGGAGGGAAGAAGGGGGAAACACATGCTCTGCTTCTAAGGAATGTCATCAACACACTATCGGGTGTCCTAAGGATTCTCCTCTCTTCCGTGTCGAGTTCTGGTCTGGAGAGGAGAAAGGAGAGCAGCTTGGCCTCCACAAGAGGCCAGAATGTCCCTCTGATGCTCTGAATTTCATTTAAAGTTCCTCCAGGAGCAGGGGTAGCATCCTAGAGTCCAGATGACTTAGTGGGAACAGCAGTCAGCTGGTGCATGGAATAGCCTTATTTTCCCTCTGACCTCTGTCATCTTATTGCTGTGGTCTTTCTGCATTTAGCAAAGATGAATTGAGTTCCCCCTATCTTTTGTGCTTCGTTTTTGTGTTGTGTAAGCAAATCTTAAGACACATAATCCAAAGTGCTCCAGCACATGAATTTGTTAGCAAGATTTGAAGATTAAGAAAGCGGGCTTTTTATTGTTAATGTAAGTAGCACATCTTGTGTATAACTGTAGGCTACTGGGAACAAAATAAAAAAAAAATCTCTAATGGTCTTTGATAACTATCTATTGTAGAAGATATTGTTATCTTCTGTGTGTCTGTAAAGGCAGCTCAGTGTTGTAGTGGGACATTTTTCAAGGTGTTAGTTTTTTTAGGAAACATGTTCTTTGTTTTCAGTATGTAACTGAGCTGTTGCTCAGCCAGCAGTGGGAGTTTATTACTAAATGATGTATTTTGAAACATGGAATGAAAAAGTGGAGGGGGGGGGGGGTAAGAGGGAACCTGTGACTGATTAGATGATAACTAGAGAATGATGTGGAATAAGATTTGTTGGAGTTACCAGATGCTGCCAGGTTTGCCAGGTGCCCTTCCATACAATGTAAGACCAAATGCCTTGGTCTCGGGCATTTGTTACAGCAGCATTTTTCACACTGTTGACTTTCTGACTGGAGTAAGGGAGTTTGCACAGGGGTTATGTTTTCGTTTGGCCTTAAGAACTGATTAATCCATTTTAACACCGCAGGTTATAGTTTAGTATCATTGTTACCCTAGCAGCTGAAAGAATTGTTGTGAGAACCATCATTTGATGAAACAGAAGTTTCAAAAGTATTTGCTTTATCTGCACCTGGCGGGGAAGGAAGCCTTACTCTTTTGGCTCCCAGAGATCCCCTACTGAGTTACTTTCATCAATTTCAGGGAAAATATCTTTCCGAACTTTCCCTGTAAGTGCATTCAAGGCCTCTGGTACTTCACATGCAAAGGAGTCCTCTCTGTGACTCTTCATAGCTCCAGTGTAATACTAATTTCGAACTGAGATTTCACTTCTGTCCTGGAGAAAGCAACTGTAACTGGACTGTTTGCAGATAACTAACCAAATGATTGTACAGCCTTAGCCCAACTCTGTGGCTGTACTCCAAATACATAATGTTATGTAAGTGTTATCCAACTATACTGCTTTTCAGAATAAGCGTACAAAAGTCTGTACTTGGCTATATTACTTTTACTCTTTATTCTGAGCTGGAGACCAGATACCACTCACACAGCCAGGAGCAGAAGCTGCAAATCCTCTGGGACTTTTTATGTAGAATAGTGAATTCATGTTGGTGCTTCTCTGTCAGGGACTTAGTCACTGTCTTCTGAATTGCTATTTTTATGCAAGTTGTAGAAGCTAAACTGTCCTTGAGATTTCTATCTCAAAATATTTTTTTTATCTGTCCCATTTCAATTTAAAACATTTCTGTGGATTAAGAAGAGATTGTCACAGTTAGCATGTATTGGTAAAGCATAATTCTTGTAGAAAGCCAAGCTTAAATCTTTTTTCTTTTCAAGCATGAGTCGATCAGTTTCAGAAACAAACTGATGTTTTTCTTTGTGTGCCCTTTTTCTTCTAGGGTTTTCACAGACATTCAGCAAGTCCTCAACAACCTGACACATCCCCGTTTTGTATTCACAGACAACGAGGGAGAAGCAGACATTCTCTACAACTTCTCGCACTTCAAAGATTATAGGTTGCAGTTGTTCTTCTGTTAATATGAATTCTTCTGTTGCTATGAAGACTGTTTCCAAAGGCCTCCCCAACCTTCCTCCTTCACCCAACAACTTCTCTATTTTTTAGGAAGCTGAGTGAGGAAAGGCCTGAGGTAATGCTGAATCAGTTCCCGTGTGAAAATCTCCTGACTGTCAAAGACTGCCTGGCATCCATATCTAGGCGAGCTGGAGGAGCAGATGGGCCAAGATGGTTGCCTCGTACTTTTAACCTCCAAACAGAATTGCCTCAGTTCATCAGCTACTTTCAGCAACGCAACAGAAGGTGGCTCATGTTTCCCCTTCCTTTCTGTTTGTGCTTTCTTGATTCCCCCTTTCCTCAAAGACCAGTAGCCTACCTGTTGGGCTTGGCAGCTCTTTACGTCACCATGAGTTTGCTCTTGCTGTGTATATGCTCAAGTGAATTTTACCTGGAAAATGTGAGCTTTTTAGCTATGTTCTTTAATGTAAATGTAGTTAAGCAATGCATTTTGAAACACTGAACTTTTGCCATGATTTGAATACAGATTTGAAGGCTGTTGCTTTTTGTCTAGTAAATATCTTGCATTGTGTATTTAACAGATACACAAAAGACCAAAAAGTGTTTGCAACAGATGTTGTTTGTTTGTTTTTTTCTGGGAGGCCAGTAGCAGTTGTTCTTGCACTTAAGCCAGAGAGGAAGATGTTTATAGAGTTAAAATACTTGGGTTCTGTAAGATTGTGAAAGTAAAACTTGAGTTTTAGTGTTAGCCCCAAGCAGTTGTGGAGCTTTAGGGTTTTAAATCCACACTCTTTCTGCTGCTGTGGCTGCTTTGGGGTTGACAGAAGCTGAGATTTTCTTTGGTTAAGAGATAGAGAGCTACTAATGGATGCTGCTAATGGAATAACCTTATACACTTGACATGCGTAGTATTCTGATTGAAAGGTTGCTTCTGTAGGAATGGTTGCTTATGGTGCCACCTACCAGTCGTTTCGTTTGGTCATTCTTCGCTTCACGTAGTCTGTTGTTGACAGGTATAACCAGGAGAGTGTTCCTTTCATGTATCCTTAGTGTGTGGGGATTTAATCGTTTTTTTAATATCAAGAATTGACTGTGAATGCAATGTCTATGTGTGGAGTGAGAAGGAGGGGCTTGGAATTTTGCAATAAGCAAACAAAACAGACCCACTTAAGTTAGTGGCACTAACTACAGCTCAGTTTATGCTGTTTATCATGAAACTCAAGAAGTTTTTCAGAATACTTTAAGAGATGAAGGAAAGGAAGACATCAGGTGTCACCCTGCACTTACTCAGAAAGATATGTTGAAAGACCAGCATGTTGCCAGTTTTCCTCAAAGATATTTCAAAGAATTTTGCCGTTTGAAGTGACTAGGTACTAGAAAGTGAGAAGATGGTGGTGTACTTTCATTTTCTTGCAATATAAACTGTTGAGATTTCTTCCCAGAGATGTATTATGTTGTCATTTAACGTGAATGATTGAGAGGTGTTCTTAGGGAATCAGCTTAGAAAATTGCCCGATACACTGCCAGAATATTCTTGGACTCCTGGCAGAATGATTTCCACACCATGATCTGTGCATGTTTATGATGATGGTATCCTGTTGATTGGTTGTTTTCCTGCTTTTGAAGGCGTCAGATGCAGGAGAAGGAAATAAACTGTGAGGGCACACTAGGCCCTAACTGAAAAGACAGTGAGAGCTACTGCTGCCTTTTCTCTACTTCATGCCTAGGCCTGCAGCTCCCTGCTGTCAATCAAAAGTTGTTAGTTCTTGCATTGTAACCCACAGCTTCTTAAAGTGTTTACTCAGGGAAATATGTAAATCAGTTCAGGTGGATGTGCAGACAGATCAGTAAGGTGGATACTTACAGGTGTTGGCTCTTCTCTCCACCCCTCCCCCCTTCCCTTACACAGAGGAGAAGACAATCACTGGATATGCAAACCATGGAACTTGGCCAGAAGCCTGGATACGCACATCACCAACAGCCTTAACAACATCATCAGGCATAGGGAAAGCAGCCCAAAGGTTAGAGACTGTGGTTTTGAATATGATTTAAGGGGAAGAGCTAAAAAACTGCTTCATAGAAGAAGGTCTAAAAATACAAAGGAAGAACTTTTTCTTCAAAGTTCATATATTGACCATAAGCGTACAGCTTCAATGAATTCAGACTCGGATTGGTCCCCTCCACGAATTGTAGCGATCAGCTCAGAGCCTGGTGTTTTATTATGTAAAGAATAAAACTTGCCCTGACGGTAGTGAATACTCAAGTCAGTGTGATGTTGCTTTAATGCTAACCCTCAGACTGGCAGGTGAACACACTTAAGCTAGTTAGCAGTGGTCATAAATTTTGGAACATTATTGCTTCTGTCCCCTAGTTGATCATTATTGCTGATCCACAGCTCTGCTCAGTGGCATAAAGTATCATGTTTGACAACAATAGGTGAATCATAGAGCTTTTTATAGGGAATCTGCAATATGTGGTCATACTTCAGAGTGTCACTTCAGCTTTGTTTCTGCTGGTGTGTGGACTGCGTGTATCTTCTGGAATGCAGAAATGCACAAATAATTGCTTCATATTTCTAGTTCAAAACAACAAGGTCGCCAAAATTATAAATAAAATTAATTCTGTGTGTCTTTTTCAAAATTAATACATTCTGGCCTCCAGCTTTCCCTGCCCTGATGTCAAAGAGCTTGATAGAAGGTACCTATTTGCATAATGTTGTGTATTCATGCATATTTCTAAAGAAACATGTAATGTGCATGAGGATACCTTAAATCATCAAGATCCAGTGACACTTTGTTTTCATTTCAGTTAAATTATATTGACTGTCAGTGTTTTTGCTTTGTGGTAGGTAGTGTGCAAATACATCGAGAATCCAGTCTTGTTTCACCGAGAAGATGTGGGAATGGTTAAATTTGACATCCGTTATGTTGTGTTGCTGAGGTCCGTAAAACCACTCAAGGTGTATATCTATGACGTATTCTGGCTGCGCTTTTCGAATCGGTAATTATGTTCTCATTAGTGTGGAGGGGCTTAGCATTAAATCTGACACCTTCAAAACTAAGGAATTGTGTTATTCCTTAGGGCATTTTCACTTGATAACTTGGATGACTATGAGAAGCATTTCACGGTCATGAATTATGCTCCCACTGTAACATTAAAACAGGTAAGCAAACAGCCCAAAACACTCCCTCAGCTTTCTGTTGTTAGAAAATCTTCCAGTGCCTCCTTTGACTGCTGCCAGATAACCTATTTCACATCCAGTTAAAGAGGGTGTTAAAAGTACCGTAAGTCCTAAGCAAATATTTTCCTAGACTCTTTCCCCTCTTCCCCAATCATCTGTCGTTATATAAGGTAATATAAACCTGTACCCTGAATATAACCAACATTGATAGAGATCAGTAAAAGAATTATTAAAATGGCAGCTAATCATTGTCAAAGACTTTAGTGTGATCTTTTGTAACGAGAAAAACAGTAACAAGGAAGGTTTTCAAGAACTGCCTTATTCCCTGGTTTTCTACGTGGGTTTCTGTGAATGATAAAAAATACTTGATGTTCCATTCTCATGTCATCTGATTGCTCAGTCAGCTCAGTCTTTGACTCAGTGCTCAGTCTTTGTTGCTAAACTGTTTTAGGTACACTGTGAAGATTTTATTCCTCTGTTTGAAAAACAATATCCTGAGTATCCTTGGACAACAGTACAAGTAAGTCAGCAGTTCATCTTTCTCATATAAATGCTTGTGGATATTTTTTTACTCAGCAAACTGAATTTCCGAAATACTGCGGTTTGGGGTTTTTTTTCTCATAAGACATACTTCATGGGTATCAGTAACACAAACGATGTTGAATGCTAACCTTTACTTGGGAAGCATTTATTAACTTGGTGTAATTCCCTCTCAAAGATTTTATTGTTAGCATTTGAAAATTTTGTTTCGTTATTACACTGAGAGTTCTTTATGTTGGACTTCGTAATAAAGCCAGTCCTGAGGATCCTGGTATCAGGATCTATTTTTGTGAGTTCCATCTTTTTTTTTCAGAAGATTGCAAAAGATCTAAGCTCATGATTTTGAAGATGTAGTTATCCATGCAAAAAAAGGAGGCAAATCCAGAATATTGTGTGTTAATCACTACAGAAGTTGCTCACATGACTGTGGAAGAGTTGTTTTCAAAGCCTTCACTACTCTTCAGCAGTATATTAGTTCTGATTCTGAAAAGCTGAACCACTGAGGTATTCAGACTCTTGCTTCCTTTCTTCCAAATGGCTTCACAAGATAAGGAGGTGTCAGAACAGGTAGAAAAATGAAGTAAATGGAAATTACAGTATATGGTAATTTTGTTGGAATGGCACGACAGGTTTTGATTTATCTGTTTTAAGCAGAGGTGTCAGTCTACAGATCTCCCTGTACCTGTTTGGGTCAGCTCACTGTGCGGTGCACTGGAGCTCGCTCAGACAAAAGATGTGCCCAGCTGTGCCCAAGTGGCCGACAGAAACAAGCATTGCCCCCCTCTCCTGGTGTGCTGTGCTTGAAGGCTTGTGCTGCCAGATATGATGGTGTGGAGGCTGCATTTGTATCCTGTGGCATATTTAAAAGAAAGTTAAGCTGGTCTTTTTTCTTAAAGACCCCTCCTTCCACCAACATAGTATCTCTGAGCCAGTAAATTAAAATCCCTGTTTGTTAAGTTAAATCTTGCTTTGGGACTGAAATGCAAAATTTGTAGCTGCTGACCCAGCTTCTTTGAGTTAGCAAGCTGTCCAGAGCCCTGTCCCTCGTCATTGCATATGATTTTTCACAAGAAAATGGATGGTTCACTAATATAAAGTGTCTTTTATTTGTCAAGAGAAAGTTCCAAATACTATAATTCCATAAAATAGCAGGAAGGCAGATGATGGCCATCTCATTAATTTTTTTTGCCTGTATTTCATGCCTGAAAGAAAAAAAATGAATGTGAGAAGATGGTTCAGAAAGATGCACAAAACTGAATTGTTGCATTCTTCCATATTTATCAGGAGCTAGAAGATGCAGAATGAACAGTAGCTGAGCATTTGTGTGCATATACTTTCAAAGTGGATGGATTACCCAACTGTGGGTTGATTTCTATGTATTAATTCTGCATCAGTATTGACTAGAACCTCCTATCCAGTCAGTGATACTCAGAATAGGACAGGTTTAGCAGCATTAAGCTTAAAATAGTCTTGAAGAGACTACAAGGTGTGAGGACAGAGGTGTGAAAATATCTGCCACAGTAGTATTCTGTGCAGAATAGGAAGTATTACACCCTCTTTTCATTTGCAGAAGGAATGGTTCACTGCAGTTGTGAACTCAGTACTAGAATTCACACCTGGATGTTCTTTCTGTTTTATTTCACTTTTGTGTTGGATATCTGACTGTTTCTCAGAATACTAGTGTGTAGCATGTTCTTAAAATCTTCATGTCACTACCACCCATTTTAGAGGAATATAAGAGGATACGAGATTTTCATTGCAAAACAAAACAAAGCTAGAACACAACTTAATAGGCAGGAAAAAGTCAGAACTTCACAGCTGTTTTACTGGTGTTTACAGAACTCTAGTGGGTTTTCTTTTTTCCCTCCTCTACACCGAAGTGCAATACTGTACATAATGCCTGAGAAGGGGGGTTAATTCTAATTATTAAATGCCCTATTTCCAGGATTTCCATAATACTCATCTACTCCCCAGAACAAGTCTATGGATATTGCCAGGTGCTTGGAACTTTGCCTGCATTGTCTTCAGGTCTAAATGCATGTTTTGAAGCTAATACTGTGCAGATTTTCATCTGTTGGTTAGTGTAATTCATACAAAATCTTTAAAAAGTTGTTTGCATGAAGTGATAAACACATTTGCTGCTTTTATGGAAACTCCTCATTCAGAAATCTTTTTCTGTTTTTAGGCAAATATTTTCAACGCGTTTGCTGAATTGTTCCAAGTTGCTTCAGCTAAACCTGCTCCTCTTGGCATATGCGATTATCCGTCTTCAAGAGCGATATATGCTGTTGACTTGATGCTTAAATGGGACACAAACAGAGATGGTAAGAAGCTAATTTATTTGAACAATGAGTTCTTTATATTTGTGGACATTTTCAGAAACTTACTTCTTGTGTCTGAACTCTTACTGTTTTCACAAGCAGAGCGAGCTGTGTGCTCCGTGCCTCCCACTGACATCAAAACATATCCGGAGCTGCAGATCTGTAGGGTTGGCATCTGCCGTGCTCATTAACGGGAATGATGGGGGAGCTGTTAACTGTGCTTCGCTGAGTCCTTGCTTCCCTTGTGTCCCTGCTGTTAAAAAAAAAAAGTTTCTTTCCCATTTATGGTGAGAGAATGTCTGAAATAACTGTCTCTTTATGAAAACTTTAAAGAGACATCTTACTATCTGTGACTTCCAGGCTTGGGCCAATGTCTTCAATGCATGGTTATTAAAGCAGGGAAGGGGCCACATTCACCATTTCAGTGCCCTTGAAGTCCTCAGGACTGTCACTGGGTTGTTGCCAGGTGTCTGCAAGAACCTGTGTGTGAAGCTGCTTCCTGTTAGTGCCACAGCACAGCTAACCGCCTGGGGCCTTTCATCCAGCTGGTTGTGGCGGACTGGTAGCAAAATTTGCCAGAGTGAACTCTTTTTTTATTATTTCACCAGGACCCTCAAAAGTGTTCTGTAAGTGTGCCTGACCTAGACACGTGTGTCTTGTAGGTAGAAAAGCAGTAGAGGCACCAACACAAAAATGCTACTAGCTAGAGGAAGACTATTATAGTTAAAGGACCAAACTGACGTAACAGCCCTGGCTGAACATGAGCTGTGCAGGTCCCCCACCTCTTGAAGATGGGGATGTGGGTGCAAAAGTCACACCTAATGCTGTAGGCAGCCTGGGGGACAAAGAGCTTCGTTGCTTCTGTGGAGAGCAGAGTATGGTTTGCCTGTGCATGAGAATCTTCTGGCCTCACTTAAGATGTCAACACCAGACAGGAAATAAAATCCTTTGTTTTCCTTTGCGCAGAATGCTTTTGATAAACTCTGAACTGTACTGATAAAGTTTTAAGGGAAAACTATATTTCCTGACTTCCTTCTAGGAATGACATGAAGTGGCAGGTGGGAGTGGCTGGTGTGTAAACGAGTAGGACTGCTAGAATTGGATGGGTACATATCCAAGAGCTTTAGGAAAGGAAGATTTGTACTAAAATGTGAAAGGAGAAGCAAGAGTCTTTCTGGAAGATGTTGCAGACTGTCAAGCAAGACGGCTATATTGAGGAGATCCTATTAAATTGCTGCAGTCCCTTATTCTAAAGGAGGCATTAATTAGTATCCTCTGAATAACGGTAGAACAGGCCTCTGTCCCTCCAAAACCACCCAAACCCACTGAAATAAAAACACCCTACCAGCTTGGGTCACAAAAATTTACTTTTTACAGTCATTTTCTGTTATCTCTGGCTTAAAGACAGGTAGTGATTCAGTATCTCTGTAGAGCTTGTATTAAGAGGCAATGTTTGTTTTCCCCTTTGCAGGGAAAAGAATTATGCAGCCTCAGATCCTGGAGGTGAACTTCAATCCTGACTGTGATAGAGCCTGCAAATACCACCCTACCTTTTTTAATGACGTCTTCAGCACCCTATTTCTCGATGAAACGGACAACTGCCATGTGACATGCATTGTTTAGCCTCAGGAGGCCTGACTCTATTAATTTCCTTCCCAGATATGCTTACCAGCAAGATTTATATTTCAGTTCTGTGAGCTGCTGATGCAACTATTTTCCTATACTGGTAACCCAGGAAAAAAAATTGTATTGTAAGAATATGCATATACCATATTGATAATCATTTTGTCTGCATTTTCCTTGTCTTGCCTAGTTTTATATATCATCAGTATTTGTTGACCAAACATCTTGCTTGTTGAATGTGAGACACCTCAAAGTAGGACTGTAACTGGAACAACTGACTTATTTTTTTAGGTAGCTTGTTTGCTGGGAAACATCGCACAAGTTCCCTGTGTCAACATTAAAATTATAATTTACTGAATGGTCTTGGAGTTTGTATGTCTCTGTCTATGAATATTACACAAAGATCTAAAATGTTCTGATGGGAAAATAATATGGTATTTCAGTGCAGTGAACTACTGGGGTAATAAGATTAAAAAGGCAGAACAAAACCCGCAGCATTCATGAACCGTGTACTACTGACTGTCATCCTTAGCCTGCCCCTTAAAGGAACTAGAATTTTGAGGAGGGATCAGGCAGGACGTGAGAGGGATGCAGTGTCTCAAGCAGCACAGGAATGCAGAAGCAGCCTGAAGGAGTGAGAGATCTGGAAAACTTTGCTAGAAGCCCAAGCAATCTTTGGACTTTGAAGTTTAGGGTCTAAGATAAAGGTATTTGGGAGTGGGGTGTCAGTTTGAAATTAATCATTCCTAATCTCGCTCCTCAAATCAGGCTAACTGGCTGAAATTTAGCAATCTCAGGCTGTATTTATATTGCTTTGTGTGTATGTACGAGTTGCAAAAACTCTGTCATGAAGTATGTACTATGTGGGCAGTGTTTTTTTAAGGTAGTTGGCAGCAATGAGGATCTGTTTGAGATTGAAGTACAGTTATGAAACTGTATAGATGTTCTAAACCTTGCTTCAAGCTTTGCAGATGATAATGTGAGGACTCATCTCTCATGATCAGCAAGGGAGAGGGATGTTTTAGGCTATTTCAAGCTGGTCTGCAGAAGCCTACTTCTTTCCACTGACTGGAACATAGGCTGGAGAAATAAACCATCTGTGTCTTGTGAAAATTTACTTGCTGCACAGGTGGGGCCGAAGGGAGAGCTGCGTTGTGCAACCAAAAGTGGTGCTGACAGCCTATCAGTCTCCTGCTTGTGAGGCAGAACTTTTTTGGGCTCCTTACTTAACTGTGATTAAAGAAACATGGTGAAGTGCTTAACATAGATGGTGTGACTACTTCCAGTGCCAGGGAAGAAGTTTGGGATATAGAATATAGTAATGGTGCATAAGACTGGACATAAGGGGGTGTGCAGTGCTGCTCAGGGGACGTATTTGTTGCTTGTACGAGAGCAAGAGGCATCTTATGCCTTTAAATTACCTGAAAGCAAGTAACACAAGTGCCTAGTGTGGATCTAGAGTATGGGGGAAGGTTTCCCTCATCGTGAAGTGATGTCAGACTTTGCAAGAAGAATGACATTTAAAAAGTAGCAAGATTTGTGCAGTAGGACCACAAGCTGTGGTCAAAAGTAGTCGTCTTGTGGTCCTAGACAAGAGATCTTTATCTCATAGGTGACAACTGGTTGATGCATCCAGCTCTTCCTAGGTCAGCTGCCATAATACTGAAGAGGAGAAAGCCTCATTTCTATTTTGAAGCAGCTGGAGTGAGAAGGTTCAGGTAGGAGACATGAGTAGCTACGGTGTACATACTGCCCTGATGGGCAACAGACCCACCTGTGGCCACCAGCTCCATGTTTGAGGTCTGATGGTGAACTGGCGTCACACCAAGGGTTGGGGTGTCATACGTGAGTGCTGTTTGGCCAGTGCTGCTAGTGATGCCTCAGAGGTGTGTGCAGGGGGCTGCTGAATATTTAGATCCAGGCACTCTTAATTTCCTGCTTTGCCTTGCCCTATTGCCATGGTGAGAAGAAGAGATGAAGGGGGCTATCTTTGCATCTATAGCATCCTGTTGTCAGCATTTTTCTGCTCAAAACCATTTAAAACCAATAAGAACAGGAACAATATTCATAGGTTAATATGTAGTTTAATGCATTTAGCTGACGCTAGATTGCACAATGCTTCAAAGTGGGAAGGCACAAATTGTGAAAAAGATCTCATCTTAAATGTTTCTAGGGTACAATGACTGGAAGATAAATATTTGGCAGCTGTAGTGGGACACATCACAGCACTCGAGCACTGTGTCTGGTGGTAAGTGTGAAAGATCCAGGCTACAACCATGCTGGTCACCATTAGCAGCAGCTTTCTGGAAGCTGCCTTAATACCTGGCTGAACATAAGGAAGTTGGTGTTCGTGCCTGTTTCTGGTAATATCTAAAATGCTGTTGTCATATAAAATCTAATGCTGTAATATAGAAGAGCTGATTGAAAAGGACTAGTCTATCTTTTAGCTTGCTATAAAACCCAGTCAGGCATACACCCCTAGTAAAGGCATGTTTGTTTTACAGAAGTACTGTTTTGTCAACTTGTATTTTAGGAAACTAACATTCTGAGTAGTTCAATGAAAAATAAAATAAGGCCATAACTTTATTTAGAAAATTCTTGTGTAAAAAAAAAAATAAATCTTTTTGGCTGATAACTTTATTCAGGTTGTTTCTTCTTGCTATTGTCCTTCCAGATATGATAATTGAGTGCAGAAGCCATGGTTAGCCAAGCTAAATAAGGAACCATCAAATAAGCTGCTGCTTTGTTGATGCTGTACCAGGAAGCAGTTGTAGCTGTTGCAGTACCAGCTGTGAGCAGAAGAGTCACCAACCCCTGAAACACAGGAAGGTGGTTAGTGGTGTTTTCACTTGTTGGATTTTCTTGACTGGATAGTTTCTGTGTGGCTCTTTTCACTTAGCTCTGACACTTGCTGTATCCCTCTGAGTTAATTCCTTTTCAGAAAACCAGCCAGCAGGAAAAAAAAAAAGATTTCTCCCGAGTTATGAGTCAATTTGACTCCTAAAACAATACAACAGTCACAAGAAAGTGCCTTTCAGCTGGGACCAGCAGAGGGAAAATAAAATCCCTCTCACCCACACCCTCTTTTTTTGGCAGTGCAAAACACTGACTACAAACCCAGTGTGTCTTTGAGCAAGTCACTTAGCTAAGTCAATTTATCCAGTCTTTTCATTTCATAGATGCTGCCTGAAGAAGTGCAGAGTGAAAGAATCAATGATAGATTGCAAAGGCAGATTTCTATTATTATTTTTGATGCAAGTTGCTTCTCTTCAGACTGCAGAAAATTAATCTTGTATAAAATGGGTGGTGATTACTCAAGTAATCTTATGATATGTTTCTTACGACTGCTGTTTGCCAGAGATACCTAGAAATTGTAGCAAGGCATAAATGTTTACATTTTCTAGGCACTTAAACCTTTATCACAGGGTGGCAGAAAGACCTTGAAATCTAAACATTTAAGGATGTTGTAGTTATGTAAATTCTCTCAGGTGGCTGCTGGCATGTATTAAAGAGAATTTTGGAAAAGTGCGTGCCATATTCTGCACTAAGGAGCATTTTCAGGGAGAAATGGTGATGACACAAAACTTCCATCTTAAACCTTGCAAATGATAGCAGAAGCCTTTGATTATGAAATTCACTTTTCCACTTACCCATCCTGTTTTGTGAGCTCCAAAAAATATCGGAGTCCATGCCCAGTTTAATGCCAGCTGCCCTGCGTACAGACCCAGAGGAACCACTGACTTTTCACTGAAGCCTCCCAGTTCCTTCCACACCAGGTAGGAGCCGTATCTGGAGAAAGCAAATGTAAGGTATAATTCAGCATGCTGGTGTAGAAAGCAACCACACGTTCTTGACCAAATGAAATTACTTCAGTACTAGGGTCTAGTTTTCATTTGGAAAAGTCACACCTGATGTGGACAGCGATAGGGAGGGTCAAGAATTCCCTGTCCTGACGGAGTTCTCACCTCTAGGTGCAGAGGAACAGATGACTTACTGCATTTCGGTCTTAAAGAGAATGCCATGTTGAAATGGAAGCAAGGCTAAAAGGTTAAGTCTCTAAATGGTGAGATGGTGCTTTAAAATAAATTTTAAAAAAAAATAAAACCTTTTAAAATGGATGAAATACAGGAAAAGTAGGAATTGAGATGGGAATGGGCAAATAATGGCATCCCAAAGCACTGATGAATATGGGTATGGATGTTGTTAGAGTGGGAGGAGCCCTACAGTCACATTTCAGGAGGGAGAAGTGGATGGGATAAAGACAGGTAGAACAAAAATTCTTAGAATTTCTTTGGGAAGAATTAACCACAAGGAATTAACCATATCCTTCCTGTCTGCGAGATCCTTGCTACTGAAAGATCTTGCAAAAATATTTGGAACAGATCATCTTATTGCCACAGAAGAGCAGTTCAGTGTAGGGATCCCAGAATGTAAGCTGCTAAAGACAGGAATTTTCAGGGTTTGGGAGACTTGCTAATGTAAGGTTTATTTTTGCACTGAAGGCGCCTGATTAGAACAGGGAGCACTCATCATCTAAGACTGTTTCTTTTGCTCTTGTTTGACGTTAGCTAGATTTCAATGCAGGTGACTGCACAGCCATTCCAAGTGACTATGGTCGAATCCCCTGGATAAAATGCCACCATCTGGAATTACACCCTTGTTTCAGAATTAGTAACTGAATACTGATTCCATCCTGGTAGGAGTGTCAACTGGCCTGTGCACTGTGCTGGATGATGTGAGGCTCATGCACAGTTCTGCCACCATTGGAGCAAAGATGGAGACCAACTTGTAAGCCTCAGTTTTTTAAGAGGAGACAAACATCCATAGGAGTTATTGCAAGGAGCTTGTCTTCATTTGGAGGTCATACAAGAAGAATTTTCTTTTTTTGCATCATTTTGCAACAGGTAGCTTGGTATTTAAGATAACCTGCAGGATATGTATGATGTTAACTTGGAAAAGATTGGGTCTCTCTGAAACTATATAGTTAAGCCAGTGCTGCATGCAAACGAGAAATTGCTTAAAATGTCATGATGGAAGAAATGGGAGGGGTGAGCCATAAAAGGCATACTGCAGCCTAACAACTATTACTACTGGATTAGCAACAATGTGCATTTGATAGCTAGAAAAAAACTCGCTGAATCTTAGTATGTAGCCAGTTCTTAACGACCAAGTGCAGAAGAGACACAAAGCATCGCTTCGTGCTTGGGGGCTGTGCTGACCTCTGTTGAGGCTCTAGGAGCAGAGTGCTGCTTCTCCTCTCTGGCACAGCTCACCAGAGTTTGCATTTTTTCACATCTTTTGCACATAATGCTGGGTGAACAACTTCTAGGGCAGTCTGTGAAGAGTATCAAAACTGCCCAACCAATTTCCTGAGACAATCTACCTCTATGAATATTTTTGCTAAGTAGTCTTATTAAAAGTAACAGCTGCCTAAATACAGTGTTATTGAACTTTTAAAGTTCCTGTGGGAATGGTATTTGGCCTTATGATTCCTTGTTCATTTGACAGCAATTGCTCTGCTGTCAGTGTTTTAAACTAGTTACAAAATGAGGCAATAGATAGCTTGAAACACTTATAGTTTAACAGCCTGGCAGGTTTATTCAAAAGGACATGTATATTTTGATTTTGGTTTCTACTAATTGAGATCTGTTAGAACAGTTCTATCCCAATGCCCCCAAACCTTTTCTTTTTATCTTCCTAAATCTACTGAAGGGCATAAATAGAAAAAAATCCCAGTGCTGCTTTGCTCCATTGTTGGCAGCTTGGCAGGTCTTGCCCTCGGAATGAGTGAGGAAAGCAAACGGAAGGCAGCTCTTCAGACTACAACTTTTAATGCAGACACTTGTGCATACCAAATGTCCTATCAAAACCACACACAACTCCCAAAATATGTTTTTACCTGTTAACCAGGCAGCTTGACACAGTTTCTTACAAATATACAGTCACAGGAATGCAATAATATTTCTCTGGTCTGACGTTATACAACAAGCAACTCTGAGATCAGTAAGTGCCTTAATACAATGTATAAAACATACCCCATAGATGTATAGAGAGTTCCCCAAACAGGAGCAAATACCCAGTTAGGTGGACACCAGGATGGCTTCTGTAGAGATTCATACCACACTGGGATTTCCTTTCTGGTTATCTTGCTTCCTAAAAATCCTCCTGCATGGGGCAGGAGTGTGAAACCCACTGCTGGGGCCCAGGCTTTTACCGCGTCCATTGGATGGTGAATCTGAAACAAACCCAAGCATGGTGATTGGCAGAGCAATTTTAAAATGGAGCTGCAAAAAAAAACCCTCTCAATTTTTAGCAGATTTTAAATATATACACATATGTAGGATCTAATCCACAGCCTAGTATTGTCACTGAGAAAGACTGCAGCTGAGATTATTGGATCCTGCAGCACGTTCACTGGACAATACCCACTCCCCATAAAGGAACCCATCATTTCGATGGCAGAGGGCAAGTGAGGCCTTTACCTCCCTCTCAATTTTGTGCACTAAGTTTACTGTATTTTACTGCATAGGTTATATTGCGGTTTTAGGCTCAAAAGGGTGCTGAGGATGCTCAATGGTTAGCAAGAGTGAGGGGAATGAGTAGCAAACACTTGAGAAGCTGCCTCGGAAAATAAACACCAAGGAGGACAATGAGAAAGTAAGCACTTAAATAGTGTTTTGCTAAACGAGGAAAGAGAGATCTCCGTGGATAAGTGAGGAGGACACCTGTGGCTTCTTCATGCAGCACTCAGTTGCAGCAATCTTACCTGCCAAGCCTGTAATGTATACTGGATTAAATTTGCCCAAGTAGGACTAAGTAGTGCCTTGCTCTGGTAGGCCACGCTGCTTTAGTTAGGAGCACAGGCTAAAACAGGAAAAAAAGCAAGCAAGGAAGGATGAAAAAGCTTCATTGCATGTTTTCTGGCCAAAAGCCAAGTGCTACAGAAGAGCTGTGTTTTAGCTTGCTAAAAGGTAAATAGATTAGAGGTATGATAAAAAAAGGGCAGAACAGAAACATGTTATTTTTTCAAACATACAGTAGGCAAATACACCCAATTCCTGTTCATCTGTTACGCAGGAGGGGGAGACTGGAAGGAATCACAAGAGAGATGGCTGCAGTGGGGAGCGAGCAACTGTGGAAGCCCCAGGAGAGAAAAATCTTAAGTTTTAGAGCAACCAGCATTTCAGAGGCTTGTCAAAACAAAGTGCCTTATTGACTTGGCTATTGTCTTGGCCTAGTTTAAAAGATTTTGTTGCTATCATTATGACTGCTGGGATGAGGAGGCAGAGAGCGGGGAAGAGGAAATCCCACGTGTAACAGATGTGCTTAAACAGATAGGAAATGGTGCACGGATGACGTTGCACTGTCATCGTTCTGCTGGTGTGGTGGATTTCTGTTCAGAGAACAGATACAAGCTTGGTCAACAAGGGAGCTCTCTTGGGTTTTGTCCCTGTATCCAGAGATCTGCTCGTACAGTTACACAGGTTTAATGAAGAGATTTCAGTGGCTGAGATCGCAAGGCAGATTGCACGGGATCAAGATACGGAAGCACAGCAGAATTTTGAAGGCAAAGCAGAGAGCATGGAGGGACCGAAGTTTGTAAGGAGTAAACAAGAAAGGGCATGTAGGCTGCTAGGCTGTGGGCATGCCTTTGGGGGAGAGTTGTGGGAGGGCAACGAATAGGAATGCACACAAAAAAGTCAGTGGACAAAGCACCGTGACAGTCAAAGTCAAAAACGGAGCAAAAGAACGAACAAGTGGGGAAAAAAACTAAGCAGGGAAGAATTCAGAACTATGGTTGGGGAGAATACGTGGGAGAACGATGTGCTAGTCTGCTGGAACACTGCCAACTGGGTCTTGGGTGGGGGATGGATGACAAGGAAGGGAGGAAAAAATCTGCATAGCTTATTGCTGTAGGCATCACTGCTGTGCTTCCTGCCTAATGGATTCTACTTGCTGTTTACCAGGGAGCATCTTAAATGGAGCAAAGGAATTAATGTCTTCTCCTACGCCTGGATCGTTGTTGTTACTTTCATGAGGGCACAGGCTGTCAGCTGCAGTATGTGCTATTTGTCTTCTTCCATACTGACAGCATGAAAGGCTCTGCTTAGTATTACTGAGATATGAAGGAACTGCTCTGTGCAGGAGCAACAAGGTATAATGGGAACAAGAGCTCCAAACACAGTGATTCTCTGAGGTTGCCTTCAGATCAGTAATTCTCAAAGGTTAAGTTAGAAATTTAAAGTTACTAAGATTTCACTAATTCTTAACCTTGTCACTCTTGCCTACAGAGAGAATGCTGGCCTTAGTTCTCTTCACATGCTGTAAAGTGCTGGTCATCTCTGCAGCTCCAGTGGGGCTGTCAAACGCTAATTACTATTTTTTTAAGTGATAAGCAAGGACCCAAAGGGGTTTATGCTTTATTTGGATGTAACAGTATCAGGGTGGTTTCCTGCAGGTATTAAGCTACTGGACTGTGTTAGGGGTTCTGTCAGTTTCTGCAAACTAGAAGTGCTAAATGCTATCAAACTGGAAAAATCCTGCTCTGCTGCTGTCATTAGTGAATAAGTGATGTAGCTACATGTCTCCCCCTCTGCATGTTGGAGGAAGAATGCTAAAATAATTCTTAAATTAAAAGAGAAAGAAAATCAGTCTGGCAAACAGAAATGGGGAAGACACAAAGGAAAGAAACAGGGAGAGTGAAGCCTTGCATGAACAGGAAAGGAGAAGAAATAGAAGTGATTGAACATGCTGGCTTGAATTGAATGTTGGTGTCTCAGTCTTTTGACTGCTATTATTAGTAATTATATACTATGTTTTCCAGTAGTGTTTCTCAAAATACTCTCTCTTGCATAGTACCGTGGAGAAAGCCATGCAGCAAGATAAGATCTGTGCAGGTAGACTCAGCCTAGTCTAGACCACAGTTGTCTATCAGTAGTGGAAATTCCTGCATTTTAATTCCCAAGAAATGAAATACTAGTATCAGTTTCTCATAACAAGCAGTATCTAATTCTGGAAGTAGCACCAGTTGATTCTGGAAGAAGCTACGTCTATCTTCCTCTAGTTACTTGGTGTAGGTCCTTAGTGATAAAGCGAAAGGCAAGGACGCACTGGAGAGTTGGTGCATTTGGTCTGTGCGGTAGCGTTTCTTTGGTTACCTGTGCAGCACCAGACCTGTGGTCTTTATAGACTACCCAGTGCATTTTTCTTGCCCTAGTTTTGGCCAGGATAGAGTCAATTCTCTTCCTGGTAGCTGATGCAGTGCTGCGTTTTGGATTTAGTGTGAGAATAATGTTGATCACACACTGGTGTTTTAGCTGTTGCTAAGTAGCCCTTATCCTTGGTTAAGGATTTTTTTCAGTTTCCTGTGCTCAGCCAGCGAGCAGGTGTACAAGAAGGTGGGAGGGATCAGGGCCAGGAGAGCTGACCCAAACTAGCCAAAGGGTGATTCCATACCATAAGACGTCGTGCTCCGTATATAAACTGGGGGGGGTCGGCCAGGGGGTACAGATTGCAGCTGGTAAGCAATTGCATTGGGCACCACTTGTCTTTTCTTGGGTTTTATTTCTCCCTCTTTTTATCTTCCTTTTCATTACTACTATTATTATATTTTTTATTATTGCTATTATATTTTAGTTTAGTTATTGAACTGTTCTTATCTCAACCCATGAGTTTTACTCCAGTTCTCCTCCCCATCCCATCAGGAGTGGGAGCGAGCAGCTGTGTGGTGCTTAGTTGCTGGCTGAGGTTAAACCATGACACTAACACAGCCTGCCTGGCTGCATCTGTATTACACAACCTAAAATAGTTAATACTTTCCCAATCATATCCCAGCTCGACTTCAGGGTGACATCCAGTTGCACAATATTCTTGCACCCTGATTTTCATACTGAAGAAACCTGGGTGTCTGTGGATGATATCTGCAGCATGCCCAGCAGATATCTGCCTGTAAGTTGTAACCACAGTTGAAATCTTTCCTTCCCACACACACTTCACTTGCTTATTTCTCTTTCCACTTCTTATCTCTGCCCTGCAACATTTTCTTCATCATCCTGCCCGTTTTCTGTCTAGCCCTAGTCTAACTTCAGGCAATTTCAGCAGTGCAGTTGAGGGCTGCACCAGGCCAGTTTGTTTTACAAGCATATTAAAATATTTTTTCTAGGTATTCAAAACATCCAACTTGCCCAGAGCTGGTCCCAGCTACATAAAGTAGCAGAAGAAATAGAGGGCAGGGAGGGGGAAGCAATACTTTGACTTACTGCCTAATGGGCTTCTACCTTTTTGCAGGTTGCTTCTCTATAGTGCTGTAACATGCAGGGGAAAAAAAAAAAAAAAAAAAAAAAAAGCAGCTTTCCGTGTCCTCCCCTTTCTGGAAAAACCACTGCACACCCCAAAAAAAGGATAGGACGTGCTATGGGTGGGACTAGGTATATCATGACAGAGGAGCTGGTTTGCTCCAGCCTGATGAAAAATGAACTAGAACATTTATTTGCTTTGGGCAGGTCTCTGAAAGGCAGGTGGGTCCTTTCCTCTTCTCTGGGCACTCCCAGGGAGAGCTCAGTCAATGAGAAGGAGAAGGAAGGAAAGAACAACTGCTTCCATTGCATTTTCTTATATCACTGTGCTGCTAAATCACCAGCTAATCCCCTTCCTGGTGCAACCTGGTGCTGGCTACCCAGTCCCACGGGGTTTACATTACAGCTATTGCATAAAAAGCACAAAGGAAAAATCTCTCAGGAGTGGTAAATCACCCACGTGGGTCTCACATACTCTCACAGCATATTTTTTTTGAGGGCAGATAAGCTTCTACCCAGGTCTGAGAGGCAGCATGCAAATATCTCCTGGTGAAAAGGCTTCTTCCCAAGAGAGCTGTCTGCAGAATTTAAGGGGCGCCTAGTTAATTTCTGTTGATAACCTATTTATGTGTGTTGCAGCTTTAACTCCTGAGAAACCACAACGCTAACAACAAAGTTGCATCACAGTCTATGACACAGAATATGGCTACCACAGAAAGCAGTCTTATCTTTGCTGTCTCATCTCAAGTAATAAACTTTGAACAATACATATTAAATAATATAAATACAATACAAATATCTGATAAGTGTTAGTGTATATATAGTGTTATATTATATACTTATAACTAAAAATTATGGCATTTATTTAATGATATAATGCGAAGTGTAGTCATCGGGTTTAGAGACAACAAATCTCACTGCCCAGGTTACACTTCTTTTACAATGGCAGAGCACAAGTTGTGCAAGTAGATCTATGGTTTATTGAAGATTCACATACTAGGAACTGAAATGTATGCTAGAGCAAAATCTTCCCAGCTGATAATTTGACACTTACTGCTCAATCTCTTGTAATTTTCCCAATGTTTTTTTTTAAATTCTCTATATGCAATGTACTTTAAAGACCAAACATGTCTTTGACTACCTTCCTTCCAAACAGCTACCCAACCTTGTGCTATAGGGTTTTTTTTCTTCTTGTTTGCTGGCCCACCTGCAAAGTGCCATCCGTATCTGTTCTCTAAAAATTGGAGTTTCTTTTGGATAGTTGTGGTTTCTAGGCCTGACTTGGCTTGGCTTTCCAGGTACTCTGTGAACAGAGTAAAGGGATCCAACATAGTAAAGCATCCAAGGGATGCTTTAATAGCAGCAGGGACATTCCAGGGGCGTCACCACTGGTAAGTCTCGAGTGCTTTACAAGTGGCCTGAGCCCTTTGTCGAGAACCAAAGGTTAAAGGGCAGCACGGAGGCGGCATCGGCAGCCACAGCTTCGCTACCTGGGCTGCTGCGGTGGGTTGCAGGGCTGGCTTTGCCTCCGAAAGAGGCAAATGTGAAGGTCACAGCATGACTCTTCCCAGGGCTTGGCAGGCGTGTGTAAGGGTGAACTCTAATGTGGTGGCTGAGCACAAATGGGGGTGCACCTTGCTGTCAGGGCTCGCTGGGAGGGTGGTGGTCAGGATGCCTAAAAGTTGCAGCACAAAAGCTAAGCGCAATGAGAGCAGCAGTCACGCTCGGAGTTCTCACTGATGTTCTACCTCAGTCAGCACAGCTGAGAACTTGCCACCCAGCGTCTCCTCTGGGCTTAGCACAAGAGGTATCACCGCTTACGTTACAGGTAGAGACAGCCACGGAGTGGGATGTTGTATATCTCCTATATTACTGCCTATATATTTCAGCTAACTTGAGAAGCTCACTGGCTTTTCCTAGTATTTTATCTGGAGGCTGACAAAAATGGAGGAAATATCTTGCAAGGCAACATAGGCTAGAGATTAAAAGAGCGAGCAAAATATGTTTACCATGATCCTTTTGAACGGGCTCAAATAAAAAATCAACATAATTTCTTGCTGTTCTGATCTATTTTCTTTCTGCTGAGTTATACAATCTTTTAATGAACTGTGCTATGAAGGCCAACCCACTGCTCAATGCTGTTTCATAACCTTAAGTGATGTAAAGTTGTTGCACAACCCCAACTTTGGCATGGCAGCTTTTGCTTTTTGTAAAAAGTAATTTTGCCATTGAATGCTCAAGTCAGTAAAGCACGTTTAGTGCTGATTTATAAGCTTTACTTGGAAATCCAGAAGGAAAAAAACAAGGCCCTTTCTTCTCCCTTGAAGAAACATCCAATTAAAAACAAATTTTACAGTGACACTGGAAGATTTTCTTTAGCTGAACAGCAGCCTGAACTAACCTTCACTCCAGTGCAGGGAGTAGTTGTTCACTGGGTGAGAAGGCAGGACCACAGGTTTGTTGGAACATCCAAATTCTTCCGTGTTTAGTTCCTTTTTAAAATAACATATGTACATACATAAATGAATAAATAATCACTTTTCATGCCAGACAACCGGCACGGAAAAGCGGTCAGCGTTTGCCTGACTCAATCCCCTCTGCCCGGCACCGGCCCGAACGGCCCCCGGGACGCACCTCCACCCATCGCCCCGCCCGAGAGGGACCCGCCGGTCCGGCCGCGCAGGGCTGTCGCCAGCTGCTCCGCACTCGCCACGGGACTCGTCCTCCTCGAACCCCTCCGCCAGACCCCCCCGCTCCGCCCTGCGGCCCGCCCGGCCCGGGGGAGGCGAGAGCCCACCCGCAGGCTCGGCGGGTCCAGGGGTCTCCTACCGCCGGGACGCACGCAGGGGCCGCCCGGGGTGAGGGGAGATCCGGCGGACCCGGCCCGCAGCGGCCCCTCCGGCGGCTGAGCCGGGCCCCTCGGGTTCTCCCTCCCCCGTTACCTCCGCGCCGCCGCCGCCCGTCGTGCCTCCTCTGCCGCGAGGCGGTGGCGCCCGCCCCCTCGTCCCGCCGGGCTCCGCCTCCCCGCGCCCGCCCCGAGGAGGGAGCTCCGGCGCCGGGCGGGACGAGCGGCGCGGCGCGGCCCGGCGTGGCCGAGCGACCTCCCTTCCCTCCCTCCCTCCTTCCCTGCCGGCGCGCGAGGGGGCGGTTGTTGGCGAGGGCCGCCCGGTTCCCGTGGCAACGCGGGGCGCGGCGGCGGCGGCGACGACGCAGGCGGCCGGGCGGCGGCCATGGGCAGCTGGGCCGCGGCGACATGGCGGCTTGGTGGCTGCAGCGCGCGCGGCGGCCTCCGAGGCGCACCGTGGCGGCGGGTCAGCTCCCTCCCCGGCGGTGGGGACCGGGCGGCGACCCTGAGCGACCTGCTGCAGAGCTCGGTGGGGGGCGAGGAGCCGGGCGAGGCGGCGGCGGCGGCGGAGAAGCGGCAGTGGCGTTCTCCCCGGGAGGGCACGGTGCTGCTCTTCCCCGGGCAGGGCAGCCAGTTCGTGGGGATGGGCCGCGGGCTGCTGCGGTACCCCGGCGTGCGGGACATGTACCGCCTGGCCGAGAAGGTGCTGGGCTACGACCTGCTCTCCCTCTGCCTGGAGGGGCCGCGGGACGAGCTGGACCGCACCCAGCACTGCCAGCCCGCCGTGTTCGTCGCCTCCCTGGCCGCCGTGGAGAAGCTCAACCACCAGCAGCCTAAAGTGAGGGGCGCGCCGGGGCCGGGCCGGGGGGCGCTGGGAAGACCGGGCCGGGCCGTCGCGGCCCCCTCGGAGCGAGGCCCGGCCCTGCCTCGGGCCTTGCCGGGCGGCCACGAGGCGGCTGCGCACGGGCCCCGGCGGGGCCGGGGGGGAAGGGAGGCGAGGGGGTGCCGGGCGTCCCGGCCGCGGGCACCGGCTGATGTTTGCCCTCGGGTCTGTCTCCGTGCAGGTGGTGGAGAGCTGCGTGGCCGCGGCGGGCTACAGCGTGGGGGAGTTCGCGGCGCTGGTCTTCGCTGGAGCCCTGAGCTTTGCCGAAGGTGGCCGGGAAATGTTGCCGAACCCTTCCCTATAGTAGGATCTCCGACCCCCGTGCTTCTTCCAAAGCATGGCCTCTTACCACTCTTTCCCTCCCGCTTTTTTATTAGAGGATGAGTTTTACTTTCTACTTCAATTGTTACTTTGGTATTTGTAACACGGCATTAAAAGCATTGACGTTTCACGAGAGTAAACAGCCACCCTTTCTTGCACGCAGGTGCAGAGGCGCCTTAATTAGGGTTGTTTTCTCGGGGCTTATATTTACCGAGCATCTCTGTTTTTCTCCTTAGCACTGTACGCGGTGAAAGTGCGCGCCGAAGCCATGCAAAAGGCGTCGGAAGCCGTCCCCAGTGGAATGCTGTCGGTTATCGGTCGGCGAGAGGCAGATTACAAATTTGCCTGCTTGGAAGCCCGTAAACACTGTGAATCGCTGGGTATAGAAAACCCTGTGTGTGAAATCTCAAACTATTTGTTTCCAGACAGCAGAGTCATTGCAGGACACTTGCAGGTATTGCTTCATAATAACCGTGCCTTTACTCAAATTTAAGATTTCATTTTTTAGAACTTCTACACTGCACTTCTGTGTGGAAGTTATGTACAGAAGTATTTGATCTGTGGGTTTCATTTTTTTCCAGTGTGTGTCAGTCGTTGGTTAGGGAAAGGAGTCCATTTATCACACTAAGTCCGATGAGGTGGTTCTTGTGGGTTGACTGAGTAAACCTTTGTTGTGCAAGACTCTCACTTCTCTCTCTCTTTTATAGGCTTTGGAGTTTTTGCAGGAGAATGCCCGAAAATATTATTTTACACGTACAAAAATGCTTCCGGTCAGTGGGGCTTTTCATACCAGACTTATGGAACCAGCAGTAGAGCCATTGGCTGAAGTCCTAAAATCAATTGAGATTCAGAAACCACTTCTCTGTGTCTATTCTAATGTTGATGGCAAAAAGTACATGCACTCAAAGCACATTCAGAAGCTGTTGGTGAAGCAGGTGGTTTCACCGGTTAGGTGGGAGCAGACCATGCATTCTGTGTACGAAAGAAAGCAAGGAACAGAATTTCCTTACACGTACGAAGTGGGGCCTGGGAAGCAACTAGGAGCTGTTCTCAAAAAATGTAATTTAAAGGCCTGGAAACAGTATAACCATGTAGATGCCCTGGAAGATGAGGAGGAAGCAGCAGAGGCCTAAGTAGCCTTTTGAGGAAAAGCCAAGCAACATGTTTTTTCTGCCTGATTTCAAAATACCTTTGTGCTTCCAAAAAGAGGAAATCTTAAGCATTCGTGGCTTCTCATGATGAAAAGAGCACCGTGCATGTAATCGCAGTGAATGTTTTCCTTCTCTGTGTGCCTCAGGTGTGGAAGGGGAGAGCAAAGTCTGGCTCTTCATCTGTGTTGGGACTACAAAAAACTGCCAATAAATGTGCCAAATGGCCTTATATTTGGCCTCAATCCTGCAAGCAGCTTCCCCTCTTCCTTTTCTTAAATCTTTCAAGCGGTGGGGATTCAGGTTAAAGTTGGTCACTGTAGCTGTCTGGTGCAGGGATCTGCTGTTCGATGAGGTAGAACGGGGCTGTCGGCTCCGGGTTCCAGAGGGCTCTGTGCTGGACTCAAGGGCACTTTCAGAGAAGTTGTGTGGTTGGCACGGCTTTTGGTACGTCAGTGATCCTGTTTTCTGACTCAGCTGATTTGTGGGACATTCATCCGTGTAAAATTATTTTATTTTGTGTCCGTATCGCCAGGCAGCAGCTGGGTAAGGCCAAAGATGTTATTTGGAACATAATTTTCCTAAGGCTAAACTCTAAATAAAACCATAAAGCTTTTCTTGGTATTTTTCCTGCTCTGGACTGCATGGTTACTAGCCTGTAGTCCACACGTGGATGGAAGTTATTTTCCCTCCAGTTGTCCGGTGCCGCGTTGGTTGTGCTAAGTCACAGGAGGGAGATGTTTCACTGAGTGAAGCAGCTTGCCAAAATTCCCAACGTTCCCAGGGGTGCAGGGCTTTTGTTGTCCCTCACGGGGCCTCTGAGGCTGCATGGGCTGAGCTGGCCCTTTGGGTGACTTCTCTTGGAGCAGAAAACACCAGCGCCAGAGACTTTTGTGGAAAGATCTTCTTTGGGTGAACCCTGTGGTAATGGGAGTGCCAGGGAGGGAGGAGTTGAACACTGTCGGTTGTCGCTGTTATTTCTGACTGCGTTGTGCCAGCTTGTACATTTTCTGGCAGCAGGAGATGAGCTGGAGAGGGACGGGTTGTCCTGAGCCCTCCAGGAAAATGCCTCCCAGTTTCCTTGTTGGCAGCGGCTCTCACTGGATGGGTGAGGGCTGGTGGCAGGGCTCGAGGTGGCTTCACTTGGGAACAGCTTCAGCACCGAATCTGTGGGTTTGGATTCTGTATCCAGCACTTGGTTTATTGAAACAGGTTCCGTTGTGTTAGCCCATAGTGCTGCCTGGGTGGGCAGAAAATGTGTGCTCGCTTTGCTTCCCTTTTGCCCGTGGGGGGTGCCGAAAGCTCTAGGAAATGGGAGAGTACAGTATTTGCAGGGAAACAAGCAGGGAAAGGTTACGTGGTGCATATTAAAGTGTGACTGAAACCTTCGCCTGAACTCTAGCTTTTTTATTACTATTATTGGTATTTTTAATGGTCTGTTTAAGACCAGAGTGCAGAGTAACTTCCAATTACAGGACTAGTAATTTCAGAATATGACATTTCTAAAAGGGAAAATTAATTTTAAAATACTAGCCTCCATTAGTGTTTGCTTGGTGGAGTGTATTATTCAACAGTTCTTTTGTGAGCTGAAATTGGCAGCAGAGCCTACTTTTGCAGTACAAATTCCACTTTTGGCATGTGTAAACATTAACTGTTGGTAAAATACAGAAGAATTTGACAGCTGTTTGGACGATTAGAGGCTGCCAGTTAAAGGTTGGGATTGCTGTAAAGAAAATTATTTCAGCAAAGGCTCCTACGTTACAGGTGAGGTGTTAATTATTCAATAAAGCACACCAAAGCCATCACTAGATGGTTAGAATGTCTCAACTAAATCCCTTTATATTATTAAACACTCTGCTGTGTTAGAAGCTTCTAACTACGTCTTGTAAGACCAAACGCAATGTCAGTGACTTTGAAACCAGCTTTTATGATATTTGGAACCAAGCATGGCATGTTGGTGGCACTAATATTGATTTACTATGGGGTTTTATAGTTTCTGGACTTTTAAAAAAAATTATTTCACTTTTTATGTGGAAACCTTGGAGACTGTTTTCTATTTGTATTGTTCTTACAATAAATACGGGGTTTTTTCCCCTCTTTTCACTTTCTTGCACACTTTGCTTGGAATAAAAGCTCTTTGGGAGAATCATGCTAAAAATCTCTTGCTTGCAAATGCAGATGATTAGCTAACCTTTGCACCTTGTCAGCTGCTGAAGGGGGATGTCTGTAGCCTATGAGCGTCCCGCTCTTGTGGGCCCTGTTTAATTAGTGGCCAGAAAGAACCGCAGCCGCCGCACGGGTGTTTGCTTTTCTGCTGCGCAGCATTTGAGCCAAAGCAGAGGGAGCAACCTCTGTGTTGCCGAGGCTGCTCCTGGGCAAGCCTCCTGTCTCCAAAACCAGAAGCCAAGTGGTGGTGTCCTCTCGCGCTCATGTTGAAGTTTGTATCAGCTGAAAAAAAAACCTGTGACGGAGGTCTTCTTGCCTCTGTATCAGGGAACGATCAGGGCTTGCTTTCATATCGTGCCCAGCAGCACACCGCTGCCGCGTTGGGGTACAGCTGTAAATGAGCAGAAGGGCGTCTTGTGTGTCGTAAAACTTGTCTGTGGTTTGGCGGAGAGCAGCACGTGGAGTAATTAAGAATCCTGGATCTTAGTACTGTTATCTGTGTTTCTGTTGTGTGCTGACTCATCTATCCCTTCTGCTTCTGGAAACTGAACGTTTGAGACATGAAAAGTCGGCACGGTTCCTGCACCTAGGAACAAGCAGAAACAGGATGTGGAGAAAAAAAAAAAAAAAAAAAAATCATTTGCCATAAACTCTCTCACATGAGGAAGTGTCTAGTTAAAAAAAAAAAAAAAAATTCACTCTGAGTCTTGTGAGTTACCTGCGGAGCAAAGACCTTCTTGGATAAGGCTCTGCGCTGTAAGAGAGGAGCCTGGTAATTACCACCGGCTGTGGTACTCCAGTTTGTGGTAATTCTCGTTGCGGATGCTGTTCACATTGTGTTTCAGTTGCTTTGTTGGTGTGGTTGCATTTTATATTCCTTGAGACTGTGTTTCACTCCGCACGTGCTGGATGCTGAACTTTCCCTCTCTTGTGATTCAAAATGTGACATTATTGATTGCAAGAGTCTGAAAAAGCAGTCGTCCACGCAGCTCCCAGATGGAATAGGCAGTGCGGCAGTCTCCCATTTATCATTGCTCCTCTGTGCATAAAGATCACTTATCTAGAAATAACTGAAATTATTTTGTAGTGTTAAAGTGATTCAGCTGCAAAGAATCAGGTTTTTGGCAATCAATACTTCTGTTACATGTATTACACACATACTGCTGCTGCTTCAATTTTCAGTGTATGCCGGAGCCATCACTTTCTGCGCACCATCTTTGTGTACTTTTTGCTCTGCATTTCAAATCAAAGATATTTCAAAGTCCTTTAACGTGAAATGGTTGTATGAAATATTCTAATTGAGGTTTTTTTTCCTTCTCTTTTTTTTTGAGATGGGCAGTTAGGATCGTAATGGGATTTGGGCACCGTTCATGAAAGAGAGGAAACGCATTCCTCAGCTCGCTTAAACTTGACTGGGTTTGCCATGTGTCTGCACTGAAGAAAAGTCTGGTTCAAATTCCGTGTCTGACTTAAAGCAGGGACTTGAACTTGAAAGTCCAACCTCTCAGATGAGTGCTTAGGTCACTAGGCCATTAAATACTGCATTTTCCTGTTTCAAAAGTGCACTAACCGTAGCAGTTGCTTGACTAGGCAGGAAGCAGGTATCCCCTCTGTTGAGGGGAATACCCAAACCACAGAGCTGCACTTTCATTTTCTTGCACCGAGAGAGGGTTTATAACTAAACAGTGAAAAACAGCTTCAGCGGCAAAGGGTAGGGATGATGCACCCAGGTAGAGAGAACAACTTGGTGTGGTTGCAAGAGAGGAGACCTAGTGGTGTCCTAATGGCCACCTGTGGAGTACATGCGGGTGACACGTCATGTCCACCCTGCAAGCCATGCTCAGGTTTTCCTGTTTCCCCCCTAAGCATGTGGCTTCCAAAAAGACGTAATTAAAAAAAAAAAAAAATCCCTTTTCCAAGTTCAGTCAAATTCTTGTGTTCTATTTTTTTTCTGAGCAACTCAAAGTTTACTTTGAAAAGAGGCAGAAGAGTATAAAATTTACTGGTAGATTTCTGAAAATTCTGGTAAAGTAACAGCTTGGCTTAAGTGGTCTTCAAGTACCAGCCTGACCGACTTGCTTGCTAGCAGAGCCTAAGCACTCTTCTTCCAATAAACTATCATTTCATATGCTAATTTTACTACATAAGAATCAAATAAAGCCTGTCCTGTAGTCTTAGATAGCAAAATGTGCCAGACAAGTTACTCTTACTAATGTGTGACAGAACAATCTTGGAAAATAAAGTAGATGACACTGTGAAACATCTGAAGCAACAATTTAATTTTGAAAAAGTATCATGGTTTTAATCTTTGCTATTGCTTTTACAGTGTTAAAATTTAAAGGATGTCCAGCATGCCTTCAGTCTTCCCCCACATCCAGAGTATTTTTAAGAAACTCATTTATATGAAATAGACATTTTATATTGCATTAAAACAAACAAACGAAAAAAGACTTTCTAATCGCCTGGAGTCACATTTCAAAACTAGCAAGTCAGGCAGTTATCCAGCAACAACCTCCTTATTTTAAACGTTTATCTTCTTTAAAAAAGGTATGAAACAGCAGTGACCCAGCACTAGCCTAGGTTTTAAATATAAAAGAGATTTTTATCAGTGTAAATTTGAAAAACAAACCAACTGCCACCACCTGGGTGTTAATGATATTGGTCAGAGTCCAGCAGTGACCTCCTATTGTAATTCTCTGTGTTAATTCTGCAGTCCATAATTCATGGCCCACCAAAAGGCTGCCACAAACAAGACTGCAGGCACCAGCTTCTGGCAGACGCACCTGAAAGGAAGCCTGCAAATCTGTGGGAAGAAAAGGGAAGAAAGTTAGAAATAACAAGCAGCAAGAAAAGCTAAGGAGAATGCCTGTGTGTGAGGTCAGCATGAAATAGAGAATACGGCTCATTCCTGACGCAGAAACACGGTCTAGTTTTGTTGGTGGCTTCTGCGACTGCTGCGGTGGCAGCGTCGTATCCAGCTTCTAGAGAATCCTCCTCTCTTCTGCCAGCAGCAGGTCCGCTTAGCTGCCCTTGCAGCTTCTTACCGACTATGTGGAGCCCCCGCGAGTTGTGTGGGACTCGGGCAGCTGTCCGCAGACATTTGGCATGCTCTGTCTATGGTTTGAGAAATTTCAGCCCACAAAAGGGAAAAACGGGGCAATAGGGGGGGACACCAAGAACTAGCGAAAAACCTAAAACGAGAGCTGCGTTATGTGCTTTTACCTATTGGCGCTTACGTGGGGGTTAAGAGTTGTCATTATCTATTTGTCAACAAAAGGGTGGGAGAAAAGGGAGAAAGCATACCCAGCTTCCGTAACCAATGATCCTCTTTGTCCAGTTATTGTTCAAGGTATTTCCAAAGCTTCTTACAACACTTGTAATAATATTCCATGTCTGGAAAACACTGATAGCAACCCTGATGATTTAAACAAAACAAAAAAGCATGGGGATAGAAAACTTTTTCTAAAAATTGACAAATAAAATGCCACGGTTTAGAAAACTACAAAAAGAAACCCAGAACTCCAGTGTGTTCCTTTCTGACAGTCTATGTGTACATGTATGTTTTTCTAAATATTTAGGAAGAAGACCTTGCAACTTAGTAGGGCTTTGAAAGCTAAAGATAATTCAGATTCAGAATTAATTGTTTGCTAATATCGTGCAAGGCAACAATCAGCAGAGCTGCTGAATGGCAGTCATGTGCCTCTGCTCATTTCAAACTCGGAGCAGCACAGCCCAAGGAGAGCTGCTGATCTCTGAGGAATCCGAGTACGGGGCAGCAAGGGACTGACACAGCAATCCCACGGCATCTCACTGCAGCATCAACCCAACTTTACTGAGGTAGAAGTGACATGACTGTGTGCTGCACCCAGGAACGCAGCCATAACTGAACTGTCTTCTCCCCAAGTCTGCGAGAAGTGCAGTCCTCTGCCTGAAGCAAGGAGAGAAGAACTGCACGTGGGTACTTGGGGGTTCAGAAACAGAATATCTATCCTTCTATCTGTCTGTCTTATCTGTCTGTCTCGGGTCAGGACAATACTGCATATCAGTTCACCTTGCAATTCATAACTATCTGTGACAGCCCTGTCAGCTCGCAGCAGATAAAAGCAGTTCAGACAAGTTCAGCCACGTTTCCTTGTATGTGCATGGGTGGGTTATGGGACATGCAGTAACACAAGAATCCCTGAAGCATCACGCTTACTGGGCTGCAGACCTCTCACTGCTCATTTGTGCTTAAAGAGGCTGTCTAGCCTAGAAAACTGCTGTGCTACTGAGAAATTCTAAATACCAAGAAACTACTTAAGTCTTTTGACTGTAAATAGCTGCAGCCTGTGGAAACAATTTACATTATGAAGCTCTTCCTTATAAAACCTGCAATATCTGTTTTGTTTTTATAGGTAGCAGCAGTAGTAGCAATATTTTTTTTACTTTTGTGTATAGAAATGTTACTGTTTGTCTAACAAAACATTACCATTTATCTATCTAACATGGTTCTTAAAGACTGACAGTGCCAGTAAGGTAACTTACCCGTGTGCCAGGTGGAGCAGTGTATCTTCAAACTTCCTGTCGTATGTCCTGTTAAATTCATCCCCAATCAGTGCCAGCTGATGGCCAACCTGGGTGGCTGAGCTGGAAGGCGATTGGGATGTGTATGTTAGAGGAAAATACCTCAACAGCGGTTCTCTAGAAAACTGTGAACATCAGGCACATTCCCCTAACAGTTTGACTAAGCTGGGGATGTAAAAGCAAAATGGTTTGGGTTTTTTTTCCCGTTAATTATGGTTTTATTGGCCACACATTGTATGCCCATGTTTATATGCATACAGAATTGCTTTGAAGTTTTGCATAAAAAGCTGCATATTTGGCACTTTAAAAAAAAAAATGTTGGTTTATTTTAGGCATCTCATTTCTTTATATGAGGCAGTAGGATTCTAGTCTGGGGTTGGGTTTGGTGTTTTTTTTCCCCAAAACCAAAATATTGAAACAACCTTCATGTCAGACTTTTCAAAAGAATTTATCTTAGGTAACTGCTGGCTTTATCATATAACAGGCTGATTCCAGTGATTTCCATTATGCAGTGCAGGTCTCCAGCTAATGGGTGTGAACTGATCAAAACCTAAAGGCTCTTATGGAGGTCCTGGGGGCACGCAGAACCTTGAACTACAAAATTTGTGGCACGTGTTCAGGCCAGGAACTGGTTACACTTTCCCAATTAAGATTTCCAATTAGATTTAGCTTCTCTTAGACATGCATTTTTTTTTTCTTATTTAGAAAACTAATATGACTATACCTTTTTATTTTAACTTGTATTTCTGAGGAGATCTGTTTATGAAATCTGCTGAATAGTAAGTGAACTTAAGAGCTTAATTCTAGAGTTCTGCTTAAAAAAAACTTGGGCTTGGTGTGGTCAGTCCAACAACAAAAAAATGAAAAAAGAAAAAAAACACAGAAAGGAATCTTCACAGATGGCAGGAAGGCAACCCCTGACTCTTGAACTGGTAAAAATGTATGTATGGGATTAAGAAAAACCCAAAGCAGCATTATCAGTTTGTTGTGAGAGGCGCCTAGAGAATTATGTAAAAATGGCTTCCTCAGCTGCTTGCTACAACAGGTGGGTCTCTAATGAAGAGTCACATCTGCGTCGCTGCGCGGGCTAAAAACTTACAGACATTTAATGCTGCATAATCTTGCATGGTCAGTGTTGAGCGCTACAGGTTATCTACACTTGCATCTATTCCATTTCCAGTAGTATCCGCTCTGATTATTTGGCTTAGCAAAGTCTTCTTGAAAGTCTGGGGCTTTGCGTTCGGGGAGGGAAAGAGGGGGAGGACAGAAAGAGTATTAATGCGGCATGATACCTGATATTAAACTCCATTTGCTCTGTGGTGTCTGGAATTGTTCGGAGGTTACTGTAGGTTTCCTCTTCTGGTGCTCCATTGGGGTAGCTGGAGAGAATGAAGTGCCTGGGGATTCTCCTCGTCTGAGACATTCTGGAACGAGTTATGGAAGACAAGCCCTTGTTGTTGATCTTGTAACACAAAGTCTTTTCAGTTTAGGTGGAAATTGTTTTAAAGCACTCTTAAAAGTTACCCTTTCTACTTCTCCAGTCAGAACGCGAGCGTTGCTAAGATAACTATTTTGGAACTACTCAAAGGAAAGTTTCAGTGACCCGACAGATGTACAGCCATTCAAACATGCAGTGTTTAGATGGCTGCTGCTTCATATTGGCTAAAAACAGGCCAGAAATTGGAAAATCTAGATAAATATAGCTAGTGTCAGTAAGTATAGTCTCTCAGTAGTTTCATTTAGCACAAGATGCTTTCCTGTGCTGTTTGCAATGACCTGCCTGGCATTAAATCACTCCAACCGATGGAGATCCCCTGGTAGCAAAGTACCTAAAACAGACAACACACTTTCCTATGCATTTAATTTAGGTCTGAGTTTACACATCTCCTTCAGCAGGAGGCCGCCACCACGGAAATTACAAGCATCTCACCATGGAAACAGAACGGAACAAAGATTTAAACAGATTAATAGCTTTCCAAAAGGAAGAGTAGACAGTAGGAACCACTAAAATGAGTGGAGCTGCCTGCTTGCACAAGGAGAAAGTTATTCACAACCAGTAGCCAGGCTGTAGCACGTAATTGCCTCATAGGAGGTGGTCCTCTTCTCAGCGAAATAAATGGCAAAACACAACAGGTTTCAGTATAAGCGCCGCATCTCTAATATTGCTGGTATTTGGGTAATGCTTCCCTGAAAGCACTGAAGAGGTTCAGTTCAGCTGATGTTTTTGTAGTCGTTACGATTGTTTTATTTGGCTTATCAAGAGAAATGGCATCAGAGCTGTGGAGGGGGCTGATTTCAAACTACACACATGCCCTCGGGCAGGTGGCGCTCCTTCTGCCCCTTGGGCATTCACTGCAGCAGCTCTGCCCATTGTCTTGAGGGTGCCTGCTGACCAACTTCATGCTAGTCATCCGGAGAGATGCTCTGGTTTTACCTGGGATGGTTTTGGCCACCTCTTTTATGATCTCTTTGCTTCCCAGCTCCATTGTGTGTGTCCCTTAGCCGACTGAGAGATCTTAGACAGCAATGAAGGGGTTTCCCCCTGGCTGGATTCCATTCTCCTTTTAGGCTCGCTCTCTGCAAGGTCAAATGAATCAAACTCAAATAAAATATTCTCAGAGATGGAGCTAAAACAAGCAAAAGGTACCTGTCATAGTGCTGCTTGGTGGGGATTTGGTTTGTCACGTTTCTGCAGTCCTGTAAATTCTTTTTAAGTTTTATGTTTGTGATGAGTTTGGGGCCTTTGTGCCACAAGGGAGCTTTGATCTTCTTTCAATATTTAGATGAAATTTATGTTTTCTACAAGGCAGAATTATTAATAATTAATGTGTGTGGATTATTGCATAAGCAAACACAGAGAAATGTGATACTAAATAAATGAAAATATACTCGGTTCTACAGAAGTGAAGGCTCTTCTTACTGATGTTTAAGGTGGCTGGAGAAAAGTGTGTTATGAACTAGTTTTGGCTGGGTAGATATTATCATGCATCATATGGTTTGTAGTTTAATATTTGGGTTTTTTCCTTCTATTTGTAGCATTTCTGCTTTACTCGTATAGCTGTTTATCATCTACAATTTTAAATACATTCAGATTTCCAAAGAGCTATGTAGTTTAGCAGTGACAAAGAGGAACTGGCAGCAGGCTTTCTGAATTTCATTGTGACCACTGTGTGGGAGTTGTGTGACCCAGCTCCATTCCTGATGGTCCTTTCATCTAAGGGGGCACCTGCAGATTTGTATCTAAGAGTGGCAGAATCTGAATGTATTTTATGGCAGTTTTTAACGTATTTTATGTGAGTTAAAAGGCTTAATTAAGCAAAAGCATCTTTCAAAAAAAAAGAGTAATTCCAGGTGTTGTATTTGCTTCAAGAGATGCCTTGTCCTGTTTTAAACACTTCCTTTATGCATTGTTGTACGTCTCTCCCAAGTCCAAACACAAATTATGAAAAAAAGGGGTAAAGTCCAGAGTAACTTTCAGCATTCTGGCATTATTCCTGATTTCCAGATACTCAGTCACCCCGAGCTCTGAGTCGGATACCAAGGCTCCATATGTACATATGTACATACAGCAGTGAAGCTGTATCACTTTAAATAAATCCATATTTACGTGAAGCAACTCTTCCATTCCCCAAGGGACCATCTAGACCAGTGGGTTACTGGGTGTAGTGGTGGTCAACAGCTGACCACCTTCCCATCCCTGTCCATTTTTTCTGCAACGTCTGATGTGACACATACGCGATTGCCGTACAGGCTGGGTGACCCAGGGCAGCTCCTGGTTTGAGAACTCCACCAGAGCACAGGCAGGAGCTCCAAGGGGTCCTGAAGATCCACAAATGGGAAACAGGAAAAGGCTGAACAAGGTTTGGAGGATCCAAGGGATGCTGAAGCGCCGGTTCTCTGCACGCAGTTAAGTCTCAGTGGACTGCATAGAGAAACAGTCAAAGCACACAGGGTTGGACCTTCCAAGGTCAAACAACCCAACGGTATGCTCACACGTACAGAGTCAACATCTAGGTATGTAGTGGTATATTTCTCTAGCCTGGGGGTACCACCGGGAGATTCAAATGAATACAAATGTGTTAATTGTGTTTCTTCACAGCTTAAAAAGCCATTATAGGTTTCTAATAAAAGCAGTGCAGTAGAGGATAAAATGTATTAAAACCCAGCACAAAAAGTCAGCTGTCTGTTGCACACGTATACTAACTATTCTTAGCCCTTACAACCATGCATCGTGGAAAAAAAAAATCTAAAAAAAGGTATTTTCTTTTTCTGTTGTTTTTTTTTTTCATTTCTAGACTAGATGCTAGTTTCACATTCAGAGGGCCACACAATGGGAATGTCTATATATGTGAGAGATGAAAACTGTTCTGAAAAAGACCTATAATAAGTCCATGCGCTACAGAACTCAGACATGTAAACAAACCGTGCAATACCACTACAAAAGCCCAAAGCGCAACATATGCTACCTCACACCTGTTATGATAATACCTTCCTCCCACAGGCTAAAAAAGAAACTGTTGTAGCTGTTGGGTCGTGCTCTCTGCGACTGGGCTGCAGCCTGGTATGCTGCCTTTGCCCACCAGCTTGTCTCAATGTTTGAGTAAGGGCAATCCAACAGAGAGGGGATTTATAATGTCTTTTACAGGACAGACAGTGTTGGGGCAAGGGCAGTCTGGCAGGGCTGCTATCTTGAAGGTGTAAAAGATGGGTCTAATTTAGTTTCAGAGCAAAGCTTAGCAATTGCCTCTTTGGCAAGGAAGAAGCAAATTGAGGCTATTTACTGATTTCTGTCATCTTTTTTAAAAAATCTATGTATATAGGTATATATGGAAATGCATATGAAAGCTGCATTAATACGGATTTGTTTTGTTCCTAAAATTTCGATCCATACGGAGCTGGGCAAGAGGAGCAGATATCACACTCCACAGGCCCTTCTGGTTCACCCAAGCAGGATGGGTTGGTCTTCCACCACCCATCTCACACTTTCCTTCTTTTTCTCTTTTATACAGAAAGAAAAGGCAAACTGATTTTGACTTGCAGAAGCCAGGGGCTCTTATGTGTTTCTGAGTAATGGCTTGTCATTTAGAGAGCAAGGGACCACAAGGACCCAGTCCTCACAATGCCAGCACAGAGATCATTTCCACACTAGCAACCGTATCAAAAAGCTCATGCTTCTCCGCAAGACCTTGGACTGAGCAAACTAAAAGCTTTGTTTCACTGGTAAAATACCTTCAGCAGAATATATAATGTATTTCAAGTTAAATATATACTTAATATTTTGCTGAATAGAGGCCCAGATCCAAATTTAAAAAAAAATAACCCACACAGAAAAGGGAAAAAAAAAACAAAAAAACCCCCGAGCCCCCCTAAATGCCTAATTATATGATGGAAATCACAGCTTTTCATGAACACAATTACAATTGAATAATGAAGCATCTTCAGTAGAAGGAGTATGTTAATGCTGTCTTTACTTTGCATAGTCACTTTTTTCTATCTGTGTCTTTTTTTTACCTAGCAAAAGGGAACAGAAAATTTTCACGAAAAAGGAGCACGTTGCTAAACCAAGTATGCCAACAGGCGAGTTGGGGAAAATGAAAGGCCCTAAAATTTACTTGTAGTCAGTTCAATTAGATTTGCTGGGGTAATACTTTTTAGGATGATATTTCAGTATAACATGCAGTGAATGCATTAATTATAGTTTATGTATTATCTTTATGTATTTTATGACTCATCTATAGCATCACTGATGTGCACTTCATGTCTTACACATACAGTCTTACGTACTTTATGCAATGTGACATGGGAAAGCTATTTATAATTACAGTATGTGATTTAGAATGTTTTAAAGATGGTTATGAAAGCAGAAAACTACTACGGATAATCTAATTCCAATGTTCAGGCTCAAAATTCCCAGCACCTACCCACACAAATATGGATTGTCAGATAGGACCCTCGTCCTTTACCCTCCAGGTATCAAAGCATATCTCAAACTGTTTCAGATTCTACCAGCTGTCCATGCAAACTAAATTTAAATGAAAAACAAATAAAGGCTTGGTTGTTTGCATATATACCTCCAATCCATAGCCAACTCTTTCAAAACATGACATCATCCTCGCTGTTGCGAATACAAATCTCTGTGCCATTTTACAAGGACAAGGCTTCGATAAGATGACCGAAGACTAAGAGCTAGTTAAGGTTTCAGAAAAACGTGCGTATTGGACAGCGAGGAAGAATATACTTTAAATTCCCAGGCAGATTTTTGGTTTGTTTTCTCTTGAGTTCTGGGCTCTCCTATGACCTCTGTCCGATTAGCAGCAGCTGCCCCCAGTTGTGGACGCTCCTTCCGTGCAAGCGGGGAGCCACCAGCCGCGGGCAGTGCGCAGGCAGCAGGAACCCTGGCCGTGGGTCCAAGATACCTCTGCCCCTGCCTTCACAGGGCTGTGCCCGGGCGGCTGCAGGCCGGCATCCTGAACCTCCAGGGCTTGTGGCAAAGCATCCCACAGTAGCCACCAGCAACCTCGCTTTGTCTTAAAAAGAAGTTAAATCCTCATCACTCGTTTTTAAATAGTGCGGGTTAGTTGACCCAGGCTGCTGGATTAACTCTTAAATCGGTATCAGACCAAGGAGCAAAGATAAATTAATTCTTTGTCCCATACTCTGTTCCCAGTCAGCTTAACATCAGTGACCTTGGGAGAATGTTTACACATAAACACTTCTTAATTTTGCCTCAAACAGCTATTAAAGGCACACTTCTGTAAACCTAAAAAAATACATGCTCTACTTCTTACATTTCATTTATTTTATGTTTTTATGCTCAGTAAGTCGGTATGAGAACAAGTCTTCACTGGGAATTTAACACAGACTCTCTTACCCCAAAACAGGATAGGAATGAAGCATTCGGTTAGATTTAAAACTAAAAAATTTATTCCTTAAGCAAGTCCTGTGACCATGGTAGTGAAAGAAATGCATAGGGCAGACTTTACATGGAGGAAACCTTTTGTAGTAAAGAGCTCGCACAGGTATTTTCTATTTCTGTCTCTGCTGAAAAGGCTTAAGGAGCCTGACTGAAATTCTGAGTCAAGACTTCAAGAATTTCTAAAGATTTTTATGCACCATCAGCATTTGCAGGTTGTCTGTTAGAGCACTTGGAGAGCACCAGTCGTTACTGTGACATTTAATACGTGACTGCAGGAGGTTTCCACCTTAGAAAGTAGAAAGTACGGGTATGTTCATGTTAAAAAGCCATGATTTAATAATCATGACTCTTCCTTGAGTGGTCTACTGTCTCCTTCAGTGCTCACAACCCTATTTCAATGGCTTCTAAATACTGAGAGAAATGGGAAAGGGAAAACAGTAAATTCCCAAGAAGATTTAAGGGAAGAACTAAGAACACTGAAGACAAAAATACACTGACACCAAACTGAAAGTAGCCATTTCTATTAAAAAAAAAAACAAAAACAAAAAACCCAAACCACAACATTTTTTCTGCCACACGCAGATTTTTGGTTTGGGACAGCACCAGGAATCTCAGGGATATCGCCTTTGTTCTACTTGTTCACAAAGAGTTAAGGTTTAGATTAAGTCAGAAAGCTTCTGCCCTGACTTTTACATTTACATTTCCTTTTCAAAACATCTTCTGCCCTTTGCACTTCTCAGTCTCACCAAAAGGTCAAGATTCTTTCATAATAACAATTTGTTTAAAATGGTTACTCTAATTGTATGGCCAAGTTGTAGGAGGTGTGTATGAGAACGTATACAGTTCCATAATCCATGAATGAAACAGAAAGCTATGGAAAATGTTTCATTCACATTTATTCTACAATTTTGTATTTTAGATTTTTTGTTTTCAAAAGCTCCTAAAACAAGGGATGCAGATAGAAAAGTTGTTATTGGTAGTGTGAAAAGTTCATGCAATGCTCATAATCATTCATACAGTTACACATAAAATTGGAATGCTTCAACCTAGCATTAACATCTGTTCAATTTAAAAAAAAAATAAATCTGATGTACTTAAGAGACCTTGGTCTACCATCCGATC